>OZ014558.1:4030663-6452311 GCA_963966155.1 Clivina fossor
TATCTGTCACTTGACTTGGAGTTTTACACATCTGATTAAGATATTTTTATTACTTAATAATAATAATAATAAAAATATAAACAATGTACAATACAGTGTACCAATTTTCTAATAAAAAATGTCAATTAAAATTAATTAGATATTTTCAAAAATGACAGTTTTAAAGTCTACATTATTAACAAAATGTATTCTCAACCTCAATTAAAAAAAGATACCAAGACATTATTGTTAGCCGAATAACAATTTTTAGATTTTTACAATTTGTGTCATTACAATTTACTTACACATTTTGAAACATATTTATTTTAAATAAATATTTCAACTATTTCCTTATAACAAATTATAGAAAATCCAAATACAATTATAGTCATTACCGATGTACAGAACATATTAAATCTACTTATTACAAATACCCGAAATCTATAATTTTCATGTAATATCAGAATATATACACAATATATCTTTCCTATCATATCTCTGTCAATAGAACGGGTACATCAAATATATCAAATTAATACAAATATAGATAATGCACCCAAGCATTATGATGTATTGAATCCCATATTATAATTAATATAACAATAATTATATAGTCATTGTTTGTAGCATATTCAAAGAGGATTTCATTTCTAATAACATTAAACATACATTATTATTTGCTTTTAACCCAATAGTTTCCAATATTTTGTTTCAAATTACATATTAATATCGAACTTTACAGAAACTCAGATACATGTACAATTTGTATATGCAAATATATTTGTAGTTAATGTTACAGTTCGCAAATTTAACGAACGGTTCAATTATATATTAAAAAAATATTACATTAAACAAAATATTTATATAATTTAGAATAAATAATTTGAAATACATATACTGTGGTTGTTCTACAAAATTTATCTATTATTCTATTATACACAGTAAAACATTCGTTGGATTTAATGTTTAAAAAAAAAATTGCTGTGGCCGCTATATAATACTACTATTAAATTTATTTATAGTATAGAAAAATTTGTATAACAACTATTGTAGTCATGGTAACAAAATATAAAACTGACGACAGAAATATGACATCTATTTACAGAATTATATTATGTATAATAAAAATTTGAAAAAATTATAAAAAAATTATTTAGCCGTATCGAAAAATGTTGCAAATAAAAGTTGTTAGTTATAACTTGTTTGAACTTTTGTTAAAAATTTTTTTTCGAAATATTCATAAAACACATAAAAGTGACATCAGTAAATTACCAATTCCGGTTGATAGACCTTTAACAAAAGTTGATCAAATTGAGATATTTATCTCCGAAGCTTAAATATTTTTATAACAATCCGTTCCGAAAGTCGGTAAAAATAGATAAAAAATTATATTTTTTTAAAATTTAAATCGATAACAAAAATGTGAATGAATTTATACGATGCTCAAATTATATTTTTTATCATGCTATTTAAAATACTTATCAACGGTCGCATGATTAATATTAATATTTATATATTAAATTGTTAAAATATTAATACAGCATGAAGAAAATGCAATAGTAAATAATTAAATATGTATGTAAGTTTTGTAAAATGATCTTTTCACTGACTAATCAATTAAAATAAATAATTATTTTACTGCAGCTGCCTTAAATAACCATCAAACGATTTCAGCATACTTATTACAGATATCTATTTTGCTGTTCAATTAATCGGTACGTTATTATTTATAAATAATATTAACTGATTCATGATGGGTTAAATTTAAAATCTATTTACTTGTTATTACACGGTACGTTATTTTAATTTTATATTTCAGTGAAAATAAATTTTACGCATCGTATTCGATTACCGTGCATAAATGCATAAAAATTTTGTTTGTAAATTAACTTGGGTAAATAGATTTTTTTTAATGTTTTTACCGACTGTCATATCACATATATGATAAGACAGATATTGTAATCATACTAAATTTGACACAACGAGATTTTTACAGATAAACATAAATTAGGTATCTGTTTTACGACTGAGTAATTAAATTTTGAAAGATTTGTATTTGATTAAAAATTGTGAGTTATAAATTTATAACTTATAACAGAATATTTTTTTCTAAATATGTGTACGAATTTTATGTGTTATTGCTAAATCAACCAGTTTTTTAATTAAATTAATAATAATATAGCTTCTATATAAAAAATAAATTACATCGAACAAAATTGTTCATGAATGTCACTTGGTGAAATTAATATAATAATATTCTAAAGTTGAGACATTTTCTCAAAATTTCACAAGTTACTCCATACTGACGAGGTCCTAAAGACCGAAACACGTGTCTATGGTTAATCTGGCCAGTCATTGATGCATAGCTTAACAGCCGATTCAATGACTGAGTAACTTGTAAAATTTTGAGAAAATGTCGCAACTTTAGAATATTATTATATTAATTTCACCAAGTGACATTCATGAACAATTTTGTTCGATGTTATTTATTTTTTATGTTGATGCTTACTGCATTATTGTATAGATGGCGTTAGTAGTATTTATTATTACTCTTGCTTATCGTTTCTATTACTTGGTATAAATAGCCAGCCAGAATTAATATCGGTATCAGTTGCCTTTCAGCAACTGATCAAAGCATCATACTGACGAGGTCCTAAAGACCGAAACACGTATCTATGGTTAATCTGGCCAGTCATTAACAGCATTAACAGCATAACAACATTAACAGCCGATTCAATGACTGAGTAACTTGTTGAAATTTTGAGAAAATGTCTCAACTTTAGAATATTAATATAGCTTCTCTTACATTATAGCAAATAAAACAATATAGGCGTTACTTGATTATTTGATGATAACTTACGTACAAAAATTTTTGACCAAAAGAAAAAAAAAACAGGAAAAAATCGCTATATTAGAATATCAATTTCATTTTTACAAAAATTGCTGTGACAGGGACAGCTGACATTTTCTTGTTAAAAGAAATATGTAAAAAGGCGTCCGAGAAAAACAGATTATTATGTATTTTTCTGACAAGCTACATGCTGTTAGTATGCTACGCCAATCTGTCATAGAAAAATGCCGATTGGACAAAAGAAAGCGTCATGTTCTTTTACTATGTTATGTACGTATACTTATGAGCGAGACAGACACTGTTGTTCAGGACCGGATTTACCATAGGCCAAACTTTCAGAATAGGTTCAGTTAGTGCCCAAGATGTGCATATAGATTTATTTTTTTCCATTAAAATAAATTTGATAATATTGAAATGGTTTCAAAATAAGTTTTTTACGGTGATTTCTAAATAAATTTTTCGAAATTCGAGATCTTGCTAAATCGTTTTCTCGCAACAAAATAAAATTTACACGCAAATAAAAATATAAATATTGCTTTTTTAATAGCATACCAAAGCACCCAATATTTATTTTAGCCTAGGACCTTGTTAAACATAAATCCGGCCCTGACTACTATAAAGACACAGTCAACGTGTGACGGAGAGAAGACAGCAAAAGATCGATCAGTAGAAATGAAAAAGAAACAAATTGTGACATGACTTTACAAATGAATTATTAACGAATTGGTCTATTGTTAAAGATGAGAGCTAAAAAATTTCGATGCATCAAGAATTCACTTTGTGTGTTGCATAAGTTCACTCTAAAAAAGGTATTATATGATTAGATTTCGACGAGATAATCTTCTAACGGGATCTTTAAAAAATATTCTAATGATATTGTACTTTATCTGCTTTTGTTGAAATTTATGTATGTACACCACTTTGTCGTATAATAATATCTAAAAATATAAGAACATTTTCCTACATTAGTCAATTTGTAGCGTAAAAAAATAAGAAAAGCTTTTTAATAAAATATGTACATATATATTATGTATTAAAGTTAAAAGCTTCGCTGTAAGTTATTTTAACAAATAATTTATTATTTAAACAAAAAGTAGGTACTTAATTTTTTTTCTCTTATTGAACAAGTATATTCCTGTGTTAAATTTATACGTAAGAGTTGCGTATTAACTTAACTAACTAACTAGTAAGTTCGTTTATTAAATATAACATTAAAAAAAAAAAAACAAAAAGCAAAAATAAAACTGGTATTACGGCAATTCCACGTACAAATATGTAATGTATGTTGCCAACATACACAAATTAAATCAATTAACTTTTTCTCTGGTATATTACCTAATCTAAATGAAACAAAACTCAAAGTGCACTGTTTTTTTTTACTTATCTCGCGGACGGAACGTTGCAAATTGCCCGACTTAAATAACCCGTGACTAAAGATGTTACTGTGCCGTACAGGGTGGTCTAATATTTAACTCTCTTCCCTGTTTTTCTTCTACATAAAAAAGTTTGTCTTTTCAAGTAATGAGTATATGATTAATGTCTTATTTACTTTGTTTCTATTTGCCAAGAGTGGTTTCCGTTCTTATAGAAACATGCACAATGTAAATACAATACCATGTCAGTATAATTATTTGCAAAAGTTTTAAAAAAGTATGTACACGACACTTTTATAAATGTTTTTTATATTAGCAATATTTTCCTTAAAACATTTATTTGAATTGCGTATAAAAATTATAATAATAATCATTTATTTTTTGAAACTAATTAACACGCAAAAAATTGTATTTATAACCTAGTAATACATATATGATTCAACGTTTATGTAAAAATTAAAATACAGCAATTTATCGCATTATATTTTAATTGTGATATATTTCGCAGTTCAAACATAACACGATAGCAAATATAATAATAAAAACAAACGTCTCATTTTACAAGAAACTCATCAGAGCGACAATTTCTAATCGCCTTTGCTTATGCATTATAAAATCATAAAATTTATCATCATTGTAATGTAATAATCGCTTCCAGCTGACTGTGAACAAACAACTTATGACTAATATTTTGCATATAATACCGATATACATTTACAACTAGATTTTTGCTAGTATTATTTATGCAAGTAGGTAGTTGTAACTACGTACGATACGATACAAACTATACGCTGACCATCAAAAATATTACGTAATTCTAAAGTAAAATTTTAATTTCTATAGACTTGATTAAAGTTTATATTATAGTATAAATTATATGAGGCGTATAGATGCAAAACCCACTATTCGACAAAAAGTGAAAAATGAGATTTTGCCCGATTTGGACGTAGAATTTTACAAGGAATACGATATTTAGGTTAGTTAGAAAAAAACTCAGTATTTAATATGAGAAACACTCTTTAAAGTTTAGTGCTGGATGCAAAACTCACTACTTGCGTTGTTAGTTTAGATGCAAAAGTAACTGTTTGCTTTCCTCCAATAAAAATTTTATTGGTGGAAAGGAAACAGTTACTTTGTATGAATTAATGATGTATAAAACCAATGATTCACGATTTTAAATAAGTATTGCCATCTAGTAACAAGATTTTATCATCAAAATACAATTACACTTAGCTATAACAGTTTATTGCAAATATCTCAGAACTTAAAATTTGCAAATAGTGAGTTTTGCATCTATACGACACATATAGTATTTAATATAATTCATTGCGTATAGTATTTAGTATTTTTGTAATAATCTGTAGCCTACATTGTAATATAAGTTTATGTGAATAGTTTATAAATTTGTTAGTATTATTTGCGCTATTTAATAGAGCTGTTATTGTAATTAAATAAATTAATTAATTAATACAAGCTTAAATCTCCATTTTAAATTTAAATATAGAAACATAAAACAGTGATTGTAAACATATTAAGCACGGTTATGAAATATTTGTTTATAATTGAAGAGTTATAAATAAATTAGAATTTAAAATCATTACTTAAATGCGTACTGTAATATCGGGTTTGATAAGTAAAATTAAATTATATCTGATTGAATATCCAATAAGTTTAAATTTCCTATCAGCAGCAAAACGTATTTGTATCAGGCCGCCTGCCTGCTTTAAGACAGCACGCATTGTAGGTAAGTGTAGTTGTTTAGGTAAGCACGTGCCACATGCACTAGTTACTTTAATTAACAATGTCGAAATGACCAAATGGCTTTATACATTTACTGCGTTACTATTATATATAGTGCTTATTGTTTTGCATGCATATATAACATATAATACTGGTTGTTCTGATTTAGTATTATTAATATTTAGTAGTAGAATTTTTAAGATAAATCAGTTATATTTTCCACTTTGACTGCAAGAAAAATGTAATATACTTACTTCTCAGTATAAAATTTTCAAAAATTAAAAAATATGTATAGAAATCCTTCATATAGCCTCTAGATGACGAATCTGAACTTATGAAACTATATGTGTGAGCGTCGTTCGCTCGCTCGTTTTTTTTATGATTGCGTTTCCTCCTAGGCCGTTCAACCGATTCAGTTAGTACCTAAGATTGGCATGTGGATTTGTTTTTTCCAGTGTTGCCAACTTTCCGAGAAAAAAATTATTAAAGTTTTTAAAATTTCATTATCACATTATTTATTCGATTTTAATCAAAGTAAACTTAAAGTTACTTTGAACATTACTTTAAAATCTAATGAATGTTATATTAAAAATAGTGTTAGTTTATGTAATATGTCCTATGTTGAAAGCTGACATATTTTTAGTAAAATAGCAAAATATGTAATTTAATTTAATTTTGATAGAATTACTTTTGTAATTAACTGTAGTGTTTATCGAATATAGTAGTTTGCCTTTAAAAACTATTAATTTAGACCTATTTACAAATTGTTAAATAATTGATTAATAATCATTACATGTATTTCATATTTAATAAATGTAGATAATTATATGTTTTAATTAAATAATATTATCTGTTCATTAACTTATTTGCAAATTCATGTTTTTTGCAAAAAAAAAATGATTGTATATAATGGGAATAATTTCTCTTTTTACATATTAAAATTACACATAATTATTATGTATTTTTTATATTACATTATATTTTTTAAATTTTTACTAAATTTTATGAGTAATTACTATGACAAATCAATTTTAATTATCACATTACAAAAATTTAATTTTTAAATCAAAAATTTTCTAATGATTTGTTTATTTATTTTTATGTAATTCATGCTCATATGTTTCTATATTCTAAATAGAAAAATTTTAATTAATGATAGAAAACTATGAAAAATCCATTATTTATTCTTCTAACAATATCACCAGAAACCAATCTCACCAAACACTACATCAGATTTTCTAATAACATATCCTCATTGTATCGGACCGAAAATTTAATCCAAATTTAGTAGAGCAGCCCAAAATCCCCGCCCGATATGAATGGACCAAAAATTAATAATCTATAGAGATGGCAATACAAGGGTACATTATCTAACCAAATAACGATAGCCTAAATGATATTATCGGAACGCACAGTATAATAAATAGGGTTGGCGCATATTAGGCATGAGACATACAGATTACAAACGCATGAATGGCAAAGGCGCATGCATTTGCCTGCTAAATAGAGCATATAGCGCGCACACACGGGCACGATAAATGCACGCGTGCTCGCACAATACTTGAGTTTAACGGGGCGGCAGGCGAGGAGCGCGCGGTATTTACCCGCGGCACGGCGGTACAGAACACAGACACTCATTGAGGAGGAATTAAATTAGATGGAAATTGAATTTAAAGCGAGAGTTAATGCTGTACCGCAATGAATAAAGGTCTCTCTTTGAATTTTCGTAAAAAAAAATAGCGGTAGATTTGGAATTATTTGTTGTACTAAGTTTGGTAATGTGGCAGAGAATTTGGTTTGTCAAATATAAAAACAAATGTAGTATTTTTTAATGAATGCAGTTGTTTCAAATAAAGAAAAACACTATGCTTATAATTATTATAGTTATTTGGAATTATTTAAATAAGTTTTTATATTACAAATAAAAATTCATATTCAGTATTTAACAGATGT
The DNA here is from genome assembly GCA_963966155.1 of Clivina fossor. Lineage (NCBI taxonomy): Eukaryota > Metazoa > Arthropoda > Insecta > Coleoptera > Carabidae > Clivina > Clivina fossor. The sequence continues at coordinate 4,038,560 of OZ014558.1, forward strand.
ATAGGGTAGCGCAAAAGTCACTAGACCATTTAAAATTCGAATAACTATCTACAATTTATTTATTTATTTTTGAACTATTAATAAATAAAAAAGTTATTTCATTTTAAAATTGTCTAGTGACTTTTGGACCATTCTGTATTTGTATATTTAAATTCAGCCTGAAGAAGATGCAATAAAGCAACATTGAAACTAGTTGCATGTAAAAAAAGACTAAAATTTTATTGTTTATTGACCTACATAACCTGAAAATTTATCTACACATTAAATAAAAAACATTTTCTACTCTTCAATCTTGCAGAACTCTTTCATCTTTGACTTTTTATTAATTTCTTTGTTAATTAATAACTTTATCGAAGACTACACTTCCCTCTCAACTTCACTTTTTTTTTCCTTTTTCAAGAATGATAAAAATTATATAGAAAATTGTCATATAATTTCTAGTTTCTATATATATTGTAAGTCAAAATTTTGTAATCTGAACTTCTTTTAGATTATTTAACTTATCTAAAAATATAATTTCAATTTTATCTCATTAAATTTTATACAATATTACAAAAATTGTAAGCATTCAGATTCAGGCGACTTTAATTTTGACAATAATGTTAAAGTGGTTCATATGTGGGATATTGCTTTTATTCTTATTTTTATATTAATATAATTATTTTTGCTTTGAAAATATATTTAATATAAATTTAAACATCAATTAAAAACCTATTAAGAAAGAAAATTTTATTTGCAATTTTATTTCTAATTCAAAATGATAACACAAAAGAAAATATTAAATTTTGATTTATATATGTCGCTGCATTTGCTTTCATTGTTTAACATTGTATAATGTTCTTAATTTAAAGCAAAATTAAATCTGTACACTATATAAAGTTGTGTTAAAACAACTAGAATATCTTAGTTAATTTCCTGATTAACAATTTTATTTATCATATTTATTTTTTTATATAAAAGTATTTTAAAGATATAATACACTAGAAATGTCGTAGAATATAATTTATATTATTAATAAAACCGAAGACGTGATAATACATACTAATATAAACTTAAAAAAAAAGTATCATCTTTTATAAATCAATTTAATTAAGGTCAGACTATAAAATAAAAAGAAATAAAATATACTGCAACATTAAAGATGGATTACAATCATAAAACACGACCGGTACCAACAAAAAACTCCAACCTTGAATCTTTTGAATGCAAAAAGCAATTGAAAGTATATAGGTATTAGTCCGGTCCTGTATAACCGCGACCTGACCTCGCGACGGTCACAGTCTGTTGCTATAATCAGACAAGCAATGTTTCGGCACACTTCAGCACTAAACCCCCTTCGTTCGAATTCAATCCCGTAATATACTACACCGATTCTTCTTTTTTTTTTCAAAACGTTTCCTTTTTCTTAACACGAATTTTACGAGCCCCTTTTTGGAGCAGTTCGTTTGCATTCGTGCTATCAACATTCGACGAAAAAATGCCGATTCTGAACAGACCTACACTGAGAAAAATGGATAGTTACCGTAACGATATTTATATTTAAAAAGGTGACACAAACACAAGATATTAAAAATAACAAAATAAGTATATTTAAAAATTAACTATAAATATAATAAAAACAAAAATTTAATACCATCAATTTGTATATAGTATTACAGTCTTAATTCTTAATATAGTATTAAAATATATATGTGAGTAGATTTTAAAAATGTATAAATTTGTGAATACAGTAAACATACTCGTATATTTCAAATAAATATCTACTTATTATTATACAATTCGTTAAATATCTATTTTTCTCAGTGTATAATGTTACAGAATGTTTTGTCTTTATCTATCAAATGCAAAATTCCATTTAGTAGAAACAGACAGAATTTGTTCAGAATTCCAGCATAAGTGTGTGCATAAGTGTGAAATCAAACTTTATTTAGTTTTTGGTTAATAAATGATATTGTAATAGATATTTAGTAAATTATAAAATTACTGGAAATTCACAAATGTAGCATAATATTTACAATACTAGTGACATATATAATTTATCAAATTATTTACTTAATTATTATCATTAATTAAATTCATTTCTATTTAAAAAATTAATTCTTTCGGCCGTTACTTTGTGAAATTTCTTATTGAAGTAAATTAATAAGACACTTTTTAACTTTGATAATTTCACTTTTTATTAAGAATCGTGCCAAACATTGGCATTGTCAAACTTGAGTTTGACAATGCCAATGTTTGGCGAAACTGCTGTCACGATTCTTAATAAAGAGTGAAATTATCAAAGTTAAAAAGTGTCTTATTAATTTACTTCATTTCTATTTATTTTCTAAATAGATAAATTTAAAAAAGCACATTTTTTACTCCAGAAAAAGTGAAAAAAAAAGTGTAAACACTTTTTAGATCAACTAAAAACTGATATCGGATAACAACTTTTATATTATTAAAGGGTAAAAAAAATAGAAAAAAAAGGGTAAATAATTACACTTATATTTTGTTTTGTTATTAGTGTAGAAAGTTAAATATTTTAAAACATATAGAAAAAAAATAATATATTACACTAATAATGATACAAATTCAATTGTTTTCAGAAATTTGAACTCTTTTACCCTAAGAATTTGAACAGTGTACGACTTAACTGCTCAGTTTAGTGTACAGTTAATTATGTGAAATAAACTGAGCGTATATTGTTTCCCGATTTTTGTTTTACACAAAGATCTGATTTATAATTATAAAAATATAATTACACATGCTAATCAATGGAATTATACTAAATGCACAAGGCACACAAATGCTTGTTCTCATGTTTGTTTTTACGTTAACGTAAATTAAAATATTAAAAACGAAAAATCATATTGTTTTACATACACGTGTATAAATATCTTCAAAATAAACGTATTGTTTTTAAATATAAATATTAAATTTAAGATAACAATAATAATATTATAAAACATTGTTCACTAAAATGTTTTCGATTAAATTAATAATTTGTGTAAAAGTAAACAAGCATTGCGTTTATTTAAATGCAGCAAAAACAAACAAAAAAGAACTTTTTATAATCAGAATAAATACATTTTGTTATAAATTGTACCTATATTCATGTTCATCAATTTTTCAACAGCATTTTTATATTTGTCATCGGTTTTCACACAAAAACAAATCATAGAATTCATATTAAAATATTAATAACAGATAGCAAATATCTTGGAACTGAATCTGCCGTTATAAATATGTATAACATATCATATTTATTAATTAATGTTTGACAATTGTTTGTGTTTATATTGTAACCATAGTAATGAAAAATTATTAAATACAATTTATAAAACAAAAGAACTACGTAAATATTGTAATTGCATATCAAACTTTATCACGTTTCTTGGAAATAATTGCAACATAATTTCAATAATTATTTAAGAATTTATGATTCATTGGATTCTTCACTCTTATACATCAGAAATAAATTTGTTAATTTTTAAAATTATATGCTTTTTATGATTACCAAATATAGTATAAGAGTAATTTACAAAAACGAGATATAAAATTAAAATTTTAATGATAAATAAAACATATTAGAAGATAAATAAATTTGTTTTTATCTGCTAAAAATTTATCTTGGTATTTTAATATTCGTTACATTAAGTGAAAATTAAAATATTTGTTAAAATTCTTACCCTGTATGCATAAACATTTTCGTTAAAAATAATGGTTTGTTAAAATGAAAATTCTTGGATTCCGTAAGAAATCTTTCTATGTATATTGCAACGAAATGTCTTACGTGATCCAAAAATTTTCATTTTAACGAAGCATTACTTTTTAACGAAAATGTTTATGCATATATGCCATAGCAGGAAACATTGCTTTAATATAATATATATTTAGTCACGTGATTTCTAAGTTAAGCCCTGATTGGTTGGATTTTCATATTTTAAATTCATCATGTACCAGTGCTTAAATTTGTAAATTTTAAATGTGAATCATAAATCTTAAATTTGTAAATTAAATTCATCATACACCAGGCTTAATTCGAATTAAATGATATACCAAATTATTATTTTTTCTGTATTCGCTAAAGAACTAAATTATTATATAATATTTTTTAATTAATTATAGATTTTAAATTCTGAAACACATAAAATCTTAGGATACAAATTCAGATAGACTTATTAAAACAATAAATTAAAAATAAGATAATTATTTTTCAAGTTATCGTTACAGAAATAAAAAAAAACGAATATTAAATTACTGGTAGATAAATAAAAAGAAAACAAATTATAATCGCATTATTCACCATTATGATAGGTCTAAATAGCAGTATAAATATGCATAATAAAACATTTAATTTCAAAACCAAGTTAAATAAAATATATAAGCTGGCTTTGATACGCGCTAGGCAGATGTTTTGCTCACATTACTTGATTATCGCGGACGTGATAATTAAAATAGCAAGAAGGTATTTAAAAGCGTTAACTTTCAAGTGCATCTATCATAATTATAGTTAGCGTAAGTCACAGATGAGGGCCTTTGAAATTTGAATATCTTTTTCTACGATTGCTGTCTGGATAACCTTCTCTGGATAATGCATGGGCTAGGTGAATTGTCGATTCATTGCACAAGATTCAGTGATATTTACGCAAATAGAATCTAGATTTTATGAGGATAATTAGCTGGTAGTTTATTTATTGTTCTATGCAAAAAGATTTATTTAGGTTTATTGATCATAAATAAACGGTATTTGTATTTTTAATTAACTGTATTATTATATTTTCTATCTTACACCTACATGTTGTAACAGATAAACTATTAAAAGCGAATAACTTGAGTATGTAAAAAAATATTTCATGTAAAAAATAATGTTACAAACTAGATTATTAATGTAATTTTTTGTTTACAACTAGGTGAAAATATATACCTTACTTTAATAATTATACTTATCTATAATAAAAATTTAATAAAAAGTATTTTAAAATGAAATATAAAAGTTAATAAAAATACTACAAAATAATTTTAAATGAAATAGAGACTTCAGTTTTTAATTTTTTATTAAGTTTTTAGTTCAGTTCGAAGGTATTATTATTCCATTTTGTTTATAAAAAGAGCATTAGCATAAACTAATAAAAAATATTTATTATTATTTTTTGCAAATGATTTTTTACAATTTGATTGGCAAGGCAAACACTGCTTCCCTTGCTTCCATGGACGCCATGCCACTGTAAAACTTAACACAAAGTGAACGTTTACATCAGCCTAAAATTTTTATTCATATAAACCTTAATCCGGCTCTGAATGCACGAATAAATATTTTTGGCATTATTATACTTAAGTCATATTTAATTTTTGTTTACTAAATTACCTTATAAAATATTTGGTTAAATTCTACTCTGTATTCTACTTGTAAAAACATTTGTAGCATATCTAGAAAAAAACGTTTATTTTTTAAGTGAGAATACGTATACGGAGTAATTCGAAAAGATTTCACTGTTTACTGATGCGTAGATTTTCTTAATGATTCTGCGTAACGTATGGATTTGTGAGGCTGAAGTTAATGACACTCAGTGAAGCATTGCGATGATTTCCGGATTATCTCAACCAAACAAACCGGCCAGGTGTCACCGTATTACTTGTAACCGGCACCAAGGGCATTCACTTTATGCATATAACAATTTTTTTTTACTATATCATGCTTTCAACTCAACAAATTATCTTTCACCCAACCACTTGGATAAAGTTTTTTTCGTAGCATTGCAATTTCAGACAAATTATGAGCGTAATATGTAATCAAAAAATAAGTTTCGTTTTGAAATTAAGAAGAAAAAAATTAATATTTCTAAAGAATAAAAATGAAAGGCATTACATTTTTAGCATTTATAATATTTATCAATTTGATTGTCAATGTAAAATTTAACACTAACTGGTAAATTATATTTACACGTTATACACATTATAACAGTTATAAAATGAAATAAAAACATGGAATTAAAGCTGTTTAAAGTAATAGATTGATCAATTAAGGCCCGGTATTATAAACAGTGATTTAATTTACTTCACAAGAAAAATTTTTCTTGTCAACTAAATAACTTTAAAAATAAACGTTATTTCAACTATTTACTGCTGGATTATTATTATTAATAATAAAAATTGTTTTTTAATACCACTAGATTAAATTTATTCCATATTTATAATAAGAAAATCTATAAAGTAAATACATTTACTCCTAAAGTTAATTTAACTATCGTTTATAATACCGGCCCTTACTTTTGAATTAATTGGCTATTTTTTGTATTTTTAAATATAATTTTGCATGAATATTATTGTTTTTCCAAAGCTTACAAATATTAAGTAAAATAGTAATTTTTAATATTGTTTAATTATTATTTTTTTATGAGTGAACAAACGCACAATTGAATACATATAAATGAAATTCAAATTAGTTAATATAAAAAAATTGACATAATAAAAATAAAATAATTTTGTATTAAAATTCAAAGAAAATACATATTCAAAATAAATATCCGTAAATATCATTTTAGTACGACTTAAATTTTTACTTTTTACTCATTTATATTTTAAAATAATCTCTAATGTTCTAATAATTATATTTTGTATGTAAATATTATTACGTTTTTTTTTATTCCAGTTAAAGTATAGTAATAATTTATAGATTAAATGTTTTTATGTCTATGCAATGGAAATTTGTCTGTTATAAAATTTTTCAACAAAAGGTATTGTAATAAACAAAATAAATTGTAAAAAATTGCAAAACACATTATGAAAGAGTATTTTAACTTTAAAATATTTTATTACAATTTTGTTTTTGTGTATCACTGATTCTAATACAACCAGAGGTGATTATAAAGTATAAAATTAAAGCATTACATAAATAAATGCAAAATAATGAACAGAAAACTATGTTGCATATAGTTAAAAAGCGCAAAATAGAAAAAAAGAGAGCTGCATTTTCTCGTTATGGTTAACCACCTCTTCAATGTTCTCACAAAACATCGCGTTGAGCCACGCAAATTACTACACAAAAATAAAAACAACAGAACGAAGGGCAAATAAATAAAAACACTAGCGCGCGAGAGAGAAACAAGCGAGCAACGAAATAAACAAAACACAAACGTCTCGGCTTCATAATTTCGCGCACACCGTTTTGTTTTCATTTTTCTTTTTCTTTTTTTTCTCTTTTTTTGTTAAATATGAATCACCATCATTGCGTTGCGGTCGCCGCGTTGGCCACCCACCGATTTCCCTCTACCCCACCGCCGCCACCCTACCCTCTTGACCTGCTGACGGGTTTTGAAGCGCAGGTCAAGCGTGGCCGTGATTCACCGGGCTTGCTATCTAGTGGCGATTTCCTGTAATTAACGCCCGTGTGCACAGGTCAGCGAGCAGACGAGCTCGGAACGAACGGTGCCGGTATATGGACGCAGTTGTATATATACACCGAATTTAGATGATTTATTCTGACGATTCGTTGCGGCTAGCTGCTCGTGTCCCCGTTACACCACCCACTTCTAAATCACCCGCTTTGCTTTTATTTATTTATCTCCCTTCCTCTCTCTCTCTCTCCCTCTCTCTCTCTTTCGCACCAATCTCGGAAAACGTTTGTTTGATAAATTATCACCTTTGTTATTGAAATCATCGTACGTTTGTTTGTCCATTCGGTTGATTTCATTGGAAAAATAATAGTCCGTGATTTTAAATCTTTTTGGAATAACTGATAACAGAAACAGTTATTTTGTTTGTATTAAATAAACATGGAACAAATGTATACAGCAAAACATACTCCAGATGGAATAATTTTTTAATAGGCAAATTTCATCAACAAATTTTAACTGGACAAAACACAGACGATATTGTTTTGATATTTTACTCGTAAGCTAGAAAGAGAAACAACAGATAAATCGTATATTTTAATGCTTTTTTATTAGGATGAGGCTATTTATACATACTGAAAAAAAAAAACCTTTCTTTTTATTATTAATGCACTAGATGGCTTTATATTTTTAATATTATAGGCGATTTTTATTTAGTGTCGGTTACTTACAGTTACTCTACTTGTTACTATTACTCTCTTTTTTTATTCTGTATATTAAAAAGAGAGGGTAATAGAAACTGCTAGAGTAACTATAAGCAATCAACACTGAATAAAAATCATTATAGTTGACACTAGTATACTAGTGTAATGGTTTCCAAGTATGGGTTCTGGTTTGTTCGAAAATTGTATACAAAAATAAAACTTTTCTTATTGTAAGACGTCAGTGAAAATTAAACTTTTATACAAAAAAAAATGTATATTTAAACGAGAAAGATAAATTTCCTTATAAATTATAAAATCAATTATCAATTTGTTTACGTTTAAAACATGATAATATATGAGAATAAACGAAACTACATGCAAATTTACAGTATATGTAACAAAGTTTCTCTTCTTTGAAGCAGTCAGTCGCAGTAGCAGTGTTGTAATACAAGAAAATGATTTAAATAAGTAATTAGATTTCGTAGTGTCAGCGATAAATTACGAATTAATTCAATTTTACTTTGGAAACACAAAATTTCTTTATGCAAATGGTCGTGCGACAACACTGTTTCGGTTTGTAACTTACAATTTGACGTAAAATATTATATGTCGTGTTTGTAATTACATAATACACAGTACACCTAAAAAAACTTCTAACTACAAATATTTGTAATCTTCAGACTTTCACGGCTGGTATCCATTGAATTTATAGATTTACTTAGTTCGTAATTAAAATTGAAGTGAAATTCAAAACTAATAAGAGCAAATAATAATTTTTTATAAATTTAAATTTGAATTTATAGAATTATTTGAGCTGGTATACCGTGGTCGATCTATCCTCGTCATCGACCACAGCATACCAGCTCAAAAGTTCTATAAATTCTATAAATGTGAAAGCCTAAAGATTACTTTTAAATTCATAAATACGAGGGCAGTTTGATAAGTCAGTGACTTTTTGAATAAAAAATTTTTTTTTCGGCAAATAAGCGTTTTATTTTTCAACATAATCTCCTTTTAGCTCGATACATTTAGTCCACCGTTTTTCCAAATTTTTTATTCCTTCCAAATAATAGGTTTTCTCAAGTCCCTCAAAACATGCGTTCGTTTCAGTTATGACCTCTTCATTCGACCCAGATCTCTTACCGCCTAGCCATTTTTTTAAATTTGGAAATAGGAAATAGTCGCAGGGGGCTAAATCTGGTGAATATGCTGGATGGGGTAGCAGTTCGTAGCCCAATTTATAGAATTTTGCTATGGTGACTACACACATGTGCACTTTGGCATTGTCCTGTCGGAACAGCACTTTTTTCTTCGCCAAATGCGGTTGTTTCTGCTTCAAATCAATATCGAATCTGTCCAAAAGCTCTGAATAATATTCGCTGGTGATCGTTTTACCCTTTTGATGTGAATGACACGGCTTGCATCTCAAAATACTGTAGCCATGACGTTGTTAGCCGACAGACCCATCTTGGCCTTCTTTGGTGCACGTTCACCCAAAGAAACCCACTGTCTTTATTGTTCCTTGGTCTCTGGTGTGGTGTGATGAATCCATGTTTCGTCTACGGTAACGAAACGGCGCAAAAACTCGTTCGGATTGCGGCTGAACATTGCCAAACACTCCTTTGAAATGGTCACACGGTTGCACTTATGGTCGAGTATGAGAAATCGCGGCACCCATTGCGCGGAAGGCTTTTTCATGTCCAAATATTCATGTAAAATGTGATGTACCCGCTCAGTTGAGATGCCTACAGCCTCAGCCACCTCACGCACTTTTATTCTCCGATCGTCCAAAATCATTCATGGACTTTATTGACGATTTCTGGCGTGACGACCTCTTTTGGGTGACCAGAACGTTCGGCGTCAATTGTGCTTGTACGACCACAATGGAATTCAGTAAACCACTTCTTAACCATTGAAATTGATGGTGCAGAGTTCCCATAGTATTTATCAAGCTTTGGCTTGGTTTCGGTGATGGTTTTTTTACGCAAAAAATAATTCTTATCAGCACACGAAATTCACTTTTTTCCATTTTCGTGAAAATTCACAAGGTTGTCGGTTCTCATTGGCTGTCAAACACAAACTAAATGGTGTAGCATACCCAAAATTGTACAGTAGTCTATCAATAGATAACAGTTGACGTGAGCAATGTTGCATTTAAAGTTACTGCACGGGAAATTCAAAAAGTCACTGACTTATCAAACAGCCCTCGTATTAACATAAATAAATCAGATAAATACCTACAAATTACAACCTGAAAAAAAAAAACATTTTGTATACTTATTAAAACAAATAATAGCAAAATAATTTTATGGTACTGTACTATTTTAAAATGTATTCTAAATTTATCAAAAAAAAATGTTATTTGATAAAAAAACATAAAAACTTACAGTTACATTAAGTATTGTAGTTAACAATAGGTAGTACATTAAACGCTAAACGAATTTTGAAATTCATCAAACAACAATACAGCATAGAAAATCAGTCGGTAATAAATTAATAATAACGTACACTATAGCGTAGAAGCGCGGTGTAAAATAGTACGATTTTATGGCAATATGAGTATTGAGAGCGACATTGTCACAGCGGAATGACTACGTTGATGATTACAAATAGCGTATTATTTGTGAACGAGGGCCTGATATTCACCGTCATTAAAATATCAAATATTGATTCGTATAATCATATATCCGCTTTCATCTCTACTTACATTTGTCTAAAAGTCTTTGGACTGATGCAATTTATATTAGCAACAATTTAAAACAAGTACAAATTTTAAAAATAAATAACTTTTTTGTCTCTTCCATGGTCATGCTAATGAAATAACATTGCTTGTATGAAGATATTTTTAACAATATTTTTAACGTCCTGAACGGCACATTTCTTTTTCTAGAATGTTTCTCTTGGTAGCGATTTTTTTTTCGCTAGAATATATAGGTATGTACGTCATAGGAAAAATTCATCAAAAAAATTATTAGAATTACTAAAAATTTAAATATATCCTTTTGGTGTAACATTGCAGTTGACGAATATATCCAACATACCTACTTAACAGATTAATAAAGTTAGTTAGTTAGTTGTTTTTTTTTTACAATTTACACTCATAACAAAAAAAACATAATTATAAACATATATATATATATATATATATATATATATATATATATATATATATATATATATATATATATATATATATATATATATATATAAACATAATTATAATTTTATTTTTGATATTGTTCATTAAGTAATATATCCTAAAACTTTTTAGTCAAACATTAGAGATAATAACGGAAGCCAAAACAAATTATTGCTAGAGTAAATGCATAGCAAATAAAACTATATCTCTTTGATTCGATAAATTTTCGATTAATTAAATTCGGTGGCACTTTCTGATTATTCGTGTCATATAATATAAAACATTCATTAGTTTTCCATGTACTATTTTGTGTTTTGATAATTTAATTTACATCAAATATATTTGGTATGTTTGTCTTCATTAAATCAGGTCCAAACGCATAGTTTTTCACAGCATTTTATATGTACATTTCGGACGTAACATAGAACATGCTTTAAAACTACACCCAAAAAATAAGTACTTATATAAAAGCAGTTTTTCACAAAAAAAGTGAAGTGAGAAAGAGAATACAAGCCATAGCGTTTTTCAGTCTCTAATGTTTCTATTGACAGTTAACCACCGTTTTTAAACTTTTTACCACTTTTTGATTTTTTGACTTTTCAATTTTTTTACTTTTAGTCGATTTTCGACCAATCAATTAAATTCGATATTATAAAAAATCAAAAATCAATTTTCAATCAGTTCTAATTAGAACACGGCTTAAAACATTAAGTATATTGTATTGTTTATATTAAATTTAAATAAATGAAATTTTGCAATAGGTAAATTAGAACTGAACCTTGAATACATTTTCTGCAACAAATATAATATATTATTTGAAATTTATGTTTCCACGCATCAAACTGATTAACCTTATAGCTTATAATGCGTATTATATGACTCAGATTTCTTTAACGGCCGTTAACTTCTACAATTATAATTGAAATATGTAAATAGCATTAAGCGAACGCCTTTTTCTCCACCATATAGAACCTGTTTAACGAAACAAATTTGCTCAGCGTTTATTACACAAACTAGATGACATTTTATATTTGCAAATATCGTAGTTACGCACGAATAAAATAAATATCGTATTTCTTGTTTCCTTGCTACGTTATGTTATTACATTAAATAATGCAGTTTGTGTAATTTAGTTAAAATGCTAATATTTGTTAACAATATCTAGCTAGTAAATACCTATTAAATATATAATGAATATTTAGTTCAGCAATATTATTATTGTAAATGATGATTTTAATGTAATTGTGAAATGTTGTAAAATGTATAATTTTATGAAATAAGCCTTGACGCAGATTGTTATTAATAATTTGAAACCATAAAGTTTGGTTTGTATTTAAATGGTTAATAATGTTTAAGTCGTAACATTGAAAATGTTACAAAAAAATATCTAATTATTTATATTTATGTTTATTATTTTTTTGTAAAAATAATACTGCCTGAAAGTATTATTTTTTGAAAAAACTGAAAAAAAAACATTTTATTATAATTAGCAAGAAACCACATTAATATAAACATATTCTTAACTTCATACATATATAAGACGAAAAACCAACTAATTAATAAACATAACCACAAACTCACGTATACAGATATAATATTTCAAAATATACTCTATACTAAACGGCTTCCAAGTAAGTATATTTTCTAAAAACAAAATAACGAAATACCACTAAAAGTTTAGTCGTATTTACAAGCCACCCTTGTGCACCCAATTCAGATCAAAATCCTTGAAACTCGAAATGTTGGAAAAACGGTCCAAAGCAAAGCCGCGAAAATGTCATTCGGTAATTATTGGCAGAGATTTTCACGGCAGAAAGATGAGAGATATAGGCTGATCGCTCTTAAAAAGAGCCAGGGATTTCTCTCATTTGGTAAGTTTGTGAACAGTTCGTTGCCGCATTAATAATTTAAATTGCGAGTAATTTGAAAGTTTCGAATGATGTCGGTGAGTGCGCGAGCACCACGATAGATGCCCGTAATCAACTTGTAGCTTGAGATGTTGATTTGCCGCTTTGGTTCAGTTGTAGCATTGACTAATAATACGTAGTAAGTTGAACACTAGCGGAGATACAATTTATTTTTTAATGTGCTGTTAAAAACATACGTGTTATTATAAATACATGCTTGGAAGATTGAAATAGTTTATAATATTTCAAATCTTATTTAAACATAACAAATTTACTCATACAGGTTGTTTTCAGTATTTTTTCGGATCGTTCGTTCGATTTAGTCTTAAATTGTTTGTGTACAATTTGGTCCAGATCAATCAAAAGGTTTATATATATATATATATATATGTACAGGTGTTTATTGTAATAGGGTCATTAGTGTTATTTTTTTATTTGGATACGATGTCGATTAAATTAGACAAAATATTTTAAAATCATGTTAAAATTTGAAAAATGTACACACTTAAAAATATGTAACACTATTCTGTGTCTTATTTGGATACATCAACAAATTACAAAATTAATAATAAGTATAGATTTAACATGTTTATGTGTAGGTTACAAAAAATTAAAATCAACATTTTTGACAGTATTATAAATTATAATTTCTACATAAAAATTGTCATTTTCACACGGAAACGTTTACACAAAGAATAATGTTATTTTTTAAACACCAAATCCAACAGATTTTTTTATTGTGTAAAACATATTTATATTATTTATTTTTTTTTTTTTCGGAATTTAGTAATACATGTTAATTTTGTATAGCTTCACATGTCTTTTATTTTTACTTTTATGATTGGCAATTAGTGTTATTACATACATGCATACATACACAATCACGTTAAGTACCGATAAGAATGTAATACAAACTCTTTTTATTAAAGCAGAAACTAATTTTCACTAAACATTCTTGTTCAGACAAGCAACTTTTGCTGCATTCACATTCATACAATCTCATACTTGCTTTGTATTATTAGGTACTCTTTTCATTAAAGCAGAAACTAATTTTCACCAAACATTCTTATTCAGACAAGCAACTTTTGCTGCATTCACATTCATACAATCTCTCATATTTGCTTTGTATTATTAGGTACTCGTTAAATAATATATTATTAACAAACAGTTATAAGAAAATTGAGCGTACGACGCCACTGTATTATCCTTAGGAAACGGAAGGCAAAAGGGTGGAAAGTGATGGGGATAACATAACTAACAAAACGTAGATACGATGAAAGACACTTACTTTCCAACCGAACTGGAAAGTAAAGTAAAGCTAAGGCAGTGCCTACATTCATCGTAACAAGAGGAGTCATCTGTAAACTTGTACATACAATTAGACGCAATTGTTACGCCGAGACGCTCGACGCGTTCTGGACGAGAATTACGAACGCCCTTTACAACACTTTCTATCATCATCATCATCATCATAACCCCATTCAAAATGCTACTTGTTACCCGGCACGCTGCTCAATTCAACAACTCTTACTTCCGACACCGCTAAATGGACCAAGATTATAAAGTTGCTCTTCCTCAAATTACTAACATATAGTTTTAGAATTTCTCTATATCTGGTATGTATTTTAGAAATTATACGTTCAGTTTTCGGTCTAAAAATAAAGACGATAATTTTACTAGTGGCTTTATTGAAATATGTCAGTGTATTTATTAAATTTATGAATTTGGTTTTTGGCAAGTTGTATTATTGTTGTTGTTTGATTCAATTTTCGTATTTATTTTAACATTTTGTACTAGACCAAATATAATGACCCGTATTCTCACTTAACTTTTTTTTTGCAGTGAAATTGGCGCTGCACATCCGTTGTATTTTTTAAATTTGTTTACGTTTTATGTACTTATCGTTTTATCTTTATTTACAATACCTCTCATACATGCTCTTTTATTCCTACTGTATTTGGAAACTTTTGCTCACGCAAAACGCACTCAATCATACCACTTCATCTACTTATCGGACGTCCTTGCAAACGTATACCTTCAAAATGATTCACATAATCTTTTAATTAGATATTCGCTAAGATGACCGAACCATCCTACCTGCTAAAACCAACTTTTTATTTTTATAAACATTAGATATTGTTTTTATGTGTACACAATGAAATAGAAAAATTGCAAATTAATTTCTAAATTATATGTATTTTTTTCTCAAAATTAATATACTTCGACAATGTAGCTTTGTTGCTGTATATTGAAGTTTATTTTTTGTATGCTAAAGCTTTGTTATTTAGTAATCTACGATTTTTTAAAAGTAGATAATAGTTATACTAAAAAAGTAATAATATTTTAACAGATAACACATTTTTTTATCCATTTATGCAAATATATGTTTATTTTATTTATTCAAATTTATTACAATTCAATACAAAATATCAGATTTTTCCTAATATTTATTCAGTCAAACCTGTTACAAAATCAATGTTATCGCACGCCCCAAAACCGTCAATAAATGAAACAAAAATAAAATTCCAAAACAAAAGATAACCGAACATTTATTGACTAATACCAGAAAATCTAAAATTTCTTTTGACTTGCAATCATATTTTGTACATGTATACAGAATATTCGTAATTCACATTTATCACATTACCGTGTTAATGGTGTATATACCGAGCGATAATACAATCTGTACAATTTGCTTTGTAACTCTGTACTCTGTTTTAAAGGAATTGAAGAAAATAAAATTATTATATAATTAACTCATAAATGACTACAAATAATCTGTTTTTTTTTATCAGGTTATAAATGACCGTTTCATTGTTTATTCTCGCTTTAATTTGTATTTAATTATTGAAAATATATCTACATAAGTACAAAAAATGCAATTGTACGTCAGATTTGTCACTGCATAGTCGATCGAAGAAACATTAATTCTCCCAAATCACGAAACAAATATAAATAATATACAATCATACAAATGTTCTACAAATGTTAATAAAGTTAATAAGATAAAGATTTGTTTCTACTTTTCGCAACATAATGTACTATTATTTTAGAATATGTAAATTAATAATTTTACTCTGTCAAGTCATACTTTTAGAAGAATATACATACATACACACACAATCACGCCATGTACCCAAAAGGGTGTGGCACAAACTCTTTTCATCATCCCGAAATCAATCGCCTCTTAACATTCCTATCTAAACAAGCAACTTTTGTTTCATCCACATTCGTAATTCTTTCCATACATGCTCTAGAAGAATATGTGTGATTCATATTGAAAATATACGTCTGCATAGATGTCGGATGAGTAAATGCTAGGTATGATTAAAACAAAAATACATAGTTGGCCTTGTAGGACCGATTAGATTCTCCAGGAAAATTTAATTCTCGGTCTTATAGGCCTTGGGAAATTTTATTTTCGGTCTTATAGACCGATATGGCAGCGAACATGTTAACTGGTGCATGAAGAATTGTTTATTCTCTAACATTAATCTTTCCGTTTAAATTTTTTACCTAACTATAATATGGGATTATCAGATTAACAAGGAATTCGTCGAGTAGTATATTGTCCAGAGAAATATGTTCCAGTATTAATCAACAAAACAATTGCCGGTTGACGGCTGCCCGTTACCGTAACCGTACCGTTTTCGGGGGACCAAGCGACCGGTTAGTTTCGCATGTCACCGACGACGATGCAGCGTTAAGTGCGCTGCGCGTCTCGCTGGGTTAATACCGTAAGTGATTCGGCTATTGTTTCAGCACAGGAGACAAATGACGGACGAGGTCTTTCAATAAGACGGTAATTGTGGAAAACGACGAGCAATGACGCTACTTTCCTCCTCGATTGTTGCTACTCTGTTTCGTTCTCCGTTGCGAACGATGCTTTTCTTTTGCTCGAGATCCGGAGTTGGTTTTCGTTTTTGTCTTGAAACCCTGGGTAAATGGTATAGACGAAACGGTTCCATTGAAGTTTTCCTACAATTACAAATGCTGGTGGAGCAAAGTGGTTACGCGATTACAGCACGGACTTTCGTTTCTTGTTGAATTTATTGAAGAAAAGTTGCAATGTTAACTTTGTTTTTCAATATATTATTCTAATCTTATATTACAGTATTTAATAAACCCATTAACGAAATGATACTTATTACTATTCTTTTACATAAAAATTTATGCTTATTTTTAATGTTTCATATATGACTAGTAAGCATAAAATTGTTTGTTTTGCTAAATTATTTAACAAAAGAAATTACTATATATATATTTTTTCTATCCTTACTATATTTTACTATAAAATGCGTTTAGGTTTATATATGTTTTGCTTTTATACATATATTCTTCTATATAAAATGCTTTGGGCACTTGGCACAAAATTGAATAGACGTTACTAACAACTTCTTTTTATTTTTGAGTTGTATCAATGATAATTTATTAATTATTTTTTTTTAATAATTTTGATTTTGATCAACTGAAACCTTTTTGAAGATAGATTTAATATCTGAAACAAAAATGCATAAATTAAATTTAATTTTTATTATTAATAACAATTTTTTTAAAAAAAATTTATTGCAAATTGGTATTTGATAAATTTTGTTTGTTATTTGAAATATAAAATACAGAATACAAAAATTAAGTGACACATAATTTCAATATGCCCTTGTACAATTAAAATTTAAATTGTTAAAATATTAGAAACAAAAACAAAAAATCTGTACAAATTTAAACAAATTTTATTTTACAAAGGTTACAGTTAATTATTATTACTCACACAAAACATACACCTTAAATTTTGTCGAAAAAATACAAATAATATCCATCAGTAATAACCTTAGTTGTGGTTAGATTACGAAATGAATCATTCCTGTACAGTAGCTTTGTGCAAAATGTGAACGTACGCACAACGCCATTGTCGGTGGATGACAAGCAAAGCAAAATCATATCGTATTTATGGTATTAAATTACTTATTGTTCTGTATTACTATATTGTACGTCCAGACAAACAATCCAACCAGGTCTGTTAAATCAGTGTTTCTCAAACAAGCACTTGGTAGTGCACTACTGTTCCACAAAGTCATAATTATTGAAGCAATGTTTTTTGCTATGATACTAAGAGTTTTTACAATTATTTTAATTTCCAGTTAATCGCAGGGAATTAATATATAATTAGAAAATTTAATAAATTAGAAAAAATGTGTTGGCTTCGCCGGGATTCAAACCCAGGACCTCTTGCTTTCGCGGCAGACGTTTTAAACACTAGACTACGAGCACACGACCAAATAAACACATTTTTCAATACAATGCAATGTTAATATTGTTATTATTTTGAAATCATTTATTTAATACTCGAAAGTACAAATTCTTTTTCTATAGTCGTAGAAAAAGTATTATATACCGGCGATTTATGTCGTAAATCCTGATTAGTAATACATAAATTTTATAATCTAGTTACTTATTTTGTTACCTAGTAACTTGTTTCTATATTCTGTTTACTTATTGTATATGTCATTTGTATAATTTTTTCCATCGATTTTTTTTATTAAAATTTATAGAGAACTTAATCCTAAAGCCTTTTTATTTTAATAAATTTTAAATTTATTTAAATGAGATAAATCTGGCTAAATTATGTGAATAAAATTATCTACACTGTAAAAAAATACTATAAATTTGTGATTTTACATAGTTCTTAACAGAAAAACAGTAACACTTTATAAATTTTATTGTAATAAGTTACGTAATATATTAAAAAATTACATTCATGGCATACATAAATTTACATCAACTTTTGCTCAATATTAATCCTAAGATATACAAACACAGAAAAATGTATCGAAATTCACAAAATATTGAGAATCACTTGTACTAGTTACATGAATATTATGCGTCCATGTATTGTAACAAATATTCTCCACTCACAGGTGAATTATTGAAGAAACCTCGGACTTTGTTGTTCTTCTAATGACATGATTCAAACAAACTATATTAGAGACTATATATATTGCATATTAGTCATTATGTAGAAGTATAGCCCGGACAATAACTTAATTGTTTTACCAAATTTGTTCGTTTTTATTTATTTACAATATTTACGAGTAGTTGATGAGTTCATTATACAGTCTTTGTTTTACTTATTAATTTATGTATTTCTAGATAATGAAAAAAAAGTAAAGTTGAAGGTATTTTCTTTATTTTGTATAACATAAGTAATTTAGTAATTTGTCAGCGCGGTAGCCGAGCGTTTTAATCCCTTACCGATATTTTGCATAGCCAAATTGCACACCGGTCATAAACAGATTAAGGGATTAAGATTTCAATCTAAAATCAGGTAGAATCGAAAATAGTTCGTCTCTAGAACGTACCACAAACGCCTGCAAATCTTTTCACGTAATTTTTTCTAAAACCTATAACCTAACCTACCCTAAGCCAACAGTGGCGTAAAAATATACTGTAGAATAAACGAACACTCACTGTAAAAACTACCTGCGTAAGGGTTCAAAACCAATATAATTTAGCAGTTGACCGGTGTGCAATTCGGTTACTCAAATTTGGGATTTTGGATTTGCTCTGGTTTAAGCGTCAGGTCCAACTATGATTTATGGTTCGAATCCGCTGACCGACGTTTCTGTTCGTCGTAAAATAATGCCACAAAGGCATTAATTAAACAGAATCAAACATATTAGTTTGATCAACTATTTGACTTAAAATATCTGTAGTTTAAACAACTGATATATTAAAACAAAATATTATTGAAACAAATATGTAAATTGCTTTCAGTTTCTATTTTGATAACACATTTATATATTCAAAATAAATTAGCTGTAACAACGTTACTAAAAATAATTAACATTAAAAATAACATAACTACATACTATAAATTTCCTAGTAATTTTAATCTTCAGAGCCTAACAATTTGTCTTATTGTCAGAAAAGTACATATGCAAACACAAATTCTGCGCCAAAATAGTCCTAAAACCCATATTTTCTTTCATCACTTATAAAACAAAAACAAAACAATACAGTAGATATTTTATGCCAAACAAGAAAAAAAATCTTGTAGCTAAATTTAAAGCAATCTAATAAATAGTCCTAGCGAGTTTCGCACTAATTAACTCTTAGTCGTATTCACTGAATCAGTCTTGTCAAAATTCATTTAAAAAATCGTTTATAATTTTAGTAACTAAACGCAAATACCGAGCGAATGATTCATACAAATTTAGCCACTAACTTCTTCAGGGAGGTCTAAATTATGCATACAGGTGCCTAGTTCCACGTTACGCTGCTGTGCAGCGCCACAATGCAGAGATAGAATGAAAGTAAGGTTATGAGTCACCTGGTAATATGTTATGTACTCTGCTTTAGCTTTGAAATAAAAAAATAAACAATAGAAAGTAGTAAAACGAGTGATGATTCATCTATTTGCAAATAATTATTAATTTAGAAATGAGTAAGAACTTTATTTGTAGAGCAATTTCTTGATGATTTGGTTATACTATTTTTTTATTATTATTTTACCTTTGTGGTTTTGTTAATCGGTAAATAATTATTTATGTAAACGTATGCATATTTTTTATAATTCTTAACTGATTGTAATATTTAAAAAAAAATGTATATTTTACATCGTAACATATAGTTTTCAACCTACTGTTTACTCAAATCATAAGTAAAACATTTATATAAGTTAATATGACTCATATGCTACTACTCTACTCTACCCGCTACTATTTTCAGTACTCATCTTTCACTATCCCAATGTCTATATTGTGCTAATAATGGAATAGTATGCACTTTACAATCATATTCTGCTACTAACTCTACCAAAGTAAACTAGTAAATCAAAATTAGCGTTTATTTAGTTAAAAATATATTTTGAAAATACATGTCAATATTTTATTGAATAATTTTAAAATTATAAATTATATATATTATTTTAAATTATATAAATATGAACATATGAAATTTAATATATTTTAAATTTTCATGCGTTTTTGAAAGTTTTCCCAAAAAAAATCTTGATAATGTTTTTTTAAAAAAAATTGAAATTTATTAAATTAACAATCGGCGGAACGAAAATTGTTTTTGAAAATTTTTTCAATTGACATTTTTTTTCGCAAAATTTTAAAATACACTAAAATATATTCTTTCCTAATTATTAAAGTCAATAAACTCAAGATACAATTATGTACTTTTTGCAAGATTAAATGCGGTAAACAACAAAAAACTCATTAAAATTTTACCAAGAACTGCAAATAAAGGAATGGATAATTTAAAATTATCTATTATTTTTACTACATATATTCATACTTTACAATGTTACTCGTAATATCTAACATGCCACAAGAATGTAAATAAATAAAATAATAATTACTGTTTTAATGATAACTAATTATCAAATTGATTTTTTGTTATAATTATTAAAATTATTCATAAAATAATTATTATTACCAGAGGTCAACGTTCAATTTAAAAATATAAAATTAAAATTAAAATTTGTAATGACACGAGTTATAGTATTCTAATTATACGTAATATGTATTTTTTTATTTATGATCAGAAGTAATTTGTCACTAATTATTTATTTTACATTATATTAAATTTATTTTCTTAATTAGTTTATATTTATATATACATTGATATGTTATTATTTATGAAAATTTAAATTTTTGAATACTCCCATAATGTTATTTTTATAATCTTAAAAAAAATTAATGAAACTGACATAAAAACTATTTACAATGCATTATTTTATTTAAATTACATGTGTATGACCTTTTGATTTGTTTGTAAACAACACTAAGGTTACTGGAAACTGTAATGCAATAATAATTTTTTTTATTTCATATAATTAATTATACATTCTGTCTCATGTACACCTAAAAGAAGCTATTTATAATTTTATCTAAAACTGCAAAAACCTGATTTTTATTTTTAAAATAAACATACAGGATATTAATATTGCAATGTCATTCAGTTGCATATTAGTTTTAGTTTTTGCATAAATAAATATATTTATGCAAAAACTGTATTTATTTTTGTAATTGTAAATGCATGCGATTTCGGATATAAATTTTTCTAATATTTATAATTAATTATTCTATTATTGTATGTATTAGTGGCGTACGCAAGGGAGTAGGGTGATAAATCCCCTACCGAAAATTTGAAAATAAAAATGACAAATTGATTTTCCATACATATAAAATATATTATATATTTATATATTTTACTCATAAATGCTTTCTGTATCTACTCCCCCTTTATATTATTTTCTATATCTCCGATTGAAATTAGTCAGTATTATTTTAGAAAATTAAAACAATATTCCTTCCTGAAATATTTTTCTGTGTACGTCACTGAACATTATCATTTATCAGATGAGCTGTATAAACATAGAAATCATGTATTCTAATCAAACACCGTAATATGAAAACCATATCTTATTCCATTACAAGCTAAATCTGACTAGAACTATTTTAACACGTAACATGCCGTAAATGAAATCGGATTGGTTATTTTGTAAACTGCAGCAACACGACATCAACACCGGCGAATCGTGGCTATTATGATTAATAACAGTCCGTTAATAATCTGCATTACACCTTAGATACGAAACTACGATATTCATCTTTGCAAGGTATACGTAAATTTCAGATCAGTTCGTTTATTTGTTTAGCAATAAAATCTTGCTTCCATTGCTATCTTGATATCTTGCAGAGATTTAAATACACATTGTTGTTGTCTGAAATCAATAATTTTCAAACTTTTTTTGTTATAATTTTATTGATTGGTTAAAGACTTATTATACTATTCTTTGTATTTCAAACTAAGTGTTAAGTTTCAGCGCAGAACAAAAATATCGCAAATGCGTGATTTTAGTTTTATCCAGTATTAATGTCAGATTACTAATATAGTTTAACAAATTTTTATGTTGTTTTCACAAGCTATTGAATAATGCATTTTGAATAAAACATAAAATTATTTTTTAAATACAAAAATAAATATGAATATAAATTAACGGCCAGTTTCATAATAAACACTTTAATTAGATTAGAGTCAACTTTAACCTTGCTAAAAAACACCGATTTTAAATTCTACTGGCATAATTATTATTGCTGCCAATAAAACGATGCTTTTTTGTCAATTATTCAAATTTAACGGAAAAATTATTTATTGTTACAAATGAAACTATGCATTTTCGTTGACTTTAGTTGAATTATTTATTATGAAACATTCCGTTGTGTAGAATGTTGTTAAACATATTGTTTGATTAGCTAATATAACAAACCCGGTTTTTAGATGTTTTTGTTCATTTGTTTAGTTCAGTGCGTGGATTTCATGACAAAATTTAAATTTAATTGTTATGTATATTTATTAGATTATTAATATATTTCTTTATCAATAAAATAAATTAATATACAATAATTTTATTAAATTTTATTGATTTTTGTTTTAAAATAACTTTAGTTTCAACAACTTTCTGTTGTAAATTCTGTAGATAGAATTATCGTTAGTAAAATTTAAATTTACTTAATATGCTTATGTATTAAATTATTAATATATTTTTTATTAATAAAATAAATTAATATACAAACATTTGTTAAATTTGATCTATTTATGTTTTTCAATATCTTTAGTTTCAACAACTTTTCTTGGTACTTCAAAATTTTTTGTTATAATCAGATATAAAAAAATATTAATAATTTCTAGAATGTTTCTATAATAAACATGTCAAAGCCCTATGTACTTGTACTATATTTTAAGTTATGTTAGTTTCATATTTTGTAAAAATATAACAATAAATAATTATTTAAATAAATAAAAATTACTATAAAAATGACAAAATGTTATTTATTTTTTACTTATCATTTGAACAAATTAGTACATTGTTTAATTAGTTCTGATATAGAAACATTTTTTACATTTATTTAACTAAAATTGATAAAATAAAATACAAAGTTAGTAGAAATTAAAATTTTGTTTTGTCATTATTTGAAGAATATACCTATATATAAATAAATAGAGAGAGAGAGAGAAAGAGAGAGAGAAAGAGAGAATAAATTTACCATATTATAAAGTTATTAGATATTTGTATATTCAATAATATCATTAATTTTGGAATAAAAATGTGATAAATTTCTACTTTAATTTTTATTTTTAATCTTAATTTTGCGTTTCAAAATTTTTCTAAATATAGACAGTAATAAATTAATAAAAATTCATATAGTACATACTATGTAGATATATGCATTTTTAAAATAAACTCATTTTTTACCATATTACCGTGAAAAATTGCATTTTTTCGTTGCATATTCACTTCCTCATACGCTAAATACCAATAAATCAATAAAATTAATATTAATGATGATTACTTACTACTGTAATACACCGTAGTATAAATCATAAACGCACTAGAATTTATAAATATTTCAAAAATTACAAGTTTTACATATTTTTTTAAACTTGCATATGTAGTTTTGTCATATTTGTGCATAAATTAATTTTTTCAAGTATTTATAAATCATTTTGTAGTTTTTTTAATAATTTTTTTTTTGTACGTAAAATATTATTTAATTCTTATCTGTTGGCGATGAAGTTTAGTTAATTATTTCCTTGTACGGTAATTTACTCTTAAAAAACAAAAATTTCTTACGCCGTATTTTGTGATACAAGTTGATCATAATCTATTACAGGTTTTCAATTGTTTTGTTTCTTATTTTATTAGAAGCATAACATGATCTCATACGGTATTTATTTTCCATTATATTTACCGTAAGTTAAATTAGTGAATAATAAAAACAATATTGCTGAAACAAATATGCAAATTGTTATTGTTTAATTATGAGGACGCTAGTTTAAGACGTCAATTTGATATTTCTCGCAGGCCCGGATTCGAATCCCGCTTAATGTTTTTAATGTTTAATTTACTCTAAAAGTAACATATAGTTAATAGACAAAAATCTACGAGCTATAAAATTTTTGTTTTTTAATTTCGTAGACTGAAATAACATTGTTAAAGATAAGTAACTTTTTTTATTTGAAAGACCAGTTTAGACGGCAATAATTTATTATAATAATTTATGAATAAATACTTGAAATAAATCATGAATAAATATAATTGGGATTGATTCATTTTCACTACTAACTGATAGCAATAGCGGCAGTAGCTAGTTGGTAATGTAATGGCGGTTATTTGCTCTCAGTTGGTAGCAGTGCTGGATGATATAAATGCGTATGTCCTCACAAATCTATCCCAAATATTTAGGAAATAAAAGACCGGATTATCTTTTAGGCTAAAAGACTATAACCTTAGACATCCAGAGAATTATCGGCCCTTCAAATATAGGGTGTCCACCAAATCACTTAACAGCATAAATGTATCACATTGTTTAAATGTGCATTCAAATTATTTTATGTTATTTACTATATTGCGTGAGCGAAAGTTTCCAAGTAGAACTAGCATAGCATGTATGAGAAATATCATAAATGTAGATGAAGCCAAAGTTGTCTGTCTGAATAGGAATGTTTGGAGAAAATTAATTTCCAGATAGTTGAAAGAGTTTGTGCCACACCTTTGGCGTAATTGTGTATGTTAAATTTGATTTTTTTTTTTTAAAGAATTATAATTTATATATACTTATAAATTTACGAGATCTGGATACTGAATTCTTATTAATTTAAATTTATATTTTATTTTGCCAGAATAGGACGTGCTGAATATGTCTAATTTAGCTGAAATTTTACTTAAAAGCATTGTCATTTTATCCAAAAACCTCCAATTTAAACAAACGTCTTACGTAATGATTATATTTCAAAAAAATCTCTTTTAACAAACTGAAAATTAATGACATTCTATTTCGTTCTTAACAGCAAATAAATCGTTATATCAGCAAGAAGTATACTGTATACAGGTTGGCTCCGACCGTCGCGACGCGGCATACAATCATAATACATGAAGTTGACACGCGTCTTTAACCTCACTTCAACCCCTCTACGACCGAGTACTACACCATCACGAAAATGAATATTTAATTCCACGGGGGCAGGCCCGCCGCCGCCGTCGGCTCAAAATGACACATCCTTTTCCCTGGATTCAGCTCTTTTCACCCGAAAGTTTCCTTTTCAGCACGGTAATTACGAACTGTGTGTTTGTGTGTGTGCGTCGGTAGGAGCAGTGTGCTGACGTCACAGGCCCGCGCGCGTGCTCTTGACAGCCGTGACGTAATATTCACGCTGGTTGCAACCCTAGCGCAAACGTTTTCTCTCTCTGTGTGTGTGTGTGTGTGTGTGTGTGTGTGTGTGTGTATAAAAGGCATTGTGCGAAATTGACAGACATTAGAACCAGTTGCCAAGCCGAGATTAACTCATGCTACGTTTCTTCTAGCAAGCGAACTGAATATGTACACCGTAGCACTGAAACCGCGCCCGATTCGATGGATATTGTTTCTCTGCTCTGTGTGTGTGTGTAATAGTTGGCTTTGGCTCTATGACTGCTGTATGCTGTTTTGGTCGACTGTTCATTTCAGACGTGCTTTATTGTATACATAAGTTGGATTTTGTATGATTGTATTGTATGTATGCGACGAATGGTATTTGTGCATGGAATGAAGTTAAATGTTTCGAGTTTAATGCTTTCACGTAATTATGTGGCATTCATGATTAATTAACCAAAACAATTCGTTTCATACAAAAAAAATTAATAAACAGTAGAACTTGCATAGAAACCCGTTGTAAATAATATGCAGTTGGACACAATGAGAATTCTAAATTCTGTAGTTGAATATTTGATAGACATTTGTTCACTTCTTTCTATATTATGCTTTTCTAGTTAGATAGTTTTTTGTAGGTTTATAATTATTATAAATAATAATCAATTCCTGTAATTCCTAGGTGAAACATAGGGGCTCTATGCACGAGAAACTACTTATATTTTCAATAATAATAATAATACTTTTATTTTCATTTAAATCCAATACAAATGGTATGGGAACACGTCAACAAAAGAAAATAATGCAGTACAGTATAATAATATAATATAATATAACAATAATATATTTTTTATTTTTATATAAATCACATGATATGGAAAAAAAAAGATACAAATGATGAAGACGTACGTTGAGTTGTCGAAACGTTGATTATTAATAAATATTAATACAGAACTACAACCTAAAGTTTTCTATTCTAAAATCTCTTTTTATTTTAATATAAAAACATTTATATCCATTAAAAACTGCAAACTTTTCTTCTTGTTGCATTACAATACAATACAATGACAGCTATTTAGTTTTTAGCACCGTATCAGTGAAAACTCTGAATTTATTAGTTTATTAGATTATTAACATATTTACTATAATAAAATTAAATGATTTGTTAAATGTTATTACGGATTTTTCTCTTTTTAACGCAAGTTTTTTTTTTTCATTAACTGTATTTTAAAAATAACAGCTAATTGGTTTCAACAATTTCCCATTTCCAATTTCCAATTTCCTGTAAATAATTTAATAAACAAAACAGCTTGAAGTAATATATCTCTTCCACTGCTAATAATCAAAACATCATTAAAATCAAAAGATCATTATACCGTTTTATCGTCAAAGTAGTTCATATGAAATCAACATTATCTTCTAATCGCTTAAACTAAATTTCAATAAATCCCTAAAATTTCCTTAACCCTTCTCCTACTACATACCTTCCTAAAACCTACCACCGCCACTAGTACTATAACATAAGCAATCCGTTTGCCCGCCGTTACGATTAAAACGCATTCGGCAGTAATCGCAAATATCGCATCGGACCCTAAACTTCATCTGCAGTCCAGAACATTACTCGAAACAGAGCCACATCGATAAACAATCGCATAACGATATCGCGCAATAAACAGTATAAGAGAAGAGGGGGGTTGGGGAAAGTAGCAACGATACTCAAGGAAAGAGTAAGATCAAACAGTATCTAGATTTAATAATTTAACTATCGGTTACGTAAAATATTGTAAAATGTTAACTTGCTAACTGACTAATCAACGAAAACTTAATCCTGTTAACTTAACTTAGCCTAGTTAACTCAGTGATTAAGTTAACAACGTTTTATGCAGATAGCTCAGATGGCTATACCATATTTGCTTTATTGTCTCTCTCTTAACAAAATATTTGTTTCAATTGCAAACTATATTTTTATAAAATAAAGAAAAAAAAATAAAAATGATATAGCTTCTTTTAATTAAAAATTTATAAATTGTATGATCTAGTTACTTATTTTGTTACCTAGTAACTTATTTCTACGTTCTTTTTATTTACTGTATATATTATATTATATGTCACTGTAAAAGCTCGAAAATTGGTAAATCCTAGGATAGACGCGTTAAACCTAGGATTTACCAATTAGATGTAGTAAATGTACGAAAAATGGTTTTTTCGGGCTTTTACCAAGTCAAAGTGGTCAGGTTAGGTTAAGTTAGGTTAGTTATTTAGTTAGTTAGTTAGTTTCGTGGCTTAATTTCCTAATAAAGATGTACATTGAGTAAGTCGAAACATACATAAATAAATACACAATCGCGCCATGTACTCAAAAGAGTGTGGCACAAACTCTTTCCCTATCCAGACAAGCAACTCTCGCTTCATTCAGATTCATCCTAACCTATCTCATACATGCTTTTCTATTTATACTACATGGAAACTTTCGTTCACGCAAAACACTCTCAATCATACCACTTCAGCTACTAATCGGACGTCCAGAATTGAAATTTACTTAAAATTCTTTAAATTTAAAGATTTAAGCTAAATTAAACTAGCAGAATAGCGGCATTAGTCTTATATGTAAATAGTAATTATTAACTAACTGCAACAACAAATTCAAGCAAGGAAAACATTTGTATGATAAATATATTATATTTAATAATGGTTCAGATTGAAAACTTTTGGTTCTAACCGGGGGTATACGTAGTACAGCACGTGCGACATCGAACCACCCTTCTGTTTGGGCGATCCTATCGTCGGAGAATGGTCCAATCAGTTTGGTTTGACGACGAAACGAAAGTGAGTTTACAAGCTGGGGGTACGGGTACGCGTTTGCGTCCTGCGGTTACCGGTTTGCAAGTTTACCGGTTCGGTGGATAAGAAGATGATTACAGTTACGTTGTAATTGAGGGTTGTTTTGTTCCCGATTTCGTAGGAAAAGGAGCCATATGCCAATCGCAGATGGGGGATGAACTATTATAATACTCTCGAATTGATTATATTCAATGTAATATTGTAGGATTACGAAAATTTATATAATAGAAAAGTTGCCCATTATAAAAACAAAAACAAATTGCTACTTGATTGACTTGTAATTATCTCGAGATTACAAAAGAAAATATAATCGATAAATGTCAATATTCAACAAGAAAACCAATATAAATGAGCAATTTTATGATTCATTTAATTTAAAATCATGGTTTTAAATTAAATTTTAATTTATACATGTATAAATTAATTTATAATTGACATACATATTTACTTACATTATAAATATTAATAAAAATAAATTAAAAATTTTGAAATTTATATACATATATACACAATCACGCCATGTACCCAAAAGCGTGTGGCATAAATTTTTTCTATTATCCCGAAATTAATTCTCCAAGCATTCCAATCCAGACAAACAACTTCATGATACCTGGATAATCTGAATCATCTTGGAGAACGGTTTATATATATATATATATATATATATCTATTCATACCACTTGGAAACATTCGCTCATGCAAAATACTCTCAAATAATAACTATCGATCATTTAAAAATGTTGCGGTATCTATATAAAAGTCAGAAGTTATTTGAATTGCAGAAACATGAGCATGTATGAGAGGATTTATGAACGTGGATGAAGCGAAAGTTGCTTGTTTGGATAGGAATGTTTGGAGGCGACTGATTTCGGGATGATGAAAAGAGTTTGTGAAACACCCTTTTGGGTACATGGCGTGATTGTGTATGTATGTATGTATAAAATACTACATTCAGTTTAATATGTTTATTATACAGTTAAATCAAATAAATGTTCCATTATTTGGTGCATCAATGTTTTGTAACGTCTCTGTGTTGCCTAAACTATTTTAGAAAAAATAATTAAATTTCAATTCTAAAATAAATAAAGTTAAATGATATAATCAAAGTTATTATTTTTCAGTTTATTATATTAATTAATTCTATTATTACATACACTAAAATAAGGTGTAAATTTAATAAAATATGTAAAAATTAAAAAGAAACTAAATATTAATTGCATTATTTAACAGTTCTGGCTGTAATTTTATTCTGTAGTTTATATAAATTAAATATGCAATGTTTTTTAATTATTAGTTATATTAATTTCAAAAACATTTAATATTAAATATAATTAAATTTATTTAATTAAAAACATTTTGTACAACTATAATACAAATATTAATAAACAGAGCAAATTACAAACAAAAATTATTAATCAGAACTCAATATATATATCGAGTGTCCGGAAAATTAGGGTTATTTTAAAATTTTTATTTTATTTGTTTATACATACATACGCAATCACGCCATGTACCCAAAAGGGTGTGACACAAACTCTTTCCATTATCCCGAAATCAGTCTCCTATCCAAACAAGTAACTTTTACTTCATCCACATTCGTAAAACAAAAAACAAAAAAAAAACAAAATGACGCATAAGGTGCCACAGAATTATATAAACTTATACAACAGCATTGTTTTCTATTTCACTGAAAATTACATAAACTTTTATACTAAATATATAACGTTTTTACATTCGGTAACGACATTATAAACAATTACAGGTAACAGTCCAACATTTCGAAATGATTTGTCGTCACATAAACTAATTAGTTCACTCAATAAACATCTTATAACTTTCACATAATCTACATACATACATACATACAAACACAAACACGCTATGAACCTAATATATTTATCCAGACAAGTAACTTTTATTTTATTCACATTCATGATACCTTTCACACATGTTCTTCTATTCCTACCACATAATTTATCGGTAAAAATAATCAATAACAAACTTAAAATTATACAAGATTATGAATAACAAAATATAAACATGCATAAGTAGTTCTATTTTCTAATAATTTAAAATTTATTATTGTGAATGTCAATAAAACAAAAAATAGTTATTTAAACTGGTCATAATTTCGCAAACATCTGGTATATTCTAATTAAGAGAATTGCAAACAAATTCCTATTTAAAACGAGTGGCTATTTTATTAAATATCATACTAATTATTATTGCGTTGATTTGATTCTATTTTGCAATCCAGCCATTGCTCATTACATTCTTGTAATTTTGTCGGGTATTATATGTTGAATTTGAATAGACGCATATCAACAATTTGCAGTATGGTATGCATTTTATGAATACGGTTTATTTGATGTAATTAGCACAAAAGCCGCCCGTGGATTCAAAAAGAGTTTTTCATTAAATTCGAATGTTAATTATAGGAGGCAAATGAAAGCCGTCACGTGGACATTGTGGCGGCGGCGCCAACAGTAAAGGGTTGGATGTTTTTGTTAATGAAAGGGTTGATTGTGCATTTGTGTATTTACGAAATTTTATTATTAAAATTATTTTTTATAAAAATCATGTTCAATATATGACCCGTCACAGGAAAAAAGACCTTATCTACACAAAGCAATTTCTAAGAACAAAATTAAAATATTTTTTGTCAAAATTTCACATTTTTAAATTATTATTATTAAAATGTAAGATAACATAAATAACTTATAAAGGATTTATATTTATATATATAATTTTTGAAAATGTCACAGATAACGTATCGATTTATTTATTTATTAGATTATTAGTATATTTTTTATGAATAAAATAAACTGATTAAATATTTGGTTAAATATAAATATAATAGTAAAAAATTGTAGATTATCTTTTTTTTTCATTATCTGTGTCATTAAAAAACTGGTAGTTAATTAGTTTTAGCAAACTTTTAATGGACCATCTTATATTTACACAAATAAGTTATATTTAATTTGCATTTTGTAGAATGTCGCACTATTTCAATAATTACGATTAAATTGATGTGTCGACTAATATTGATCAGTTAAGAAAAATTAAAAATTTAGAATGCTGACAAACTGAAAACTACAAGTGTTACTGAAAGCTGATATTATTTTATTATAGTTACACGAATAGTTATGAATTATAGATAAGAATATAAGAACTTCAGATACGTTTACTTATTATTAATTTATAGATACTACATTTACAAATAAAAATATCAAAGTCGCTAGATATCTATGTGTATGAGATAAATGCAACATGTAACATTATTAAATATTTATTAGATATAATTTATTGTACTTGGCAGTATAAGTGATATGCTAAAGTTCAAATATTTGTATTAAATGAAATCTAGCTTCTTTTGATTACAGTAATTTTTTGTTACCTAATTACTTGTTTTAAGTTACATTTGTTTATTTGTTATTTGTATTTATTTTCGTGGTCATGTTTCATGTTTATTGCACATCAAACTGTGATAAAATAATACAATACTTTAATCTAAAGCATTTTAATTAAATATATCGAGTTTCGAAAGGTTTTTTATATATATTTTTTTTCTCATTTTTTATTATAAAATATGTAAAAAAATCAAATACTTTGACAAAATTTAATTTAAGTAAAATCTATATATTGCATGCTCCATGGCTCCTGTTAATCAGCTGTTATTTTCAAATGTATACAATTATTAAAAACACAAACAAAATTGCGTTAAAAAGTGTAAAATTCTGTAGTTTTTAACGAGTATAAATAAAATTTAACGAAATGTTTGTATCAAAACTTATATTATAGGAGTATTTATTAAAATCATCTTGTAACTTGTTACTACTTTGACTGCAAGGAAAAGTAGTTAAGCGTTTGGTACGGTGTCTGTAACATTTTCAAAAAAAAAAAAAAATTGTATAGAAATCCTTCATATAGCCTGTAGATGACGAATCTGAACTTAGTTTATGTGGGTGTATGTGTGTGCGTCGTCAGCTCGCTCGGTCGTAAGTCAAAATTTTGTGGCCGCAACTCCTCCTAGACGGTTCAACCGATTTTAATGAAATTTTCAGGATAAATTTGTCTAGTACCCAAGATGGTCATGTGATTTTATTTTTTTCCAGTGATGCCAACTTTCCGAGAAAAGTTTTTAAAAATTCATATTGGCTACGTTATTTATCCGATTTTGATCAAATTTTCAGAAAAGATTTTCCTAATGCTCCCATTAATTACATAATTTTATTAATTTTCAGTGTTGCCAAATTTCCGAGAAAAAAATTACTAAAGTTTTAAAAATTTTATTATGGCCATGTTATTCAACCGATTTTACTCAAATTTTCACAAAAGATTCTCCTAGTATTCATATAATTTATGTAATTTTAACAAAATACAGTGTTGCCAACTTTCCGAGAAAAAAATTAGTAAAATTTTTAAAAATTTATTTTGACCATTTTATTTAACCGATTTTAATCAAATATTTATAAAAGTTTTTCCTAGTGCCTAAATAAATTATGCAATTTTAACAAAATACAGTGTTGCCAACTTATCGAGAAAAAAAATCACAAAATTTTTAAAAAATTCATTGTGGCTACATTATTTATTCGATTTTGATCAAATTTTCAGAAAAGTATCTCCTATTGCCCACATAAATTATAATATTATTAAAATACAGTGTTGCCAACTTTCCGAGAAATGTCAAAGTAGTCTATATATGGGTTTACCCATATACTTCTAATCTTGTTAAAATCTCAATTTAAGTATGTAATTAACCAATAATAATAATAAAATGATAATTCTACTGCATACAATAATTTTCAAATATATATTTCAGTATCGTTTAATAAAATCTTAAAATTTTAAAAAGCAAAACCATATAAGTTTATAAATTGTGTAGCAAACTTATAAAATTACAGAAAACCGACGAGTAACTATTTTGAATAAGTATTTGGTGATGACAAATTTCAGAGACATTTCTTCGCAAGAGTATCGCAAAGTTGTTCGTCGTATTCGAACTCAAATAGCTTTTCTATTAGTCAGTCTGTTCTAGCCGCAGCGCAAGCTTGACAAGTCTATAAACTGAAAGGGTCGCCTTCGTCGTAGATGGCCATGGCATTGGACGCTGCCATTTTCGCATTCGTGTCGCGCTCATTTGTTATTTCCTAACACGTAACGCTGGTCAGATGTTTTAGGCTCAGGACAATTTAATAAACTCCACTCGGGCCTTGCACCTCTATACCCTTCAACCCGGCGTGCGTTTTTGTGTCTTTTTTTCTCTCTTTCTTCTGTTGTTGGGGGTCGCTCACTTTCACGCCGCGCCACTTTCTTTTGTTTTAACGTTTAGGGAAAAACTTTTTACTTTGGCGCCTGTTTGTTTTCCCTTTTCGAGGTAGGCCGGAAAAGTAATTAAGCGATAAATTTATTTTTCTTATAGAACTTTTATTTCTTTAGCATTTTATTATTTTTATGATGATGGTCAAAAACAACGATGTTCTGGTTTTTGTAATCGGTGTTTTTTTGCAAAGATCAATTTCTTAATAACATCTTTTGTTAAGCTTTCTTTTCATAAATATTTTTATTGTTTTCATTGTACAGATTAAGCTATTAGTACTTTTACAATTATAAAAAAAAATCGGAGTTGAAGTCGGAGTCGAACGATTTTTGTCGACTCCACGCCTTTGTAACTATCAAAAGTTCGTGTTAAAAGTAAAAATTAGGCTTTATATGTGGACTACTTTGGACTATTTCGACCAAAATTTAATATTAAATATTATTAGATATTATTAAAAAGCAAATTCTTTAAAATTTTGACATTTAAATTCGAAAAAAATCTACATGAGCCAAGAATTTATCATTTAATTATGAATTTTTTACAACAGGATACAATAAATAGAATAACTTTTTTGATTGAAGATTTTACAATATAATTAAAATATATTAATTTATTTATTTTTATACCAGAGAATTTCGGAAATACGCAATCTAAACCGAAAAACACCTTTAATAATAACAATTCGAAATTATACACAACTCAAACACCCTCAATGCACAGTCAACAAAATATAATTTCTGTTGATCAAATCCCAATGCACAAGTCAAGCGAAATCCAAAACGGGAGAGAGAAGACAACGTATCAAAACGATGTAACATATATATACATACATAATTCAGGCATATGTCAAGACGTAACACGTTCTACGATTTCACGAGCGTTCGCCCTTCCGCCGAATCATAACGATATCATAACGTTTCGCAGCGCCTGGGCACCCCTTTCCGGATTTTGAATACAAGGGTACACACAAACGCCGGCATAGACTTCACAAATTCCCGCCACGTATTGCAGATGCCAACATTCGGATTTTATCACGTGACAACCGGGTTGCCTCTTTTTCCCCCGCGCAAATCAAAAACAACCATATTTTTTTCGTCCACGTAATGGTTGAAAGTTTTTAAATATTGATGGATGTACTGTTTTTGATGATAGCTTTCTTGTTTTTTTTTTACACGAATTGTTTGAATGTTATTGGAAAGTTCATTCTGAGTGGTACATATTGATGAATCTTACAATTTATTCTACTTATCACAAAATGATTATCTTCTATAAAATTAGTAATTAGATGTATCATTACTGATTAAATTTTCTTGTACAAAATAATAAATAATAAATTAAACTGCCAACTACTTAGTAGAAAACATAAAATTTCCGAAAGTGGCTATTTATACATACGGTATGTATACGCAATTGGCTATTTATACATACAGTATTTTTATGTAATTGGCTATTTAGGGTAGGTTAGGTTAGTAGGTTGGTTTAGGTTTTTTTTTTTTTAGTATGTATAAATAGCCAATTGCGTATACATACCGTATGTATAAATAGCCTCATCCAAAATTTCATGTATCTCCAGATAAAACAAGAATTTCGGCACTACATCTAATACACCAGTTTTTTTTTTCTGTCGGAGATAAATGTACGTAACAAATTAAAGCTAAAATAAATGAAAATATAATAAAAACAAAAGTAATGTAATAAAAATAAATAAGTATACACAAAATTTTAAGACACATTTAAAAAAAATTTTAAAAACATTTATATGAACACTAGCAGGTTGGGATTTATCTAAATAATATAATCTAGATAAATTATCTACACAAAAATACTGGGCATCACAGTGTCTCATGATTTATAGGTAAAATTACATAATTTTTGTAGAGTGTTGTCTACAGAATCTAATAATTAAAATACGCATTCAAGAGCATCTCGGTTAGGTTCGCAATTTCGCAAACACTTGAAAGTCAGCTGTCCCATCCACACAGTACCGGAAAATCCTGCAACACGGTAACAATTCAAAGTTGCAGTACGCGTCGCCGCCAAAACGATCACAACACTATCGTTCATATGTTTTGTCAAATCTACGAAACACGGCTATGAATTATTTATAACCAGCACCGGTACATACGGACGACATACCCTTGGTGGCTGTGTGTGTGTGTTGGTGGCTTTAAGCGCATGTCGTTCTCCCGTTTCCGACGTGAATTCACCCTCGACGCCCGCGTCGCAACAGTAAGACGCCAATCGCCTGGGTGCTGTGTCACATGTTCAATTCTACTCCACTACGCCGTCAGTGAACAGTATTCGTATTCCATTAGTGAAATTCATATAAATTTAATAAGCATTTATTTCTTTCTTTCTTTAATTTTACACCAATTTTATTGTTTTTAGTTTGATAATAATGCTATTTTTAATAATTAAATTAATTTTCTTGTGAGTATTTTATTTACTAATAACAGGAGAACAGAATTTCAATCGTTTTAGACAGAATATGAACAATTCCATTTATATATTTATTGTTTTTCACATCATTCGTTAGATTTAGTTTTTAATTTACAACCACCATTTAAATGTGACAAGTAACACTTAAAAATATATATTATATTTTATCATATTGACATCAAAATAAATTTAGTAATGATAACCATATGACAGGAATGTGTCAAAATATTAATTGTATCAACAACCAATTTCAAAATAAGTTTTTGATGATAAATAAGTTTTCTAGTTAATAGTTTTTACCAAATTTTAGCAAAAATTTTAAAGTCCTTTTCAAAATAAAAATTATACACAAACAAACAAATAAATAAATAATTTTACCTCATTTACTAGTATAAGATTGACAGTATCAGTAATTTAATAATTTTTTTTTACAACTATATTGAAGCCTAATTTGTGATTCATTGTAAAACACTCCAAAAACAAAAAAATTTTTCATTATTAATACTTTTATATATAAAACAACTTGAAATATTTAATAAATACTTTTAAAATATAGGTTAAAATCTTTTTTTATTATCGTAAAGAATTTATAAGTATAATTCATAAAATAGATTTTTTGTATTATCAAATAACATAATTATGTTTATCTCGTAATAACATCAAACACATTTTTTTGATAACTGTTTACTTTAACCGAAGACTGATCCCAAAATTATGCAAAACAGATCAGAATTTTAAAATACTTTTACCAGCAAGCTAAAAGTTGATATATTCAAAACACGTAGGTTTTTTTTCTTAAATTATGATCTCATTACAGAAATTGATTTGAACATTTTAACTGATCGTTTAAAGGTAATTAGCATTTTAATGTTATTAATATTCGAATTAAAGTGTAACATAAACGACATTTAGATTTATATAAGAGGTTAATGTTTTTAACATGTAAAAACATTAATTTCATTTTGATTTTTAATTAAAGTAATATAGAAAAAATATTCGAACTATGATAGCCACATTTTAATTGATTAACACGATTTTTTTAATGACATCAATGTCAATTTTAACACTTTGATCTGTTTAACTATCTTAACTATGACAAAATACATTTATCAACATTTAAAATCAACATTTTGACCACTTAATATATAAATCAAAATTGTTATATAAGTCATAATTTATTGATAAAAAAAAAATTTATTTGTAGTCGAGAATCTGTATTTATGATTAATCTAAAATATGTTATTAAAAAATTCCCCGTCTATTGTTTTTATGTTAAATATGATTCAAGACAGGTATTATCGAATATAATATTAGATTTGGTGATTCGAATCCGCTAGCCGGCGTTTCTGTTCATTGCAAAATAAAATGCCACAAATTAATTAACCAGAATGGGACACCATAGGTTGATTAACTGTTTGTCTTAAAAAAAAAAATCAGTAGTTTAGATTACTGTTCATTATTAGCAATGATTGTTTTATTATTTTTTTATTTCTATATTCTAGATAACATATAAAATAATACTTCCAAAATAGAAGTAACTTTTACATATATATATATAATCAAAATGTTACATTTAACGTACAAGAATTAGTAATGAATATTTATCTATGCATTATCTTTTATTTCCGACTACCAAATTTAAAAACACGGTCCAGGAAATGATTACACGATTAAATAACAAAAAGCGAGATAGATAAATTATTCAAATAAAAACCTACATTTTTCCCTATAATACAAATACAAAGCAAGATACATCAGTAAGTTTAAATAAATGAATAAAAATCTAATTGGCTCTACTTAAGCGCCACATTTTCTAATGATAGAATCTAAAACTGCACAAAAATAATCGCTTGATGAATTACAATAGAAAAGAAAAGAATTAATAACAGAGCCCCCGTGTTCCAAAAAAAACGTTGAAGACCTGTCACCAGGGTGTTCGAAATCATGTGTAATAATTTTTCGTACAACGATGCTTGATCGTGATACACATTCGGGGTACAAAAGTGGAAATTTGCATATCACTATTTTTAATCTAGCCGCGTTTATTTGCAAAGTCATCGATTTAAATAGCGCGTATACAAACTGGTAAAAATTTTCTACATATCGGCCGTTCTCTTTATGGGTTCCCACCAATCATACTTGCACGCAACATCCGTATCTTAACATTTACGTACACTGGATGACCAAAACGTTTGGAAATTTATTTCAAAAAAAAAATTATTTTATCTAAACTGTTCAGTAGTTTTATTTATGTTATATTTAAATTAATGATACATACAAGTCAAATGTTACATGTTACTTTAGTCTTTTTTGCAAAAAAAATATATAAATTTACATTATTTTTCTACATTTTTAAACATTTAACATTTTAACAACAATATGTAATTCTACATTAAGTATGTGATGTAATTAGCAGAGAGTAATCAATTTTACATGTTGAGCGAATGTCTAATGAACATCTGATTAAAAAGATTTATTTGAATGATTTTGATGGTATACGTTTGCGTGGACGTCCGATGAGTAGTTGGAGTGGTATGATTGAGAGTGTTTTGCGTGAGCGAAAGTTTCCAATTAGAAGGAATAAAAGAGCATGTATGGGAGGAATTATGAATGTGGATGAAGCGAAAGTTGCTTGTTTGGATAGGAATGTTTGGAGGCGACTGATTTCGGAATGATGAAAAAAGTTTGTGCCACACCCTTTTGTGTACATGGCGTGATTGTGTATGTATGTATGTATGTATGTATGTATTAATTACTTTACGTGATTATTATGAATTATGTAAAAATTACAGATTTTTAAGGTAGAAATACAGAATATTTATGGTAAAATTTCGCTAATTTTTTTACAGTGTGTAAGTTCCTACAGCTTGTGAACTTTTTTTAACATTTTGAATAAAGTATTAGGATTATTTTCAAATGTAACATCAACTTTTAGGCTAAAAACCAGTCTGTTGTAACATCCTTGGCAAATTAATAGTATAATTTACTTATAAAATGCATTCTACTAATACTACAACTTAAAAGAATTTTGCATAACAAATCAAAGACATAAGAGAATAGTATGATTACTAACCAAACATCAAACCGTATCTTATAGCAACTCTCTATCTATGCTACTCTGTCATACTGCTAATATCATGTCATTTGAAGTTTTATTCGATGGTTCCAATGCACGAAGCGATATACTCATTTATTATACATAAAACGTAAAACTACTCCAAGTATACGTATAACCAAGTAGGTACGTATCGTATATATATATATATATATATATATAAAGTTAGTTAAATGAACGGCCGACTATAAACTGGCCAAAGTAATTTTAGAGCTTGAACGGCCCTGAACTCCGTTGCACGATGCGCGATATGTTGTATAGAAACTCACTTGCAAAAATAAATACCCGTATACGTATACTTGCTATTTTATAAGGTCTGAACACAATATTTTTCGAATTATTATATAATATAGTTGAATATTTTTTTTAATAATTTAAAGACTGAAGTTCAATAGATAATTGTCGCTATTCTATTTATTATATTTAAATTTAAAGATCTATAGCTTAAATGAGACTTTAACTTGAAAAAATTTAAATAAAACGATTCTGAACTAAATAAGTGTCAACATGAGTGACAAAACAGAGGCTGAGATCATCAGTAAGTTTTATATTCTTAATTACACATGGCGTATTAGGTAGTATTTTGTTTTTGCTTAAATTGCCATTAATTTATTTTGATGAACTAATTAATTTATCAAAATAAATTAATGACGATTTAAGGAAAAACAAAATACACTATCAATAAGTTTGTTTCTTTTGTCTTAAATTTTAAAAATTATTTTAAATTATAAATTTACCGCTATGTCTAATTGAGTAGTTATTCGGCCTGATTCACTAACGAAGTTGCTAAACTATAGCAACGTTGCTAACAACATTAGCCAATAATATTAGCCGACACTAAATAAAAAATTAAAAGGAGAACTGTTATATTTGTTTCTATTGGTTATAGTTGTCAGCAACGTTGCTAAAACTTAGCAACTTCGCTAGAGAATCAGGCCGATTATCTCTTTGCGATATACAGATTGCTGCGCCTACTATTTCATTCTTAACATAAATGGAGCAAGTATACTACCAAAATTTGCTATTAAATGTGTGCTTTAGTCTTTTTTTATTTTCTTTAATTTAATTTTTTATTTGCTTTTATTGTATTTATACATATTAGTTTTTTCCACCATATTTTTTTATTAATATTAATATATTATTATTAGAGTGGTATGATTAAGAGAGTGGCTTGCGTGAGCTAAAGTTTCCAAATAATAGGAATAGAAAAGCATGTATGAGAGGAAATATGAATGTGAATGAAGCTAAAGTTGCTTGTCTGGATAGGGATGTTTGGAGGAAACTGATTTCGGATAGTGGAAAGAGTTTCTTCCACACCTTTTTGGGTACATAACGTAATTGTGTATGTATGTATGTACTAATTTAATTATTAATATTATTTGATAAAAATTTGTGAAGAAAAAGAAGAGTGATATTGTACGAGTAAATAATCAGATCAAAGTAAATTAAAATAAAATAAAAAAATTTTAAATTTTGTTTTTATATAGTAAAAATCTTTCAGAACTCATTATACTAAAATTAAAAAAGCTTTAGCATTAATTTTGTGAATTCAACTATACATAATTGTATCAATAATGAAAAATAAATCTAAGAATTGTATGTACAAACCCTTTTATATACCCCATTATATTCCACTATGCAAGTTGCTTGTTCTTGTTTTCATTTCATTCGCTTTTAAATAAAATTCCGAACAAATGATAAACTATATACGCGGACTATTGGCGTACACCATTAATCCTACAAAAGAATGTATACTTATTTTTTTATATGTATTTAGATTATCTACTCATAAATCGAATATATATTTAAAAAAATTGACATTTTATATATTTTATATTATACTTTTGCTGTTATTAAAGCAATGTTTTCTGCGGTTAACACTAATGGTTTTACAAATATTTTAATTTCCATAATAGAAAATTTTAAGTTATTTTAACAAATTTCACAATTTTCAGAAGTCAAATCTCCCAATAGTTATTTATTTTAATTATTTTTTTGTAAAACAAAAGAGCAAATTTATTTATTTGTAACTCTTTGGTATTTATGAAACCAGGCTTTAATATATTTTCAAAAAAAAATCTGTCTATTTTTATATTTTAATAGTGCAACAGCTGAAATTGTGCAATATTTTTCTCAAGTTGTGAAAAACAAACCAGTATTTTATTTTTACATTTGAATATATTTTTAAATTATTATCTATAACACAAAAAGAAAATATCTTCTACGTCAATGTCCATCCTCAACCATGACACGTATCCAACAGCGTTCCATCGCATCCTCCGGCTGAGCGAACAACAAATCTCGGAGGATCGATTTTGGTCCGATTCAAATTTACGTCGCGGAGAAATGTCGTATTGTGGGTGACAGGGATGGTGCGGCAACGGATGCGGGTAAAGCACGCAGCGGTAGGATATTGCGTCGTTGCTTACGGTCGCTGACGTTCACCAGGATGAACATGGAAATGTGTTGACGATAACGCCAGGCTTGTATACCTACCCCTCCAACCGGTAAGCATTCAACGTCGGCCCAGCGTTCACCGTTTCTAAACTATGTAGGTGACGCAACCGATATTATTTTTCATACCGGTTCAATCAGTCTGATTTTGTTCTTCTAACTGCTAAGATTTTTATTGAGATACATACTTGTAAACTATATAAAATTAAGTTTTTTGTTTGAAAGTGAGATTTTTTTGTTTTTACCACTTAATACATATTTTAGCCTATTTTCAGTTTCTTATGTCATTTTTTTATAGGTTGTCATTAAAAAAACAACTCGATGACGTCATAACATGCAAAACAAATGACATAAGAAACTGAAAATAGGCTGAAAATATTCGCTGTATATAAAAAATCGCTATACCTCTTCGGGATTTTTTCCAAAAAATTAATATCAACGGAATTACTGAATTTATGCGTTACTTAATTTCTACACTGTATAACCCAAATATAATAAAATATTTTTTGATATAAA
Organism: Clivina fossor; assembly: GCA_963966155.1. NCBI lineage: Eukaryota > Metazoa > Arthropoda > Insecta > Coleoptera > Carabidae > Clivina > Clivina fossor. The sequence goes on from OZ014558.1 coordinate 4,081,507, forward strand.
ACTAATTATAAATATAAAAATAACAAATTCTAAGAACATTAAATATAGTAGTTACAATACATATTCGTGGTAAGCGATTGAAAGGTGGATAAAAATGACAAGTATAATGTACCTTAAGTTACGTATGTTCACTTTTCAAAAAAAAGAGTAATTATGCTTCTGATTTTGTGATTAACACCAGAAGAGATTTATGAAATATATTTACCGCGATTTATTAATCATAGAATAAGTTTTTTTTGTTCCAAACGTAAAATGAACAAAAGATTTTTGTTACAACTCTTACAGCGTAACAGTCGCGATAAATTTCCAGTCACATGTTGCCACAGTATAAAGATTTTTCAACTGATCTGATAATTTTATACATTATGCTTGTGTGTTTGTGCTGTGCCGTGCTCTAGTATGAAAGTAGTAACATGTACACACATTAAACACAATGGATCAAATTCTTTTGGACGGGTAATTATTTGTAAAGAAAATTACTTTTACGATCATTTTTCAATGTTCTTACTAACGTTATCTTTTGGTAGTTGTTATTATAGTAGAATTCAAAATTAACTAAACTTTTTTAGTAGACACTGTTTTTCTCATTAAATTATCTATAATATTTATTAGCGATGTTACTCCAATAAATTAACGCGGTAAGCAACGAATAATTTATCGGTAATAATACTTTTGTCCGTTACTACACTAGGCAGTTTTTTAAGTGTACGCTAAAGTTACGATAATTCTAAACTAAAAAAAGGTTGTAATAAAAATATAACTGAGTCACGTGATTTTATCGTTAGCTCGTTTAATGTAAAGTGTGCAAAAACTTCCTAATGTAACCAGTTCAAAAATCGTAGGTATCATAATTATTAAATTGTAGACATAACCCAAGGTGACTCAATACCAAAACAGATTATGCCATTTTGTCTGCCATACAGGCAATCTACAACGTTTATAATATTCATTTCTATAACTTTAAAATTTATTGTTATTTTTCATTTTTGCAATAAATAATTATCTTGTATTTGATATAAAAAAAATACATCTTGTTACAATTGATTTAATTATGAAGGTATTTTTTTTATTAAGATGATTAATGTTTTCAGTTCAGAACGAATAATATTACGACTAAAACAAGAAATAAATTTTGAAATAATTAGGAAAATATGTATGGGACTTTATTTAAGTACAAATCGCAAAAATGCTTTTGGTTGCAAGTTTTAAAACATTATGCCAAGTGTGGAGAAGTTTAATTTCCACTATATTGTTATTAATGGTAATATTGTCATATTATATTAACAATAAAAAACTACTAAAAATAAAATTTACTTTACTAGAAAAATTTACATGCTTCTATTATCGCATGTATAAATCACGCGGCAATTATAAAGTTTAAATTATTCTATACCGGATGTTACGACAATATATTTTTGTAGATTTTTTTGTTAAGAAAACACGTAATATGAAGAGAACTTACTCGTCCGAAAATAATTTTACGAAATTATTTAATAGTTTGAAAAATTAGAATAGAGAGATATTTATATAAATATATACGAAAAACAGCTATAATAAAATTAAAGAAATAAATTGCTTGTGAATATAGATGTTACTGTTTTTTATTTTTTGTTTCTCGCATTAGTGAACAAGATAAGTAAAAAGTACTGAAAAGATTCACAAAATTAACATTTTAGAACAATTTCAATAACATATATTATTTGGACTAATAACATCTACATATTATATACAAATACCATGGTTTTTAATTATATTAGTATTTTAAAATTAATTATTTAATGCAGCAATAACCTAAGCTATTTTAAAATAAGCCAAGTTTTATTTCTTATTTAACTATAAAGCTGATTTTACAATTCCATACGCAAAAATATGATATATTAAATTATTATTAATTTTATATAATGTATACTTTATGTACCAAATTTGACAATTCAGTTTTATAAAAAATACTTTTATTTATATTAAACATTTATCAGTTGGCAATCCGATTTTTTTCACATTTTCCTTTATCCATTCATCAAATTTTTCTATCAATTCTGGCGTCATATCTTTTTGGTAACTACCAATAGTACCAGATCTTAAATGTGGAATAGATGTATCGACAAACATTTTTTGTTCAATTTCTGTCCATTCATAATTGACACTTTTATTCTTTCTCATTGATTCAAAACTCAAATGATTCATCAACAAATCCATTTGATCTTCGGTTAAAGATTTATTTAAAAATTTGGCTGATTTTCGAATAACAGCCGGCAAATTTGTTTTCATATCTTCATAATTTAAGATTAATATGTTAGATTTGTTTCTCTGCTTCCAGTAGCTATAGATGTTATCCCAAATAGAACCACTAACTACTAAAAGTTTCAGTATTTTTTTTAAATATGATTAATATAATATTATATATAGGGTGTTTCGAAAATAATTGAAACAGCTGGCTCAGCGCTAAAATCAAAGATTTTGATTTAAAATAGACTGATACGAGCCTATTTGCTATTTAAAAAATATTTAGAGGGTCCAACAAGCTCTCAAAAATGCCATTTTTAGCCCTTTTTCCAAACAATCGCCCAAAAACTTGTCTTACAGGCATCGGACCAAGTCGTGCTTGTGATATTTTGTGCCCAGATAAATATAATACAAGTTAAACATTCGGATAATGAGTTTGCGTTAGGTTTAGATGAGTTAAAAAAAATTGAAATCACGTTTTTGCCAGGTTTTTAAAGGTTTTTTCAACTTTATTGTTAAAAAATTGATCTTAACGTCATCAAAGCAAGCCGTACTCGCGATAAGTTGTTCTGAGATATATATATATATATATATATATATATATATATATATATATATATATATATATAAATTTTATTTTGTTATTTTATTGTATTTTTTATGACGTTAAAATCAACTTTTTAAACATAAGGTTGAAAAAATCTTCAAAAACCTGGAAAAACATGATTTCAATTTTTTTTAACTCACCTAGACCTAACGCAAACCCATTATCCGCATGTTTAACTTGTATTATATTCATCTAGGCACAATATATCACAAGCACGACTTGGTCCGATGCCTGTAAGACAAGTTTTTGGGCGATTATCTGGAAAAAGGACTAAAAATGGCATTTTTAAGAGCTCGTTGGACCCTCTAAATATTTTTTAAATGACAAATGGGCTCGTGTCCTTCTTTTTTAGATTAAAATCTTTGATTTTAGCGCTGAGCCAGGTGTTTCGACGCATATATATATATATATATATATATATATATATATATATATATATATATATATATATATATATATATAAGTATATAATATTTAAATAAAAACAAATTGATGTTTTAAAATAATTATATAAATAAATATAATGTAAGTTTTGTCGTACCTCTTCCTGCTAAAAATAGATTAGCAAAATCATTAAAACTTCCCTTAAAATGAGATCTTTCTGAATGATAATAATATGAAACACAAACATCTTTTGCATTTCTTATAACGTAAATAATCTAAAATAAAAATACATATATTCAATTATACATATAAATTGTGTTTGTTTTTTGATTAAATAAAAATATATTTATGTAATATTTTGAAAAAAAAAAATTCAGAGCAGGACTACATAAATAAATGAACTAAAACTTCCAAAAACCTAGCTCGTAAAACAAGGTATTTAAAAAAAGATCACAAACATAATTGAATATAATATCAAACTGATAAAATAAAAAATAATATAAACTATTGTAAATTAACAAAAGAAAAAAGCGTCATAAATTAAAATTATTTTTTCCTTTTTTTTCATACGTATGATAATGAATAAGTTTTAGGGAAAAAAATGCTATATTTACTTTTGGTTTTTTTGTGCCATCTCGAATTTGTTTTGGCAATAATTCCCAAGATAAATGCGATTTAATAAATCTCGGTTTTTTCATGTTATTAACAAACTCAATTGAGTTTTGTTTCATATAATCGGGAAATTTGTTTCCATTGATTTCTGCATTAAAATCGTATATTGAAGAAAATCTAAAATAATTTGTTGTGATAGAGATTTTTAGTTAAATTATTTGAAAATTGTCTATACTCTAAAAATGGAAAACGCTGCATAATTCGTAATTTGCCTCCTTCAAAATCTAGATTATTGGATATCATCCATACCATTTCTTGACACCATGTTGTACCTTCACATAAAAATTTAACGGTATATATATATATATATATATATAGATAAAAAAATTTCGTGGATTAAAAGCAGTCTGTTAAAGCTTGTAAAAAATGCAATATAAATTTATGTAATTTTATATAACTATTAAAAGTAGCATTTTGTAATTTTTACTATAATAATTGATGTGATATTACATTTTTTTCTGAAAAAATACATTCATAAAGTATGTAAATTTACATAAATTTTATATTAAATTTTACTCAATTTTATATTTAATTTATATTAAATATATTAAGTTTTATAGGTATATGTTATATTGGCATTGCTTGTTATATAATCCAGTATATTACTAGTACAATAATAACATCAATATGCATACTGGATTTTGTAGCTTAACATAAATATTTTAATATGCTTGAAAAATAAATAATTTACAAAAGCAAATAATGCGAATATATAAAATTTCATTTTATATATTTTAATTAATAAGCCAATTAATAAGTTCTTCAGAAATTTATTATAAAACAAATGCTCTTCAACTCAAGCTGAGCAAAGATTGACAAAACATTTTTCTGTAATAATTTCCTATTTAGAAAGTTATTAAAAATAATAAATTAAAGAAAAAACGTACCAGATTTTGGATAAGTTATAACAAATGTATCCGAATCGTATACTTCCATATTTTCTACTTGATTAGCAATATTTTTAAAAATACTGCAAAGTACAGTTTTGTCTTCGCCAAATTCGGAAAAATCTGGCTGTAAAGGGCTGGCATACTTTTCATATAAAAGTTTATCTATTTCATTATTTGGTTCAATTTTTACACATTTTACTGCACTCATTATGCTAAATAAATTTCTATTAATATCTTCAAATTCTAAATTACTTTTGAAACTTGAATTACCTCTGTCTTTGAAATATAAGACAGCACTTAGTTTAAATAATAACGTATTAGTACCAAAAAAATTGGGCATGTCAGTTGATAACAATAATATCTTATCAGAAGATGAATTTATGGAAAACCGTTTTTTTTTTAACTGTGTTGGCGACACTAATTTTTACACTAATAACATAACATATTACATGTTACTTGTCCTTGGTTGATACACGTGAAATATTTATATACCTAGCTAATTCAAAAAAAATTTGAAATAATATATAGTTTGTAAATGAATTAGTTATAATAATTTAATTATATTGCTTTGTTATTTTAAAGTGCATTATATCTACAATTATTTGTACAACAGATTACTTCTTGTGATAACATTTATATATTAAAACAAACTTATGAAATAGTAATCTCAGTAAAGATAAATAATTAATTATTTAATTAATAAAACTGCACAAATTATAATAGAACAAGTTATTTATTTATGCAAAAACTTTGCTACAATTCATATGTATTTCCAACTATACATTAGTCGAATTAGAGTCCCATATTTGTCGAGCAGCAAAGCAAAGCAAAGCATTTAAAGGGCAACTCGTCGTATAAATGTAAATGAACACACACAGGTCCTTGACCCACGCGGCCCACGGCAAAAAGATTTTCGTCTGGCTGTCGTAGAAAGATCCTTGCCTTGTATACATGCATTTTGCTTACCTTTTCCCTCTTCCACCCACGATAAACCGGACCGGTGGCTGTCCGTCTGCTGTTACGAATTTTGCCATCGAAATGCACCAAGTTAGTTTTGCATCGTTTGGCATATAACTCTTCTTAAGCCATGTCAACACATATGTGTGTTATTCCTGCACGAATAAGTAGTCAGTATCTCGTGATAGTAAATTGTCAGTTGAGCAATTTTAGTTTTTAATCATAATGACTAGTACTACAAGCTTGGTTTTAACATCGGATCAACCATAAATATAGATAAATAAAATAAAATATTTTTCCTTAAACCAGAAAATAATTTATAACCGCTAAATACGTATTTCGAAAGCTAAGCTTTTATCATCAGTAACAAAAATTAAAAAAGATTAAAACTAAAATCTTACCAGTAATTCAAGGCCACACAAATCATTTCATTTCCTGATTGAAATTAGTCAGAATTATTTTTGCAAATTAAAACAATATCCATCCCTGGAAATATTTTTCTGCGTACGTCACAGTCACTATCTAATTTTGACAAATAAACCAGTTCAAATACACAAACATTTTAACATAAACATACCTCACTCCACAAAGAGGACCATCAATCGTGCTTTAAATTGTCAAAAAATATATTATTCGATATAATTGAATATTCGCTTGAAATTTGGTCGAATATTCGCTCTTCGGCTGAAGTACTATTCGTCGCATGTGTCCTAGTCTGTCAAAATTCACACAAATTAATAACAAAAATTTGAAAAATGAATTTTGGAAATCTTTTATACTTTAAATTTAGAAAGTGGCTATTTATACATACGGTATGTATACGCAATTGGCTATTTATACCTACAGTATTTTAACGCAATTGGTTATTTAAGGTAGGTTTGGTTAGATGGTTGGTTTAAGTTTTTTTTTTTTTTAGTATGTATAAATAGCCAATCGCATATACATACCGTATGTATAAATAGCCTCATCCTTAAATTTAATTCCATAATCGGCCTGATTCTCTAACGAAGTTGCTAAGTTTTAGCAACGTTGCTAACAACTATAACCATCTAGAAACAAATATAACAATTCTCATTTTAATTTTTTATTTAGTGTCAGCTGATATTATTGGCTAATGTTGTTAGCAACGTTGCTAAAACTTAGCAACTTTATTAGAGAATCAGGTAAAATATCTGAAAGGTTAGTCAGTAGCCAGAGTATATTTAGTAGGGGTGCATAGGTCACGGAATATCCGTTAGCGGCGCCACTGTATATCATGCATTGCATAATAAACTAAACCATTTATTAAATACGCAAGGGAAAAGAAAAGAACTTTATATTAACTTGATTGAATATTTATGTAAAAATGCAAAGTAATGTAAAACGATCGAAAAGTTCTGGAATAGATATAAGTGGAAATTGTAAATGTGTGTGTTTGTGTGAATTGTTGCATGTCCGGTGCCGGGATCCCGTCAACGCCCACAAAATTATTTCACATATTATATGTATGTCTATATAAAGATATATGTAGTTATAATACAAACATATGTCTAGAAAGAATAGAGTAGGTCTTGCACGGCTACCAGACATTATCATTATCTTTATATGATACATTGTATATGTAAGTAGTTAGTGTAATGTCCGGATAATTGGAATGGTATTCGTCTAGCTCAATTTCATGTTGCGTCGCGTTAGTTTTTTTTTTTTAATTTTCAGATACACTCACTAAAATAAATGTTAGTCAGTAGTGTGTCTGTCTAGTTTTCTATTTACCTAATCCCTTCCCAAAAATTCGAAAAAACAAATTCAATATAACACTCTTTTTATTTATAAAAGTGAAAATCTTCTAAAAATTATTATGTTTGTCAACTAATTAAAAAAAAAATTAGCTACTTTTTTAACATTTAAAACAATTTAAAGAAATTAACTTTTCTAGTCTATTTTCATCACTTCACAAACAACTTTTTTCCTCACTAAAAATCTCTTTTTTGTAAAACTAATTAATGTTTAATATCGCATTAAATCTTCAACCATGTATATCTGATTGAAGTTTGTTAAAAATTCAATAAAATATTAAACGAACAAAAACTAAAACCAAATATTTAATTTATAAAAGCATGTTCTAATAAAATTTAAGAAAATCAATTTTAAAATTACATAGAGCAACTAATAGAATATAATACGATAATACTCTAATTTGCAGAGTAAATAAATTATTACAAGATACATTTTTTTAGTAAGTACTGTCGCGTACAACTTTTTAATGTTTTCCCGGTAATATGTTAAACAACATAAACGATAAATAATACATTAGTTTTAAAAGTTAATGCACTCCCAAGTTAGACAACGGTGTAACATGAATAGACTATGTCTATAATCAATTCTAATTCGAAATAAGAGGAAAAAAAATTAAACCCAATCACATTATTGCATTACCTTGACAAATTTAACATGTTACACACGTCAAATTAGGGGGGAAAAAATGAAAAACACAGTACGGAAATTGACGCGTTCATTAGGACAGTTTGATTATCTAGCCAGGCTATGGAAAATAGCTGACAATCGCGTTATCATACAGCGGGAAAATCCGGAAACAACGAGTTTTACAATAAAAAATATAGAATCGACAATGTGCAAATACTAATGTGATTATAGTGGACAAAGTTTATGAAATTCCATTGACATTGACATTTTAGTTTATTCGTTTTTTTAATTATTTTTTTTTAATTCAAATAAAATCAAAATAATAATAGCAATAATATATTATGATACAAAGAGTAGAAGGCAATTTTTATTATGCATAAAATGAACATTTTGCTCTGAGTAACATATGCTATTTTGTCTTCAAGCTTACCAGACGAAGCTGAACTAAAAATAAATAAAAAACATACCAAATAACTTTAACCTTACTAGAAATTGTAATATATTATAAATATATATTGTTATGTGATTTGCGTGAATTTTTTTAATTTGGTCGATTATGTAATTTCTGACAAATCTGGCGGGTGCATTTCTTGCACCTCCTCATACATTTTCAGTAATCAAATTCAAATTCAAGCGAAATTAACCAATGCAATTGTCAATTAACTTAACTTGACTTAATTAATTTGAATATATCCGTCGGAGATGTCAAATTAAATACATTTGACTGTGTTTCTCTGGTCGAATATGCAGTTCCTGATAAATCTGATGCATTTCTTGCAATTCTTGCAATAAACAATGCAATTGTCAATTAACCTAACTTGATGTAATAGTTTTCACAATATGGCCACCGAATATGTCAAATTAAATACAGTTGATGTTGTAGTTATGTTTGGTGCTACTACCATTGGTGTATATAGTAACAAACTGCTGTATAATAATGTTATTATTGTACTAGTAATATAATGAACTCTTTCTACATAGGTAATATGGTAACATAATATTAATATTATGATACGCTTGAAAAAAAAATTACTAACCTTGTTATGGAAACATTCCTCTAGTATAACATTTTGTAGAATTATGATAAAAATTGGTTTTATTTAAATTAAATTTAAAATAATTGATTGATCCTAGTTGGTACGTGGAAAGTAATGCAAGTTTGTCAAATAAAGAAAATGTAAGAAAAATAAGAATTCAATATTGTTTTGTATTATTTTCAACAACTTAGAATAGAGAAATTGCTTAAATTTGTACAGGTGACTCATTTACCTAAAGTTAATTAAAAGTTCATTCACATTTCTAACGAATTAAAAAAAAATACAACAGTTAAAATAGTCATTTTTGTAAATACCATGTATGTTTTTATATGTTGTTGACATTTTTTACTATTAGTACTATTTAGTATATTCTTTGTGTGGTTTCTTATAGTAAGCTGATAAATTTAATACGGTAATAAAATAAAAACTAAATAAAAAAAACTTAAATCCAACGTAGTTTTAACATATTTAAATGAGTTTAATAATACGTGTTCAGTTTAAAGTGAATCATTCTTTTTGTTGTACGATTTATTTTATCTTAAAATTATTCAGGTGAACATTATTATAAAATAACTAAAATTTTATTTCGATGTTAATCAAGTATTTTATGCATTAAAAATAATTTCATAAATAATATCGAGATTTTTACAGATAAGCACGAATCAGGCTGTTTTTGGTGTGATGTACGTCTGTCAGTCTGTCTGTGGACATGCGTAGAGCAAATTCGGCTAAACGGATATATATATATATGTCAATAGTTTTGTTTTTAGTTAACATAACTACAGTAGTTGTTGTTATACAAATTTTTCTATTCCATAAATTTATTTATGTGGTGGAACAGCATGAGATTTTTTTGATAATTTCAATTCCTTCTTTAATGAATCTGTTATTAGTATCATTGAGCTTTGCAATGATTTTCATATCATCAAATTTTACATTACAAAATAATTCTCATGTTGTGCGACAGCGGATTTATAAAGTTAGTTTAGACGTATGGATCTCTTCTGTTCTGACAATTTTCTAGAAACAATTCTACTTGTTTATTCAAAGTAAATTTTACTACATTCACATGAAGTTTTGTATATATAAACTTGATTTTCGAAAAGCAAACATATCTTTAACACTCTTCATTTAATAATATGAGTTCTGAAACGTTTTGATTCAAAAAAATTGCACAAAAATATTATGGTCTGAATTACGAGCTCAGTTTTAAAATTGATTTTAACTAATACAGGTTTTAAGACAACGTAACTGTCATAAGCAGGACAAAACAAATGAAGTAAAACATCCAAAAATCGAGTTTATAATATTATCCGAAAGTGTTTATGCATATTAAAGTCATTATTTAAATTTTCGAAAAAAAACTATAAAAACAAAGTATAACCATTCGCAGTAATGCAAAATTATTTTTTTTTTGTGTGTGTATGTCCGAACATTGTAAAATGAGGACATCATGCAATTTTTCCCGTTCAATTGTCAAAAAAAACCAACGTTGGTTACCACACACACATAAAAATATATATCCATGCATATATATTTTTATATAGATATATGCGTTTGTATGTGTGTGTGTTTGGTGATGGTACCGTTCCAGTCTGCAGTTTCCTTTATTGTCGGCCATTGTCGTCTGTTTGTGCGCGGACGAGGCTACGAAATGTGCATTTTTCGGTGTGCAATTTTCTGCAAGGCGGTTTCTTTAAATTACAATAAAATTTCAACATTAATCACATAGCTAAGATCGAGCGGGCTTGATGTGAATGCACCCGCGCTCAAGAAGAGAGAAGATAATATTTTATTTCAGCACCCCTCTCTGTCTCTTTCCGGTTGCCCATTTGCCCCTAGGTTGTGTTTTAATTACGTTTTCTTGTACTGTGTAATATATATTGCAATCAAACTTACAATTAGTTGGATTTTTATATTATTTTGATAACTTCTTTCGGTCTGAATTATATCGAAAATTATTTCAATGCAACACATTTAAATTTAAAGATCTTTAAGCGATCATGGCGGCTTAAATACATTTAAATAAAGGAATTCTGCATGGCATTTCAATTTAAAGGAATTTAAACTAAAAGATTGCATACTTAAAATAGTGATAGAATTGAAATTTACTTAAAGTTTTTTAAATTTCAAAATTTAAGCTAAATTTAATGACCAGAATAGCACTACTGCACTATTATACACTATTTATCCGAGTTTAATAAAAGTTTCATTAAAGATTCTCCTGATTCTCCACAAAAATTGCGCAATGTTACCAAATTTTGAGAAAAAAAATTACTAAAATTTTATTTTGGCTGAACTATTTCTTCGAATGTAATCATATTTTTAGTAAAGTTTTTACGGTGTCCACAATCGTATAATTTAATTTTTGCATAGTTGTACCAACTTTCGGGGAAAAAACTATTAAAATTTTATTTTAACTATAATATTTATCCGATTTCAATCAAATTTTTAGAATAAATACTTTTAATATCCAGAAAAATTACTAAAACAAATTTTTAGAATTATAGTCTATGCATATATGTATGTGATTTAAATTGTATTATAAAATTTAACTTTAACAAATTAACTGAATAACTAACAAGCTTGTAAAAACATGATAAATAAAATGCAGCGCTTCGGTATAGACGTGAGACGCGACCACAACGATAATATTGATTTTAATGGGGCCGTCGTCGAACGATGCTTAAAATAAATGATTAATTAATGTGTAAAGTTTAAAACTGCAACAGTTGTTTCAGTGCAACAACGTACAAAAGTTGAAGAAGAAAGAACATTAAAAGTTTCGCCAACTACATACATAAATATCAATAGGTAGGGAGAGACCGAGTAACTACCAAACCTACCATTCACATTCATTCGTACATTGTTCCACTTTTTGTCCCGTTTTTGTTTTTCCGTTTTGTAAAACAATTATTCTCTATACGTAAACGTACACCCCCATCGACTTAATAAATGCAGTCGGAATATATATGTGTGTGTATTTTGCACGGTGCGAATCATGTTTGCCTCGGAGTCCAAATGTCTGGACGAGAATCACGGGAAAATATACAACTTTAAACAAACATTATCGCTTTACCACTATTTTTTTGTTTTTAGTTTTTACAAATTTGTTTTTTAAACTGTTTTACTTTCAATCTACATAAAATGTAATGTTACTATCTCATATTTTTCTATTACAGTAATATCTCAATATGTCGATTTTTTGACAATGCGAAACAAATATTTGACAAAAAATTTAATTCTTGAAATTAAGCGGAATTTACGTAGAAATGTTTTAAGTTTTACGCCCGCTTATTAAATTGAGTCGGAAATTTTTTTTTGTATACATACATCTTGTCAAATTTTGACAATTTTTAAACTCAAAACATGACTTTAAAGACGAGACTTCAAATTTTTCGTACAAAAAATTTATTTCATTCAATTTCGTTCAAAATTGGCCGAGCTATACCTATATTTGAATATCGGTAATTTTTCTGATTTTTCAAGTGGGGCATTTTTTTGCCTAGTGATATATAAACAATAATTTTTCATACATCATGCCATACAGTCAAAAGAGTATGCCATAAACTTTTTATTACTTTTCATCACATTCATATTTTTTATTTTAAATAGGTAATACTATTTAAGTAGTTTATGAATTTATACAAATATCATAAAAAAATATTTTATTAAATTTCCATGTAGATTATTTTCACTAATTATTTTTGTATATAGATAAATATTGGATGTATTATTTAATATTTTTTAAATTAAAATATGTTTCATATAAACATAAACATCTGACATTTTTATTAAAATAAAAATAATTAAAAGAAGGATTATTTATATGAAAATTAAATTTAAAACAAAATAAGTCAAACGAATAATCTGAGAAAATAGTAAATATTATAAAAATGTGTTCTATATTTTGTAAAAAAGATTTAACATATAGCAACACTAAGCAACTGTAGCTAATATATTAATAAATACAATATATTAAAAAAGAATAAAATTCCGCTATTGCTAAAGTAGTAAAGTACGTAGCTCAATCAATCTGCCAGTAAATAATGCTATCGATGAAAATCATATCAACAAACTTCCTGTGTTATACTGTGGTTGCTCTTAGTCGTGATAGGTCACTGGACCCTCAAGTATACTCGAACTTACCACAACATAGTTATGAAACCACATCTTGGTTAAAATATTACATTACACCTCTTATTGTTTTTAAATCACTTTATTATTACCACGCAAAATTTAAAAAATATAAATTATCTATGATTAATAATCGTTGTTTACAAAATATGTAAATTTTACATTAATTTTGGTAGTAACTTTCATAGATAACGTGATTAATATATTTAATTTAACATTAAATAATTTATATTTACAAAATAATAAAACTTAAAAAAAAAATCAGTTTTATACAGATTTTAATAATATTATTGTCTAAAATCATAGAATATATGTTATTCAATGCTAAAATAAAAAAAAATCAAATAGTGTTAATATAGTACTTATTCTGACATCTATTAAATAAAGGAAAAACTAAATTTGTGAATAAATGTACTTATCTGCCATCTACTATTGTAATTTTGAAATTTTAATGCAATTTTTTTTAAAATTTAATACAATATTGGTTAAATGAAACAAAATTATATTGAAATTTAATTAATATAATAAAAAAGTATTTTTCAATTAGTTGTTTTTTTTAAATATTCTTCAAATAACAATTTATCACACTGCTTACTAACTAATTATAATGCAATAAAGTACTATTAAATATACATAATTAATATATAATATACGATATTAAAAATTCAAATTTGATATCTAACATTGCATATTTAGAAAATAAATTTAATAAATTAGTATCAAGTACGTGATTTTATTGCACCGCTACCATGTAATGTATTTACACGTCAACAGGTCGGTAACGTAGATTTCATATATAAAATCAATCTGTCAATTTCTAGAAGCCGACAGAAATATTGGCGTTAAATTTTGCCACGTTTAATAATTATTATAATATTTATATATTAATACAGGTACGAAATATGAAATATTCATTCTTATAATTATTATTATTACAACAGTAAAATAGCTTATATGCAGTAAAATTAAGATATAAAAATTATTTTATTATAACCAAAACTTTGTGAAATTATTTATACTTAATGTACTTTTTATTAATAAAATAAAGTACTAATAACAAAAATAAATTAATTTTTCATCGTAAACTATGTGTGTTCATAAATTTGATAGTATATTTTTGACATTGGATGTTTTGAAAATCTTAGGTTATAAAATGTTATCATTATAATCTTACGTATTACCTGTATTTTTATTGTGTATTATTTCTTTTAGAAAATGTTAATTTATTTCTTAATATTACAGACATGATAACGGACGTACAGCTAGCTTTATTTGCCAATTTCCTAGGAATTGGTTTATTCTTATTGGTGATTGCTTACCACTACATAACAGCTAATTCTACGAAATAAGGACTCAATTTAGAAGCAAATATTATTTGTATTGTACCTATTATAATTATATTTTAAGTTTTACAATATGTTTCTGTAATAAAATTTTCAGTAATACCTACAATCGTTTTATTTACTTATATGTTTTTATGGAAATAGTTAAAAGTTTATTGTTCAATAATTGCTATTTTATTTTCCGATCAGGTAGTTTGAATGAACTCACAATCAATGAATCAATGAATTCTTAAAATATAAAAATATAAGCAAATGTGTTTTGTATTTGAAATTTTGTTACAAAATAATAATAATGAAAACAAAATAGTTTGTTCCTAACAAAAGTATTTAAATATATTTTTTATAATATTAGACGTACACAGAAATAAAAATTTATTAGCATTTATTTTAAAGTTTAATAAAACAGATTTTATGTAAAAATTTCAGTGGAATGTTTCTATATCTGTATGATCAAAATACAATTATTTTTGTACTAATTAAATATAACGTTCGTTTTTGAAAAATTTTGCTAAAATAACTTCAAATCATACAGTGATATTTTTCAAATGCTTCTAAAAAACTGACACCTTTATATTGTTAAAAAAAAAGCAAGTACTTTTGAAACTTATTTAAAATTGGATAAATTCAGTGGCGTCGTTCGGACAATGTAAATATAATAATTTTACTAAGTATTTGAATGTAGATAAAATTTCTTCTGTATTCACTGCTTTCTTAGATTATTATTTTATTTGTTTGGTTTTAAATGGATGCAATATAAATTCTTACAAAAAATACGAAAATTTTGGAACATACTGTTGTCGGAGTTGAAATTAAATCTTGAGTTTAAATAATTAAAACATTTGAGATACTGCATAAAATTTTATGAAAAATTTTTTGTATTGTAATGCAAACATTTCTACTTAATATATATATATATATATATATATATATATATATATATATATATATATATATATATATATATATATATATATATATATATTAGTTAAGGTTATAGATTTTTTTATTTTTTTTTTAATTAACAAAAACATGAGCTAGTTTTATATTTTGCATACTTTTTTTATACAGTTTAATAAAATTGTGTATGTAATTTTTACATTTTTTATATTTTGCTGTATATGTATATATTAGGTGTAGAATATAATTTTAGATAGAGTTTTTCTTTATTTGTTTCTTGTATAAATTGGATTCGCTGTCTAATATAATGTTCGAAGATGTTTACTTTTTGTATTATATATCAAAATAATACATAAAAACAACTACGTAATTATTAAAATATGAAACTATATGGTTTGTATTTCTAGATTGTAATATAATATGACATTTCTGAATACAGATGAATAATAATGAAAAAATTTGTAATAAATGTCATAAAGTGCTTTTATCTAAAAGTACATAAGAACTATGAAGACTATCTGTATATAATTTTGAAAATTATAGATAAATTTTAAAACCTAAACTGTTCCGGTCAAGCAGTAACTACTGATTACTTAATACTTAGAGTAGACTTTGCAACCATCTACTCTCTGAGTTTCAATTAACTGTGCATATGAGGCCAGTTGCATAAAACTTTGTTAACTGGCAACAAGGCAACTAGATTGTTAATTGACCAATCAACAAGCATTTTAAAATAATTGCCTATTGCTAACTGATTGTTTTATTATGCAACTGCATAGTTAGTAAACTGATATTGATAAGATCGCAAACAATATTAAATATAGGAGCTGGTCTGTAGATAAATGACTGGGAGTTGATAATTTTAAGACCGCAAAGGGACATAAAAAAAATGTTTTACAGAGTTTTCACTTAAATGGAGACACCACTTTGAAAATATGTAAAATTTGGAATTTTTTTTCGGATAGACAGAATAAAGCACATTTTTCGTGGTTTTTATATGTTTTAGAACTTTATTTGGTTTACAATTTAGAAAAGTTTCAACCAGTGGTGAGCTGTAATTCGCTCCATTGTAGACTCGTGTTTATAAAACATTGGTCCGTTGTCAAGACTCCCGGGCAGCACTCAAACATAGAAACACATTTTTGGTTACTATGCCTAAAAGTAAACTAAAAAATGTAGGATGTAGAGTAGGATTATTTTGAAATTTATAAAATTACCAAAATGACAGCATTTTGGAAAAAACGTGTTTTTTTTTCATATAAAAAATCAACTTTGAAATCCCATAAAAAATCAAAAAAAGTATATATTATAATATCCTACTTACACATCCTAGATAATTTAATTCTCTTTTTTCAGAGAGAAAATCAAGTCAATTGGATAAACAGTTTCCAAGATATCTTCTGGATAAGTTATAAAAACATGGATTCCAGAAAAACGCATTTAAAGTTTGAAATACCCTATCCACCTCCTGCCTTGACACGACTTTGTAAAAATCGCTGTAATTCCGCAACAAGTTCTAATTTTGGAACACTAATTTAGCAAAATATTCTACACACTATAAGCTTTCAAAAATTGTAAAAAAAATCGATTTTTTTGAAAATTTCAAGGTGGTGTCACCCCTTAAATTTAAAGCCGCGAACCCAATTGGAACGCAAATTGGAATCGAAATTAACTAGATATTTTAAAATGAAATTATTATTTAAAATATTTTTTTATTAATATACGGAAATAACTCGCATAGCGCATTTAATAAATTTTTAAAAATTCATTGAGCGTGATGGTAGTTTAATTTTTTTATCAGCCGTGGTATAGAGGAATTCGCGCTATGCAAATTATTCTTGCATTAAAATAAAACTTGTTAATATTCTATTTAGAATTATGAATTTAATAAAAAAATTTATATGAAATTTTCACTTTAGTTTTTTTCGTATGGGTTTACAAACTATACTAGTACTACAAAAAAACAAAAATTAATAACAATATTTCTAGTTTTTTTTTTTTAATAGAGATAATTAATTAAAAATAACAATTACGTTATAACTGAATTTATATTTTTATTTGAAAAAACTTTATTCTTTATGTATCAGTATTTTTGATACTATATTTTTAAGTGAACAATATTTAATAAATATAAATAAAATTACGAATGTTTTACAGAGCATGAATAAATTAATTACATTAATTTGAAAACTTTTAGTTTAGTAATCTCATTATCAAATTATTCTTGCATTAAAATGAAACTTATTAATATTCTATTTAGAATTATGAATTTAATATAAAAAATATTTTATTTGAAAATCTCACTTTAGTTTTTTCGTATGGGTTTACAAGCTATATAGTACTACAAAAAAAAATATTTAATAATAATATTTCCAATTTTTTTTAGAAAGTGGCTATTTATACATACGGTATGTATACGCAATTGGCTATTTATACATACAGTATTTTTACGCAATTGGCTATTTGGGGTAGGTTAGGTTAGTAGGTTGGTTTAGGTTTTTTTTTTTAGTATGTATAAATAGCCAATTGCGTATACATACCGTATGTATAAATAGCTTCATCCTTTTTTTTTAATTAGAGCCAATTAATTAAAAAATAATGATTACGTTATAACTGAATTTATATTTTTATGAGAAACGAAAATTAATTTGTTTTGAAACTTTATTCTTTATGTATTAGTATTTTTGCTACTATATTTTTAAGTGAAGAATTTGTAATAAAATTATAAATTTTGACAAATTACGAAATTTGAAAAACTTCATACACAAAACGGGAAAAACATCAATATTTAAACATTCTTATAGTGAAATGCATTGGTTATTCTCATTATCAAAATACTTAGCAAAATACTCCGAATTGCAGATATCGCCTAATATTTGTGAAATCACACGGTTGCTACGTTACCACCTCCCCTCCTAACGAGTAAAATTTCACTTACTTTCAGGCGTTCAACATGTACAGTCCGCTGAAAGCGTGCGAACACGTAGCGTTGGTTCAGTTTCAGGCCAGAAACAATAGACAAACAGACGCGCGCTCGTATTTACGAAAAACTAAACGTAAACTTTTTACGATGAGAAAAAGACGCGGATATCTTATCAGTGTCGAATTTTGAACATGTCAACAAACGGATGAACTCGAAAAAAATTGTTTGTATTTTAGTGTATTATCGTATTTAGATTTTTTTTAGTTTTCGTTTCGTTAGCAGAATGAGCGGGACTTACTTTTACTGTGTGTGCTTGTTATTTTTTAAACTAATTTATACGAATGCTGTGTATACGGATCAAATTTTGTGCAAAGTAACTTGTTCTCATTTAAGTACCATTAGCGAGGTAAGTGTTTTCAAATTAATTTACAAATTTACACTGAAATGAATGAAGAAATACCTAATTAGTGGTCACGTTAACGTTGTTTATGCGTGTTTCTTGTCAATAAAATGCTAATTATTTTTACAATAATGTGTTTGGATTTGTTTGTCTATACGAAAACAGTATTTTAAGATATTCAGTGTTTAGCAATTTAATTTTTATTATAGTGAACGTGACTTTACTAGTTTATATTTCAAAATAAAATTATAGCCCGTATATTCACCTCACTTTTAAAAGAGATTTTTTGTTACAATCATTTAAAATAGATTATTTAATTATTACAATAGATATAATAAAAAACTATGCGATGAAAGACAGAAACAAAATATTATCTTGAAATTAATCATCAAAAATTTACAAAAACGAGAGAATATTATAAAAATTGTAGTACATGATTATATAAAGAATCTACTTTAATTTTAGCAGAATAGTAATATTTATGCAAATCAAAGTAATATTAGTTATTGTTTAATAATAATTATATGGGGAGTATATTGAAATGTTTGAATTGATTGAGGTATAACTATCTGTATATTTATAACTTACGAATTATAACAAGATAAGAATCGTTTGATTGGCATTTTTTTTTATTTGTCTTTTCTAAAATTATCACTCGATTTACATTCTGTTTACTTGTAATATTTATAAATGATTAGGTACAGCGAAATATAAAATACACCAATGTATTATTAATTAACAAATTTTTATTGATTTCAATTTATGCAACATGAAATTTTTTTAATTCAAATGACAAATGATTTTTTTACTTATATTTAATTTTACACATATTTTTTGTACTTAATTTTAGTATATGTATATTTGTTCCATATTCAGTATCTATATTATTCCACTTCTGTAATTGTAAACTGAGAATGATAAAGTGAAACTTTTCCAAGTCTCTTATTTAATTCAATGCAAATCAATTTTATTTATTTTGCAAGATATGTGGAAAAAATTGTATCAATGCACATGAAATATATATCATCCAGGGAGCTACAATAGCATTCATATAATTAATATAACATTCTTTTAGTTAAGCTAACATCAAAGCACATGTTTAATGAATAAAACAAAAAATACGTTTAATGAACAAAACATTTCAAAAGGTATAGCAGTCATGGCAAATCCTATTATATATATATTGAATGTTCTACAATATGTATATTATTTGTTATTAATATTTTAAATATGTAGTTTATCAAGCATATATTTTGTTATCTAGTGTCAGATTTATTTTTTAAAGAGCCTTACGGCCGGTTTCATAATAAATACGTTAACTAAAGTCAACTTTAAATCGACAAAAAAGCATCGATTTTAAATTCTATTATAATAATAATTATTGTTGTCAATAAAACAAAGCTTTCTTGAAAGCTTAAAGTCGACTTTAGTTAAAGTGTTTATTATCAAACTGGCTGTTAGACTTTTGTTTATTGATCAGGAACTGTTTTATTAATTTAGATATATAGTTTGAACCAGGACTTCTTAAACTTTTTCTAAACGCGACCCTTTTTACTTGAAAATTTTTTTTGTGATCTTCGGTATATAGGTAAATAAAATATCTCAAGTTTTATGATATTCAGATCCGAGACACACAGTTTCAGAAGTTCTGATTGAGACAAAAAATAAAGACATTATAAATATTTGTGCACCAAGTGAGATTCGAACACAAATCCTTACGGCTAGCGATAATGGTATTAGGCTGGCCCCTTAAATCACTAAGCTTTGCAAGTCGGCAGGAAATTCACACCATTTCATTATGCTAATTACAATTTGTTTATTACTATTGTGAGAACTTTTATTTAACTTTTGGATTGTTTTAGAAGTATCAGATGTATTAGAAATTCAAGTTTGATGAGTTCAGTATAAAGTCTCTTAGGAAAGTTTAATGTAACTTAATGAAATAAATTAGAAGTCTATTCAAGTTATGTTACATATAAGAGGTTTATTAGTTGGTTTATTAATAACTGCTTTTCAAGTTATGTTACATATAAGAGGTTTATTATAGTTGGTTTATTAATAACTGCTTCATTCAGCTATATTCACCTATCCTGAAGGACTGTAACTGATTTATCAATGCTAATTATATTTCTCAAAAAAATTGAATAAAATACGTAATATTAAAGAACGTTTTTAATGTAAGTTTTTCAATAATGTAGTTAAATTTTTTTGATATTCATATAGTAAGTATAGTAAGTAGTATGTGTAATGTGATAGATATAGTAGATAATTTTTTATAATTACTACATACATATTACTGTTTATTCTTATAAAATACTTTTAATGTTGTAGAATGAAGTAATCTTGATAATTAACACGTACATTTTTCTATACAAAAAACTATACAATTTTTTTATATTACAAGTTTTATATAAATTAGAATATTGTGTGGCTATTCCTTTTTCATAGTAAAATAATAATATAATTTTCTTCGTGTGTATACTTTTGATAAAAAAAAATTAAAATACATTTTATTTATTTAGTTTTGGCAACACACAGGTATAAATTATATATAGGTAATAACTTTATTCATAGAACGGTTTGAAACTGTTGAAAATGATCATGAACATGCGCAGTTTGTTTTAAGTGTTCACAGAGTCACAAATTTTCAACTCAAACTATTAATTTGTTTATAGAAAATTTCTGAGTGATTTCAAACCAGTTTGAAACTATCAGAATAATTTCCAAGGCGATTAGAAATTTTTACTTTGGAACATGACAACGATTACATCAGCTGTTGATATTTGTACTGGTTTATATTGTTTATATTGTTATATTGTTATATTGTTTAATATTCTTTAAATTATTCGATTTAAATAAAAAAAATTTCAATAAAATTTAACATTTTGAAATAATGTAATAAATAGTAAAAGGTAATTTGAAATTGTAGATATTTGACTCACATAGTACCATTTCCCAGTGAAGGTTATAATTTTTTAAATCAATCTTTATCTATGATTTATTTTTTTTAATAGTACCATAATCCTGTTAACAGAACAAATTTAATTGATTTCATTTGCAACCAGTTTCAAATCACGTATTCGCTCTCTCGCTCGGTTGGATACTGGTTCTATGAACAAAGCTATGTATATCATCCAAATCAGAAATAAATATAAATCAATTTGATAAGCCGAGATACAAATGAATAACTTCAACGAATTCATCGAGAAATATTTCAATGTTTCGTTGGTTCAATCCACTACTGGCAGTGACATAACCAGGGTTGGACTGGCTCACCGGAGATTTCCCAGTGGCCCGTGATCGCGATAATCAAAAAAATTAAAACTGATCAGTAAGTTTTGCAAAAATTTAACAATTGATTATCCTAAAAATATTAATTTGTGAAGCATATTAGTCATATTGTCTTTGAACTTAGATTTAAATAAAGAATTATATTTATATTTATATGTGTCATATTTACAATTAATCTTTATTTTTCTGTAATGTTATTTTCTTGTAAATTAGATCAAAAAAATATAAAAACATTTGAACATTTTTGGGATGTAAGGTGGGCCTATCTTGCAACTTTCCCCGGGCCTAATTTTTTATTCAGTCCAACCTTGCATATAACCTAAATGAACTGGAAACGTGGCGTGTCACTTTGTCGTCAAAATTTTTTGCAACGCGCAGATTTTAACACAACACTGAAAAGAAGGCACGTGGCTATTCTATAACAAAACACGTGAACATTTATTTATTTATTTATTTCTCAAAAGTCAGTATTTTTTGTCGCAGTGTTCGAGACGACTTGCAAAATAGATATGAAAAAGATATAATTATTTGAGAATCACTGCTAATCACATTGGCGCATGCACAACTAGAGCAAAAAGTCTCGCCCAAAGTCCCAAAGATAGCCTCTCTCAAATGACAGCTCTTGGTGCCAGCCCTTACAATACTATTTAGAATTCAGTCCATTGGGTATAAGTCACTGACTACTTGTATAGCATATGCTACAATTTTAAATCCAAATGTATAAAATCATTTTTTCGTCACTGTCAGATCACAAGTGTAATATCATTATACACAAAGATATTTTCCAAAAAAGTTCACAAACTAACGTAATTACTGACCTACATGAATGTATTAGGTAATAATATATTTTGATATTTTTATTATGTCGTTGATTAAAAATGCTGCATAATTAAAATATTACTATGCATGGAATTTAATGTAATTATCTCCGACTGATACAGTCTGTCTACTCGTCTGCTGTAATGAGTTTTTAATTTGATATTTTGGTTCTCGTATTAAATTTTTTTTTAGATTGTATTTTACAATATATATATATATATATATATATATATATATATATATATATATATATATAATATAATATATAATAATAATAGTTTTTATGTTTACGTACAACAGAGTTCTCTTAGGACAGCTTTAAGTTACAGTGTTTTTCGATTTTTATTTTGTTATTATCAGAAAATACAGGATTTTTATAATGTATTACAATTTTTACTATGTTAATATGAGATATTTTTTATTCCGTTTAGTTATTATAGAAATAAGTTATTTTATTTTTCTACAATCACTTGTTATTAAACTCGTAAATTTACTAGGCCACTAATAAAATAGGACCTATGTTCATATGATATTTTCTTACTCAAATTGGTCTCTCTAACAAGCAGATAAAGTTTGATAAACTTGTTAGGAGTATAAATTATATTTATCATATTAACCAAATTATATGGTAATTATTCATAAAATATTATGGAAAGTAACGAATTTATTTATAAACCACAATAATAGTAAGCAAAGATAAAAGGGTGATCAAAGCATATTAAATTTTGCATCTGCTTATGTCACTTAGTAAATGATGAATTAAAAATTGTTTAAATTTTGAAAAAATGTTTTGTTTTTACAAGCTATAAAATGTTAAATGTATATTATTTTGTGGTGTATTTAAATAATTACCGAGACTACTACTTATTTAATAATAATTTTTATCGCTAGAAGTTACATAACTTTCGTAGATATACTATGTTTAAAACGATAATTTGAACATTTTAATATACAAGAATTTTTTATCTAAATTATGTATGTACTAGGAAAATGGTTTGAAAAAAAAAATGTATATCTTATTATTTCTATTGATGGCAATTACGTATATACAAGAAATTTATAAAACTTTGAACATATTTTTATTTATGCTTATATTTTGAACAACTGAATTGTTTTATTAATTAGAAATTTTATTTAATTTGCCTGCCAATTTTGCTTTCTTTTTTATTGTGAATTCGTCGGAATTTTCCAACATTTGTTAAACATTTAAAGAAAATCTTAGCTTTTGTAAGATTTTGTACGTCAAAATTTTGTCTCTGGATAATATATTTATTTTGTATAGATTGGGTTCGTTGCATTCAGTAAGATTTACTGTTTTTAGGCGAAATATTGAAAAAGTATAGAAAAACAATGTCATAACATATTTTATTTATTTAAAATATATCTGTAACATGTATGCATTTTATCTGACAGCTCACAGTCAATAATATTAGAAATAAACCCTGTTTATTTGTGTTTTTCATTGGTCAGTTTTTTTATGCTTTTATTGACGATTATTGAAAAAAAACAGTTATTTATAAAAAATAGATATTTTTTTGTAAGTGGAGACAGGTGATTTAATTGGATTGGATAATATTAAAAAAATTGTTGACTTTGATATTGGTTAGAAATACTTGTTATGTTAGGGAATATATTTCAAATTTATTATATTGTTTATAATATTTAGCTGCTGTTTATTTGTGTTTTTCATTGGTCAGTTTTATTATGCTTTTATTGACGATTATTGAAAAAACAGTTATTTATAAAAAATAAATATTTTTTTGTAAGTGGAGACAGGTGATTTAATTGGATTGGATAATATTAAAAAAATTGTTGACTTTGATATTGGTTAGAAATACTTGTTATGTTAGGGAATATGTTTCAAATTTATTATATTGTTTATAAATTTTAGCTGCAATAGATCATTATGTTGACTTTACAGGATGCATTTATCTATACAAAAAATGTATAATTTTCTGTACAAACTAAATTTTCCGTATTACACGATGTAGTATTCGATTCTATATAGAAATCTGTGTAAAATATTTTTCACACGTATGCTCAATTTGTTCGTGTCAGTCTATATAGAAAAATATATGAATTACAAAATGTCTTATTTTTCGATGCGAAACTGAAGGCGCAGCTATTAGAAACATCAATCTCTCATATGGTTTTTTAAAAGATTCTTATTTAGTTGAAGCAGTAAATATTATTACTGATAAATATGCAATTTTTAAATTAAATATAATTTTATTAAATATATAAATATATATTATAATATATAGTTTCCAAGTAGTAGGAATAAAAGAGCATGTATGAGAGGAATTATGAATGTGGATGAAGTGAAAGTTGCTTGTTTGGATAGGAATGTTTGGAGGTGACTGATTTCGGGATGATGAAAAGAGTTTGTGCCACACCCATATGGGTACATGGCGTGATTGTGTATGTATGTATGTATGTATAATATATATAAATATATATTAAATATATTATATTAAATATAAATATATGATATATTATATATCATTGCGCATTCGTTTATACATTTTAATCTATATTTTGTAATATTTTCTATATGTAATTTTGTATAGATCTGTTGTATGGCAAAAATGTATTGTATAACTAGGTAAGGTATATATAATATTTTCGCTTTTTTTTTTAATTAAAAAACGTACATTAAAATTTTGTAATAAAATATGTATTAAATTATCAATGATACTTTTGTTGTTGTTTGTCTGATCATGTTGACATATTTTCTATGAACAAAATAGAAGCATCAAATTTACTCGTCTTAAAATGTGCATAAACACACTTCTATGATATCAACAACTTCAGCAAATATTATTATAGTTTTTTCATAAGTATCGAGACAAAAAAAAAATTAATTCGTAGAATAAATACTACGTTGTACAAAATTATTTACAAATATTTTTTTGAAACAACCCATACAAATGACAAAAAACGAATGATAAAAATTTACCTCAAGATTACTATATTAGGCCAATTTATTATGAGACTGTTTATGTAGATAAATCAAATATAAAATAACAAATGTCGCATCATAAATTGCTTGGTTTATTTTTGTTACACCCTCTATAATAATAATTGAAAAAGAACATTGTTTTATATAATGCTAATATTATTTTCTTAAGCTTGAGCAACATTGTTTTCATTACTAATAAGATTAAACTTTATTAAATTTTTATTTCATTAAAATTTTGTGTTGATAAATTTAATTGTAAAATAGAATTTGCTTGTGAATATCAAAATGCTCTGTTGATGATAAAAATTTGTGAATGATAAAAATTTACTCTTGTATTTTTATCGTCAAAAAATCATTTTATGTAAAGCAATAACTTTGGCCCGTATTCTCACCTGTTTTGTTTGTGGAAAAGTGCTTTTATCTTTTGCTTCAAACTAAATTTGTATTTCTCTTTTATCAAATATGAGTGGTATTTCTTTTTTGATATTTGTTATTATATGTAATATTATAAAATTCAAAGAAACTAATTAAAATTGCTTATTTTAGTTCAACGTCAAAAGTGCTTTTGAGAGAAATCAATTTTAAAAATTAGGTGAGAATACAGGTCTTTGTTATTAAACTTGTGTTAGTTTTTCTTTTGCATCGAAATGTTTTGTTCACTTTGTTCAATTCGTACACTTTTAGAAAATGTGTGTGCATTAATAATAGAGTTTTTATATAAGATGTTTTATTCACTCTTGGCCTTTCAGTTTTCTTTATAATTTACAAACTAATCGATAATTTTGTAAAATTTAACACGATAGGTGTGTAAGAAGTATTGTTATTAAGACTGATTTTAGGTTTTTGGAAAATTGAGGCTGTGCCTTTTGTGTTGGCGAAATACCTTCCATGAAAAGATGGATAGATGATAGTGTATGACTTGATGCTAATCGAGACCACTTTCAATACTTGCTATAAGATCATCATGTTTCTCATATTATACATCGTACAATAGTATACCTGTGTTAAATTTCATTCAAACAACAAGTGCAATATTCTGCATATACAAAATTATGGCAATTTCTAGTGTTATGTTATTTGAAACATGTGCATATTTGACACACTGAATCGAGATCAACAAATATTCACGTGATCACTAAGCTCATTGTTTTCCTATTAGTTACTAGTTTGAGAATCGCTGTATTATCAAATAATACAAAAAAGTGATAAATAACGATATTGTTTTGAAAAATACGTGCTACCTGTGTTCATAAAATATACGATGTTTTATAATTCGAATTAGAAAGTCAAATTTGACAACTTTGACTTTGTGGAATTCATATTTAAAACAAAACAAAAAAACATCGTGATTTTATATGTATACATAGTTTATGATGTTCATATCAAATTAGCATATTTATATTGCAAATATAAATAAATGTAAATATATATACATACACAATCACGCCATGTACCCAAAAGGGTGTGGCACAAACTCTTTTTATCATCCCGAAATCAGTCGCCTCCAAACATTTTTTATAATCCGATAATACGCAACCGGCGTGCAGTTTCGTTATTGAAACTTGGGATTTTTGACTGCAACATGCAGTATATGTACTGCAATAAAAAATCATATTAAATTAATTTATGTAACTATTACCTTTTCGGTTAGTTCGTAAAGATGTGGCTATAATAGTAATAATCTGAAACTTCTAAATATGTAACTGCTGTCATAACCTCTTGCATATTGTTCACTGTAAAACAGAAAATTGCATTCGCAATTTTAATTTGTAAATTGCTATTGCATCTTGTATTTGCATATATAATCTTACTCAGTGTAAAACGGTCATTATGAAATTGTTTCTAGACATTGAATAGATTTAATAATAATAAAATATATAAAAAAAACTTTTTGAAAACCACGCTTATATTTAAATGCACTAAAAAGAGGAAAATAAATTTTTTTAAAAGCGTGGAGCGCTTAATCATAATTGCGAAATATATAGTATATATAGTATGAATATATAGTTTCCTGGCGCTCCACGCTTTTAAAAAAATTTATTTTCCTATTTTTAGTGCATTTAAATATAAGCGTGGTTTTTAAAAAGTTTTTTTTATATATTTTATTTTCTGTTTTTTAGTCTTGTCGTCTTGTCATATTCAATTGTTAATTGAACAAAAAAATAGTTCATGTGACAGATGTCATTAGTTGTATTAAAAAAATAAATATAATCGTGTATAATATATCTTGTAATCAGTTTTTTTTTAATATAATATTGTGTTGTCTCCTGGAATGAAACTACATGCAAAATTTCAGTGAGATCAAATGATAGGAAGTGGTCTAAAAATTGGTTACAAAATTTGACCGTGACAACAACAGAGTGAGCTAATATAAGCGTGGTAAAAATCTGTTTTTGTTTTAGAAACAAATTTAACTATAAAAAATTCGAATTTCATTTATTTATTTTAAACTAATTAAATTTATAATGATTTACGTTTGAATATTGAAAGACTAGAATATAATTTAAAATAATTTTTAAATTGCGTACAATACGAACATTTTATCTGTCAATTTCTATTGCATTATTATCTAAAATTACTTTGAATATTGAGTGATACGATGTCGACATTATAACATGGAAATGAATTCTATTTAACGATGCGCACCTTATTATACGTAAGCAAGTAGTATTTGTGTCAACACTGATACATACAAATTATAAATATTCTCAAATATATATTTTTTGTTGTTGTTGATAAAAAAAATAAATATAATATATTACATGCAATTAAAAGATATGAAAGGTAATTTATAAATTATACTAGTATTCTATATTGTTTGATAACTATTTTAATGCTATTGAATATTCAGTTTGTAAAACATTTTCTAAAATAACCAAAAGCGCTTAACGTCACAACTGTATTGCAGCATACGGAAAATAATGTAGTTACATATTTCTATAATTTTAAAACAATATACAATTATTTGCTTTTCATTTAAAATAATACGAGATACATAACAATTGTTAAAAAATTAATTAGTTAATGTTATCAATAATGAAGTACTCACATCAACTGCAGATAAATGTTTTATTTGAAATATATTGTTATGATCAATGTATATTTTACATGTAATGATTTGATATTTGTAATAAATATATATTTTCTGCCTTATAAATTTGCAGTTATTAATTGTTTTGGTCATACAATAAATAGATTTGCACATGTACAAGCATGTATGCGTATTGATAAAATTAGAATAAAAAAGTCGGTGAAGTATGAAAAAATTTGTTATTAAAATGAATTTTTTTTGGAAAATTATATATAGGGTTGTTATGATCTAAAATATTAAACCAGGACAATGTTGAAAACCTACGACAATCAAAGGACCAGGGTGGCGATATTTAAAAGATTTTAAATCGCGTTAACGCACTTTTATTTTTCTTTCTAATCTAAAAACAGTTTAATGTTTTGTTGTTTTTTTTTACAAATACTAAAAAAATGGAAATAATGTTTTGGAAACTTACATTTTTATTTAACAAATGTTTAAATTTTACAGTAAATATATTTGAAATATTCTAAAGAATATTTTTATTTTCATTCGTTCCCTCTTTATTTTAATTTTATCTTTATATTTTATTTATATATATATATATATATATATATATATATATATATATATATATATATATATATATATATATATATATTTAGAAAAAAAGTGATATAAAGAGAGGATGACAGTAAAAAAGAGATATTTTTGTTGAAATACATATATTTTGTTCCTGTTTATTGCTATATTAAATATTGAAGTATCCAATATCTATATATCCAATATCTATATTTTCTAGTATGTTTGTCCTTTCCATGATGTAGGTCTATAGTATGACATTTAGTCGATTTGTTATTATTTCAATTTCATGATACGTCAATTTAATTATTTTACGTATCACTAAATTTCTAGAAGAAATTCCAGAAGATTATTTTTTTCGGATTGTTTATATTTGTTACTATATATAATTTTCGACGAAATCAATTAAAGCATAAATAAATAAAAAATTATAGAGAAATAATTATTAATTCTCAGAAAATCTTATTTTTGCAATACGTTGTGATTTATATACTATATAATGTTTAACTTTAACAATTAAACAATTAACAATTGTCAGAGACAGTAGAAACTGAATTCGTTTAATGAACAAAACATTCAGTTTCTACTGTCTCTGCGAATTGTAAGTGAAACATGTACTAAAACGAATGTTATATTAAAATAAAATGGCTTTAGGTTTAAGTTCTATAATAATATTTATTGATAATCGACGTTTCGACGAACTCAACGTTCGACTTTATTAGGAAATCTGATACAAATAACATTCACAGTAAATAAACAAAACATAGAAACAAGTTACTAGGTAACAATTTTTTTTTTATGATCTAGTTACTTATTTGTTACCTTAGTAACTAGTAAGAGATGTGAAAAGTGTGTCACAATACAGACAGTCGTAGGCCAGTTGTGTAGCGTGTTGGACTCGGACTCCAAATCTTCGGTTGAGCGGTTTGGAACCCACTATAAGCTATAGGACCTTTGCTTGGCTGTGGGCTAATAATTCGCATCGTTGACAATGCAAATAAAAAAAAACTATATGATTAGTTTCTCTTAGGAATTACGGGAACTGATTATTATTATATTATACATATATTGAATGGTAATATGAGTTTCATTTATTCTTTCGTTTCGTAATATCAGGTCGAGGATAGATCCCTACGGTTTACCAACCTAGAAAATTCTATAAATTCAATGGACATCGGCTGTGAAAGCCTCAAGATTACTATACCAGGCCAATTTATTATGAGATTGTCTACGTAGATAAATCAAATATAAAATAACAAATGTCGCATCATAAATTGCTTGGTTTATTTTTGTTAAACCCTCCATAATAATAATTGGAAATAAACATTGTTTTATATAATGCTAATATTATTTTCTTAAGCTTGAGCAACATTGTTTTCATTACTAATAAGATTAAACTTTATTAAATCTTTATTTCATTCAAATTTTGTTTTGATAAATTTAATTGTAAAATAAAATTTGCTTGTGAATATCAAAATGCTTTGTTTTAATCTGCGAGATAAATGTGACTTACAGTAAAGCATTGAACATCAAAATAAAAAGCCATTATTCAAATCAGTAAAGGGTAGACAGGCAATTCACTAATACATAATTCAAATCGAATATATCAACGAATAAATACATTTTTAAATGGTCTGTGTATCCATATGACTGACCTTATAAAAATGCGATTGTCTGGACACATTATAGTATATTAAAGTATATTAAAATAAGAATGTTCTGTAAAATTTTCGACAAATATCTTTAAGGTCAAATTTCGTTAATGAATTTCTGACCTACCGATCTTTTTATCAAACTGTATGTGTTAATTTGATAATATATATTGCTCAGTAATTTTTTTAATAACATTAATTTTAAATAGCAAAAAAAAAATAGTTGAAAAGTTATCTGTGAATATATTTGTATTTTACAATGATTCTAAGAATGTTTTTATAAGTTCAATGTCATAGCATTGAAAAGGTAAATGACATTTTGTAATTTATTAAATTGAATAATATTTAAATGTTAAATTTTTATATTTCATACATTTGTATTTGTAAAAATATGAAATATATTCAATTAAAAATCGAAAATAAACTTTTAGACATAATGTGCGTTTACAGTGGTCATGCGATCAAATAATTTCGAATTCATTTGACATGAACGCAAAATTGAATGTTTAAACTTTGAAATCTATCTCTTAAAATTTAATTTGTTTATTTCGACGAAATGAAATTGAAGTTGAACTTGTTTAATTTTTTCTGTTTTTTAAATTGGTGACAAATACATGCTGAAAGGAAAAAATTTCTTAAATTGGTTGGTGTTAACCTAGTAAAAAATCTTTTAGAACTCATTATATTAAAACAAAACAGCTATAGGTTATAGTTCTGTATTAATATTTATTAATACAGGACTATAACTGAAACTGTTTTATTTTCTTAGTGTTATATTAATTCATGTATTAAATTATAAGATGCAGCTTTTGTTCTTCTACGATTGATACTGTTTTTTATAACGGACTGGTGTGAATTTGAAAAATATGATTTCTGACTCAGAAAAAAGCTATAATAATTAATATATATATATATATATATATATATATATATATATTAATCATTATAGCTTTTTTCTGAGTTATATATATATATATATATATATATATATATATATATATATATATATATATATACAGGGTGTTTGCAATCAAGGTATTTTATTTTTAAGGGGTGATACTACAGGTCAAAACAAGGCGATTAACGCCAAAACACCTTAGTAAAAGTTTTCTAATAAACGAGATATTCATTTTTTTTTAAGTAAAATGGTAGCATATGGTATAATTTTTATTATCCAGCTCACAAAAAAAATTATTCTTCATAATAGTTTTGGATTTGCTTGAAACGAATAAAAATGTAAAAATATTCCAGGTTTTAAATACAGGTGACTCGGATTTGCTGATTTGTGTTTCAACTTTTAGGTAAAATACCCTTATTTGATTAATAGGATTATATTATGTTTAAAATTACAATAAAATACTTATCTTGATTTGTGTCATTAATAAAAATATTTAAATAAAGTATCTAATATCTCGTTTATTTGAAAACTTTTGCTAAGGTGTTTTAACAATCGACGATCGGCACAAATTTTTGTATGTAAACTTAAATTGTAATTCTAAACATAATATTCAAATAAAATTATTCAAATTTTTTAAATAAGGGTATTTTACCTAAAAGTTGAAACACAAATCAGCAAATCCGAGTCACCCTGTATTTAAAACCTGGAATATTTTTACATTTTTATTCGTTTCAAGCAAATCCAAAACTATTATGAAGAATAATTTTTTTTGTGAGCTGGATAATAAAAATTATACCATATGCTACCATTTTACTTAAAAAAAAATGAATATCTCGTTTATTAGAAAACTTTTACTAAGGTGTTTTGGCGTTAATCGCCTTGTTTTGACCTGTAGTATCACCCCTTAAAAATAAAATACCTTGATTGCAAACACCCTGTATATATACAGGGTGATTTATTAGTAATTGGAAATATTTTAACTGGAGTATCCTGGGCTCAGAATATGAAGATTTAACACAAATCACTTAGATAAAATGTGGCTCCTTACTGAGCTACAGGGTGTTTTATTTAAAAATTTAAAAACAATTTTTGCCCAGTACTTTAAAACTATTTGACGAATCCTTATCATACTTGTCAGGAAATGTAGGTACCATACACCATACTAAATTATGTTAAATAAAAGTTTTTGGCTACTGCCAGTGGCGTACAACAGGGGCAAGTAAGAGGTTGATTTTTTCTAAATTCTACGCCACTGGCAGAATTGTCATTTTAGCACAATTTTTCGATTCTCCAATACTTTTTGTGTAAAAAACATACTCTTTCTTTATAACGATAAAATCACTATTTTTCGAGATATTTAAAGTTATACATAAGCTGCACCCTTTGGATTTTTTCAAAATTTGCTCAAAAAAATTTGAAAAAATTCAGTAAAATAGAGAAAAAAATTAGCTACATAATAACTAAGCAATTTTTTTTTCTAACTCATTCTGGTTTAACAGGAAAAATTATTGAAAATTAATATTTTTTGCATTTTAATTTTTTATATTCAATCATTTTTCCTGCCAAATCAGAATGAGTTAGCAAAAAAGTTACTTAGTTATTATGTAGCTAATTTTTTTCTCTATTTCACTGAATTTTTTCAGATTTTTTTGAGCAAATTTTGAAAAAATCCTAAGGGTGCAGCTTATGTATAACTTTAAATATCTCGAAAAATAGTGACTTTATTGTTATGAAGGAAGAGTATGTTTTTTACACAGAAAGTATTGGAAAATCGAAAAATTGTGCTAAAATAACAATTCTGCCAGTGGCGTAGAATTTAGGAAGGATCAACCTCTCACTTGCCCCTGTTGTACGCTACTGGCAGTAGCCAGAAACTTTTATTTAACATAATGTAGTATGGTGTATGGTACCTACACTTCCTGCCAAGTATGATAAAGATACGTCAAATAGTTTTTAAGTACTGGGCAAAAATCCTTTCTAAATTTTTAAATGAAACACCTTGTAGCTCAGTAAGGAGCCACATTTTATCTAAGTGATTTGCGGTAAATCTTCATATTCTGAGCCCAGGATACTCCAGTTAAAATATTTCCAATTACTAATAAATCATCCTGTATATATATATATATATTCCTAGAGCTCCTAGAAGAAGCAAAGGGCTTCTACAAAAGATTTTCAACGGGTTCGATTTTTGGCTAGACTTTTAATTTCGTTCCAACTTTTTCCACTCTCTTGAGCTTCTTTTAAAACCGTTCTCCTCCAAGTTATTGGCGGTCGTCCTACCTTCCGACTACCTTGTGGGTTCCAATCTAATACAGCTCTTGAAATCTCTTGGCTGTCTCTCCTTAACGCGTGACCTATCTATTCCCACTTCCTTTTTCTTATTTGTTTGGAGATTTCAGGCTGATTAGTCAGGTACCAAAGTTCTTCATTGGTAATTATATATATATTAGGGTGGTCCTTATTTTGGCAAAGTCGCAAATTTGTTGCTCCCACCCGCCAAAATTACTCCAAATAAATAAAATTAATAATCATTAATTATTATAGCTTTTTTCTGAGTCAAAAATCATATTTTTCAAATTCACACCACTCCGTTAATAATCATCGAAATGGCATGAATTTTAGACTACTAAAAAGCATATTTTATTAGCTTTTTGGTGATTACTTTGAAATATTTCTAAAGTAAATACAATAAAAGTTATATTCCAAAATGTCTTAAAAAGCGATTTCCCCATTTAAGCTAAATTCAAATTTTGAGCCTTCAACAGGCACGGGTTAATATCATCTGACAGGTCTGGGAAGTGTATGGACATTTTTTTTATCAGGAGCAATTAGCGCCATTAAACGCCTTTTAGTGGTGCGACTAACTTAGTACATAGTGTGGCACATTATTTTTTACCCTTCCGCACCTAGTTTCAAAAAAAATTTAGGTTTCTGCTGGTCCCCAAAATTTCAAAGTCTGGCGACGTCACAGTTCACATTATCAAAACGTCTGAGGATCATTTTCAAATTCTCGCCATATTGTATTTTATATAAAACTCTGAGGAATATCGGGGAATATTTTCAGTATTTATTTTATTTTCTAGAACTAATAACGTTATATAATGATATAGCTTAAACATTTCACTATAAAATATTTCCATTCAAAATATTTTTGATAACGTTGCAAGGATATCTTGTTAACCTATTAGGTACGGCCACCGTAATAGTACGATTGTTCCTTACCATGCCAAAAGGTCTATGACCGTACTCTGATTTCTGAGACACATTGCATTAAAGTACACATTGTATATAGAATTATTTTAGATAAATTGCACATATATTATAATTTTTCAAAAAACACATTGTATACAATAGAACACATTGAACATAATTTTATTAGACACTCGTATTTATATATAATTGCCTCTCTCGTACACTGCAATTCCGTTAAATAATACAGAGATTATGTAGAGAGAGAGAAAGAGATTAAAAAAAATACATTTTACTTGTATATACTATAATATGTGTAAATATATCGCATTTAAAAAATAGATACATATAAATAAACATAGATAGCTATGAAAAAAATAAAACTCGCTGCCATATTGAATTTCGATGCAAGAAAATGTGTCAAATTGATATAAACAAGATGAAAATACTTTTTCTACATCAATTCCGTAATAAAATCTCATTAAGCATCGTTGAGGGGGTGCATTTAGCTACAATTTAATATGCAACAGCATAATATTTGCGCATTTTTACTGCATGAAATCTCAATTTGAAATTTAAACGGCGATAGCCTGGCGAATGCCTGGCGTATGTTTCAACAATTTTGAGTCCCGTACCAGCCAGGTTAAAAGATACAAATAAAAATTTCTCGTTATAAAATTGAAAATCTGTTTCTTTTTTTTGAACAATTATTTCAAATTGAACTTACATTGCTATTTGCTAAAATTGATATTACGTACAATTTATTACACATGGTGTTTTTTAGGTCGATTCAAACTTGCCATAAAGTAGTAAAGAAATCAGGAAAAAAGAAGCAAATGACGTTACTAGGTAACTAGTTCATAAAATTTAATAAATTTTTAATTCTTCTTTAAGGCTTCACTTATTTATTCATCAGGACGTTAAAAAATTGTATTTTGAAATATAATACATACAAATTATAAATATATATTTTTATATTTTTAATTTGTTTACAACTTCGTTATTTGTATTTAATTGCCATATAAACAAATCTTTTGTGTTGGATTATTTACTCGTGAAAATATACAAAAGAAATTTTAAATTATTTAACTTCAGCCGTACTTGATTCTGAAAAAGTAAAATAAAATATTATTTAAACAACAAAATTATAAAATTTTAATTAAAATATAAAATAAATATGTTGTTGTTAAGCTGATTATTAAATTTATTTTGTTCAAGTAATTAAGTGAATTTATTTTGTTAACATTTTGTGTACTTATGTATTCATAATAAAATAAAATTTATATGTAAAATTGATAATTTTTTAATTTGCAGTCAATATGTGGTTGGTATTGATTTAATATTAGTGAACGAATAGTACTTCAGCCGAATAGACGAATAACGAATATACGATCAAATTTCAAGCAAATAATATATTTTTTGACAATTTAAATCATGATTGGTGTTTTTTTTTGTGAAGTGGAGTTAAAAAGTTTCCTCTGCGTATTTGAAGTCGTTTATTTGTTAAACTTGGCTAGTGAAGGAATTTTTTGAAGTATTTAGCGTAAATAGCATCCTCTGTCTCGACTAGTAAGATCGTTGACAAAAATTCTAAAATAAGTGCAACATTTGAATTGAATGCTTATTTATAAGGAGAAATATTATACAGTGATCACAAACCGTTCCTATATTATGGAAAAATACTTCTTAAATATTTCTTATATTTTTTACTTATACTAAATAAATAAATGACTAAATGTTTTGTTAGCTGATTATAATAAAATTTGTTATAAAATAAAACGGCTTTAGGTTTAAGTTCTGTGAAGGCACTGACTTAAATACAATTTGAGTTCCATTAATTAAGAATTTATTTAAACAAATTATGATCTAGTTATGTACTTGTTTGTTATCTAATAACTTGTTTGTATATTCTATTATTTACTGTAAATGTCATTTGTATTAGTTTTCCTGATGAAGATGGATGTTAACGTCGATTATTAATAAATATTAATAGAGAACTTAAACCTACAGCCGTATTATTTTATATAATGAATTCTGAAAAAATTTTCACTTTGATGAAATTTCTTATATTTTTCATTAAAAAAATAGACGATTAAATTGTACTTGGTTGTTTGATTATTATTAAATTTAATTATTTACTCTTAATATAAATAAGTTATAAAAGTTATATAAGTTATATAAGTTATAAAAGTTCTGTGAAAATTCCATTAATTATAATTACATATTTCTAGTTCAATAATAATATTTTTTTTATATGATGAAGACTTTTTGGCGTATACTGTATACACAAACATATTAATATTGCTCCTACTGTATATTTTCAATTAATAGAAACATATTCAAACGATTTTATTAAAAGGTTTTGCTGAAATGAATTAACTGGGTACAAATAGCTCGATGAATAAACATAATGAACGTACATTGATTTGAAATGTAAATATAAAATGTAACGCATAAAGCTATTGAACAATATTGTCTGCAAATATATAATATTACATGTTTTTGTAGTTAATTATTTAAAATATTATATATAGTTTGGGCCAGATCATAGAGTTTAAAATCGAATTAATATTCCCAAAATTAAATATTTTATTAGAATTCGAAGCCATAGAAACGAAGATTAATTTTTATATTTGAATTTGAAAAATGTATTTGATCTCGTCGGGATTTGAACACGGAAGGCGCGGTAGGCGCATTAAATATTTTTATTTATTTTTAGTTTAGTTTCATTTAGAACGCTTGAGGAAAAATTCTCCCAGATTGCTTGGCCTCGGCTTTGAATCGGCCAAGACAATCTGGGCTCGACATCATAATCATCACTTTCTACCCTTCGTAAAATAATATACTATATTTCTAGTCGTAAGAATGTCACATCTTGTGTTGTCTGTAAAACAATTGCTTTTAACTTGTGAAAGAGGAGTACCGCGATTGTCTAGCTCGTAATTACACATATATTACA
Organism: Clivina fossor; assembly: GCA_963966155.1. Classification (NCBI taxonomy): domain Eukaryota; kingdom Metazoa; phylum Arthropoda; class Insecta; order Coleoptera; family Carabidae; genus Clivina; species Clivina fossor. The sequence continues at coordinate 4,119,760 of OZ014558.1, forward strand.
AACTGCATAGAAAGTATTTATTTCGCTGAGATTAATTTGAAAATTCTCACTTTCAGTTTACTACCCCCTAACATTTTCAATCGCGTATTTAATCGTTATTGTTATTATTCGTATTTATAGTGTTTCGTGTTTACAACTAAACTCAAATAAATAATAATCTATTGACTACATTTAACTACATATTAAACTTACATTTTAAGTTAAATTTTTGTATCATTTTTATTAAAATTTGACGTTTCGACTCTTTGTAAAAGAATCATTTTCAGGATAATAATCACAAATAACAAATAAACAAACATAACATAAAAATAAGATAACTAGGTAACAAAATATTATTATAAATCTTGAATTTCATTTAAATATTAATTTGAATGTTTAATTTATATTTGGTTAACTATATTTGCGTAACAATTATATACATTCAAGATATTCTACTATTTAAAGTTTTTTTTACTAAATTAATTTTATTTTCTACTCAATATCCGAAATAAAATAAATAAATTTTTTTCTATAATAAAATTTCTATAGAACATATAATTATACATATATCAATATTTTTTCAAAAATTATTTAGATACATTTGAATCGGTGAGTTGAATAACAGTATAAGTTCAAAAATGCGGTTTTAAACTGATATAGCCAAACTATTTTAAAAGGCAAGACAAATGAATGGCACGAATAACAGTACAAGTCAATGTTTCTGTATGGGTTTTCTAGGGGTACTTCTTTACGAATGAGTTGAAAAACAATATAAGTCTAGGACTTGTAGACAGTGTTTTCCACTTTTCTCAAAACTACATTTTTGGACTTATACTGATATTCAACTCACCGACTCATTTACGTTTGAGATGATTACAATGAACATGCTTAAAAAAAAAAAAACTATTGAAACAAAATGCTTTTCTTCAAGTCATACTATAAACAAATTTTAATTATATTTTTTCTTTTTATTTTCAGATAAACAATGATGTAAATTTATGCATGGAAAAATGTGGAAACTCAACAGATGAAATTACACATGGTAAGATTTTATTTTATTTATGAATAAAATTTAACTGAAAGTAAATTTAGTACATACATACACAATCATGTCATGTACCCATAAGGGTGTGGTACAAACTCTTTCCATTATGCAAAAATTAGTTTCCAACAGACATTTTTATCCAATCTATGAACATAATATGATTTAGTAAATATTTTTTAATTAAAATAAAACACTTTTTAACTTTGATAATTTCACACTTTATAATAGAAACGTGACTGCAGTTTCGTCAAACATTGGCATTGTCGAACTGTTCGACAATGCCAATGTTTGGCGAAACTGCAGTCACGTTTCTATAATAATGTGAGAAATTATCAAAGTTAAAAAGTGTTTTATTAATTTACTTCAATATGAAATTTCACAAAGTAACGGCCAAAAGAGTTAATTTTTTAATTAGATTGGAAAACTGAAGCCTATATAATTTATATCGATTTTTACGTAGAAATGCTTTTTTAAGTTAAATTCTTTACAGTATACCTATATAATATTATAAAACATAAACTTTAACTAAAGTCGACTTTAAGCTGACAAAAAAGCACAAATTTTAAATTGTATGTCAATAAAACGATACTTTTCCGTTAATTTTTCAAAAATGCTTGTAGTCAACTTTAAAGTTTTTATTATGTAACTGGCTTATAATAAGAGAAGTAAGTACAAATTCTTAAATTTTAAAGTTTTGTTGTTTTTGGTAAAATCAGAAAAATTTCACTGTAAAATGAAATTTTAATAAATTTAATAACATCGGAAATTTATTTATATATTTGTTTAATTACACCAAACAAATAATACAAACATAATTCATTTGTTCATCTATAAATGTGTGGACAGGAAATTAAAATCTATTTTTATTAAATAATTAAAAAAATTGTGCATAATTCATTAGATATTATTAATTAATCAAATTTTTGAATTATAATTTAAAATAGTATTAGTATTTGCATTAATTCTAGAAAATATATTAAATAAACCATTTTTTTATATATTTTTAGTTAAACATACTGTTACTTTATATATTTTATCTACAGTAATATCTTGACTTTTGGTATTCTAGAATGTAGATTCGTAGAGTTTAATAATGAACTACAGATACAAAGTAAAAAATTACTTTAAAAAATCGTTAACGCGTTACGAGAAAAGAAATCACTGTACTGTTAAACATGTCTGCTAGATTTTATAAAGCCATTTTCATTGAAAGAACTTTCTTTGATGTAATTTTTTTCATTTTGAATTTGTTCACTATGATTACATACTATCTTTACACAGATTTTTTGTTAGTCTGTGCTTCCAGTTAATTGTAACTTATATGTATGTACATAGAAAATTATACCACGAGTTGCACATATGGGGTCGTGCACATTTAAAAAAAAAATTAAATATAAAATGTACATTAAAATAACCATGTATATATATATATATATATATATATATATATATATATATATATATATATATATATATGTTTCAAAGCAAAATTATTTATAATAAATAAGAAAATAAATTTTAAAATTGAATGTATACTTGCTCTTGTGTTAACAACAAAACAGTCAAAATCAGAGTCACGGGTTTCAATTTGTGCTAGTACATTAAATAATATTTTATTTAATAATACTCAAAAATATTGAGAATTTATACGTTTTCCAAAATTTCACAAGATACTCAGTCATTGAATCGGCTTGTTAGGCTATGCATCAATGACTGGCCAGTTTAACCGTAGACACGTGTTTCGGTCTTTAGGTCGATTCAATGACCGAGTATCTTGTAAAATTTTTGGAAAAATATAAATTCGCAATATTTTTGAGTATTATTATATTAAATTTCACAATGACAATATGAACATTTATTTGTTCAAGATTTATTACAATATTTTATTTGGTGTTATCTTCAAATTATTATTACAAATTGTTATAAAAAAATATTCCACAACCATTATGTTTATCTTAACTTAAATTTCAAAATGTAAATGTAATCTACGGCAACGCTGCTCGATAAACTGATAGATACATTGACAGATGATTGTACACTGTTCGAAAAACACTACAACGGCACTCACAAGACACAAAACGCGTAGCGGGTAGCGCGTAAATAAATAAATAAAATTTGTTATGACATTGTTTTTATATAATCTTTAAATGTTTCGCCTTAAAGTAGTCAATTTTTCTGACTTTCATTCCCATCGTTATTAGACGTTACAAACTTATTTTGTTTATAACAACAAATAGGAAATATTACAATTAAGCAATACATTAGTGACCTCACTAATACTATTAAATGAAAGTTTTCCAAATGTATACATTTCTCATAAATTATTACTTATAATTATATTATTATTTCATTATTAAAATTACAATGTAATTTGTAAAATTACAATATTGATTGCATTAAATAAAGTTCTCTTCTGTATACGTACGCTTTTTCACATATACAGGATAAAGTAACGAATAATTGCTATAACTTTTTATTTGTTAAAATAAAATTGTTTTAGAATGAAGTTCTGTATATATTTTATTTAAATGTTGACGTTGTTGTTTTACAAAACAAAATTAAATAAAAATATTTTGGCATGTTCTGACATTATTTTGTTTTCGTTGCTATGGCAACCAACTTTGTTTTTAAAATGCAACCTATTTCATTTATTTTTAATTTATTCATACATACACAATCACGCTTTGTACCCAATAGAGTGTGACACAAACTCTTTCTATTATACAGAAATTAGTATCCGCCAAACATATCTATCCAGACAAGCAATTTTTGCTTCATTCATAATCATAATGTCTCTCATGCATGTTTTTTTATTCCTACCATTTGAAAACATTTACTCACGCAAAATATTTAGAATCGACAAATAATTAAATATTATATAAAATATTAATTATATAATGTGTTATATTATTTTATTTTATTTCGGGATTGTGGAAAGAATTTGGGTATATGGCGTGATTGTATATGTATATGTATAAATATTAAAAAAATACTAAATAACTTAAACGAATCAATCAAAACGTCATTATAATTGATATACGAAACGTACCAATAACGATATTGTATTTATGCGATACAGGAACAGTAAGAAGTAAATATTTTATGGAAATTTTGATGTTTTCGTGTAATTCAATACTGTTCATGTGGGATTTCATTTTTTTTTTTGCAAAACATAACAAAAACAAAATTTCAATAAAATTTGAATTGATGCCTATTTCTTTTATATTGACACTGAATTTAGTAGGCTTGCTAGAATGTCATGAAAGGAAAATTGGGAATAATTAATTTTAAACTGTCTAAAATATTTTTGTGCTGATTTTCACTAATTTGAAAATATTTTTCATCTAAAATAAAATAAATTTTAATGATGATAAAATTTATTGACCTGTGTTCTCTTTAAAGTATTGTTTTTTTTTCTAAATTTAAGCTCAGGAATATTTGAAGACGACAATCAAAATGTGACATACATGGTCTATATTGAACCTCTTTTGCCGGACATAAAATACGCAATATTCAATTCTAGAAGCAATAACCAGAATCTCAGTAGAAATGCTAAGTCATGCAATGAGTAATATTTGATCAACATTAGAATGCCAATAAAAATGTAACAAACAAGGTCTATATTGATTCTCATCTGGTGCACATATAATACGCAATATTCAATTCTAAAAGCAATAACCAGATTCCCAGTGGAAATGTTGGGCCATGTAATTAGTTATATTTGTTCAAAATTACAATGATATATTTATAATTAACATAGTAAACAAATCTTTCCGGTCTCATTATATAATATAAAACAGCTTTTGGTTTAAATTCTGTATCAATATTTATTAATAATCGAAGTTTCGATGAAGTTAATGTTCGTCTTCATTAGGAAAACTGATACAAATGACATTTAAGCAAATAACAGAACATAGAAACAAGTTACTAGATAACTAGTTACTTATTTGTTATCTAGTAACTTGTTTCTATGTTCTGTTATTTACTATAAATATAATTTTTATCAGTTTTTCTGATGAAGACGGACTTAACTTAATACAGAACTTAAACCTAAAGGCGTTTTATTTTATAATTATAATTTCTTAAATAAAGCATTTCAATGAGATATTATTACTAGCTTTAGAACGAACATTGTTTATCTTGCGTAATTTTTTTAAAACTATGTATTTTATTTTATATAATAAAATATTTTCAAATCAGCGAAAATAAACATAAAAATGTTGTCAACATTTCTTTGAAATCAATTATTTTTAAATTTAATTTTATATCATTCTAGCTCACTACTTAATTTAGCGTTAATTACTTGAAAGAATATCAAATCAATTTTATTGAAATATTGTGTTTCTGACAGCGCTAATATTTTTATTTATTTTTAATAAAATTGATTACTCTATGTCATTAATAAACGCATAAACATGCAGAAAAAAAAAATTTGCCACAAAAAATTACAATAATTAAAATTATTTATTTTCAAAAATGATAATTTAAAAGTCTAACTGTTTCCACAGGTGTTCATTCCTTCATTTATTTTATTATTTTTATTTGACACTGGTAGTGCCCACTCTTGACTAACAAAAGCGTCAAAATTGTTTTCAATAATTTTTGCATAGTTGCGTTTCTTTATTTTTTGATTTGTACTTGCATCATTGACTTACATATATATTTCTTACTCGTAAATGCAAATGATCATCTTCAAGATTATCTTTAGAAATTTCATGAATTTGTTTTTCAAAATATTTTGTTTTTAATTAATTCACTATCAGATGAAACTAAACACGTCTTTTTTACTTTTTTATTAAAATTTTTGCCACAGGCCACAATAGGCCGCAGTAAAATTTAAATTAGTATTTTTTTAATGTAAATAGAAAGTAATGCAAAATAAAATAATACGTATTTTTTAAATGTTTATATTAATTTAATATTAATTAATTATAATTTTTCTAGATGATGATGTACGTTTAATACGTTACGACGAAGATTTTTATTAAAATATGAACAGAACTTTAAAAGCTTTTTTTATTTTATAATATATCGAGTTCTGAAAGATTTATTATACTATTATATTATTTCTTGTAAAAAATATGTTGCAGAAGCAATTGTTCAATCTCAGAGAGGACAATATTCACTTCCTGAACTATATTGTCGTACGGAATCCACACTAACTGTAGCTTGGAAGCCTTGGCAACCGTTTACAACAGAGTCGCCTTTTCTGTATCTTTTAGAATTACGTAGCATACATTCTCCATGGAATTTAGTTCAGACAGTAAGTACGCAATGATATACTACTATAAAGTTTATACATTCACTTTGTTGTGTTAATTTGATAGATAATACATTTTTCTTATTCTATTAGGAAAAATAAAATAATTTAATATATTAAAATAAATAAAAATGCTTTAGTTACTACACATTTAATTTTAATATAATATAAAACAGAACTTCATCCTAAAGCCTTTTTATATTAATATTTTTTTTTTTTTTTATTATATTTTAATATAATTTCTAATTTATTATTTTTAATATTAAAGTTCTTGAGAAGATATATATCAATATAAGTAAGTATATTTGATATATTAATTATTAAAAATGTAATTGGATTATTTCGAAATGTTTTAATTTAATTTATTTTATTTTATATGAAAAATTTAGAATAAAACATATAAATACTGTTAATTTTTTTTCTAATTTAATTGAATAATTTAATACTTCTATTACGTTTCACAAGATATCTTTAGCACAATATCATTGTATTATTATGATTCTTTATTTTGAGTTGTTTAAAAGTTTTATAATTTAAATTTTTGTACGAAAACTTTGCTTTTATAACAAATCTTTAACTGGAAGAAAGATAAAAGTTATAAAAAATTAAATAAAAGTAAAAATAAATATGTAGCCGTGTTGTCGCATTTATCGAACGACGCCAGCGCTGAAAAAATCAAATTATATCTATAATAAAAGTAATGTATTTCTAATACGATTATATTTTTCTAAAAGAGTATTTTAAATCAAGATAACATAATTGTATTTTTTTGTAATTTTCTCGAAACTTTTCAAACAACGTTATTTCATAATAAATTTGTCGATAAAGTATTATATGTCTATATTACAGAGTATTAATTTTGTACAATACAAATGTCGCACTGGTGACATTCAGGTGCACGAATTTATTTGAAATATACATACATATACAATCACGCCATGTATCCAAAAGGATGTGTTTTCATCATCCCGAAATCAGTCGCCTCCAAACATTCCTATCCAAACAAGCAACTTTTGCTTCATCTACATTCATAATTCCTCTCATACATGCTCATTTCTACTACTTGGAAACTTTCGCTCACGCAAAACAATCTCAATCATACCACTCCAATTACTCATCGGACGTCCACGCAAACGTATACCATCAAAATCATTCAAATAAATTTTTTTAACAAAACGTTTATTGAAATATGTCAGATGGAAAGAAAACATTTAATTAAATAGATATAATGAATATATATTTCCAAACTTTTTTGATATCTGTTAAGTGTTACAAATATGAAACAGTTAGAGTTTACCTACATGTATTTTAAAAAAAAATTATCTAATTGTAAGTCGGCTTTGGAAAATTTTTTTTTATAGGGGTCTAAAATGATATACAAAAACTTTTTTAAATAACTTTTTTACCAAAAATTTTGTTCATAATTGTTGATTTATTTTACACCAGAGGCGATATCAGTATTTCTGGCTATTATATTTTTTGTCCTTAAACAAGCACCGTATATATATATATATATATATATATATATATATATATATATATATATATATATATATATATATATAAATAATCAAATAAATTGTCCCCGTCATCTACATGAAAACAATTTTACATATCATTTCAAACATAACCGAATTTCATATTTTTCACAACAATAAATATTCAGAAATGTTTTTCTGCATTATTGGTAACATAAAAGACATTTTTCCTATTTGTAGCAGTTTTAGATTTTTCAAAATATAATAGTGTTTCAGAAATAGGTTTATGCTTTTGTAGCATGTTTTACTTAATTAAGAGTTGAAGAGTTGAAAATTCGATCTTGACGTTCTAAAAAAAATTCAGCATGCATTAACATTAAAATATCTACGAAAAATGGAAGTCTGTATCTTTTGGATATTTATACGTCTAACTAAAAGATAAATTTGAAATAAATTAATTTTTTAAATTTTTTATTGCACTTCTCTCTGACTTTAATATATTTATATGAAGTATTATTTTATATTTTATTTGTAAATATATATATATATATATAAGTATATATACATAAGTTACAGAATGAGTTTTCACGTAAAACTGCCGAATCGCTGATAATATGACTTTAATTAGGTAAACGCTTAGCGCGAGACGGAACATTATTATATTTTATAAAGTTAGTCAGTATTATTCAATTAGTAAATACCTAAATATTAATATTATTGTTAAATTAAATAATTTTAAATAAATAACAAGTAAATAATTAAATAATAAGCAAATATAATTGTAAAACAAATATTTTGTATTTAAAATATTTGTTGTTTTTTTGAAAAAATAAACAATTTTTACAAACTTTACGTGTAAACAACGAAATTTAATATACCGGGTGTCTACTTTTTTTTTGTTACATAGGGAATACAATGCTAAAATTTTCATTTGGTGATAAATTTTCCCCTAATTATTATAGAACAAAAGTACAAATACAAAAGTTGTTTAGAATTCAAAAATGCATCAAATGATGCCAAATTTATCAATATAGGATGTTCCGATCAAGAATTAGAAGCAAATTAAAATTTCCATTTTTGCGCTCTTTACATCAAAGTGCCATGGAAATTAAACAATGATGATGTAAAGAGCGCAAAAATGGAAATTTTAATTTGCTTCTAATTCTTGATCGGAACATCCTATATTGATAAATTTGGCATCATTTGATGCATTTTTGAATTCTAAACAACTTTTGTATTTGTACTTTTGTTCTATAATAATTAGGGGAAAATTTATCACCAAATGAAAATTTTAGCATTGTATTCCCTATGTAACAAAAAAAAAGTAGACACCCGGTATATATATATATATATAATATATACATATATATATATATATATATATATATATATATATATATATATACATATATATATATATATATATATATACATATATATATATATATATATATATATATATATATATATATTAAATCTTAAATTATTTTTCTTTATAGACTTTTAATAATAATATTACATTTGAGAATTTAACTTCGGAAAATGAATATGAAATTCGTCTTTGGGCGTTAGACCAGAAAATGTCAAAAGTTTTGGGACCAACATTATTATTGCCAGTAAGAACATTACCGGAAGTTTTTGATCCACTTCCAGTACCTAAAATTGTAATGAAGAAACTAGAACTTAACAATGAAAGATTTCAAGCTACCATTGAATGGACACCAAATGAAGGTAAGACTGTTTGTTATACGTAAAAATAATCATAATTGAAAAGTAACATTACTGATATTGACAACATTATTATAATGGCAAACTATTACCGACATTTTTGTTTATAGAATATTATTATGATTAAATCAATTAAATTGCCAGCAGTTTTCGAAACACTTTATTCATTGATCAATTCATAACTAAATTACGGTGCCAGGCTAACATATGTCACACAACATTTTATAATTATTTGATATATTTAAGAAAAATTATTAATTTAAAATTTTCTGACAAAAAAGATCAAACACTTTGTCGAAAATTCGACAAATAAATTTTAAATTAATATTGTTATAATTATATATTTTTAATCTTAAATATAAATAATTTATCTTTATCTATGTCAGAGCTTATTTTTAATATGAAAAGTAGAATATGGCAATCTTGAAGTAATTATAAAAACATTATTTGATAGGTATATTTTAAAATTATTCAGTCTCTGTATTGCGGTTTAGTTTGGGAATGATGCTACATATTGATTTATCGGTAAAAAATAATAAATCACCGGTATATTTTGTTAAGTTTTGTCCGTTTAAGCAGTATTTTTTACAGGGTTGTATTTTTTTTAATACCAGAGAATATATTATACTTTTTTTTGCAAGGTAAACGTTAACATTGTGTTTTGCACTTTATTTTTATTAATATCTAATCAAACTATCACAAGAAAATAGGTGAGCTATAGCATATAAATGTAGATAAAAGGCATGTTTTTTAAAAGCATTATTACATTTTAGTACATAATACGACTGTCCATTAGAGTAATTTATTCAAGGGTATTTCCTATTGAATTCTATCACTTTGTATTCAATTAATAATACACTAAATATACAGAGTGAACGTAAAGTTTGGAATAAAATTTATATTTTTTATAAAAATAAAACGGATTTGAAATATAGTTCTGTATTAATTTTAATCAATAATATATAATAAGTAATTAGATTATAAAATTTGTAAATTTTTATTTAAAGGAAGCCAAATTTTATTTAATAAATTTTATAATTTAGTTACTTATTTTGTTATACCTAGTAACTTGTTTCTATGTTTTGTTTATTTACTATAACGTCATTTGTATATTTTTTCTTGATGGTAATGTAAAAATTAATACAGAACTATATCCTAAAACCATTTTATTTTATTATAATGAGTTCTGAAATATTTTTTATTATGTTATATTTTCTATATTTCATTTTTTCTAAAAATTCTCGAACACGTCGATTTTGTTTTTTAAATGAGATGACATAAATTTTATAAAATTATGACATTATCATAATTTTTTCACACAAAAATTCAATAATTGCTTATATAATTATATATGTTTGATTTTGTATGCGAGTGGCATTAATCTACGGCTACGCGTGGGCGTAGGCTAATATTCTATTTCTGATAATTATGGATATTATGGTATTATCAGATTAGTTATTCTGAGAATAATCCTATTTCGTTATTACAAAATTATTACAAAATTATTACAAAATTATTACAAAATTATTTGCTATTTTTATTTTTTCAATTAAATCCAGTGGAGGATATCATAGAAAATAATGAGTCTGTTTGAAGTTTCTGTAAAAGCGCTTTCAGTTTATGTTAGTTGTTGCATTTATTTTTAATTTAAATTTTGCTTTTATCCAATGTAATTTTGTTTTAATTCATACCTTTTGTTACACTTTACGTTTTTAAATCTTAACAAAGTTAGACAGAACTTTACACTGCTTAATAAGATATTTTAAGAAATAATAAAAAAAATGTATTTATGTAGAAGATTTTTTTATAAGTTCCATAAATATTGGTATTTGCAATTATGCTACAAGTATTTAATAGCAATAACGAGAATATATTTCTAGGTATTTAATGTATATTGTTAAAGATATTTTCTACCCTTAATATAATTTATAAATATATAGTTCAAATATCATAAAATTGTATGACAATATTTCTAAGGAAAATCTTTTATTGTTATATAGATCACAAGAAAAATGTATTTTTAGATACTATATATAAGTCCAGAAAAAATGGGTAATTGCACTCATAGTATTTTCCATGGAAAACAAAATAATTCACATTTAAAAAATGTATAGTTTTTTTAATAATTTAACCAGCTCGGTAAATTGTATACCGGCCTTAACAAAAAAATATATTGTTTTAAAAATGGGAAAATTTGGACTAATTTTGTGATATTAAGAACAACTTTCGCTATAACAACCTTAAATTTTAAAAATTGCTTTATGAAAAATGCACAGTATTTATCCGATATACTATTGACTTTATTGTAATGTCAATGATGGTATTAAGATTATATAATTTTATGATTACCACAATAATATATTTTATGTTGTGATTACAGTAAATATGAATTTTAAAAAATATATTCCTATTCTTATGTAATTAAAAATTTATTGTTATTTTTAAAAATATAATTATATAAGTTGGTTTAACAATAACCATATAAATAAATAAATATTATAAACTAATTTTTTGCATATTTATGTTTTTAACACGTTCGCTGCCGTACGGCATTCACTTGTGTCGCGCCAAATTATTCATTTAGGCTGCGCGGTACAAATGTAATGCCGCGTACTGGCAAATCATTTTAGGTTGCACATCATTACGTATGTGTCGCAGATCCTATATAAATATATACACATTTAATCTAGATGGCCTGTCGGAGCCGCACGATCAACTTCCCAAAACTTTTGATTATGCGTTCTGCTACATTATTAAACTTTATTCCAGTGATCATTTCGATATTGTTTTTTATTATCTTTTTAGTAAATCATTGTATTAAATAAAACAAATATGGAATTTTTTTATTGTAATTACATTTACAAAACATTTAAGACATTTTTACAATAAACACTACGTTATACGTGTAAACACAACACTAGGGATCCCATAATTATGAAATGTAAAAATGGGACACTTCAAATTTTATTTAAAAAAATAATTATTTTTTTTGGGTGTGTATTTCTATTTTAATTCTAAAAAAAAATGTAAATTATACACATTGAATTCTAATAAAAAAAAGTAATATCCATAAACAAAACATTTAGATAATGAAGTTTCAAACTGATTGTTTCACTGAAAATAATAGAAAAACATAACGTAAATGAATTTACTAAAATCTTGTAAATTCAATATGTAGTAACCTAATTAACATTTTATGTACCAAAAGATCCACCTTCTCTGGTCTTTATTACATTAGATTTGTATATTTTATGATATCAACCATTGTCATAGAATTCAAAACATTTAAAAATATTAGTATTTTATGTAAAACTGGACATTTGTATGTTCCGGTGCATTCTGTGGGGACACTGGGACAGTATCCATAGAAACGGGACTGTCCCGGTTAAAACGGGACGGATGGGATCCCTACACAACACACCACAACTAGTAGAGATAAATTTGCATACTAAGCCCTTATTTAGACATTGTTAGGCGGAAAAATGACCCGACGAACTTGTATAGTTTTGATTAGGACTACAGAACGCACAATTATTCATCAAAAACTTGTACAATGCAATATGATTGAACGGAACGGCATGAACCGCGCGGCCCAAAACCTAGAAAATAGACTATTTAGGTTTCATGGCACATACCAAATGCCGCAAAATTATTTTATAATTTAATACAGTATATTCCAGTATAATAAAATTATTACACCAGAGTAACATTACTTTCTGTAAATTTTAATATAATATAATGAAAAAACTTACTGGCCAGAATTGTTATTTTTTTTTATTAATTGGCAGCGTACGTGTTAAATATGCTGATATTTGTTTTATTTAATATTTTAGTTTGTAGCTTACTCTTTATAAACACAAAATATACTGTTTTTTTTTAATAATTACACTGTACCCAATTGATATTGGAAATATTACTTTATTGAGTTAGTTATCTAATTCGAATTAAATAAATTTTTTTCTTTATATTATTTTATATTTAATATTTATTTTGTATATAATTCATCTTTTAAATTGAATAATTTATAAAAAAATCTATAATAATAATTTAGTTACTTTGCTACCTAGTAACTTGTTTCTATGTTTTGTTTGTTTATATTTAGGTCAGTTTTATATTTTTTATATCGAAACGTCAATTTTCAATTAAGATATATACAGCTACAAAGTTTTAATTTTATATTCATCTTATTTTAATGTAATAGATTTAAATATAATTTATATTTTTTCAGTTGATCGACTTTGCTATTACGAATTGGTTTACTTTGGATATAACGGTGCAGATTATTTGCAAATTGAATACAAACACGTAAGTAATATTAATTTATTTTCAATACTCTTTTAATTTAATTTTTTTATAGATTTTGTGATCGTTATTTTTCTGTTTGAGTCAGTTAACTAATGCAAAAAATTATTTTTCTTCTCTCGACATCGGCTTATATAATCAAAGTTCCCATTTGTGAAGCACTTTTATTTCATTCTTTGAATTTAAATTTGGGGCGTTTCTCTACAATGTAGCGCCCTGAGGCAATCAATTTGCCGCTTTATCTATTGGCACGGTCCTAAATAAAAATAGCAAATGATTGATTTTTGATTTGTTTTATTGTTATAGTTAGCGAGTCCATTTGAAATCGAAATAAAAGAATTAGAATTCGATAGTAATTATAGCGTGGAAATAATGGCGAAAAATGGCAACTGGGAACGTGAAAGTATAAAAACAATGACACATTTCACTACTCCGACATGCTTGGAAGTTCATGCTGATTTGAATTTGTGTGGTAAGTATTTTTGTTCAATTATTTTTCTCTTATTTTTACTACTTTGACTGTAAGAAAAAAGGGTATAGTGTTAGATATAGTGTCTTTAACATTGTCTAAAATTAAAAAAATATATTGAAATCCTTCATATAGCCGCTAGATGACGAATCTGAACTTAGTTTATGAGGGTGTATGTGTGTATCTTCAGCTCATTGTTCATAGATTTAATTTAGTACCCAAGATGAGGTGTTTTTTTTTTTTCGATTTGTCCAAGACAGGCACAATGTGGATTTAGTTTGTGGTTTGCTATACTGCGCATGCTTCGTACCGTTCCAAATTAGTTCAAAATTTAGTTGTATATTTAATGCTTTACTAACTAAACCAACATTAGATATGGTATTTTTTTATGTGAAATATGTATGTATTTTTACAGCTCCACCTCAGCCAAATGGTTTAACATCAACGGAAATTGTAGCTAAAATAGTTCCTGATGAAAACGGACACACTATATATTATGACATAACAGTTTCATGGAAAATACCAGAACTTCAACCCGATTACTATATTGTCATTTTATTTAGTTTAGTATCACCCACAAATAGCATAAAATTAAACATCACAGGGGTAAGTTTTTATTTTTTTTAAATAAATAGCAGTTTTTGTTTAGTATATTATTCTATACTATACTATATAGGAAAAAATTTTATTATTTACTTTTCCAAATTATTATTACGGAACTTTTTGATGTATGTCTAAAAACTAAAATTATACCAGCTAGAAGTATTCATATCAGATCCAGTGTAACTCGAATTAAATAATAACAAAATAAAATTCAATTTAACTTACTTTATTTGTAAAAATTTTGAAAAAATTTATTTGTAAAACGTTTTAAAATAACATTTTAGGATTCTATAAAAAAAATTCTCCTTAACGAGCATTATATTTATACAAGCTGTCTTCATACTTCGAGCAAAGAATTGAAAGGTATATATATATATATACTATAGGACATACTGATCATGGAACAAAAATAATTTTTTCAACATTCGCAAAAAAAATTCTATCGTATTTAAAGTGAACATTTTTGTACCACTGGTTGATAGCCAATTTAACTCTACTACACTACAAATAATTGTTTACACAACGCCTAATAAATGTCTGATGTTGTGTAATTACTTATTAATAATTTAATTTAATTTACTTTGTTTGATGCAGCATAATACTTTCGTGGAGATTATTGGCAGGGTTATTTTATTGTTAGTTTTGAGTGTACAGTGTTGTGCAGAGTTTATGAAAATGAATCCATACAGCGATAATGAGTTAGTGGATATGCTGTTACTTTATGGAGAAGCAAGACAAAATTCATTATTGGCACGACGTTTGTATGCAGAACATTTGAGCAATAGGTGATACAATATTGATAATTAATTTTGATTATATAGCTTTCAATAAAGTACGCTACTTCAGTAGTCCTGAAAATGTTCACTTTAACTAAACCAGCCTTAATTTTGCGAATTTTTTAAATAAATATTTTTGTTTCATGATCAGTATGTCCTATAGTATATACCTTTTAATTTTTTGCTCGAAGTATAAAGACACCCTGTATACCTGTAGGCATACTATGCGACAGGGAAATAACATATGTTGTAAAAAAAAAAAACAAATATGAACAAACGCAAATAATGATGAAACTTTTTACACATAAAAAAATCAATTAAATTTGCTGCTTTTTTTGCAATAAAACGGTAGCATTCTAGTTTTGTTACTATGGTTCTGAAGTTTCGCGAATGTTTCGAATATTTTTTTTACCAAGTTCTAATAAAAAATAAAACTGTATTAAAAGACATTAATGATTTCAATTTTTTGCTACAATAGAACCAATAACAACTGATGTAAAACTAAAAATTTAGTTTTTGCGTATTTTTTTTTTTATAAGTTAGTAAGTAATTTGATTCAAAATTACATTATTTATTTATTTTTAGGCCGAAAATTCAGCAGTATTTAAAAACGTAGATGTAGGATTACATTATCAAGTCACGGTGATTGCATTTTCATCTGGGGGCCGAAGCGAATCAGCCATTTTACATCGTCAAATTACGACGCATTCACCGTTTACAACACAATCGAAACATATGTGGTTACTGATTATTATTGGACTAACAACATTGTGCTTATTGGCTGTATTCGGTGGCGGTTTTTATTTGTATCATCGACGTGCAAAAAGGAAACGCTATGAACGACGTTGCAAATACTTTGAGGTCAGTTAATATTAATATACATTAAGGTTTTGTTCCTATCGGTAGTGGAACTTTACGGGACATACACAATACGGTAAATTATAAATCAATTTTACTTTACATATTAATTTTTGTTTTTAAATGCTTGAGTTTGATAAATGGTAATTGAGAAAATATATAAGAAAAATCTAAACATTTTGTTTTATAGCAAAATGTTCTTTATAATTTATAAAACTTTAATCAAAATGTGAAGTGAATGAAAAAAATTATTTTAATTAAAAAATGTCAAAAGATAAACTTTTGTTCTTGGGTCCTGAATCTGCGTTATAATTAATTAAAATAATTATGCAAAGAACACTTGAAATTAGTATCATTAAAATTTTACCTTTTTAATCGATTTGTTTTTAATTATAATTAAATTAATTAAAATAAACTTCGAGATTGGTTTTTTAAAATTACAAGAATTTTTCGGCCACCCTCGAACTAGGTGTGCAGCTTTTCTTTTACTCCCAAAATATATTCGTATAAGGGAGGTTTAATTTTTTTTGCAATACAGCGCAGTGGCTTTATTAAAAAATGCAAAAATTTGCAAATCGTGAGAATAAGTTACATACTTGACACCAAAACATTGTCAAATTAAAAACATTATTTTAAATTTTTGTTTAATATGTGGTATTTAGATGGACTTAAGTCTGCAAACCCCTTCTTTTTCACGGGATGTTTTTCTATTTATTATTACCTTGTTTAAGTAATCCCTTATGATAGTTTTAAAATGTTAAATATTATTTTTAGGAATTGGAAGAAAAAACGCCAAAAAATATCGATTGTATAACCACTGACACTAGTCTGATATTGGACGATACTCATCGAGAATCGGATAAGTGGGAAATTCTCAATCAAAGACTTGTTCTTCAAAGTGTATTGGGAGAAGGAGCTTTCGGTCTGGTACGGCGGGCTTGGTTACGCGATGAAAAGGGAAATGCAAACACAGAAGTTGCCGTAAAAATGTTGAAAGGTAAAAAATCTTTATTTATTTCGCTACTAATTAACAAAATTCATACACTTTTATTGTTTAGTTTTTGTTAAAGTATGCCCAGATATTAAATTTAATTTACCTATTTTTTGTAATATCGGGAAATATAGAAATTAGAGAAACAAAATTATAAAACATACTAATTTTATAAGACAGTGTTTTAACCCATACGAGTATATTTAAAAACTATACTTTATTTGTATTAAATAATGTTTTTTATGTTTAAATTAAGCATCATATTAGCTCGGTAGAAACGTCGAAACGTCGATTATAAATAAAAAATTTAATACAGAACTTGAACCTTAAGCAGCTTTATTTTATATAATGAATTCTGAAAATTTTTTTATTAATTTTAAAACATATTATTTAAATCTTTGTAACGATATATGAATCCATTTAAAACGATTATTGTTTTAATTTTTACTTTCATCATTTTTTTTATGTATTTTCTTATGGACAATTTTCGTTTTAACATTCCTTTAAAAGTAATTTGATTAACATGGAAATTTCACTTTCCTAAATTTATGTAGATTTAAGCAGTAGCGTTACTAGGGTTACTATCAGCCAGTGTGGTATCATTCCCTTTACTATAAATCATAAATTTATAATATCGAAGAAATACTACTTTACGTAACTAAATTCTGTAATTTTGAAGTTAAATATGACTTGAATGACATTGAATTTTATTGTATTTATTGTATAATTATTCTTATTAATTTTCTTATTATTGATACATATATTTATGAACAATAACCTCTGATTTTATAGAATCTGTTCGGCGCGCTAATCTTTTGTTAATTACGACTATAATAATGCAAAAAAAATGTTGTTTATGTCTATAAATATGTAAGATCTTCTGATTTATGTAATAAAAAAGTGTAATGACCCTATTAGTACTAGATATACACTATATAGATATACTACTATATACTACTATAGATAGATATACATATATATATACATATATAGATAGATAGATATACATATATATATATAGATATAGATAGATATACTACTATAGATATACACATCAGATCAATAAATATAGATACGTAATGGCTATATCTAATACCTACATGGATTGTTTTGTTTTATATATATATATATATATATATATATATATATATATATATATATATAAAAAAAAAAGGATGAAATAGTGTTTGTGTACATTTACTAATCTGACTATATACCACTATACTGGGTGTCCCATTTTAATCCGCCACCTGCAATAACTTTAAAATCGTGCATCGGACAAAAAAATGTTTCGGATAAAAAGTAAATGGTTTCGAGGGGGACATCTGATGCAGAGACCCTTGCCCCGTCTGGACCCCTGAGGGGCGGAAAGGGGGGCAACTTTCAAATTTTAAATGGAACACCCTATTTTTTATTGTAGATTCTGATAGGCCATTAAAAAGTATATAAATTTTATTTCAAGATTTTTTTTTTATCTTTGATAGATGGCGCTGCAAACAGCATTGTTTTTCTCAGTTTATCAATCTTCAATTTGAAAAAAAAAGTGTAACTAAGTACGATATTCAAGATTTTTTCAGTTCTTTGGGAAGAGGGGGGGCAAGGGTCACTGCATCAAATATCTTCCTCGAAACCATTAACTTTAAGTTAATGGTTTAGAGGGGTATAACTTTAAGTTAATGGCTTCGAGGGGATATCTGATTCAGTGACCCTTGTCTCCCCCCTCTTCCCAAAGAACTGAAAAAAACTTGAATATCGTACTTAGTTACACCTTTTTTTTTCAAATTTACTTTTTATCCGTAACATTTTTTTGTCCGATGCACGATTTTAAAGTTATTGCAGGTGGCGGATTAAAATGGGACACCCAGTATATATAAAATGGACTTACTCGCTAACATAGAAAGATGAGGCTATTTATACATACGGTATGTATACGCAATTGGATATTTATACATGCTTAAAAAAAAACCTAAACCAACCTACTAACCTAACCTATCCTAAATAGCCAATTACGTAAAAATACTGTATGTATAAATAGCCAATTTCGTATACATACCGTATGTATCGTATGTATAAATAGCCACTTTCAATATAGAAACATCGAAGCGAATGTAAACACAAACTTGTTTATAAACAAAACTTATCTTTCTTATTAACATAACAAAACATTATGTTGTGTTCTCCATCTATTATGGTTGATCTAATATATATATATATATATATATATATATATATATATATATATATATATATATATATAGTAAAATGTTTTAACGGGAATGTCAATGGTTAGATGTTAAAATCAAATTCTCATTTAAGGTTCAATTGTCAAGCTTTCGGTGTTATTTTACACCTTCTTCAGAAAAGCTTGAAACCGAAAGCTTGACAATTGAATCTTAAATGAGAATTTGATTTTAACATCTAACCATTGACTATCTTCCCGTTAAAACATTTTACAATATAATATCGTCTAGTCGTGAAATTTTTAATTTATATATATATATATATATATATATATATATATATATATATATATATATATATATATATATATATATTAATTTTACTAAACTATTTAAAAATGGGAAAAATAATTGACATCGTCTTTTACAATGATAATATTTGATGCGGTCCGCATTTTTCACACACTGTATTTTAAAAATTGAATAAGTTTTTCTTTTATAATGAACAAAAAATAACTTGCTATAGAATCACCAAGTCCGGAACAAGTCCGTCATTTCATACACGAAATTGAAATAATGAAAACGGCGGGCCAACATCCAAATTTGGTATCGTTAATTGGCTGCTGTACCCGATCCCATTCGGGCAAACTTGGCAACGGCGGTATGATGCTGGTCGTTGAATATTGTGCATTAGGTGATCTCTATAATTATTTGCACAATGCGTGGGATCATATGACCTCGTTACCCGAACAACAGAATATTCAATACGCCGATTTGGTTTCGCCTGCGAATAGTGAGGGTTCCACGAATTTGATTATCAACAAATTATACGATCTAGATGCAAATGGACAGGATGAATTCAATATAAAACCAAATGATCTGATTTCGTTTGCGCGACAAATTACCGTTGGAATGGTAAGTTGTTGGTCACTTTTATTTCTATTGAAAAATACGTTAAAAATATATGTCAATGTTTCCAAAACTTATTTGGCTCACTGTTCGTTTTTTAAAGATATTTTTATTTACCTTTTCTTTCCTCCTAAAAATTATTATTACAATAAACCAGAATATGAAACTTGTAAAAAACGGTGAACCGACATTTTTATTAATATTTTAACAGATATTTTAAAATTCTTCAAAACCGGTAACCAAAAAATACATTAAGTTAACCTTACAATGAGTTTTTAATGTTTTTTTACTTTTTATCAGGAATATTTAGCAAGTATGAAAGTTTTACATCGAGATTTGGCCGCTAGAAATGTGTTAGTTTGTGCCGATAAAACAGTAAAAGTAGCAGATTTTGGACTCAGTAGAGACGTTTATAAAGACAATATTTATCAGAAATCCGGTAACGGTAAATTACCGATTCGATGGATGGCACTTGAATCACTAACTCATCAAATATATACTTCGCAAAGTGATGTGTACGTATTTTTTTTTACGTGATCTTTCTAAAAATTAAGATATAAATATTAATTGAAAAGTGTAGGTAACAGATAAAAATAATTTAATTATAGAATAACTAATTATTCTATTAGTTTACGTATAAAGAAATTACATATATATATATATATATATATATATATATATATATATATATATATATATATATATATAGTAACAAAATATGTATCGTATGTATCTATATATATATATATATATATATATATATATATATATATATATATTTGAATAGTTGAATAAATACACATCGAAACTAATTTGAAAATTAAATTAAAAATTGTCAAACTGCCTAATTTAATTTTCAAATTAGTTTCGCTGTGTATTTATTCAACTATTCAAATTTATACTCTTGCTGACAGGCACTAAATTTACTCTAACTTATGTATATATATATATATATATATATATATATATATATATATATATATATAAATAAATTAATTAATTTAATTATTTATTTTTTTAGATGGTCTTTCGGTATTCTCTTATGGGAAATTGTGACATTAGGTGGTAATCCGTATCCAAATATTCCTACTAACACTTTAATCAAATTATTGCGATCTGGTTACCGTATGGAACGTCCATCTAACTGTGGATTCGAACTGTAAGGAAATCTATTTTATGTATTCGTTTATACCTACCATAATATATTGCATGTATAAACATATTAGATCCAATGGTTTGAGGCATATTTATCTGAATGGGTCTTTGAAAATTTATTGAACCTCTGAATAGGTTAAAAATATTTCAACGTTTATATAATTTTTTTCGTTTTTAAACCGATTCTAAACTTTCGCTCAATAATATGTAAGTAAAATTTATCGCAAATTTCAACGGATAAAATAATAAAACAAATATTTGTGTTATTGCAGCAAATTTTAATATTAATTTATTGTTATTTTAAAGATCGAAATAATGCAATACTTTTATATGTTATTTAAAAAAATTGAAACATTTAATATCAACATTTGAATTATGTTGTAAATTTTATCTAAAGATGTATTGTTTTTGTTTTCAATTTAGATATAGTTTAATGTTATCTTGTTGGAAAGTCCGTCCCAAAGATCGACCAAATTTTACAGAATTACGAAAATCTCTCGATATGCTTTTAGAAAGTATAACAACATCTAAATATCTTGATTTAGATGTGCTATCATCAACTGAATTTGCTTCATTTCGCATTCCAGTTAAAGACTCAACAACCATTACATTGTAAGTTAAATTTTAGTTAAAATATTAATTATAAATCTTCCATCAAATTTAGTGTTTAGTGCTTTTCAGGAAAATCAATTTTTAAAATGTATTCAGTGATAAAATTAAAATAGTTAATATAAACTATTTTAAATTAACAATTAATTCGTAACACTATCGACTATTTTTTTTAAGGAAAAAATTATTTTTAATTTTAAAATATAGCAAGAATTTAATATTTTTTAAATGTTAAATATAAAACTCTTTATTAGAAAAAGCAACCTTTTTTATAATTACGACTTCGAACCAATATTATTATAAACTGTAATTTAAAATTATTTTAATGTTTAGTAAAATAATCATCTGAAATGAAAACCAATCGTGGTAAAACATACTACATGTATGTACGTATTTATGTGCAAAGTTTTTTTATTTTACAGAAAAAACAAGAATAAATGCTCAGAATCGATATGCAGTGATCGTTATGTTCATCCAGTGTTACTAAACAATTCTAAAAATTCGTTGTGTAACACTGATTACTCAATGATTATCAAATAGTATTTGTGTTATTCGTATTGTTTAAAATACATTACCTAAACGATTCCTATTGTTGTAAATGTTATCAATTTTAAACGTAAGTCGTTGTTAGACACACCAATTAGTTTTATTGGAATGACAGGGTTTTAAAGAAATTAAAATTTTAATTGAATTGAACATCGAACATAATAAAATGACATATTACTGCCTAATTAATTTAATTTAACAATATCTATATTTTGCTTGTTTTCCTTTTTTTAAACTGAGTTTTTTCGTGTTTTTACATACATTACATACATACACAATCACGCCATGTACTCAAAAAGGTGTGTGTTTTTAGTGGAGCATATTATTTATCACTCGTTTCGTTTCTTTCAAAATGCACATTTTTATTGAAACATCTCCTTTTTTTATTATTATTTATTGTATTTGGTGTATTCAACGGAATTTAGTGTTTTTCTTTTAAACCACTTTTCTTTTCTTCTCTATGGCCCTCTATGATCCACCGATCTTTCGCTTGTTTTACTATTTCAATTGATTTTTCTTTAATTTGTATCTTTGTTTTTCTAATTCTTGCATTTCTCATTTTTTATCACCTTTGCATCAACCTTTTATCCTTTCACATTCTTTTAACTTCTAGTTACCTTATTATCAACTACTTTTGATTTGATTTATTTGCTGATGCTGCACATTTTCTCGTTACACTTTCCGTCTTATTTTTTATAAACTCTCAATGGCGTAATATAATCCGTAATTTAAAATCGTTCTTTGTACTTTTCGATGCTAGTTTAGGGCTTTTATTGCAAAGCTCCCGACGTTTTCATTACATCTGTTTCATCATTAATCTTGGGGCAATCTGACAATTTTACGACTTATAAAATTTCTATGAGAGAATATAGGTATATTTTCTCATAGACCTAATTTATATACATATTTATTCAACTACCAAAATTATTTTATATACCTAGTACAAGAAAAAATACACCCATGTACTTTATACAAAGAAAAATTTTATATTTCCCAATTTTTATATAATAAAAGGTACGTAAATCTTTATGTCATCAAAATATTGACGTTTACATTCGAATATAATTATTGTACTTTGACGTATATAGTATAAGTATTGGTTTATTTGCAATGCACTATTTTTGTTTAATTATGATAACATAAAAAACTTTTGGAAACTGTGAAAGCTTTAAAATAAAGTTATTAATTTTTCGTTTTAAAGTATCAGATTGAATTTTTTCCCTAAAGCTATGAGTGACTTAAAATATATACATATATTTTGCAAATTCTACATTTTCTTTATTTCTATAATTTAAAATAACTAAAAATGATGGTGTCAAATGACCAATAGTTTTGAAATAAAAAAATTTTTATTATTTATTTTTTTATTTAATAAGAAGTAATAGCTTTTACTTATAATAATATTGATTTAATAAAAATGTGTTACAACTTTTAAAAAATAATTCACCTTGAACATTTTCGGTCTATAAACTATAACACTAGATTAAACAAATTTTTGTTTGACGCTTGGGTGGGAGGGGGGGGGGGGATTTAATTCGTGTCTTTCTTGGAACAGGTATGCATTTGTATTTTCCCTGTTTGTTTGACTTTCTTTCAAAACATTGTTCCTATTTTTTTAACTATAATGTAAAACAAAATTAATATGTACAAACCAATTTGTACAATCTGTACCATATTCAAGGTTACAAATTTTTAAATTTTTACTATATAATATACATATATTTTATTATGTTCAATAAGTCATTTATTTATAAATGATTTTATAAATAAATAGTAATTTTACGCAATGTCGTATCATATTTTTCTATGTGATTGAATAGAAAAAACCAAAACAGAATTCATATTATGTGATAATATATTCCTATAACAATTTTATAAATATTCTGTGATTTATCATTATAAATCTAATTTTATAACATATTATATTCACATCTTTTTATATTTCATGTATAACAATATATGAATATATTTAGGACCGATCTTAGTAGCCTAAAATTTAAATTATTTATTTAAACATTTTCTTTTGTTCAGCATTTTTAATATTTTCAAGATTTCAATTCCATGTTATTTGCGAATTAAAATTTTTTAAAATAAAAACAATTAGTTGATTCAGTTAAAGATCGATCCTGGATATAATACAGTCAGTTTAATTAATTAGGAACTATTGGACCTGTTAGTTTTAATTAGTTATAAAAGTAAAATAGAAAATAGAATAAATAAGTATTTATAATCAGATTAATTAAATAAAATTAATCATTTTTGTAGTTATTTTAAATTCTAATTATTTAAATTGACTGCAATTGTTCGCCAATAGTATAATATATAATATTCAAATATTGATATAAAAAATTTGACAATATTTTTATAAAAAACAAAATTTTACATAAAACTTTTTTACAAAATAAACAATATTTATATAAGGCGATAAAAATAAATAAGCTTTTCTTTGTAATTTATTATTTTAAGATTTTTATATTTATTATTATTTAGTATTATAAATATTATTATTTTAGTACATAATATTTGTAAATTTATTTCAGTTTAGTACTTAATTTTAAATTGCATAATAATTGCAAAAATTTTATTATTTAAATAATTTCTAATATCAAGAAAATATGTAAAAAAAATGTGAAATCCAATTATGGAAAATCAAAAAAAAGAAATTAAATTTTGTAATTTTATATTAAAATGCATAAATTAATGTACCTTAAAAATTCTGTTTGAACTTTAATATTTGGAAATTTATTTTAAATTATTTTTTAATAGTAATTATTACTTTATTTGTTATAAATATCAATTTCTAGTTAAAATTAGTAAATATATAATTGTAAAAATTGTTGAAGACTGCACGAAAACAATGTGTTAATATGTAAACATATGAAAGACTTTTATATTAAAATTTATATTACTGTGCTTCGCAAAAATGTTGTAAAACTGTACTGAATACAAATTATTAACCAAATATAAAATTAAAAATTTCCTGATCTACAAGTGAATAATAAAATTAATAAAATCCTATATGAATATTTTTATACTTACCAAAATCTGTTTATTTTTTATAAAGAATTAATCCAAAAATAAATTATGTATAATAAAATTTGATGATAATGTAATAAGTTAATTTTTCCAACAGTTTTTGATAAAAAGTTCTATAATAAAAATACAGAAAGAAAATAATAATCCAATCGATAATAAAATAAATACTCCAGCTAACTGATCAACAGTCAATTGTTTTGGATTTATATCTTCTTCAATATTAATTTTATAATACAACGAATCTTTGACCCATTTTGCAAACAGTCCACTAGATACAATTTGCAAAATTTGTTTATTGAAACGTTCTAATAATGGATGTCCTTTCTGTACAAACATTGAAATAGGATTTCCAAATTCATATTCGTGAAACAAGTACATCGCTGGTTTACCAGATGGAAATGAAAAATCAAATGGCAAACGATACAGAGCGTAGAAAACATTTATTACATAAGCAAAATTTCTTGTATAATTTTTACGAATGTTTATATATTCATCCATACTGATTATGCAAGCTCTACTGGCTAGAATTTTATCCATTTGCTTGTCTGAGTTACTTAATCTTGTATGAAAATCATTGATTGTCAAAATGTTAAGAGATGACTTAGATAATTCTTCAGTATTTGAAATCTGATGCTCAACATTAGGATTAACAACTGTGCTAACCAATTTAGATTGATATAAAGTACAAATAAGTAACGAATATAATAACCAAGACATTAATAATATTCGCATAGTAATTGAAATATACTTTAAAGATGCACTACCGAGTAACGATATTTGTAGATATTTTATTATATATTCAATTATTTCTTTAGAACTTATTCGATCCGATAAAATTCTTGAAAACATCCAGGAAATTATAATATTAAGCATAAAAATTCCAGCTAGTGTTAAGTATAAACTTTTTTGAAATATAAATATAATACCTCGCCATTGATTTTCTGGTAAGGAAACTGGTACTAACCAGGCAAAACTTAAGTAATAGTAAAATGTAGTTACATCAAAATCTATAAAAGTAGACATATTAGGAAAAAGAGTACCGATTGCTACATCTGTTATATTGTGTTCTAAATATTTTAATGCTCCATCGTAGCTTCCATTTGCAAGTCGAACTACATAAAGACCAAATTTGCCAGTAGTTACAAGAGTTAAATTATTTTTTTTTGCTAAGACATTTATCAGTACTCCTTCTGATCCTGCAAATCTAGCATTTTCACTTCTTTCCGAATGGTTTTTACCAAAAGGAGGAGCTTCATTTATTAAAACTCTCATTATGCAGCCTTGCATATTTTTGGGGATTTTACTAGGAAATGGATTCACTAAATTACTGCAGATTCCTAGCGATTTTGCTACTATAATATCGCCACAATTACCATTGGAAAAAGGAAAATATGTATTTACTTCAGATGTATGATATCTCTCAGTAATAACAACTATATCAAGTACATATTTTTTCCAAGATAAATTAAATATTTCGTTTATATTCTCATCGCCAAAGTAAGCAATTATAAATTTTGATTTAGCATTCCAAATTGCTGTTCTATATGTTATTTTCAAAAATAAATCAAATTCTGCTATCGTTTTTATTATCAAAAATTGCAATAATAATTGTTGCGGTATTTGAACGAATTCAAACAAATGTATGTCTAAATTGACTATTTTAAATAATTTATTATTTAATGCGAAATTTTTAATTATTATTTCAGCTTCTGTTTCAACGCTAGAGAAATATATAATAAGAGTTTCGTTTTCGTGGGATAGTTCGCTAATAATATTGATACATTCCAACGAAAAAGAATTTTTAATTTCTAATGAGAGTAAATGTGCGTATGTAATTTTTAAAAGTATATTTATGACTAAAAATGAAATAAATTTCATATTGCTCTTTATTTAAAAAATTCTTTTAATAAAATGATAGGTAATATTGTTACTTTTATATCATTTTCATTGAAATTAAAAGTAATATAAATAATGAAGTTACATAGTATAATCACTTCTTTTTCTGTTTTCAGACAAATTACATTAATGTTGTTTGTTTGAGTAGTGATTATGTAAATGATAAATTAAGAAATATGTAAAGTGTTTTGAGGGTTACACTAATATCAAGTAATAATAATGATATTCTTTATTATATTGCTATATAAATACAATTTCTTTTTTAATTTGCCTGTCATTTTTTGGTTTTTATTTGATTATATATTGATTTTGTTATCAGTTTAATCTAATAATTGAAATTTGTTTATTGATAATATTTTTGTTATAATGTATAAAAAAAATCAAATACAAATGAGAAAATATTTTTTTTTGTTTTTAGATAATGAACTTAAAATTAGTTCTTTATGTCTGTACTAGAACAACATCAGTAGCGAACTGGTACATTTAACCAGTCTGGGAAAACTGTAATGTACCGGTTACGACAAAATTAAATTAAAGAAAAGAAATTTTCGAAATTATATAAATATTATTAAATATTATTAACCTTCTCATATTTACTTATTTCTGTAGCATTTTCTTTTGTTTTGCCTATTACTGTGACAGTATTTAAATATCTTTTTCTATTGGGTATAATTTCTCAACTCGTATTATGTTGCACACATATAGCCATTTAGGCAACTATATTAACAAAAGTAAGTCGAAATATTTTAAAAATGGATTTCATTTATTTAGTTTTGACCACACGTATAAATATAAATATAAATTAATTAAATAGTTTACAAGTCAAAATTGCAAATAAACGGTCAAGCGTTATCGGTCCACCGGGAAAAATACCGCTGTCTCATATACCCAATCCGCCATTAGAACACATCATTAAATACGTTTTCTTTTTAAATCTAGTATTGCAAATAATGAAACGAGATAGTAGAGAATCTTTCAAAACTTATTATATTAAAATAAACAAGCTTTAGGTTTCAGTTTTGTAAAATTTTTAATTAAAATTCGACAAATGACATGAATAAGAAACAAACAAAACAAAAATAAATTTCCATTGCTTCTCTTATCAATCTACTGTTAATATTCTTAGGTTTTGCAATTATATTAATATCTTCAAATTTTACACAAAAAAGATTTTCTAACGCATGTTATGCAATAGTGGATTATCTGGATGGTTTAAACGTATTGACCTCTAATATTCTGGCAATCTAATAGAATCAGTTCTACCTGTTTGTCCAACATAAATTTTATCGCGAATGCTGTACATAAAGTTATTTATATATTTTGGTGTTCATTACTTTTCAATTATTTAATTGAAGAAAACTAATTTATTTCTTATTTGATAATTTACTGTTCGAATAGCACAAACTTTTTTATTTTTAGTAGAAGATTAGTATTTTAGTGATAAAATAAAATAAAAACATAAAAGCAAGTTTTGTATTATTGTGATTTAGGAAATCGGAAATTGTAAAGAAAGAAAAATAGTTTGAATGTGAAGTTTATTGCTAAAAGTAAATAAACTGATAATTCTTTTGTCAATTTAGACAATAATAAATAATAATAAAATTACTAGACAAAATGTAAATGTGGTATATTTCAAATGCTTATTTATTTTATCTATTTCAAATATTATATGACAATACTATTCACAAATTGAAAACGCTATAATATTACAACACTGTAGCTATATTACGACTACACATAATCTAATGAATATGATCATTGTAATAATACTACATACTAACTTCAAAACTATAAAGAAATTGTTTACTTTTATTGTTTATATAATTATGTTAAAAATTCAAAACCACAAATAAATTTTCTTTATTTACATTAACAAAAAACATTTACAATTATTACTAAAATAAAAATACAGAAAGAACAGAAATCACAAAGTACCTAATTGTTTCATATTTAACTTCTTCTGTCCACAGTTTTTATAAGATATAAAATTATGATTAAAATGCATTATTTTTCTAATTTGCTTATTGATCATAAATCAATATATTGTGATTACTCTGATTACATTTAGAAAACGTATTTACAATTAATTCTAGAACAAAAATACAGAGAGCACCTAATAATCCTGTACCTAACAGAAAGAATGCACCAATTAATTGTTCTAAATTTAATTTTTTTGGACCATAACTTTCTTGATATTTGTATTGCTGTTCCATTGCATCTTCTTTCCATTTTGCAATTAATCCAGCCGAAAAAAATTGCAAAATTTGTTTATTAAATCGATCTAATAATGGATAACCTTTTTGTAGAAATATAGCAATTGGATTTCCAAATTCAAATTCGGGAAATAAAAACATTGCTGGTTTTCCGGATGGAAATGAATGCTTAAATGGCATAGCATAAATTGCTTGTTCAACAGTTATAACAGTAGCAGCAGTTCGTGAATAGCCATCGAGAGTTTCAACATATTTCTCCATTTTTACAATATTTGATTTTTCTGATATAATTTTATCAACTGGCTTGCCTGAATGCTGAAATCTCACATCAAAATCTTCTATTGAAATTAATTCCAATGATGATTCGGCCAGTTCTTGAGTTGTAGAAATTTGATGACTATTAAGTGGTCTTAATAATATACTTAGTAATTGAGACTGATATAAAGTTGCAAGAAGTAATGAAAAAAATGTCCAAAATGCAAATAATATTCGTATTGTGTACGAGGAAGGTAACGGAACACTTCCTTGAAGTAAAGTATGCCAGTATTTTAAAATACAAATACTGATTTCTTTTAAACTACTTTGATCTAAAGTAAACCATCTAAAAATCCAACAAATTAAAATGTTTACGATCAAAGTAGCAACGATGGCAAACCATAATTTTGCTTGGAAAATTAAAAAAATATTTTTCCATTGATGTTCATCAGGTAAAGCAATTGGAACAAACCAAGAAAAGTGTATAAAATCATGAAATTCAGCAACATCAAAATCTAGGAAAAATGAAACATTAGGAAATAGAGTTCCAACTGCGACATTTGTTATATTATTTATAATGTAATGTAATGATCCAATGTAAGTTCCATTTCGTAATTGTGTGGCGTATAAACCATGTCCATTTATATTTGCAATTGTTAAATTACTTCGAATTACCAAGGCATTTAACAAAGCAGCATCGTATCCTGCAAGTTTTCCATCGTCAATTAGAACTGAATGATTTTTACAAAATGGAGGAACTTCATTTATCATTGCTCGTATAACGCATCCATGCATATCTTCCGGAGTTTTATCAGGAAAGCTAGTATTCAAATTTTTACATTTTCCTAGTGAGATAGCTTCTATAATTTCTCCACAATTCTCATTTGCATACGGAAAATAAGTAAATACTGATACACTACCATTAATATTTATTATTACGTCAATATTAATTACATATTTCTTCCAAGCTAACGCAAATATTTCTTCTATATTTTCTGTACCAAAATATGCAATTATATACTTTGATCTTGCATTCCAAGTTGCTGTTCTATATATTACATTCAAAAATAAATGAAAATCAGCGATAGTTTTTATAATCATTATACGTATAGGTAAATCTTGTGGAACATTTATAAAATTTAATAAATTTTTATTCATATTTAATATTTTAGTTACTCCCATGCTAAATTGGAACTGTTTCAATAAATTTTCAGTTTCGTTTCTAGTACTTGAAAAGTATATAAACATTTTTTCTCTTTCATTAGACATTTTATAAATATGTTCTGTGCATTCTGCTATAAGATCATTTTCGTATTCAACAGATATAATATTTGTACACACAATATTTATGTACATAATAACTATAAAAGCTATAATCATATTCATTTTATATAGTATATAGTAAATATATTTGATGTAGCACTCGATTGTAAAATTATCTATCACTTAGCATTTTTAATTTTTACCAAGAAAATTTAAATTTTTTGCAAGATGTTTATTATTTAAAAAATATTATTAATTATGTAACGTTGCTTAAAATGAACAGTACTCAATGTCTTTTACTATTTAAATATTGCATTACAATTTTTTTAAATGTATATTGGTTCATGGAGTATTTCTATTATTTAAAATTGCATGTATTACTACGTAGATTTTCAACACAAACCTGAATATTTTGCTACAAAATATAACAATAATTATTATACAATATATACATATAAACTTCATATATACATAAGTAAATATAAGAAACAATTTTAATAAAATGAGCAGCAAATTGTCGGCAAGTCTATATAAAGACAAAAGTTTGACTCTTGGGAAATTCAAGGAAAAGCTAGCTATAAACATTTTAGATTTAAATAAATTCGTTAAATTGTACAAACTTTTTTTTAATATTCAATTGCGATTTAAATAATTTTATGAGTGAGTCCTATATTTACTTAGAAAATAAAATGTTTAATAAAATTAAGTACATTTTGTAAAGTACAAATAATACAAATTGAGACAAATGCAAAAGTGAAATTAAGTTGAAACACACTTTTTAAGATATGAAAATTGAATAAATTTTAATTTATAAATCAAAGATTTAAGTTTTTTTTTTGATAGTATATACGATATTTTATACTTACGTTAATATAAAAACTACACAGAAAAAAATCTCAAAGATTTAAAAAAATATTTTAGTTGTTTTATTTAAAAATAATATTTTTTGTCAACTAATTTGAATATCTGATTAAATAGACAAATTATACAAAATTTAGTCATCTAATTCGAATTAAATTAAATAGCTATTTTATTTTCTCTGTGTGCGTTTTCTCATCGGGTGTTATTACTTTTAAAACTACTTGAAAATTTTTCATGAAGAATATCTATCTGAAAAATGTTTTTTCAATAAATTTTAGTTTTAAAAATTAACTGATTATGATAAACTTAAACTGATGATATAAAAATACTGTAATTTAAATATATATATTTTGTTTTACATTAACATAATTTAAGGAAAAGTATAACTAATAAAACTGTTACATCAGTAATAAAATGTTTTTTTTTATATAAATTAATCATATTATACACATTAAAATATATTACTGTAATATTTGTTATTTGTAACGCATTACGATGTACAATAATCATTTGGTAATAATTGAAATAATTTCATTTTATGTGTTTAAAAAAAATATCCAAGACATTTTCAGTTAACACGCAAAGTAATGTTTTACGAGTTATGTATGTATTCTTTATTTTGTTACAATATTAATGTAAAGTATTTTAATGCTTTTCTATCAAAAAATTACTATTTAATGAAATATATACTTTTTGTTAATTCTTCTTATATAAATGTGTGGTGTCTGTATCCAAATTTTTAAAAACGATGCTTCTTCATTATATTATTAATTTAAAATTTTTCTAGTATTAATACAAATCATACTATTCTATTCAATAAATTAATTGTTTGTTTTTAATAATCAGAAGCAAAAATATTTGTTAAAACTTTTGAGTTATTGGAATTTTGAGATATAGAAATTTGTGTCTGTCAGTATACTGATAGAGAAATACATTTATTGTTTCGGTTTCTAAGTTGCACACATATTGGCGAGCTCGGGTTAAGTTGAGTCTTAAAAATCAAAGACGGTATTTTTAGCTAAAACTAAAAAATTGGCAAAATCGTAAGCATTTTACATGTACTTATATTTTATTATTAATTATATTATATTAACATTAAAATGATTACATATATATATCTATTAGTTTTGTACTGAACTTCGTAGTTGAGCCGGACTAGGTTGTTTGAACAAATTTAACTATGAATTCGAATCAGATCGAGCTTTTTAAACTTCTGACTTGGACCGGATCAGGTAGAAAAAAAAGTCCGTGCAGGTTCCTAATTTCTAGTATTAAAAAAATCTTGTGCCACTATACTACTACTGACTGTGTTTGCGTGGTTCAAAATCCATTATCAGCTGTAGATCCTTTAATTGGCTTTGGGATAAGGACCCGCACCATTGACAATGCAAGTAAAAATTGTTAGTGAAACTATATAATCAGTAACTTGTGCATATAGCTCCATATTCTGCTTAGGAATTATAGAAACTAAATATTAATAATAATAATAATAATCAAATTACTACAATATGTTTCTTATTAATTTAATTACATTCTTTTATATACTCAAACAATACTGTAGTTATATTAAAACCATTTATAATTAAATTATATAGTTATATTAAAATACCATTTACTAAATTATGTAAATACGCGTATTATAATGAAACTACATACTAATTCTACAGCTGTTGACAATATATAGAATTTTATTATTTATTAAAGTATGTTACGTTGTTAACATTTACAAAAATTATTTACAATTATTTCCAAAACAAAAATACACATAGAACCAAATAATCCAATACATAAAAGAAAAAAAGCACCAAATAATTGTTTTATATTCAAACTTTTTTCACCATAATTTTCTTGGAATTGAAAATGATGATCAAATGCATCTTTCTTCCATTTTGCAACTAAACCGGCTGAAATTATTTGCGAAATTTGCTTGTTAAAACGATCTAATAGTGGGTAACCTTTTTGTATAAACATAGAAATTGGATTTCCAAATTCATATTGACGAAATAAAAACATAGCTGGTCTTCCAGATGGAAATGTATACTTAAATGGCATTGAATAAAGTGTATCTTCTACATTTACAAGAAGAGCATATTTTCGCGAATAATTTTTTACAATTTCCAAATACTCTTCAATTCGAACAATTTGAGATTTTTCTGATAAAATTCTATCAACTGGTTTCCCTGAATTTTTTAGTCTTATATCATAATCTGTTAAAGAAATTATTTCCAATGATGACTCGGCCAATTCTTGAGTAGTAGAAATTTGATGTTCACTGATTGGTTTTAATAACGTACTCAGTAATTGGGACTGATATATAGTCGCAATTAGTAACGAGAAAATTGTCCAAAATGCAAATAATATTCGAATTGTATATGACGAAGGTAATGCAACACCTCCTTGAAGTAAAGTATGCCAGTATTTTAAAATACAAATACTAAATTCTTTTAAACTCCATTGATCTAAAGTAAACCATCTAAAAATCCAACAAATTACAATGTTTACTAACAAAGTAGCAAAGATGGCAAGCCATAATTTTGCTTGGAATATTAAAAAAATATGTTTCCATTCTTGTTCGTCGGGTAGAGCAATTGGTACAAACCAAGAAAAATGTACATAGTCATGAAATAAAGTTACATCAAAATCTACAAAATAGTAAACATTAGGATAAGTAGTTCCAATTACCACATCTGATAAATTATTGTTCAAGTAATATAACGATCCAATATAGGTACCATTTGGTAACCGCATGGCGTATATACCATGTTTACCATTATTTAAAAGTGTTAAATTATTTCGTTTTACTAAAGCATTTAATAGAGCTGCCTCATGTCCTACCAGTTTTGCATCGTCTTTTAGAATCAAATGATTTTTACAAAATGGAGGAACTTCATTTATCATTCCTCGTAGAACACATCCATGCATATCATTTGGAATTTTAGTAGGAAAAGGAGTTTTTAAATTTGCACATTGTCCTAGTGAACTAACTTCTATAATTTCACCACAATTGTTATTTTCATAAGGAAAATAAGTAAAAACTTTTGCACTACCATTTATATTTACTATTACATCAATATTAATTACATATTTCTTCCAAGCCAATGCAAATATTTCTTGTATATTTTCTGTGTCGCCAAAATACGCAATTATAAACTTTGATCTTGCATTCCAAATTGCTGTTCTATATGTTACATTCAAAAATAAATGAAAATCTGATATAGTTTTCGTCATTA
Source organism: Clivina fossor (assembly GCA_963966155.1). Taxonomy (NCBI): domain Eukaryota; kingdom Metazoa; phylum Arthropoda; class Insecta; order Coleoptera; family Carabidae; genus Clivina; species Clivina fossor. The sequence continues at coordinate 4,155,402 of OZ014558.1, forward strand.
TTATACGTATTGGTAAATATTGTGGAACATGTATAAAATTTAATACATTTTTATTCATATTTAATATTTTAGTTACTCCAATGTTAAATTGAAAATGATTTAATAAATTTTGTGTTTCGTTTATAGTATTTGAAAAATATATGAACATTTTTTCTATTTCATAAGCCATTTTGCATATACGTTTTGTACATTCTGCTATAAGATTGTTTTCAGATTCAACAGGTGTAATCTTTGTACATATACTATTCGTATATATAATAAATATAAAAGCTATTATTGATTTCATTTTATGTAAATGTAAATACGTTTAATTTGACGCTGATTGTAAAAATATTTATTAGTTATTTATAACTTACTTTTTTATTTTTTGGTAAGAAAATTATGTGAACTTCAAAGTGGTTTTCCAGATGTTTAAAATAATAATTTTTTCTAAGTATGAAACCTAATATAAAACAAACAATACTTGATATTTTGCTTTTGTATTACAATTATGTGTTACACACACATATATATTATTTGTAATTGTATTATATTAATACATATTTACAATAAAAATATGAACATTTTTATAAAATATTAATAAAATTATAAGTTATATTCATCTAGAGTTATCACTTTTAAATTATTTTTATATTACTTTATCTATCTTTGAAGTACCTTTTGGTCAATAGATTTTATTTTCTAAAGCAGTTGATTATATAATATACATAACTATAAAAAATATTTTTTTTTATATAATACATTTTCTGAAAATAACAAAATTCGATTATAATAGCTTATAAAAAAACATTAAGATATTATGTAAATATATATATATATATATACATATATATATATATATATATATATATATATATATATATATATATATATATATAAGTAAAATAAATTATTATATCAAGTATAAAATAGTTTTTGATTTCATTTGAGTCAATCATTTTATCATTAAATATGTAATTTGAGTAAAATTTTGTTGTTTTTGACCAATTTGATGTACAAAAATCATTTGGTAATAAGTGAAATAACTTTTTTTGTATACACTATTTACATAAATATTTACTTTTTGATCTAATCATAAACTCTTTATGTTGTGTAAACATTTTATTTTTTACAATTTTATTACTAGACTTTAAAAAATATAAATATATAACCATTTTAAATTATTTATTATTAACAATTTATTGTTATTGAATTACATATTCAACTAACGGTCATACGAAACTGTAATTACTATTGCAGATAGAATATAAATACGTTTTTAAATAACTGATTGAAGAAAAACTCAATTTCATATACAGTTTGTTCAAATATCAAAATAAATTTCACTTTCAAATAAAATCTGGGTGCAAGTCGTCTATTAAAAATAAAAGAAATAGTCTTAAAGAAAATTAAATTAGTTAAAACATAATAATATTTTATAACATAATTTATCATCAAATATAGATATAAAAATTAAACTAGATAGTGAATTTATTTAATATCAAAGGGAGTTCATTATTTAAAAATATTTTACCTGATTATATACTATACAACCCAGCAAACAACTTTAGAATTAAATTTTGTTTTCAATTAAATTCCTTTTGCGTTAGTTTTTTAAAAATATGAAATTTATTAACAATAATTTCGAAAACAAAAACACATGTTGATAATAATAAACCAATAAGTAAGAGAAAAAATGGTCCAGCTAATTGATATATATTAAACTTTTTATAGTCAGATTCTTCAACAACCTTTTGTTTATAATACAGAGAATCTTTTTCCCACTTAAAAAAGATTCCACTTTCCAAAATACTCATAATTTGTTCATTAAATCTGTCTAATAATGGAAACCCTTTTTGCATAAACATTGATATTGGATTTCCAAATTCATTTTGCTTAAAAAAATACATTGCTGATTTTCCTGATGGAAAACTGAATGAAATAGGCATCAAATAGTTGGTAGCATGTATTTCTTGTAAAGAAGCATAATTTCTAGAATAGTTAGTAGTTGCTGCAAGCATTTCAAATTGATTCAATGTTTTCGATTTTTTTGCTAATATTCTATCAATTGGTTTCTCTGAATGTTGTAATCTTGTTAGAAAATCGCTAAGTACAACAATGTCCAATGTAGAATCAGCCAGTTCTTGAGTTGTTGATATTTGATGTTCACTGATTGGTTTAAAAAGTATGCTAACCAATTGTGATTGATATAATGTTGTTAGCAGAAAAGTAAATAATACCCAAGATATAAATAGAAGTCTCATAGTAAATGAATAAGGTAATGACACACTGCCTTGAAGAAAAATATGCCAATATTTTAAAATACAAATTGTTATCTCTTTTAAATGTGAACGATCGGTTGATAATTTCCCAAATATCCAACAAATAACAATATTAATCACAAATATTGCAAATATTACAAACCATAATGATTTTTCAAAGATGTAAATTATGCATTTCCATTGTGCTCCAGGAAGAGCGATAGGTACAAACCAAGCAAAATTTACATAAAAATAAAAGAAACTTACATCCAAATCTAGAAAATAAGATACATTTGGAAATAAACTGCCGCATGCAACATCTGAGATATTATTTATTAAATAATAAAGAGAGCCGCTATAAGTACCATTTGGAAATCTATCAACATATAATCCGAATTTTCCAAAAGATTTTAGAGTCAAATTATTCTTTTTTGTCAAAACATTTAATAAGACAACTTCTTGACCGCCTAGTGCTGCGTTTTCTTCAGTATAACTATGATTTTTTATAAATGGCGGAGCTATATTAAAAACTGCTCGTATTTCGCAACCGTGCATATCTACCGGTATCTTATTAGGGAACAGATTATCGACTCGTATATTGCTACAAGTTCCTAATAATTTATTTTCGATTATTTCACCACAGCGATCGTTTTCATATGGAAAATAAGTAAATATTTTCAAAGTATTATTTTGTAATAAAATAATGTCAACATTAATTACATATTTCTGCCAAGATAATAGAAAAATATCTTTAATATTTTCATTGCCAAAGTATGCAATTATAAATTTTGATTTTGCATTCCAAATAGCAGTAGCGTATATTTCGTTTAAAAATAAATCAAATTCTTTTATGGATTTTATTATTAGTGTATAGAAAATTAATTGTCGTGGAATATTTTTGAATTGTGATATGTTTTTATTCATATTTACGACTTCAACTGCTTTGTCAGAATAGTTAAAATTTCTTAAAAATTGTTGTATTTCGTTTGTAGTATTTGTAAAATATACGATAACATTAGAAGAGTCTTGAGATATTTCATGTATTTTTACAACGCACTTTATTATAGGCTCATTTTCTGGTTCAATTAATATTTTATTATAAACAATGTTTAATTCTAGTATTATAAACAATAAAATAAGTTTGAATATGATTGTTTTACTGAATTTCATAATACTTGAAAATATTTTCAGTTTATAGAACGCAAATTTATAAAAAAGAAATTAGTTATGAAATTATTTTATTTTACTTATATATTTTTATAGTAGTTGTCAATTATATATATATATACTTTTTTATAACAATAACTTTTAATTGCTAATCATTTACATAAAATATTTATTGTAATTTATCACAAGTACATTTTATAAATAATGTTAATATATGTGTTTTTATGTATATTTAAATATAAGATATATAAATCACTATGACATTATTATCACATAAATATTAAAAAAATAGAGATAAAATTTTTATATTTTTTCTTCAAATTACAAAAAAAAAAACAAATTTCAGAAACGTATTAAATAAAGAAAAATTTGAAATGATATTCTACAATTTTTAAATTTTATGAAATTAAAATAGTTCATTCTTTAACATTTTTAATTATTAAACATTTTATATTTTTATCATGATAAATAATCGGTATGATACTGAATTAGTTAGGTTTCAAACAGCAATTTAAAAAAGATTATTAATAAAAAATATTTTTTTTATGAAAATAGTTTATTTTTTCATATACACGATTTTATTGTACTCTCTGTTCAACAGCATTCTATATAGATTTCATATGACAAACTTCTCATTATACAATTTGACATATTACGATTAACCTAAAAAGTACATTTAAAATGAATTAAAATATCGAGTTGTTTTAGTTTATGTGTTGCTGTTTTTGTTTTGCACAGCTGGTGCACAATTTTAATATATTTATTTTGTTTAATGCTTAATAACAAAATATATTCTATACATAAAAACAATAATAAAAATTCAGTATTGAAATGAATAAAACTTAAAAGGTATACAAATTTAATACATTATTTAATACATATTTAGTAAATTATAATATTGATTTTAGACTGAATTTTGTTTAAAAACATTTAACAACTGTATTAAGTCAAAATGATGCCAAGTGACTACGGCATTCCCTATCAAGCTAATTTCGAATCTATAACAGTAAAGGTAGAACATCCCGAATATGGTCCAATGGAAACGTCTACCACGGCATCTCAATTAACATCAATGCGATTATTTGACGATACTGATCCAGTTAATAATTTTATACCCTTTAGAAATGATATGTACGGCAAAATAATTGAGGAAGAATCTGTTATAGACTTTATTGAAACATCGATAGATAAATTTTTAGTATCATACCAGAGCGATAATCATAAACCAAATGATAAATTAAGTAAAGGTGCGGAACGACAGCGCATCTATCGGCAGAACGAAAGTCCGGCACAACGTGAAAGACGTTTGGAAATGGCACGAGCTTATATAAGAAGAAAACGTGATAATGAATCAGATATTGAACGTTACGAACGGTTAAAAAAGCAACGCGAACGGATTCGTATGATACGACAGCAACGAAAACTAAATCCCGAAATGGATAAAGTACGACGAAAACAGGAAGCTGAACGAATGAAAACGCGTAGAGCGAACGAATCGGCAATACAGCGCATGAAACGACTAGAAAAATCGCGAGTGTATTCACGAAGACGGAGAGAAAACGAAACTTATCGAGTTACGGAAAACGAGAAAAATCGCATCGCACATCAATTTAAAAGAGCTGATATTAGTTTTCGGGTGCAAGAACGACAAAGAGATCGTTTAAGAAAGAAATTTAAAAAACAACAAACCACTACGCCAGTTGAACCTTTAATAAACTCGTTAGCAATTCAATTATAAATTTAATTTTCATTGTTTTTTCTATTATAAAAAAATGACTTAATTTTTATCATACATTTAAATATACCTACTCTGTGTCATCAAATAAATATTATTTTTATTTCATTTAATTTATTTGTGATATTAATTTTATAGCTGTAATTTGTATTTTGTTTTTAAAAACTAAGAAATGATATATTATCATTGTAGTATTCTAACATTTTTATAGTTTTGTGAAAAAAATTATTGAATTAAATTGAAATTAATTGAGCATTAAAGCTAGTTATATTATTGTATTAATTCAAAATGGAAAATAAAAAAAATTTAAAAATACATTTTTACATTTTTTTAGTACAACGTTATCAGTTGATAAGTCAAGTTTATTGATTTTGTAAAATAGAAAATTATTCTAATAATAACATGAATAATTTACAAGTTTATTACAAATATTTTATGAACTATAACAATTAATAACTAAATAATAAATACTAAAATAACAAAATTTTATAATTACAATTTTTGAATTATAACATGAATAATGTCAAGTTGATTTTTAAACAATTATAAATATTTTATAAAATTAACAATTAATATTACTTTCAAAAATAAATAACAAAGTTTTATAATTACATTTCTTGTTTTCATGTATCTTACACTGAAAATAGTATTATCAAATTTAACAATTATAAAACAACTGAAATTAATAGATTTAGAATATTTAAATCAATTAAAATAAATTAATTTTTTTTTATTAATTAAAATCCGATTTTAAAACCGATCTCGCAGTACCAGCCAATAAGTTAGAAGAACTTTATAACATCCTACGGATTAATATTCTTGTAACCGTTCACCTGGTAATATTATGTCCAATTCTATCGAATTAGGAGCACTCTTCATTTCAACAAAACCCTCTTTTTGTAAAGCTACAAAATTATGTTTGTATTTTTCATAATACACATAAATATAATGATTACTTACTAAGTAGTTCACAAAATGTACGAGTAATATAAAGTCTGTTTACGATTGGTTTGCAAATCTCCTCAATTTTTAACGATTGAAAACCATTGTTAGTAAATGATTCACGAATTAATTCAAATAAACTGGAAATATGAAAAATTTAGTAGGTATCAATATTATTTTATTTTCACTTACTTATCATATGTCTTTTGCACAGGTATTGGGGTAGAAGTATGTTTTCTGGAAAGATTTTTACTATTAAAACATACAGAGATAATTTTTTGTAAGTTGTAAAATACTTTACCTTGCATAATTTGGTGCGATATCTGTATTTTTTGTAAGTCGACGATCTCCATCTTCAGAGATTCTAAATAAAACAACAAAAATTCACGAAAATTAAATATTTATCAATAAAAATATTAAATATAATACAGAATTGCTACCTTTTATCGACCGTCACATATAGTTCGGAAAAAATATATAAAAATATATAATTAGAAACATTTAGTCTAATTTAATAAACAATGTATCTCTTCAAATAAAATAAATTAGCAATAGTGACCCAGTAAATGTAAACATTGTATAATTACCTCGAAAAACATGGTGATAACAAAACATCTTGTTCAGGAATAATTTGTTCTTCTGGACTGATTTCAGTCAGTTGATTTTGTTCCTCTGGTATATCCATTAGAGATGGACCTGGTTCCGCAAATGTTGGTAATTGTGGCGTCTCCACTGGTTTTTCTTCCACTCGGCTCACATTGGTTATACCACTACTTATTGACGAAACACTCCTAAACCAAATTATACGAGTTATAAAAGTAATATGATACGAATACATGTAAAAGAAATTAAATTTGGGTGAATGTAAATTATTTTCATATATTTCAGTCAGTAACTGATTTGACCTATCCATATACTGAACGGACATCTACGTACATCTCCAATAACACTCATATGTATTCTTTTAATTAACCATTCATAACAAATATTACTTCATACATCAATTCATTATAATTGTTAAAAATTATAAATTTTATTCTTGCTGAAAAGAAAATAGATTTATTTAAAATAAATATAATCAACTCTAATCAACTGCTGACTAATTCATAATTTATCTTTACCCAAATACTAGATACAGTTATTATTAATAAAATAAATTTACGATTGTTGATCAATTTGTCGGACAATATCATCCCCTGTGCCAATAAATAACTGTTCAAGATGTTTTTGCACTTCTGAAATTGATACAGTTTTTTCAACATTTTTTCTAATAATTACAGTGTCTTGCTAGAAAATTAAAAAAAAAATTAGTTACAAGGAATTAGATAAAATTTGAATATCTACTTTTAATGTTCGTCTTCTCTTAGGAGATATCACAAAATACATCATATTGAAATCGATACTTGGTCGTGGCTGACGTATACGACCTGGTCCTCGTTCTCGTCGTGTTGGAACTGGTGGAACATCTGGCTGAAGAGCTTGTTCAATAGTAGGCTGTTGTATTTCTGGTAATTGTAGTCTCCGTTGTCGTATTAGTATAGGAGATGAAGATATAGCACTCATTGCTGATACGAATTCTGTTACGTGTTCTTGTTCTGTTCAAAATTACAAAAATTTATAAATTTTTAGAACATTTTTGTTTAGTATAATCAAAATACTTGTTAAATTTGTTCAAATATCAAAAGATATATGTTAGGGATTAGCTTGATCTTGATCTATAATTGTTAAAAAATAGATACCTGGTTGTATTACTGGTTCTGCAGATGGCAATTCCGGAATATCGCGTCGCCTAAAAAAATTAAATGATTAAAAACAATAAATTTTACATAGGGATAGGGTGGCCACCTTTTATGTGACCTTGTCACAGAAACGAATGAAAATGTTAATTTCTTTCATTAAGGATTATAATTAATGTCGTAAACTAATTACTAGAATCTGGGGAAATTATGGTAAAAACCTGGAGCCTGGAGGGAAATGAATGAAAACTGGAGATTCCAGGTGAAAAAGGTGGTCGCCCAAGAAGTCATGAATGTTATTGTAATATTATAAATAGAAAGAAAAGTATGAACGAACACAAGTATGTATGTGTGAGTGTATATGTTTGGAAAAAGAAGTTACAAACGGACTCGGTAAAGGATTGCATAGAGACTAACTCAGGAAAGTAAACATCCGAATCAACGACATTGACCAATAGATTGATTTGCCCCTCATCACCAAATGGGTCCTTTGAAAAAGAAACAAAATATCTTTCGCAAATTACATATATACTAACTCAGATTTAATTTCCATTTACATATATATATATATATTTTAAACTAAAAACATTTTAAACATTAATAAAATATATACAAGCATGTTTAATTTGAAAAATATACCCATCATACATTTTTTTAATCAAATATTAATAAACATCAGTACATTATAGTAATGAGATATTCACATCCTTAACAGTTATTTTTTTGTATTATTAAATAATGATGTTATTATTTCACTATCAAAATAAATTATCATTAATGATTCTCAGCAACAACATTTCCCTAAATTCTCGCAAATAAATTGTCGAGAAATGAGAAGGATTCCGAAATAAATAAATAAATATAGAAAAAAATCTCGAGAAAGGGAAATTGAAGAATTCTTGAGACTGGATTTCTCGAACAAAACGGACGCTACAAATATATATGGCCACTCGGTGACGCCTAAGAGTTGCTCGTGTAGGTAAATAATCAAACGAATGATGTTCATGTTCTATATCTAATATTTTAATATTAATTACCTCGACAGGTATTTGAAATGGAAGTTCTAAGTCTTCTGGTGGAAATCCTGCCACATTTGGAACTAGTAATTCTTGCAGTTCTGTTAAATCGAATGGTGGTAGTGGTTCTTGAAGTTCATTCAGTGTTTGCTCATCTATTTCACCTGGAGCTGCATCTGGAGCTGGAGCTATTTGTTTTCGAATGCGACGTTTTTTTTTCGGCGGTTCTAAAAGCGCATATAAATTACATGTAAATATTATTCTAATTGTGCAATTAAAAACTATACCTCCTCCAATATCGTTATCTGATGATATAGTAGGAATGGATACTTTTATTTCTAAACGATAGAAAAACAATTGTCCTGAAATTTATCATAGAATTTATTTCCAAGAAACATAGACCTAACCTCACTCCAATCGTGTATTTGTCCCGTTTGTGAAATTGTTCCTTTCGTAAACTGTTTTTTTTTTCACTTATTTGTTTGTAACATTTCACAAACTTGTCAATTACACGATTAGAGTGTAATATACATACGTTCAAATTTTTTAATTTGTGCCCTGTGCACAAGTACAGTACCATATATTAAATTGGCAGATAAATGCAATGATATTCGTTTACTGGGCGACAAAGAATTCGACATTACGTAGTTCATTATTTGTTCACTACAAACAAATGGGAAACAATTGATATTAACAAAATACACGAAATACTGACAAACAATATACAAACTTAAACATACTTGTATATATAAATAATATTTACCATATATAAATAGTGTTGACAGATTCTATTTCTTTAGAAGATAAAACCTTTATACCTCGTGTAGCAGCAATCCAAATAGTTGCAAATTTTCCTTGTCGGCGTTTACATAACAAATCCATATCATACAACATCTTTGCTAACAATTAGTAGAATTCTCCGACCTCTCAGTATTTAACATCTATAAGTTTTAATTTTGTGTTCTGCTTTTATACTATGAATTGGGAACATGCTTGATTCTGATTGGCTATTATTTGTGTATCAATCAAGCCAATCAAAATCAAGTACGTTCCGAAGGAAAATTATAAAAGAACACTCCCGCGAGCAAGACCTAACATTTTTTGACATTAATATTAAATTAATATTTTTATTCATACAGATAATTATAAACTATTATAATGAAGAATTTTTCTTTTATCTTTTTACTAAGTGTTCGAAATTTTTCTGTTTTATTCTATTTCTTTTCAAAATCTATCTCGGCCCTTTCTTACGACAAATTAGAATTTATTTTTCAAACTTTATACTTTCAATTCTTTTACATTAAGGGTACATTGGGAAAGAGTTCAACTGTGGATTAATGAAATATTTCCAATAAATATTGAATGATTAGAATGAGATATTTAATTAATTACATTTTTTAAGTAAATAATTATTTGTTAATGTGGTATTTTTCTCTTTTGTTACAGGAATTCGTTTGAGATGGGAGATGAAGAAATAATGAAGAGAGAAGAAATTTGGTTGAAGAAGAATTGTAATCGGAGGATAGTAATTTAACTGCTCATATATTATATAGTTAATTATATTATTAAGATAAATAAGGGTGTTTTGCGAACTTAATCACATAGTTAAGCATGTGAATAAGTTACTAAATTTGTATTTTATAATTTATTTTTAAGGAATTTTAATTCCATTTTGATTGAGTTTTAATTATTTAATTATTAAAGTGTGTTTTGACAATCTAATCACATAAATAATTACATTATTAAGTTACCAATATAATTAAGTGTGTTTTGCAAACTTAAACACGTGGTTAACCATGCGATTAAGTTACTAAATAATAATTTAATTTACTAAACCGAATTAACGTGTTTCCGTATAAAAGTATTATAATAATATTTATTCTCATTATTAGATATATTTTGCTATAATTTTATCAAGCTATTTGAAAATATTTACTATGTAATTTAAAATACAAATGAAATAATAAGAAACGAAAAAGAAATATATTAATCTATTATTAAATAATTGATCAATAATTTCTGTTAAAATTTATTTAAAAAAACTAGCTTATATATTTCCGCCATGAAGTGATGTTAAATTGGTTGCCTACGTTTGAAAGAAATACATTAATTTTAATTTAATATTAAGTTAATTTTAGTTAAATCATTGGTTAAATGCAAGGAAACATGCATTGATCTTGTCGGGATTAGAACCCGGGACTTTCGGCTTTCCCTCAGCAAGGTCAATGCATTTTTGCTCGCATTTAGAAAATTAATTATAAATGATTTAATTAGATTCATCAATTATGGCCGTACTACAACATATCCAAAAATCAACCCCCTACGACCCCCTCTTATTAATTAAGTCAACTATTCACTCAGATCTAGACTGTAAGTTGTTGCAACATGATATCGATAAATTTACCGATTATGCGACGGCAAATAAACTGCTACTTAATACTTCTAAATGCCACTCTATTACATTCACTAGAAACAGGACTGTTATTGAGTGTGCGTATCATATACATGATTCCACTATAATTAAATCTAAAACGATTAAAGATCTAGGTGTAACCTTAGACCAAAAGCTCTTGTTTGATGTGCATATAGACACCATTGTTAAAAAAGCCTACAAGATGTTAGGTTTTCTGATTCGTACCTGTATGAAATTTAAAAATCCAAAAACCTTTGTAACATTATATTATACGATTGTTAGGAGCCAACTTGAATTTGCCTCGGTTTGCTGGAATCCGTATTATTCTACTTACATTAACCGCCTCGAAAAAATACAAAACAAATTTCTCTCATTTTTAAGTAGGAAATTTATTAATTTTGATTTTTACTGTCTTAGTTTGGAAAAAAGGTGGACATTATTTGATCTTACATTTTTATATAAACTTTTAAATAATATAGTTGATTCTCCGTTCTTACTTTCGCAACTGTCTTTTCGAGTGCCTAGTTATGTAACTAGAACAAATTTTTTGCTTGATATTCCTTCACATAGAACTAACTCTGCAGCATATATGTAATACTCCTATATTGATAGTTGTCGTTCAAAAATTCTGCCGATGAAGGGAGACAGAACATGTCGGACGTACCGTTAGTCCAACTAGACTATATGCGCATGCGCTATCGCTGTTTAAAATTCAAATGCGATTTCTTGCGGTAAAAATGCCCGAATCTTATGCTGTTGCACCGCCTAAACGATGCACGATGAGATTTTATTGGGGAATTGCTCTTTAAAAGGTATTTTTATCATTTTTCATATATCAATTTGACATATTTTCAATATGGCAGCAAGATTCATTTTTTTCATAGCTATCTACGTTTATTTACATACATATATTAAATTTTTAAATGCGATATATTTACACTCTTATTATAGTATAATTATACATAATTCTGTATACAATGTGTATTTTAATGCAATGTGTAACAAAAAAAAAATATTAAACTATTTTATTTGAATTAGAAATCTTTCACCGGCAAATTTTTAGTACATGATTGGTTATCCCAGCGCATGCGCATAGTGTCTCGTCGGATCAACGGTGCGTCCGATATATGTTTTGTCTCCTTTCATCGGCAGAATTTTTATCAATGCGTTTCATATACAGTGCGGAATATAGGAGTATTACATATATGCTCTGCAGCAAATTCTCCTATTAATAGATTATCTTACACGTATAATAAAATTTGTACTATGGATAATTTTCCTGATATATTTACTGTATCTATAACTACTTTTAAGCGTTTAATTTCTTTGATTTTGTATAATGTTTCTTCATAAATTTCTTGTATCTGTAATTTAATGTATATATATATATATATATATATATATATATATATATATATATATATATATATATATACATTAAATTACAGATACAAGAAATTTAGCCAAACATATAAATAAATAAATATAAATAAATAAATAAATAAAAGTCAAGCCCCAACGAAACTGATGAAAATAGTGAAATTGAAATTTTGGTGAAATGTATTTTTTCTTATTGTTGAATAAAGTTCGTTATAAACAGATGCTGTGTTGTATTTATTTATTTCCCAATTCCCTCCCTTAAAATTAGTTAAAATCTTTAATCGTAAATATCTCGAAAACGGCTAGGAATTTCGCAAAAATAAGAAAATTTGCACCTCCCCTAACAACTGCACACCCCTATAAACCAGGTACGTACTACAACATATCCAAAAATTAACCCCCTACGACCCCCCCTTATTAATTAAGTCAAGCCCCCAACGAAACTGATAAAAATATTGAAATTGAAATTTTGGTGAAATGTATTTTTTCTTATTGTTGAATAAAGTTCGTTAAAAACAAATGCTGTGTTGTATTTATTTTTTTCCCAATTTCATCCCTTAAAATTAGTTAAAATCTTCAATCGCAAATATCTCAAAAACGGCTGGGAATTTCGCAAAATAACAAAATTTGCTGTCCCCTTACGAATGCCCGGATAAACCAGGTACGTACTACAATATATCCAAAAATCAACCCCCTAAGACACTCCCTTATTAATTAAGCCAACCCCCAAAACTTTAAAATCTTTAATCGCAAATATCTCGAAAACGGCTGGCAATTTCGAAAAAATAACAAAATTTGCCGTCCCCTTACAAATAACAAATAAACCAGGTACGTACTACAACATATCCAAAAATCAACCCCCTAGGACACCCCTTTATTAATTAAGCCAACCCCTCAAAACTGTGATAAAAATATAAAAAAAATCTCAATTTTTTTCTTGTTCTGATAAAATTTCGTTAAAATGTTTCATTTTACGCTTTCCTGATACAAATCTTGCATTTTACGCTTTCCTGATACAAATTTTGTTAAAACCCTTTAGCTTATACAATCCCCCAATGCATCGATGTTAAATTAGTTGCCTATAGGCAAGTGATACATTTTGATGCATTGATACATTTTGATACATTGATACATTTTGATACATTTTGACACATTGATACAACTTGTGTTGCTATAACATTTTCAACCCCCAACCCCGTATGACTCTTCGGCTATTAATTGTTAATGTTTGCAAAAAAATCTTTAATCGCAAATATCTCGAAAACGGCTGGGAATTTCGCAGAAATAACAAAATTTGCCGTCCCCCTTACAAACCCCTAGATAAACCAGGTATGTACTACAACATATCCAAAAATCAACCTCCTAGGACACCCCCTTATTAATTAAGCCAACCCCCAAAACTTTAAAATCTTTAATCACAAATATCTCGAAAACGGCTGGGAATTTCGCAAAAATAACAAAATTTGCCGTCCCCCTTCCCAGTTCGTAGATAAACCAGGTATGTACTACAACATATCCAAAAATCAACCCCCTAGGACACCCCCTTATTAATTAAGCCAACCCCCAAAACTTTAAAATCTTTAATCGCAAATATCTCGAAAACGGCTGGGAATTTCGCAAAAATAACAAAATTTGCCGCCTCCTTACTAACATGTTAGATAAACCAGGTACGTACTACAACATATCCAAAAATCAACTCCCTAGGACACCCCTTTATTAATTAAGCCAACCCCCAAAACTTTAAAATCTTTAATCGCAAATATCTCGAAAACGGCTGGGAATTTCGCAAAAATAACAAAATTTGCTGTCTCCTTACGAACATCAGATAAATCAGGTACGTACTACAACATATCCAAAAATCAACCCCCTAGGACACCCTCTTATTAATTAAGTCAACCCTCAAAACTGTGATAGAAGTACCGAAAAAATCCCAATTTTTTTATGAAATGTTTTTTTTTGGTTGTGAAATAAAGTTAAAAACTGCATCGATGTAAAACTGGTTGCCTATAAACTTTCCCAGCAAGGGGTTACTGCAATTTTTTGTGCTTTATTTCGGAAAAAATTAGTAACAAATTTGGTTTTCTAACAATTTTTTTAGAGAATATTAAACATAGGCAAGAATTTTGACAATTTTAAAAAATTTACTTAAATTTGAGGAACTGGGGAAAAATCAAAAATATACACAGTTATTTGTATAAAGACTTTATTGAATAATAGAAAAATACATTTATTAAAAAAATAGGTAAAATAAGTATAACTTATACACATATACATATACATACGTATACTAAACATTTTTCTACTATTATATATATATATATATATATATATATATATATATATATATATATATATATATATATATTTAAACATTTGAACTGTTTCAATATTCAGAACTAAGCAATTAATAATTCTGAAAAAGTAGATTAAATTATAGATATTTTAATAACCAATTTATATTGGTTTAGTTTATATTAAATTTATTATAGCAAAAAATTTAAGAGTATTTTGAGAAGGATATAATATAATATTTACATGATAAAATAAAAATTTTTGTTACTAACAGACGTAAATTATTTTACTTGATAAATAAAACATAGTTATACATATTTTATACAACTCCATGATAGCCTTATTATATATAGATTATATTTCTAACTTTTTTTTTCGTTGAAATAAAAAAAAATTAAATATGTACAAATCAAGTTTTTCAAACACCTCTTTTTATTAAAATTTAATAAATTCAAAAAATTATGAAAACTTATTTATAATGTGCACGTAGATTTTAGGAATCATTTTATTGTTCTCTGTTGTAGAAAACAGTAAAAAAATGCTTCAAAAAACTGAAGTAAGCATTTACAATTTTATATAGATATAAGGTATTATTGAATTTTTTTTTTTAAATTTTAGTTAAACGCTAAAAATATGACAATTAACAAATTGAAAAGATTAAATGTACTATGGAGTAATCCCAAAAATCAAACGCGTAAAACGCAATTTTTTTGTTTTATATTTTTAACAATATATCGAGCGATAGTAATCTTAATTATTATGAATATGGTAACATCAAAAAAATCTATGAGTAATATGATATTAGATATGATTGTTATATGCGGAGCTTGGCAAGTAAGTATAACCATGTATAACTTTGAAAATGTGAAACATTACAAATTATTAATGTGACTTCATTAATATGTATTAATATTAACCAAAATGTATTTACTGAAACAGAAAAGTATATCTAAGGCTCTTAAAGCGAGAGTGAAAACGTCAGTATTATCATTGAATAAATAATAAGATTATATATTCAATAGTATTATCAACTATGAGCATTTCATTGAAAATAGTTTCTTAAAATTCTATAATAAAAACTGATATTAGTGCTTAAAACAGTAAAGAATTCTATTAAATTTGATTGATATTAATCAAATAATATACTCTTATACAAAACATTTTTAATGATACTAGCAGGTAGTTCAAATTATATATTATAAACAAAAGTACATACATTTTTATAAGTGAAATAATTTTCTAATTTATCTGTTAGGTTATTTATTTATTATTTCTCATATAATTTGATAATTTAATTTGATGTTAATATTAAATTTAAAGTAAATTTTGTATGAAACTGTAAGAAGTAAAATTCTAAGATTTAATTGTATAAAAGTAGTTTTAATGGCATAATTTAGAATTTTCACCGTATATTTTATGTCCAACTTCACGTTACAATAAGATCTAACTCAGCAAATATGTTAGTGAGCAAATAAATTGAACGATCTCCCGATAATGAGTCGTTGATTTGAAAAGTAGAGTAACTGATATCTTTCTAGAAATTGTATTATTATTTAAAATCAATCTAAAAACGCAAACTTTATAAAATATTCAGAAATAAGTGAAGAATAAATTTTGTTCAATAAAACTATTGTATTTTTATCATAAGAATTTCCACAGGATAAAAACAGTAAATCTGCAAACTAATTCACTGTCAGTTACTCCATTTTTTCATTCAACGACTCGTTTTTATTTCAGGTGCACATGAAAACCTATGTTTGTTATTCAAAATATAAAGATCTAAATTATTTACTCGATACGATGTGGAACGATTTCTGGCAATACGACGATACATACACTCAACATGAAAAAAACGAAATAATAAATGTTTATTATTTCATTTCAATAGGAACCACGTTATATAAATATGTAGTTTGGACAGCCGGATTTCTACACGCAATTACTGTTTATGTATCAGGTCAGAGAGATCTTGTTTTCAATATTTGGGTCCCAAATAGGGAATTGATTAGAACAACACCTTACTATGAAATTATTTGGTTCTTGCAATTGTTACTCTTTTGCATACCGGTTTATTTTACATTAATTCCAGTGGATAGTTTATTCATGACAATGATTGCACATATTTTGGCCCAATTTAAAATGTTGAGAATGAAGTTGATCAAAATAGGCAAACATGGTAACGATGAAATTAATAGAAAAATTCTAATTCAATGTATTGATCATCAAAATTTATTGTACAAGTAAGTTTTGTAATCAGATATATTTCATCACTAAAATAACTGATATACATACTCATATTTATAATATTTATACTCATTAAAAATTTCAAACTTTTTGTTATTTCAATAACTTAACTAGACATATTTGCAAGCTGATTAGTTCTTTCCTATGAAACAATCTGTATTAATATTATATTATTAGCATATTTTTCATCAGTAAAATAAACTAATGTATAAAATATTTCATTAAATTAGAAATGAATTTAATAATTAATATTAAAGTAAATTAAGACAGCATCACCTTTCTCCTAGCTAAATAAGTTAAAATATATAACATTTTAATTTGCGGGACAGTATCATGTAAACGTACAATTATTATACAATGCCATATTCTTGTAGAGTAGACTATATTAATATATTTTTTGATAATTATTTCAGATATGTAGCTAAATTGGAACAAGTGTATTCAGCTGCAGTATTTAATCAATTGACTACAAATTTTGTAGCCACCGCCAGTTGCCTCTTTTCTATATTCTTCGAAAATGATTTGTATAAAAATTAAGAAAATAATAAAATGCAGAATCATATAAATATTATATTTATTTCAGTTCAAGACTTGTAACTTATGTATTTCTAGCAGCAGCGACAATGATGCAAGTGTTTATATATTGTTTCTTTGGAGAATTAGTTAAAAATGAGGTAAATGATATTAATATATATGCAGAGTTACCCTGTCAAGATGTTGAAAAAGTGCTACAAACTTTGAATTTAATTTACAGATTTGTATTTAGCATATCAAAATCTATCTGATTTAATCAAAATTTTAGAAAAAAATATTTAAAAATTTGAAAATTTTCTTATGTTTAAAGATTCAAAATATTATAGTTATTACAGCTTAATTAATAGGGGTCCTAAGAGGCTAATATATTGTAATATATACCTAGTTTACTGAAATTTATAAGGAGACGACGAATTTTGGTTATTTTTAGAAAATTCACAGCTATTTCCATTATATTTGTTTTGCAAAAATACATTTTCTGGCTAAACTATAATAGATAAACAGTTGCAATTTGTAGCATTGCATTCGGCGCCTCAAAGCTTATAAGATAAAAATTTACAAAATTATCGAGTCAAAAGATTAACAGACCACAAAACAAATTTTTTTAGTTCAATATCTTGGAAACGGTTTGTTTGTGGACCTCTGTTTATTAAGACCTTTTAATTTAATTTTTGATGTACTATATGCTCCTGTATTATTTATATTATATTAATTTTAGAGTGGTTCAATTAGTGATGCTGCATATCATTGTGAATGGGTAGATAATCTTAAAAAAGATACAAAAATGACTTTAATATTAATCATTTTACGGTCGCAAAAAGATCTTAATCTTACAATGGGAGGCTTTATGATATTGTCTTTAGAAACATTTACTAAAGTGAGTAAAGTTTATTTTACCAAATAATAAAGAAATAACGAATAATTTCTATTTCAGATATCAAGAACTATATTGTCATTTTTAACTTTTATGATGAATATGAAATCTTTAAATTAACTACATATTTATACTGTATTTAATTCAAACTAGTTATTTTGCACTTGTAGTTTTGTGATGATGATAAATAAATAAATAAATAAAAATAAATAAATCAATATAAAACTTTGTTGACAATGTAATATTAATACTTACATTAACTGTGTTTATTATTATGGATTTAAATCTTAATAAGGGAAGAATGTAAAACGGGTAAAATAAAATTCGATTTTTAAGCAACAATGATATGTTGTAGTAATATATTGACAAATGTATTTTTATTATGTATAAGTTTGGACCTAATAATTAATTTACTAATCTTATCTAAACACATACTTTGAAAATGTATTAGGTCGTAGCTCTATAAGTCTTTTTTTGAGATACGTCACTGCTTGAATCGTGCTGAAGCTCACACCAGAAATTATTATAAATTTAACTAAATTGATTTTTTTTCTGCAGCAATTTCACATTGTTTTTACAACACGAAAGTGTTAAGAAGCCAAACGATAATATTTTTTTTATATAATTCATAGTGTTAAAAAATTGGAACATACATTTCATAAAAATGTTCCAATTTTTTTTACAAAAATATTTGTAATGTTTATTTTACATGGTTACAATTAGTAATGGTAAAATTGTCATTCATAAATTACATTTTAAGTTAACTAAAATATTATAATTTATGAACGGAATTTCAAAATAATGAGAACGTAATAATTATTACTTTTTATTTTAATTATAGTTAATTAATGATATATAATTTTATAAAATATTGCAAGTTTTAAGATATGTCTTCTGTTTTGTAATACGTAATATTTTATTATAATAATTTAATACAGTAATCGTTACAATAAATAATAAATTAAACATATTTAAGTGAAATGATTTTCTAAATTTATCGTTGAAATTCATTACAATCGCAAATAAAATTGCCAATAAAAGCGGTTGAATTTATATCATATTTAACATACTAAAAAATCTTTCAGAACTCTTTAAATTAAATAATACTGCTTTAGGTTAAAGTTCTGTATTAATATTTATTGATAATCGATGTTTCGACAAACTCAACGTCCGTCTTCATTAGGAAAAGTGATGAAGACGAACGTTATAATCATGTTGTGTGAATGTTCGTCCATACTTTGGATTCACTTCCTAAATCAATTAAACGATTTTATGCTTTCTTCGTCCAATTATTATATTTACGGAGACAACATTAGACAATGCTCAGTTAAATAATCATGTTTTTGAAATTTACTGGATATTTATCCCTGCTATTATCCATTGGTCTACACTGACATTCTTGACAAAGAAACGTAGAAAAGAAATTAATTTAGCATTGAAAAAATTAAATATTCGTTTAAGCAATGAATTCATCGATTGAATTTAGAAATATTTATATCTTTATTTTTAAATTAATTAAAAC
Source organism: Clivina fossor (assembly GCA_963966155.1). Taxonomy (NCBI): domain Eukaryota; kingdom Metazoa; phylum Arthropoda; class Insecta; order Coleoptera; family Carabidae; genus Clivina; species Clivina fossor. The sequence goes on from OZ014558.1 coordinate 4,175,497, forward strand.
TATTAATGAATGTCAATTAATTATAAATTTACATTTAATTGTAACGTAATTTTAATAGTATTATAACAAATTTATGAAAAAAAGGAATAAATCAAAAATATACTTGTTTTATTTGATATTTTTGATTTATCCGAATATTGCACTGTTTTTATAAGATTATGAATAAATTTAACTAAAAACTAAAATTAAATTTGGTGATACATATTACAATTGAAAACTAAACTAACTGTATTTTATATATATAATTAACATTTGCCTTAGTTACATGAAATATACATACAATTGACGTCTAGTAATTTCGTATTTATCAAATACTAGTTAGTTTAGTTTGGACGCAACATAATTTATTTATGTTTTTACATTAATTTTTACGAATAAGAGGTTTCATGAAATATAGTATCAAATTTGTTAATTAATGTAAATTCATATTTAAGTTTCAATTAAAATTCGAAATTTAGTAAACTCTCTTTATTTATATTTTCAATTAAAGCTATGTACAATGCTAATTAGTTGTACCGTTTACAAATACGAAATTAGCGTTTCAGTTTGTTTTAACTTAACAGATATTCACTTGTTTCTTAGTTATCAGTTTTTAATTTCATTTATTTCAATAGTAAAATTTTTACAAGTGTTTATTTCTGCTATAAGAAATGCAGTAGTGTAAAATTTTTGTCCTGTTATTTTAACTGAATTTAAACTAAAGAAACATTTCTTATTATGTTTGTTTTTATTTAAAAACATGTATATTTTTTCGATTCATCAAACGTCAAATTTTAATAAAATAATACAAAATTGTATTTTTAACTTAATATAATGATTTCTGACAGGTTTTATTTTACAATATTATAAAATAGCATTCGAGAAAAAAGAAAACATATATAAGTACTACAATTATCTTCATTACAAGATCAAAATGAAATACTAATTTCGTAGCCTATATTTATTAAATTTGAAGACGGTTTAATTAAATAAATAATTAGTGCAAAGATTAGTTTACTTAAATTTAAAACTTTAGTTGAACATTTAAGTTATGAACAAATCAATTCATAACCATGTAAAATGATGTGAAAGGTGAAAGAAGAAACAAATAGTTAAAATTGTTTTTACATGATGAATATGAATGTGAAAATTCTAGAAATCACCGATGTAAAATCATTTTAATAAATATTTTTGCTAAATCTTTGAATTAACACTTATCTCTACCTATACGTTATCCTAACACAAAATTGCCTTGTATCAGTACATATACAAATTGTTATTTTTAGTTTCTTTTTTTTTTTTCTTGTAGTTAAAAGTCAGCCTTATTATTACTTAAAACTCTTGTGTTCGTGTGTATAGTTGTGTTTTTAGTTAGTGTAAGTGTATTTGGTGTAGTTTTAATTTCATTCAAGTATAATGTACATGGATGCACTCTCGTGTAAATGTTCAAATCACCAGCAGTTTATAAATATATTCAGTTTTTTATTTAATTATTTTACAAAGAGGAATTGAATTGTTTGCACACTTTTAGTATTAGTTTAGGGTTCACAATGGCCGACGTTTCGCCCCACAGCTGACATGGTGATCAGTTGAATGCGGTAGTCCGTGTTTAGCACAAGGTCCGCGACACAACCCACAATACCACTGTGGTATCGATAGCCGGTGGCGATCTCCGCTTGAGGTATACCACCCACGTATAGGCCCCGATCTCCGTTGTGGGGTTGTAGCGGTTCGATAGATTGTGTTGTTACAGCGGGACCGTCGTCTACTACTAGCAGGCCACCGGTGCTGTTCCTACAAATAAGAGTTCATTTTTTATATTAGATATATTTCTTAGGTATAAATTACAAAAATAAAATATTCATTTTACAATAAAATAAAATGAAAACTGTAACTTTGTAACTAAATATTAGCTGACTTTTCCTCATGAAAGAAATTTAGCAGGTTGTAATTCAAAAATAAATAGAAAAAGTTTTTTAAATTTGCTTATTTAGTTTGAGAATATTTCATAGAAACTAAAAGATGTAAAATTTCAACATTTAATTTATATATGTAATAAAAAAAAACATTCTACATTTTGGTATTTAAATTATGAAATTCGAAAATGTATGTTTGTTTACAGTTAATATGTTTTCTTGTTGAAAATTAAGATAAGCAGCTCATTACAAATAAAATGAAAAGTTTTATATTTTCGTTTTTGTGTGATGTGTATATAAAATGTTTCACTATTCTTTTATCTATAAAATGTAAAGCAAGAAATTGTAATATTATTATTATTAGTACTGTAAATTTAGATAGTTAATACTAAATAAAGTATATTATTAAGCATACCTGATTGCTTTGACACGATGCCATAAATTATCATTAACCCTTGTGACATTATACACAATAACCATCTCTTCCATGCCCAAATTATACCGCAACACTAGTGAACCCCTTTCAACGCCAATCGCCAGAAAATCCTTTCCATTACCACCTTCCGGCAGTCCAAACCACAGCAGCAATCCATCCGACGAAGACATCTTAAACCGCATATTAACATCCAAAGGATACGTGTTCAATCTTTTAATCGTTTTCGAATCACTAAAATGTAAGTAGCTATCTTTTCCACTGAAACTTGGAATCGGTGTTTCAATCGCTGTACTTTCTGTTGGACTCTTTTGCGAACACAACTGATCTCTATATCCGGGTTTACATTGACAGGTAAAATAATCCATATCCGGGATACATGTTCCGTCCTCGCCACATGGACGAGCCACGCAAGGATGCGGACAGTTATCAACATTGACGCCGCCAAGAGCTTCGGCTAGTACGGCCATTTGGTTGCCGTTGATGACGACTTTTTGAATGCAACCGACAAAAGATGTACGAATTTTGATCTTCGGTGAGACAGAGGAGTAATTGGGTACGCCGCCGAGATAGAGATTCTGTGGAAGTGACAATTGTGTGAAGGCCCCTGGTGATAGAATTTCGGTGGATGGTTGAGAATCCACTTGCATAATTGCTAGACGACCTGTGCGCGAAACTTTTATCGTATGCCATTCGCCAAGTGATAATTCGCTGTCGCTTCTGTAACAAAAATCATTCAGTGATATTTATCAGAAGGTATAATCGAAATCGCTTATTATATATAAAAAAATAACCTTTATAAAAAAATTAATAATCTAATTCAGTACTCACAATCAGTTTACGTTTACGAAAAAACTAAATAAATGTTGGTTTAAGTAATAATTTGGAAGGTGTATTTAAATTTCATAATATTTTTAACTAAAAAATAAATTATACGATAAAAATAATGAAATAATTAGTAATTAAAATATGATTTGAAAACCTCAAAATAATGTATTTATTTGAATCGATTTTCAGCAATGTATTCAACTAATATTATAAAAAAATATGTTGCAACGTTTTATCTGTATTTATAACAAATTTTATCGTATTTTTTAAAAAATATAATTAACCATTTATATTGCTTTTTATTGTATTAAGTTAAACATTCAATATTAAACTCCTATATCACGTTTTTAAAATTTCACATTACATATTTATTAAATAAAATATTAAATTTTATATATTTTTAATATTATTACTGCTGTATGCCATTTTAAAATAAAATTTATATGTACAATAGATGCCATTAAAACTTTTATACTATTCAAACAACAGTCGTATCAGTCCAATCAATCAGTATTTACAAAATTTTGAACAAAAAGAAACAGAAAATAAATATAATAATTACAAATAAATGAGTGACATCGGCAAAGATTTTAATTCCGTTTTCATAAAAGAATCATTATAAAAAAAATGAAACATCACAAACGCATAACGTATATCGATTTTTTTCAGCGGAACGAGCTTCAAAAAAAAGGGGCTGAAAACAGAGAGTAACTGAAAAGCTGAATAGCCTTCAACTTCATTACGCAGCTGTAGAAGAAGAGAGTAAATTTTCGAATTTAATTTTACTTATCTTTTCCACCATTCCATCTATTATTGAATTCTCGGAGAGAAAATTACCGTTTCTCCACTTTTGATTAAACACTAAATGGTTCGTAAGAAACCTTTTAACAGTTACATTTATATTCTGTACAAAAGGACTATTAACATTTCGGTATATATACGAACACTCATGCATTCTTTAAGTGCAATAAAAAGTTTCATAAAATTTGGGTCATGTTTCAAATACTTTTTTTTATCATGTATGATTTAGCGTTTTATTACTAAATGAATGTGTCACTTAAATTTTCACTAAAAAAATATTATGTTGATCGCAATTGCATTTAATGTAAATTTAAAATATCTAATTATTTAATATTTATCAATTTGCATAATATTATATTTCAAAAATACAAGAATTTTTTTTTGTAAAACGGAGTTTAGAAAATTCTATAAATACTACATTAAATTTATTAAATAATATTAATATTAGATAATTTTGATAAACGGTAAAATTATTTCTTTGCTTAATGAGATTATTGTTAAAAATTATATAAATCTTATTATTTTAAACACCCGAATGTTTAAAATTACAGAATAAAAATGTTGTTGCAAATGCAATTTAGATTAGATAAGAATATTAGTAAGTACTATAAGAGATAGCGATCTGTTTAATAATTATCAAAAATAATATGAAAATATATATAATAAAATTAAAAAATAGTAAAATATTTGTTTTTTTTCGAAATTATTTTTTTTTTTTTGTGAAATATGAAGTAAATTAAAATTTCATGTTAAGCATTCCAGACAGAAAACAATCATTTGAACTTTATAGATTTTATTCATTTATTGAAAAATATTGGAATTTGTTTGTTTTTTCGTCGAGTACAATTAAAAGCTTTCAATAATTTGAGTCAATGTTTGTATTAGCTTTCGATATTTGTGAAAAACAAAAATAAAAAAATCATAAAAAAGCAATCAAAATTTTGACAGCTTCTGGTTTTACATTGTAGTTATTACTACATTGAAAATTTATCTGTTATATTGTATATCGTACAAATTTTTAACTATAATAAAAATAAATTTTGTATTAAAAAATACATATGAAATATTTTGTTTTATAATGTATTTTTATTTATTTTTGTTTTTAATTTAGTTTTATGTCATTTAGAGCAGCATGCTCTTTTTATGTTTCGCCCAGATTGTTTAGCCTCGGCTCTGTCTCGGCCGTAAGTATCTGACAATGAGCTTAATACCATAAAGATCGCTTTCTGCTCCTCGTAACATAATATACTATTATTTGCTTATTATTTGTGATAAATTGAATAGAATAGATCAATTTTTAATTTTTTCAACAAATGTACATATTTATACAGATATACTTAGAAATAAAAAAATCATATTAAGCCCTGAGGAAATACAGGAATAATATGAAAATCTTAAATATAAATCGGTAAAAACTGACTTTTGCGAAAAAGTAATAGAATTAAAGTAAATGATTTAGAAGAAAAACCAAATAAAAACTTACATAATTTTTATAATACCATATTACTAATAATGATTAAAAAATAAAATAAAAAACTAGAAAAATTCAATACTCTTTACAAATGTTTATACTGAAAATCAAAAACTTTGCACAATAAACAATCTACAGTGAATTTTATTTTAATATTACAAAGAAATCTATAAACTTCTCACCTTACAATTCCGGTTCCGGTACCCAAATCAAAGGCAAACTCCACATGATTCTCATTCATGTACAGCGCCATAAAATCGCCGGAACCATCAGTTCTATGTCCATTGTATAAAATCATTCCACTTCCGTCGTTCGGTTTCAGTACGACTTCAATGTCAAGCCACGTCAATGCGGAATCGCTCAAACCACGGTATCGCAGATGACTGCTGCCGTTAAATGCCGGCACCTGAAGATCTACCCGAGTTTCACACAGATCGCCCGCGAAACCCAGCGGACAGAGACAAACAGCCGAATCTTGACTGGTGAGACATTTGCCACCGTGTTGACAAGGTACGCGACTGCAACGGTCTGCCGTACATTCCTCTGGAAAAAGAAACAGATGGATATTTGATTAACTATAAAAGTTAAAAGTGTGAATAATGAAAACATTTATTATACTAGTTTTAGTAGGTCCTTATGGAATCATTGAATAAACAATTTCATAAAACGTTTTGAAAAATATATATAAATAAATTTTTATTTTAGACATTGTTTTTTTGTATTTTTGGGAAAATTAGTGCGTCATCATATGAAAAATATCTTATTTAACACTTAATTTAGATGTCTAATATAAATCTTTCAAATCTAATAAAATTTTATTAAAATATAATCCTTATTTTTTACTTCTTGTCAATCATTTATTAAGAGGAATATTTTAAGTTTTTATCCAATATCTATAAAGATTATTAATATTAAAAATCCTATTAAAATAAAATGCAATCATTAAAAACTCAACTTAAATTAATTTTACATTTCATACAATTGCTGTAACAAAAAAAACAAACAAATAAACAAACAAACTCATTTCGCAACGAATACAACATTGAAAACTTTTCAATGCTCCAGTCCAGACCTAATAAATTGGAAATGTTTCAACGACAAAATAGTACATTTCGAATTGGAACTAGAATAGAAGAACAAATTTATTCGACAAAGGCTAGCCGCTGATTTCGATAATTCTCCCATCAGATGGTGCCCACTACTATTACACTAATGTATTTCGAAATAGACTATGAAACCGCCACATCATAGGTTATAATAAAACGTTTGTCATATTGACATACAGTCCAATACATTTCATCTAACCAACGTTGAAACAGTTGAAATTCAACGTTAACTTTGGATGAGATAAATTATTACTTTTGTAGGTTCTGTTCTCTCTCTCTCAATGCAACTTCATTAAAGTTTGTTGTAAACAATTTTCTACGTACGGTCTGCAAGGTTTTTTTTTTAACAATTCATATTTTAATTTAGTTTACTGTAGGAAAATAGAGCTGTCACACTGTTGTTCCTGTAATTTTATGAGAATACAATTACGAAGAATGTACATAATAGTGGTTTTTTGTTTTGTTTTACAAATTACAATTATAAGAAGATCTTTTTACTATAACTGCATATGACAGAAAATATACTATTCATTGTAAATATGTAACATTTGTTTTTGATAAGTTCAGTTTTAATTTAGTAAATAAAATAAATTTATGTAACTATAATTTTATATAACTATAAAAAGTGCCGACAAAAAGGGGCAAAAGAGGCAGTTGTCCCTCTAAGAATTAGAGTGAGAGGCGAAAATGTACTTGCGACTAATTTAGTTTTAGTTTTTGGATAAGCACAAAAATGCCACGTAATAATAATCCCCCAGGTTGCAGACTTTTTGGCGAACACTGTATATTATAATTATAAATAATAATAAACTACTAAATATATGTTTACAAATCCCAAACTTTTATCTCAATTCTTGACTGGTATAAAAACCAGATAAAACTAATATAAAATTAAAAATCGTGTATTTGTTTTGCTTTTCATAAGTTAGTAAGCAGTTTATTTCAGAACCACTAGCTCTGCGCTGAAATACTAAACTGTTAAAATTTGTTTTTACTGCTTTATTTTCTAAATAAAACTTTAATTAAGTAATAAACAAAACAAATAAGTACTTACGTATTCCATAACCTTTTGCAGCATCACCTTGCGGCTCAAGTGCAAACAGATACGCCTGATCGTTGACCTCTAGGTGTCGGACGCATCCTTTGAAACCGCCAACCACCGGCAGTTTTTCTGATAAACCGGTCGTGTTTCCCGCTCCGCCGATGAATAACGGTTCCCGAAATGTTATACGAGAAAACAGACCCTACATCAAAAACATATGTTAAAAGTAGCATCTAAAATCCTTTGAACTTGACACAGATTTATAGCCGTAACGTAGATCTTTAGTAGGCCTATCATATATTCGAACACTACTCATATTGGCTTACGAGCTCGGTTTTTGGGTGTTTTAGTTCATTTATTTAGTCCTGCTCTTATGTTAGTTACGTTGTATTAAAACCGGCAATAGTTAAAACTAATTTTAAAACCGAGCTCGTAATATGGGTCCATTATACAGGGTGTAACAGAATAACTATTCCTAATTTTAACTGGAGTATCCTGGGCTCAGAATATGAAGATTTAATGCAAATCACTGAGATAAAATATGGTTCGTTATTGAGCTACAGGGTGTTTTATATAAAAATTTAAAAACTATTTTTGCCCAGTACTTTAAAACTATTTGACGTATCCTTATCATACTTGGCAAGAAATGTAGGTACCGTACACCATACTAAATTATGTTAAATAAAAGTTTCTGGCTACTGCCAGTGGCGTACAACAGGGGCAAGTGAGAGGTTGATCCTTCCTAAATTCTACGCCACTGGCGGAATTGTCATTTTAGCACAATTTTTCGATCCTCCAATATTTGCTGTGTAAAAAACATACTCTTCTTTTGTAACGATAAAGTTACTGTTTTTCGAGATATTTAAAGTTAAACATAAGATGCACCCATGGGATTTTTTCAAAATTTGCTAAAAAAAATCTGAAAAAATTCAGTAAAATAGAGAAAAAAATTAGCTACATAATATCTAAGTAACTTTTTCTCTAACTCATTCTGGTTTGGCTGGAAAAATGATTGAAAATTAATATTTTTTGCATTTTATTTTTTTTATTTTCAATAATTTTTACAGCCAAATCAGAATGAGTTAGAAAAAAAAGTTACTTATTTATTATGTAGCTAATTTTTTTCTCTATTTTACTGAATTTTTTCAGATTTTTTTGAGCAAATTTTGAAAAAATCCCAAGGGTGCAGCTTATGTTTAAGTTTAAATATCTCGAAAATCAGTGACTTTATCGTTACAAAGGAAGAGTATGTTTTTCACACAGCAAATATTGGAGAATCGAAAAATTGTACTAAAATAACAATTCCGTCAGTGGCGTAGAATTTAGGAAGGATCAACCTTTCACTTGCCCCTGTTGTACGCCTCTGGCATTAGCCAGAAACTTTTATTTAACATAATTTAGTATGGTGTACGGTACTTACATTTCCTGCTAAGTATGATAAGGATACGTCAAATAGTTTTAAAGTACTGGGCAAAAATAGTTTTTAAATTTTTATATAAAACACCCTGTAGCTCAATAACGAACCATATTTTATCTCAGTGATTTGCATTAAATCTTCATATTCTGAGCCCAGGATACTCCAGTTAAAATTAGGAATAGTTATTCTGTTACACCCTGTATACAGTAAAACGATCGCATTTGCAAAAATGTTTACTCAATATGTTTCTAAATTTTGTTTTATTATAAATTAATATTAATATTTTTAATTAATTTATTATTAATATTATAAATTACTAAAACTTTTATACAGTAATGTGACGATAAAGTCCACAAAAGGTTTTCTCATTCCAAACACCTAACATTTGAAATTACATTCTCTGGGAACCAAGGGCGTCTAGATAACTCTGCATTCTACTATCTAAAGTACAAATCCACAGGGCATCATATTGACTAGGGCCATTACCATTCTCTTTGACGGCTGACAAGTGTTCTTTATGAATGAGTAAAAAGGTCAAGGATTTAAAGACACATGTTTGCTATGAAGGTAATTAAGGGTTTTGATACTTAAGCTCTTTTCCCTACAATGTGAAAAGAGTTTTAGGTTAGAAGAAAATTTTATCGTGAATTTAATTTTTGATGCGTGGAGAGCGCTTTGTTTATTCATGGTTGAAAATTACTCATGCGGTATTAAGACAATGAATGTTAAATTTATAACATTTATTATTAGTTAGATGATGTTTAAATCTGATTTAATCCTTAAAGTACCTTGCTAAATATATTTCAAAATTACCAACTAACCTACGTATGTATATATTTGTTATATTTAATATATAGAGGATCAGAAAATTAAAGTAGATTACTCCAAATATAGTAAAAATAAAAATTTCATATATACACAGTCACACCATGTACAAATGTGGCACAAACTCTTCCCCTTCAAGCGGATATTAGTTTTCACTAAATATTCCAATCTAGGCAAACTACTTTAGTTTAATTCACATTTATGATGCCTCTCATGCATACACCTTCATTCTTACATATATTCTTTTAACCAAAATTTCAATAAACATTCGTTCATTCGTTAGTGTTAAGTTACGACATCTCAAGACTTATCTCTATGATTAGGACTAGAACTAAGATAATGTTGCATAAAAACGGCTTCTTTTCAATATATACTAATTCATTTCTCAAAATTTTTCTGGAATAATAAATACTCAAAAAAAATATAAATAAAAATGCAAAATGAAAATTTTTACTAAGAAAACTAAATTATCAACTACAAAAATTGATTGAACTTAAATTAACTAAGATAATATTCCGTTCTGCAATCGAAAAACCCTATATTTTCAAGTTGTATTAAAATGAAATATTATTTTAATGCAACTTTGTAGTTCTTCAATTAAATTTTTGTTAATATATCTATAGTAGGAATTATTGAATCTGTTTTTTTGCAAAATCATTAGTTTTTGAAAATTTTCCAGCAAGGTTAGATAAAAAAAGTTAGTTTTTAGTTTTTGTATTTACAGAAAAAAAAAAGAATTATTCAATATTTCTGTGAAACATATAAATTTCATGAAAAAAATTGCCCAAATATTTGCTATTCCTTTGCTTTTAAAACATTCATACAAAAACTCCATATTTATTTATTAATTTATTCGCTACTAATGAATGTGTGAATATTCAATAAAGCTAATATACTTGTCAGTCAATAGCCCGCAAATATTGTCGAACCATTCTCAGATGCATTAAAAATGTAGGAATAAACATACCTTTGATCGTCCCTGGACATGTTTGCCGCCGTTCAATTGCAGCCAGGCGTCCCAACGGTGTCGATACAGCGTAATGTGGTTCCATTGGTTGAGCAGCACTGTTTCCTCCGAGCGTACAACACCCACACCCGAACCGCAATCGAATCTGCCAACGACACACAAATTTCAACTAATATACAATGGACGAGAATAGTGAATACAGATTTAGATGTTCCGAGTAGGATTGACTGTCGGTTGTCATTGAAACAGAAGCGGAGAAATTTGTGAGTGCGATTTCTACTTATCTTAGAAAAGGAAATTCTCTAGATAGGAATATATGGTTGGATAAAGTTGTAAGTTTTTCAAAGACAAATAAAAAATACTGTCAAGAGAATATATATACGAGTGTTGGCTAAAAAGTAATACATGAACTTGTATATCCTTAGAACTGTCTCATTCATAAAATCTTATTCAAAACACTATTCACTTTTTTAAAGTTTTTGACAATCGTAAACAAACATCTTCAATAAAAATTAACAAAACAAAATTAAAAATAAAGTTTTATCAATGATGCGCCATAGTAATTGATAATTCTAATTATTTCTAGTGGGCTGAACGTAACTGTTAATATTTTAAAGTTTCATTATTTTATAAATAATATTTTTAAATTAATTCAAATTTGAAACATTTATATAAGAATATATGCTTTATTTTCCGAAAAATTTTTTTAAAACTAGTAATAATATGTTACAATGATTTTTAATTTTTCAATTAACCTCTTTCATATTTTACTACCTAAAAAAATCAATATTTAAAACCGAATCCTTATCAAAACGTGCTTGTTACAAACAAAATTAATTCATAACTTTGTTGTTTAATTTAAGTAGAGAGAAAAAGCTCTCCACACTGAATAAATCTCAAAAGTCCCTTAATTAAAAATTTTAAAAAAGGCAGCAAAAATTCGTATCTAGAGAAACCTATATACCATTTTCCCGCTGTAACATCTCAAGTAGCATTTTTCACTTTCCATTCGTAATGTTTTAATGAAGGCAATGGCCGAAACTCGGTCTCTGTGTACACAAAAAGACACGTACTTCATTACCGAGGCTCCTTTTCGGTCAAATTATCGACCGAGTTGGTGGGCGAACTCGCGCCACTGACTATATAAATTATATATACAGAAAAGGTTGCTCCTGAACGGACTCCCTGAAACTTTATTTTCGTTTACGTCCTAAGTGAGCTGTATTATTGTGTTGTTCCGTTAAAAGTACGCTTTATTTTATTTTGTTTATTGTTATCTTTACATTGCGTTTCTTTTCGAAAAGTTTCGGATAGAAATTAATACAGAAATCCGCAATTCTTTTTTTTAAACAAGTTTTGGAATAATTTTGTTAGATTTTCGTGTATAAATTAAATAAACATAAATAAAACTTTATTAATTAGAGTAGAATTTATATATTGTAAAAAGTAGGGTCGGAAAAAATCTTGATATATTGATAATCTATCGATATTATCGATAGTTTGTTATCTGAGAAAATTTAAGATTGATAAAATTTTAATTTAAAGTAATAATATTTGAAATTCTTCCCTAATACGGATGAGGAAAATAAAAAAAAAACAGTTATTCTAGTTACTGCGTTTCTTAACATATCACAAATTTAAAAAAAAAATTATTCTAAATGTAAAGATACACTGATATATTGTTTAATTTACTTATTGATTGATATAAGTTACATTTTTATTGAATATATAAATATATAAATTGTATCGGTATACATCGAAAAAATGATAAAAAAAATCGATATTTTTTAAATATCAATTATCGATAAATCGATATTTCGATATAGCAATATATAGATATTTTTAAAATATCAAATATCGACATTGAAATTTCAATATTGCCCAGCACTAGTAAAGATACCTATCAACACCAAACTAATACATAAATACAAATAAGTTTACTAGGCAGAAATAACTGTATAAGTGAGTTTGATCTTCAGTTTTGAAAGTATTTTTACAAAACGTATTGAATTAAAGTATACAATTATTTAATTATTCAATAGTAAAATGTTTCTACTTTAGAATGAAATATATGTTATTAAAATTGGACAAGCGATAATAGTGTATCTGAATCTCAACAAAATTTTTAATTAATATTGCATGCAATTAATCATTTATAAATTATTCATATTCACTGTAATTAAAATATTTAATTTATTGTGTCCAAATTCAATTATTTGTGTAACAAGTTTGTAATAATATAATTAATAATAATGGTGAAATAATTATTAATTTTCAAGTACTTTAATTATATATTATATTATTATAATGTAAAAGTTATTAATACCTACTAGTATCTAAATATTGAAATAGAATAATCATATAAAATGTGCTTATTAAACTGTGATGATATTAATAATAATTATTGAATTCAAATGCTAAATATGTAAAAATATCCGTTTTACAAATTTTGTAACAGTTTGCAATTAAATTTAATTTACTAGATTTTTATATATAAGATAAAAATAATATTTAATTTTAAAAACGAACTGTAAAATTAAATAACTATACAACGTTTTATATAAAATAAATAACAATACACTACTCTGTATTCTGTTACTAGGAATAGAAAGAAAACTTTTTGTGTTGTTTCCAGATATTTGTTATGCAATTTGAGCGAAACATAATAAGAGCGTTTAGTCAAAGTGATAAATACTATTTTTTCTTCAAGAGAGAGAAGAAATTTTTTCTTGATATAGTAAAATTAACGTACGAAGAACCTATCAATCATAACATTATGTGAACTAACAAAAGACAAATATGAAATGCTTAAATGTACGTCTAGCAAACTGTGTTCGATTGAACAACTAGTACAACTTGTATTATCTGGAAAAGCATGCTTATTCGTCACGCATTTTATATGTAACTTTTGCAAAAAATTTATTATTTTAAATTTACAAATTATGAATAGTAATATTAATACTACGGACACACATATGTAATACACATATATTTTTTGCTAAATAAATTCATCACATTGTAACATTTAAGGTAATTAGTAACATATTTTTGTTAATGTTTTACTTTAATTTATCACCTAATAGTACAAACACGGACTGCATATTCTGTAGTTAGTTTAATATTATAAAACATTAAAAAAAATCATGATTGAACTAAAAGCTGGAGTCGGGGTCAAAATTGGAGTTGAAAGGCGACCAATTTTTTTTGTCGAATCCACACCACAGTTTTAAGCATCACTAAATTTTAATAAAACTTTTCATGCAGACATGACAATTTCTCGCAACTAAAAATCACAGTGAATAATTAATTTCAACATTTATTAGATTAGCTGCGCAAGTTAATGATTTAGTTGAAAATATAGCAAAACACGACTCGGAACGAAATTAATAACTTTTTTTTTAATAACAATTTAGCGTAGTAAGTTGGTTTGGGTAATAAAAGCGAAAAGTATATAGCAAGGCGAAGAAATGCATTTTACATTTGTCGCGGTTCGTAGGACGTAACTTTGTTACTACGACAGAACGGTTTTACTCTTAATTCTGGACCCGAATTAGGTCGTAAACTGTCGTTGAAAAAGCTGTTGGGAAGCGGTGTGACAAAACATTGACGAGAATGGTCCTGTATGCTGTAAAGACAGAGATGAGTAGAGATAGAAGCTTGACGGTCATCAACCACCAATTTTGCCACAGTATTTTGTGGAAAGTTTGTGTCGCTGTTATATGCTAGATTAAAATTATAATACGATGACTAAATAGCGTCAATTTAGGAACTCAAACTTTGGATTTGTTTGTTTCGTGTTAAATTTTAAATTATTTTGTTTATTAATATATAATGATGAATAAAAATTTGGATATTACTAATATTACAAGTTTATATTTAATATTTTAAAGTCGAAATATTAAATAAAAAAAATTCCGTTATATGGCAAAAAACGTTTATTTTTGTTTCTTCTATACAAGTTCTACTGTAATCATATGGTAATTATTTTCATATTATTAAAATTAAATATTATACTTATTTTATGTAAATTTTACATAAGTACCTATATATATTTTATAGTATTATAGTTAGTCAGTTAAGATGGTTCGGACATGTTGAGCGAATGTCTAATGAACGTCTGGTTAAAAAGATTTATTTGAATGATTTTGATGGTATACGTTTGCGTGGACGTCCGATGAGTAGTTGGAGTGATATGATTGAGTGTGTTTTGCGTGAGCGAAAGTTTCCAAGTAGTAGAAATAAAAGAGCATGTATGAGAGGAATTATGAATGTGGATGAAGCGAAAGTTGCTTGTTTGGATAGGAATGTTTGGAGGCGACTGATTTCAGAATGATGAAAAGAGTTTGTGCCACACTCTTTTGGGTACATGGCGTGATTGTGTATGTTTGTATATGTATGTATGTATTAATAATGAAATATGCGTAAACATCCAATTTTAATTTTCAGAATTCATGTAATCGATATTAGTATTCACCATATTATATAATAAATGAAACATGTTATAGTAATACAACCCTTATCGAAACAGTAATTCCCACTTTCGTTGTAAACGTATACACATTCTGTGACTATTGATCTGGTGTTCGTCCAGCCGTCAAATGTTCTACAGTCAAAGATCTCGCGTTAAAAGAACATTATTTTTCGTTCGGGGCGTCGTTCCAACGTTTCCATCGCGGACCACCCCGGCCGGAACACTTCCGGTTGGGGGTCACGGTGATCCCCCGGCAAGCGTGACCTCGTCTCGGGGTCAGAATGGCAATGGTGCACGCAACCGAATCGGTTCGTTCTTCGGTCGCACGTCAGACGTGCGACACGACACGACACGACACGACATAGCCGAAATGTGAAACGAATTTTTATCAACCGAGCATATCTAATTTCCTAAGCACCGAGAAACTGCATCACGAATACGAGTCACACGCGCGCGCACCAGCACCACCAGCACCACGCTCTTCGTCGACTAACATTCAGTTGCTGATGCCGGTTGAATTGACGTACGTGATCTTTTTCCTAGTTTCGAAAAAGTCAGGGTTATGCTTATTCTTAACGACGATATGCTATGCTAGGATTTCTTTTAGCTGACACTTTTTTTCGATCAGTATTTTAAATTAATGATCAGTATTTTTATTTCATCAATATTTTTACTTTTTTTTATCTATTTAATCTAACATGTCCAACAGCCATATTAAAAATTATATAGAAACAATAAAGATTTGTTGCACATTTTTTAAAAATTTTGTTAATCAAAAAATACACATTAAAATAACCACGTAAATATATGTTTCAAAGCAAAACTATTAATAATAAATAAAAAAATGTAAACATAACATACGGCAACGCTGTTTAATAAACTGACAGATACATTAACAGTGGACTGTTCTAAAAACACTAAGAAATCAATCACAAAAAGTAAAGCGCGTGGCGCACAAAAATCCTTATTTTTTCGAATTTTTTTATAAAAATATATTTTGAATTTAATTATTGAAAATGCGTGAAAAAATGCAGAAATGCAATGTACACCGGCAGATTTGTTAGAAATTGCATATTCGACCAAAAAAATATGAATTCTCATGAATCACCTAACCAATATAATGTTTTAGAACTGTTATTTAGTATGTATTTTTAGTTTAGTTTTGTTTGGAACGCTTGAAGAAAAAATAGCATATGTCACTTGAAGCAGACTATTCTTTTTATGTTTCATTTAGATTGCTTGGACTCGGCTCTGTATCGACCGTAAGTGTCTGAGCTGAACACAAAAAAATCACTTTCTACTCATGGTAAAATAATATATTATTATTTATTTATTCAACATTTTTGAAGACCTAGTGTCGTTACTACTAAAGAAAAATTATCCATGCCATATCGAACCAATTTTCTGAACAATTTGATCCGGATTCTCATCTTAATTTTTTTTTCAAATTAAAAAAGAAAATTTTCTAAAATAAAAGTCAATCTTTTTAAAACATTCTGTATAGTTTACTTAACAACAAAATAACAAATAGATTCCTCGAATTACAAGAATCAATTTAGAAATCTTTTTTTTTTATTTCGGACCGAATGCGCTAATGTGCTTTTTGTAACTGATGGTTTAATTAAATAGTGATTAATTATAAAGTATTCTTGCTTTAATAGTGAAAAAAAGTGAAACAGTTTTTATGATAATAAGTTTGTTTCATTCAGAGAATAATTTTCTTTTATTTTTTTTTCTTGCTTCAAAACTTTACAACTCAGATTCATTAAAAAGTTTAAAATTAAAATGAACAAAACACTAGAAAATTCAATTTTTGACGCGATTTGATATTCTCTTTAATAGAAAATAAAAACAAAATGCTCGGTCCTTAAGCAAACCTTTATATCTTATATTTAAAAAAAAAACAGAGTTTAAACACTAAATTTTAAAAGGTAGGAATACCAGTTTAAAAAAAAATTGTTACAGTAGTACGTATATAAAAGTTCTTTGTAAAGAAACTTCTAACAATACATAGTAAGATTACTTTTTCTGATTTATTTACAATTTATAATTAATTTTTATTACCAACTTTAATATAATAATTAAAAAAAAAAACAAGAAAATGGTTTCCAAAGACTTGGATTTACTCTTGAAGTGTTATACCTCAATCGATAGGTCATAAATCGTAAAAAGATTCGACAGGAAAAAAGTTGAAAAATGATCAGAAAAGCGTTTGCATAAAAGTTTCTCGTAATTTTCAGAGTGAATTTTAAAAGATTTTAAAAAATAAAAACTATTTAGTACAGAATTACAACCGCTCTCCTATAATTAAAATAAAATTTGAAAATTTTGTCAGAAAACTCGAAAAAATGCCGAAAAACTTAATCTGGAAATTCAGAAAATCCCAAAAAAATTGCAAGGCATTTTCATTACCTATTAACTATGTATTATGCCCGTTTTACACAACGCAACTTTCTGTGAGATTTTCTTGCTCAACAAAATTGTACAAGAAAGTTGGGCAATAAAATTGCAAAAATATATGTACGTTTTACACGATGCAAGAAAATTGCACTGCGATTTTGGTTATTTCATTCCAAGGTTCCAACTAATTAAAAAATTAAACTAAACGTCAAAGTATATCATAACTGTATAACCTTCAAAATAAACACACGAAATATATAAAATAAATAAATATTTTTATTGTAATTTATTTTTTTAATGTATGACACACCTCATAGGAAAATCAAATATAAATAAAAAAAAATACTGGTATTGTGCCTTTCATAATAAAAGTTGGTAAGACTGAAAGTTACTAAAAAGTAACTAGAAATTGCAAGGCCATGCAATTAAATTACAGCGTGTTCTAATCCGTGCAACATGTCGCCGCGACAAAATTGCGTGAGCAATTTTCATGTGCAATTTTGTTGCGCAAGAAAATCCCCCACAGAAAGTTGCGTCGTGTAAAACGGGCATTACTGGTTTTTATCGACCGTCACATATAGTGAGGGAGTCATTCTAATCATACCAATTTTGTTTTTTAAAATTTTTTACAGATAATGTCAGCCTGTTGGTATAAATACATCCACTGAATGTAGTAGTGTTTTATGTGTTTTACGAATATTTCGCACCAGAGAATAATTTTGAAACAAAAAATTAACAAATGTTGCTATACTACTAATACATAACTAAATTTTTATAATTTTCATATTTTTGTGATATTTTTTGCTATTTTAACATATATGTACGTTTCCATGACTACGGTGGTAAATTATAAATACATATCATACAACTACTGTCAACGTAATATGCTACTCCTATGTTATTATCTTTTTTTAAAATAATGATTTCTCTGTTAGAAAGCATTTTAAGTATATTTTGGTGGCAGTCGGTTTTATGGTGGCTACAGCAAATTTTTTATATTATTTTCTTTTTTTTTTAACAAAACTACTTTTTCAGATTTAAACTTCAGAGTTAAAAAAAGAAGTTAATTTTTTTTATTTCAAATTGAATTTATACTATTTTTTCCGAGAAATACCAAATTTTCATTATTTACCAGATAAACTAATTAATTAATCAATAAATAGTAAACTATTATCTAATTTTTCCGCTTTGCTGTAATTTAATAATATAAAATGTCAAGTTTTGTTTCACAAGTCTTTCAAGTAGTTCTATCGAGACCATTTTAACTACCTTTTTTTCTGTAGATGCTTGTATAAATAAATATTTAACTTCAATTTTTTTCCCTCAAAATTATCCGCATCAAATTCTTTTCCGAATCAGAGTTTTCTTAAACATCCAGTGTCGTTTTCAAAACCACCGGACGCGCGGCAATACCGCCAACACCACCGTCGCTTTGCCGCTACCAAAGTTTGCACCTGTACGTCGTGACGCGACACAGTAAAGTTATTCTCCAATTCGATCAATATTCCTGCCCCGTCGACTTGCCTTCAGACGACGGCATAGAACACGCTACGGCGTATACCTATGCATAACTGTAGGGTGGCAATGGTTGGGTGTGTGTGTGTGTGTGTGGATCGTGTTGTCGAAGCGACGCGTCGCGACGCTAAAACTAGACGGTGAATGGTAACAGACGCGACGGCGATGGCGACGTCTTATCGCGTTCCCATCAGAATTCCGCGAAACGGTGTATTACGCGCGACGTGATGGTAATTCTACATACATGCGTTGTTGCATTTTACTCTAACGATTTGTTGGCTAGTAACTAATGGATCAGAGAGAAATTGCTGTTATTATTTATATTTTCAAATGATATTTATGTACAATTAAAATCTAAATTATAATAATAAAGAAGAAACATAAATAATTAAATTTTAGAATCCAAAAATGCATTCATTTCATTCTGATTAATTCTACACGAAAAAATTTGCATTTCGATATGCGGTAACTGCAAAATTTTGTTATTATCTATCACCAGAGAAAACAAGAAATATTCGTGGTTTCTTTTGTTAAATTTTTTTTTTATATTTTTGTTAACTATTTTTACAACTTGGTTGGATTGGTAGATAACGACTAATTTTTGTATAGAAAATCGATTTCATAATTAAACAAGTTAGGCCAGCCTCTGATATATATGTATGTATTTATAGACAAAAATAAAGCTGCTGCCAATCAGCCTGCAGACTGCTTACTTACGAGAAAGAGAAAGAAGTCAGGTACTCCTAGAGCTTGGAAATGTTAATGTTAATTATTGTTAATGTTAATGTTGATTATTGTTCATATATAAAAACAATCTAACGAAAAAATTAATAACATAAGCCAAAGTTACAATTATACTACTACAAACGATATTTTTTCTGAGTCGTTTTCTTCGCAAAAATAATAACAATATCAATGTAATAACATTATTCGTTATTCCAATAAGTAGCGGACTGTATTTACGATTGATATTTATAGATAATTAAAATCAAAAAAAAAATAAGGAAAAAATAAAAATAATAAAATTTTAGAAGCTAAAATTGCATTATCTTTATTATTTCTCCAATAGTTCTATTTCCTATTTGCTAAATATTTTTTGTTTCAACTATTTTTCCAATAAGACTTTATTATTTTCCAATAATCATAAATTATTGTAAATCTCTGTATATGTCGAAATTTTTGAAATACTTCTCCAATTTCTTACGAACATTTTCACCGTCAAACGTGCAAACGTACTAACATAGCATAAAACAACCATGGAACTTTAAACGTAGTCATATCTCAAGCAGGCAACTGCCCGAAGCTTATAGCTCAAATTTCAGTTATATGGACTGTAAAAACTACACTTAACTTTCCATAACATATTTATAACAATAAGATTACACGGACACAAATATATAAAATGTTACGTGTCATAATTTCTAGCTTTATTATTAAACTTGCAAAAGCTTATGTTATCCATATAAATATATCCTCCTAAACGTAAGTTATTTTAGAGAATATATTAAAATATTAAAGTTGCTCGTATGAAAATAGATATGTTGCGTTTCTATGACAACAAAACTAAAAACACATCTAGGTTTAGAGCTTGCTCTGCACGGCAGTAAAGTACCCAGCTATAACTTTTAGTAGTATGCAAATTATTTATCAGAAAATATGCAAACTAAACCAAATAAATCGACATCATTTATTTCCTACACAAATTTCTTGTTGTATATAGCAAAAAATAAACGATAATTAAATTTGAAATTCTTAATTTTTATTTAAAAATAATAAATGTAAAAGTAATATAATCAAATTCACGTAAGAAGATTCCAATTATTCCAATGTATAAACTTAAAAAAGACAAGTACGAAATGCTTATATATATATATATATATATATATATATATATATACCTACCTATTATCTGCAAACGTATACTTATTCATAATGAGTACGAACTAAACTAAATTTCGAATCTATAATCTCTCGATCTCAGTTTTCTGTATTAATTTCATTTAAAATTTGTTTATTTCAAATACAAGTGACGTGTTTTCTCTACAGAAGTGTAGACTTGAAACAGCAGTCATTGTCAAAGTATTGAGATGTTCTGTATGTATATTAAATATTCTAAATTTTAACGCAACTGCTTTAAATTAATATACATGTTGATAAATACGATTTAGTGAATCTATTAATTATTATTAATATTAAAAGTTTATATTTAATATTTCGATTTTAAAAATATTAAATATAATTTGAACTACATAAAATATTTCAATTAAAGTAATAAAAAATGTAAATTTTGTCTATCAATACAAAATTTATAATATATGCAAATCAAAATTTCTAATTATATGTTTTATTATACACACCGAAAAAAATTAAAATCTGACGTTTTAGATGTAAATTCAAAAGTAAATTGAAAAAAATTGACAAAAATACAATAGAAATGTCACTTTTGATAAAAAACTAATTAAATATTACCAACTTAAACTATCAACATAAAAATACAAAACAGACATCATTAATTTTTCCCTTCTTCAGATTGTGTATAACCCTATAAACTGCGTTTTGACACAACCTATCTAGTAGAGTCACCTTGATAAAAAAATACAAAACAAAAATATCTTTCATTTTTGTACAAAATACTTTTGTAATTTGTCTGCGTCGGTAATGTAAAAAGATAATATCTACAGCAATTTGAAAATTTCGTATTAAACTCAAATATAATTAAAAAAACAAATAGTGTCTGCAAGACGTCGTAAAATAATTACAAAGTTAAGCAAAAACTAACGAAGACGGAGGAAAGCTTCAGTTTCTTAATAATATGGCGGACGCGAAACGCCGACCGACGCCATGATATCATCGTATTCAACGTTCATAAATAATACATACGAAAACACAAAAACAAGTGTATCTTTTGAGTAGAATATTCATAGAGTTAGAGGCAAGAAATATCAGCTGTAATCCTTGTTAGCGTTATATATACGTACATATATTTCTGATAGAATTTTGCTTTACGTTTGAAAGAAATTTTGCGTTAAGAGATTACATTCAAATAAGCTTTTGCTGTAAATCAGGAGAATGTACTTTGTAAATGTTATAAATAGATAAATTTATTTGAATAAAATTTATTTAATATATTACTTTTTAATTTTCTTCAGTATTTAAAATAAAACAAATATAATAGTTTGTTAGCCTCTTCTAGTAACATTCAAATTATTTATTATTATTTACTATTTAGCTTTGTGTATATTTAGAAAAAACAACAAATAGTGCTTTTAACTAAAATTGGTGTATAAGAAATAAATTTTTAATTACTTTTTTGTATAATTATTTAAAAATTCATATTAACGTATAACTTTTATAGCATTCTATTTTTTAGGATTTATAATATTAAACAATGAAATTTTCATGGGAGTTTCAAAATATTAAAATTCTATAAAATATTCTGTAAAAAAAATTATTGCATAAATTTTAACAAAAAACCATATTAAAAGTAATTAATCGTAATTTTTTTTGCACCAAAAATATATAATAAATTTCTAAACCTAAATTTGTTTATAAAGTACGATTATGAAAATTTACTGCGTACCCAAGTGGATTACGTAGAGTGTACAAAAGACCCATTTATAAAATTAAAAGCCAATTAATTCAGACCCATTGCCAGAACTTAGATTGCTATATGTACCTTTCGGTTGATACACACACACACACATACATTGGACGAGAAATTGATAGCACTGAAAGGAAAATTGTGTGTAATGACACATCTGTTTCTATTAAGACATATTACAATTTGTAAACAAGCAATTCACTTAATTATTTTTGTATTTAGATTAAGTTTCGTAGTAAATTATTTAGAAAATTAGATTATATTACTGAGTCTAAGAGATTTGGAACCCACTATAACCAGTAGGTTAATTTGTAATGATTACAATATCTCCCTTATCATATGTGATATGATGTTTGGTAAAAACCATTTCTCGAGTTACTTTTAAAACATGACTTATAGATAACTCAATACAATTTTATAAAGTATTTATAAATTATGTATATTTTACATCACATGCGTAAACTAGATAATAAATTATTAAATGAAAGCATGTCACATTTATAAAATAAAAATCAATATCATTTATAAATAAAAAATGCTTCCAAATGCAGGTAAAAATACGCTATAGAACCCCTATAATCGGCAAGACTATAGTTTTTCCATGACTGCCAAGAGGCAAAGTTTACACAGGTCGATGATCCCAAAAACCTCCCGGCAAACAAGGGCTGAAATGCTCTAGCTAGCTGGGTCTGTAGGGTCCAATACAAAAACAATTGACGGCAACGGTAGCTGCGAGCGTGTTAAATTATATTTCGCATCGTATTTTGATTAATCTCTTCCTTCGCCTTAATTTATCCTTTCACCTTGCGCCCGTTTCCACCAAAAATGGCGTTTACGAGGCAAAATTTCGTTGAAGAAGTTAAGCATTCTTGCTTTTCATCTTTGTGTGTATATTTATACAAATATATAGGTACTGTGCATCTAAGAGAAAACAAGATATTTACGAACTCTTTAAGAAAATTATAATTGAAAGTTAATCTTTCTCTTTCTTGTTTGCTCTTTTGTTTCCGGTACAATAATAATGTAATTTTTTCCAAAATTAATTAGTGTAATATGCAAAGAATGAATATTAAAACTTAAATATTCGCATAAGACTTTTTTGAAATTAAATTTTTTAAATTTTTTCCGTAAGAATTGCTATATGCATGTTATTATTTTTTCATAATAATATTTGTATAAATTTTTAATATCATTTTAATAATTCATTAAATTTGAAACTAATAAAATTGTACAATTTCGTTTATTCACATTTTTTTAAATAAATATTATTTAAATTAAAGTGCTTTGTATAGTGGTTATAAAGAAAATAACACAAAATACTATCAAAAAAATTAAATCATATTAAATAGATAAAGAGTTTTATCAAAATATCTCATATATCATTTCTGAATCGATTTTCTTTAAAGCAACGTTATCGAACAAAATTGCTCGATCGATTTTCCACGTGCCAGCTTCTAGTAAACGAATTTCCCCATCGCATACAATACCTGTTAACGGGTCGTTATAATAATTTCCAAATAAGTTTCGCGTCGAGATTCGGGCCCAGGCCAAACCCGGAGTTACGACAATCAAATTAGGTGCATGTGTATCTTCCCTGGCTCCAAACCCAAGCTTTATATACCTGAGACCCATGACCCGTCAAAAACAGGAGAGGTTGCACACAACTTGGGTCAATTATGCCAAAGAACCCCCCATCTTCGCAACAGCCCTAACAGTGGCATTAAACGGACACAGCAGCAGCTCTTCCATCTAGCGGGTGAATTGGTGAACTATTAACGGTCGCCCGAGCTTAAATGACAGATGAACGCGTATTTCGGGCTCTCTGTCGTGCTGCGGTGTTGTAAGCGAAAATGTCCTTTTGTTTTACGATCTACTAAACGGGGCAACTAGCAATTTACTAGCGCGTCATTAACGCTGTTTAATGGGGTTTTAGTTGCAACTTTATTTACACAATTTTTTTGTTTCTGATTTTGTTGTATTGTGTTGTAGATTGGTTTACATACATAATGACTAATAAAATGTTTCGGAGCATTAGATATGTATCGTATAAATTTCGTATGAAATTAGTCTAAATACGATTATAAATCTTTAAAGATAAGTGTTTGTATATGGGTTTATGTTTATTACTTTTAGCATTTTAAATGTGTCGCTTAAATATTTTAATGTTTGCACGAAGAAAGTTAAATCGATGTTAATTATTCATTAACATAATTCCATTTTATTATATGTCTATAAAATTTATATGATAATTGCTGAATTAATAAAATTTAGTATGTTTTACATATTAAATGTTTTGATTAATCAGCACGCTATATTACAGAAAAATTTATTCAACATTACTTTCGACCGGTTTTAGACATGTGTCTGAAACCGCTCGTACCTGTGCTAGCCCAGGTGCGAATCCCGCTTTGGGGTGTGAATGTTTGTGATGTCTTTGTAGCGTTCAAATACACTTTGAAAGGCGATATCAGACGTTGTTTCTGGCTGGTAGTCTCGGCAGCTGAGGCCAATATATTTTTTTTAAAAAATTTCCATTATTTATAAGATAATTAAATTAAATTTAGCTATTAATGATTTTGAAAAATTAACTATAGCAAATTAATTTAAGTACAATGTTTAAATTCAATATATACATGTTAGTGAAAAGTAGGTAAACATTAGTCTCAAAAACATTAGATTTAATGAATTCAATATTAAAATAATTAATACTCATAATTGAACTAAAGAGTTACCTCCGTCGTATTCTGAAACATTTTTGTTAAAAATAACGGTTCGTTAATTTTAACGAACCGTTTTCATTTGAAAACTCTTCGATTCTTGAAATATACATAGAAAGATTTCTTACGGAATTCAAGAATTTGCATTTTAACGAACCATTATTTTTATTGAAAATGTTTCAGAATATGGGGGTTATCCTACTAAATATTAAAACACGAATTTTTGTTTTATTTTATTTTTTATAAATTTAATTCAAGTTTTTGAATTTTTGAACTAGAAATGTTACAATATTTATATACATACATTTTCGAATAAAATATTTTGCTCACTAATAATTAAAACTATGCCTTGTGTCTGTTGAAGTATTTTTGAGAATAACTGTGTATGTTTATAAAATAATAAACAAACGCATTTCAAAACCAAAAGTCGATGTTATAATTGCCTTATATGCTCAAAAAACACGTCAAACATGATAACATCGAAAAATCATAATAAAATCACCGTCAAATATCAACCATATCCACGAATACTTTGTGTGAACTGTCACTCTAACTCGAAAACCCTCATTCTATTTTAACATCAACTTTATTTATTTAAGGATTTATATTTATATTTAGTCGATTAAAATATAAAACTAATTTCAAGATAAGTAAGAAAGCGTAAATGAGAATACAGATTCAATAAATGCAAATCGAACAAGATTAGAAGTATATGGGTAAACCCATATATAGACCGCTTTGACATTTCTCGGAAAGTTGGCAACACTGTATTTTAATAATATTATAATTTATGTGGGCACTAGAAAAAACTTTTCTGAAAATTTAATAAAAATCGAATAAATAATGTAGCCACAACGAATTTTTAAAAATTTTTGTGATTTTTTTCTCGATAAGTGATTAAAATCGGTTAAATAAAGTGGTCATAATAAATTTTTTAAAATTTTAGTAATTTCTTTCTCGGAAAGTTGGCAACACTGTATTTTGTTAAAATTACATAAATTATATAAATACTAGGAGAATCTTTTGTGAAAATTTTAGTAAAATCGGTTAAATAACATGGCCATAATAAATTTTTAAAAATTTTAGTAATTTTTTTTTCGGAAAGTTGGCAACACTGGATATTAATAAAATTATATAATTAATGGAAGCATTAGGAAAATCTTTTCAGAAAATTTGATCAAAATCGGATAAATAACGTAGCCAATATGAATTTTTAAAAACTTTAGTAATTTTTTTCTCGGAAAGCTGGCATCACTGAAAAAAAAATAAAACCACATGACCATCTTGGGTGCTAGGCAAATTTATCCTGAAAATTTCATTACAATCGGTTGAACCGTCTAGGAGGAGTTGCGGCCACAAAATTTTGACTTACGACCGAGCGAGTGAGCGAGCGAGCTGACGACGCACATCCATACACCCACATAAACTAAGTTCGGATTCGTCATCTAGAGGCTATATGAAGGATTTCTATACAATTTTTTTTTTGAAAATGTTACAGACACCGTACCAAACGTTATACCACTTTTCCTTGAAATCAAAGTGGTAGAAATGTGAATGCATCCTATCGTGTCAACAAAAATATCCGTTCGACTTTTAACTAAACACCACCGCAGTACCCTATCCCGGATTTGTCCAGTGTCGTATTGTCGTATGCTGGAGCTATAACCAGTCGTGAGGGTCGCGACGCGCGCCAGAGAGTATTACACATTTCTGGGGGACGAGCAATGGAAAGACGCGGTGCGAGGCAGAAAGGGGAGCATCGGTATTACTCGCGTTTCATACATTCGCTGATGTTGTCGGTCGTTATTCACGGTTACGTGACTCGCACGCTAGTTTAGATTCTAACAACCCTTGGCAGTATGCCCTCCCAACGCAAATACATATGTATTCTATGATGTACTGTTACGGATTTTCGTCTATATAGATTATTGTAGCAATGTTGGCTGGCGGTTGGGTTCGTGGGCTGCAAGCATGTGGGCTGGCCTAGTTGGTCGATAATCATTTTGTGTATTAGTTTACGTAGTTTGCCTTGGTGTTGGGTTTGTTATGATTGTGAATTGATTTTGTCATAGTTTGTTATTTTACTTGAAGAAAAGTTTCGCGTTACTATATACCTACGTAAAATATAATTTTAATTCAAAAGGTAATTTTAAAAGAATAAAAATATTTGACACTATCCGCTGTCCCATTTGTGTGGATTAATAAAAATTTACGTCAAATTTTTTCTTACATTATTGCCAGAGTAAAAAATATAGTACGATTTTGAATATTGCAAGTTTTGCTGTATTGAAACAAAAATAGTATAAATAAAGTTTAAAAATTAATAATGACCGAAGATCGTAAAAAAATCTGATCAATTATATTTAAAAATATATACTTATCTACTCTTAATATGTACATATTAAAAAAAAAAATTATGTTTACTAGTATTTTTCATTTTTATCAATAATATTATGTATATCAATTTATAATAAACAAACACCTATATTTTTTTTAAATCAGTCTTTATAATCAAATTACTGAAACCTATTACAATAAAATATATTAATAATATCTCAATTAGTACGGATTCTCGCTACAAATATAAATAACAGTGCTATGCTCGGTATTCCAGTAATATATTGAAACATAAGATATTATTTTTTTTGTTCAATTCTATACTTTAATTTTTAATGAAATTAATAAAATTATTTGTATATTATTTAAACAATTTCCAAATACTAGATATTTATTGAATTTTTAAATATAATCTTTTCATGTGATTTTTAAACAAATTCGTATAAAGTCGATATAACAAAACATAAATTTAGAAAAAAAAACTCGGGTACACTTTGTTACCTGAAAAGGTACTATATGCATTGTGATTCAACATCATATGTCATATTTGAGTGACAGTTTTAAAAATCTTTATATCATGCTGATTTGTCTGGCAATGCTTTTCCGAAATTCTACAAATCTGTTTTATTTACCTGACAGTTTTGTAAATGCCTCAATTTTATTATAAATTTTATACTACTGTATCTATTTTGTAGATTTATTTTCGATGCGAAAAAATAGATAAAAATTGCATTTGTTAAAATACAAATGTGTTAAATAATAAAGTGGATCAATTAATAATAATGTTACTGGCAACTATGTTAATTATTTTAAAATGTTTAATATATCAGTCTAATTATCTCTGAAAAACAGAGTTTTAAAGAAGATGCAAGAAACTGAATTAAATATATTTTTTCCTTGGATATAATAAGTTATAGTAATTGAAAAGATATAAAAGTAAATATTAAAATATTAATGGTAAAAGAATAACACAAAATAAGCAACTCTAAACACAAAAATTAGTAATATTTTTTCAACACAGTAAAAAATTTTTCAGAACTCATTATATTATTATTTTATTTCTGTGTTAATTTTTATTAATAATCGATGTTTCGACTACCCTACGTACATCATCATCAGGAAAAATGATATAAATGATATTACAATACTTTTTATTTTTATTAGAAATCAGAAATCCACGTCCCTTTTTCTTAATAATATCACATATTTTCACGACAAGAACTACACTTGTTATGTACTAGAATAACTTTTACAAAGGCTATACTTCATTTACTAATCGTTTATTTGGAATATGTTTGCATATTTTCTATCAGAAAGAAGAGAAAAAATCAGTTGATTGATGCTTGGTCAAATATTATTCTGTAAATAATAAAACTGACAAAAAATCCGAAACAAGTCCTATTCGAAATTCTCAATTTAATTAAAAATTAAAGAAATTCAATTCCTAATATGAAAATACATGAAAGGATAATAATGGAAGAATCACATAACGTAATAATTTCTTCATTATTATATATAATTCATCATCAACAACAGTGATAGCCTAGAGACCTACATTCTCAAAATTCAATCCGAAAACCACTCACTACGGCTAAAACAATTCGACCATTTTCATCATTTATCCCCTTCTATATCTCCCAGTCTCCCTCTATCCTACTAAAACGCTTCAAACATTTGCTAAATCTACGCGCACAACAAAACCATACTACGAGTATTTCCAGCTAATATACCATAACCATACACCATTGCAGGAGACATTTAATTGTATCCATTGCCACGTCGCGTCGCACCGAATTGTTTTAATAATTCAACGAACGAACACACGATGGGAAATGGTGTGGCGCTGCCCCGGCTCGTTCGCCCGGTGCAAATGACCGGTAATGAACGAGCCTTCCACCGACTGTCCATTGGGGAAACGTAATCATTTTGCATGAGTTGATTGTTTACTTTTGTTTGTTTGTTTGTCTGTCTGTGTGTTTTGGATGAGGTTATAAAATGCTCCGGAAACGCACTATATTAATTTTGATGTGCCCGTGTACTCTATATGCATTATTAATTGATACATACTAGAAAATAGTTTTGGTCCGTTTTTGAATTAAATATTTTTATGAATGCAACGTGATGAAATAACAAAATATGTGTGTAAAATGTTTCATGTATATGTTTTCAAATAAAATATTTTTTTTGATGATATAGTGGATACGTTAAATAACAAAACATTTTCAATTGACAAATGTTAAAATAATTGGTTTTTATTTTAATATTTACGAGTAGTTATAGTGGTAACTGAATCTAATAAATAGAAATAATTATTGTTTTAATAATGAAAAAGTCATTTAGATTTTTTTGAAAATAATAAAATAATTTTCAATTTAATCAATGAAACGTACAGTACATTTTTGCATTTTGTATCATAAGAGCTCAAAATTTTATTATTTACACTTGTCCGATTTAAACTTGAATATGTATCACTGATATGGAGCCCAATATATAAAAAATATTAGTGACAATTTAAAATTGGTACAAAGGCGTTTTGTAAAATACTTAAGTTACAGACAAATTGGTATTTTTAACTGACTAACACCAACTTTTGCTACAACATTTATTTCAATTTCACACTCATCATACATCTTCAAAGAGGTATCCGAGTATCTCACCTTGTACTACTTGAGCTGTCTGATTTCAAATCTCTTCAGACTAGACGCATGTTCTATCGATTTCATATATAAGTTTGTTCATATAAAAATCGATTGTACTAATATTAATACTAATACTAATATTATAACTAATATTAATACTAATACTAATACTAATACTAATACTAATACTAATACTAATACTAATACTAATACTAATACTAATACTAATACTAATATTAATATTAATATTCTTGTAATATTATATAGTTTTATAATTATTTTACTAATTATCACTGATTCTCTGTAATGTTCTACTTTCCAAAACTGTGGTAGCACTAGTTTTCTTTTTTTTAAATTTATTTTATAGTTTAAATTATTGTACATATTATCTTTTTATTAATGTATATAAATACTTGTATATTTTCCGGTTCTATAATTGAGTATATATCTGTTGAACCGTGTTTTAAAAAATAAACAAAAAATAAAATAAAGCCTTATAATATATTTATAAATTCTAAATTGGTTAGCAAAGTTTAAAGACAGATTTTGTAAACAAAGCAAAATTTAAATAGCCTTGTTTGTGAGTTATTCTTAGTGAAGATTTTCGAAGTAAAAAAAAGACATCGAATTTTTGTTTGACACAATTTTATTCCCTGTAGCGTACCAGCTAAAGGATAAAAACTTTTACGAAAGCAATGAAGTGATAAAATCTTATTATGGGATAAGACAGTTTTATTTGACAGTGTGATACCACTAAAAAAATTCTTGCTTCAGAAAATTCAACTAGAGCTACATGTACAAGCAAAAAAAGTATGTCAAAGTAGTACGATATATTGTATCATAAGCACAAGTATAGAAAAAAAGCTGTGTTGTGTCAATGTAGACTTTGAAGCTTATAGTGTTTCACATATTATCACTTAGCTTTTGTGTTAGAAAGAATAAGACCCGGTTGCACAAAGCTTTGTAAATTAACTAACTCGTTAACTTTCCAACTGACCTATAAATGAGTCAGTTCAAAAACAGTTGACAATCTAGTAACAGTAAACAATAAATAAATTTAAATATAATCCATATTTTCAGCAAATCTCCGAAAATATTCGGAAATTTAATAATTTGTCGTGGGATAAATTTTCAATATATTCTTTTAATTACAATATATCAATCTTTTTATTGTTTAAGTCATCTTGGTTTACGGGTCCATATTGCGGGGTTTTGCGTTCAGAATATTCTATTATAAAATGTGTATATTTTATTGCTACGATATTAAAAAATAAAAATAAAAAATAGTCTTTTCATTTTACAAATTAATTAAAATATTTATCTGTAAACAATCAGAAACAAAAAATAATTGAAAATATATTTGTAAAACAAAACAATTCTAGATAATTTAAATCTATCTTGATTTATGTACTTAAAGCAATTGCAATTTACTTTAGTTTTTTTACTATTTACTTTATCTTTTATTTATTGATTTAGTTTTAAATTTATTGGTTTTAGTCAGCTATATTTATGATCGTATAAATGTAAAAAAAATGACTTTATTTTGTCTTGAAATCTGAGAAAATGTATTGATACATTAAATGATATTTTTTATATACTACAATAAATTTTAACAATTCAGTAAAATAAAATATATAAAGACAAATAGTTAAACGTTAAACGGTCAGCAAAAACAGTACTACAAGTGTAGGAATTTTATCGTCGTGTTTTATGTCAATTTTTGTGAACACTTGCTGAAAATAACTCATTCTCAAGGGAAAAGTACCACTTTCTAGTGTCCAATCTCAAGTAATATAATCAGAGTGAAACCAAGATATTACATCCCAAAAGATATCAGCAAAAAGATTTACGTCCTGTTTGTTTTAAGGACAGCAAATAATAAAATAAACAACAAATATTAAAATGATGTGATACAGTAATTGTTATATATATATAAACATTATTTTTGGAGATATGATAATAATATTATTGTAAAATCAGCATTATTAAATAATTCTAATCTATAATATATATAGTAGAAAAGTGTTTTTTGTATTTCCATTAGTTCTAAATAAAATTATTATTTTATATAAAAAGTTATGGATAAAAAAATATTCTCAAATAATTCAATTGTCTAAATATTTCCTTAAAATTTAACAACAAAACCAAATGAAACTCACCTGAACTCAACAAATCCCTGATGCAGTAGCAACGCCATAAAATCGCCGGCCATATCATCGCGTTCGCCCGTCAGAAGAAAGATGCCATCGTAGGCCTCCGGCCGCAATTCCAAGCTGAGCTGCACGTGCTTGTAGGCGGCCCGTAGCGCCGGAAACGCTAACCAACTGCGCCCGGTGAACCGTGGCGATCGAATCTCCACGTCTGTAACACAAGTCAGAAAAACGAAGACCAAAATCAAATTGCCGAACTGAACTGATCGTATTATATCGGAAAGGAAAGTTGCCTAATGCTAGTTAGCGGATTATTATTTGTTTGAGCTTTATTACATATTTCATTTTTTTCTGTTAATAAACATTACGTATTTATTAATTCCATTATCTGGAAAGAAATATTTTATTTTTCTTGACTGTTGCTTAACGTAAAAGTAAATATTTTATAATTTTAATATTATAATTATTATTTAAGTTTAAAAATTTGTTCTTTGTACAGATAAATTTTATTTAAATAACAATAATAATCTAGTACATTTTAATAGCAATTAATTTAGTTAATTTTTAATAAACAATTACATATCGTGTATAATAACTAAAAATTTAAGTTGCTCATACCAGATTATTATTATTTATCTTCGCAAGTTTTAGAACAATTATTTGACATCTTTATATATTCAATAATTTTTGGAAATAACAAATAATCTCTTAGCTAATATAGTAGGAGTAATATTTTTGTAAATATCCATCAGTAACAAAAACAAATAACAAACTTTATTCCAAACAATTCAATTAAATAACTGCCTAACAATTCATTCATCAGACTCTATACATATTCCATTTTACTCCGATTCGCTCAGCGTGAAAAGAGAGATACTTTAAACTAATGAAAAATACCGTACGCAGAGCATAGAAGCGATTCTCTTAATGTGTATTAGAAAACTCGCTATGCCAATCTTCTCTCGCACGTGTAGCAGGCCAGAGCACCAGGTGGATCCGCGGGCAAGCCTGCCTGCGTTATCCCCGAGATGGCAATCAATAAAAGGGCTAGCTAGGCTATGCCCCCGTTCGGACGTTTGATAGTTTGATCGGTTTGGTCCCTTTATTAAGTCGTCGAACGGTGAACGCACACGAGGATTTAGACGAAACTATGGACGAAACCTAGGCGATGAGATTCCGTTCGTTCGTTTTTTTTTTCTCCTGACAAAACGTGGGTTTACCGAGATAGAGAGAGTGGGAAAAGGGCGCGAATGCGAATCAATACGTTCGTTGGTTGTAGGAGAAGTTTGGAGTTAGAGGGACCTCGTGAGTATCACTTTGTGAAAATGTGCGAATCATCATTTTGATTTCGGGAGATTTGGATGATCGGATGAACTGTTTGGATGGAATTTTTTCGGGGCAATATTTTTAAATGGGTTTACCGAATGAGTGTGATTGTTGTTGGTATTATTAGGATTTATTTTTCATTTTGATACAATTTATTTTTATTTTAAAAATATATTATACCGTATCGCTGAAAATGTATTATTTTATTTTCGTAATTTTCTCTAAATATAAGTATTTGAATATGTTTCAATATTATTCAATATATATATAAAAAAATCATAAATTTTTAGTAAATTTTATTAAGTTTTGTTATTTGCTAAATTTTTAAATTGCTGAAATTCTGCACACTTTCTATTATTATTGTTATTATTATTTATATATAATTCATAAAATCGGACAATATCTCATCATTATTATTTTCATGCTGCTGATTCTTTCTCTTTATATTAGTAATATATTACATTGTTCATTATGTAACTAGTGTATATCATATCATTTGTAAATGTATTATTTTTTATTGTATACTGTCTAAGAAATCTAATGTTAGATAGTTTTTCTTAAATAAATATATAATTTACTAAATATTCATAAATTTTAAAAAATATACAGACTAATTTTATTTTCGTAAAAAATTTAATTCATAATTTCTTTCACAATACACTGATTTGTAAATTAATATCACAAACCGTTATTTTTGCATTTCCGTTTGAATCTCGATTTTGTTTTTATTTCGGTACCAGTTTTGTTCCAGTTCCGATTCAATTTCGGTTTATTTACTATTAAGATCCAATTCTAGTTTGCTCTTTTTATACATTCATAATATGTAGTTTATAATTTCCTAGTAAAATTATAAATATAAAATTTTAGAAATATATTTAAAAATACTACTTATTATTATATAAAATCAAAAATTGTTACCTACTTATAATTATAAAATGGTGTATTAATTTATATATTACTTATAAATTTTTGTAAAATGAACCAAAATTTATGAACCGGTATATTGTTCCAATTACGTTCCAATATTCCGGTTTTGTTTTCGATTACGGTTAACCGGGAAATTCCTGTTTTCAGTTCGAAACACTAATTCCTGGTTTATAAAGGATATTTTATTAGTTCAGTGACAAACTTTGACAAATAAAAAAGTTAATTCTATTTCAAAAAAAAAATGTTTTATAAACATGGATCCGTTTGTCTTCTTTAAATTTTTTAAATATATTTAAAAAAAAACAAACAACAAACATACTAAAATATTGCCATTTAGAAAAAGTAAAAATAAAAAAGATATTGCTTTTTGACATTTGAAATCCAAAACTTCTATTATCATGCGTATTTCTTTATTTATCCAAAACATTTCCGTCGCACACATTTGAGCGTTCATTTCAGTTTTGCAAACCAGGAGGTTTGGAGATCCACATACCTCTGGAGACCCGTACGTGAGCGCCATCAAGTCCCGCCACTGGCGGAGATAAGGTCAACAAAAGCACGTGATAGCACATCAGCATCAGATTTTTTTTCCCCGACTTCAACATTTCCGTCCCTAATGCAATGCGTGCCAGCCGCCATTGTTAGCCGGATTTTCGTTTGTTTTGCAATTATTTTCCATGGCCAACTTTTTTTTTAACTCGCAGTGACGTCACGTTTTTAATAGCAAAGCGTAAATTGAAAATCGCTCGGAAACTCGTTCTCTGTTTGCTTCTTTCCATTTGTTTTATTTCGGCCGACTGCGATTCGATGGCGAAATTGGAAATTCTACAGTTCTTGCTGTGTTACTCTGTTGCTGTTGCTATTGCTATTGCTGCCATAGCACACTTGATTATGTAAACAATTTGTGTTGGAATAAAGAGTTTAATGCGTGCGATAAACAGAGTAATGTCCTATGAATTATGTGGGCTGTAACTAGTTGAAAATTGAAGCCTATTTAGTGAACTATATGTATAAACGTGTTGTCCTTTATACCGCTAAAATTGCCAATTATTATTGCATTATTAATGAAAAACGAGATTTTCTCGTCAAATAAACCAGATAATAGATGAACTTTTGATACAACATGACAAATACTCTCCACTAAAATTTATCGTTTTACTATATTTTTGCCAGTAAACTAATATATTTTATATATCATTTATTTTATAAACAAAAAATATAACATTTTATAATTACCTACTAATTAATACTGAGTTAAAATTAATTTGTTCTTAAATTAATTATTTTTATATTAATACTAAAAAATTCAATATCTTAATATATTAATGCAACTAAAATGGTAATCTTCAGGCCTTCACGGCCGGTATATCCATCGAATTTATAGAATTTTCTGCGCAGAAAATTCTAAACTAAAACGAGTTAAATATTAAATCTTTTTTAGATATGTTTGCAATGATTTTTATATTTAAAATGCAACATGGTTTGCTGCCGAAGTATTTAAGTGGTAATCTGAAATTTAATACTAGTGTACTAGTATTTTTATATTAGTAAAAAGTCTAAAAGTAGTACTACTAATAATATATTTTACAATGGATTAATTGAATATAATAAATTACCGAAATATATTAAAGGTTCAAAAAATTTAAAAACTTTTAAAAGTTGAAATTAAAAAAAAAATTACCTGAATAAAGTCATCAATGTTGTAAATATTATGCTACATTTATAAAATCATTTGTAATCTATTTGGATTTAGTTTAAAATTACTAATTAAGAAAACTATTGATTTTCATCCATTTAATCCCGATAAACTATATAAGTATCACATCAAT
This sequence comes from Clivina fossor, assembly GCA_963966155.1. Taxonomy (NCBI): domain Eukaryota; kingdom Metazoa; phylum Arthropoda; class Insecta; order Coleoptera; family Carabidae; genus Clivina; species Clivina fossor. The sequence goes on from OZ014558.1 coordinate 4,212,194, forward strand.
ATCATTTTCATCACAATTTCTAAACAAACCAAAGTGATCAGCTTATAAACCCATTCAAGTTAGTCTTGAATTGAAAACGGGTATACGTTATAGGCAATACACTCAGTAAATTTATTGGTGATGAGGGTGCCATTTCAAGACAGCCATATATTAACACAAACTCAAACTATCTACATACATACATACGTACATATACATCTCTCATTTAAACACACGTATACATACATATCATCAACACATCACAACAACACCACACACTCGCCATATTTAGCACCCGCAGATAAGTTATAACGGGGAGTATGTTAAAGTTGAAGCAACAAGTTATAACATTCATAGTATATATGTTGTAACTTTGAACTGGTACAATATTAATATGAAAGTTATTGTTAAATTGAGAATAACATTAATAATAGCAGTTACTCGACACCAGTACAAGTTTTGTTTTGCGATCTACCTAACGTACTACCGTCCGCCATTAAAACTCCTTCTAGAGTTACTAGTTGGTTAGTTAAGTCGGAGTTGGTTTCGTTGGCGTTTGGCTCTGCAAAGATAACGAATGAATTTTCGGTGGTGATAAAGTAGTTTGGCAATGTGTTTTGCGAGTTAACAGCAGCATGTGTTGATAGCGCTAAAGGATTAAATTATTATTTGTCAGCCATTTCATATTGTTTCGGAGATTTGGTTATTAATTTGCAAGAATGATAAAAGCGATTTGATGATAATTAAAGTACATGATGATTTAATTTTAATGTGATTGTTTAGTTTAATTATTATTATCATAAATTTGATTAATTATTATGAATAAATAGATTAAATATATTAGTAAATATTTATGAAGATAAATAATATACGTTGGGAATAAATTCTATAAGCCGGTCCACCGAGAAATGTCTCGATGACCCACCGACCCAGTCCTCCATTACTAATCGACAGATTAACAAACAAACTAAATATATATATATATATATATATATATATATATATATATATATATATATATATATATAAATATTATTTCATTATATATTACTGAATTTATAATAAATACAATTAACACAAAACTTTTATAAACTAATTCATCCAATAATGTTATTTGATAATACAATAACAACAAAAAAATCGATAAAGCTAAATATATAAAAATTACGAGAATCAGCTAACAAGCTTACAGGTTATCAAACGTAACATTGTTTACACTTTATGTGCAAAAAAACAACTAAATAATTTAGTAATGAAAATCAATAAATAAAGTACATGAAAAAACAACTACATGAAGCACCGTAGCGTACACAGAACTGATAAAGCAAATAACGGGAGGGTTATTATAAAATACCCGATTGACAGCGGGATTTTGTTATCATTATACCCGGGTTTGATTAATAGCCAGTACGATGATGTATTGCTAATTCATTTTACCAATACATGTAAAGAAAATGTCCCTATCAAATGAACATCGCCAGACCACTGGTGTAAATCGATCAGTTGATTATGTCACTAGCTATTTTTTTATTGTCATTTTTGTGTAATCATTTTTCTTCATTTGCAAATGAAAAAAAAAGATGTCTTGATAATACTTCAAAAGCATATACAGTACAAACAAAAAATATGTAATTCTAATTAGATGACTATTTTAGGTGATTTGTTTATTTCAATGACATTTCCAATAATATTAGTTATTTTATTTATATAGAAATTAGTTGAAATATCAAATCAACTATAATATAAATGGAGAACCAAAGACAATGTTTTGTTATATTAATAAGAGAGAGAAGATTTCCTTCAATGCCTTTGTGTTAGTTGTAGAATCCATTTTAGATATACATATAGGAGTGCCAAGTTACAAAATGCAAACAAACACAATATTCATTCTTTTTACCGACAGTCACATCATATACAGGATGTAACAGAATAACTATTCCTAATTTTCAGAAATGATAGAGTGCACTTAGAGAAACATTTTTTATTAATAAACTAGTGTCCGAAAATTTTTCGGTGTCAAGATACACTAGATATCGTTAAAAACAATTTTAATTATTACAACGTCAAAGAGTAGTTAAGTTAAGGAACATTTTATTAGAAATAATAGTGCATTAAACTTTATAAAAATTGTTCGAAGTTACGACCACCATTTTCGATACACAAGTTGTAACAATGTACAGGCTGGGCAAATTTGGACGTTTTCATAGGGGAACTCGGAAACTATAAGAGATATGGAAAAATGGACCGCGCATTATCGATCGCTTTTTTTGAGAGAAACTCAATTATGAAAACAAAAATTAGCTATCGTCTTTTGTTTTCGAGTTTTCTTAAGGCACTTTTTTGAGTAGAATGAAATGGTCTTAACGGATATTATAAATCTCCGTTAATTCTCGGGTTATAACATAAAGTTGTGTTTTTTACAATCGACCGCCGAAAAAAAAAAAATTTTCCGGACACTAGTTTATTAATAAAAAATGTTTCTTTATGGGCCCTCTATCATTTCTGAAAATTAGGAATAGTTATTCTGTTACACCCTGTATAACAGAGATATTTTAATCATACCAAATTTGACATATCGAGATTTTTACAGATAAGCACGAATTAGGCTTATAGTAACACGAATCAACTGCTTTTAGCATAGTGTCCTCTGTCGGTTTGTCTGAACGGATTGTTATAAAATTTCATATTGAAATTTTGGATGTGAGTATCTTAATTTGAACCACTTTTGGTAAAGATCTGCCAACCAAAAGTGTTTTACGAATATATCGCAACAGAAATATATTTCGAAAAAATTTGTTTAACAAAAGTTGCTAAACAAATTAAAACTAACAACATTTATTAAAAACATTTTTCGATACGGCTAAATATTTTTTTGATAATTTTTCATATTTTTATGATATACTATATATAATTCTGTAAATAGATGACATATTTATCTCAAGACAGTTTTGTTTTTAGTTACCATGACTAGAATAGTTGTTGTTATACATATTTTTCTACATCATAAATCAGATTAAAAAATAAATTTGGACACGCCTGACTATAACAGTTAGATTATTTAATTAAATATTTTTTAACAATGATTACTTTTGACTAGAACAGACGTTGACATTCATTAATAAGCAATGTAAAACTTAGGTGACGATTTAATCTAATTATTAAGTTATATTTTCATTTAATTAACACATTATAATTATTCGCCGGCTAAAATACGAAAACGGGAAATTAATAAATGATAAACTAGCAAAGATAAGCACTGTACCTAAGTTCGAGCATAAATTTAATTAAAACAATATTCAAACTTATGACATTGGTTTTTATATTGTTTTTTCTAAAATAGTATTTTTTTTTAGTTTTTATACAATGTATGTACATTAAGCATAATAATATTCGACGTTTCCTTTTTGTATTAAATGTTTATATGTAATATTAATTTATTTGCATTTGTAAATATATTTATTACTACTAATAAAAACCTCCGTCATTTATGCCAGATTTATAACTATCCCGATTATTTATCTATCACTGCTAGTTAACTCTCACCTCTAATTTTACTAACAATTAATTAATATAGTTAGACATTTAAAAAAAATACGTGCAAGACTATTATAAAACACATAAATCAATGTTTTTGACAAAATATTAGTGTACTATTAATAGAGAGATATTGTGTTAACACGAGCGGTAATAAGTTCAACGTTATTTCAATAACGCAAACGTTTTTAACGGAATTAGAAATGAGAATTATTGTGCTAGTGCTGGTAATTCTATCACATTACCTCTAAGTTCCAAAATAATCCGTCAGTTAGCGTATTCGCTAACATGTCATTAAGATTAAGTTTCTTTGTTTCTTCATTTAGTACCTAATCGTATCCATAATGTTACATTTGATATAAATCTGCATCATCAATATTTACATTAGCCTTCATAGCTACATATCACATTTCTTCCTTGATGCTGAATTGATACGTGGTTTAACAAGTTGCAAAATACGTTATTTACGTTACCGGATGGTGTTATCGCAAATAACGTACGCTATCATTATTAACGTGTGCTATTTACTACTAATGACTGCGCATGTGTAGATGTCAAAATAACGTAAATATAAATGCCGCACAAAGTTATGTAAATACACAATATTTCTCTAATAACGGATATGTTCGAAATTTTATTTTACTTTTTTAGTTTAGATTCTCATTTGATTGTTATATCAATATCATGTAGCTAAAACCCTTATTCATATATTTCTATTCGGATTTATTGAATAAAAATATATATTTTTCTATTCAATTTATATATACATATATACTAGATACGTCATAGGCGATCTGTTATAGTTACTAACTGATTAGACGTTATTTGAGGTTATTATTGTCATATCTGTGTCTGGATTTCATAGAATATCTAAATCTTGTTAAAAAATATTTAGGCATAGTTGCACAAAGCACTGTTAATTTAATGAAGGAGTTAACTAGCCAACTAAATTGTCAACTATCTTCGAATTGGCTTATTTAATGGTCAGTTAGCAAGTTAACAAATTGTTTAACTTACAAAGCATTTAACTAGCGAGCCATAATTAGTTAATTTACCTTTATCGTTATTAAATTATTTTAAAACAATTTATTCTACTCAGAAAAAAGTTTTTATTTACTGAATATTTGAACAATTGTAATAAACAAACCCAGTGAACAATCACTTCAACATAAATGCTTTAAACAAGAAAAACTGGCGAAAATGAAGCTATGACAAAGTCTGCGCCGCCAAGTGACGACGTTTTACAAAAATACAAAAGCGGAAATCCGCTTGGAAAATATGTGCGCGTTTACACCAGAAAAGATAAAGTGAAGAAGAAATCCGGGCCCGGGCCGTTTTATTCTTTTTCCTCTTAAAAAAAGAAAAGAAAAGAACATAGAAAAAGAGAAAAGGAAAAATGCAACGAACAGCATTAGTAATATCATGAGCAAAGAGAATGACTTGACTACATCACTAAACTACCAGTCGTAATGTTTTGGACGTGTTGAAAGATTTATGAAAACGTTACATCAAGATGGCGGCGTTGAACGTAACCGAATAATAAATGGAGTGATATGATTGAATGCGTTGAGGTCCTGCCAACTGAAAATTCACGTTGTACCAGGTCATAAAATCGGACGGGCCTCACGTCAAAAACCACACACATCGTTTTCATCATGACAAAACGAAATCGGATCGGATTGGGCACCCATCGATTCCTAACCCAAATTTACATAACATCGATTGCAATATTTGAATGAATTTCAGATTTATTTATATTGATAAAAAAGATTTTTAAAATATTATATATTTTTACAGAAAAAAGAAAACATTGTTATATATAAAAAAACATAATGATTTAAAGTCAGAACTATACAAAGTCAGAATAAATACATTTATTTTAGAAAGTGGCTATTTATACATACGGTATGTATACGCAATTGGCTATTTATACGTACAGTATTTTTACGTAATTGACTATTTAAGGTAGGTTAGGTTAGTAGGTTGGTTTAGGTTTTTTTTTTCTTTTTAATATGTATAAATAGCCAATTGCGTATACATACCGTATGTATAAATAGCCTCATCCTTTATTTTAAAGAACTGAATTGTCTCTTAATATAGAAAGAGTAAAATAGAGGAAATATATGTATATTTAAGTCTCATGTAAAGAAAAAATAATAAAATATATTTTTTTTAATTTTTGTTGTTATTTCTTCAGCCAGTTTTGGCTGTTATGCTATTATCAAGAAACATTTTAAAATTTGTGTATCTACGTGTCATGTAAAAAGTTTAATTTACATGGAAAAAGAATAATTTAAGTAAGAAAAGCTTAATTCACGTGAAAAATAAACTTCGTTTATTTTGTGGTAATTTAAAAAACACAAATTTACAATTTTTTTTGAAAATGTAAATTAATTCTTTTTAATGATAAATTAAAATTGTAAATGTAATTAGATGCATTATAAATTATAAATTAATTTCTTTTGTAATTGAATTTGCTGAGCTCTATTTACAACCATATTTTTAAATTGACATTATATTGTTTTAGTTGAGTTAACAGTTCTAACTACGGGTACTAATCTTAAAAATAAACAAAAAACTAAAATAAATAATAAAAAATTCTGTTGTAATAAAATATAATGTAAAATTGAATGTAAACAACAAAAAATTCAATAATCTGAACAAGTTTTTTCCAACTCACTTAATACAACAAATCCAATATAAATCTTTTTTTTCATGTCTTCAAAAGTAAATTTACTTTAACACATATTTTTGTTTTATTTTTGTATCTGATCCACAAATGTTGTTATATGATTGATGATAAAACATAAAGAATGCCCTGACGTTTACAAGATTGAATTCACTGTAATTTAATTCTCATTTATGGAATTCTGTTGCTGAAGAGAAAAATGAAAATAAAAATGAAACAAATATACATGAATAAACAAAAAGGTATTAACTTGTTTTTCATTATAAAATAAAAAAGATTTGAAAGTCAGTGTTCATATCACATGTAAAGTATAATAATAAATTTTGGTTAAATTAAATTTTTTTAAATTCGTCTTTATGAAAACATTATAATAAAGCGTTATTATTAAAAAAAATATATATTATTATCTAGATATAGTAAAAAAATCTTTCAAAACTCATTATATTAATATAAAACGGCTTTAGGTTTTAGTTCTGTAGCTTACGTATATCTTCCTGATGAAGATGTACGTTGAGTACGTTAAAACGTCGATTATTACATACATATACAATCACACCATGTACCCAAAAGGGTGTGGCTTTTTCCACTATTCCGAAATCAGTTTCCTCCAAACATTCCCATTCAAACAAGCAACTTTAGCTACATCCACATTCATAATATGTACTGTGCTATAGTAATAAAGACATTAGATTTTCTCCAACATAAAATTTCAAATATGTTTTAAATCTGTATGTAATTTTTTGATTACTTTTGACTTACTTTGAAACATACGAAATACTGTGATTATTAGTAAAATAACTAATTATTCTATGTCAAGGATTCATGCAGTATATTATTTATTATATAATAAAAATTTGTTCCACGTTACGTGAACGTGCATCACACATTTGATTTCAGGGCCAAACACCATTTTCCATATTCTTCCCCTAAACGAGCCACCACTGAAAATGCAACAGTATTACTGCCTCACCGATGGGTATCAACACAAGATCCAGGGAGCTAACCTTACTAGCCAATACCTTGGTGTGCCACGTTCCCAAGATTTATATACAGAGGGGGGTGTTCTAGCCATGGCATCGAGCAATATATGGGGATCTAGTTAGCGTGGAGACAGCGTCCTGGTTGAAATTACTTTCGTGCGTTTTTTCCTCTCTTCTGTCTCACCCGGTATTTCGTTACTCGAATGCGAATACATCCCTTTTGCTGCCAGTGGAAGTATGGGGGAGCTGACGTCACACGTACTCCCCTTCGATAGTTTTCTATGTCTGGATACCGGAGATCACGTGGCCATTTGGTGTATATGTGTGGGTTCTTAAAGATGCGTGATTTTGGTTTGTGTATTTCCTACAAGTTTCGGTTGCTAGTTTTTTGTTTTTCTTCTGTAGGAGTTTTGTTTGATTTAAGGGTGATGTTAACTATCAAGATAGATTTGTTTTATTACAATGAAACTTGTTTAAAAACCAATAGTTGAGACGTGGAGGAATGTTGCTAACAATTATAGAATAGTATGATTTGTGAGAATTAATCTATCGATAAATATCATTAGTTTATTATAAGCTAATTTTTTTTATTATTAATAAAATTTGTAATTTGATTTAGTAATTTCCCATGAGATATTCTATATTATATTAGTAATATCATAGTTTCACTAATGTTATATTAATAAATAATATTAATACCTATCGTAATTGCAAGTAATTCATAATGTTTATATTTAACATAAATTTGCTTATATTTCAATTATCCACAAATTTAGCATAACAGTAACACAAACATTAACATAATACAAATTAGTTACGAAATCTTCTAATCCTGTGATTTTATATTGTAATCGAAGATATAAGCATAATATGTTTTGAAATATTTTTTAATATATAATAGTTCATTTACTTAGTAAAAACTCTTCCCGAATTCATTATATTAAAATAAAAAGCTTGAGGTTTAAGTTCTGTTTTTATTTTATATTAAAATTCGACGTTTTGATATACTAAACGTATATCATCATTTACCTTTCTTTAATTAATAAAAAATATATATTTTTTTAATCTTGTACTTGTACTTTGTTACCTAATAGGAGTAACTTGTTTCAATATTTTATTTGTTTATTATTTATATTTAAATGTCAAATTTTAATATAAAATAAAACAGAATTTCAAGCTAAAGCTTTTTTATTTTAGTTTATTGACTTTTATATTTCTTAATAATTTTATTTATAGTTTTAAATATTTAAAAAAATTTCATTTATTGTAGATTTACCCAAAGTTATATCAAATAAAAATAAAATAATGAAACAGTATCTACAACGTGTTCAACTTGTTACAATAGTAAGAAACATTACAAAAAAATAGTCACTACTTTAAAAAATTCTATATATATATATATATATATATATATATATATATATATACAGGGGCGTAGCAAGACCTTTGTGGGCCGGTGTGCCACTGGGATTAAGGGGCCCCCTTTACTCCTTGTATTGTTTAAAATTTTAATGTTCTTTTGGCTCATTTTAAGTACTAAATGTCATTTTTATTTTATGTCAGTTTGTGCCTTATTCGAAAAAAAATTTCAAATAAAAGTTGTTTTACTTTTATGATAATCAAAATTAATTAAAATTACTTTTTTTTAAATGCAATCTGTATTTTCAAAATTAATAAATTAAACTGAAATTCTTAAAGAAACAACTTGCCAAGAAATATATATGTATGTACCTAATAAAGTTGGCTTAACCATAAACAAGAAAGATGTGAAGATTTTCGATTTAACAGTTCAGAAGATAATTTTAGGATAAACGTTTTTAACGCTACGTTAGATATTATAATTGCACAATTAAAAGATAGATTTTCAAGTTTTACGGAAATAAATAAATTATTTGGAATAATTTTCCCAGAAAATTTAAAACAATTATCTGATGACAAATATACTGACGATTTAACCGCAGATTTTGAGGCACAGATATTATCTTTTAGGAAAACCTTTAAAAAACAGTTAGAAAATATTAATTCGGTATTTGAATTAGGAGAATTAATATTTACAGAATATTCTATTCTTAGTTCGGCATTTCCGGAACTTTGTACCGCTCTTATTTTGTTTTTAACATTTCCCGTATCAACTTCTAGCGCTGAAAGAACATTTTCAAAATTAAAACTTATTAAAACATATTTAAGAAACTCTATGGGGGAGAATCGTTTATCAAATTTGGCGATTTTGAGCATTGAAAATGAAAGAGCACGTACATTAAATTTAAATGAAATAATTCGCATCTTTGCTTCAATGAAAGCGAGAAAAGTTAAGTTTAGTTAAAGTTAATGAACTATGTTTGTAAACATATACTTTAAATTTGGTTTGTACTGTATGTTTTTGTGTTTGTAAACTTAAAAGAATCTATGAAAATGTATTTAACTTACTTTAATAAACTAATTTATATAATAAATATATTTAATCCTATGAATGTTATTTTATTCCTCTTCTTTGTTTTTTATTTATTACAAAAAATTAAAATAAACAAAAAAAATGGTAAGTATTAATGAAAATAAGGCTCTATTGGGCACTTTGGCTCGTGGGCCCCTCTCGCTCATGGGCCCGTGTGCACCGCACTCCTTGCACCCTCGGTTGCTACGCCTCTGTATATATATATAACTAACGCTGCTTGTTACAAATAAAACAAAAACAATCTCTTTTCATATTTTCTAGTTGAACAATTTGTTGTCCAATATGAACACGTACTATGGTGCACCACCTGTACTGATTTGTTTGTTTGGATGATAAAAATAACAAATCTAACAGAACGACATATCTGTAAAACGGATATATGGTACAAAAGGCTACAGAAAAAGAGAGAATCAATGTCTTGTCTTGTACGAGGTATATTTTTCCTGCACCGGTCAATATTATGACCCTTGAGATATTTAGGGGTTGAATTCGGGTGTGGGAAAATGGTTATGGATGTAGATGTGTGCATATATGTACGAAGATATTGCTCTACAAGATATACATATATATACGAAGTGACTTGAGGGATATTTACATGTATTTCATGGGTAATATACGAGACAAAAAAATTGCCTGTTTTAGATTATTGTTTACATTGTAAATATAAAAGAGATCGATCAATAAAAACGATATTTTATTACATTTAGATAATAAGTATGTTAAATTAGAAACGAAGAACTTGTGGAATCCCAGTTCAGCACGCTGTTCGAACAAGTACGGTTTGCTACAATTAATTTACATAATTTAAGTTTTAAATTAAAGAAGTAAAATTTTAATTAATCCAGTGTATTCTCACTGATTTATGTTTTCTTTTTCTTTGATGATTTCCATTCTTCTCTTATTATCTTATATTCTGTTATTATCTCAGTTTTTAAGTTTGTAACTTGTTTCTATGTTTTGTTTGTTTTATTATTTATGTTATTTGCATATTTTTTCCTGATGATACGTATATGTAGAGTATATCGAAATGTCGATTTTTAAATACAATATATACATACAGAACTTAATCCTAAAGCTTTTTGAATTTAATATAATGAATTCTGGAAGATTTTTTAGCATGCTAAATTAAACATCAACATTTTACCACATTATTGTAAAGTACTACTATTATTTATCAACAAATTGTATCATCTTTTACGTTAAAGCGTTTACTGTTATTTTTAATACTAATTCCAACAGAATCTTTTACTGTGTTGGTATCATACATCTAGTAGTTCACAAATATTTAAATATTCAATTAATCACACTGAACTAATATATAATTAAAAATGAATTGGCTTTGTCAATAACAAATAATACATTTTCTCCAAATTTATTAAATCAACTAATTATATATTAGTTAACTGCGATTAAATATTCATAAAATTCTTAGTTTCATACATAAAACATTGATTTAATACGTTTCAATAATTCTAATCGTTAACTTTAATAAATATTTTGTTCTATCAAAATATTTCTCAATGTTAAATAAATCTAATGTCTATAACTTAATTTCGATTTAAAAATAAAAACTTTTCACGTAAAGATATGAAAGTTATAAGATTCGTTCGGCTTGAATCTTGCGATATTTTTTCTGAGTACAACTGTACTGAAAAAGTTTTGCTGCAGACGTTATTCAAACTATCCGTGGACATGCAATGGATTCACTGGGGCATTCCAACACACCCGCACACCCGACTCAAACTGAAAAGCATTTCCTAAAGCATCCCCAAACATTTTCTATAAAGCAGTGGTGACTCGTCAACCATACGAGAGTATGTATGTACATTTCAGAAACTTGTTTTTTTTATTTTGTAAAGCTCTAGAAAAACAGATTTTCCATAAATCATATTCAAATATAGTGTATATTTTCCTAAAATTTATGTAGCTATAAAAAAAACTACTAACATGAATGATATTTAGATACAAATACGTGTAACATGTTATTTCTTTATTAATTCTGCACAGATTGTATCAAAAATTATAATACTTCTTGTTTTAAATATACTATTTAAATTCTTACTTCTGTACTTCTAAATTCCTGACAATTGGGGACGAGTTACATCTTTTATAGGTTTTAATACATAACATTTAAGTAATTTATATGAGTTTCGAAAGATATTTTAATAACAAAAACATTATCAATAAATTCTTGTTCAGATTTTGTATTGTATTTAAGTATTTTATTATAGTGTTTTGTCATTTCATTTATTTACATCAAAATCTGATAAATAAAAAGAATGATGCTAAAAATTATGAATTAAAAAAATGACGCGATGTATGTTAATGTTTTGTAAAATAAAATATTTTTTCACCGATTTATAATAAAAGTATAACATTTCAGAATATTAACAGTATCTAAAGTATCACTTTTATAACCTACTAATTTGTTTAACTTTTATAGCCTAAATTGGATTTTGTTTTTGGTCTACGGTATAAAAGTGTCTGTATAAAAATGTCTGTATAGTCATACTTTTACTATCAGTCGAAGAAAAAATAAAATAATGTACTCAATAAAGTAAAAAATACATTTACTAAATCAGCGCGTCAGTTAATCTGTCACTTTTATGCTTAATAAAACAAAGTACTTTGTTAACAAAAAATTTTAAATATAATATTTTATTACGTACAGGACATGTCATCAATATTTGTCATCACTGATATGTATTCAAGTGCTTTCGAATCGGAATGAAATTGTTTTGCCACCGTGCTATCCTTCATATCTAACCTAGTCTCAAACATAATAGAAGTAACTCTCAATATAAACAAAGTTTATTATTTGACTTTGTAAAACACTGTTGCCAATATATAATATATATAATAATATATAGTATATCTTTACATATTAAACTTCAACTGTATTAGAATAAGATATTTAAATGTATTTTAGTAAATTTAGCTAATTGCGCGTAGAATAGAAAGAATTAATTTGTCTTTATTAGAAACTTTAATACTGCAAAGTTTTCCCCTAGATTATGACGTGTTTTTCAGGTTTCATTGATTCTCCTGTAGTTTCACGGTATATTTAAATTCACAGATTATAAACAAAAATATATTCCAATCGATATAATCTTTTTTTTGTATGTAAAATTCGTTTTTCAATAAATTTTTTTATCGTGATGTATACTTTAAATTAAATTCAATATAAATTTAGTTTTTCTTTCAAAAAAACACTGAAACAAAAACAAACAAAGTGTGATTATCTAAGGTAGCTATGCAAAACAAAAACCGAAGTATAATACGATAAACAAAATCAAATAAAACAAAAACATGGAATTTATTTCGTTGTGCATAAGACAATGGAAAATTGTATCTTTCAATATTGTGAACACCGTAAAACAAAATCGAATTGCAAGTACTTTAAACAATATTACATCAATAAAAAACTACATACTGTTATAACAAGTTATGTTATCTTTGTAAAGTAAAACGCGTATGTAGCAAGGGCACTAATGTTTTTTACGGTAGATTCTATTTAGATAGAGAAAGTATGGCACACGTTTGTGCAATGTTGTCGTTGCAGCCATTTGGCGCTGCAATCGCGTCTCGGAAGCGATTCAAGATTAAAGCCTGGCGCTTTATTGAAAGCACACCAAATGACGCATAAAATAAAATGAGAATTTCCTACTTTTTTTTTCAAATTTGCCAACCTTACAGATAAAAAAAAGTATTTCATTTATATGACTGCATCTGCGCTGGTTGAAACATAGATTGCTTCGAGTATTCTTCAACTGTTTTTCCGTCTCTCTCGTTTGTTTTTCTAAATGGCGAAATTGAAACGACTTGATTAAAAAAATAATTACAAAGAACGCTAATTAAGTGCTGACGACGAGTTTATTTTCAAATGAAATTAAGTACTAAAGTTTAGTAAATGAGAAACGATTGTAAAAACTTAGACAGCGTTGTTTGTTAACAAGGAAACAACAACGTTATTAAAAATTTTAACGGTCGATGTTGTTTGAAATTAAAAGAAATTATTAATTTGATATAAGAAAATTTATGATTTAATCATGTCTATTGTTTTGTATTTATGTTCAAATAATAAGTTTAGATTTTGATTTTTATGAAAAAATAATAAATTTGATTGCACACCAAAAATAAACAAATAAAAATATATTTGTATTTGATGGCACACTACTTTTAGCATAAGAGAAACAGAGTAGGGAAGTCTATGCGATTCTCCTGAATATTTTAATCTAACTGGTCGAAGATAAAATAGCCGAACGTGGCGCGATTTTGAATCACGCCTAGCGAGTCAAAGCTGGCTATTTCAAATTCTACGACACTAAGGTTTCTAACGTTTTGTATGTATTCGTTTACTTTGACAAAAGTATATATATATATATATATATATATATATATATATATATATATATATATATATATATGTTAAGAAAACGACACGAGAAGAAACGAAACGACGCGATGTGCACACGAGAGATGAGAATCAATAACAAATTCAAATGAGTGGCTAAATGATGTAATCACGTCATGTGGCAAAAACTCTTTCCACTATCCCGAAACTAGATTTCTCCAAACATTCCTATCTAGAAAAGCAACTCTATAGCTTCATCTACATTCATGATATCTTTCATACATGCTCTTCTAATCTTACTACTTGAAAATTTTTAAACGTCCACGCAAACGTATACCTTTACAATCATTCATATATATATATATATATATATATATATATATATATATATATATATAACAGAGTATATCAAATATACGCATGGAATAACTATTCAACTGAAAATGAAAAAACTCATATCACCTCGACCTGGGATCGAAGTGATATGAGTTTTTTCATTTTCAGTTAAATATTTATTCCATGTTTATATTTGATATATTCTCATTTTTGTTTTTTACAACCATTAATTCTCACTTAAATCATATATATATATATATATATATATATATATATATATATGTAAATTAACCTGAGCTTTGCTTGGAAGATACAAATAGTTTATTATATTACATCAAAGCTTATAAATGCACCAAATTTATTTATGCAAATTGATTCACTGTTTTATTTTATGTTTCATGTTATTTTATATATAAAGAGTTTATACTATAGCACATCCTAATGAGTACATGGCGTGACTGTGTGTGTATGTATGTATTTATTTGAATTGCTTTCAAATTAAAGTCTATATAAAAACTCTTTTATTGTTGTCTAAAAGAAGAAAGAAGAAGAAAAAGTTTAAAATCCCTAAATTTTGTAATTATAAACAACAGCAAAATAAAATATATTTTAATAATAATCGACAATAATTCTTCTAAACCATGATAAAAAATCAGTTCAAATCAGTCCAGTAGTTTTTGTATATATGGTAAACATACAAACAGATATTTATTCAATTTATTCGCGTATCAGTTGTTAAAACATTGAGGGGAAAAATATTTGATAAAAATACATATTTTTAAAATTTGAATTGTATTAAAAAACAAACCAAATATAATAATTTCCATTTAAAAAATAAAACTAGGTGGTATCATAATATTAAAACTAAATATATAAAAATAATAAAATAAAATAAATAAAATCTGCATTAGTTAATATACGTGAAAAAAGTTATTATACTCTTTTTTGCTTTTATTTTCAAAAATAATAAAATTTATTATAATCCAAAATTCGAAAATATCAATTTATTGGAAAATCTCAAAAAGAGCAGATAACAAATATGGTTACATACATCAAAACAAGTAATTAATATTGACCACATAACTTTTGTTCCATTGTTCAAAGAAAAATTAATTTTCTTGTTGCAAAAAAAAAATTACGATATTTTTTTCTGTAATTTTTATTTTATAATACAATGGTCATTATTTGGAGAACCTGTTAAAAGTTTGCATTTATTCAACTTTAAAAAAATGTATTGTAAATTTTTTCAATTCCCCAATCATTACATGAAGCATGAAATGTACAAAAATATCCGTTTCGATTCGATAATAATATAATGCTACATAAAATACGAAAAGTTTTAAATTGAAACAATTTCTGGAGCAAAGTGAATCGTAAAATTTATTTGCACAGAGTCTGTATGTTTAGCTGGTATTTTAATTGAACTACGACTAAACTCCAAACTAAACTGCTTCGCTATTCGTCCAATAGAAAATAGATTCTTAAAATAATCCACGTATTTGCCAGTTGCCTCCATCGATTTATTGATTGCAATACAGGAAGTAGCCATTTGGCTAATTTATTTAATTGCATATGCAGTTTGAGAACAAGTTTATAAAATATTTAGTTATATTGATATGGTTAATTTGTTTGTGTAATAATATATTTTTACTGTACTAGTAAAAAATATAAAAAATTAATATAGTATTCATTTCTATATTAGAAAAATAGACAACATAAAGATTTAACGAAAATAATGGTATAAATAAACAAAATTAAAAAAAATATGTAATATCAAAATTAATACACTAAATATAATATTCTAAAAAAAATTTATAGCTCTCAAAATGTCAATTAAACTTATTCATTTATTTTCAAAACTAACAGTCTATCTGTTTTTTACAAATATTTAAAACCGAGTATTTATATGAAACTTTTTACTTTATTATTATTATAAAAAAATTGTTATATAATAGGAATAAATGAGTTAGTAATAAAAAAATTTCCATTGTTTCTAATAAATATTTTGTTACGATTTTAAATTTTTTACACTGTTGCTATAAACAGATATTTTATGCACAGAATATAGTGAAATAAAGTACAGTTTTTAACAGTTGTAGAAAAAGTTTTATTTTATGTAATCTAATGCAAAAACCATGTATAAACTTTCATAACAATTCCTGCAAAAATTGAAGATATCACGGAAGCTGAAAACCGTCTGCAATCTAGGTCAATATAGCTAGAAAGCACAAAACAGCAGAACCGTATGAAACCCATCTCAGAATTTTTGGCTATTTTTTGGCTAATTAATTACCACTGTGCCGATTTAATTGCCACTAATTAACAAAAAATACAAGGGGCTTGCTAGCTTGACAGTCAAGCTAGCAGAACCCTAGCAGCTAGAAAGCATAAGTCAGCAGAATCGTATGAAACTTATCTCAGAATTTTTGGCTATTTTTTGGCTAATTAATTACCACTGTGCCGATTTAATTGCCGCCAATTAAAAAAAAATACAGGAGGCTTGCTAGCTTGACAGTCAAGCTAGCAGTACCCTAGCAGCTAGAAAGCACAAGTCAGCAGAATCGAATGAAACCCATATCAAAATTTTTGGCTATTTTTTGGCTAATTAAATACCACTGTGCCGATTTAATTACCGCCAATTAACAAAATACAGGGGACTTGCTAGCTTGACAGTCAAGCTAGCAGAACCCTACGTTATATTATTCAAAATCAATCTAAATGAGTTCCGATTATTAATTGCCAATTAATTACCACTTTATTTATAACGAAATAATTGTATTATTAAACCCAATATAAAAACTTATAATATTGAATTCGGAAATTTGACATAGAACATTATTGATCCCGTTGAACTACTTGCAATTGAAGGATCGGCTTCAACAACGTTGTAACTAACAAATTTATCAAATTTGACATTGTTGGAAAATTATCATTTTCCAATTTTATATCACCCATAAAAAATTAATTAATAACAAATCAAAAAACGAACTCGCGAATTTATCTGAAATATAAAAGACTACTTATATACGAAAATTCCGAAAGATTCATAGAAAATTGTGAGCTGTATCAAGCTGGCACAACAACAAAAAAAAAACATAAGAAACTTTTTAAACCATTTATTAATTAATTAATTACCACATTTTTTAGTTTATAACCGCTTTTTTTAATAAAATACGGAAGTCGGGCCAGCTTGCTATGCAGCAAGCACAACCATATAATATAATAAAGCAAAACTATAAAAGAAACAACAAACATTGTTAAAATTTATTAACAAATTGATTACCACATTTTTAAATTACAACCTTTTTTTTAAATATACAGTGGTTGGGCAAGGTTGATATGAAACCAGCTAAACCATAATAAAGCAAAACAAAAAAACATAACAAATATTGTTAACCATTTATTAACAAATTAATTACCACATTTTTAAATTTTTAACAGTTTTTTTTTAAAAAAATACAGTTGTCGGACAACTTGATATGAGGCCAGCTTTATTATATTATAAAGTTGTGCTGGCTTTATATCAAGCTGGTTCGACAGCCGTATTTTTTTAAAAAAAGCGGTTAAAAATTTAAAAATGTGGTAATTAATTTGTTAATAAATGGCTAACAATATTTGTTATGTTTCTTTTACGGTTTTGCTTTATTATATTATATGATTGTGCTGGCTTCATATCAAGCTGGCCCGACCACAATATTTTATTAAAAAAATTGGTTATAAACTAAAAAATGTGGTAATTAATTAGTTAATAAATGGTTCAAAATGTTTTTTATGTTATTATTTTGGTTTTGCTTTATTATATTATAAAGTTGTGCTGGCTCCATATCAAGCTGGTCGGACAACCGTATTTTTTTTTAAAAAAGCGGTTAAAAATTTTAAAAATGTGGTAATCAATTTGTTAATAAATTTTAACAATGTTTGTTGTTTTTTTTTATAGTTTTGCTTTATTATATTATATGGTTGTGCTTGCTGCATAGCAAGCTGGCCCGACTTTCGTATTTTATTAAAAAAAAGCGGTTATAAACTAAAAAATGTGGTAATTAATTAGTTAATAAATGGTTAAAAATGTTTGTTATGTTTTTTTTTGTTGTTGTGCCAGCTTGATACAGCTCACAATTTTCTATGAATCTTTCTGAATTTTCGTATACAGGGTGTAACAGAATAACTATTCCTAATTTTCAGAAATGATAGAGGGTACATAAAGAAACATTTTTTATTAATAAACTAGTGTCGGGAATTTCTTTTTTTCTGTTTTTTCGGCAGTCGATTGTACATCGTTACAACTTGTCTATCGAAAATGGTGGTCGTAACTTCGAGCAATTTATATAAAATAATACTCAAGAATATTGAGATTTTATATATTTCCAAAAATTTCACGAGATACTCAGTCATTAAATCGGCTGTTAAGCTATGCATCAATGACTGAGCTTAACAGCCGATTTAATGACTGAGTATCTTGTGAAATTTTGGGAAAAATATAAAATCTCAATATTCTTGAGTATTTTTATATTAAATTTCACAATGACAATACGAACATTTATTTGTTCAAGGTCTATTAATTTATATAAAGTTTAATGCACTATTATTTCTAATAAAATGTTTCTTAACTTAACTACTCTTTGACGTTGTAATAATTAAAATTGTTTTTAACGATATCTAGTATATCTTGACACCGAGAAATTTCCGAACTTTAGTTTATTAATAAAAAATGTTTCTCTAAGTGAACTCTATCATTTCTGAAAATTAGGAATAGTTATTCTGTTACACCCTGTATAAGTAGTCTTTTATATTTCAGATAAATTCGCAAGTTCGTTTTTTGATTTGTTATTAATTAATTTTTTATGGGTGATAAAATTGGAAAATGATAATTTTCCAACAATGTCAAATTCGATAAATTTGTTAGTTACAACGTTGTTGAAGCCGATCCTTCCGAATTCAATATTAAGTTTTTATATAGAACTTAATAATACAATTATTTCGTTATAAATAAGGTGGTAATTAATTGGCAATTAATAATCGGAACTCATTTAGGTTGATTTTGAATAATATAACGTAGGGTTCTGCTAGCTTGACTGTCAAGCTAGCAAGTCCCTTGTATTTTTTTTAATTGGCGGTAATTAAATCGGCACAATGGTAATTAATTAGCCAAAAAATAGCCAAAAATTCTGATATAGGTTTCATACGATTCTGCTGACTTGTGCTTTATAGCTGCTAGGGTTCTGCTAGCTTGACTATCAAGCTAGCAAGCCCCCTGTATTTTTTTTTAATTGGCGGCAATTAAATCGGCATAGTGGTAATTAATTAGCCAAAAAATAACCAAAAATTCTGAGATGGGATTCATACGATTCTGCTGACTTATACTATCTAGCTGCTAGGGTTCTGCTAGCTTGACTGTCAAGCTAGCAAGCCCCCTGTAATTTTTGTTAGTTGGCGGCAATTAAATTGGCACAGTGGTAATTAATTAGCCAAAAAATAGCCAAAAATTCTGAAATAGGTTTCATACGGTTCTGCTGTTTTGTGCTTTCTAGCTATATCGACCTCTGCAATCTTCCGTTATTTATTTGTCTGATTTTAAATGTACCTGTAATTTCCGAGTTAATAAGTAGTTGTGCGCATATCCGATGCGCGGCACTGCACGCGGTGTTTGCAGTTACCGGAACGGGCCCGGAAACATCATCCGGAATTCGACCGTATGAATCTTGTCTATCGTGTGGAAAATGAGAGAAAGGGAGAGAGAGAGAAAGAGAGAATCTACCCTTGCAAAATTCAGAACTGAGGAAGGGCAAGTCCATGCAATATCCGGTAATCAATTCTGACTTTCTTTATCCGAACTAGATCTTGGTGCAGAATAGACATAAATATGGGCTAGCAAAATATTTACATACGACTAGTTTACAACGTAATTCGTAACCGATAGCGTACGAAGTGAGTAACCTTAATTTCGGATATTTATGGTAGAGGGTGTTACTTTGACCCATGTGTCAAACAGAAAATATATTGTTGTTAGGTTCTTGATTATAGGCCTCTCTAACTTATGCATTGTTGACTAAATTTAAATTTATGTTTGAGTTTGTAAGAAAATACGGATGTCGTAAATTTATATCAATATTTTCTGACAAAACAAAAACACGTTTTTCGTGAAACTAGATAAAATTTGGAACCATCTAAATTTACACATATAAATTATACAAGATGCTAAAAAAAGGATAACAAACTTTTAGGGCACAGAGTATATCAAAAATTTAATAAATTGAATACTCTTATTAAACATAAATCGAAAATCACCGTTTTCAAGGTATCTTTTGTTGTATCATGACAAAAGTCTTTCAGAACCCACTATATGTATTAAAATAAAAAAGATTAAATTATATATAAAATATAAGAATTATTAATAATGGTTTATTATCATCCTGGTAGTTTTAAAAATCCAGTACAACTAAAGCAGTTAAATCTACAAAGAAAAACAATATATGTACGAGCGAAATAATCGACAAATATGCAAATTTAACACAAACAAACAAATAAAAAGCTATTTTTGGTAAACACAGATAGCATTGTCAATGAAAATTCTAGACAAAGATATGCTATCTGTCATTTTTAATACAAAATTGAATTAAATATTGTCAGATTTTTCGTTCATAGAATCTACTTCCTCCGGATTACAAAGATAAATTACTTCAGAGTGTTTCCGTATTCCCATCTGATCATTTCTTATTATTAATTCCTTTTTACTTATTCTCCGTTCGTCCATTTGTTGTCAATTTCCGCTTTTATATTCTTTGGAAACTAACGAGAATCGCGGCAGTGGTGGTGCACTTGGGTTTTTTCTCGGTCGTCTATCATCAACAATTTCAAAGTTCCTTTGATTAAAATTTTTTATTATCCGGAAAAAAAAAATCTAAATTTTGCCGCTCTTTGACAATATTGATTAAAAGTTTAATAGACTTTGGTTGCATTAAGTTAAAGTATGTCAAGTTCACTGAACACTTTGATCTTTTGTTTATCTTTGATAGAAAAAAATAGTTTCATAGTATGCCTTTACTGCCACGATATGAAACTAATTACATTTTGTTTGATTAATATAAAAAGTACAAATAATATGAACGTTTCTGTAATTGCGCTAACAATTTTAATTGTATTGATATTGATACAAATTACTAGTTAATAAGGATTTATTACTTTTTTTTTATTTTTTGTTTTGTTTTAAATTAAATTATTTTAAATTATTTTTATACATTACTATCGTTTTTTAAATGCGAATTTTAATATTTCAATTTTTGTAAAACATTAAAACTTGAATTATATTATACTTTTTTCGTCTCGATTCATGCTAGGTTTTTGGTTGTAGGACAGAGAGTCAGTTCTAGAATAATGTAAATCAGATATTTTTATCCAAGTTTCGTTCAAGTTCTCTAGTTTATAAATATGTAACTTGCTGTATTTTTCTATTCAAGATTAATACTAGATATATTATACGCAAAAAATAAAACCACATGACCATCGTGGGCAATAAATAAACTTATCCTGAAAATTTCAATTTCAAAATCGGTTTAACCAATCGACGACCCACCGACCAAGTTAACGACGTACACACATACATTCATACAACTAAGTTCAGATTCGTCATCTAAAGGCTATATAAAGTATTTCTATAAATTTTGTATTAATTTTGGACAATGTTATAAAACACTATACCTCTTTTCCCTTTCAGTCATATCGGTAATATAAAAGTTAATATCTTATGATAAAAAGAGTTTGTTCCACACCCTTTTGGGTACATGGCGTGATTGTGTATGTACGTATGAATATAATTACACAAATATTTTTTTATGAAAAAGCTATACGTAGTATAAATAAATCGAAATAAATTGATTACAAAAAAAAAAAATATTTCAATGCAAAGAATCTCTTATTGGTATAATAGACATTCCATCTTTAGTAGTATTAAATTCCAATGACGACGCTACTGAATTATAATCCCATCTGCACTCTGGGTGGATTGTTTTAATAATCCTGCGTCGGGTGTCCTGCGACCTGCACAGCATGCCCGCTGTTTTGGTTTGCTAGTCAGCAGGTGCACACGCAAACAGTGCCCGGTAAACGACGCGCCGCTGAATAGAATTCGTGCACAAACATGGCGACGATAAATCAGGCGTTTGACAGCGTCCGTCACGGTAACACTGAAATTAAATTATTTCATTCGGCTCGAATATGGAAAATAAGCGACCGGGAAATATTTGCATCATACTACTAAATTTAATATGCAAATAAACGACGCAACGAGATATCGGAGAAAAATACGAGGAAAATGTGGTAAAGCAAAGAGCGGAAAAAAATAACCTAACCTCGCATTCCTATGTTTTCATTAAAATTTCAGATTTGCGGATAAATAAAGCAATTGTTTTTTTTTTCGCTGGTTTGTTGTATATATGTATGGCAAATCAGTGTTTGCAACACGTGTTTTGATTGGTCCGTATTGTGTGATAAGGCGTGAGTGTTCTGTTAAATATTCCATACGCACGTAAATGTCACAAGTTTTTTATTGACCATAACCTAGCGCGAAACAGTCACGCCATCTTTCCTTTGTTCTCTGCACACTATTTTGTTTTTAAAGCAATGTTAAAGGGGTGGTGTCCTTAAATATTTTAGAACTGTATCCTGAAAAAAATCTGAAATATTCGCAACGCAACATTGTAAACTTTTCTAATAAATTTACTACATATTCACTTTGTTTTTATTTTCTAGTAAATATTAAAGCACAAACGTGC
Organism: Clivina fossor; assembly: GCA_963966155.1. Taxonomy (NCBI): domain Eukaryota; kingdom Metazoa; phylum Arthropoda; class Insecta; order Coleoptera; family Carabidae; genus Clivina; species Clivina fossor. Next base: position 4,235,286 of record OZ014558.1, read on the forward strand.
AGAAAATTTAAAACTCTACCTTAGCATTCTTTTTTGTTTTTCTTTAGCAAAAAAATTTATATAAAAATCATTATTAATATAGTAATATTGAAATTAACTTTTAACCGATCACGTGCCGTCTATGAAACTGCTTTGTATATTAATATTCTGTTAATTCAAATACACGTCCGTCCTCAAATATGTGTTCCCATCTAATCTTCACACCACTAGACTACTGCCCTACACTAGATTATTCAATGCAGTTTGTCACACACTACATGTCTGTTTACGAGTACGTTATCATTTTCTGCATACATTTATATTTTTTCACTAAAAATGCTTTACTTGAAATGAAAAGGCTTCAGGTATTATTTGTATTAAAATTCGGCGTTTCGATTTATTTCATTCGCTGATAAAAATTCATGTGTGATGAATTAAACCTTCGAAAACCTAAAGACTATTAATATAATATAATGAATTCTGAAAGATTTTTTACTATGCTGTATGTTTTATTAAAATATGTGAAAAATTTAATATTTATTTCATGTGCTGCTCTACTATTCTGAGTTTGAATAAATGCGCAAGTAGGTAAATTTTCTTGTTTCTTACAACTAATTTCGGAATTGTGAAAAGAATTTATGCCATATCCTTTTGGGTACATGGCGTGATTGTGTATGTACACATGTATCATTATATTTACTAGTGAGTAAATAACGTTTATAAATGTGTCAATTTGATACAAAATTTTTGTTATGACTCACAGATGTGACGTGACTGTTTGTGGATAAAAATATCATGTCACTTATTAAAGATTAATATTAAATAGCGAAATAAATAATAAATTTATTAAAAAATATATTTTTTAATATTAAAAATAATTGATTTTATATTCAATTTTAATTCATTTTGTCAACGAAAATTTTTATAAATTCGAAAGTTAAAACCTATAACAAATCTGTAAAGATGAACGAAGCAAAACTCAACAATTTGTATCAATTACAATAATTATAATTTACTATAAATGAAATTTCGTTGGCATTTGTATTATTTTCAATATTCTATTTCCTTATTCTGTCTATCTTACAGTTTTCAGTTTACGTTGAAAATATCAAATACGTTTTCCAGTAACCACAATTCAAATGTAAATATCCCGACCCTATACATCTCTCACAAATATCGCTCGCTCGCGTATTTCTCAAAACAAACGAAAGTGAAACAGCTGAGTATGCACGTGATGCGCAACAATTCAACCAATCACTACGTTCTCAAATTCCCTTTAAACAAAACACTATCGATTTTACAATCAAGAGCCGGGCCCAAGCCGTGTTTTGTTCGAAGCTAAATGTACACTTGATACACGCTACTAGAAAGCATTTTGATTCTACGCTGCAGTTAGCATTGCTAATGTAGTCTAACGTTTGTTTTAGTTTTAACTTTTGAACCTAGGGAGATGGAAACTTATACACTGCCCTTTTCGTTCGACCTTTTCACCTTTGTTCCGTTAGGTTTTAGGCCGTGGTATTGATGAACGTTTGTGTTCTGCAAAATGTAGGCAATTACGTTAAGTGATGACCAGTTTTAGAGGGAATTATTAATATTTTAGGTAATTAGGTTGAAAACAGATAGGGAATTATAGCAAATGCTACCTTTAATTATAGTTCTGAAATAGGATTATGATTATACAGATATTAGTTACACAGTATTGATAATGTGTAATTTATACGTATTTCAATAATTTCTATATTTATGTACTTACTGAATAAGTTACCCGAGCTTTTTTAGACTAAATATTAGTTTCGCTAGAAGCAGAGATGTACAAATTAAAAATTAAATTATGGAAGTTGGTTGCTAAAAGAGATGAAGTAATTTGTATCAAATAATATAATATTTATAGCTGTGATTTATAATTTATAATTTCAAAATAAAATTAGCTTTATATTTAATTTTTATCATTCAATCACATTTTAGTTAGTAAAATTGAATTCGTATTACGAAAGTTTAACTTTATTAACGTAAAAATTAACACCATTTCAAATTTCATTAACTCACATTTCTGTTTTTAAAGCAGATATCAAAATATTTTGCCTAATCGTGGTTTTAAACATTTGAACATTCTTTTTTTTCCGTATAGGTAAAACTTCATTTAGCCAGGTTTGCAAAGCATTTTAGGGAGAAAATTCAAATGAACCACATGTTCCTTGCCCGGTGATTTAAAAAAAAATTCAAGTGCTGAGTTGGCAGAGGCCTGGCGCACCCCAATTACGAAACAGTCTGGCCTGACATCGTTATTAAATTTTTCTGTTAAATTGTACGAGGGGACATTTTTCGCCAAATTACTCAATCGAGTTTTTTTGATGAAAACTGAGATGATGTTTTTTTTTTGTCATAATTTTAAACAAACTTCTTTCCACTAATTCTTTGTTTTTCAAATGTAAAAATGTTTTATTTTCAGAATTGCATGTCCGTAAACATAATCGAATCGGTTATTTCAGAAACAAGATACGTGAATATTTTTCAAAAATTATTATCTAAAATATATGTAACAAGTATAATGCAGAAACCTTTAAAAAAAAAATTTAAAAACAAAATGACTTAAACAGAATAGTTTTATTTTTTGTTTAATAGAACAGATTTTAATTTTTATTATTTTTCCAAAATCGAAAAAACCAAACATATGTCGTTTCTGTAATAACTGAGTTACTTTTCTTAGTTATACAAACTGTTAATATAAATAACAAATTCTGAAATTATATAAAAATGTTTTTAGTGTTTGTTGAATTTTACAAAATAAGATTTATGTGTGTTTTATGTAAATTGTTTTAATAGCCACCCAAATTTTTCATTACTTTTTTGTGATTAACTCAAATTCTTTACTAATTCATATACTTTAATATACATAGTTTGTTCTATTTTTTCGGAAGATCAGTACAGTGAATTGATATTTCGCTATGAGATGTAAATACGTGTCTGTGAGATAACAATCTACAGCAAGAAAAAACTGTTAAGAAAGTATAGGATCAGTTTCTTCAATATATAATTCCAAGTTTTGTGGGAATTGATTATAAACTCTAACAACAATAAATATTTTTTCTCTAATTTATTATTCCGGTAATAAAATATACTATTAACTTTAATTGATTCACATAACCTGAATTTAGTTTAGAATTTGATAGTTACAATCTTTTTTTTATTATTACCAAGATAAATGTAATACAATTTAAAGATTATAGAATATTATTCTTGTTAAATATTATACATTTAATTTGGATGGACACGGCTGTAGGCACTTGTTGATGATATTTTGTGTCTATGGACTGGAACAGAGAGACAACTCAATCAATTCTTAATAATTATTAATTCCTTAGATAATAACATAAATTTTACAATTGAAAAAGAAGATAATGCATCTATAAATTTTTTAGATTTAAATATCAGACGTGAAAATAACAATTTAAAATTTAAAATCTACCGTAAACCAACACAAACAGATACAGTAATACCATTTGATTCTAGTCATCCTCTAAATATAAAATTGTCAGTGTTCCATAGTTTGATACATAGATTAATAAATATTCCATTAGATAAAATAGATTTTAAAAATGAATTAAATATTATAAAATTAATTGCGAAAAATAACGGGTATAGTACATCTATAGTAGATAACATGTTAAAGCGAAAGTTAAAAAATAAAAATGTACACTCATTATACAATGGTAAAACAGAAACAAAAGAAGAAATAAATTATAGAAAAATAGCATATGTCGGTAGTACAAGTTTAAAAATTGCAAACCAATTAAAATCAAAAAATATTGTTTCTGCATTTTATAACAAAAACAAACTAAAAAATTCAATAGTAAATAATAAAATAACTAATAAAAATATTCTCAACCAATCCGGTATTTATAAAATAAATTGCAGTAATTGCTCGGCTATTTACCTCGGTCAGACAGGAAGAGCTTTTCAGACACGTTTTAACGAACACATTAGGTCGGTTAGGCTGGAAAAAACCGACTCAAATGTAGCCAAACATTGTTTAGATTTAGGACACAAATGTTTTATTGAGGATATGGAAGTATTGCATATTTGCGACAAGGGTCTTAGAATGAATTTCTTAGAAGCGATGGAAATACAAACAGCCTTGGCTGATAATAAAATCTTAATAAATATTATACATTTATTTCAAGTCCATATCATAATGTACCATATTTATTATTTGAAATAAATAACCATATCAAGGCATTTGTATAATCATCATTTCAAAATTAATTAATATCTCTCTCTCTCTCTCTAGATACAAATTAATGGAATAGTTATAGACACGCACTCGCATTCCGTGCGTAACAAAAGCATGAAACAGATTTTTTTAAATTTTCACTTCTCTAACGGTAGGCTAGTTTGAGATAGATACATAAATCTCTGTACGCATTGGACAGTAACAAATAGTCGGAATAGTCTAAGTTCGGTATGAAGTCGTCGGTCGGTTTAGTAATCAAGTGTGCTTTGTTGCTGTCGGTGGTGGCGCTAGTGACGGAGTTCCTGCCCATCATCAGCGCCAACAAATACGAAATGGTTCAACACTTCTACTAAGGTGCATTAAACAGTTCCAAGACCTTCCAATCTTAAGTTACATTGTTACATTAAAGCAATGGTCAACTATCTTCGAAACGCCTGGTTAATTGGTCAGTTGATAAACGAGTAAACTTAGATTCATATGCATAAATTTCAGGCTCAAAAATGTCTAAAATATTTTTAAAGAAGAACGAATCATCGAAGATTAATAATAATAAGTGCAAAGTGTCCTATGGGAAGTTGCTGAAACAAATCAGCTGGCATTTACAAACTGAAAATTTTTTCTTTTTGAAAATAAAATTGATTGTACCTTTAACACACGACAAAGTTTAATAATTCATTCAGCAACATTCAGACTGAGGATTTTAGTAGTAGCGGTAGAATTGGGATGCAATAGTAAATAAATATACTGCTACTAACTACTAAAGCAAAAGTATGAATGTAGTAGCTTAATGATTATTACATTTTATCTTGGGTCAAAGGAATTAGTTTCAGCAACTATTCATCTGACATACGTAGTTATATATATTTTTTATTAGATATGATATGATGTGTAAATGTTTCTAAATAAAAAAAAAATAACATAAATTTTGTGATAAATTATACTCTAGATTAGTTTTAAAAATGTTGGTGTTAATTCAATTTAGTATCCGATATTCTGGTAACACTAGAAAGTGTATTTTTTAGATTATTTCTGGTGTGTCTGAAGTGGGACAACAGATAATGTAAAATATTTTTTACTGTGTAATTTCGATAGAGTCACGAAACTTTTTCGACCAACTGACTATCAACCAACTTAGAATCCGAACAAGAGAACCAGCCACAAGAACCGGAAATAGTTCACATGCTATCTGTTACCAGAATGACGTATACAGTTCGTGCAATGTTCCTCAACATTTCTTAGGGCCGTTGACTTGACAGCTCAATTCAAACTGACGAGCCAAACGTCACACAAACATGGAATACACATTCGCTGACGTTTCAACTATTTCGAATCGTTTTTAATTTAATTCCGTTTCATTTTCTGTCCATCGCTGTTGTTGTTTTGTTTTTTCTTCTTCTTGTCTGGTGTAATTTGTTTTTAAATTTGTTTGTCGGAAGTTTGTGTATGATGTAGCCTTGTTGTCAGCGAACTCAAAGCTAAATTAAGATTTGTGTAACTTTTTCTGTTACTTTTACCTGGGTTTAATGTTAGTTCATTTAACTTTATTTAAAAATAAATTATTGTGTCAAAATTTAGGAAATGTTATCTGCGTGAATAATTTTGAAGTTAATATTTCAACAAAAATAAATATTACAATTCGCTTTTAAATTATGCCATTGAAAAATTTCAATTACTTATAACCAATGCCAGTGATTTGTCAGATGTATTTTCCAATGAGTAGCAAAAAATAATGAATACATTCACATATATTTCTATTATTATCAAACAATCAACAATAATTGTAGTACAATTATAAACAAACAGTTTGTGTTACATACAATGCATACTAGCACATATTTCATAAGATTAATTTGGGGTAAAGTCATTGAGCCCCGGCGTAAATGAAGACGGACTAGTGTCCATTTACAACCAGCTCATAACAGAAATGGTTCTATGGTTCGACAATGGGCAGCAATCCGGCCGTTAGTCACGCAATGCAGGAGGCATAATTTCACAGCATGTTCGAAAACAGGGTTGTTTCAAATGTGTCACGCACCCTGTACTGTATCACATGCATTCGTTCCCTTACATTACTTTTGTTTTTATATATTCGTATATTCAAAATCATTTCGTTCGAGTTTCATAGTTTCTCGATTGTTTTCTTTCTGAGTTGTCTTAACAACCAGAACAATAATAAAGGGTGGTGATATTGAATGATGATATATTATGGGTACTAATGTTCGTTAATGATTTTATTGTCTTCTGAAATTTATATTAATAGAAAAACAATTGTAATTTTGGAGCCTTGACCAAGTATGGGGGGTTCTGGTGTTGCAGATCCATTTGCACCAATTATAATTCGCTACTATAGAAATGCATTATTATTTTGAAGACAATCAAAATTAATACGTATTTATTACTATTTTTTTTAGAGTACAGATACTTTAACATGTAATAACAGTACTGGTTCTTATCATAAAAAAAAGTAAAATTTTAGTTTAAATCCTTTTTTATTGTCCATCTGTACATATACTATAATTTGGCAGACACACTGTTGTTGTCCGCCACTGTAATTTAAAACAATGTTGTGGAAAAATGGGTGACGTATAGTAATGAGTTTTTTAACGCAAGTAGATTATATTTTTTTTAAGTACGCATTCGCAGTCCCCGGTTAATGAATATTAAATGAGTTTTATTCAAACGTAAAATGTTTTGTTTATTTGCGTTTAGCGTTATAAAAGCTTGCTACAATCTTCTCTTTCTGTCGTATTTGCTTATTATATACGCACATATCTACAAATACGTATAGCACATCTGATGGCCTTCAGTAAATGTATGAAAAATAGTAATTTTTGCTACAGTAATTTGTTATCTTTAATTATTTTTGCTAACAAACTTTATTCATATATTTGGTTTCCGATTTGTTCAAGAGTTATAGATAACATAAAATAAATTTAACAAATAAAATATTGTAAATACTTTCATTTAGTATTAAATAGTAATTACATATCAAAATTAAAAATACTTTATTTATAACCAAACTTTTGTGAAATGCGTAGCAACAAAAGAAATAAGAATGCAAAACTATTGTATGGTTTTAACTACCAGCACATTGATATTAAAGTTCGATATAAATGCTTGGTTTTATATATTCTCTGAGAATAGACTTTGGAATTGTAAGTTTTAAAATTTTTTTATAACAAAATTAGTACTCTTTGTACTTTTATTAATAATAAGAATTAATGATTATTATTAAGTAATAAAAATAGCTTAATTTTTTCAGATAAGTAAAATTGTGAATCAAGTACAAACACTGACAGACATAAATTGTTTTTATTATTTCTTAGTAAAATATTGCTATAGAAAAAAATTTGATACATTTTAAAGTTAATAGTAAAAAAGATTTTTTGAAATTATTGAATATTGACTATTATTTGAAATGTCAAACTGATTTCAATCTTTTGTCATATCCTGTATATATACAAAAAGCTGTAATATACAAATATATACATGTATAAATTAATCATATAAAACAAATTTGTATGCTTAACTGTTAGGGAATGTTGACAGAGTAATAGTGAAAACAATGATTAAATTAAATAAACATGTGTACAAAATTTGTGTCCATGTTTACCTTGTTTTGTTACGTTATAACGGATTGTGTTTTAAGAATGAATTCCTCGACAACGGAAATGTTACCATGTTTATCCTTATTTCAGCAAAACTACTTACAATACAGTTAAATTTAACATTATGACAAATTTGCAGAAAAGCACAATTTAAAATGACGCTGTTATTGTTTTAGGAGAATAATTGTTAAACTAAGTGAATTATAGCAATGAAAAACATTGAAACAATTAAGAAAAATATTTGCAAAATAAATAAAACAAAATCTCAAATAATACTTAAAAAAATATTAGATTTTTACAGAAATAAAACTTTAATAAATATACATAATAAAAAATTATTTACAAGGTGTTTGGTAGGTCGATGAATTAATTTAAGAATGTGACTGATGGCGTTAATTAATAAAAAAATGTATTATGATTTTTGAGATACAATATTTTTTGAATTAACAAACTTTGTATCTTTCGAGTTACAACAGTATTAGACAAAAAATAATAAACAGTGTAAACTATAGTCTAGATCAGTGTTTGGTTCTAAATTAAAAACGTATCGCAAAACAGGAATATATCAAATTTTCTATGGCGAAGAAATTTAAATTATAAACAAACAGATTGAAGAGTATATTTGCTATGTTCACAAGTTTTATAATATTACAGATAAAAATAAAATAATATAAATTTGCTAAATTTGTTGTTAATATTATGTTCTCTTTAACTGACGTTAAAATGGCTTTAAAGTAGTGAATACCTTAGCGAAGTAAACAATAAAATAGCAACTCATATATGAGCTAATTATCGTATGAGCAACAAACACTATATGACTGCATCGTTACTTGCATCTAACAGTTTGCTAATGAGCTATATAAATCGAATTGAAGTTTTGATCAAGTTTCCAAATAGTTCATAATTAATCAGTCAATTAGTTTGTGCATCAGTTCCTATATAAAATGGACGAGTTCCGTTGCGCGCGTGTAACCGTATGCTTATTATATTGTGTGTAAAGCTTTTGAAGTTTCTCTCTAATCTTTTAAAATGTAAATTAGCCTTCTTATTTCATAAATTACCGCTTTTGGCTATTCATATTTCAAAAGCATTAAACAGGCTTGCCAAACAATGTTAATTTTCGTTCAACAACAATCTTGTATTTAAAACTTAAACGTATAATTATTTTAGATTTTTCAATTACTGTTTATAAAGTAATTAACAGAAAAATTCTCAATTAATATCAATTCTGTTATTTCATTATTATAACATACATAATCTTTCAGAATTTATTATATTAAAATAAAACGACTTTAGGATATAGCTCTGTATTAATTTTTATTAATAATCGACGTATCGACATACTCTACGTACATCATCAGGAAAAATTACACAATTTTTTAATTATTTAAGATTTTGGAATTGTTATTCTTAAAAGAAATGTGCAACATCAAAAATACTGATAAATAGTTTAAGAAATATAAATATTTTAACGCATTTGCTAGCCGAAACATAGTTAAAATCAAATATACCTTTTAATTCACTAAAAATATATTCAAAAAGAACGTAGGCTGATATTACAAGCTGATATTTGGGTGTTTCAGTTCATTTGTTTAGCAGTTTATGGCAGTTATACAGTCTTGAAACCGGTACTAGTTAAAACGAATTTTAAAATCGAGTTTGTAATACCGAGGCCGTAGTCTTTACCGAGATTGTGACTGTTTTAACAATTAATGCTAATTCTGTGGACAACCAGCAGGGGGAAACAAATAAAAATCAGCTTTTGTTGGTGAAAAACCTGTGCATTGAGAAACAAACAAAAAAGCCTTTTTATTCCAAAATGCCTGTAAAGCCCCTTTTGCACAGTAGACCCCGACAGACACCGGTCGTCGTACACGGATGCTATAGCAACATCGGAGGGGTTACTCTGTGGATATTGTGCACAGCGAGCAGCAGCAGCAGCAGCAGGACAAGCTGAAGGTAAGGGGATTTCGGTAACGGAGGCGTTACACGGGCCCGTTAATCTAGGAAACAGTCCGTTTAACTTCCGAACTTGGATTTTACGATAAAATAGTGACCATCTTTTGTCTTTTTTATTTGATTTTATTTTCAATTATACACTGTTTATGTGCCCTATTTTGAGATTTATTATTAAATAAACTAAATAAAGTTTTGTAAATAACAAGGATATAAAACTTATGTCAGAGAGCTTTTTTGCAGGAAAAGAATATTTATTACTTGTATATGTAAAAAGACAGGCTTGTAGGCCAGTGATAGTGTGTCGAACTTGGACATCAAAAGTTCTTGGTTTGTGCATCGGGCACACAATTTTAATAAATATAATAATTCCGATACTTAAAAAAAACCTTATATCACTGAACAAATATCAGCTGTTTTTAAGTAATTCGGAACTCACTACAAGTTATAGGCCTTTGTTTAGCTATAAGCTGAGGCTCAATTTATTGTAGAGCATAAATCGAAATTGAGCAATTATTTCATAGCGTGCAAGGTAAAATTCTAAAAATTACTTATATTTTTTAATTATTTTTACCACTTTGATTATAAGTAGAATAGTATACCGTTTGATACATTGTTCATAACATTGGTAAAAACGAATGTTTATACTGAAATTCTTGATATATCTTCCAGATTACAAATCTAAACTTAGTAGTTTGTGTGTGTCATAATGTTGCACGGTCATCACTCGAGATTTAATTATCACAATTCCTCTTACAACTATACAATACAAACGATTTTGACAAAATTTTCAGAATAGGTTCACTTAATGCTTTAGATTTAGATGATCATGTGTTTATTTACAGTGTCACAAACTTCCGGAGATAAACAATGTTAAAATTTTAAAATTTTAATTTTATCTATACTATGTATCTAAATTTAATCAAATTTTCTGAAAAGATTCTTATAGTTCCATTAAAAATTACAGAATTATTGTTAGTATTACCAACTTTCTTTCAATTAATTGGAGTTAGAAGTAGGTACTGTCTCAAAAAACATATTTCTCCATAATTTTTATTACTCCCACTAAAACCACCAAAATTAAAAAAAAATTAAAATAATCTAAATATTTTAAATACAATAAAACAATTATTTGATATTAATGTTTAAACGAATTTTTAAAACTTTTAACGTTCTTCATAAATATAGAATTTCCTTTTCCTTATAAAACGAGTAGTTTTAATGAAATAATAATTTAACGTCATTTAAAATTAAATATTCCATAAATTTTCCACATCTTCCTAAGAAATAATTTAAAGTTGTAGTAATAAAATATTGTGTAAAACTAAATTTATGTAGCAAGTGAATTAAATCCCATCGAGATTAGAAAACTAGGATTATTTAATTAATTACTTAATTTGTTTGAGTCTAGTTTTAAAATGTTGCAATTATAGTGTAACTACTGATAAATTACGTAAGTAGTTTGTAAATGTTTTTGCAAAATTAAAATTCTTCTCTTATTTATATGATTCAATTTGAAACATTTACTCTTGAGTTAATTTGAAAATGAAATGTTCAGAAAAATGGAAAAGCATTTTTTTCCGGGCTTAGCAAAAGTGTAAATGTAGTCGGAACTTATTGGATTTTAACAGCTCGAGCCGTAGATTAAAGTTTATAATTAAAATGTTCCCGCGCAATTAATCAAAAAGTCAATTGGAAGGGCAGAAGAAAACTTTTTGTTCTGCAACATAATTTTATTCAATTCGTCAGACAGAATCAAAAACTCTTTAAAAAAAAATGTATTCCTGCAAAATTAAAATACATTATTCACCGTTACAGACACGTATTATGTTTCCATTTATTTTTAATTAAAAATTTGTTTCGTTATATATATTTATACGTATACAAATTATTGTTAGTTTTAATTAAAATTACAAAATATCTGGTTTTATTTTAAAATAAATATATAAATGTAATACAGTATTATTTTTTGTTGTCTCATGTTACTATAAGTCTAATTCGTGTTTATTTTTTAAAATCTCGATATGTCAAAAAGTTAAGTTTTTTTTAACAAAACTTCTAATATTTTGTATGTGAAAGTTGTATTATTTTATTATTTACAATCATTATATTAAATTAAATAAATATTTAAGTATACAAATTATATCTAATTTAGAATTTAATATTAAAAAATAATACAGTTAAAATAAATTAATAATTAAATTTTTCTCAGATATTTTATTAAGTAGGTAAGTAAGTAAATGATAAAATGATACTTATTTGATAATTTAACCAACTTTGTAGCTTTGATAGTTCTCGAGATAGCAATATACTGACACACTTAAATTGAACACCCTCAATATAGAAAATAAACACTAATTTTCCAAATACGGACGACCTAATCTAACCTACTATTTCATCTCATCTAATGGTCATTTTGTTGGTTAATACCTCAAACGAGAGAATTTGTACCTTTGAAATCCAACTACAGCATGGCAGAGATTACGTACCAAACTGTTTATACGTGGGTTCGTGCCGGGCAAAATACTCGTGTGACAATAAATTAGAAGGAAACAAATGAAATCGTCCAAGGATGACGCGATTATAAGCGCCGCGCGTACCAGGAAAAGTTTTCTCGTTAATAACATCAGTGGCCATACGGGGTCCATCTTTATTCGACCCCCCGACCACAATTCGACCTAGTAGATGTTCTATCATTGGGAAAAATAAGGAAACGAAGTAGGGGGTTTAGTGCTGTAGAGAGAATGTTGGCAACACTGAGATTGTGCAGATGTTACATTACATTATCGTGACGAAAAACAGAAGGACGCTTGAAGAAAAAAATGGAAGAGAAAAATCAAAGCAAGACAGTGAGTTTTTTTTATAGAAAAATGTAGATAAATGTCCGTATATGTTACTTGACTTTGCAAAATAGAATAATGTTTTGAAATATTAAAAAAATTACATGAATATCAACAGCTTGATACAAATAAAAAATCTTCATACTTTCACAGCCGGTATTCATTAAATTTATAGAATTTTTTATATAAAATAAAATATATTTATATAACTTTTCACCTAATAGAAATAAACTATTACATTTCACTTTATGATTAACTTAAATTAATTGATTTTTTAGTTATATCACTTTTTCTTGTAATGTACGATAAAAAAACTATCGTCTGTTGATTACTACTAGTGTTTGAATTGTTCAACAATTCAATCTCAACTCAACTATCCAATCCGCCTGTACTAGTCCGATTAAAGTCCAATGAAATTACTGTCTCAGCATCATCGTGCTTGCGAGTAAGTGTTATTTTAATAGTAAACATCGGACGGATATCCGAGCATCAAAACAACAAACTCTAACCGTTCTTTCGTCCATTGATCGCCCATTTTCTAAACGACACGGCGGTCAGGTTGTTGTCAGTTTGATCAAGACGGCATTCGTATAGGAAAAAAATAAAGACGTGAAACTAAATATACAGAATGTTAAGCGGGCTTTACACGATCATTCGGAATGATATTAAGAATAAAGATTGGCATTCTGATTGAAGATGTAAAATCAAGACAAGTCTCAAAGTTAATATAAGTGTAGGGACTTAGTTATTAAAGTCAGGAATAATTTTTTTGTGAAAATGTATACTAATTATTTATGTAACAAGTGTGTAAAGATGGGTTTTATGATATGCGTTCTAAAATTTAGTACAGAGCGAAGCAAAGGACGAAAACATGTGAACATCAAATTATATACAATTTTGTAAATAAAAATAAAATAAAATTTTCAAAAAATTAAAAAAAATCTGCGTCTATGTTTGTTCACGCATTGAATAATTTCAGCTACATTTTCTATCATTTGCAATAATCTAAAATAACAAAATTTTGAAATTATTTTTTTCTTACATACAATATTTGTTCACTACAACTTCAGTTTCACAAACATTAATCGCGACTAACTTTTAATTATAAAAAATGATTAAAATTATTTATAATAACTAACTAATAATTATAACAGTTTCAAAAAAAAAGAAATAGTTAAAACTTAGATAAAATAACAGATTATAATTAAAAATAAGATAATAAGAGAAAATACATATTATATATATAAAATTAAAAAGTTTATTAAAAATCTTTTAATAAAAAAATTTCATAAAATTTATATATATATATATATATATATATATATATATATATATATATATTTATATATATATGTAAAAAGAATAACCTATGATATTTTCAAATGTAATGTAATGTGAATAAAAATAAAATCTACCTACAAAATATTTTTTTAGAATAAATAATAAATTATGTTATATATTATCTACGATATATATATATATATATATATATATATATATGTATATATATATATATATATATATATATAGAGTCAGAGTAACTACCGTTAATATTTAGTACAAAAGTTTAACGGGATACGGTATTTGGGTTGAAAAAATTTATAAAAATGCAAGCATTTACAATTCTATCAATTTATTGTATATTCCAATATTTCGCCAGCAATTTGTGGCTTCTTCAGGGAGACACTAAAAATAATTTTATAATTTTACAATTTTACAATTATGTATAAAACAAGAAATAATTTAATGTGAACTATTGTGCCATTGAACAGATCAGTGCCATTCCTGGATACTAAGCTAATAAGATCGGATAATCAAATAATTATTCTTGATTGGTACAGGAAATCGATGCACTCAGGTAGATACATTCACTATGCATCTAATCATAGCCACAACTCTAAAAAGAATGTAATATTAAATCTAAAAAATAGAATCATAAAGATTAGTCACCCATCACTGGTACAAAAGAATTTGAAAATAGCCAAAACATTATTGATAACAAATGGTTATCCTACAGGTATGATTAATGCTTTACTGTTCAATAATAGCTTGCAACAGAATATTAATAGGGAGAATAATGAGAATAGTGTAAGCACAACCACCTATGTTTCGCTTACAAACATCGAACCAGTGTCTAAAAAAATTATAACAACATTAAAAGAAGATGACAACATAAGATTTGTAACAAAAAGCGGAAAAATGATACGGGACTTACACACTAGAGTGAAAGAAAAAACCTCAAAACTGGCCACGAAAAACACAATTTACGCTATCAAATGTTCTTGCAATAAATATTACATCGGAACGTCACTACAAATTCTAAAAAACAGAATAACACAGCATAAGAGTGACCAAACAAAAACAAATAAGATGTGTGCATTGGCAATACACCTACGCAGTAATGCACATAAAGCCGATTACGACAATCCGTATATATTAGATGTGGAAAATAATTATTTCAAAAGACTTTGGTTAGAATCATATCATATAACAAAAAATAAAGAATGTGTAATCAATAACAAATCTGATATTAGAAATTCAATCGCTAGTTATGCCAACATAATGAAAATGGATAATACATCAATACTAAATATGTCTTCTTCTTCTTAGGTTGTTTTGTTTTAAATAATTGCGCTACCTTCAAATTTTGTGTCTCAGGTCAATGAACTAATAACTTGCCGATCGGAAAAAATTCAAAAATAGACTTGCGCTCTCGCATTAATTTAAAAATTTTTAATTACAGTACCGAACATTGAGTTTTTGTGTGTTTGTAAATTCTAGGCTTTATTCAAAAACATTTTTTAACGTAGCTTTAGACATAGTATTATATTTTTTTATTATTTGACTGTATTTTATTATTTATTTATTTAACAATTTTATTTTATTTATTTATTTATTTTTTTAACTACTGACTTTTACAACAATATATTTTAATAACTGTATTATTTATTTGATAATTTATAAGTTTTGTGATTAAATGTGTACATTTTACGTTGGACGATGAAAATATGGAATATTAATCAACTCTAAACATTCAAATATTATACAATAGCATTTATAGTGTTCTGATCATACATGTAAGATTTCTCACCTATAGTTCACATTAAATTATTTCTTGTTTTATACATAATTGTAAAATTGTAAAATTATAAAATTATTTTTAGTGTCTCCCTGAAGAAGCCACAAATTGCTGGCGAAATATTGGAATATACAATAAATTGATAGAATTGTAAATGCTTGCATTTTTATAAATTTTTTCAACCCAAATACCGTATCCCGTTAAACTTTTGTACTATATATATATATATATATATATATATATATATATATATATATATATATATATAAGGTAATGTAAAAAATATTATAAAATATTGTAAAAGTTTTTCATAATGAAATAAAAAAAATAATTTTGTTCTTTTACATTTTAAAATGTGCTACCTTAAATGATATTCTGGTTAAAGTAATTTAAATATAGACGTTTTATTTTTGTTCTACATATTGAATAAATTATTTTTAAAATGAGAAATTCGTTTAAAGTGAGTTTAGGAGAAACTGTTTTAGATAAAGAGAAAAATATGTGTTACCTTTCTATAATATAATTTTGTAATTTGGTTGAAAGTGCTCACCTAAAACAAAAGAAAAAAAAAATTAGTTATGTACTAATTTAATTATTATAGAAAATTATTTCAAATTTGTGAAAAAAATTTTTCTAAAGTGCAATACCGAAACATTTTAATTTAGCAATTTTTTTTATACAATTTTCTGGGCTGGTATGTCGTGGTCAATCTGTCCTCGTTGCAGAGTTTATACGTTTAGACGTTTTTATTTAAAATTAATTATAAACAAATATATGTGAAAGTTGCAATTAGTATTAATGGATTATTTAAAAATATTTGATAAAAATGCATTTATATAAGAAAAGCGATTCTACTAAATAAGCAAAGCATGATATATAAAATCTCAACAATAAACTCACAAACTGACAGTAAAAGATATTCTTTTCTTTCATATTACAGTTCATTTTTCCTCGTTTTCCAAATAAATATTTTGTTTGTCGGTCGGTAAATTAATAATCCCTTCGAAGAGATGTATTGCGCGCGGATGTACGAAAAATAAAAAAGAAAGATGAAAGAAACACAACTAAATTTGATTCTATTGTTCGCAAAAGCAAAAGAACTGACTCAAATAAACTATAAAGATGCCCGATGTAAGAAGATATAGACCTGAATACATAATATTCTGAATATTAGTACACCAAACAATCCTACAGTTATATATTCTTCGTCTTCATGCCATTTTTTTCTTTGTTTTATTTTTATAACTTCAGAGCAGTTTTTACATTTTGTTAAATATCTACTTTTAAAATTCTAAAATATTTTTACAGTGTTTTCATCTTGCAAAAATATCTTTTCTTAAATTTCAATGTTCCTCATTTTAATAAAAATAATTATTTGTTTATCCTTCTTATAAATCTCGTAAATAATTTCATATTTTCTTTTACAGTCAAATTATTATTAAATATATTATTAACACTAGTATGTGATTCGAATTAGATGACTCATGACTGGCAACAAAGCATTATTTTATTGGCAACAACAAACAATTTTGCTATTAAAAGTTTAAAAAATATTGTTTTATTAACAACAATAATAATTACAGCAGAATTTAAAATCGATGCTTTTTTTGTCAATTTCAAGTCAGTAAAATATACTCTGGCTTACGAAGATTACGAATTAAATTTCAAGCGTATAAGTTTTTCAAATTTTTTGTTTGAATTTATGATTATAAATCTGTGATTGTACTTGTATAATATGCAAAAAATTTGCAGTATTATACTAATGTCTACTGCATGTTGTAGAAGATCATTTTCTTCTTTAAAAAAAAATTGAACATTATTTAAGAACAAGAATGTCAAACAGTAAGTTCAGTAATATCTATTATATAATAAAATTATATAAAAATAAATGCATAGCTAAATTAATAGATCACAATGTTAATAAATTCTTCAAGATTAAATTTTGTATATATTTTATTTAAATATATACATAATTTAATCCTAAAGCCTTTTTATTTTAAAACTGCATTAATTTCAACAGTTTCGAAATAAAAAATATAAATTTTTACAACAGTATCCATAAGAAACAATTACTTTCAAGAAAAAATCAATATATAGAATGTAATTTTGTCCTCAATAGTGATAGTAATACTCGAATATTGGAAAATATTTCTGATGGAATATTAGAAAGATTGATCCAGCAACAGAGAAACTAAAAAAAAAATAATAAAAAAATGATAGATGTATGCAAATGGGAAATATTTGAAAAAGTTCGTCGGCTTAGCGTTACGCTGGCATTGGTTAGTCGTCGCGAATGGTACACAGACAGAAAAACATCGTTCCGCTTCTGCTTACTTTTCTTCTTTTTCAATGACAAGAATGTAAACAAATATCGCTTTCATTTCTCTAAGTCGTTCGCTAACTTTTCTAGGTCCATTTTACATTCATACATATCACTAACATTATATGTTTATACTACCAACAAGCCTTCTTCAAATAATTGAAGAATTCTTCTAAATGGATTTTATTGCTAACGTTATTACTATATACTAATAGATTTATTTCATTTTTTAACTTTATTCATTGATTCTGATAATGTAAGAGTCCGACTATACAAAACATTGTTAAACGCTTTGTTAGTTAAATAATTTGTTAACGTGCCATCTAACCAATCAATGACGCGGTTCGAAGACAGATACCAATCAATGACGCGGTTCGAAGACAGATAACAATCTAGTTGCCTAGTTAACTCATTGGTTAAGTTAACAATGCTTTGTGCAACCGAGCCTAATACACAATTTTTTAGTGAAAATTTCAATAAATTTTTTTATAATAATTGATATTATAATCATAGTCACGGTAGATCGATCAATAATATTTTCTGCGTTTGTTGTAGTATATTGATAAAAACTGTTTATTATAGCATATCCCGCTGTAATTAACTAATTTGATTAAATTTACGTTTCGACAAAGTTACTAAAGAATAATTATCTTTAGGCTTCCGTGGCCGGTATCCATTGCATTTATAGAATTTTCTGGGCTGGTATGCCATGTAATAAATAATTATAATATAAATATTGTACGATATCCTAACAACAGTACTGATCATCAGATATTTCAAATGCAATGTATTTATTGGCCACAAATTACGTAGCATAGTACTGACGACTTGTTTGTTTTAAATAAAATAATGTAATTTGTCACAAATTACTTGTTTTCATAGCAACTTTTTACTTCTCACAGATAAACAGCATAGTACAATACATATTTGATTACTGTCGCACAAAAAAATACATACATATGTATTTCTTTTATTCGCAAATACAACTATCCTTATACCAGCAAAAGCAATAAACTGAGAAACAGAAAACAAAAGTACGTAACTGATATTTACGCTAAATCAATTTAAACCATCGGTCCGTTTTTGAAGCAGAACCCCAGCGTTTAGCACGTATCGAAAACTTCATAGACCAGACGTAAAAACCAAATGCCACGTGGTTTTTTATTTCGTCAAAATAGGCGGCCGAAATAAAGAGTGGGCGAACGTGAGCAAATGGCTTTATATAAAGACACGCGTGCGTCGCCCAAAATGGAGTTGAACGCAAGTAATGGGCCTTCCACACCATTGAGCATTCGTTTCCGCGTCCGGATTGCGTACCCCGCCATTAATTTTGTTTTTCTTTTTTTTTTCTGCCCGAAGAGAGCCCACTCGCCGGGTTCTTATCGGGGTTTGCCAATGAAGAACAGTGATTTGATTCATGATATGGAAACTAATGATTACATCCAATTTTTGAGGTTATGGGTGATATAGATGTTAAAGGGTAATATGTGAGCAATGTATTTTTTTTATAATTTATAAATTAAAACAAAATATCTATGTTTTTCTTTTGCTTATTTTTAAAATTTTATCCCGTATTATAACCTCATTTTTGAAATTACTAAAAAGTAGAACTAGTCAAAAGGAAAACTGATATTAGTTAATATTTTTACAAGCAGCATTATTTTAATATTTCAAAACATATATTAGTTCTTAAATTTCTTTTTCTGCTTTGGAGATAAATTAATCCATTTTAAAACACTCTTGTAAATTTAATGATTTAGGATGGACGAAGGGTAGCAATTTCTACATCCTTCCGCCTTGAGTCATATCCTTTTTTTTTTTTCGAATATCATATTAATCCCATTTGTCTAAATCACATAATATTGTTATGCAGAGAACAAAAACATAAATTTCTTATTATCGCAGTGTAAATTTAACCTAACCTAAATATAGAACAATCAAATTTTGAAAAACAAAAACTGTCAGTTTAAATCGGCTGTTTCTCTGTCACAAAACCACCAAATTTACGATGATTTCAAGCAGAAGTAACGTTAAAATAACTATTTCATCCGCCAGATTTATTCGTATGCTAGCGCCATCGCCGGTACTAGTGCCCAAAACGTTTTGAATTCCAAGAACAACAATCCTAAACAATTGTCGTCATCTGTCTTCTTTTGTCCGATGCGGTTTTGTCGGACAACAATGGAACACGTCCACAGTTCGCTTTGTTGAAGTGCAAAAAGAGCTTCGAGTTGCAAGATAAGACAGCAATTGCAAGGGACTCACTAGTAGTGCTACTCCTACAGGACTATTTTTGGCACTGATTCTCTAAATTGTATTAAACAGAGTGAAAGCAGATGTAATGAGATTGAACCTAGTAGGGATGATATCTTTTAGGGGATTGGAGAATTAGGGTCACACACAAGTAAATCCCCCATTGCTCAAAATGGGCCCTTGTGTCCTTGTCCTTAGCTTATCGCGATAGAAGAGTCTTTGCTACCGTACGTGTTTCCTACGACCAAGGATACTGGTTGGAAACATTTGCTTTAAAGATCAGCTTAATTGTTTTAACTAGCTGATAATAATCTTATTTTATGTGTTTATTAATTTTTCGTAGTTCGTGCTAGTTGTAAAAGATATTTTAATTAATAATACGTATCCACATCAAAAATAAATAAAAAATTAATAACATTTTATAGCTTTTTGCATTATTTATCAATTTTCTTTATAAATATACATTAAAAATTGACAACAACTGATTAAAAAAGTTATTCTTATATAAGCATTATTAGTTATTAAAATTTTCTATATACGAAAATTATTATTGTTTTTTATTTAATTTTTAGTTTTTGTTTTGTTTTTTGTTCAATTTTGTTGCTTTTTATATTGGATAACGTATAACTGAATATATACAACGTATTTTTAAAAAAAATGATCCCTGGGTGAGATGTCCTTGTTAAAATATGCCTTCAAATAGTACGAAATCAGACTTTTGCGTTTTTTTGGAAATAAAAACAAATGATTCTAGTGGGAGAAATTTTACTTGATAAAAAAAAATATGACTATGTTGTTTTTTTGTTCAGTGAACAGGCAAAAATGAACACTATTTCAAGAGATTTATCTGCTATTACATTAGAATTCGCATGGAGAAAAATGGTATAATACATTCAAAATTATGAGCAATAAAAGATAATATTGGTAATAAAATCAATAATAATGCATTACTAGAATGAAGTCATGTTGAAACATTTTAACCACATTTTTCACAGTTTTATTTGCTATATAAAAATATTTTTAAAAACCTTTTATATTGCTATTTTATGAAATTTTAAATAAGGAGTATTTCTACTAAATAATTTGTATTTATTGTTTCAAAATTATTCAAAATATGTCATTTTATTTTATTATTACTACTATATTCGGCAAATAATTCCAACGATCTTTAATAATAATATAGATTTATTATTTTAAAGAAAAGAAAATTAAATAAATTAAAAAATATTTTATGAAATGACATAACAAGGTTAAGCAAGCACATATTAGTTCTAGGTTTATTTTGATAAAACTAAGAAATTTCTAGTATATAACTTATAAAATTATGAATTCGAACATAACACAATTTTAAAAACTTGAAACAAATTTTTCCAATATCATTTTTCTAATATGTAAGTAGCAGTGTTCCACAATAATACAAAAAATTAAATTTTACTACAAATTAAATCATTAAATGACATACATGGACATACTGAGGCAGTCGCCTCACGACTACACCTATCGGCGCAACTCTGGTGATACCCTTGTCATTATTCTCTACCCATAACCTAGCCGTAACAATACGTTTTTCATTATATTCCACTTCTCTTGCAAACCTTCATTTCTTACCCTCTTGCATTCTGGAAAAACTTGATCGTAATATCCGCATATTTCAGCTGTGTGAATATCTCATCTTCACCTTACTTTTTTCCCTTCAATACCTGACGTTTATGACTTATCATTTCTTTCTACCCCGTCTGTCTCCTCAATGCATCCCTTTCAATATATCCCATATGGAATGACAAGTATTTGCGCATGAATTGTTCATATTTCAGTATTATATGATAGCACCGCGACCGTGTGCAGTTTTCATTGCATGTTTGTCTTCTCGATTTATTTCAAATTTACCGTCTCTAAATGGCATCTGTGCCGTATATATGCGGTTTCTGTATTATGGTGCATGCATTGTAGTAACCCACATTCTATTAGAATTTGTGTGTAATAATTTTCAACGTTCCATAAATATATTTGTATGTAAAGTTGATATAATGCATTCAACAAATGTTAAAGAATATTTATTTAAAAACGACAGCTATTTAACGGTTCCAAGCTCAATGGACAACAAAAAGTCCAAATAAAAAATATGTAATAAACGATTGATTACTAATCTTTTCATGCGGAAAATAATTTCGGCAAAGTGAAAAGAGTTTGTGCCACACCCTTTCAGGTACGTGATGTGATTATGTATGTATATGTGTTAGATATTCCCAAATAATCACAATACAAATAAATCTACGCAAGTCTAATTTTTCATTAATATGACATAATATTTATTAGAAACTTTACAAGCATTAAATTTCATTTTACTGAAATGATAAATAATATAATTTTCAATATTGTTAACAAATAATTTTATATTTAAAATATTTATAAACTTAAAATTCAAATAATTTATATTTATTTCGTACAATTTATGCAAATTATTAAAAAAAAAAGAAACAATATGAAATTTAGAGTGAAAGTAAACATGATTGGTTTGCTGTATCATGATTTGATGAACCACAAAAATAATAATGTTATTCATAAATTCATATACATGACATTAAAATTGTCTACAGCAAATAAAACAAATGGAAACAAACCATAAAAACTTTATGATGATATTATTCGAGCAAAATGATTATTAATGATTCTGCAAAATTAAATTATGAAAACTGAATAATTTAATATCCGTATGGAAACAAAACAAATTAAGCACATGTAAATAAAGCGAAATATTCAATTTCGTCGACGATTTAAAATTATGTAATCTCACGTATTGATTTAATGTACAATAATTACGAGCTTTCTATAGTTTTAGAACTAAGATGTACATATTTTTTCTAAATATTTAGTAACAATATTCTTCAAAATTAGCATATTTGGTTACTAGCCAGAAAAGAATCTGTTTTGAATTATTAATAATTTGTCAATTATATTTATTCTATAAAACACTGTTTTCAAAATAAATAGTAAGTTCATTAAATTTTTCTTTTCATAAGTTTACATTTTATTTAAAATATAGAATTGAAAAATAATGATAAAGATGTAAATTTAAAATAAATTTAAATTAAAAATTTAAATAAACAATGCAAATGTCAATCAACTTTAACTTAAATTAAATACACTTGACGTTGTAGTTTCGTCTGCTGCTGCCACCATAATGTATATAGTAACTAACTGCATAAAAATATCATTATTGTATTAATGACATAATAACTTTTTTTAAATAAGCATATGGTAACGTTATATTAATGTTATGATACGCTTGAAAAAAAATTAACTTTGCATTGAAAAAATTAATAATTCAACTGGTATTATAGCAAGACACCATAAAGTACTTTTTCATTTGAAATTTAATTCAACATTGTTATTTTTCTACACATGAAAACGTTCGAAACACAAAATAGAATTTTAATACTTTAATACTTGAACAGTTGGTACAAAATAATCGATATATGAATGTCAACAGACAAACAATTTATAGCGAACCTAATCTTAGTGATTTAGATTGTTCTATTGCAAACATGTCATCATAGAAACGATGTAAATATATATATATATATATATATATATATATATATATATATATATATATATATATTTAAATTTCAAATAATACTATGACGTCCTTCACCCTGGAGCAATAATAGAAGGATTATGAAGAAAGGAAAATTTAATGTTGCCAGGATTAGCTACCGCTTAACAATAACAGCCATGCAAGCAGGGGTACCAACCTACCAACTTGATGATATGGCCTAAATAAATTTTGATCATTCTGACTTTTTAATGAAATTTATTTGCCGGTTTACGTAGCATTATTTCTAAGTAATTTTATTTATTACCACCAAAAATTCGTGGAAAAAAAAAAAAGATAACAAACCTGAGATTTAGCTTCGCATAGTATATTTAATTTATATATTCAAATAAATAAAAATATCATACCGAATTTGAAATAAAGTTTTGATTTAATAAAATTTCGTTAAATTAACTGTATGTATTACTAAAAAATAATTATATGAAAATTTATACCAAAATTTATATTACCAATAATTTTCTTTTTCTTCAAACGTACATATCAAAATATTTATATTATGCTACTGTATTTCCTATGGAAAAAATCATTATGTTACTAATAGATGTTAGTAACTTATATGCAATGTTCACAAAAAATTGGCATCATATAGGAAATTTTTTAATGTTAATTTTTTGAAAATTATTATTACGGGACTTTTTGGTGCATGTCTAAAAACTAAAAATTCAGTAGCCGAAAGTAGTAATATCACTTCCGATATAAGTTAAAATTAACATTTATGAAAAAATTTCAGGTTAACTTACTTTAATATATTAAAAATCTTTCAAAACTCATTATATTAAAATAAAACGGCATTAGGATATAGTGATGTATTAATTTTTATAAATAATCGACGTCTAGACTAACCAGATATACGTCGAATAGTCGATTTAATTTGTTTAGTATTGCTCTTGACAGTTAGATTGTATTAAAAATGGTCTATAGCATAATTAACCTAGAAACATCCTAGTTATCTGTATTTCAGATAGAAAAACATATCGGTTATATCACTAAAATAATAATTCAAACATTTCTCCTAACGAGAAACTCATTCATGCTGTAAAAAATAAAATTTATCAACTCTCCACAAAAATCCGTTGTTTAATCTCTTAAAAAGTCATGTTCATCGAACCGTTCTCCAACTATAAGTCGGCAAGAGAAGGGAAATGGTTCTGTCATTATCAGTTCATCTGTTTCATTAACACGCGTTCCACGTTGTTTCATCCAGGGCAATTCTATTACGGCAATGCGCACTCGAACCAGGGCATCAGCTGTCAAATGAAGTGAATCCTGCCTTGCCTACGTCCTGCTCCTGCCTCCTACCTGCTGTCCCGGTCAATGTTATTGTATTATCCACACACACATATACACAATGTGTACATTGTTTGCAGCGCCATCAATGGCGTTAATATCGGTGTTGTAGTTAGGAATAACTGACTGGATATTCCATACCATAGGGTAGTTGTTTATTTGTTAAACTATCATCTGGTGTGCGGTTTATAGCTTGGTTCTAGTTGATATGTTTGAATGTATGGATGGTCAAATTTTGTTATGCTGTTTGGCAAAGTTTGGAACGAAATTTAGTAAAAGCTGAATGCTCCGAATAATGTTTTCTGTTTGAGAACTAATGCTACAATTTTGTGCGGATAATGTAACAAGATATTCTGTCTTTTTCCATACAAAAAATTATTTATTAGAAAAAAATTGGGTATTATTAGTATAATTAAAAAAAATAAATATATCATAAACAATTTATTAGTTTCATACAAAACTAACTGAAAAATACCATTTCACAATTATGTAAAAATTTACGAAAAATCTACTGTGACTATCACAAAATCGACAGTCATTGTATTAAATAAATTTATGGAATATACAAATTTGTATAAAAACTACTCTAGTCTTGGTAACTAAAAACAAAACTGCCTTGAAATAAATATACTACCTATTTACAGAATTATATATCATAAAATATAAAAAAACTATCTAGACGTATCGAAAAATGATCCAAATAAAAGTCGTTAGCTATAACTTGTTTAGTAACTTTTGTTAAATAAATATATTCACCTCCAAAGCTTAAATATGTAATTTTATGACAATTCGTTCAGCCGAATATGTTCTACACGTATCCATAGATAGACAGACCGACATACGAACTAAAAACAATTGATTCGTGTTACTATAAACCTAATTCGTGCTTGTTTGTAAAAATCTCGATATGATATCATGTGTGATATGACGGTCGGTAAGAATACGTATACGATTCATATCTATACATAATTTTGTATTTTTTGTTCAAATATATGTTTCGATTGAAATAAAAAAATATTTAAATTATGTTATCATAAATAATATTAACTATTATTAACTACTATTAACTAAAAAATTAACTAAAAAAAAATACGTATACGATTTATATTTATAGAATTATGTATTCTTGTTCAAACATATATGTTTTGATTTAACTTTCATAAACAATTTACTAAAATGTAATAACATAAGTCGTTAAAATTATACTCTTAATTAAAACTATATAAAAAAAATGTATTGTAGAATGAAGCTTTAGCTATGCTTAATAAATCCCAGTTCGCTGTCAATCTGACAACATCGACATGCTGTCGTTTAACATCAAATGCCCATTTGCTAACAAGTTCATGTAATGTTACGTATATGTAGAGGAGAGTGTACACTATTTAGCTAGAAGCATCGCGAGTACGCAGGAGCACATCACAAAACCACGTAATCGTAATTTAAGTCTCGGTTTCGCGCTCGTTTAAGCGCGTGCACATTTTAACACGCTGTGTTTAGCCTTCACATCGCTTTCTGCGCTATACTCGTGAAGGGACGGTAGCTGGGGGGGGGGGGGGGGGTTGTATTGCCGGGACTAACCCCGTGTATAATTTATTTACTCGCAAGTTTCAATTCAACTATATAGCTATATGCAAGTCGGTTACATTCTTTTTGGTAAAGCTGATGGTTTATAATTCTTTATTTTTTGTTTTTATAAAACTTCATGGAAATTATTGAAAAAACGATATGTGGAATTAGATTAATAGGGCTATTATAACTACTAAATTTAGCTTAAATCTTGTAATTTAAAAAACTTTAAGTATATTTTAATTCTGGTCGCTATAGTTCTCGCCATGAAAATTTGTTCTTTCGGAAAAGTAAGTGTATGATTTTGTTAGACATACGTAGCGATTATCTTCTTCTTCTCACTACTGATATGACAAATTAATTTGTATTATAATATAGGTCTTAGCTTAGTTCTGAAAATTTGTATCGCGTACACATAATTATGTATAATAATTATGACGAAAGGACAGATTTTCATGGCAAAAACTATATTTTAACCGTTTGAGTGCGACAGGTCTTGCTGTTTTCCCATCCAAAAGTGCCAAGGAGCGCTTTTTGTACACCTACATTACACTATTTAGTTCATTATAGTATTACCTAGAGCGCTGGCACTTTTCGAGTGAAACAAAAGAAGCGCAAAATTGCTGCTTGGCACTAAAACGGTCAAATTCATTTAAATTTAAAAAGCATATGAGTATATGCTCAGAATTGCTCTATATCAATTTATTTAAGTCGTCAAGTTAAAGTATTACGGCTGGTTTCATAATAAGTACTTTAAACTAAATTCAATTTTAAACAAAAATTTATTTTATAAGCAAAAATTAAAAGTAATTTTTCATGAATAAAAGAGGTTGCTAAAGTTTTCATAAACCACTCTCTATAATCAAAACACTATTACCAATTACAATTACAAATAATACTGTTTTAATTCCATTCATTAATAAGATAATAATACAAAATTTTCAATTCAATTAACACTGACCTATATTACTCAACCTTCTCTTATATTATAAAATCATAACAATTAAATATAACAAAACCATTCATTAACACATATTAGATACATTAACATTAAATATATTCTCCTATATTGAACAAAACCACAAATAACGTCGTTGCACCCTAGTACAATTTGAAAATACACCATCCGTGGCTATGGGGGGTCCTGATTCGTGCACCCTATGCCGCCTCGATCAATAGAAAGGCCGCGTCGTGCCAGTGTGTTTGTGTGTGAGAGGGTAATTTATACGGATTATAGTTATTCTCACTGTATTTCTCGCACTGTTCCCCCCCCCTCCCACTACTCTCCTGTGTCATATAAGACCTTTTTGCCCCGAATGTGTTTCCCTCGACCTCTTAGATCCTAGTTTTGGAAGGCGAAAATTGTATAGTTCATGACAGCGAGATTACAAATAAGAACTAGAGAAATTATTAAACTGAAATATAGTATAGTAATGCGAAAAAATAATGTAGTATTATTAGGTAGGTAAGAATATAAATATTTATAACAATTCTATTTTTTTTTTTTTAATAAAACACAAAAAGTATAGTTTTTGATTTAGTGTCTATGTGAATATAACTAAGTTATCAGTTAATGTTTGTGAACCTTTATACAATTTGTGTTACAATTTCATGTTTGGAAACTAGAAAATAACATTCATAAAAGTCAAAGAAGTGTAAATTATGTTTTATAATGAGTTCTGAAAAGTTTTTGCTATGTTAACAATGATAAAAAATTAAAAATCATAATGATTATTATATTACTTCAAAAACTTAAAGATTGCGAAAATATTTTAGATTATTTAGATAGCTATGACTATCAAAAGATTAAGATCATTGTACTAGACTATTTACTTGGTTATAATAAAAATTTAAAAAAAAAATTTTTTTGGTTATCAATATTAAAATATATATTTATTATTTTGTTTAATATTTATAACTATATGTAGTTTTTATTTCAAAAATTTGCTAATTTAATAAAACTAATGAAAAATGCACTAAAAATTACAAATTGGGCACATCAGTTTATTTCTTTATTAAATATGAAATATGGGATGAAAAAAGTTGGTTTTAAAAAACCATGTCATCAAGTCAAATAGCATAAAAATGTAAATTGAGTTTGTGAGACAAAGTGTAATGACAATAATTTCATATGACTTGATTTAATTTTTTTTTACATTCTGTTTTAAAAAAAAAACACACATCATGATGATAAAAGCAAATAGGTTTAGAGTCATTTGAACAATCTCATATTCAAAATTTGATCAGCTACCCGTAGATAAATAGAGATAAAAATGAGTTTGAATGTAATATAATTTTAATAACAATATTACCCTTTTGACTAAATATTTTATATCAATAACCTTAATTTACTAGTAATACGTTATTATATACTCCTAAAATTTTTGGCCTGTATTCATGTACCCTTTAAAGTATTTACCCTTTAACTTACAGCAAATACAAATTATTATTATTGTTATTATTATTATTAATTTATAAATTTTTTAATCTACTTACTTTGTCACCTAGTTGTTTCTATGTTTTGCTTGTTTATTATTTATGTCATTTGTATTATTATTTCCTGATAAAGATATACGTAGAATATATCGAAACGTCAATATTTAAATAAAATATGTGTAGAACTTTATCCTAATTTTTTTTTTTATTTTAATATAATGAGTTATAAAAGACTTTTTTACTATGTTAAATACTTTTTATTATTTTTAACATTTAAAATATAAAGAAAACTAAATACTGCTCTACTCTTTTATTAATAAATAATTTAAAATATACGTCCTATTATCTGAAAATGCTTTAAATGAATAAGAATACGGTTCGAATTAAATTATTTTAATGTAGTATATTTGAGTAGAAAATAAACAAAAACAAAACAATAACAGCAACGTGGCACGTTTCATTTATTTATAGTTTTAATTAATAATACGAAAGCTTCAACAAACTGGAAAATATGAATTATATGTTTTGCAATGAAATGCTTCCCGTAAAATATGCAAGTTTTTGTACCCTAAGCCCAGAAGAAGCTATCCAGGTTTTACATATTCACGTTGCGATTGCCTGCTTCTAGTTCTTTGAACACATTTGTTGTTATTCAGCTGTTTGTTACGCCAACTTCGAAACAAAACAAAAACTGTTGTTCATTTGTTTTTTACGTTTCAATGTCCAATATTGGTAAAATTATTATTACTTAAATTAATGGGCTCACACTACAAGTTCGCTTTTAAAATCGGTTTTATTTAATACCGGTTTTACTATATGTAATTGCCATAAGATCAGAATTAAACAAATGAATTAAATATAAGAAAATGGATATTAAAATAATAATGCAAGATTAGTATGTTTGATTTAAAACTAGCGTATGTTAAGAAAATAGAGGAACAAATACAGATTTATACTGTGTTAGAAGTTCAATAAATATACTATAGCAAAATAGTGTTTAAATTAACATAAAACAACATCTGAGCGGTGAAATTGTATGTTGTATTGTATTTCATAAGTATTTAAAACATGATTAATTTCGGCATAACGTAAAAAGTTTGTGCCACACCCTTTTGAGTACATGGTGTGATTGTGTATATATGTAATTTATTCATCTCAATCGCTAATAAAATAACATCATTATCAAATATTCTTCTAAACAATTATTCGAAAAATTAAAAAAAAAATTAAAAATCTAAAGGCAACAACAAATAATTCTTCACTAGAGGTTTGAAAAATTGACCAAAAATATTATCTTATTGACAGCAATAATAATTGAAAATTTAAAATCGATGCTTTTTTGTTGGCTTAAATTCGACTTTAGTAAAAATGTTTATTAGGAAAATGGAAATAAATTAATTTAATATCTTGATAACTCTATTATAAAAATTTGCCAAATATTATTCACTCAAAAGACCACTTTCATTCATAGGCTCCAGACTGCCGCCTGAAATTAATCCGTGATTGTTTGATTCACACATTTTATAATAAAAAAATTGACAATTTGCTATGTTTTATAATTTTGTTCTTCTATTTCCCGGACATAGTTTACTTCTTATTTTCCGATTATCTAAATAATTATCCTTTACTAACAACAACAAACTGTTTCATGCCATTTAAAAGCAAATATTAATTTACTACAAACAATATATGATGTACAATATATTTCCTTGCCATTAGGCGAAAAGAAAATCTTTCGCCAAACGCAATTTAGAACAACCATACATCAAGTATAAACTTAATTCCTCATTCTAGAGCATTGTTCTGTCATAAAGTACATATGTTTAAGAAGGGGGGGGATACATACGCACGCACACCAACAGTGAAAGGGTTGGAAGGGCTGCCCGTAGAGAGCAAACGCACACACTCACCAGAATGGTTAATATGATGGCGTTAAGGTCTTCAAATTAGAATTCTGCTTAGCGCATGTTTGCTTCACCACTTTCAACGCGCAGCGCACAGCACATGATACATTGAAATTTGTAATTAGACTGGTTTTGTCCTCTGGCATTATGCCAGTGTCAGGAAACAGGGTACATACACACACACACACACACACATACGCTATGTATGCAACACGCAACACGTTTACCTTCCACAGTTTCTCATATCTACAGTACAGATGAAGAAAAAAGTTTTTAAAATGCTTTAAAAGTATGTTTTTGTGATGATTTTCGAGGCACTAACTAGTTTATCAGTGGCATATTCCATTGTAGTTGTAGAAAAAAGATATTACAGTAAATATTGTTTTTTTAAAAGTAAATTTTGTAATATAAACCATATTGAAGATTGGTTGGACAATTGTGATTTAAATAATAAAATAATTATTGTTGGTGATTTTAATATAGACTGGAAAAGTAGCTCTACTTATGAAAAAAAGTTGAAAACTGTTGTAAATCAATCGGGTATGAAACAACTAGTGACTGAAGAAACACGTATAACTGCAACTTCCAGAACTCTTATAGATATAGTAATAAGTAATGATTTTTATTTAAATGTAAATGTATTAAGAACTCCAAAAATTACCGATCATGACATTTTAATAATTGAACTTGACAATATAAAATTAGATTCTAATAAAAAAATTAAGATTAAAAACATAAATTACAATGTATTAGAAAATAAATTATTAGGTAAAAATTGGTTATATAATTGCTGTGACGTAAATATATTATATAATAACTTTGTCAATAATGCTTTAAATTCATTGCATTCTGCAGTTACTGTAAAGCTTAAAGATAGAAAAAATATGAATAAATCTTGGTTTTATGTAAATTCTATAAAAGAAGCAAGAAAAAATAGAGACAATTCTTATAAAAAGTATTTGATCACTAAAAGTAACAAAGATTGGAATGAACATAAAATATTTAGAAACAAATACATATCATTAGTAAGAATAGAAAAAAATAATTATTTACATAATAAATTAGATAAATGTAGAGATAATTCAATAGTAATGTGGAAAACAATGAAAGAAATTATATCAACAAAAGTAAAGTGTTTAGAAAAAGAAATTATTTTTGAAAATAGAATATTAAATAGTAATTCCACCATAGCAGAAAATTTTAACAATTATTTTATATCAAGTGTACAAGATATTATAAGTTCAATACCCTTTACCAATGCACAATTTGATATGCAAAGGTATACAACAGAAAATTTTGATGAATTTACTAAAATAAATTTAATGCAATTAAAAAATGTTATTTTTAGTCAAGCGCAGCATAAAAGTAATGTCGATGAACTAAACTGGATATTTTTGCGAAATTCATTTGACGTCATTGGTTATCCGCTGTTAAATTTTATTAATTTGTCGTTGGAAAAGGGTATTGTACCTGATAACTTAAAAATTTCGACAGTTTGTCCGATACCAAAAATTACTGGTACCAAAAAAGCAAATGAGTTTAGGCCAATAAATATGTTACCTGCGATTGATAAAATTTTAGAAATAGTAGTAAAAAATCAATTATTAGAATATTTTAATAAATATAGCTTATTTTCAACGGAACAATCTGGATTTAGAACTAAACACAACTGTGAAACTGTTATTCAATTTATAATAACAGAATGGAAAGAAGCAGTGGATAATGGAGAAACAGTTGTAGGTGTTTTTCTAGATTTAAAAAGAGCATTTGAGACAATTGATCGCGATATTTTGTTAAAAAAATTAAATAATTGTGGAATAACAGGTACAGTTTACAAGTGGTTTCAAAATTACTTAACTAACAGAAAACAGGTAACAAAATATGGCGATTACGTATCAAATGTACTGGATTGTAACGTTGGTGTGCCGCAAGGTAGTGTTTTAGGACCAATATTGTTCATAATATATATCAATGAAATGCCAAAAATATTAAAAAACTGTAATATTCAATTATTTGCTGACGATACATTAATTTATTTTAATCACAAAGATCACAATAAGATAATAGAAATAATTAATTTAGAATTAAAAATAATTTACAACTGGCTTGCAGTAAATAAATTAAAATTAAACGAACTAAAAACAAAAAGTATTATTATAGGCAAGCAAGGAATTTCAAATAAAATTTTAAATGAAGGATTAGTTATAAAAATAGGTAATTCTACTATTGAATACGTAAATGAAATTAAATATCTTGGTATAATTATGGACAGTAAATTGAAATTTAAAGAGCACGTAAATTATTTATGTAAAAAAATTGCAAAAAAAATTAGTTTTCTTGCGAGAATAACCAAAAACATGAGTGTAGCTTCAAAATTACTAGTATATAACACAATTGTTTTACCACATTTTAACTATTGTTGTAGTATATTACTTTTAGTGAGCAAAGAATGTTTAGAAAAATTGCAGAAACTACAGAATAGAGCAATGAGAATCATTTTAAGATGTAACAGATACACAAAAGTAAGTACAATGTTACAAACTTTAAATTGGTTCAACATTGAAGATTTTATTTATATAAATGCAATGACATTTATTTACAAAATTTTAAATAATTTAATGCCGGAGTATTTATGCAACAAAATTTGTCTCAGTAGTCACTCATATGATACCATAAATTGTAACAATATATGCAAAAAAAGAAAATATACAACTTTTGGCCAAAATGTTATTTTTGATAAAGGCATAACCATGTTCAATAAATTAAATTCTGAAATAAAAAATTCTAAAAATGTCATTGCATTTAAAAAGAAATTATAGTCATCCATGCGATCCAATGTTTTGTAATACGATATATTATGTCATATAAGTATAGTACATATGTATAATATTATCTGTGTAATTGTAAACTAATTAGAAAAAATGTAGTAGCAATAGCTAAATAAAGACTTATATATATTTTATATTTTTATATATATAGTCAAAAATAATATAATATATCTATAATATACAACGCAAAAACTTACAGTAAACTTATATATTTTGTATTGTAATTCTGTAAATTTACTAATAATTTATAAAATTTCAACCAAAAATATAATAAAAATACTATAATTATTAATGTAAATTTACTCTGATTTTTTTACAATATTTTAATTAAATATAACATAAAAAGCAAAAACAACTATTTTTCTGTAAAAAAATAAATAAATGAAACTTCATGTGAAAAAAGAAAAGTACAGTAATTAAAATTTTAATATTGTTATAAAAGCTTTTGTTAAAACACATTAAACATAATAATTTTATTAACACTTTAATTTATTTTAATGTTGTTTTAAAACATACAAACTTGTTTCATACTTGTACTTCCACATTAAATGTTTCTCTTTTATTTTATTAACTAAAATCTAAATTACACAAAACACAATAAAATGATGATAAATATAATAAAATTTACTTAATAATTTATGTACATACATGTGAATTATTTAATAAATATATTTATAAATATACAAAAACGCTTGAAATATTTTAATCCAATAGACATAAATATCATTTAATTAATAATTTTGTTGGTTTAGTTTTTTCTTAATAAGTCAAATTGTTTTATATAAGGCATTTAGATCATTTGCCTTGGTCCACTTCAGTATATAAAATACATAAAAATATAGTTAATATTTAAGTATTTAAACTATAACAATTTAATTAATTTAAATATTAAAAATTCAGCCTACGTAAATTGTACAATTTCAGTTGATTCTAATTTTACCTGTAATAATATTTACATACACATTTATACAATCTTAGAAGTACTAGAGAAAATTACTAAAATTAAGGTAAAATTAAGTCATACATATGCAAATTACGTTCGGTCAGGTGACCATTTTCCACTAGTGTACATACATGCACGCACGCAAAATCGAAACACATCATTAGCCTACTTTGACATCCACGCACGCACACTGCATATATGCGTAGGAGCCATCGGAACGCGTGCGTAACTCGAAAGCCCACTTCACACTCAAGCAAAAAGGGTTCTCGCTTTATGAATTTACTAGCAAGTCATAAGTTAGCGGTTACAAATTCTGTTATTACACTGAGGGGAGTTATGTACGAGAATATATACCCTGTTTATTTTCGATCACGATCTTTTACACAATATTCTCAAAGTTTTGTATTTCGAGACATTTTTTTCATAAGATCTGATTTCAAAATTGTAATAGTCGGTTGCATTAACCTTATTTAAATTTTAAACGTCGCTAAAATATAATATTCATATCAAAAATAACATTCAATTTATTAAAATATTTATATTTATTAAATATAATAAAATATTTATATTTATTAAATATAATAAAATATTTATATATATTAAATATTTTTATTAAAATTCTGCACTAAATAACTGTAAAAATATATAAAATGAAAATGTAATAAACTGAAATAAAATATTTTAAATAATACAAATATTTTGCCAAAATAATTAAATAAAATAAGCACTATAAGTAATTCTTTGTCTAACTTTAATAAAATTACTTGTATTACAATTTTAATCACAGTATCATTATTTGTAAATATATGTAAAGTATAAACAAAGAAAAAAAATTGAGAGCGTACACAAATATGTTTTTCATTAAATTTTCAATTAAATAAGGATAAAAGTATTGTGTATAACGTTAGGTACTTGCATTAGAATTTTTTTCGATTTTTCATAAATGTAAATCTCACTTATAAAATTAAAAAAGGAATTATGGTTATTTAATTTTAAATATTCGTTTACATGTGCTTATTTTTAAACACATATAAATTATTATATAGAATCCTATGATCGTTTTAAAATTAAATTTATATTTATAAAATATGTAATTATTTTTAAACATTTCGATTGTATATTATACATTTCCCAAGAGTGGGAAATATAATAGATATTCTAGGCGAATTTTACATTAAATTTTTTTGTTTTTTTATAATTTTTCATATTTTTGATATATATATATAATTCTGTAAATAAGTGGTATATTTATATCAAGACAGTTTTGTTTTTAGTTACCATGACTACAGTACTTGTTATACAAAATTTTCAAATCCATAAATTTATTTTATACAATGTTCTGTGATATAGCCACAACAGATTTAGTGTTATGTTCTAGCATAGAACAATAATTTTGAACAAAATTATTTAGCACTTTATGAAAGAATAACGTACAATTTTAGTTGTGTCAGTTGTTATTGATTTTATTTCAGCCAAAAATTGAAATTATTAATGTTTTTCAAAAAAAAAATTTTGTATATTATTTTCACAAGGTAGTCGATAGTGCAACTCAAAACCATTAGTATTAAGACAAAAACAACACCAAAATCGAGATAAGTAGAAAAGTATGAATGATAATATACATGCTAATGAAATATTTCAAATTCAGAATTGGGTAAATATTGTCTATCTTAACATAACCATGCATAACACAAATATAGCATATACCGTAAGTATTGCCAAAACCAGGCAACGGTAACCGTAATTTTGGTAATTACCACAAAACGTAACAAACGCCCTATGGCAATTCGTCAAATGATTACATTATCAACACACCTAAAAACCGCTATTAATCTCGTACCCTGTTATCATTTACAAATCGGACGTCAATCTATTAACAATTGTCGTTGTCCTCATCTGAAACAACACGTTAAACTTCGGAAATCTGTTCGTTCGAAACTCGCCACCCCCAGAAAGTCACACAATAGAACTGAACACCAAGAAGAAACAATGGATTCTATTATTAACAACTCATATAAAGTTATCTATTATGCAAGTTAGACGGGGCCACGCGGACGCCTTTAAGTCGACATAATTCTTAATTAAAGAACTTCGAAGAAGCCGAGAACTGGGTACAGTGAAAGAGCAGAAGGTCGATTTCTTGGTGTAGAAAGTCGACCAAAGTTCGGATTAGTAAATGGATTATTCTATATTTCGAGATGTAATTTATATAGACACACTGGATTACCGATTAAAGAATTGGATCTATAAGAAGTGCTATTGTACGATAGCGAAGTATAGAAAAAGCTTTATATATTTTATAATAGTATTATAATTTATTTTGACTTTGAAATATGATTTTAATATTTTATAGAAATATTATAATATACTGAGCTTCTATTAATTTAGAATATTTTATACTTTAACAATTTTTAACACACTTTGACTGCAAGGAAAAATGGTATAGCGATTGGTACGATGTCTGTAACATTTTCAAAAAAAAAATTGTGTATAGAAATCCTTCATATAGCCTCTAGATGACGAATCTGAACTTAGTTTATGTGGGTGTATGGATGTGCGTCGTCAGCTCGCTCGCTCACTCGCTCGCTCGGTCGTCAGACAAAATTTTGTGATCGCAACTCCTCCTAGACGGTTCAACCGATTTTAATGAAATTTTCAGGATAAATTTGTCTAGTGCCCAAGATGGTCATGTGGTTTCGGTTTTTTCCAATAATGTCAACTTTCCGAGAAAAAAAATACTAAAGTTTTTAAAAATTCATTGTGGCTACATTATTTATCCGATTTTGATCAAATTTTCAGGAAAGATTCCCCTAGTGCCCACATAAATTTCGTAATTTTAATAAAATACAGTGTTGCCAACTTTCTGAGAAAAAATTACTAAAATTTCTAAAAATTTATTACGGCCATGTTGTTTAACCGATTTTGTTCAAATTTTTACAAAAGATTCTTCTGGTATCCATATAAATTAGATAATTTCAACAAAGTACAGTGTTGCCAACTTTCCGAGAAAAAAATTACTAAAATTTTTAAAAATTTAGTATTATCACGTTATTTAACCGATTTTAGTCAAATTTTCACTAAAGATTCTCCTGGTGCCCGCATAAATTATGCAATTTTAACAAAATACAGTGTTGCCAACTTATCGAGAAAAAAATTACTAAAATTTAAAAAAATTTATTGTGACTACATTATTTATCCGATTTTGATCAAATTTTCAGAAAAGTTACTCCTAGTGCCCACATAAATTATATTTTTATTAAAATACAATGTTGCCAACTTTCGGTGAAAAATTTTTTTATTCCTATTTCTTATCATTTATGTGATGTCAAAGTGGCCTATATATGGGTTTACCCATATACTTCTAATCTTGTTTTAAATATCTCCAGTTTATGATACTTTGAAAATATGTTTCTCAATTATTATATACAGTTTTATCAATGTAGTATCAATTTTAATACCAAAATCTAACTAATATTTAAAATTGTTGCATGTCCACTAAAATAAAAAATTGAATTACACGAAATATATTTTATTTTTAATCAAAATCTTCATATTTCATTGCAATACATTAACTTGTATTAGAATTTTGTAATACAATAATGTATAACTGTATTTTTCTTCGAACACACTGTTACTACGCATGCTTATTGTATTATTATTATTATTATGTTTTTGAATGTATAATAATACTGTTATAATACTTACTATGCCCCAGCATGCTATCATAATTTGAAATTGAATTTTTCGAAGATTGATAAAGTATCACTATTTCATTATAAACTCCAGCAGGGTGTTACTGATTGAAGAAAATTAATGATACGACACTTCAACAGATAACTAATTAGCCGATAATCAATCAAGCTATTTTTGTCTTTATGACGCAAACTTCTTCAAAATAAATGAATGATTAATAAAAAAATATTATGTATGCAAATTGGTTTCAGATTATTATTCGATTAATTTTTTATTTTGTTTCAAATTAACTTGTCATATTTTTTTATAATTTATGATTGCATAGTTTTATAACTGTGAGAAATAATGATAATTAAATATTTTATTTGTGTATAATTAAATGTAGTAGCATATATCTTCATAATTAATTATTTTTAGCATTACATTATTATTATTATTTCATTTGAATTCGCGGTGAAACGGATATACAAGTGATGCAAAAAAATAATGAATTTTTTAATACTAATGTAATTTTATAATTATCCAAATTATCCATATAATTAACTTTATATGTAAAAATATTTGTAAAAAGAAATAATTTATTTGTGTATTTTTTTGGGTAAGTGAATGAAATCGTTCAATGTAAAATATTTAGAAGAATAAAAAAGGGTTGAATCATTTCAATAATTACGAATTGCTCGTTTAGTAGTATAGAAAGATTATTTGAAAAAGATTGCAATATTTCCATGGTGATTGAACTATATGACCGCAATTTATCAGTATTCATTGTATTCAATGTCGGAACTTAACTAAGTCACTTTCTCGCACTAGAAAATGAAAAATTCACTATAGTTCCTCAAAATTCTTAAGACCATTTTTAAGATAAAATTAACAAACAAGAAAATTCGTTTCTCCTAATATTAAATAATAAAGTTAAAAAAAAAAACATAACTGCATCATAATTACGTACAATAAACCTACTTTGAACCATTAAATTGCCGTCGCTATATATAACATGTCAATTAAGGAGACGACAATCGTTCCACCAATAAAACGCTCATTTCAGTCATTATCGGCGTCGTTCATCAGGCGTCGCATCAGAAAATGCAATTAAAATCTATAATTAAAACAAAATACTTCAATCGATTTTCAATATAAACCAATGTTCAATGTATGGTTAGTTGGCATAGTATCATGCCTGCGTCACTCTATAGTTAACTATGTGAGTGTGTGTCTAAAGTAGAGGTAATGTCTAATGACTTTAGAGCACTTTGAAATTAGTGTCCTGTTTCATAATGCAAGCTTGAAATAGCGCTATGTTGAATAGGGCAGCAACGGTAATTTGGCTTGCTTGCTTGGCAAAACCGGAACCGGTAAATTATTCACGC
This sequence comes from Clivina fossor, assembly GCA_963966155.1. NCBI lineage: Eukaryota > Metazoa > Arthropoda > Insecta > Coleoptera > Carabidae > Clivina > Clivina fossor. Next base: position 4,275,195 of record OZ014558.1, read on the forward strand.
TGTATATAGGTTCGTGGATGTTATGTAACTTCTATTGTTCATCAATTATAAAATTGTACAGTGAAAGTAGACTGTGTTCCAGTGTCTAAAAATAGTGTACCCATGTTTTTTTATTTTTAATTATTGTACATCGTTGATAATCAAACAGAAATGAATTATCTATTTTCGGTTTTATCAGCTTGAAACATGAAATTGTAAATATACAATGACTCAATTTGAAGTATAATGATATTTTTCAGTCAAGTGTATCAATATATTGATATTACGTTACTATAAAACCTATGTAGAAGTAAGTCATTATGTTACTAGTACAATAATGTATTTTCACCTTCAATTCTGTAACGAAATTAATAAGATTTAGCAAATTTTCTAATAACTATAACCAATATAAAACAAATGTAACAACTGCTATTTTAATTTTCTTTTAGTGTATACTAATATTATTGGTTAATGGTGGTTAGTAACATTACAAGAATAACAATTTTTTTAAAGAATTCGAGCGATTATTATATAGTACGTAGTTGCTATATGCACCACTGATGACAGCAGCAAACATAACTACTCGGTCAAGTGTATTTAATTTGAAAATTATTAAGTTAAGTTAATTGAAGGTTGTACTGTTTATTTTCATTTGAATTTTAATTTGATTATCATTCAATTATGAAAAAAATATTTAGCCGTATCGAAAAAATGTTCCAAATAAAATTTGTTAGTTATAACTTTTTTTAACAACTTTGTTAAATCTTTTTTTTCCGAAATATATCTTTGTTGAGAAATATTCGAAAAACACATAACAGTGACATAGGCAAATTACTACTTCTGATTGGCAGATCTTGACCAAAAGTTGACTAAATTGAGGTATTCATCTCCGCATCTTAAACATGAAATTTTATAACAATTTTATAACAACAGACCGACAGACGGACATCACGAAAATAATTGAAACGTGTTACTATAATCCTAATTCGTGCTTATCTGTAAAATCTCGATATGTCAAATTTAGTATGACTACAATACCTTCCTTAAAATATGTGATATGATTATCGATAATAAACAAATATTTGTCATATTATTTGTATTTTAAATTATTTTGAAATATAATATTCAACTATAACAGAACAAGTTATAAAAGAAATAAATAGAATTTTTACAAAATATACCAATAGTAAATATATAAAATAATGGTTGTTTCAAACTCAACATGCAATTTAGTAATTAATCTATGTCATTGTGCCTAGTAACAAGAAACACAATACTTAATGTATATAATTTTCTATTGATAGATAATAATCTAAAACACAAGTAATTGTATTTTTAGCAATAACTAAGATAGGAAAATAGTTTAAAAAGTGTTAGTAATGGTATAGTTTTATATAGTAAGAATATACTTATCGCTAGTTAAAAAAATGGTTGCATGTTGATGTTTTCAACCAAAAGCAACTTGTAAAGTTTATTTGTGAAAATAAATATTGCTGTTAAATACTGTTTTCTTTAGTATTAAAAGTGTAATTTTTAATGAACAAACATAAAAATCTACACATTTAACTCACATAGATCACATAAGTTATAAAATGTATAGATTTTTAATGAAAAAAAGTCAAATTTTATTTAAATCAGTACCCAGTGATTAATATTATCTTTTTCTTTATAAATTTATATCATCTTATCAATCTGCTATTAATATATAATATAATATTTGTTTACGCTATATTCAAGTGGTTTGCTGCTAGCCACAACGCCATGTGCAATAGGTCGCATAACAGACCCTTAGAAGTAATAAATTTAAGGATTTTTGACATTTGATTTTAAAAGATTAAGACTAGTGTTGAGTATCATAAGTGTTTCCTAGATTTAGGCTTAGCTTATGTTTATAATATAAGACTTTTGTTTTTAATAGTTTTACATAAGAGAAACAGAGATATTTCTGTGAGAAAAAACAGATTTTTAAAGCAGAGTTTTTTCAGTCTCATGAGAGACAAGGGAGTCGTGTATCAACATCCATACAAGAAACATCTACTTTAGAGAGTCATACCTTTATCATAATTATATTTGCATAATCGCATTATATTCGGTTATAACATCAATTATTATTAACAATTATAAATACAGTCCACTATATTCAAACAGTTTTATTTTACAAACAGTAATTTAAAAACTATCATAACTAGAGACGCCGCATGTCTCACTCGTTTGGTTATTGTTTATGCAAAAATTAACATCAAGCATAATTATACCGAACATTATTATGGTCCTTCGAGCCGGATATATTGTAATTAGTGCAAGTAATTTGTGATTTGTGTAATCAGTGAGGTGATTTGTGTAATCAGTGAGCATATTGTGAAACTTGTGCAACAAGCTCAAGTTTGTGTTTTACATTGAACAACAGTTCAATTATCATTGTGTTAAACTTGTCCAGCCAGTTCAAGTTTGTGTTTTAATTTGAACAACAGTTCAAATTATTATTTTGTGAAACTTGTGCAACAAGCTCAAGTTTGTGTTTTACATTGAACAACAGTTCAATTATCATAGTGTTAAACTTGTCCAGCCAGTTCAAGTTTGTGTTTTAATTTGAACAACAGTTCAAATTATTATTTTGTGAAACTTGTGCAACAAGCTCAAGTTTGTGTTTTACATTGAACAACAGTTCAATTATCATAGTGTGAAACTTGTCCAGCCAGTTCAAGTTTGTGTTTTAATTTGAACAACAGTTCAAATTATCATTTGGTGTAACTTGTGCAACCAGCTCAAGTTTGTGTTTTATATTGAACAACAGTTCAATTTATCATTTTGTGAAACTTGTACAAACAGTTCAAGTTTGTGTTTTGCATTGAACAACAGTTCAATTACAAATCATCATTTCAACGTCAGCCAACACGGTAGCATCGCCAGCATCAGCAGTACGTGTACCTGTTCGGCAATCAGTTATCATCAGGCAACAGCCGTTTAGTAGTAGGGCAACGCAGCCAAAGTGCAAAAAGGTAAGTGACTCTCTAACATCATTTTCTATCCTTTTATTCCATATTCCTTGTATATTGTGTGACAATGGATGCCACTTTAAGATATAATCGTGCTGTACTCAAAGGAAGTTTAACACGGTTTCGCACATATCTGGACAACTTAAGCGACAATCCAGATAAACGTGAATTATCAATGAGAAAAGATACATTTGAGAAAAAACTTGATGAATTCAATAATATTCAACTACAAATTGAGGTATTAGCAGGTTATGTGCAAGACATGGACGAAAGAACATACTTTGAAGATAACTATTTTTCATTATTGGGGAGAATAAGTCGTTTAATTGCATCAAAAGTTTCAGTACCAGTACAACATCAGTCTATAATACAATCCAGTGAAAGTAATTTATTAAACCAAATAAAATTGCCTCAAGAAATTATATCTTCAGATGAAGATAAATCATGCGAAATATATTTTAATAATGCTACAATAATAAATCCAGATGCTCGACAAATACAACAAAACGTACACAACATACAAGACGAAATTAACGCACACAGCGTAAACAGCGCAGACAGCGCAGAAAGTGTATACAGAGAACACAGTGTATACAACGTACACCACATACAAGACGGAATTAACGCACACAGCGTAAACAGCGCAGACAGCGCACACAGTGTATACAGTAAACAAGGTGTATACAGCAAAAACAGCGTACAAGACGCAATTGATGTACACGAGGTACATGACGCAATAAATGTGCAGTGCGTATATGACACAAATGACATATACGACGGCGACGCACATAACACATACAACGCCAACGAAACATATGACGCATACGACATATACGAAAAAAACAGCGCGCTTGGTGAAAATAAAACGTATGACACGACAAGTGCCATAACAATCCGATGTTTACAAGAAACCAGCATAAACTGTCAAGAAGAATATTCCACAACAGCACAAATAAGAAAAAAATATTGTTACATCGATGATCTGTTAACAAGAACAGATACATTTAAAAAAGCACAGCAGCTGTATGAAACATTAACAACGGTGTTAAGTAAACATGGATCCAACTTGCGCAAATGGCGATATAGCCATAATTCAATAAATTGTGCTATTACAGATAGAAATTATACAATGTTATTTGATTTGCATGTTATAGCCAAAGTGTTGGGCATGCTTTGGAACTCACAAACAAATGTTTTCAATCTTTATATTTATCAAAAACATGAAGAATATTATACAAATCGCAGTACAGCAAAGACAAACTATTCATTTATCATCATATTAAGAAACATTATCGCATTATTGTTCCGAATTAATAACAACACTAAGAATAAACAAATTAAGTTTACGGAAAATATGTCAACAACGCAATTAAATAATTCAATGAAAGTAACTTTAGAACTAATTCAAAACCAGTTTCACAATAAAAAACCTAAAGCTATAAGAGAAGAGAGAACAGTGAAGTTAACAAGTCGATTGATATCATTCAATCCTTTTAATAATGAAGACGGTTTTGTCAGAGTGGGCGGCAAAATAAAAGATTCAAATATGTGTGTAAATCGAAATCAATCGATTTTATTTTCAATGTCGTATTATGTGACAGATTTATTAAGCCAGCATGAGCATAACTTAGAAATGCATGCTGAGCCGCAAGCAGTTCCTGTCTCCTTAAGCAAAAGGTTGTGGCCATTGTCGGCGCAAAGTATAGTGTACAAGGTCACTCGTAACTGTGTCATTTCTGGGGAAACACCCCCGATGTTTACAGCACCAATAATGGGAAATCTACCTGCTAGCCGAGTGACGCCAGCAAGGGCATTCTTAAGAACGGGAATAGATTATTGTAGACCCATTCGAGCTCATAAGGGTCGTCGTCGAAGGTTACGCACCCTTAATTATTATATGGTAGCTTTTGTATATTTGTCAACAGAAGCTATCTATTTAGCAACAGTAGACAATTTGACGTCAGAGGCATTTTTGGTCGCACTCAAGATATTTGTATCAAGATTAGGCAAATCGACGGATGTATATTTAGACAATGCGACGAATTTTGTAAAAGAAAATAAAAAATTCAAGAAATTAGTTCAAATCATATTTTATAGAGAACACTGGACAACGGTGGAAAATACAATAAGCGACGACGGAATCAGAAGGCATTTTATTCAATCGTGTGCACCATATTTTAGTGGGTTGTGGGAGGTGGAGCTCAGATCAATAACGAGTCATCTCAAACGTGTCACACAAAAATTATTTTTTACCCAATCAGATGATCCTAATGACCTTTCCTGTATTACTCCCGCATATTTTTTTATTGGAGAGTCATTAGTTTGCACGCCCGAGCCAAATTATACTACGGCAAGTATAACAAATTCAATTAGATCGCAGCATATTCAGCTAATTCAACAGCATTTTTGGAAACGATGGGGCAAGGAATATCTGAGGCAACTACAGCAGCGCAACCGTGCAGCTACTCAATCCTTTCTTCTAGGTACGATGGTGCTCATCAGAGAAGGCAACATACCTCCACTTCAGTGGCGATGGAGCCGCGTCATTACAGTGCATCTAGGTGAAAACGGTGTAGTGCGTGTTGTGACAATTAAATCGAAAAATGGTGTTCGTAAAAGGGCAATTGCAAAGATTAGTGTTTTTTCCGCAGCAAGAGTGAAGGTGCTTCATGTGCATTGTGTTGTGTTGAAAGATCGGAGTCTTTCAAAGTGGGCGGTATGTTTACGCTATATTCAAGTGGTTTGCTGCTAGCCACAACGCCATGTGCAATAGGTCGCATAACAGACCCTTAGAAGTAATAAATTTAAGGATTTTTGACATTTGATTTTAAAAGATTAAGACTAGTGTTGAGTATCATAAGTGTTTCCTAGATTTAGGCTTAGCTTATGTTTATAATATAAGACTTTTGTTTTTAATAGTTTTACATAAGAGAAACAGAGATATTTCTGTGAGAAAAAACAGATTTTTAAAGCAGAGTTTTTTCAGTCTCATGAGAGACAAGGGAGTCGTGTATCAACATCCATACAAGAAACATCTACTTTAGAGAGTCATACCTTTATCATAATTATATTTGCATAATCGCATTATATTCGGTTATAACATCAATTATTATTAACAATTATAAATACAGTCCACTATATTCAAACAGTTTTATTTTACAAACAGTAATTTAAAAACTATCATAACTAGAGACGCCGCATGTCTCACTCGTTTGGTTATTGTTTATGCAAAAATTAACATCAAGCATAATTATACCGAACAATATTGGATCTAGTTACTTATTTTGTTACCTAGTAACTTGTTTCTATGTTCTGATCATTTACTGTAAATATATACTTTAAGTATGTCGAATTGTCAATTATTAATAGATATTAATACAGAACTACAAACTAAAACTGTTTTATTTTAATATAATGAGTTCTGAAAGATTTTTTTACTATAAATTAAGCAAATTTAAAGTTGAAAATTTTGGACTGTTTTTCGTATAAAATTATCAAAATTTTGCTTTTAACTCTAATGGTATAAATCATCAATTATTTTAATAATTCTTGAGTAAATAATAACTAAAACTGTAAAATGATCAGGTTTAATTTTGTAGAAGTATTATAATTCTGATATCTATATAAATAAAATAAAAAGTTACTATACAGAAATAAATACTTAGATGAGTTTTGCAGTATTACTTGTTTTAACTAAACAAGATATGAATAAACCAATATATACACCACTTTGACATAAATACTAAGAAATAGTAGTAATTTTTTTAGAAAAGTTGGCAACACTGTACATTAGTAAAATCGACCTGTATTTTGATTAGCAATTTATTTACATTGTACATGTTTAAGATCCTTTTTATATTAGCTGTATATTTTTAAACATAAACATAAAAAATATTATATAAAAACGAAAAATAATTTTTGGAGAAAAATATTACTATAAAAATATTATTAGACATCATATCAAAAACCATATAAAATTTTTTATGAAAAATTCATAACAGCTTTCGATTTCATACGCCATATACATAAAACGTATACATAAAAAAAAAACAATATTATAATTCCATTTTATTCAGTTGTGCCAACATTGTTATGTTAATTACACTATATAAACTAGAATTCACAAATAACGATGTAAACTTTAATTTCCCTGAATAAACTGTTTATTTTATTAATTATAATATTTAATTTACACACGAATAACTTTTATAGTCTAATAAATTGAAATAGTTTCAAGTATGCTTGATATAAAATCAATATGTCAAAAATTTATTAGTTTTATATTATTAACAAAGTAATATAAAATATAATAGGTGTATTACGTATATTAGGTACGTATATGTATAAATTTTAAATGTTATAGTCTACGTCACTAAAATATGGCATTACGCAAAAATTGTACGTTTACATAATACTGTTCCGCAAATTGAAATGTTATTTATTTTAATTTATTTAGCTAGGAGAAAAGTGGTGCTGCTATACTTAATTCTAATATTACTTTTTACCACTTTGACTGCAAGGAAAAGTGGTATAGCGTTTGGTAAGGTGTCCGCAACATTTTCAAAAAAAAAATTATATAGAAATCCTTCATATATCCTCTAGATCAGCTATTCTCAACCGCTGGTCCGGCGGACCACCAGTGGTCCGCGGAGAAATTTTACTAGTCCGCGGACAATTTTTTCTATCCGCGAAAAAAATTTACTTATTAACAAAAAAATAATAATAACTAAATTTTAATTTACAAAATTACGAAATACAAATATCTTAAACTAATTTTAATTCTATGTAATTTATGATTTGTACGGCACTGAAGATTTTTGTTAAAGCTTTATATATTTAATTTTTATATTGTATAATTAAATATCTTTACATTTAAATATTATTGTAAGTAAATGATAATGAAAATGTTACAATTAACTTATGTAGTAGTTCTTTAATACCTAGTAAAATTTTGTTGTAAAAAAAATATCACTGGTCCGCGAATTTTTTTTACAAATTTTACTGGTCCGCGGGCCAAAAAAGGTTGAGAAACGCTGCTCTAGATGACGAATCCCAACTTAGTTTATGTGGGTGTATGGATGTGCGTTGTCAGCTCGCTCGCTCATAAATATGTCAGCCAATTGTTAAAAAAAAAGCAGAAAATAGTTACGTATGCCGTACAAAAACGTACACTTACTATTTGTGTAATGCCACTTTCTTGTGGCGTAGACTATACACATATATGTATGTATATGTTTTGTTATGTTTGTAATTTAATATATTCCTTCTAATAACGAAATATTTTTTTAACAAAAACTCAAATTGAATATATTTCACCTGTTTTTAAAACAAACAGTTGCTCAGACTGTTTAATTAATATCTGATCTTTCGACTTTTTTTTTAATTGTATGACAAACAGAAACGCCGGCCAGCGGATTTAAACCACCGAATCTGCTATTATATTCAGTAATACTTGACGCTTAAACACATTCAGCTACGGCGCTGACTATAAAAAAATCAATAAGTATATAAATTATATAAATTCTAAGTAACAACACTTTATTAGATATAAACAATACAGAAAAAATATCTAATAGTTTAAAATAAAATCAACTAAAACATTTAAACAGCAAGCAAGGAAGATGTGTTTTTATCGGTTTTCACGTAAGTAATAACGGAGTAGAAATGTAACAAGAGCGAACGAAATACTACAAAACACTTTAGCTAAAAATAAACCGACAACGGAAAGCAACGAGAAGAATATAAGAAAAACGAAAAAACCGTTGGCGGACGGTGGTAATCAATAACCGCAGACAAGTCCAATGGGTTTTTCGCAGCGCGGTTTTATTACCCGCTAACACCCGGTTTTTACTCATAATGCAATTACTTCGCAAACCCAGCGACCGGTCTTTAATCGCGTGACAATAATATGACAATCGTACCGGCCACCACAGACCGACCAAAAACGAAAAACGATTTTAAAGAACAAAAATGAATAGTTTTTAATGTGCCACAAATGAAACGGGTTTTTACACTCTCTCCCCCACAGAGAAATTGTTCGGTTTTATTGGTTTAATTAAAACTAGACATAAGAAACGTTTTCTTTCCTTAATTGGTGAGGGATAATGGGCGAGTTATATCATCTTGTAAAATGAATTTTTTTATTTATTTATTTTTATTGTTAATACAATATTTTGTTGGTTGTTTCAAGTAAATTAACGTTATTAAAATGGTAGATTAAAACTAATTTTGATCATATATTTATTGTATTATGTTTTTAAGATTTTTAAGATAATATATGCTTCAAAGCAAAATTATTTATAACAAGATTAGAAGTATATGGGTAAACCCATATAGAGACCACTTTGACATTTCTCGGAAAGTTGGCAACACTGTATTTTAATAATATTATAATTTATGTGGGCACTAGGAGAAACTTTTCTGAAAATTTGATCAAAATCGAATAAATGATGTAGCCACAATGAAATTTAGTAATTTTTTTCACGGAATTTTGGCAACACTGTATTTTGTTAAAATTACATAAATTATATTAATACTAGGAGAATCTTTTGCGAAAATTTGAGTAAAATCGGTTAAATAACATGGCCATAATAAATTTTTTAAAACTTTACTAATTTTTTTCTCGGAAAGTTGGCAACACTGGATATTAATAAAATTATATAATTAATGGGAGCATTAGAGAAATCTTTTCTGAAAATTTGATCAAAATCGGATAAATAACGTAGCCAATATGAATTTTTAAAAACTTTAGTAATTTTTTTCTCGGAAAGTTGGCATCACTGGAAAAAAATAAAACCACATGACCATCTTGAGTACTAGACAAATTTATCCTGAAAATTTCATTAAAATCGGTTGAACCGTCTAGGAGGAGTTGCGGTCACAAAATTTTGACTTACGACCGAGCGAGCTGATGACGCGCATCCATACACCCACATAAACTAAGTTCAGATTCGTCATCTAGGGGCTATATAAAAGATTTCTATACAATTTTTTTTTTTTTGAAAATGTTACAGACACCGCACCAAACGCTATACCACTTTTTTCTTGCAGTCAAAGTGGTAATAAGCAAGAAAATTTAATATATTTAAAAACATAAACAAAATTTCTCAAATCTTGTTTAATAATCAATTATTATTCTATAAATATAAAATTATTGACGAATCGGTTTCCCCAACTTTGGCTACAATGTAGTATAATTAATCATAATATAAATGTATATACTTTCTATTACATTTGATCTATGATTAACTATTCCATATTTTATCCGGTGTTGTAAATACCGACTCTAATTTAAGTTGTTTTATGATTTGCTTCAGATATTACTAGACACGTCATTCCTATTCTCATTGAATAAAATATATCTATAAATCAAATATAAATAGATTGAATTGATAAAATAAAAAGCAATATGAATAAAGCTTTAAAGTACCTTTTTTTATCAAATAAATTTTATATAATAAAATCATAATATTCAGAAACATAAATCAAATATTACATATAAAAAATTCTCATTCTATCAATAGTTAACCTTCAATACTCTATTTAATACTTAATAATAAACTACGGTAATAAAATTCCAGCGCGTAAAAATTGAAAATATGGTTAAAAAGATATTTGCCGATGCGTTAGGAGTTTTATACGGTTTCGTACAATAAATAACATGATTGACCTTTACTCCGCCCTAGTAGGGCCATACATCTTCGGGCGTGCAAACGTGAAAATTCTTTACGACTTCGTAACGCAGGATTAGGATTCGAGGACACTAAGACTACTGTCGAAACAAAACGACAGAACAGAATAGTTATTTTTTTCTCTTTTCGTATGTTCGCTCGCTTGCCTGTTTTTTTGTGTTCCTCCATCATTCATAAGTTCATACATCTAATCATGAAATAAAAACGAGTGGATTTATTTGAAGTTGAACAATATAATAAAATTGTAGGATTTTAATGTGGTTATTTTAATAAGGTTATTTAATTGATAGAATTATTTATGCTAATAAAATACTGTTTTCAAAATAGTTGACAATGGATATTTTTGAAAAAATTTTAAATTATGGATTAAATTTCAAGTGTGCACGTTTTCCTAAATTCTTGTTTCAAGTTTTTAATAATAATTTGTGTAAATTTTTAACAGAGAATATATGAGTCGTATAGATGCAAAACTCACTATTTGCAAATTTTAAGTTCTGAGATATTTGGAAAAAACTGTTATAGCTAAGTGTAATTGTGTTTTGATGATAAAATCTTGTTACTAGATGGCAATACTCATTTAAAATCGTGAATCATTGGTATTATACATCATTAATTCATACAAAGTAACTGTTTGCTTTCCACCAATAAAATTTTTATTGGTGGAAAGCAAACAGTTACTTTTACATCTAAACTATCAACGCAAGTAGTGAGTTTTGCATCCAACACTAAACTTTAAAGAGTGTTTCTCATATTAAATACTGAGTCTTTTTCTAACTAACCTAAATATCGTATTCCTTGTAAAATTCTAGGTCCAAATCGCGCAAAATCTCATTTTTCACTTTTTGTCGAATAGTGAGTTTTGCATCTATACGCCTCATATGTATATAAAATAAAACGGCCTTAGGTTGAAGTTTTGTATTAATATTTGTTAATAATCGGCGTTTCGACGTATTCAACGTACATCTTCATCAAGAAAAAAGATACAATTGATATTTACACTTTACAGAGAATAAACAGAACGATGTGCATAATATTATAAATTATTATAATATTTTGCAGATTTGCAAAAAAAATTATATTTGTATAAAAAATTAAATACCAATTTTTAATTATAATTCTCATAAACTAAAATGTAACATATTTCAAATATTTTTCATTACATTATTTTAAAAGTACATTCCAGTCAAATAAATGAAATTTGTTAAAAAAAAAATCACTCACCTTTATCGCAGAAATCACCACCTCTACCAAGCGGACACTCGCAAATCTGCATACCTGGTGCACCATCATCAAACGCGCATGCACCCCCAGGTCCGCAATCTCGCAGACAGTTCACATCGGGCGTAACGGTCGAAAGCGATTGTGTCGCGTGGGGCAGTGACGATCCGGCCACCGGCACCTTTTGCTCCAGGTTCGGACTTTGCGTCGTTATTAAATCCGGTGACGGTGTTGAGAAAGCAAATGGCGACACAGTGCCCGATGTGTCGCTGGACGGGTCGTTGATGATAAACTCGTTACTCGAATTGCCCAGTGCAAGTTCGGCGGAAAATGAAGCATCTTTTTGGTAAAGTATGTCTTCACTTTCGTCCGACATACCGTCTTGTTGGCCTGAGCTTGATGAGTTTTTTTCTGTAATAAAAAAAAAACAAACTTAGTACTGGTAATCTAAAAGCTATAGTACGTTGCTGGAATAATAAAAGTCAAACATTATTAAAATCAAATTACTAAGTTGACAGTAATATGATATTAAAGCAATGTGACCAGGTTACCGCATAACTTAAGTCATGACTGGTCAAATATAATATATGTAATTGGAAAAATGTGTTTGTTTGGTCTTGGGCTCGTAGTCTAGTGGTTAGATCGTCTGCTGCGAAAGCAGGAAGTTCCGTGTTTAAATCCCAGCGGGGCCAAAACATTTTTCCAAATTTATTAAATTTTCTAATTATATATTGGTTCACTGCGATTAAGTGAAAATTAAAATATTTGTAAAATTCTTAGTGCCATCACAGAAAACATTGCTTTAATATAATGTATGTGTGTACATATAAACCTTCATATTTTAAAATAAATTTTAATACTACCTCATTTTTAAATAATAAATTTTAAATAAAAAAATATTAAAAATATAAATATAATATAATATAGTATTAAAAAATATTAAAAATTAATATGTGTTTAAATAACTTATCTATTAATACAAATGTTACACAGTAAAATATATTTGACACCATATAATTTTCAATTTGGAATAAGTAGTACATCAAAAACAGTGTATAAATTACATTAGAAAAACTGACAAAAAAAATACAAAATGACAAAAAAAACATTAAATTAAATTAATATCAACATGTATTGATACTATTGTTAAATGTAAAGTATAATTCATAGACAAAATTAGTACCATTTTCTTAAACGTTCACTTTTTTTAAACATCTAATCAAACATATTTTCCTCTATCCTACATAATAACTATGAATTTACTATCTCTTCATTTAAGTTTTCCATAAATTCAAATACAAAACATTAATTTAAATGTCTATTTCCATTTGACAACCATCTCCAACATCAACATTTGAAACATCCTTATAGTTGACATACAAGTATATAGCATGTTACTATTGAAAAGACGGGGATATAGTCTAGTGCAAATTTCCATCTTAAGAATATATTTATCATAGACATGGTATAGTAGCGTTGTAACTCTTCCATATTCTCGCATTGAAAATTCCTCTTGAAGTTGAAGTAATTTTATCAATGCGTCGCGCGATTTCCACCTTATAAACATCTAACTCTGTTATCTCTTGCTCCGACGAGATAACTTTTAAACAAAACTTCTTCGAGGCAAGCGCGTAAAGTAAGTATGTATGTCGGTATGTACCGATTTCCCAAGGATGTTATCTCTTGCACACCTACCCTTAGGCGCGCGCCTTAAACAGATACAATTTCACTGAGTTAAAGCTGCTAGCGAATTAGCTATCTTCATTTTCGCGGAAATATTTTTTACTTTACGATAGATCTTATAGTTAGATATTCGCGCTGCTGAGATATTTTATGAAGAACTAGTTTGCATTTGATACATTTCAATAAATAGACATTCGTTAAGATATTATATAAGTTAATTAGATTTATTTATTTATGTTTATTTATACTGTAAAGTCAAATACAGAAAGTTATAGTTTGACATATTTCCACTTTCCAAGTGAAATAAATAAAAAATAAGATAAATGTGTATATATATATATATATATATATATATATATATATATATATATATATATATATATATATTATTTTTCAGCCAATGTTGACATATGTAATTGTTCCTATAATTTTCAAGTTTCAATTTTAAACTGTAAAACAAATCCATATAGTCTAAATCTAAATAAATAAACTCAAATTTTTGTTTGTTTATATACAGTGTATTTAGAATTGAAATTTAATTAATATTTTTTTTGTAAAATTAAATTTTCAAATTTTATAAAATTTTGGTAAATATTAAATAACTTCAGGCGCTGCAGTATAAAATCGATTTAATGTTTATTAAATATGCATGTATATGGTAATGCCTATATGTTTATATTATCCTGTTAAATAAAAACATTATATTTTTTCAATGTTATTTTTCAATAATGTTATGAATTCATGAAAAAAAATGTGAAATTTTCAATTAGACGTATCAGAATTTCTTAATTAAATATAATTGAATGTATATAATATTATAATTTTATATATTTAATAAAAAATTAATTAATCTTTTATCATAAAAAATGTATTATGAATATTTAAAAAATACATTATTTTATTTGTTCTTTTATATGAATATATTTTTACCGACCGTCATATCACATATTACAAGGGATATTATTATAGATAATCATATCAAATTTTTGATATCGAGATTTTTACATATAAGCACAAATTTGCCTTATAGTAACACAAATCAACTATTTTTAGCGTGATGTCCGTCTGTCAATCTGCTTGTCTGTGGACACATGTAAAGCAAATTCCGTTGAACGGATTATTATAAATTTCATATTTAAGCTTTGGAGATGAATATCTCAATAATCAACCTTTGGTAATGAAATGAGTCAATGTATTAAATTTTTAGCGATATGTTGGCCTCTTCAGAATAAAATATTTGTAAAAAAGTAAAAATCATGATATCTCAAAATTTGAGAAATTAAAATTAGAAAAAGAACGACAATGTATCGTCAAAAATATTAATAATTAATAAATTTTTAAATATATTGACACATTTTGACTGCAATTCCTGAAATGAAGTGATATTAAATATTAAGCACTTGTCGAAGACAAGTGTTTATGTACTTTGGATCACAGGTAAGATTTTTGTAGATTTTATTTGCTACTGAAGATGGAAGCTTAGCTTCCGAAATACGTATTTAGCTTTATTTTAATTTAAGTGTGGTTTTGGGATTTTTTATAATATTATTTTTATTATGTAGATAATATTAAATATTATTTTTAAAGATTAAAAAGATAAAAATATGATGTATATAATTTAAATTTGCAGAATCTGATGGCAATAAAAATAAAATAATACGAGTAACAATACAATTTTTACATTAAATATAACCTACTTTTTAAGATAAATATATTCAGCTATCATATTATCGCAGCTCCCACTTCCGTTTTCTCTTAAAACAGTAACAATATTTACCAAAAATTTAACCATACCGCTCGCGCCTACACAATGTTCTCCATCCACGCAAATAGAATATTGAATATTCACATTGGTTATGTTTATCTTACGTTGAGCGAAAACACAAGAAGCAACTAATCTTTGCGTGCTAGCGAAATAACATCGGAGAAGCTGGAACGCATTGCGCGCGAACAGAATCTAACGCTGCCTTCTCCTGGTTTGGTTTACAATGAAACATTGCTTGTGCCGCGACTCACTCGTAAAGTCAGTCTGATGTTTATTAAGATAAAACAACTATAAACTTTAATTTGCTCATTAAACATTTACCACGATCGTCTCCGAAATGATATATACATATACATGCGGAATGTAGATTGTAACAATTCGAATTTACAATTCTACCTAATCTAATAAATTGATATGAGAATAAAATTTTGTAGATATTTTAAAAACAGCAGATGCTATGATGTTGTTGTAACTTTTGAAGTAATCACTCTAAATTTATAATTTTTTTTGAAAAACAAATCAATCAATATGAATTTATATATTAAGACAACGACCGTTAACGATAGTTTTGCAAATAAAGCATAAGTGCGTCATCGACCCTATAAAGTATTAAACTTATTTTCATCATTTTGAAAGAAAAAATATGCAACGTTAAGTTAAAAATAACAAGCTCTTGACAATGATGTGAGTGTCGAAATATCAAAATTGAGCTTTTCAATAAATATTTCATATACTAAACGAATATTGCGTTTTTTTTTATATTCGTCAATATATACTTCTATTTATAAATATTTTTTTGTAAACATAACAAATCTGAACTTTAGGGAAAATATTTTGGCCTGAAGTTAATATTTTGTAATACAGTACGAATTTTGTCCTAAAGTAATTATTTTTGTTTTGGAGTAAGTATTTTGTCCTGGAGTAAGTATTTCGTCTTGATGTATATATTTTGTTCTGGGGACTTTAACCTACATTATAAATTTTGGTTAAAGATAAATATTTTAATTTGGAAAATATTTAAATTATTTATAAGTAAATATTTTATAATAGAGTTAGAAATTTGTCCTAAAGTAAATATTTTGTCTTGTGGCAAGTGTTTTGTCCTAGGACAAGTATTTTGTTTTGAGATATTGTATATTCTGTTATAAGGTGCGTTAGTCTCCAGTAACACAATTTGGTTTGGGAGTAATATTTTACTTTGACAAATATTTAAATTATTTATAAATAAATACTATGTTATATAGAGTAAGAATTTTATCCTGCAATAAATATTTTGTTCTGGAATAAGTATTGAGTTTTGAGGTGTATTTTGTTCTAAAATAGATTAGCCTGCAGTACGAATTTTAGATAAATATTTATTTTGTAAAATATTTAAATTATTTATAAAAATACAATCGTTATATGATATTTCATAAAGTTAGCCCATTTTTTTATAATAAATACTATAACTAAAATCAACTTTGAACCGGGAAAAGAAGCATCATTTTATTGGCAATAATAATTGTCATTCCAAAAAAAAAAAATCGATGCCTTTTGTCGGCTTAAAGTCGACTTTAGTTAAAGTGTTTATTATGAAAATAAACCCTAGTTTTAAAACTTTTTAAATATCCTGCGTATTATTAATAAATAATCAGTCTTAAATAATGTTTTACCGTTAGAAACAGAATACAATAGCATTATATAAATTCAAGCGAGTAAAAGTAAGAACCTATGTTTTTCATTTTCCATGACAGTACCACCCACTAAATAAACACATCATGTAAAGACTGTTTTACACTATCGCTCGCGTAGAAAACCGCGACAAAACGCAAGCTCGCACATCTCCAGAGCAGAGCACGGTTGTCGGTAATTAGAAATTTGCACGTTGCCTTTAATTATTTATTATGACTACAGGCTTATTAAATGGAAGAAGTTACTGTATATTTCACGAACACAACTTTGTCGAGAAATTAAATAGCGTGTCAAATATCCCACCCACAGTCTTAAATAAATTAACGACCTATCCCTTACTTTCTTCCCGTTAACAAGCCCGGGTATAAGAAGAACTCAGCTTAAAAGCTGCGTGACGGTTGTTTTAAAATAGTCTACATTACTATCTATTAGCCGCGGTGGCCCAGTTAAGGTGGATAGCATTCCTATCTACAATGCTTTTAGCTAAATAAACATATCAGTTCGTTTTGTAGCTTTTAATGTTGCATTAATTGAAACTGAATTATAGTCAATTTTGACAAGTTCGTGCTTAATAGTTTCAAGAATGTATGTAAGTAATCATGCTAAAAATACCAACAGTGGTGTAGCTGAAAATATTTGACCCTTATGCAAACATAATCGAAAGATTCCTTTGTGATAATAAAAATTTAAAACCACAAAAAGTTGTATTGTATAAAATATATTAAATAAATGAACAACAGAAAATTGGATTTCTGCATGTGATCATAGTAATTTACTTTTATTGCAATTTTATACAATAAAAAAAAAAGATAAATTAATAATTATCGAAAATCTTAATATATAATATTTTCCTACTCTTGCTATATGATATAATTACTATATTCGTGTTTACGGTTTTTGATATGTTATATTATCTCATACAAGTGAGATTTAGAATTAATTATCAACATCATTTGATCAGTCAAAGATTTCATTACAAAAAAAATTTGTGACTAAATCACAAAATTGCATTTGAAATATCTAAAACTACAATCGTGCAGTAAATATTATTCTCATAAGTATTACATGCATATGTATATTGTAAATATAAAACATGTAAGTAATATTTTTTCTCCAAAAATTCCATAATTCAAAATTTGTTAACAAACAATAACGTACAATGTATAAATATATGTTTATTTTGGCATGTATTTCACGTACTGACAAAATGTGTAAAAAAAAACCATTTGCGAATCCAATTTCCCTGATTTTATTTCAATTCATTTTTAGTGATAGCATATCAAATTTTATTTGACTTTCAGATCATGTTTGATAACGATCCTCATTCTCCAAAGCACTAAAGTGAGTTTTTACCCAGATGAAATCTGATACATTTTTTTTATAGTATGCCAAATGTTCAAATCAAAATACATAGTCTTTGGCCATTTTAATTCTATTTCAATCTACTACTGTTGTAATAATATTGGATGGTAGATGCACAGTTTAGACGTTTGTAAAAACGTTACAAACTAAAGTAGCCATCTTTTTCTTGTCTCTGTTACTATATTCCTTAGACTTTACCTTCTAATAAACATAAAATTCTATAAATTCATTTAAGAATTCTCGATTACTCTGTCGTAGATTAGATGTAATAAAATTGTGAAATAATAGGTAAAAAAAATGCTAGTGTACCGACTTAATTAAATGAGTATGATTCTGTCTACATAAAACGTTGCAAAAAAGCGGACTCCGCTTAAAAATTGTTTAGTACACAAACTTTTTAAGAATGTTGTACTTTTTGTGACAATTTTGTTTTACATGGAAAAAAGCACTTTTTAAATTTTATTTAAAATAAAGGAAATATAGTACACCTATTATAACTTCGTTATTTAATTATTTTGTAAATTATTATTTAAACTTTTCTAGAGAATGATTTAATCCATAATATAAACTTTAGTGAAATTTGTAAGTGTTATTTTCTCCTAAGTTTTATAAAATGTAATAAATCAATTTATATATAAGATTTCAGTTTTCATATTAAATGTTTTTATTAAAAGTTTTTATATGTAGTCGTAAATTATGATAAATTTTTGCGCACACATTAAGATCGCCCGTTTATTTACCGGGAAAAATCTATTGATTTTTAAATAACGACCTCCCACATTAAGTTATATATAAGTGAAGTGAAAAACAAAACAATCTATACTTATGCTATTTATTCCGTGAAAGTGCAGACAAACACAATGCATTATGGATGTAAGTTGATGGCATATGCATTAGCTGAACTAAAATAACTTTTGGTATTAACTAAAACTTGTTATTTCTGTTTTACAATGTTAGACCAAAAACTAAAACTTAAACGCAAACTTGCAATGATGAATAATGTTCTGTCTTAAAATAAATTATTTTTATTTGTTATTTTACGTTTGATCATATTTTATCGCATTCGTAATAATACAAATATTTAAAAAAAAATACAAATTCAAAAATTAAATGATACATTTATTATAAGAGGCATCATGAATGTGGTATAAAAATGTTTGGTGAAAACTAATTTCTAAATAAATGGAAAGAATTTATGCCACCTTTATAGGAACATAGAGTAATTGTGTTTGTGTGTATGTATATTTATTATTTAGCTTTCAAAAACTTTCTTGTTAATTTGAATATAAAAAATATAAGTATAAAAAATAAAAGTATAAAAAATATTTTTTATATTTATATTAACAAAATTATTATTTTATCAAATAATAAATAATGTACAGATTATATCAATAAATTTTAATTTAGATATTGCTACAAACAGTAATAAATCAAGCGGGGTCACTGACCTCATTGTATTTATACAGCCCGCAATACATCAGTGTATTCACTTGAGCACTGTAGTAGATTTTCTTTGTTTAAATAGTTATACTAAATTTATTATGATTTATTATTATTGTTATTACTACAAAACGAAATAACATTTATTTAATATAAAATATTTATTTATACAAATATAGATAAAATAAAATTATATTAAATTATTTTTTATTTTAAAATTAATATACATAGGCATAGTTTATAAATGCTTTGGTGATATGTAAATGTTTTTAAATTTTAATTAATCACATAAAATAGATGAAAAATATTTACTTTTACAAGTATAAAGCAAATCAAACAAAACTAATAAAACCAGTATGTAATTGAAACAGATTTTAAAAAACTATTACCTTTAACCTTTATTAAATTTAAAAATGATAGTTTTTTGAATAAAATATTTATATTTCAATTTTACATGTTACACAAACACATTACTAATCAAAAAAAAATTTGCAAAAATGTTTTTTTTTTGTGTTTCTGTTAAATAATGTATTTATTATTACATGTGATACTCGATAATTAAAATTATTCTTTACGCATGTTAGTAATAATTTTTAACTAGATAAAATTGTGTTAGTTCATTACCCAAGAGTTTATGACCAATCACAACATTGAATTTGAAATATTTGATAAGATAGCCCTGTTGCTACAATTACAATATTCTCCTGCAGCTAGTACTATAAACTTCGTCTTCATAAGTAATAACCATCATTACATACTTGTTAAATATTGTTATTAAAAAAAAAAAACTGCTGTGACCTCCACAGAACCGACCATCATCGTATTAAATATCGATCAAAAACGGGTTTGTAATAGAATTATCCAGAAAAAAATAAAGTTAGCCCTTTATGCTTAAAATAATAATAAATTATACATAAAATGCTCATATATGACCTTATATTTTATATATCCATGTTAAATAATACAAAAAGCAAAAGTCATTTATTTCTAAATTTTCTGAAACAAAAATATTGTAAATATGTGTATTTATATTAAAAATTAAAAAAACAGTGTAGCTGGTTTTTGTTTTAGTATTTTGGTTAAAAATCACCGATTTTGGTTAGTGGATTTTCACTAAAATACCGGTTAACCGGTTTTTAAAATCGGTTTAAAGACAGATTTATAACCCTGATTATATTACCTATTTCTTTTTATCCTATTTATTCGTTGACAGTTTCTCCAATCCAGATATTTTATACGTCCATGAATAGTAACAAACCATTATAAATGTAAAGCCATATAAATCAAGTAATCCTTGATAAAAATTGAACAAGGTATCACCCCGCCTGATATCAAGTCGCGACATCGTGAGTGCGTAGTGTCGTACGAATGAGTAGCAAGTAGATAGATCGGATTTCCCAAAACAACCCTAATAAATTATTCGGCAACCCTCGAGACGGACGTCACTGTATGTTTAAAGCATTGTAATATTGACGTTTCGACTTTCCTTCCAAAACCCGACGAAAAAGTCTTATTCGATACGGTCAACAAGTATTGTTTTATGACTTTTGTTTCTATCATTGGCATCTATAAGAGCGGTTGATTTTTATGACTCTAAAACTGTTTTAGGATTGGGATAGCAATTGTTTCGTTTGTTTGCGTTTCAGCTAGATTTAATACTCGTTAAGAATATCGGGCGAAATTTTTATGAGCTTTATTGCCTGCTTTTAAACTACCTACCGTTATTTTATGTTGTCGTAAAAAGATATATTATACTTTTTTCTTATCGACGCTCAAAATATAGATACATGAATAACATTGTAATTATGAGATTTATTTCATTTTATTTTATTTTTGTCATAAACTTTATAAAAGTAAATTATTTACAATGTAAATTTAAACTACTAAATGGCGGCTATAACCGACAGATTAAAAAGACAGTATTATAATTATAATAACAAAACAAGTATTATATGTCTTTGTTTATAACATTTAAAGTAGAACTGAATACGTCACAATTTTTGCAAATATCATTATAACGATTATCAAAGACAGGAGATTTTTTTCTTCAATTCATTCATTCATTAAACTAATAATTTTTATTTAGGTTAAGATCTTGTGAATGGAGCTTTTTTATTATTTTATTTAAAAATATTGTATTACACATTATTATATAATTTTTTTTGCACTACTTATACTGTAATTGATTGATATTATTGACAATAAAAATTTATTATTATTATTATCTTGAATGTGGATGAAGCAAAAGATTTATTTATTGAAACATATGAGTTCAATTAACATAAGAACACATGTTACCTACAATTCTTCATGTATCTGTTTCTCTTTAATCTGCAACGATCATACCGTGAAGACGGTGGAAACTCCACCGAAAGCTTGGTAAATTATCTACAAAGAGACTTTTTTTAAACATTCATCCGCTTTGACTACATTTCCCATAAATCTTCATCTACATATATATATATATATATATATATATATATATATATATATATATATATATATATATATTGTAGCAAAGCGAGCTAGCCAGGACCTGTCTGTTTACCACAAACGAATAGCCTTGACCGCACTAGACATGCTGGAGAGTTCTATGTGTTTGCAAGCATGCTGGTTCGAGAATGTTCTACAGGCAACCAGAGTTACGTTCGAGAAAACACGATGGCCGTATTTAAACGCAGCAAATGCAATAGACAGTTCAGTTCTTACGCAAATCTTAAGCTTGAAACAAGTTCACTTCGAGTGCAACAGTTATATAAATAGTGAAATAAATATTTAGTGTTAGTTTGATTACTAGTGTTTAAGCTTATAGCCATTTAGTTTATAGTTATATTTTTATATTTACATTCTATATTTAATCGTTTTAAATAATAAATATCTAGTTAATAATTGTATATTTTGTTTTATTTAATTATCTCGTAAAAAGACGAACAAAACGCATTACAATTGGTGTCCGGTGTGAAGTACGAGATAATTTTAGAAATAAATAATAACGTAGAATTAAGAACGCGTAAAATATTGTGAAAATGGCTACAAAACAAGTTAGTTTGAATGAGTTGAAAGTTCAACAACTGAAACAAGAACTCGAAGAACGTGAATTAAGCACAACAGGGGCTAAAACCGTGCTACAAGAACGACTTAGAAAAGCCATAGAAGATGCTGGTCAGAATCCTGAAACATATCTATTTGAAATACCAGCGGATATAAGCGCACTGATGAGAAAAATTGAAGAAAATTCTAGAAAAACAGAAGAAAATTTAACAGAAAAATTTGAAGAAAATTCTAGAAAAACAGAAGAGAATTCTAGAAAAATGGAAGAAAAAATAACAGAGAAAATAACAGAGAAATTGGAAGAAAATTCTAGAAAAACAGAAGAAAACTTAACAGAGAAATTTGAAGAGAATTCTAGAAAAATGGAAGAAACTTCTAAAAATACAGTAGAACAATTAAAAACAGAAGTAAATCGTAACATAGAAGTTATTAAAAATAATATCTCTGAATTAGAAGATAAAGTTAAAAATAACATCTCTGAATTAGAAGATAAAGTTAAAAATAACATCTCTGAAATGGAAAATAAAATCAGAACCGAAATGGAAAATAAAATCAGAACCGAGATGCAAAACCAGATTGAAGCAATTTCGAGTGCTACATCCGCCAACGGTATTATGATGAAACAAGAAGCTGGTCAACCAAGTCCTGTCCCGAAACTACCAACTTACGATGGGAAATCGTCATGGGAAGAATACTTGACACTGTTCGAGACGACAGCAATAGTCCACGGCTGGTCTGATTCAAGAAAGGCACAAGTATTGAGTTTGTCTCTACGTGAGGATGCACTACGTGTATTACAAAGTGTGCCGTTGAGAGACCGTACGGACTTTAGCCAACTAGTCGAGCAATTAGAGCTACGATACGGACATAAGCATGTAAAAGGGTTGTACCTAACACAGTTAGACAATCGTGTCCAAAAGGCGAACGAAACATTGCAAGAATTCGAAGCCGACATTGTTCGCCTGATACGAATGTCTTATCCAACGGCTCCAGATGACATCTATGAAAACCTGGCAATTAATAAGTTCTTGAATGGAGTTCGCGACCCAGAGCTACAACAAGCCGTTAAGCTAGCCCATCCTCAGACGGTTAATGAGGCATTAACGCAAGCACTCGAATTTGAGGTCATCAAGGCATCAACACGGGGCCACGCTCGGGTTCGTGCAGTCAACAGCCATGAGGAGGAAGAACACCAAAATGGCTCGATTGAGCAAATCGTACAACAAGTACTGCAAGCACAGAGGAGACAACCTCGCTGTTGGAACTATGGCGAAATGGGGCATATGAGACGCCGGTGCGGAAAGCCCCAACAGCCACAGGAAAACAAACGGGTTGATGGGAAGGGGCAATCTTCAACCCGCCGTACACAAGCCCCACGTAATGCACGAGTGGCCATAATTAAAAACTGTTCAAAGAGCGTGTTCATCGATGGTGTCGTTAATGGCAAGAATGTTCTTCTTCTATTAGACACGGGAGCCACGAAGACCATCGTGAAGACAGGAATGATCAAAACCGAAAACAAGCTGTTACCGACCAACTGGAGACTACGCACAGCAACTGGAGACTTGGCCAATGTGTGCGGCGAGTTGGATGCCCACTTTACCATCGGTGGCACCAGCTTTTTACATCGAGTGCTGGTTGCGGATATAGAAGAAGAAATAATTCTTCGAATGGATGTGATGACAACGTACGGTTTTGAATTAAATCTGAAGCTAGGAATCGTGAAGATTCATGACGAAGAAGTTGTTCTACATCAGCGAGAAGACACGATGGCACAAGCAGTTTTGCTGAACGACATTGAACTACCACCACGCAGTGAAGTATTTGTGGAAGCAAAACTAGACCGTCTGATTCCGGAAAAACAAATTATTATGTTGGAACCAAGATACGGTGACAAGGGGCCGAATAAAGGGGTGCTGATTGCAAAAACTATAGTTAGAAATACGAAAAGCATTCCAGTACGGCTGATGAATATCAACAATTATTCCGTAACATTACGTAATGGAACGTCGATTGGTTGCTGTTCGTCACCGTCATCTATCGTCCGACAAATTAATAGCTCGGCAACCACGTTAACTAAATTTCCGGAACATCTGAACAAAACGGTCATGAGTGCTTGTCAAGATTTAACAAAAGAAGAACAACACAAAGTTAAAGATCTATTGTGCCGTTACCAAGATATATTCAAAACCGAGGGAGGTCGTACTGGTCGAACCAACATTGTTCATCATCGAATCGACACTGGTGATGCGAGACCTATACGCCAAACTGCGCGAAGACTACCACTGGCGAAACGTGAGGAGGCCGAACAAATCATCCAAGACATGGAAAAGGATGATGTGATAGAAACCTCAAACAGTCCATGGGCGTCGCCAGTGGTTCTGGTGAAAAAGAAGGATGGGTCAACACGATTTTGTGTTGATTATCGCCTGTTGAACAATGTAACAAAGAAAGATAGCTACCCGCTGCCAAGAATAGATGATACCTTGGACACGCTGGCCGGATCAAGAATATTCTCGACTCTGGACCTGAAAAACGGTTACTGGCAAGTTGCCATGGATCAAGGAGATCGTGAGAAAACAGCGTTTAGTGTCGGATCGGGACTGTGGCAGTTCAAAGTAATGCCGTTCGGACTCTGTAATGCTCCGGCAACCTTTGAGAGGCTGATGGAAAATGTCCTGAATGGACTATCCTGGAAAACGTGTCTAGTATATCTAGACGACATAATTGTGATTGGAAAGTCCTTCGAGGATCATGTGAAGAATTTGGAAGAAGTGTTCCAACGGCTGCGACATGCCAATTTAAAGCTGAGTCCCAAGAAATGCTACCTTTTCCAGAAAGAAGTACACTACCTCGGCCACGTTGTTTCCGGAAAAGGAGTAGCTGTTGATCCGGAAAAGACACAAGCTGTCAAAGAATGGCCAGTACCGCTAGATAAACACGAACTCAGAAGTTTCCTTGGTTTGTGTTCCTATTATCGACGGTATGTCCTAGGATTTGCCAACATAGCCAAACCACTTACACGTCTAACCGAAGATGGTCGTAAATACAATTGGGATGAAGACTGTCAGAATGCCTTTGATACCCTGAAACAGGCCCTAGTGGGTGCACCAGTCTTGAGCTACCCTCTTCAGGAAGGCAAATTCATATTGGATACGGATGCGAGCAACGTAGGCATTGGCGGAGTCCTGTCGCAGATTCAGGAAGGACAGGAAAAGGTCATCGGCTATTACAGTAAAGGACTGTCAAAGGCCGAACGCAATTACTGCGTAACTCGGCGAGAATTACTGGCAGTAGTGAAATCCATCGAGCATTTTTACAAATACTTGTACGGCCGCAAATTCTTGCTGCGGACCGATCATGCTGCCCTCAAATGGTTGCTGCGATTCAAGAACCCAGAAGGACAAGTGGCACGATGGATTGAACGATTACAAGAATATGACTTCGACATTGAACATCGCGCTGGTAAAAGTCACTGTAATGCCGATGCCTTGTCAAGAAGACCATGCTTGCCGGATTGTAAAAGTTGCTCCCGAATTGAGGAAAAAGCGACCACTCTCTTTAGGACGACCGCCGTTGATGACGACTGGCAAATAGAGAATATTAGCCACGAACAAGATATGGACACTGATTTAAAACACTTAAAACGGTGGAAAACGATAGATCAACGGCCAACTTGGGAAGAAGTGGCACCACATAGTCGCACCCTTAAATCGTATTGGTCGCAATGGAACTCGATCGTACTTAGGAATGGGCTCCTAATGAGGACTCTGGAAAATGAAGAGGGATCCCAGGAGAAATTGCAGCTACTGGTTCCGAGAAACAAGGTTTCGGATGTACTACGACAACTCCACGACGGGACCTCTGGCGGGCATTTAGGAGTCAAGAAAACGATCGAGAAAGTGCGGGAACGATTCTATTGGGTCGGATGCCACGAAGATGTGAAAATGTGGTGCAGAAAATGTGTAACATGCGCTACAAGTAATGGCCCGCATAGAAAACGTAAGGCGCCATTGCGACAATATAACGTTGGCAGTCCATTCGAGCGAATAGCCATTGATATAGCTGGTCCTTTCCCGATGAGTGAGCAAGGAAACAAATTTATCCTGGTAGCCATGGACTACTTCAGTAAATGGGTAGAGGCGTATGCACTACCAAACCAAGAAGCTACCACAGTTGCCGAAGTCCTAGTGAAAGAGCTCTTTAGTCGATTCGGCATACCGATGGAATTACATTCCGATCAGGGGCGAAACTTTGAATCCAACATCTTCCAGGAAGTTTGTCGGTTACTAGGAATACGGAAGACCAGAACGACTGCCTTACATCCGCAGTCTGATGGCATGGTAGAAAGGATGAACCGCACAATGGGTAAATACCTATCAAAAGTCGTCTCCGACCATCAAAAAGACTGGGACCAATACATTCATCTGTTTCTATTGGCCTATCGTTCATCCGTGCACGAAACCACTGGACAAACCCCTGCAAAAATTGTTTTTGGACATGAGCTACGCCTGCCTTGTGATTTAAAATTCGGCTGTAAACCTGGAGAGGACCTGGCCGGAGAAGACTATGTCGACAACCTACGAAAGAAGATGGATGAAATACATCAACAGGTTCGTTCCAACATACAGATCGCAAGCGATCGGATGAAGGACGGCTACGACATTAATGCTAATATGGGAGGTTATAAGCCAGGAGACTTAGTCTGGCTCTACAACCCGCAACGTCGTCGGGGACTGTCTCCTAAACTGCAACGCTGGTGGGAAGGGCCGTATCAAATCATAAAAAAGATTAACGATGTCATATACCGGATCCGCAAGACGGCCAATGGAAAACCAAGGGTCGTCCACTATAATCGTCTAGCCCCGTTCGCTGGGCAAAACGAGGAAGATCCTAATATCGAAGAAGGCCACGTCCACCAGTTACGGAGCGAAGAGGTGGACTTCGAGCAATTTATGTCCTCTTACGCTGCAGGTCGCAAGGCCCGTCATGGTGTCACCCGAGAAGTTCAACAGGACCTGTTCACCGTACCCGAGGACTATGCACTTGCACATTGCGTCGCTCAGGACCTGCAAATGTCCAGAGGGATTGCTACCGTTTTCCGCAAGAAGTTTGGCGGGATCACCGAGCTACGGGAACAGCTGCCTGCCGTTGGGGCCGCATTACATCTGCAAAGGGAACACCGCAACATCTACTACCTGGTTACAAAGGAACTGTCTCAAAAGAAGCCCAGTTACCAATCAATGTGGAACACACTGCAGACGTTACGCGAGCTACTCCTGCGGGACAATATCCTAAAATTGGCGATCCCCAGAGTAGGCTGTGGCCTTGACGGTTTAGATTGGCGAATTATTAGAAATATGCTGGAAACTCTTTTCCAGCATACCGGCATTGACATTCTTGTTTGTAGCTTCAATCCTCTGGAAAACAAGAAAGCCGAAAAGACCGTGGAATGCTACTTTCATCATACCTCCCACTGCGCTCGCGGGACCACGTGTCGATTTCGCCATGGCCCCTCACGAATAATTTATGAGTGTCCCGAGACGGAACACTCTAGGGAGGGGGCAATGTAGCAAAGCGAGCTAGCCAGGACCTGTCTGTTTACCACAAACGAATAGCCTTGACCGCACTAGACATGCTGGAGAGTTCTATGTGTTTGCAAGCATGCTGGTTCGAGAATGTTCTACAGGCAACCAGAGTTACGTTCGAGAAAACACGATGGCCGTATTTAAACGCAGCAAATGCAATAGACAGTTCAGTTCTTACGCAAATCTTAAGCTTGAAACAAGTTCACTTCGAGTGCAACAGTTATATAAATAGTGAAATAAATATTTAGTGTTAGTTTGATTACTAGTGTTTAAGCTTATAGCCATTTAGTTTATAGTTATATTTTTATATTTACATTCTATATTTAATCGTTTTAAATAATAAATATCTAGTTAATAATTGTATATTTTGTTTTATTTAATTATCTCGTAAAAAGACGAACAAAACGCATTACAATATATATATATATATATATATCTTCTGTTTACTTTATATAAAGATTTTTTCTAACAGATAGGTATATATACTTAACAACAAGGCCAAACTTTTAGGAAATACTTTTTGTAACTATAATAATTATATTTCAAAACTAAAGTTAACATTAATTTAATTCTAAATACAAACAAAAACTGTAAAAAAATAATTACTAATCTTGATAGCGAAATGTTATTTTAAATGAAGCTTCTAAAACTACAATCATAGTATTATTTATTTTCCACGTAAACGGATTGTAAAACAAATGTTAGCAAATCGAACAGATAATCCTACTAGTAAACCGTCAGATTTACATCGAAAACTTTCATAAAATAAACGAAAAACTTGTCCAGCACTGCATGCCAACGAAAACACGCCGCGTCACTAAAACAACCCAACTAGGGAATTTCAACTGCTGAACGATTATACAGTTGGTGAACCTGGCCATCTGTGCTAACGATCCAATGAATCGATTCCATGTGATATTGGTAGCACTGCTTGCGGCAAATTTAATAAATTATACAATGAAATAATTATACCTATAAGCGTTGTTCTTTGTAAATGTAATTAGTGGAACAAAACATAAACTTTCAGCAAAGCAGATTATACCTAACTGAGAAAAGAAAAATTATACGTATCAACAATTTTTTTTTTGTTTTTTAATTTATCTAGTTGTCAATCATTTGCAATTTATAATTAAATCTTTGCTGTGTAAATTATGAATGCATTTACTAATTTTCTTGCACATTTATTCATTAAAAAATTATAATATATTAAAATATAATTTTGATTTTATATATTCCGAAATATTTTTTAAGGATAAACAAAAATTATATTTTAACTTTAAAATGCTCAGGTCCCCAGTGGCTAAATTTCTGGAGCGGCCAAGTCATCGAAAAATATAAATATATATGAATTGGGATTCAATAAATAATTTTAGGTCTAAAATTATTATAGTTAAAAAGTATTTATTGATATTTGTTCGCTAAATTGACCAAGACTTTGTCTTTTCTAAATGTATACTCATGTAGCTATTTAATTTATTCATATTTTATCGAATATTTTAATTATTAAACCAGCAATATTGTAGCAAAATTTGATTAATAATATAACTTTATTCAGAATATTTAAAATTGTAGTCGTAATTCCAGTCAATAATTATTAACTATCTAGATATCTAGAACGTCAAAAAAAAAAAATAGAATCTACAAAATAATGATAATACATTTTCTGTAATTCTATAGATTTATAAAAATAATTACTACAATTATTGTTTGATACAGTTTGTAACCTTGATGTAAACGATATTTAATATCGAAATCACATGCCAAAATGTAATATTTTGATAGAGAATGATAGCATTAATATTGTCAATGCAGACAAACAAATGTACATATATAACGTACAAACTAACTTAGAATATTATGCACATATGTAGATTTACATAATCTTTCTCTATTTACTCTCTATGTAATATATAAAATCGTTGGCAATAATGGCATATTTGAAGTATTATGTAAAATCATAATATATTTTCAAAAATAAGGTTTGAATTACTTTAAATCTGTAGATTTAAATATCCATGCAAACCGTGATTTAAACCAGGGTATCTAACCGATCGAAATATTGGGTAACCAGTGCAGATCGGGAACTATATTTTCGTATTCAAAACCGATTTTAATTGGTTCATTTTATAAAATGAAACTATATAAATAATGTATGTATTTTTTGTCAAACTGTAAGTTTATTTTTGTATTAAAATAAAAAAGCTTTGGGATTAAGTTCTGTATATATTTTATTTAAATATCGATGTTTCGAAATATTCTACTTATATCTGTATCAGGAAAAAATAATACTCTAATGTATAGATTTTATTTAAATATCGACGTTTCGCTATACTCTCGTATATCGTCATTACGAAAAATAATACTTAATCCTAAAGCTTTTTTATTTTTAAAAAAATAATGAGTTCCGAAAGACTTTTTACTATGTTAATTTTGTATTTTAAAAAATATTTGTATTATTTATTTTCAAAAAAATTTAAATTTAATTATAAAATTATCAAGTATTCTTTTTTAAATTTAGAAATACATGTTTAATATGATTGTTTGCATCATTTTTGGCAAAAAAGTTTAAAAATCATAAATATAAGTTATTTAAAAATAATTTGATATTTCGGTTTATTTTTCAGTTTTTAAAAGTTAAGGTTACGGTTAACGCTTGCAAAATATTTACAAAAATATAAGTTAAGTGTTTAATTAATCGGTTTATTTTATCGGTTTCATGCTTTGATTTGATCTCGGGAGCTCCTAGTTCCATTGAAAGTGTACTACCGCACTGAGCTACAAATTCTATTATAAACTAAATACATATATTGTAGTTTTACAATGCTTCTATAATATTCCATTTTGTGCAATAACGCTATTGTGTAGCGTTATAAATAAAACAATAAATCTGTGTGTTCTAGCTATTCACTAAACAATTATTTGTTCATTATTTTATTCATTACTATTTAGAATTTGAGTGTAAACTAAATTGTTATAGAGGTATGCATGTATGTATATTACATATGTGGAGTTTAACATTTACTCAATTATTGCATTGCTAATTAAATACAATACTTGTTGACAAATTAAGTACGGTACAATTCTATTCAATTTGTTGAACTATATTGGTCTA
Organism: Clivina fossor; assembly: GCA_963966155.1. Taxonomy (NCBI): domain Eukaryota; kingdom Metazoa; phylum Arthropoda; class Insecta; order Coleoptera; family Carabidae; genus Clivina; species Clivina fossor. The sequence continues at coordinate 4,306,751 of OZ014558.1, forward strand.
TGGACGAAATGTTTTATTAATAATTGTTTCAATGGCTATAATTAAATAAATATTTCATTTTACAAATATAATTATTATTTATTTCATTTCTATTATTTTTTCCTAATAAAGTATATAGAAAATTCGATATTTTTAAATAAAATATATACAGAATTTAATCCTAAAGCTTTCTTTATTTTAATATAATTAATTAAAAATATGTATTCAAAAATAATATAAATAATTGAAAAATCTAAACAACTTATTATAAAGAATTATATTCTCCTTATTTGTAATGATAGAATAAAATTGATTTCTCAAATTGTAATAACTCAATAGTTTAAGTCTGGAGAAATATAGCCTTTATCCTTTGTTTACGGTAAGTAAAAGCAGATAAATATAAATCAACAAATCAACACAAATTTAAAAGAATCAATATAATGTTAATAAAATATTTAAAATAATTTTATCATTACAAATATACTTTATTAAAATGTAATTTAAATATGCACATAACTTTGCTAACAAAAGATTAATTCGTTCATAATGTAATATCGAAAGGCCGATAATGTATGTTTCAATATAAAATTATTACTAATATAATATTAAAATATTACTAATAAATTTTATTTTATAATCCATATAACTTATTCATATATGCATCAGCATATTTCATTTTCAAAACCAGACAAAAATAATCGAAATAAATTAAATAATAAATATAAATATTTCTCTCATCCTAATGTCCATTTCAAAAATCCATTAAAAACTCCATGCGGTTAAAATGATTAAATAAAACAAATATCGCTGACCTAAAAATTTCACACTAAGTACGTCAAAATGGACGCTTTTACTAACATACAAACACATAAATAGTGTCAAAATCGGCACAATAACAAGCGTCCAAAATTTAAACTTCAACCCGTAAATGTAATAATTCATAACGAATGCATATTGTCAAAAAATTAAAACCATTTGCGCTCATATAGAGGGTGGTTAATTGGCAATGTGCCATAGCTATAAATATCAATCACACAACTAAACATTTTTTTTTTTCGTGATCGAATTGAAGATAATAAACATTAAAAATCCATAAATCGAGCACGATAAATTTTTCATGCCCCAGTTCCGTATTTCGGTTCTTTCACTCGTTTTTCTATGTTATACTTATTATATAGCCAAAAGTTCCTGGACTGTATTGCTTGTTATCTTCCAAACAAGCTGAGACCTGATTAATTTAAATATTAAATTGTGACCAATCAAGAATATATACTAGACAAAAATCTTATTTTTAAGATATAATATTTTCGCAGTTCACAGATTCGAAAATAAACTACTAAACACATTTGTCTAGCCCAATTCTATAATGTTTGTGACCCTATTTTAACACACTGTATATCCAATAATAAATATTATGTACTCAACTAATTTTAATAACAAAAATTAATTAAAATTGTAAATACGGAAGTAATGAGATAGATGAAAATTTTATAATAAAAAAAAACTTTTTAATTAAATTTTTATTTACAGTTTTTAAATATGTTAGCTTGAGTATAAAAACTTTTTAAACAAACGAATCTATGCGCAAATGTGTACATGTTTTGCTATTTTTTTAAGAACCATATATTATTGAGCACGCGTTGTAGTTTTGCATAGTGGAGCAATGGTGGAGCTAGTGTCTGACAGCACAGTATGTGTCCTTTGAGACAGTTATTTTATGACGGAAATCTTTTTCTGCTATTCTACCATTGCATATATGATTTCAATGAAGAATTTTATTCTTGTAACTGAAACCTAACATTTTTCTAAAAGCAACTTCTATTATTTTTTCAATTTATTTAAGTTCATATTCTATAAATAAAAAAGAAAAAGAGAAAAGTTATTTCTTGGAATATATTTACTTTAATAATATTCAATATATTTCTCGATCTATTCAATTTATAGTTAAATAAAAATATTGATATTTCTATTTAAGTCATAAAACATAAATTATTTTTAAATAATAATGCGTATTAAACTCAATAATATCTATATATAATATATTGTATTGGACAAGTTGTTAGATTTAGTAATGCCATGTATCTAGCAAAAAAAAAATATACTACATTGTAAAATATTACAAGTTTATATTTAATATATTTAAAAATCGAAATATTAAATAAAAAAATTACGTTGGCAGGAATCAAACACACAATCTCTCAATCTCATCTCTTCAGTATTAATCTCGTTTAATATTTGTTTATTATCTACACATATATCGTGAAAAATTATTAAATATCGTAATATTAATTCTAACAAAAATATTACACATAATTATTCCCTTAAACGCAATTTTTACTATTGACTAAATGTTTCTAAATCTTGTTAGTACCTAATAGTAATATTTTTCTTGTTAAAAGTTGCTAGAGTTTTTAATGTCTACAATATGTTGCAGTAGTCATATGTTGGTGAGTTACAAATATGGTTGCTTCTTATTTATGTTCTAATATTAACTGTTTTTAACGATAAATTTAGTTCAGTAATAAATATTTTTTATGTATTAACAGAATTGTAGTTCATATGCTGCGTAAAATTGGTTTTTATCATGTAGTTCTCAAATAATCATAAATTATATATGTAAATGTAAAACAAGTATAAATTAATAAACTATTATTTTAGAATTAAACTATTGTAACAATTTACATTAAAATGATATTTATAACATAATATAAAATCTTTCAGAAGTCATTATATTAAAATAAAACGACTTTATGATTTAGTTCTGTACTAATTTTTGTTAATAATCGACGTTTCGACGTAACTCTACGTACATCATCAAGAAAAATAATACAACAAAATTTGGCTTCCTTCAATTAAAAATTTATAAATTTTATAATCTTGTTACCTAGTAACTTGTTTCTATGTTCTGTTTATTTACTGCATATAATAATTATAGTATTTATTCTATCAAATAGACATGTTGAGCGAAAGTCTAATGAACGTTTGGTTAAAAAGTTTTATTTGAATGATTTTGATGGTATACGTTTGCGTGGACGTCCGATGAGTAGTTGGAGTGGTATGATTGAGAGTGTTTTGCGTGAGTGAAAGTTTCCAAGTAGTAGAAATAAAAGAGCATGTATGAGAAGAATTATGAATGTTTATGAAGCGAAAGTTGCTTGTTTGGATAAGAATGTTTGGAGGCGACTGATTTCGGGATGATAAAAAGAGTTTGTGCAACACCTTTTTGGGTACATGGCGTAATTGTGTATGTATGTATGTATGTAAATAGATCCTTTACTTATAGCGATATAGTATAATATGTTACGAGGAGCAGAAAGAGATCTTTTTTTTTGTTGAGCCCAGTTTACTAAAGTTTACTAAAGTTTACTGAACTATGAATAAATTGTCACTGAAATTATTATATTCCAAATTCAATTTTCAAATCTCGCAACTTTTCAGAAATATTTATAAAAACAACAACAAACTCTAATCTCTCCTAACCTATAACTTATAATCTAAATGAGCAATCGATCGAGTCGTTTTGTTTAACAAAACCCTCATGCATCGTACAACCAATAAACAAAGATAAAATACATAATATAGAGGAGGGAAAACGCATAGTTTATAGTTTGTCTTAAAACAGCAAAATCTAATTGGTCCGTACGTGCAGAACGGAAGTACATTTAGTTCCGGTAAAAGTTAGGAAGGGAAAAGCGGTGCAGATGACGTTAATGAAAAATAACGTACCGGTTGTTATGAATAAATGATTTGCAACCGGTCGCCGGTAGCAGGACCGTTTACACGGACAGCATAAGCTCGTACATACTTGACTGTTGGATGTACAATTTGAAATTCCTCTTCATATATATGATGAAATAAAAGGAGACTGCGTGCTTATTATTGTATTTAGAGTATTAATTTTTAGTGTTATTTAATTTAGTACATTGAATTCATGTTGTATAATTATAATAATTAAAATATTCGTAAGGTATGTGGTGTTACTAAAACGGATTAGAAATAGATGTAAGAAGAATGTAAAATCGATAAAAATGTTGTTAGAAAAGTTGATGTTAGTTACGAGTTTTTGGCTGGAATTTTAGAATATGACTGCTCCTAAGAATGTTCAATATTGTTCTTTTATGTAGAATCACCTGATAAAGATACCCAGTTTGTATCGAAACATGTTGTGCAGCTTATGAAGTAGATTTGTTTTATTTTTTACTTACTACATATTACAAAAAGGTCGTTGACCTAATAATCAATACTGGTATTAGTTAATTTTATAGACTTCTTTAACAAAAATATATTGAATAATATTATTACATGATTTAAAACTGTTTTAGACGGTCATAATTAATACTTTGCTCATTATGCGTCTTTATATACCAAAAGACAAAATGGTCTAAAATAAACTTAAATAAATTATTAAATAAATGATAGTGTTTTTATAATGCACTAGTTTCCAAAAAATAATGCAATGTTTTTACTTTGCAAATCTACTAGCCAAAGTGCATGGACGTTGTTCTGGTGATTAAGCTTAATTTTTTAAATAGTTATTCACAAGTGAATTATTGTTTTCTCTGAAATAAAAAATTGAACTTAATAAATTTTACTTAGTAAAAAATCTTTCATTACTTATATTAGACTATCCTAAAAAAATTATTTTAAATTTTTACCTTTAAACCGACGATTTTAATTCTATATTGTAGACAGGTTAATTAATTAATTAATTAATATTAAGACAAAAGAATTAATATATCATACATAATTACAAGTTTAATTCTGAAATTATTTAAATTTTTTAGAAAAAATTAAAATAATTTTAATAATTTTACCAAACGACAAACCAGTATTACGAACACCAATGTTAACCTCAATTTTATTTTGACAGCTAGTGTAATTAAAACAGTTTTTAATCACTGCAAAAAATCACTAATTAAATTATTCTCCCTTGCGTAAACACATGCATGTTCTAATTGCTAGTTTTTATTAAAATTTACGTTAAACAAATTTAATGCCAACACAATTATTCATTACAATAACAATTTAAACACAACCGTATTGCTGAAAACCGTATTCGGAAAATTCAACTTCCATTTATGAAAACTTACAGCTTTTAAATAGAAATAAATGTCGACCAGCCGGTTGTAAATCACTGAAATATTTAAACCGGAATACGGCTATGGCACTCGTGCAGGAATGTGCAGCAAAACTGGCAACGCTGCATAAATGTTGGTTGTGTTAGCAACGTTGCATAATTAGAGTGTAGTACCCATAGCAACTTCAAGTTGAGGCCTCAACGAAATGTTACCCCATCAGACCGCGCCTGTCAAGTGACAACTTTTATATTCATTTTGTACTCTCTTGTTTTTACTTCATAGCCGCCGTTTTGTAATTCGCACTTTAAACGCCGTGATTCTTTTGTTTCAGAGACTTTTGATAAAATGCATACGAAATTACTTTGACGTCAATCTTTGAATTTACAAGGGAAAAAGATTTTTGAAAATAATCAAAGCATTAAGAAGCTCATCTTAATTTTAATTATTGCAATAAGTTCTTTAATTATTTTAAACAAGTTATGATAAATTATATCATATCTCACTAGAACACTTTTTTAATTGAATACACTAAAAATGTAACTAACATTTTTCCTTATTTATTTATTTCAACAAGAATGACGCTAATAACAATTTCTTCTTCTTTTTCTTGTGGTATTAAAAATCATGAGTCGGTCATCAAGTCACATTAAGCCGCAATCTGAGTTTGTGTCTACGGTGTCAATACCTATATAAATGCTAAGATTATTTTCGTTAAAAATAAGAAATCATTTTTTAAAAAATGTTATAGAACTTCTAAAGTAGTTACAAGATTACATTTTATAAAAGTTGTTAACATTATACAGAATTTCAAAATTTATTATTTAATTTTAAAAAAAGTTGCCGACATCTATGGTCAAGCGTTTTAAGGCGTGTACCTGAAGCCAGTTGACACTCATACGGGCCCGAGTTCAAATCCCGCTTGGTATTTGGTTGTTTGTACTTTCTGATATTTACAAACAAAAAAATGCTGATTAAAGTCTGTGTAGCTATGGCCAATATGTGTAAAAATAAATAAATACATAGTTTAATAAATGCGAGATTTAAATAACTTTAATATAATCGAAATTTAAACTTTACAAATAATAATTACAAAATTTGAATTATAAATTATAAATCATTAATAAAAAGAGCTAGTCAAGTAATATAATACTATTAACATTTTAATTAATTCAGAAAAATATTGTTTCATTTGCAACTTTTTTTATTCAATCTATAAAATTAATGATGTAATAATATCAGCAATTAATTTTCAATAATTATCTTCATTAAATCATAATTTGAAATAAAAAAAAAAATAACTTTCACAAAGGCAACAGAGAATGCTTTATCAAAACTCAATTGAATAAAACAGCAATTAAATTACAATAAATTTCGTAATCAACTACTTTTTCCCTTGCATTGAAAACTTTTGAACTTTCCAATAAAACTACTTTATTTATTACGTTTTCTTATTTCTCCAAAGAAAAACAAAAGGTCTCACAAAGTTCACCACAAAAAAAAAGAACGAATAAGAAACGTCAACATAGGAAAAAAAAAACCTATCCAATAGATGGCAGGCTGATTCGATTGGTTCAATTACGACAAAAAAAGAATAAAACAAAAAACGAAAAAGAAGAAACGTTAAAACAAATGAATCTAAATTACGAACTTCAATCTCGTTAATTGTCAATATTTATTACGGCCGGTGTCAGTTCCACTTAGCCCAGATTCAATCCTTCAGTCTTCTAGTGGCTACGAAGATTATCCGATCCATTTCGACAGGGTAAAACGGGCCTTCTGATGCGCGGAGAAAGAGAAAACTGGTGTAGGATGAGTTGGAGGGAAAAAAAAACTTCCGGCCAAAATGGCTGATTACAGTGTAATCCTACGAGAATTAAAGCCACAAACCATGGCGAGATTCTGTCGGTGGCATTGTGCATTACGGGGCTCCATTCTTGTGGGCACCATTAGGTTTATGTCACGCTGGAGACCTAGCATAATTCGATGCGGATATCCATGGGTAACACGCCAAACGCGAAATCGCTACGAAATGCTTTTGCTATTCGATGATGATGATTATATACTAGTACTTGATCAACTCCCTAGCTCATTTATTGACCAAACCAATTATAGAAGTAGTGGAAGTAGAAAAATTAATTAATACCACAATAAAGCATAATGTTATTTTTGATAAGAAAAAATCTTTCTTGTAGTTAAAACATATCCAAAAAATAGAAAAATAAAATGCAAGTACAAATTTATATTATGTTATTATTTCAGCTAAATAAATAAAAAAATATTTTGTAGTAAAATTTTAAATATTGGCAGTAATAATCACAAAATTTTAAACAAAACGAAAATTTTAATTACTCCGACTGTAAAACTATTTTATTCTTATAATAATTACCTTTTCATAAAAAGATACAATTGAAACAATTTAAAAATCTGTAACTAGAAGCAAAGAAACGAAACCAACAAACTACAAATATTTAATGTAGCATATATCGTTGGACATATACATAGTAGTATTAAAGAATAAAACTGAACAAAATATTTTTTGTTAAATTTCCTGTAGCAAGCGGTATAAACGTAAAACCAATTTATAGCTAAATAATTTTGTTAAACCGGTTCACAAGCCTGTATCTTACCAATACCGATATTTCACATTTTTTATATGTTTGCTTTTTCAAAAAAAAAAAAAAAACTCACATATGTACGTGATCATTCGAAAAAATTAAAGCTCAAGTACAATATTTTCCATCAAACGGTTTTTAAATATTTCTTTATTATTTTTTAAAAGATACATGAAAAATATTTAAGCTTTAAGAATTAATATTTGAGCCCTGCACTAAATGGTAATATCACACTAATTATATAAATAAATAATTTGTTTAATTGAATATTTTGAAACCATGTTAACTTTTTTATATTGTAATTAAAAAATATAAGAAATGGTCTTTTATATGATCTAAAAAATTCGTCATCTGATCTAAAAAAAAAAAAAAGATACAATTGTAGAAATAATTGATCTATGATCTGATATAAAACGTATTACATATAAGAATTTTGATCTTAATCTAGATCCTTTTTAAAATGATCTGTCACAACACTGAAAATAATATAAAAAATTCATGAACAGTTGTATTAATAATACGTTATATTATTGGTGAAAAAAGGTTAATTCAAATTTGAATACGTCACTATTTTAAAACTATAGATATTAAAAATACAACCAATTTCCAAATACTCCAATGTTCCAATTTTTGTGAAATTCAAGTATAATACAAAGATTGTAGTAGCATTACATACATATAATTTGTAATTACAATTATAATTATTAATTAGTAATTATTAATTAATATGGGTCAATATCTTTATTTTTTATTAGTATATATTTGTATAATAATAGTATTAAAACACATGTAATTAAAACTTTGTGCAGTTAAATACAATGAATGACCCTTATCCATTGAAGTATTTTTTGGTTATATATTAAATGCAATATTCAAATATTGTGATTTCCAATAATAGTTTGCAGAATACATCATATTCTGTTCAAACTTCATTACAAACATAACATGTATAAATAAATTATTTTTAGAATTGTAGTTTATATTTTATCAAATTTATATATGCAATTATATTAACTAATATTAATTCTAATATTCATACATATATAAATATTTTGTTTTATGTATAGGAGGGATGGCCAAATTTTTTTTTCTTGAGATCGATTTTCTATATAAAAAAATAATCGTAATCTATTTATCCAAACAACGTTTAAAGAACAATAATAAAATAATTGTAAAAATAGTTAAATAAGAAAAATATAAAGAATATTCGATCTACGTCAACTAAGCAAATTTCGGTTGATCGGTTGATCGGGATCGACCAATTTCAACTTCAATCTAAACTAAAACTTAAACTTAAATTACAACTATCCATAAAATGCAAGTGTAACTGATGCATGTGCATCTCACATACACACAATTTTGCCTTAACTATAAAAGATCAAAGTTAGTTATCTTTTAAGTTAAGCGAAATTCAAGTTTTAATTGAATACATATGTGGTAATGCATATTTATCTCTTACGCGAAACTGTAATTGTAGTAATTATAATGTGTTGCAAATTGGTCTAGTAAGTTTAACATAATGCCCAGACAGACAGATTTTCAAATTTATTTATATTTAATTTATAAAAATTCACAATATAATAAGAAACACAAACTCCACACCAACTTTTTCAAACAATGTAATTTAATTTTAGAATTTTTCAAGCTTAATGCATATTTAATTAATTAATGCTTATTGTATTCTTAAATTATCAGTTTTTGTTTGGAATTTAATTTTTTTTTATATATTTTTATTTTGTAATTATTTCTTGGTTACTTCGTCTGCTGTTTTGTAATTTTTTTAGTTAAATATTTTACATTAATTTAAATTAATGAGAAGCAATTTTAGCAGTTTTTGTACAAGCAACAGAATGAGTTAAAATAAAAAGTTAAATGTTACGCGTCACGCTATTTTCAGCAAATAATTTCAGCATTTCAGTTTATGAGATGTGTACATACGTACAGCAGTGTACACATATATTAATAAATGCTAGGTCGCCAGGTTGCATACCATTTTGCAGAAACATAAAAGCAAATTAGATGTCACTTGAGTGGTCAAAGGTGAGCATTATGTTGCAGAATTGCTGCAATGCGTTCTTATGGTAATTGTGTTACTGTTTAAAACAATTAGATAATATTTTATGCTGCAATACGCTGCAAAATAATTATATTTCTTATTTCTTTTTAATGTAAAAAATAAAAAAAAATATAAATTAATAAAAATTAGTGTATAATTGTTCATAATATCCATTTTTAATGTGCGCCTTGTACAATCGCTGTATTATATAGCAGTCGGATACAAAAATAAGAAATCAGTTAGTTGAAGTCAGTTAGAGTGGTTCAGTAAATGGCCACGATAGCTATCTACAAACTTTTGATAAATAACAAAAATATATCAGCATTTTAATACAAATAACTATTTGTATTGAAATGCATTAATCTTAATTAATCTAAAATTCTATAATTGAAGAAATAAAAATGTTAATTTTTGTTTATAATTGTCTTGAATATTTAACATTTTTTTTTTTTAATATTTCAACAAATTATTCTATAACGAGACAATTTTAAAAATATCAAATTTTTTATACACTGACAATTTATTTCAAAATATATTATTATTCATTTTAATATTTTTTTAAATAAAATTAAGAATCAACTTTACATTATATGTCATTTTCTCTTAAATATACTTTTTTAATAATATGATAAAAATCTACTTCTATTTTTCCAAAAAGTACTATGTCAAAAAATGTAATATTATTCCGAATAATATAATCTGTGAGTATAATCTCAAAAGATTTTAATTTTAACTCGACTTATCAAAGCTTTAAACCTTGACAAAATTAAGCTTATTTGAACCAAAAAGAATGTAAAATTAAAAAATATACGAAGAAAGTAATTTAAAAATACTTTGTCATCTTGTTATTTAATTTAAATTTCAATTATTAAAAAAAAAAAACCACAGAAATCTTTTATATAATCATTCAAATTTAAACCTTCTTATAGAGAGAAATATTAAAATAAAATCTAAACAAAATATGCATTTTAACGACAATATATTTAATAGTTTACAATATAAAATCTGAATAAAACAAAAACTTATTCCAAACTTATACTATGTATAAATAATAAAACTATAATATTTATCTTGTTATTCTTTATAATAAATGAAAATAATTAGTTTAAAAACTAATTAAAAAGTAACATGTTAATAATTAGAATATTATTCTTGACTTTACAACAGCGTCGCTTTAAAACTAACAATTCATAATTTAAATCTCAATCTTCCTACAATGTAGATTCCTACGTATAGAAAATGATAAAAAGTTCGCAAAGAAAACCAAAAAGAGGAAAACGAACATTGTCTTTAATAACCGCCACGAATGAAGCGAGTCGGTATTGCAGCTGCAGTTAGATAGCTTAGAGAGAACTACTGTCAAGTCTCGCCAAATAAAAGTCTTTACAAAGATAAACACTGTTGCAGAGCATAGAGCTGTTAGTAAAGTGGTCAAGTTACTTGGGTTATTGCAAAATGCGATTGCTCGAAATACTGCACGAGCCCGGCATACCGAAACACGTCTGAATGTCCCCATTATGGTGGTGCTTATTTCGAAGTTCTTGACCAGTCAAAAGCGCTACGAACTTGTAACTAGACGATACATACATACACTTGTATCTGCAAAGATGTTTAATATGTGGAAGTAAGATATTTATTACTTACTCTGTTCTTTGCAAGCGTTAGCTATACCAATTCAAATTCACAGAGATTTTTTTAAATTAAAATAAAACAAAAACTTGTATTTGTATTAATAGAAAAGTAATTTAATACTAATTACCCAATTATCGTCAATCTCTTTACCATATTAATTGACGTAAGGTGGAGTTGGGTAAGTGCAGAGTAGTTTTTGCATAGTTGGACTTTAAACCTATGTATTTTTAATCTGATATGTAAATACTTAACACTGTCGATATCGAACGCTTTACACAATCATTACTATTTAATTAATATTAACTAGAACCTTAATTTTTCTTGTAAATTTTCATTTTGATAAAAAATTGTTTAAAAAATCAACTACTCTGCACTTTCCCCTAAAATGGGGCAAGAGCGTAAGTGGGAGTTAAAAATGCTTTGAAACCTTGTTTCATGTGCAATGAGACAGGAGCAGAATTATTAAGAAACCTGCTATAAAATGCTTTTTACTGCATTAAAATATATTGTTTAGTTCTATAGTTATCCAATTTTTAACACGTTAAGTACGGCGTAGCATATCACGCCGTATTAAGCCGTATAAAATACAATCCACGTAGATATGATAACCTAATACGCAGTTACCCCGCCGTGTTGGTCTGCACATGCCCCAAGTTATAATATTTACGGGGCAAGATCAGATTAGTGTTTTTTCAATAAATTAAAACAAGAAACAAATGAAACTGTTTATTTAATGTAAAATTAGATCGATATTATTTATATTTACCTAAAATAACAACAAAAAATATAAAATTATCCTAAGAAACTATTGTTCGTTTACGGAGCCGTCAATCTTGCTTGGTAGTTCAAACGTGACTGTTTACACTGATTGATATAATTAAGGAAAACACGTTCATTCTTACGCGTTATCTATGAGAAATGGTACATATTAACTTGTAGTACATTACTACATACTAGCTAGAGAAATTTATCTCATATTATAATAAATATAGCCAATTAATGCACTTGCCCCGTTTACGCACTTACCCAACTCCACCTTATATTATATATAGGGAATTTGCAAAATAAAGTTTACTTTATAGAATTATATTTTACTGTTTGTAATTTCTGTCACACAAATTTTTTAATATAAGGTTTATTCCAACCAACCATTAAATCAGTGTGGAATCATTTGACAATTATATGATTTATGGGTAATGTGGAATTTTAATAATAAATTAGGAAAATTATCATTAATTTTAAAATAAATGAAAAAGATTTAATCATCGTAGTCAGTTATTAATAAATATAGCTTCAAAAAATTGATTCTTCAAAATAACTAAAGCAAAATAATCAATAAAAACAGGGATAAAAAAACATAAATTTAAAAAAAAAACGTGTAAAATACGAACAAGAGTAAATAGCGAGTCATTCAAGTATTTCATGATGTATTACACGAAAATCTTTCCATTTATTTTATGAAAACTGAAAACTGTCAACTACCTAAAAATATTACAAACCAATACGGTATGACAGTTATTATTCCATCAAAGATGTATGAAACATTACAAACATACATACATTACTTTCATATGTACGATTCATGTGAATGCGTAAACTGAGCACAATTCATATTTCTTAAAACCTATTACGATTTTTTAATAAAGTGTAAATTAATATACTATGTTCTCCAAATATGTTAACTATTTTATAGTTATAATACAATATATCAAGATCAAATTAATCAGATGTTTTTAAATAAACGAAGCAAACGAATATCATGTATATTTGATTGATGTCAAACTGAAAAAAAAAGTGTCAAGTAAAAATTTTCTAGGTGCTCAAAACCAGTTTTAAAAAGGATAAATCAAGTCCAATTTTTTACTTTTAAATGATCTATATCACAAAATCAGGAACAGATAAGAAAAATTTGCAAATGACAAAAATATGTAGGAGTAATTTTTATCAATTGCATTTTTTTTATATCTATTTATTATCGATTTCAATATACAGATAAAAGTTCAAAACAATTTTACATATTTATATGATTTAAAAGCTGTAAAAAAGGTACCAATAAATATAAATTTTACGGTTACACGTTTTTATTATCAACATGTCGCACTGAAAAAAAGAGTTTTAAAGTATTTTTAAAATGTTCGTATACATACTCGTAACAGTATATAACATACGGCTAAATAAACTGTAAAGTCTTTTTAAACAAAACTAGAAAAATAACTTTATCATGTTTTCTTCTTGGTACATTATTCACAAAACTGAAAACTCTGTGGCGCGCAGAGATTCGTAAAGTTTTTATCACATATTTAGAACAATACTGTGTCGGACTTATTTTTATTTAAACAGTAGTACCATCCACATAATTTTTTTCATTCTACATATTCCCAGTGTTAGGAGATCGATACCACAACACAAGTTCAGTTTTGCAAGAAAACATTATCACTATTATTTATTTTATGTTATTCTATACATTAAAAATTCACACGTACTTTTTGTTGTTGATACATTTCAAATAAAAATACTTTAGTTTCTATAATTTAAATAACTGGACAGAAATATGTGATCGTTTTAGATAAGACCAATATTCGAGTTTCGTTCGATTACAAGAGAGTACATATCTTAAATAGTCAAGAATTGCTCATTTCATATATTGAAAAAATATTATGACTGATGCCATTTATATGTCGTTTTATCACAACATTTGTCGCAAAAAAGAAAAAATTAGCGCATCCAATCAAAATTATCACTTGGTAATGTTTCCATAGTGACCATACGAGTATAATATTTATTATGTCAAAAACAAATTTCAAAATAGAATATATTGTAAATGAATTTTCTCAAAGTTAAGACCTTCCTCGCACCTAAACATGTAGATTTTCAAGATAAAATTTACTCAAAAACAAATATATAATTTTAGCTCATTAAATTATATAATAAAACAGTGTGAGTACAGAACTACTCAGAATTGTTGATAATAGAAAAAGATGATTGTTATTTAGTATTGCATATAACACTACAGTTTCTCTGTTATCAAAGCTCCAAAAGTATAATCGTATTAAAAGTTTTTACTACCTTGTACTCGATAGAGTCACTAGACTATAATAATTAATACTTTTGAACAAAATATACTGAATATACAAAATATTGCTGAAGGAAAACTACTGATTTTATTTATCAATAGTCTCTCAGAGATGAAGAATGGCCTAAAAAATATTGTGACAAATAAATAGTTTTTAAAATGACAAATATTTGTTTTTCGAGTCAATAAATAGATAAAATCTCCATTAAATAATAAAAAAAAAGTCATAAATGTCGTTTTTAATAAACTGGAATGAAATGATGCAAATAAAAATAGCAGATCTTTCATTAATGCACAACTACAAACGCCTTCATTAAATAGTTGAAATTTCTAAAGGTTGGCTAAATCACAATTGCAAGTAATTAAATCGTATCGGCAGTAGACCATCTTTAATTTAAAAGAAATTAGCTGCTTTAAAATACCAATTAAGTTTTAATCAATTTTCTTGTTAGATATTTTACTTATATTGAAATAGTTCTAATTAAAATTAAATTACAACAAAAATCTTAATTAATAAAATATTTAAAATGGTATAATAAAATTAATAATTTAATTTTCAGAATTGAGTTTTTTTTAATTTAAAATTTGTTTATTTTAGTAAATTTTGAAGAAAAAATAATCTTAAATATTAACGAAACAGCAATATATAAAAATTTGTTAAAATAATAAATAATTCAAGTATTATTTGATTATCATTATTCTTCATTTGCATACAAATATTAATGGAAAATATTTAATATATATTTAATAATATCAAATTTCTGTCACAAATAATTTTGTTCATTTTTTATTCCCGAATAATTAATAAATAATTTAGATAGATTTCTGATTAATTCGTAATGTATATTAAAAAGACATTAAATTTCTAACTTATTTTTAATATAAATACTCTAATAAATTGTAATTTTATTTCGCAATAATAAAAATAAAATTCCTTTATTATTAAAATTATCAATAAACTACAACAATTTTCAAAAAAAAATTTAAAAAACAATTTTTTTTATATAATGCAACTGACAAAAAGATGCAGTTTGAGTGGAAGAAGGGCTACAATAATTTAAACTAATGCCCACTTGTTTAGTTTTTCTTATTCCAAAGGACAATTCCATTGTGTTCAATTTAATCAAAATCAATCGATCAACACATGCATTAATACAAACGTAACTAATTTCAACAATATAAAGTTTTTGGACACAAAAGATGAAAGAAGTTTTTGCTTTGACCCATATTTTACAAATTAGATATTACTGAAATATCTAATATTATAACATCATTCTTTGCACGTTCACGTCTTCTGTTAATCTGTGACGTAGAACGAAATGTAGGCATTTTCAAAGAAAGATTACAACGTGATTGGAATAAATTCAATTTTCAAGATGGACTGCATATTTAGAAGAAAATTTACTGGAATACTAAATATCTTCTTAGAAACCCAATTATTTTCTACCATATTCAAATCAACATCTTCTGTTTTGTTATATTAAACGTTATTACATATAACATCATGGGAGTATTTCAAAATTTTTATATCTCTATTGCTGCATTTGGAACATAAAGCTATATAATCGATAATAATTATACATAAAAATTATACATTTTACTTGATCATTTTCACATCATCTACCAATATTATTATTATAATAATAATATTATAATAATAACATTAATATTAACATTGAACAAAAGTTCGTAAGGGTATAGTGCAATTAATACAAAATAATATTCTATTGTTAGGATTTTCACCCCAAAAATTTCACAAGTTACTGGATCATTAAATCGGCTATTAGGCTATTCAATAATTGAGTAAATTGTGAAATTTTTAGGAAAAGTTCCCTGAATTTGCTGCTTTTATTTAACAATATTTATATTAAAAACTAAATATATATCATCTGAATAAAATTTACTGTAACAGTTATAATGAGAATATTTATTAATAATATAAAATATGTTATAAAAGATTTAATCAATTTTCCAATAAAAGTTATTTGACAGTTCTGACATTTAAATGTCATAGTTTATTAATTACTTTCTACCTACGCATATTCAATAAAATACAATATATTCTCAGTATACAAACATATGAAAATAAAGTATTACTAAATAAATAATATACATGTTTAAAGAGTTATAAAATTCTATTGTAGATATGAAACATGTACACATATTTGCATTGGTATGTAGAAATCTTTATTGATTTGTCAAGCATTAAGTTAATAATAAAATTTAATAAATATATAAAGTATATACAAATGCTATTTCTATTTATTTATTTGTCAATTTCATGCGTAGTAAACCGAAACGTCATATTATAATTAAAATAAACAGAACTCTAAAAGAAAAATGATTGCTGTGGAAATGAAATTTTTACGTGGGGTATGTGGTGTAACTAGAAGGAATCAGATACAAAATAAATTGGTGTATGATGATTGTGAAATTGAAAAAAATGTTGTGGCAAAAGTTGGTGTTAGTCAATTAAAATGTAGTAAGTAGTAAGAATAAAAAAGCATGTATGAGAGCTATTATGAATGAGGATAAAGCTAAAGTTGCTTGTCTGGATAGGAATATTTGAAGGAAGCTGATTTCGGAATAGTGGTTTATGTGCCCTTTTGGGTACATGGCGTGATTGTGTATGTATATATATTTTATATAAAGCTTACTTTCAAATTTTAAAAATTTAAATTTGTCCTGTTGCTTAATTAATATAAGGCAATCAATAAACTAAATATATTCAATTGTTATAATTTCTAAACTGTAAGTAATATAATTCATCCGTAATGTTTGATACTTGAGTATAATAATATAGATCGTAAACAATAGTATTTTCATTTTATCATAATATTATAATCTTGCTCCATTCGTATTGTATTGTAACCATAATACTATCGTGAAATGAAGTGTATAGACTTTTCTCGATTTGGTAACTGTAGACGCGCGGGTAAGTTTGTAATTCTACGCCATCTAAAAGCTCCTCCTTGGTGTGGTGAACGCAGTCGTTATATGCCGAGCTTTTAGCAGCTAGGAGACGTAAGCTTTTCACGAACGAGAGCGGACAACAGTTGGAGAATGATGTTCTCTTGTTTTGCGTGTTATGCAAATTTTAATTTGTATTGGTGATGGGGCCGCCGGCTTTTTCCAACCACAGTTTTCGGCAGCACTTTTTACCAGTCTTTAAGATGTCTTTCGAATGAGTGACTTAAGCTCATAGTATCATTGTTCTCATTAGGCATTTTAGGGAAAGTTTTCCAAAGAAGAAATGGAAAATTCTTGTTCATTTAAATGATTTCTACCCTGGGATTATTATTATTAGCTTTTGTTCTAAATATACAGATATTTGTAATTATTTACATTATAATATTTCTATTGTTTTAGTAAAAGTTAATAATAATATAATATTTTACTTTCTTTACGTAGTATTTTATCAGAAAAATTTATATTATTTAGAGTTACACTGTTTCAAAAAAGATTTTTTTATATTTTAGCCGAATATATCTCAAAATTTAGTTTTTCAATGTAGTAGCGATGCTCATTTTTTTCTTTTTTCGTAAAAATTTTCTAATTATTATAAAATGTAAAAACAACATAATTAAAATAATATAAATTTGTTAGCAAGAAAATCCAAATGAGAAGTAGACATGTATATATCAAAACTCAAGTTAAATATTTTGACTTGCCGCACTTGAAAAAATGTCTGTATTTACAATACTGTTTATTTATATAAAAAAATCAAAAAAATATTCTTATTCCAATGAATAAAATCTGGAACAAATTGTAAGTATAGATTTACTCGTGCAAAGTTTCAAGTTTCCGAATAGCGATGCGAACACAAGTTCTATACAAATCTGACTTTAATTTCTCTTGTTGCTTGAGAGAGGTCGCCACCATCGGCGTCGTTTCTAAATGAATTAAGAACGGAACCGGAGTCGCGGCTGCCGAGATATTATTGTCTGATTTCAACGACCGGAAAGCTTAAAGCTGCACCGAGTCAGAGGTTGGCGCTTGGCGTCAGAGACACATCTAGTACTGCTGCTGTTAAATTACATTACGGTTTACGTTATTTTGAGGTTATGTATATACGGGGCGAAAGGGGGGGGGGGTCAGAAATGGCTGCCGCAAGATGTTGTCGGTATAAAGAAGTTTTCTTTTTAAACACCAACGCTTGCACTTCGAAATAGCAATGTAAACTACAATGATTTTTATTGTAGATTTTTAACATTTTTGCAAGCAAACTGAGTTTTTCAGTACATCTAAATGCCATTAAATTAATAATTTGGAAATAATTCTAAACAAATTTTTAACAAAATATATATTTAAAATATTGATAATTTTTCTGTATCAGTTAATAGTTCTATTAAATAATATACATATCATTAATTTATTAAATTATTAACATATTTGTCATTAATAATACAAAATTTTGTTAAATTTTATTTATATCTATTACAAACTGCAGACTTTTCTATTTTCAACTTATTTTTTTATTATATTTTATTATTCCTTAATCTATAGCTAGTTTGTTACCTAGTAACTTAATTTCTATGTTATGTTTGTTTATTTTTTATGTCATGTAATATGTATTTTATGTAATATAATCGAAATGTCGATTTTTAAATAAAATATACACAGAACTCAATCCTAAAGCTTTTTTATTTTAATATTTAAGTCGAAATATTATATGAATATTTCAGCGCAATGTTTGTTTTTCAATTTAAAAATGACAACTGATTAGTATGTACAACTTTTCATGAAATATTCCGTATTTATATTTACATACGTAAGTGTCATTTAAGTATAAATTAATTTAATATTCTACAATAAATACACAAGCCTTATTGTATACAATACAAAATGACCTCTATAAAGAAAAAATGTTCCTCTGTATAGTAATCACAAACAAAATAACAATATTTCATCTTTCCTCTTTCGCTTTTAATCTCATAACATTTTACGAGCGAAACTTCAGTCCATGTATAATACACCACATATCTCCATTTACACTCTGTAGAGCAGAGAGTTAAGTCGATCATTCAACGAAAAAAGCAAAAACGACAAAAGCCAAACAATGAAAAAGCGAGAAGAATAAGAAGCAAATACTTGCGACGGTGTGCAATCTGTCCACAAATAATATTTGTTCGAGAAAATTCCACTGGATTCGCGTGTTATATTCTTATTGGTTAAATCAAATATGTATTGGACCAATCGGAAGAAAATACGATGACAATTTTACTGCATTTATTTTCTTATTTTACAGAATTATGGTTAAGAAATTGTAACATATGTATTACATATATTTGAAGATTTATATATATATATATATATATATATATATATATATATATATATATATATATATATATATATATATATATATATATAAAACTTTATGCTTCTTCAAATATTTGAGGTAGAACAAATAAATTTGTCTGTCTTATGAAAGATTTATTTTCTTCCATTTTTTGTTTGTTCTTGATTGTATAACAACAATTTAATGCTTTAATTGTTTAATCTTAGCATTTAAGATTGAATATGAGTGATAATCATTTCATGCATGTAAAATACAACTATACTCAGTAAAAAATCTTTTGAATTTGAGTTTAAACACAATTTTAATGTATACCTTTTTCTATAAAAAAAATGACACTAATTTGGTGTAGAAATTACACATTTCAATATTCAAAAGTGTTGTCAATTTAGTTTACTGTTTTCTTGGTAAGATCTGAAAGTGTATTTATTTACATTTTCTAAGTGTTTTAAAATTTTGCATAGAATTGAGTGAATTTTGTAATTAGTACACATTTCAAAACTAAGTATGAATGAACTACAACATATCAAAAGAATATAAAACTCCACAAATTAGCCGTACAACTCGTACTCAATTATTCAAAAATAATAATCTAAAAAGCGGAGGCCAACTTCTAAATCCGATCCACATGTGAATTCTATTCGTCTCTCTAGTGAATACATCCAACTCTTATACATCGAACAAAATGAAATTTCAACTATGTAGCTAAAATTTCAATGCATCCTCTATCTATCTACCTACTGGTTGCTACATAGTCTAACGTTCCTATGTTTTACATTGTTTAGCGCCTGGCAAAACGCGTTGGCCGTGTTGCCACATTGTGCGCAACGAAGCAATACGCCTCTGTTGTGCTAGAGCAGTTTTTCAACGTGAGCCAGCAACATTGTCCTGCCGTAGCCGAGCGTTAGGATAAGGATCCCACTGGGCCATCCTGCTGCAGCAGGCTCGGTTTGCCAGTGTTTAACACTCGATGCGGCGCTCACTTGTTCTAACGTAATTGAAACAATTGCGCAAGCAATGTGCAACTGTAATTTTTTTGCTGATGGCAAATTTTTTTAAGAAACTTTTGCAGTTAGATTATATTTTTTTATTGTAAAAGTTTTTACGGAAAGTGTTACTTATTAAATTTCAAAATAATGAGCTCTGTTTTAAGCTGAGTTTTATGATTATTAATATTTTGAAAAAAAAATCTATGTTCAATAAATAAATTATGTTAATAATTAAAGTTTTGATTTTTGCACTATTGATAATTTACCAATTTACATATTTTACCAGAAGTTGATCAATTTGAGATATTCATCTCTGAAGCTTAAATATGAAATTTTATAATAATCCGTTCAACCAAATTTACTATACACATGTCCACAGACCGACAGACAGACATTTGGCATAAACAGTTGATTCGTGTTAGTATAAACCAAATTCGTGCTTTCTGTAAAAATCTCGATATGTCAAATTTGGTATGATTACAATACCTCCCTTAGCATATGTGATATGATAGTCGGTAAAAATGTATAACAGAAATCACCAAATTAATTATAAATAATGTTTCAATAATAATTATCAAAATTATGTTAATTAAAGAAAAGAATACAGTTAATATAGCAAATTTATTTCTTGCATTTCCTGTAAACAAAATTATAATTACTATTTTGAAAGACATCTTTCTGAAATTGCTAGTTCTTATATATATATATTCAAAGTTGGAACGCGAGTGTATGTTCAAGATAATTGACATGAAGTACTTTCAAACTAGTTTCAAAACTATTATCCCTAGAGATCTAAAAAGGTACATAGCCTCTAATTTCGTTGAAATATGAATTTCAAACTATATTCCACTCCAGAACTAAACTACGTACACAAGTGAAACTTTTCCACAGAAAAACTACTACATACAATCATATAAATTCATAAATTTGTATACAAGAATAAAGTAATTAAATTAAATAATTCATATTAAATATACAACAAAAATATCATTTTAGTACTGTAAATTACAATAAAATATTATATAATTATAATAGCAAAATAATATAGTTTA
The DNA here is from genome assembly GCA_963966155.1 of Clivina fossor. Taxonomy (NCBI): domain Eukaryota; kingdom Metazoa; phylum Arthropoda; class Insecta; order Coleoptera; family Carabidae; genus Clivina; species Clivina fossor. The sequence goes on from OZ014558.1 coordinate 4,328,521, forward strand.
TAAAGAAAAAAAAATAATAGTGCAGTTTTGCCGACCGTCACATATGATAAGGGAAGCATTGTAATCATACCATATTTATCATATCGAAATTTTTACAGATAAGCACGAATTAGACTTATAGTAACATGATTCAACTGTTTTAGCGTAATGTCCTCTGTCAGTCTGTGGACACGTGTAGAAGAAATTCAGCTGAACGGATTGTTACACAATTTCATATTCAAATTTTGGAGGTGAATATTTCAATTTGATCTACTTTTGATAGAGATCTGCAAACCAAAAATGACAATAATTTACTGATGTCACTTTTATGTATTTTATATTTCAATTTTCTTTGCAAAAGTTGCTAAACAAGTTATAACTAACAACTATTATTTGTAACGTTTTTTAGTACTACTGGTCCGTTTTGTAGTGGCCACAGCAGATTTTACATTAGTTTTTTGCGTTCTCATTGTAACCGTCTCAAATATAAAATCTAATAACTGAATCATCATTGCTTATGTATTAAGTCTGGTTTAAATAAATCGACCAACTGCCGTCATACGTAATATTAAATACTAAACAGGCCGACACATTTAAGCCACACAATTTAAGTATAGTATATAATTAAATTTTAATTTTCAATAATCAATAATTACAAAAACATAACCCTGAATTACCACCGTTAAACTTTATCGCATTGACATAACCTAGTTTTTTTTTTCATGTTAATTACGATTTAGGAAAAAATTCAATATAAGTTTAATCTCATTTTATAGCGTAAATGCTAAACAAATTAGTAAAAAAACACAACACAAAATGGCTGGTTGTTAAAGGAATTTCGATCGTCAGAAAACACTATCCTACGCCATGAATGTTGATTAAGTTTCAATTAAACGCGAATTTTGCCGCTGTAAACGAATTACGTACGTGGTCCCGAATACATCACGTTATCGGATATGCAACCAACATTATAGGCTAGTACGGCGGCCTGCCGCACACCAGCGAATGAAACAGCGTTTGCGACAAGCGACGAAATTTTTGTTCTATTTTTGCGTTGTTCCAGAGAACTGTCAACATTGTTATATTTGTATACGAACGTTTCAAATACATGTTTTATCACTAGATTGTGTATATAGATAGATGTACAAGCACCACCGAAATTTATTAAAAATATTTTACATTTATGAATATGGAAAATAATATTGTTGGTACGAAAAGTTCTGAGATACCACTAATTACTTTTATATTAATAGCAATTTATAATCAAATATAAAAGTGATAGTAATACATATATTTTATTTTCAAATTTATTGACCATAAGTTCAGAACAAATTATTAAAAATATCTGCTTTGGCACCAACAATTCTGACAACTGACATAAATAATAAACAAACAAAACATAGAAACAAGCTACTAGGCTGCAAAGTAATTAGATTATTATTATAAATTAAAACTAAATTTATTTTACCCCTTGACAAGCAAGTTTTTTATTACTTTTAAAATCCCTAGTTTACTTTAACATCAGTTTTAATACTTTTTAGCCAAACACATTATTTTCCAAATATATGAAATATGTTTGCGATAACACTATGTTATTTGTATGAACCAGTATTTAAAAAAAAATGATTCATTTTAATTAAATTTATAAAACATATCAAAACAGAACAAACTATTTTTCCCACTGACATGTTTTCATATCTAATATAATTAATTCCAAAATACTGAACATATTCAGTGCCGTTCCACAAGTTTGTTAGACAGTTGTGGCTATATTCAAATTCACATTTGGTTAATTAGATCCCAGTAAACTAAATTAATGTAAATATACGTACCATATGGATAGACTAATACAGTCAGAGAAAAGTAAAATTACATTCATAGCGTATATAATTTTTCAGCTTCAGTAAGTTTCCTGAATAGGATATTGTTTACATGCTCTACCTATCTAACAATCAAGTCATTCAGACTTAATTCTATTTATATGATGCTTTTTTAAGTGATTTACTAAATTAATTATTTAAATAAATGTGAATTTATAATTTTTATAAATTTTTGGAAAAAAAATTTAATAAGTAATAAATAAAATAATAAAATTGCTAGAAAAAAAAAAATTATAATAAACGTACCACCTAATTTTCCGCCTAAATACACAATAAATCAAAAGCGTAAAAAATCGTTGTCATGGTAATTCAAAAACAATACAACATCCTGGAAATGCTCTGTAGCGAGAGCACTTTTGAATAAAAGAAATACAAGATGCGAAAGAGGTAAAGTACGGAAGTTTGGCAACAGAGGCGTTCGTTGTCTTGTTTAGCTTCGTCGTTCGCCAGCAATTCAGGTGGATCGATGGATGCACAAGAGACATTTTCATTTTTATGACGCCCAAGTAGGCTGTATGAGCTTTAGCACGTTCGCCCATTGTAATTCTTAACGCGATTTTTCGGAACACATCTGGGTCGTCGTATGAATTTTCCTATGTCTTTCGATTTCAAATTTATTGTGATAGGTTTACAATATATATCCTGATAATAATAGAAATTTTCCTATTCTTCGATTAGTTATTTTAGAAATAACCCTATTCTATTAACATTTACATGGAATAACTTAACCTGAATTTATTCTTAAGATAGTAATCTACCTATTTATTATTACCAGGGATTATAATTTAATAATTAACTACTTAAGATAACATTCATTTTAAGTTAAGGTATTTTGTTTATGCTTAAATCGCCATTAATTTATTTTGATAAACTAATTAAATTAGTAGTTAATTTTTAAATAAAGAAAAATACATCGAATACATGGCATGATTGTGTATATTATTATACAAAAAGTTCAGGAAACTATTTATAACAATTTACGTAAATAAGAGAAAAGTGAAATAAAAAAAATAAACATAAATTTTATATGTGAATATTTTATGTATGAATGGTTATAGTAAATACTTACAAAGAAAAATGAAAAAAATCTATGAACGAGCACATACCTGAAACAGAAAGAATGTAAGTTAATATTTGAATCGAAAATTGTAAACTATAATTTATAAAAATACTCCATCTTGGAATAAACATAACATTGATCAGTAAATAAGATAGAAATAACTGAATTAAAATTAATTACTCAATTAAAATTATTATCGTTTTTCCGATTCAATCAAATCATCCTATCTTATCCCACATTTTATAACATCTCTACAGATAATCATAAAATTCTATAACAAATAATATGTATACAAATATTTATTTTTAAAAAGACGGTACAATAAATATTTGTCAGAAATCTTAGAACAAATATAAATAAAAATAAATATCATTTCTTCAACTATCTATAAATACGAATTTCAATCATTCTGTCATTATATAGAGTACGCTTCATAAAGAACTGAAATGACAATCATTGAATTCCACACACACACAATATCTGCAGCACAATTTAATGGACAAGATATTGATCAAAAACCTACATTACAATCACCACACTATACATTATATTCCGGGGGCATTCCAAAAAGCACTTAACTATAAATACACATCCTTCGTATTATATAGACAACCTGTTCAAACACACGTCAAATACACCTCGATATACATCTGCAAAACCGTGTGTATCAATGACGCAATGTTGCCATATTTCACATATAAAAGAAAATAGATTTAGATTTATCGTCATACCATTTTTTTTTTTACTAAACGCCCTGTAATAATGTATCACTCGTGAAATTTTGTAGGGGGGGTGGTTGTAACGGTTTCACCTCTCTGTATCTCGTTCGTCGGGAATTATCCCTACCCTTGTACCCGCTGAGCTTACGAAACAAAGCTTTACGTCTGACCACGAAAATCTTATAAAGGTAAGAGAGCCGTGCTCGCCACGTTTATATTGATTGCGGACTGCCAGTACAGCTAATTCGTCTTCTGTGACAGGACCGTACTTCATTCATTTTATTTTATTTATTTAGTTTTTCTTCACAATCTTTTATAGACTCCTAGCTTATAAATTTACTTTTAAAGTTAAGTTATTTTTTAGTATAATATTGAATGTACCTTGTATCACTTTTTTTAAAAATAATCATCTATAATGATAAGAATTCTGTGATTCTACAAGAAAAAAAGCGTTTTCCGATAGAAAACAAAATTGTGTGTAAAGATAGATTACACAGTAACAATATAGTATAAAGCCAAAAGCAGCTCAAGTAACTATTAGCTCTAAAAGTATTAACTTCTAATAAGTTCAATAAAAAATAAAATATGCTTACTGCACTAAAATATACTTCGAATTTAATTGTATCTATTCGATCTCTCTCTCTCTCTTTCTCTCTCTTTTTACAATATGGAGTTAGTGATAAGTACAATCCGTAATATATTTTATTCAAGCCTAGCTGAGCTTTATACAAATTTTACTGTATATCATATTCCCTATAATTAAATAAATACATAGTTAAATTATTAAAACAGCAATTTGAATATTTGAACTTCTTTGACTTTTCATTTACTATAGAAAACATTGCAAAACAATCTGCTGTAACCACCATAAAACCGAATTTATGGAATTATGGAATAGAAAAATTTGTATGACAAAAACTATTGTTGTCATGATAATTAAAAATAAAACTGTCGATATAAATATACTACCTATTTACAGAATTATATATAGATATATATTCATAAAAATATGAAAATTATTTAGCCGTATCAAAAAATGTTCAAATAAAAGTTGTTAGTTATACAGGAATTTTTTTTTTTCAAAATATATCCTGTTGCGAAATATTTGTGAGACATATAAAACGATATCATCAAATTACCACTTCCGGTTAGCAAATCTTTACCAAAAGTTGACAAAATTGAAATCTTCACTTCCGAAACTTAAATAGAAATTTTTATTACAATCCGTTTAGCCGAATTTGCTCTACACGTGTCCACAGAACAACAGACGGACATTACCCTAATAACAGTTGATTCGTGTAACGATAAGTCTAATTACTGCTTATCTGTAAAAAAATCTCGATATGTCAAATTTAGTATGACTACAATACCTCCCATATCATATGTGACATGACGGTTGAGAAATACGTATAAGAGTGATAGCACTGAACTTTATATTTTTAAATAAAATTCTATACATAAATCTTTTTGCCGATTTTATTTATCTTTTAATTATGTATGTACAACGTTGTCAAATTATTTGAATTTAAAAAAAAATATTTTAAACGCTATACATTATAATTTATACTATTTCAAAAGTAGATGTAGGTACTTTAACATACTAAAAATATATCCTAGGAAAGTTCGATAATTTTCTATTACATCGTTATTGCTCCCAACAGCATCTTCAATCATACAGAAATATGTAAAAGTCTCTAATCAATTTGTGAATAATATATGACCATACTATACCATATTCCTCCAAGCCGGTCTTTATTAACTTGATAAATTTTATATGTATACGTACATAAAAAGAATAAAAATATTGCAGCTAGCGCAATTTCATTAAAATAGTTTCGTCGTGATGTTTTAAAATTAATTTCCTAGTCCGGTCCTGTAGTACGTGATTTTTCTTGCAAGTTAAGAAAAATAATTAACACTTTTTGCTCGTCTACTGTTTCTTTCACTTAAATAAATTAAAATAGCCGGTAATAAATCTGTGAAGCAGGAACAAGTAATTCATCAGGTACATTTAAATTAACACATTAGAACGAACATCAACAAAGAAACATAATATTTTACGCCAAATACATTTCAACAATTAATTTATTTAGCATTTATAAATTTATTTTTGTAATCTACGGTATAGGTACTAATAATCTGTATCGCTTTAACCAGTGTACTCTCATCTCACTTTTAGATGTGAAAGAGTTATTAATATATGTATATGAAAATAAAAATTAAAATAAATAAACGTACCTATATTTATTTCAACATGTTTCCATATGCGTAAATTAAAACTCTTTCAAGCTAACATTTTTTCATTTTAATTTAAACTTTTTTGTAGGTCAACATTAAATTAAATAAATTATTATGTTAGCTCATATAGTAGATACGTACCAAAACAATAAATTGAAATATTTAAGCAAAGGTTTTAGTAAAATATTCAAAATGAATTATGGTTCTTTCGCATTTTGAAATATTCCTGCTAAGAACATAAATTTCAGTTTCAAAACGAATACAAAACAATCAGAAAAAGAAACTAATATTTATGAAGTTATAATAAATTAAGTTGAACAAAGCTTAGTGGCAAATTAAAGCAATGATATTGTATAGGGTGTGTCATAAGTTATTTTTATCTAGTTACTTTAGTAATTTAACTAATTTATTTTTTATGTAGACCAGTATCTAGCACGCAAGGATAAAAATAGGTAGCAGCTTGACTTGACAAAGTAAGTAATATTTTATTGATAACCGATGTAGATAATAAAAATAAACAATTTCAAATATAATGATATTTTTTACAAGTATATAAAATAATAAAACAAATAAAAAAAATACATTTTTCATATTACGTGACATAAACAACACTTGAAGATAAAATATAAAATATTATATTATAATAAAACGGCTTTAGGATATAGTTTTATATAAATTTTTATTATTAATCTAGGTTTCGACGTAGTCTACATACATCATCAAGAAAAAAATATACAAATGACATTACAGTAAATAAACAGAACATAGAAACAAGTTACTAGCTAATAAAATAAGTAACTAGATTATAAAATTTATCAAAATTAAAAGAAACCAAGTTTTAATTAAATCAGCGCCATTACACTGATTCATGTTATCTTTTTCTTTATAAATTTCTATTGCTTCGCTTATCAATCTACTGTTAATATAATAATTTCAAAACCCATTAATATTCACTAATCATACCAAAAATTCAAATAAACTAAAAAGTCAAACGAACGAACAAAACAAAAAACAATATAATATTAAACATTTTTAATACAATATTTACTGACTATATTTACACTATGTGAAAATATGATGAACTATATTGTAATTTTTGATAAATAAATTCATCACATTGCATTTACAACATTTAAAATAATTAGTAGCATTGTTTTTGTAAATATTTTATATTAGTTTACTATGTAATATAATATTATAATCGAAGTAAAATTTGTAGTCAGTCGGATAAAAAAATATTCGGAGTTGGAGTTGGATCGATTTTTTTGATGACTCCACAGCACTGGTATTAGATCTGTATTGTGTGTATTAAAAATCAACTATTTACTTGAAATATTCCATTAACTATTATTTTCTATTATTGTCCAATATTTATTTCTACTAATGACATAAATTAAAAAAAATAACATTGTAGATCATTTTAAGCATTACTATTACTTTCAAAAAAAAATTATAAATCCGGTACTAATTATAGAAAGCAATTATTATCAAATGAGATATGCATTTTTATGATTTGCGCGCACACACGCAAAAATCTTCTTTATGCGCCTCGAATATGCAAAGTTTCGTAATAAAAACAAGTGGGCTGCGAAATCTTTATTAACGTGAAAACGAGAATAGCACATTCAAACTAATCCTCTCTTATATATGAATTTTCATGTTGTACATTCAAGCAAAAAAGTGCAAAAGTTTCTGTTTATACAGAATTATAATTCTTCAACACGTTCATTTCGAAAAAAATATATATGCATCTCCCTGTTTTGCTTCAACTAAAATGTAGTCAAAGGTTTGGAGAATTATACTATGCATTCATTCATGCTCAACCCTCAACTACAAGTTTTATACGTAATCGAAAATTAAAGCAAAAAAAAAACTGCTGAGTTTGTACTAGAATCATCCAGAATGTACTTTAAATAAATATATGAATTCGTGCTTATGAGAATTACGTGTTTATTTTTTTTTATAAATTCTCTCGTCTGTATTTTCATTAACATACGTATAAGAGTCATTCATATTTTATTTAAGTATAAATAAATATTATCTAAAAATACATTCGTATATTTTAAATTACATGTAAGTGAAATATGAATATACAAAATACATTTCAAATGTCTCATTCTAATTTTGTTTTATTGTAAAAAACTTATGGAATAATAGTTTTACTACTTAAAAATAAAAAAAATGCACGAAAACAGAAATGTATCTGAATTTAAATTTTTAATATCAATAATAGAATAATTTGTAATGTAATGAAATAAAATCAGTTTCCCGGATGAAGATGGACTTTGAAAAAACGTCGATTATTAATAAATATTAATACAGAACTTAAACCTAAAGCCGTTTTATTTTATATAATGAGTTCTGAAAGATTTTTTTATTATTTTAAAGTATTTTTTCTAATTAAATGTTAAAAGTTAAAACAATTATTGTCAAATAGATTTAAACTACACAAATCTATTTTAAAGCAAGCACAACCTATTCTTATCATCTGTAATTATACATAAATTTTAGATTAAGTTAACAATAATGATATTAAAATTATAGACTAATTTTCTTTAATACTAATGTTATACTTTAAATATGGTAATTAACGTAAAAATAGATTGTGAACGCAAAGTATTATGTTGAATATACATATACGGGTCACTATAAAAGTAACAAATTTTGAGAATATATTTAATTTTGAAATAAAAAAGCTTTAGGATTAAGTTCTATATATATATATATATATATATATATATATATATATATATATATTATTTAAAAAAATCAACGTTTCAATATACTCTACATATATCATCATCAGGAAAAAATATGCAAATGACATAAATAATAAACAAACAAAACATAGAAACAAGTAATTATATGTAACAAAGTCACTAGATTTAAAAAAGAAAACCAAATTTTATTTAAATCAATGCTTTCATACTGATTAATGTTATCTTTTTCTTTGTAAATTTCTATTGCATCTCTTATCAATCTATTATTACTTGTGATTAATTTAGTATCTTCAAATTTTACATATTGAAAATTTTCTAACGAAGATTTTTAAATAAAATATATACAGAACTTAGATTTCTAAAAAAATTTTACTATATTTAATTTTTTTAATATAAAATATATTCAATTTAAATTAGAAATAAATATAATTAATAAATTAATTAATAAAATATGCAAATAAACAGTCTCGCAGTTTCTGCTGCGTCCGGCCTACCGAGAAATGTCTCGATGTCCTGCTGGCTCAATCCGCTGCTGTTTCTAAGAAAAAATTATATAGTATGTTTGGTTACAAATCAACGAAAATGAAAATAAGTTTACAGATTACAAAATATTATTACCATAATTTATAATTCAAATGTTTGTATCTTATTTATATATTAATAAATAAATATAATTATATATTTTTTATTTTGTTGCAAGCGCTGAAAACATCAATAAACTTTCAAACAAGCAAAAATTGTAGAAGGCGGAGCTGTTATATTATATTTAATTTGATGTAGGTGTTCTATCAGAAAATCTAAAAATATTAAATTTACTATATAAATCAATAAACATCATCCTACGCTAATGCTTATGTAAAAACTTTGTTAAATCGTATGTGTTTAGCAAAACCTTTATAAAATATTCCAAAAAGCACTCACACGGTAAATGATAAACAGTAAAATTCATTTTCACAGCTACAATTTTGTTTAAATTTTAAACAGATGAAGCGTTATGCATATGAACATAATAGACTCTTGAGTACAATTAAAACATTGTCACAAGTTCGTACATTATTAAATAACTTGGCCGTATAGTTTGTTTGCAGACTATTACAGTAATTTTATATAAGCTGTTAATGATTCAATATCATTAATAATAGTATATTATTCAACAAACAGCGCAGTAGACGAGCGAAATTAAGCGTTAGGTACTACCGAATATAACATTGATATCGTTGGCTCAATCCCGCTAGTCGACGTCTCTTCGTCGTAAAAAATAATAAAAAAATGTCACAAGGTCAGGCATTAATTAAACAGAATCGGGCACTTCAGTTTGATCAACTGCTTATATTAAAATATCATTCATTCATTCATTCATAATCTATATATTTCTCTTGTACCGAAAATTGTCACCGAGTATTTCTGTCTCATCTAGTCCAAATTTCTATTGAGTCACCAAGTGTAGGAGTATTCTGTTTACTAGCTAAATACTAGTATTAATTTTATAAATAAATTCTTCTAACATCATATTTATGTATTATTCTTATTAAAAATATAAAAACTTCTTGAATTTTCTTGGAAAAAATCCAATTTTTACAACTTCTGAAATAGGTTCATTCAACTTGCTTTGCTCTATTCTCTGTAACAATTTTCTTCCAAATCACGCTTATTCCACAACTTTCTTTTCGTGCCTTTGTCTTTTTTCGCTTTTTCTTCATTTATTCAATTGTCCCTTGTCTCTTTTGATGCTAACTCATATTTTTTCATCATTCTTATCATTTATATTTAAGTTTCTATCTTCAATTTTGTTATTCAAGTTAATAATTTTTTTTTAATAAATATTTATTCTATTATACATTTACAATTTTCTTAAAAAAAATATAATTTTATTATACAATATCTGCCAAAAAGTATGCATCATATGAGATTTTTTCGTGCTTGCCCAAAAACTAAAATTAGTACTGATATCACATCCGATGTAAGTCAAATTAAATAATAATAAAATAAATTTCAGGTCAACTTACTTTATTTGTAAAATTAAAAAAAAAAGTTATTTGAAAAAAGTTTTGTTATTTTCAAAGCCGATTTAAATAAACAGTAAATGTTTCAAATTTGTAAGACTCAAAAGATATCGAGACAGTTCGAACAAATATACATTACTTCCATTTAAATAAATGTATTGTTTCCATTTGACATGAATTTTGTATTGAATATTAAATATTGAAATTTTAAATATTATTACATTTTGAAAAATAATCTTATTAGGAAAAAATAAACCTACAAAAAAATCAATACCAGTTGTAAGTCAGTATTACAATAATTAACTATAACTTTATATTTGCAATCAAATTGTCTTATAAATAAGCTTGCAATAATGTTATCTAATTTCAACGTTTAGATGGAGAATCCAAATCAAAGTTGAATTCCGGTTGTGGGATTGAAAATCAATCAAATCATAGATTGAATTGTTTGTAAATAGTTCAGCCGAGCTAAACTAGGCTAGTACGTACTAGTGCTACATCATTCACAATACGGGGCATTATCTCTTCGTTAACAATACTACACAGCGAAATTCCAGCTTTAGTTTTTGTCCTGCTTTCAAATAGAATTTCAAACTAGGTTCCTTTATCAAATTTTGAATGTTAATCTTCATAAAAATAAATTCTAGTTTTAAATTAAATAATTTAAAATAAAACGGCTATAGGAATTAGTTCGGTATTAATTTTTATTAATAATCAAAGTTTCGACGTACTCTGCGCTAATTAAGAAAAATTATACAAATGACATATACAGTATCATTTTTCCTGATGATGTACGTCGAAACGTCGATTATTTATAAAATTTAATACAAAACTAAATGTTAAAACCGTTTTATTTTAATATAATGAAACTACAAAAAAATATTTAATAAGATCCATTATTTTTTGTAATAATTTTAATTTAATATAGTTTGATAAATATTAATAAATTTTAATTGTAAATAGGCCCTTTTACTTTCGTCCATTATATTCACATTAATATATTAATAATTTAAAACCACATGAATGACAAATAATTAAACTATACAATAAACTCCCCTAAACCAGCTTAATTACTCCCCCAAAAAAGTTATTAATTTCGATTCAAGCCATTTACACTTGCCTAGAGACACATTAAAAACATGCAATTATTAATTTGATGATATTAGTATATTTGTCACCGTGTACAATCAAAGAAGATAAAAAATGAACGAAAATCGTTTTGTTTCAGATATGAAGTAAGCATTATGTCAGAGACACAAGTAAAATTTAATAATTATTAAGCTACATTCACATTGTCATTGTAATAGTAGCATCCCTGCATCTTCTGTTAAAATCATTAAATTTTGTCATGTATCACAGACTTCAGAACACACTAAACAAATATTTTGAAAATTTTAGAGCCCAAAAATTTAATAAAAAATTTATAATAAAATAAATTATAAATATCGTAAATTTAATAAATTTTGTCTTTCTAAAAAAACTAATTAACTTTTATTTTTTAATAACATTATAATCTTCAACTGTTTTTAACGTATTTGTAAATGTAAATGACTCTTCTCTTAAAAAATAAATCAATTTACATTAGTTTCGTCTAGAAACCAGAAAAGATATAATCTAGCTGTTTTTTCTATCACAATTTTTGAAATACAATTAATATTTTATTTCTTATTATTTCTGATACTAAAAAATAAACTAATATCGACTGTGTCTGAATAGATAGGCACCCACTACAAACAACATGTGCCATTAATAATACAAGTAAAATTTATAAAGAAATTATATAAACAATTTCTGAAGCAATTTCCATGTTCTGCTTAGAAGTTACAATAACTGATTATTATTAATTTTATATGAAATTTACAATATGTAGCTAATAAAAATGTATACAACAATGTAAATATTATATGAAATTTTTAGAGTTTATTAGTCATATAATTCACGCAATGTTAGTTATTTATTTCCACGACTGTACCACTAAATAACGTCATCGTTCACCCCCATTGCATTAGCAGGTTTTTCACCCCCTCTTGTGCTGAATTGTATATGCCCTATTTGGGCGACACTCAAAGTTGGAAAAGCATTGCTAATGATAGAATAATTGTCTGTTTTTAAGCATCAGTACATTATAATAGCGTAGCCAACACTGTATGCAGACGTGTCAACATTGTGTACGCTTTGCTTAATTTATGATCTCTGAACTGTACTAGATGTGGTCGTTAAACGACCAAGAGAGCTTTGCAGATTATATATACCGAAAATAAAGTTATTATTATTTAATTTAGATGCAGAACGTAGCGAAACTTTCATTGTTATAATTTTACATGACTCCTGCAATAAAATTCAATTCAATCTGTACTTGTTTTAATATTTTCATATATTTTTATTATTAGTTTTTGAAAAGGGTGATTTTATGACTAAATATACTGTATCTGTTGATTTGGCAAGTTTGTTGTCTAAGGATAACCGTTTTCATCATGATAATAGGCCTGTGAGTTCATGGAAATTTGTGTTAATTTTACATGACTCCTGCATTAAAATTCAATTCAATCTGTACTTGTTTTAATATTTTCATATATTTTTATTATTAGTTTTTAAAAAGGGTGATTTCATGACTAAATATACTGTATCTGTTGATTTGGCAAGTTTGTTGTCTAAGGATAACCGTTTTCATCATGATAATAGTCCTGTGAGTTTATGGAAATTTGTGATAGATCATAATAAAAAAAAAACTTTCATAATTCATTATATTAAAATAGGCTCTAAGATTTAGTTCTGTATTAATTTTAATTAAAAATCGAAGTCTCGACATACTCTACGCACATCATCAAGAAAAAAGATTCAAATGACATATTATAATAAATAAACAGAACATCAAAACAAGGTTACAAAAAAAGTAACTAGATTATAAAATTTATAAATTATTAATTAAAGGAAGCCAAATTAACAGTAGATTGATAAAAGAAGCAATAGAAATTTATAAAGAAAAAGATAACATCAATCACTGTGCAGGTATTGATTTAAATAAAATTTGGCTCCTTTTAATTAATAATTTATAAATGTTATAATCTAGTTATTTATTTTGTTACCAAGTAACTTGTTTCTATATTCTGATTATTTATTATATATGTAATTTGTATCATTTTTCTTGATGATGATTACGTAGAGTACGTCGAAACAATGATTTTTAATTAATCTTAATACAGAACTAAATCCTAAAGCGTTTTTATTTTAAACTACTATAAACTACGACTTACTGCAAAAAAAAATATAGGAGATATTATTTAAAACATTCCATAATATATCTCCTATATTTTATTCCACACTATCGACCGCATAGAAAAGAACAAACAATTTCTTTTAAATGTAAAACTACAACCATTACTCCACAAATAGAACTGAAGAAAAAGCATAATATATTTATAAATCATATCCACTCATATATATATATATATATACGACTGTCAGTTCGCCTCTGCACCATCCACAGCCCCAATGCATATCATATGCAATTCAATAAAACTGCAGGAACTATATATATTTTCGTGCAATGTAGCACATGATTCGCTTATTCTCTCTCTTCATATGAAAATGTGCGCCTGCACCAGCGAAAAACCCATGAAATCTTAAATTCAATATTAAACCAGCCGAAATGGAAGAGGCTTATCAAGAATCAGGAGCGTAGCTAATATCATACGGAGCAAATTTGTCGGGTTATGTTCTTCTATTTATAATTTTATTAAAATGAAATTTAAACGTGAAAATAACAGTGTTTTTTTCTTCTATTGTTCATTAAATACTAACTGTGAAATCAGTATTGTAGTTTCATTTTTGGAACGTTATAAATTCAGTCAAGATATGTCCGTTTTGTTAGAAAAAGCGTCTCTTAAAATAAATTTTTAATATGAAAAATATAGCGAATCCTTCTAATTTTAGCATAAAAACTTGGGTGAAATTATTTATTACCAATTAAAAAAACGTCAAATTGACACCTTTCAACTTCTTTCTTTAGAGCTATCTTAAAATATAATTTATGTAAACTGAGTTTAAAAAAATTAAAAATATAACAATTGAACTATCAGTGTGATATGTCACATTTTTAAAATTTTAATTAAAAAAATAATTATCATGATACAAAAATGTCCATAATATGTAATTTATAACGCCATACATAACACGAATTTTTTAAAAACTAACATTTTGAAAAGTAAAACTTCTTTTGACACATCCAAACACATCCAAATTCTGTACTTTAGTTAATTTACAATTAAATAAATATAAACTTAGACTGTTCAACAATCACTAGAAATTAATGATATGACAAATAGTTCATCCAAATAATCGAATAATAAAAATATCGCCAAATAGTGGAATATCGAATAATTACTAACTTTTTTTCTATTTAGAATAAATAAGTGAATAATTTTTTGCGGTCCCATCTCTACCAGAAATATAAAAGCCATGTAACAGTCATAAATATTTACTATAAGTATTTTTCGGTAGTTAGTACGTTGACATATCCACGACTGTCGAGTGCGTCAAACTTCGAATTTAGTTTAGTTGAAAATTAAATTATTTTTAATTGCTTTTTTCTGTTAAATCTTCAAGCAATCAATTACGTTTGTTGCAATCTATATTTTCGCTCGGATTTGCCAATATCGATACAAAACTAAAGATTAAATTTTAATTCAAGTTTGAAAAAACAATTATTCTGGTACAAAGAAAGTTCCAATTGTCATATTTATAAATACCGCAATATACGTCTCCAACAGATTTTGAAAGACTAAAATTTTCGCATATATTTTGTTATTTATTAACAAAATAACTGAATCTTTGTCATAGATTAAATGTATATTTTAAATATATTAAAATATATTTTGAAAAATTAAATTAAAGTTTCAATTCAATAATATTATTTTTAGAAAATCATCGTGAATCTCCAAATGATGTCCTAAAAAATCGAAATAATACAAATTATTTTAAATTCTAATGTTTCAACCCAAATTATTTAAGACGCATTAATACATTATATATATATTTGTAATTCAAAATACCATATAACTACGCCACTGTGACAACTACGGAAAATAGGCAGATCTGTTTCACCTGGCCAAATAAATATCAAATATGCAATCCCGTAAAGATGCTCTTTCGATTTGCGTTGTAAGCGGTCCAATGAATACGTCACCGGGTATGCCGCGATTTTGTAGCAGTGGTTTTGCGCTGGGAGAGTAGATGGCGTTTAATACGACGTGAGTACCCCATGCAACAAAAGAAGGATAAAGTTGAGCTTTAAAGCTGCGGTAAATAAAAGCGCCTTAAAATCTTCTGCCTGCAGAAGGTACAGCCGCCGCCGGTTCTGTGTTATACAGAATCATATAGGAAGGGTTTAATTTTTTGCTCAGTTATATGTTGCTGAAGAAAATGAAAATATAAGGCGATAAAAGAAAAGGAAGAAAATTCTTTGAAAAGTGTTTAATTATACGGTATATTTGACTTTGTGTCAAAGATAAGGTGTAAGATCTAAAAATAATTGTTTAATATATATTGTAGCAATAAAAATATGTTAAGTATAAAAAATAGTGGTAGGTACCATTTAATTTAAGAATATAGGAAAACTGCTATTTGATGCAAAAACAAGATGTGTCTGCCATAGTAAACAACATTGTAAACAGAGTTGTTTGTTGTACACTTTAACAAATTAATTTTTATTTTTATATGATGTTCAAGTTTATATTGCTGTTTATTTTTCTGTGTGCTTAACAGAGCAAAAACCATTTCGTACCTTTTTCTATTTATTTATTTTTTGTGAACACGGTTGACATTAAATATACAGTTTGCTGTTTATATTAAAAATTTTAGTTTACTCATCATAATTATAAAAATAACATATATGTAATTTTAGTTGTTTCCAAGTAGTGTAAAAAAATAAACACGCTGTTTTTTTTAAGGTAATAATCCGTATTCATAGTTCCTTTTAGATCACTTTTAGTTAAAAAAATTCAATAATAATTTTTGTTTATATTATGTAAGTATACTTATATCAAACAAAATAATTTTATAAATGAAATTTTTTATTATATTTTACATTTTAAAATATAAATTATACTGAAAACAGCTCTAATGTTTTTTAAAATAAATAATTTAAAATATACACATAAAAAATATACCGATATAATATACAAAAAAATAAAAATTTTCAAGAAAGATATTCTTAATGCTTACAAAAATTACATAATTAGTCTATATAACTATCTATTTACATATATATATATATAAATTGGAATAGTTGAAGTAAAGATTAAGACTTATTTTTCATTACAATTCAATTTTCAGACAAACATTTAGGTAGCTGTCTTTTGTTTTAATTTCATAGTAGTATTATTAATTAAGTATAATTTTGTAAATTTTCCAATCAAATTTTTGCAGTTATAAAGAATACAAAATAAATCTTGTTCAATAATTTAAATATAGAACTTTATGCTCTAGAATATTTATTAGAAAACAATTTACTCTAAAAATTGGGGGATTAATGCGCACGGAAAAACCTATTTTCTCATGTTATGTACACATGTATTATATGCCTTACCACTCGGTATATAAGTTTATATAACAATTAAACATTAA
The DNA here is from genome assembly GCA_963966155.1 of Clivina fossor. NCBI lineage: Eukaryota > Metazoa > Arthropoda > Insecta > Coleoptera > Carabidae > Clivina > Clivina fossor. Next base: position 4,345,744 of record OZ014558.1, read on the forward strand.
ACTAATGACACTACGCGTGTTCATATCGTATGTTCTTAAGTAATTAATAAATAAGACCAAAGAATATTAGTATTTCTCACCAGAATAAACTACATCAATAATGTATTTGTAACTAAACTCGACACAATTCCCAAAATAAAAATAAAAAAAGCGAGCAGGTCCGTAATCAAAATGGACATCGATTACTTAGCTACAGCACAAGCGCGCGCCCACAGCAATTTCTTTCCTGCCGCAATGGCATGGAACTAATTACCTCAAATGGGGGGTGGTAGTGGTGGTGGTGGTTCTCTTACACCTCCCTACCTCGTCTGGCACTCTCCACAAAACCCATCGTCTACATTTGACAAATAACCGAAGAAGCCGAATATCGACACCGCTCCCAGCTGCGATGGTTCGATAGCTCCTGCTGCCATTCTCGATATTAAAACTTCTGTGCTAAAGATGTCACAACACAGATTACGGGGGAGAGACCCGTTTGGAAAAAAAGGTTCGGCGAGATATCAAACCCTAACTTGTGTGAAAGTTTACTAACAAGTACTTCTGGCGCGCGTTCTCCGAAACGGAGCGTTTTTTTTGTTTAGGGATATTTTTTCTTTCTTCCTTTTTGTTGCTTTATACTTGCATAGCGTTGCTTTATTTTCTTTCCGTTTTTATTTTCTTCGTTTCGCAATATTGAATTGGAGGATTCGGGTTTTTTTTGCGAAATAATTCAGGGAAAATTTTGAAATAAAATAAAAAAAAATTTGATATAGGTATTTTAATATGTACAGTTTAATATTAGCACAGACATAATTGAACAGTAATTGTAAAATAGCTTATATTATAATTTGATAAATTTTCAACCGTATGTATTATGTGTAGGTATCAATATAATAAGTTTTTATTTATAGTGGAAATACTTAATTATTGACCAACTATTATAATAATTTTAAAAGATTTATTTATTTTTATTCTTATAGTACTTAAGTCATAAATTTAAAAATGTTATATATAATTCAGATAATTGCGAAAGTAAACGTTTATTAATTATTTTTATGTACCTATTATGAACGTATGTATATAATAAAACAAATTATATAAGTACTAACTATTAAAAAAAATTTACAGAAATTTTGTATAAGTATAATATAAGTATATATATAATATATATAAAATAAGTATATATAAGTTCAATTGTCAAGAGATTTTTTTGTCTTGTTTATTTATATATAGATAAAACATTTTTTAAAAAAATTAAATTAAGTATCTTTTATAACAAAATAACTTTGTAACAATAAAGTTGCAAACTTTGAATCCAACTAATTCAAAATTTGAATACATAATTCAGTTTTCCATCAGTGATGCAGGCACACAATGTTACATAAAATACAATTTTGTGGAAAACATTTTATAAAAGAACAGAGAGCTGTAGCGTAAAGAAGCAAAAAGCAGTTGTAAGGGGACTGCCAGGCATTTACCGTTCATCCCTATTTATCAACGTAGAACATTTAAAATTTTAATCAAAATAAGAGAACAATAAATTTTGTTTTAAATTTAATGCGTTTAACCCGTAGACAGTCCCATTAATGAACAACTGGATAATTTTATAAAATGCTCTTTAGTCATATTGTATTTTTTGTATTTTGTAGAATTTAAACTCAAAATAAACAAAAATAAGTATTGAAAATTTAATAAATATCTTCACTCGTTCCAAATAAGTATCTTTAACTCTTTCAAATAAGTATAATTAAATTAGAAATTATAAGTAATATAATTTTCAATTTATAATCTCTCGTCAGGTCAATACCTAAGTAAATTTCGTTCCTAACTAATTTTGTTTTTACATAAAACATTTGTAGAATTATAGGTATAAGAGAGCTTTGATCTAAAGTTCGAAAGTTTCGTTTTTAATATAAATTATATCAGTAGTAACCTCTGCTATAGTAAAAATAATTTTCTGAGAATTTTTATAAAACAAAATACTTTAGTAAAGACACCGTAAAATTAATGTTTTCCAGAATCTTCTGTCTATACAAAAAAACTTTGTAAAAACGCTGATATCAAATTCTTCTAACCTAAAAGAACGTTAGATACGCAGCCATGTTTAGAACAAAATATAAAAAAATCACGAAACATAAAATAATTTATCAAGCACACGATAGTTTAGTTTGAGCTAACTTCAACGAAGTGATCTTCTACGTCAACTAAAGAGCAGCAAACTTCAAAAGTAAAAAGTATCGCTTTTCTTTTAGTATTTTTTTCGCTTTCGACCTGTACGTGTCACGAATCCTGCCTGCCCAACAAACTATTTTCGTATCTAAAACTTTTAATATCTAAAATGTGAAAATTCAACTTTTGGGCAAAGAACAGAAAAACTTGTCGCTCAAATCCTAAATATTTTATAACCGCATTATATTTTAACTTCTATAAATACAGATTGTAACAAAAATATTGTTTTCAAAAATAACTTGAAAAAAATGCTTTTTATAACATTTTTATTAAAATATTTCAAAATTCAAACATAATAGGAGATTAATATGAGAAGCAATAGAAATTTATAAAGAAAAAATTTAAAAAGACACTGATTTAAATAAAATTTTGCTTCCTTTAATTAATAATTTATAAATTTTATAATCTAGTTACTTATTTGCTACCTAGTAACTTGTTTTTTGTTCTTTTTATTTACTGTATATGTTATTTATATCTTTTTTCCTGGTGATCTATGTAAAGTACGAAAAAATATCGATTATTAATAAAAGTTAACACAGAATTAAATCCTACAGTTTTTTTTTTTTTTTAGAGATTTTGCAATTTTTGTAGGTATAATGAAAAGAGTTTGTGCCACACCCTTTTGGATACATGGCATGTTTGTAAATAAATGTATGGTATTGGTTTTTTATTTCACTTAATAAATAACAAAATAAAATTAAATTAAATTATTTAGGCTACAGGAATTTAGTTCAAAAATCAATTGTGTTGAAAATTGAATTGTGTTTCAGATTTCGTACTTCAAACATTTGAATTCCCTAATCAATCAGATAAAATAATAATTGAACTAAGGCTGGACCCATCCAAGTTATCGTGAAGTTCTTAGGCGTCTGTCTGTTCAATATCCGTTTAGTCAATAGATACAGAAACTGACGCAAGTGCTTACAATATAAATAAATAAATAAATATTTTTTAATAAAAATACTATAATATATTTTAAATAAATAAAATATGTTATAACATTGTTTTCATATAATGTTTCAATTTTTCGCCTCAAAATAATAAATTTTACTGAGTGCAAAACACAGTAATTCTCTCAAAAAAATATAATCACATTTTATTATTATAACAAATATTCGAATCTTGTTTATTGATCTAAATGCAGAATTTTATGCTCTACAATATGTATTTGAAAAAATTTCCTCTAAAACAAATTGAAGAGTAATGTGCACAGAAAACCACCCAATAAAAATATTTTCATAAAATTTATTTTTCGACGTTACGTAATAGGTCACAGATATCCAATCACAGATAAAGATGTATATATAAAAAAAAGAAATTGGAATAATATGTAAGGGATCCAAAAAACTATTTTCATTCTATATAGATAATTTCTTTTTTTTTGCGACGTACATTTGTATGTGACATAGATTTTTATTTATTTTATTTTTTCAATCTTGTTATAGAAGTACATACATATATTGGAACTACGCCAGTATAAGTACAGCAATATATCATTGTACTACTGAAATACTGGATAAAAAACTGAAAAACATCCACGCCCTTAACGATATTTTTGCAGTTGCGTTTACGTCAACAGATGATGCAAAAAAAAAATGTGAAAAAACATATTTTGAATAACAAATAATTTTAAATCAACATAGATTTTATTTTAGTAAAAAGTATGTATTATTTTTACAAAAATCTTATTTGCGATCTTTATTATAATTTTAATTTATCATTTTTTTTTTAAATTATAATTTCATCATTTCATTTATTATGCATTATTAATATAAAAATTATTTCATGCATAATATTTAAATTTAATGCAAATATATTATAAAATAATAACAAAAATTAAATATTCATTATTTTGAATAATTACTTTATTACAATTTGTGTATTTTAAAAATTAATATTCCACATATACCTAGTGTCACATTTCGTCAGTCGATTTCTTGTTTGTTTCTTACTATTGAGAAAATAATGTTTAAAGTTTCTGAACTGAATTGTTTATAATAAGTTTACAGAACCAATTAGAATTTATATTTCCAAAATTAATAAAATTATAACATCCGTGATTGTTAAAATAGATAGAAAACAAACAAATATTGCTAAAATTAGCAATAACTCAATTTGACAAAAAATGGCGTATGGAACAAACAAGAAATCGACTGACAATTTATAGAAATTATAGAAAGAAAAAATATGACAATACGAGTATGAATATGAAAATTTCCAGCGCAAGCCTTCATAAGTGCGGTTTTAAAATAAAAGTTTAAAATAATACAGACCGATCACCTGTATTACATAGATTTTACATAATTTTTAACAGTGATATAAGAGCATTTTGTAATTTATAAACATAAAAAAAAATAAATACAATTTCTACGGTACGGCGATAACTCATAAGATAATTCAAGTTCAATTTTGTTATAGGTAATATATTGTTGAATAATGATTTTAATTAATTAAAGATACTGAATAATAATTAAAAAATTCACTAATGTAAATAATTAATAATATTAATTAAGAAACGCATATATAATAAATTTATTATCTAGCAAATGTAGAAAAAGTATAAAACTATATAAAATAATAATTGAGTTGAACGACCTTTGAATATGAATTTACTTTCTTCTCCAACAGGGGTGTAGGTCACGTTTTTTTAAATAAAACTACTTTGATTTTATTTTACATGCTACTAGTTTCGGTACTAACGCGTACCTTCTTCAGGCAATCTATTTTATTTTGTAAAAAACATAGCAGTGTTAAACATCATACAATCATACATTAATAAATTTCAATGACAATAAAACTTACGTAAAATGTAGATTAAATCAAAACATTTGACGTTGAATAAGTCGTACCAGAATATATATAAGTAAAAAACAGCACACACAGATTTTAACAATTATTTATATCAATACAATATACGTCAGATTTTTTAAAATAATAGATATATAAAACATTAAAACTTATTAAAAAACAAACAATTTCGTTTTTTTTTTTTTATAAATACTACTGACACATTCAAAAACTGCCGATACACTAAATGAATTTCATGTAGATACACGTATTAAATTATTACTTTTTCATAATATCAAAAAACATATGGAAAAGTAATAATTTAATACGTGTATCTACATGAAATTCATTTAGTGTATCGGCAGTTTTTGAATGTGTCAGTAGTATTTATAAAAAAAAAAAAACGAAATTGTTTGTTTTTTAATAAGTTTTAATGTTTTATATATCTATTATTTTAAAAAATCTGACGTATATTGTATTGATATAAATAATTGTTAAAATCTGTGTGTGCTGTTTTTTACTTATATATATTCTGGTACGACTTATTCAACGTCAAATGTTTTGGTTTAATCTACATTTTTACAAAATAAAATAGATTGCCTGAAGAAGGTACGCGTTAGTACCGAAACTAGTAGCATGTAAAATAAAATCAAAGTAGTTTTATTTAAAAAAACGTGACCTACACCCCTGTTGGAGAAGAAAGTAAAAATATATAAAATAAATATTTAATAAATGAACGATAATATGCAAACAAACAATTTTTTTATAAAGAAATATTATCTATAAATAAAATATCTGAAATAAGTATAATACCGGGGAAAAAATGCTCCTACGTTAAATTTTATTATTGCATACCGCTGAATAAACTGCGTGCAGTATTTTCCTGCAAAAAAAAAATAAAATAAACAGAAACTAAAAAAAAAAGTGTAAAGAAAGCATGCTATGCTTTTCAATAGCATTTTCTTTCTTTAAAAATTCCATCACCTATGGTATTTCATAAAAGCAATTTTTTTTTTGTTTTATTTTTCTTCTTCAGCATGGTGGAAGTGAGTATGAAAAATAGTGAGAATGCTGAACAGACAAAAATGCATTTATATTCCGATACAAAATTGTCGCCCGTCGTTTCGCATTTAACTTTCCACCGCTTTCAAAGTTCCGGGGTTTCCGGGCATGGCCCAGGATGCGTAAATATAACGTTTCTATTACAAATAATATTGTATTTTCGTTTATTATCGGATGATATAAATATTGAGTTAATATAAATAATTGTATGTATATTTTATATTCTTAATTATACATAGCGTATTATATTAGGTTTTTTAATTAAGAATATAAAATATATAGTAACATTGCTAGATTTATAGATACATCATGTGATGACTGGATGAAATTCATGAGTTTATCATGACCAGTCAAAATTAAGCATTTTTCTTCATTTAAAAATTAACTAACAATTCAATTAGTTCATCAAAATAAATTAATGGTGATTTAAGCAAAAAACTAAATATATATAACCTAATAAATAATTGTAATTTGTAGATAAATTATTTTTCCTGTTAAACACAAAAACAATACAAAACTAATCAATTTTACAAGACAATTTTATTTATTACAATATGTATGATAATAAACTTGTTTTATCTCAGATTTATAAAATGGATAGTAGCGGAGTAATAGTTATTAATAAATTAATAAAAATAATTAAACAACATTAATTAATGAAAAAATAAAAAATTATCGAATCGAAAACATTATCTATGTAGGTTAGGTTATTCGAGCTGCAAAGCGTAGACGAACTACACATTTCCAAACCCGTTCCCCGTTCGCAACCCATTCGATCGGGCAAAACCCTTTCCGTATTCGAACGACCAAATAACCTTGTCTGTCTTTTGTCTTTCACGGCGCGGCGATATCCTCTGTTTTCACGCTTGCCTGCCTACCCAGTAATTATAGTTTTCTAGTAGGCTGTTACGGTAGATTGTCTTACAAAAACAGAGCAAAGGGCTCAGTCTGTGTCTGCCTGTGTGTGTCGTGTCGTTCGTTCGTTCTCTCAGCCGGCTTGCGCTACTGCCGATATAAAGGCAAACGCAACGTTCCATGCAAACGGACGCGAGAGTTGGCAGAGAGGGCTTTTAAAATGCGAAACGTCACATTAGGAATGCACTATTTAATCGGGTCCTAAAGGCTTTTAAAGACTTGACTACTGTTCGCAGATTGTGCGAAGACAACACGAAGTAGGGGCACTTTATTCTAATTGCGTTTCACGTTTTATTTGCCGTGGTGGGAAATTAATTTATTATAACTGTTGCGCGGTTAGGTCGCAAATAAGAATTCACTCACATTTCTCTGTCTGGTAAAGATATATTTTGTAAATATACCTTTGGAGTGTGTAGTGGTGTAATAAATAACTAATATTTTACATAATTTATATATATTTACATTTTTACACGTAAACGTAGAAATACTTAGCCATAATATATTTGAAGAGCTAAGTTCCCCTCTGTACTCTTGTACTCTTTAAAACAGCACAGATGTAATTCCAAAATACTCTGTAAGCAACAACAATGTAAAACAGTCACATTTATTTTATGTAATTATTAATAAACTACTACAGTAAATGAACATTAAATCTCCACTCGTTAAGCTGATGCACTAGAGCTTTAAGTACTAATTACCATAAAACATCACAGATGCACCTTGAATTATTAAGCTCCTTTTCACAGCTCTATATTTAGTTTAAACAATAATTTACTGAAATAAAAATTATACTTTATATTTACATATTCATAATAGTTATGTTACGAAACGTAGAAAGCGATTTTTATTTTGTTAAGCTTAGATACTTGTAGCCCAGGGCCTGGGCAGAGTTAAGCAATTTGGATGAAACATAAACAGAGCTTTCTATTCTGAGTGACATATGCTATATTTTCTTCAAGCGTTCCAAATGAAACTAAACTAAAAATACATACCAAGAAACCTTAACCTTACAAATAGTTGTAAAACAATTTTGTGAAAATTAATATTTCTTTTGTCGAATATACAATTTGTGACAAATCTGGCGATGTAAATTGCATTTCTTGTACGTCTTCAAACATTTTCAATAATTAAATTTTAATTCAGCGAAAATAAACACTGCAATTGTCACTACATAATTATTAATATAGCCGCCAGAGATATCGAATTAAATACACTTAACCGACAAGTCATGTTTGATGCTGCCACCAATAATGTATATAGTACGTAACTCCTATATAATAATGTTCTTATTACTGTATTAATAACATATTGACCTCCTACTACATAGACAATATAGTAACAAAATATCAATATTTTGATACTCTTGAAAAAAAAAATATATTTAGTATTATAGAATTTTTTCCTTCTCCTAACCTGCTAGATACCAATCGCCAAAAAATACAGAACAAATTTTTCTATTTAATAATTTCAAATATTAAAACATTGAGAAATCTATAAAAAAATTTATTAAGTAAAAATGTAAATAAAACTTAATATATTATATGTATAACAAATTCAATTATTAATTAGAAATTATTATTTTTGAATAGAGTAAAACATATTACGTAAAATTGAAAGAAAATATAAATACGGCAATATCAAAGTAAATCTATCATCATTAAAATATCCCACCACATCAAAGCAAATAAATAAAACCGCATGACTGATGCGAGTCTATTAAAGTACAGAATAATTTTAAAAAGCAATAAAAACATTTCACAGAAATGACTTTTATATGTCAAAATATAAAATACATAAAAATCTCTACATTTTGTATTGAAGCCAAGGGATAATCCAACGGCTGAAGAAAAGGAAAACATATATTCTTCTTCGTATTTTTTTATTGTACAAACAATTCTAAAAATTTTGTGCCGCTAAATTTTTTTATATTCTTTGATCATAAAACCATGAAATTACTTTTTCTTTTTCCTATTTTTCCCTTCCTTCCTGTATTTTGAACAATTTTTTCTTTCTTTTTTTTTGTTTCCTCTGGAGGCCCGTGCGCGAATCAAAATTTAGAAACCTTTTTTTTAACATTTTTCACATATTCCGCTTTGAAATATTGAATATTTCCATATTTTTTACCTCATTCTGTTACAGTTTATGAAAAAATAAAATTTAAATTTTTATTGTTAATAAATTTAAAAGCTAAAAGAGCTACTTCTTTTAATTAAACATAGAAACAGGTAAATGTTTTGTTATTTTTTAATTAAAATGTCTTCCAATTCTTTTTTGCATAATTGTAATTAATAAGAATACTGGAAAAGTCAAGTTTTAGACTGTTTTTATAATTAACTATTAATTAAAACAAACATTTTCAGTAAAATACTAATAAAAATAATATAAAAAAAATATCAATTGATAAATACATATATTTTTTCCCAAGCGTATCATAATATTAATACTACTTTACCATATTGCCTATGTAAAAAGAGTTCATTATGTAACTAGTACAACCATGACATTATTGTGCAGCAGTTATTTACTATATACACCTCTATTGGGATGTACTAAACATAACTACAACGTCAAATGTATTTAATCTGACATCTTCGGAGTCCATATTGCAAAATTATTACGCAAGTTATTACTGACAGTCGCGTTGTTTATTTTCGTTTGAATTTTAAGATTATTGAAAATGTGTGAAGAAGTGCAAGGAATGCAATGTGCACCATAAAGAATCCAGAATCAGAACCTAGTAACTTGTTTCTATGTTTTGTTTATTTGTTATTTATGTCATTTGTATATAGTTATTTTTAATATATCAGAACATCAAATTAATCTCTTTAATTGACAAATGTTTGTATATATGTATATATGTTTCTCCAGCATCTCCTCCTAAACCGATTTTGATGGGAGTGGTGTCATTTTAATTGGTTTATTCCCTATTTGAGAATAGGCAAGTTTCATCTTTCTACGATTTCATCTTGGTTCTCAAAAATTTAAAAAATTATGTTTATAATGCAAATGTCAAATGACAGATGTGTGAAGTTATGTACACTACTGATAGAAGTGTTGCTTTTGAGTAATATATAATAGTGCAATTGATATTTTATTATTATTATTATTATTTGTTTATTTATTTATTTTTATTATGTTTAATTACTATTTTCGACTTCAAACGTGACCCTTCAAGAGTCACGGGTTTCCTAGTTTTAATATTAAATAAAACAGAACTTCAACTTAAAGCTTTTTGATTTACTTATACATAATTATATTTTTTTTTAAAACAATTTCATAATATTGCTCAATTTTCTTTAAAAACTTTATAAGTACATATATTAAAAAGAACAAGAAAATATCAAAAAAGTATAAATGAGACAAAAATTAGATTTAAAAAAGCATTGAAAACGTAGATAAAACGAAAAGACAAACTCAAGTGTGGAAACCGAAATGAGAAATCGACCCCGTTTGAAAAAAAAAAAGAGAAAACAAGAGAGAATGCGAAAACCGGAAGTAGAAAACCGGAAGAAAAGAAAGAAGACGCGTCTGTCCTAATAAGATACGGTCGAGTGGTCACACATTGCATTAAATTAGCTGTTTTATTATTCTAAGCGAGCTTTTGTAATCTGTGCTAGCAGAGCCACGCGCGTTCATCGGGTGTCGTCCCCGTACAACCGCAGCTGTCACACCCACTCCTGTGAGCTTCAGCTGAGCTACCGAGCTTCAAGATGAAACGACCAATAGAACACTAACCTCCCGAAAATGACCTTTTTGGAAACACTTGAATTCCAATCAACTTTAGCGATTCGAAACCAATAAGATAAAATGAGATGTCGTCTTTTGTTTCGAGGCACTTTTATCAAAACATGCAAAAAACCCGACTTTTTCTCGTGAACTTCTTCCGTTCCAGGGTTTTAGTGAAAGAAATGCGACAGAGTAAAGATTACTTTCTAGAAAAAAAAGTGATTCGATTGTTCTTTAATGCATTATTTATACAGTTGCTATTATTACTTATGACAAAAATTATTTAAAAATACTGTGTCCTCGCCTGACTCCCCCAGATATTTCTTGAGCAAAATTTTACACTATGGATTAAATTTCAAAGCGTAAGTTTTTAAAAATTCTTATTTCCATTTTTTGTTATTAATTGTGTAAATATTGACAGATTAGACAATAAGTTCATAAGTTTGTGATTGTACTTGTATAATATAATAAAAATGTGTGGCACTATACCAGTATCTACTGCATGCATATAAAAGATAAATTTTTTTTCTTTAAAAAAAATTGAAAACGAAAAATAAAAATATCAAAGAGTAGATTCAGTGATATTAATTAGTATTTTAAATACAGAAAAAAACACGTAACTAAATGAATAGATTGCAATATTAATAAATTTGTATTTTTGTAATTTAGTTATTTGTATTATTCTTACCTAAGAACTTGTTCCTCTGTTTTGTTTGTTTATTATTTATGTTATTTGTATATATTTTTTTCTGATAATGATATATATCGAAACGTATAATTTTAATATAAAATTAAGCAGAACTTAAACCTAAACCTTTTTTATATTAAAAATAGAATATTTAAATTACTATTTGGTATGTAATTTAATTATTAGAAATCATTCAGTAATAAATTAAGATAAGTGGTAGTAAAATTAATTTTTTACTCTTTCATACAAAATTAATATCATTTTCATTAAAAGCAAGTGTACCCCCAAAAAAAAAAATGGGCAAGACTGGCCATATTTCAAAGTCTGACATTTTACAATAGTCGTTAAAAAAACATATAAAGAGCTACTGAATACTGAATTAATTATAAAACTAAATTGATGTATGTAAATCATCAGAAAAAATACAACTTTTTATTAAAATAAACCAGTAGCAATTTCCTAAATTTTACTTTAAACTAAGCTGAAGAACACGACGACTACAGTTAAAAAGCGTGACAAAATTTTCGCACACCATTCATCACAAAGCGTTCCCCGCTCCGTATTTAAAATTTTAATCAAACTATAAGATAAATTTGTTCTTCTGTAATATGTTAAGCTAGCAGCGAACTGATATTACCGAACCGACAGACACGTGTCGTCATCTAGAGGTACTTGCGAGAAATTACAACGCGAACAACGCATCCTTAATTAAACACCGAGCAAATTTTACGTTTTAAACGCATTTCACACACACACACACACACACACACACAAATGCACAGCGTGTATATACGTTGGTTTCGAGCACAATTTTTGAAATTACCTCATATATTCTTGTAAATTATTGCTATAAAATTTGCAAATTAAAGACTTGTAATTTACGAAACAATTTACCAAGCTAATATTATTTTTTTTTTCGTTATTACCGCTCATTTATCTGAATCAGGTTTAACAAATAATATAACTATAACCAGAAGTCTGAAAACTACCAGAATACTGCAAAAAATTGAAATTTCATTTATATTAAATTAATTTTTAATTTTTATTATGTGTCATATCATAAGTTTCCATTAAAATGTATTATTAAAAAAATATATTTCCTATTTTTTCTGACGCTAATATTAAGTATCCTGGAAAACTACTGATTATTAAAATTAAATAAAGAAATACACAATCATTTTCAGACTAACTGAATTATTCATGACTTAGGGACAAAACTACAGTAACTATTTAATAAATATTTGTGATATCAACAAAGTAATTGTGTATTTTTTCATTTAATTTACTAAAGATGTATCATAAAGTAACGGTTCATTAAATTAATTTTACTGGTTATTAATAATGTAAATTTTTGGAAAAATTAGTAATATAAAGTTTTAAAAAAATATACAGCAAAAAACCTGTAACGTACTCAAATAAATAATATCTAACAGAGCCCATCATATTATGCTGACTAATTCATGATTTGTGTTTATAATTTACCGTAGTCGAGGAAACTTTTATATATATATATATATATATATATATATATATATATATATATATATATAGTTATGTAGAATTGTGGGGATTCCATTTAAAATAAGAAAGTTAGAGTCGACTTCCAGTTAAATCGAAAATGGCATCTTATTGCAAATATTTTACTTCAAATGATTGTGAGCATATCGGAATACTCTACCAAATTTAGTGACATAATATTATATAATTTTATGAATACAGATAGCGTAATCTTGTCGTAGGTCATCTGTAATATTTACCTAAAAATAACACAAAACAAAACAAATTTAAGCTGTTAAGAACTGCAACTTTCAAGATACGAAAAACAAGTGACAGATGAATGTTTAATCAAACATTATACATATTTACACTAGCTAGAAAACAGATGTAGATGTACATGCAGTTAGTTGTTTAATTAGAATGTTTAGTTTAGTTACTATAAAGCCGCAATAGTTTCATCATTACGCTCATATATATACGTATACAACATAATAAAACCAGCATTCGCAAAAAGTAAACATAGTGTATTTCGCGTGTTTTGCATACATATACAAAACTTCTAATTGCATTCAAAATAAAACAAACGCATTCATTAACTTCTAAATAACAACTTAAAAAATTGACCTATGTTGCAATAAAAACAATTAGTAAATAGTAGTAGAATATATTTTTTTCCTGATGCTAGTATGCGAGCAGATATTGGAACATCTAATAATAATTAAAAATTTAACAGAACTAAAAATCTAAAGACCACTTTTGAGGGTAATAATTTATTCGTAATTTATGAATAAATATTTTAAATAAATTATGAATAAAAAATATTTAAATATTTATTACTGCTGTCGACAGCTATCGTCAGCCCAAATATTATCAGTTATTCTATTTAGTAAATTATACAAAAAATAATCATATCGCTAAATAAATTGTATATTATAATTAAATTTATGACTTTGTTTTTAAATATAACTTCATATAGTGCCAGCAAATAACATAAATGCACAATGTCAATTTTTTATTTATAACTAAAACAAAATATTTATTCATTAGTTATCAACAAATTATTACAATCTAAAGTGGTCTTAAACCTATTTTTATTTTAAGTAAATACTTAAACAAATAATATTAAATACAATTGGATAACAAATTCTTAATTCACAATGACATTTTGTTAGTGCAAATCCTTTTTAAATCTTATAAATAAAAAATATTTGTTATGATAATAATTTTTTTTAATGTGAACTTTTTATCCAAACAAAATTTTTTAATGAATTTTCTATGTATGAATGGTGGTAGACATAACAAACAAATATTTGTACAATGTACACATTAAATAAGCCTTCGTTTATTTCTACCCCTTTTAATTAACTCGTAAATTAAATAACAAATTTTATAAACAGAAAAAAATATATATAAATATCCTTCAGCGTTTACCGTTTCATTTTTTTAAATGTTTATGTGTTTAGTTTTTGCTTAAAATTTATACAAAAATTATAAATAAACCCAACGAAAATAAAATTGTAAAATACTATATTTCAGATAATTTTAATTAACCCTTATTATAAATATGAAGTAAGTAATATTTTTAAATAGAATGCTTTAAATAATAATAATTTTCAGAATGACAATAATAAGTAATCATAGTTAGCTAACACAATCTAAGTGAATATTGTTGACCAAGCCAAGACCCACGTAGAATTGTAGTGCTATAAAATAAATAAATGGTATTAGTATAATAATGTTCACATTATTGTACTAGTAACATAATAAATTTCTTCTACATAGGGACTATAGTAGCCATAATATGAATATAACGTTACGCTTAAAAAAAAGACATTAAACAAAGAGTGATAAGTAGCGAAGCGTTTGTCGCGCGATAAAAACTCGCGATGTAACTATTTTGAATGAAATACGATTTTAATTACCGCCTAAAATAACAGCCAGCAACGAAGTCGCGTACATTTAATTGCTTTGATCGTTCCCATCGTCTCTTCGTCGGTGGTGCACACGGAGATGCGACAACCAAGCCAATCCAAGCGCGCCTACCCCATCGCAAAACCCGAAATTCCGCATTCGCTTCAAAATTACCGACTGATTAATTAATTCGGATGCGCATGGCGATTGAATGACGGGACAGATGTGCGGTTATCGTCTGCGCGCTACGGATTCGTGAATTCGCGGATTCACAGATTTGCATTCGGGTACCAATTGAATTAAAACACGAACAACGACAGCCGCGATCATGCACACTGCAACTGCAATGCCAATTTTCAGTAGCGGTATATCTGTAGGCTATTTGAATGGTGCTGTATATATGTTTTGTAACTATAAGCGTATTAGCCCTATTTAGTAAACATTAGTAAATATACCCTAGTAGATTGATTTCGAATGTTTGCAAATGAATGGTTGAATTGATGAGAACAACTACATTAAGAAATTAAATTGCAAGCTGGAAATGAAAAAATAATATTAGGTTTGTTTTAGATGTATTTGTTTGTAAAACTGTATCAACTATAGAAATTTTAATTTAATTTAATTAAAATTAAATTTTACGAATAAAAAATATATTTTGTTATGTAAAAAAAACTTGTAAATAGAAAAACAATTTGAACAGATCGATTCAGTATTTTATTAGAATAATTTCCATTCCAAAATTATTTCACTTTGGTTTAACTTATTAGATTATTAACATGTTTTTCATAAATAAAATAAACTAATATATAAACAATTTATTTTAGTTTTTTCTATAACTGTACATATCTGAAAATAAGAGCTAATTAAGAACAGTAACTCAGTTTTCTCAAGCAGCATTGTATAATTCAAGCTATGTCTGATTTTTATAAATCATTTTGTTACGAGTATAGAACAATTTTATAAATTATCTTCTTAAAGTTATTAATCTTACCAAACTCCAAATTCGCAAATTTAGATATTGCTTACTAAACAACATGCCTTACTTTTCGTTATCTATAAGCAAAACAAATTAAAACTTATCTGCTAAATAAGCAATATTAAAAGTTCAAGCCGCTGTTAATTAATTAAACTTGTACTAAATTATCAAATTAAAAAAATTACAAAAAAAAATTGATATTTGGTAAGAACTTAAGTTAAAAAATCTATTGTTAACTTACGACTTTAAAATTGTTTTTATTTTAACTTTCGATTTATACAAAAAACATAATCTTCCATATAATTTGTATTGAAAACTTAATTCAAAATTAATCCTTCTTGGTAAAAATAAGCATATTTCAAAAATTATTTCTGAAAAAGTGATTAAACTAACTTAAAGCTCTTTTTGCCAAACTTCAAAGATATATTAAATAAATTTACTCGTAATAATTATTAAATCAAATATATTATTATTATATACAAAAAAAAACTACATACAAAATTAATCCTTCTTGGCAGAAATAAGAAAATTTAAAAAATTATTTTTGAAAAACTTTAAAGATATATTAAACAGATTTGCGTATTAATTATTAAATCAAATATATTATTATTTACATAAAAAAAACTTCATTCAAAATTAAACCTTCTTTATAAAAAGCTGACAAACTTTAAATGCCATTTCTAAAAATCTGGTTAAAACTGACTAACTCTTTTACCAAACTTCAAAGATATATTACTCGTAATAATTATTAAATCAAATATATTATTATTTAGATTAAAAACTTACCTAATTCAAAATTAAAACCTTTCAATAAAAATTGGCAAATTTTAAAAATCATTCTGAAAAACTGGTTAAACTAAGTTAAAGTTCGTTTTACCATACTTCAAAGATATAATCAAATAAACGGATTTTGTTCATAATAATTATTAAATTAAATACATAATAATCGTATAACCGTGTGTACAAAACATCTGTTTGCAACATAATCTTTCAATTGACAGTTTACAAAACGCCCTGCTTAACACCGGTAAAATCAAATTTATGTTTCATGAAAGCTGCAATAGCATTTCTGAATTTAATTATCGCCTGCTACTACAAAAACTAAAACAGTTGGAAAACGGAAATGAAAATGCTCATTTCACAATAATAGCAAATAAAATTGATCTACGAGTACATGTAAATTTCAATTTAGTATTCCATTGTCCCAAATATTAAATTTAATTATCAAATTTATTAAAAGGATATTGTTTACTTCATATAGAACATATTTTAAAATTTAAAAAATTTAAATATAAAAGTTTATTTCACCACTGACTGTTCAATGTGTAAAAAATAATAAACTTGGTTAAAAATTACTCCTGTTTTAATCGACGTACCTAACATTCTGTATAAGAAAAGTGTTTTTGAAAAAAGGGCACACTATTATAGCTGATTTTGCATGCATCTGTACATATACAGAATATTCGTCCAAATAACTATATTTTAATTAAGCCATATATATTTCTGAATATTAATCATCAACAACACGCTTACTTTGAGGAATAAATTTGAATAAAATAAACAATAAATTCATTACAAATCTAAGGGTAATTTGTCATAATGTACCGAACCGAAAAAAAAAACTCAGCTAAAAATATAATACCGGAAACGTTAGCGATAAAAACAAAAGTAATTCATTTGCTAATGGACGTCATCAATCATTTCTTGTAAAGACTATTTGTGGTATATGGTATGCTTATACACGCGGGCGTGAAATCTCGGCTATACCGAATCATGGCCTACTGTATATATGCGCGCGCATTATTTGCATAAAAATACATCTAATGATCTGTATTATAAAGTTGTGCTTATTGCCTTGGAAAAAGCATTTGTGAAAATGAATTTATTTATCAGGAACGTGTTTCCGTTTCTATTATACGGATAAGGACATAATAACGAAGGTTGGACGAAGAATATTCAGTTATTTGTTTGAAATTGTATAAAAATGATTTTTTTATCAAATATACGAAAATATTTGATTAAAATGTTATAAATAACTTTCTTTTCAAAAAATAAGTTGTAATGTATACGAGATAAGAAAAGTAGTATTTATGCTTAAAAATTTTTTATTAAAAATGTTCTTTTTTAATGATTTAATATTATAATTAAGTATTTTTCATTATCAAGTCTTACGTCTTACGTCTCGAAACACATAAATTTTATTTAAAATCGGTTTCTCCTTATATCTTCCATTAAACAAAACCAATAAATAAATATGATAATAAAATTACTACATGGTCAATTTCTCGAGCATAAACTCCCATGTTTCTCTAATTTGAAAACATTGTGCAACAATAAATATTACTAATTTTTAAACAGTATTATCTCAAAACACAAAAAATGGCGCATTGGTCACAATTCAACTGAGATCCACACATAATAAATGTAATTGTATAAAAACATAAACACTTACCCAAGCAACTGTATCCATCTTTATTGAGATCGAATCCAGGTCGACAATCGCATTCGTACATACCGTCGTGCAATTCATAGCAAAGTTGCTCGCACGCGCTCCCGTGTCCACAACGACCTGTAACAATTAAAATAAATACGTTTTCTTTAAATTCTTCTGTACTTTTAAATAATTCTTATTATGTGTTTGAGTCGTACATTTCCAAAACTTGTGGTCTTAATAAACACGTTTGAATAAAACGAAAAACTGTATTTTTTGGAAGAATTTTATATTTGTGATTTGAGCCAAAATATTATGAATAGTTTTCTGAACATATATTTGAAAATAACAAATTTTACAACGTTTTGTCTATATAGGCAAGTTTTGAAAAAGTATTATGAAATAAATGTAAAATTTTGGCTACTCTAAAGCAAATAAACATAACGAAATTTGAAGCATTTTAAAATCATTAAATTTAAAATACTCAGGAAATAAATGAATATTGCATATTTTTAACGAACAATGTATGTAACTTATTTTTTGATATTTTTGGACTCAACGCGTTTTGCAAATGGACGATTAATAAAATAGTTAATCTTAAAATGATGAATTAAGTTTTTCTAATGAGTCACACTTTTTTAAAATTTATATTTAATTCGAATTTTCGACCATTTGATTGTGTTCTTTTTCAGTAATAATTTAAATTAAAAATTAATTATACATATTTCTATTTATCAATATTATTAAATAAAAATAATATTATAAAATTAATATTATAAAAAATCCCAAAACCACACTTAAATTAAAATAAAGCTAAATACGTATTTCGGAAGCTAAGCTTCCATCTTCAGTAGCAAATAAATTTACAAAAATCTTACCTGTGATCCTAGTACATGAACACTTAAGCACTTGTCAAAGGTCACTGGTGAGTCGAAAAAATGAAAATAAAATAAGTAAAACTATGTTGGGGGTGGGGGTGTTGGTTAAAAGTCAGTGGTCAATTTTGATTGGGTAGTATGTCGAAAAGAATAGATCGTGGGATTGGTCCGTCATCTGCGTTTATAAGATTGCCTTTATTTTTGAAAATATAAAGACTTTCTAAAATATCTAATTGATTAAAATTTGTAACTTGTTTGATTAATTTTAAATTTTTAATATCTAAACCGTGGCAAGTATCATAAATATGTTGGGCTACACTAGATTTGCTAATTCTATTATTTTTGAAGTGGGCTATATGTTCTTTAAATCTGGTAATGATGGATCTTTTTGTTTGACCAATATATTTCAAACCGCATTGACATTGAATTTCGTAAATGCCTGCTTTATTATTCACATCTACTTTGTCTTTCGGATTGCCTAACAAGTTACTAATAGTGTTTGGAGAAGTATAGCAAATTTTTAAATTCGTACTATTTAATTTAGGTTGAAGTTTTTTGGACAACGATTTATTGAAAGGAATTTTAACGTAATATTTTTTAGTGTCAATATCTGGTGGACTTAAAGTAGTTTTTGTTTTCAATTTTAATTTAAATTTACGTTTTCGAATTAAGTTGGTGATAATTTCTTCTGAAAATCGATTATTTTGAGCTATTTCTTTAATTAGATTTAATTCTTTTTGGTATCTAGATTTAGTAAGTGGAACTGTGAGTAGTCTGTTTACTAGAAAATTGAATGAAGCTAACTTATGTTGTAAGCAATGATTAGAATCAAATGAAACGTATTTGTTAGTATTTGTTGGTTTTCTGTAAATGTCAAACTCTAATAAATTATTGTTTCTGATAACTAAAATATCTAAAAATGGGATTGAGTTATTTTCTTCTATTTCATACGTAAATTTAATTGTAGGGTATTTAGAATTTAATTTTTGAACAAAGTTATCTAAATTATCTTTTGAAGTATCAAATATGGCAAAAATATCGTCAACATACCGGAGCCAAATTCTAGGAAAGTAGGGTAGTTCTGCTTTTAAGTCTATTTCGAATTTACTCATAAATAAATCAGCTATGAAAGGTGAAAGACTGTTTCCCATACTTGTCCCCTGAACTTGTTTAAAGAATTTATTGTTGATTTGAAAAAAGTTTTGATTCATACATAAATTAGTTAGTTTAATATATTCTGAAATTTTGTCTGAATTAAAGTTATTCAATGTCAGAAGATTTTGCAAAAAGTTATTAATTGTAATATCAACTGGTACGCTGGGAAATAATGAAGAAACGTCAAAAGATACCAAAATTTCGTTTTCTGTTAATTTTAAATTTCTAATTTTGTCAATAAACTCTAATGAATTTTTAACTGCAAAAGAATTTTGTTCATGTACTAGGATCACAGGTAAGATTTTTGTAAATTTATTTGCTACTGAAGATGGAAGCTTAGCTTCCGAAATACGTATTTAGCTTTATTTTAATTTAAGTGTGGTTTTGGGATTTTTTATAATATTAATTTTATAATATTATTTTTATTTAAATTTCGCCACAGTAGATCATTTTCTAATCTTTTAATATTATTAAGATAAACTGATCACATAACAAATTCAATTATATCATTTAAAAATATATATTATTTTATGGAAAATAAAACACTTCGTACTAGAACTTAGCTTCAAACACTATTAATAAAAAGAAACTTACAAATGACATTAAATACACTTTCCAACGAAAAAATATTATGTTTTAAAATTGAAAAACTTCATTAGCACAGAATGCAGTCTCAGTGTAGCGTAATTCAATTACTTATCTGCATTGTTGGGGCTGCATCACAAATCAATCAAACAATCAAAGAGTACACTAATTACTGATGAGTTGATCAAATTCATGATACAATTGCATTCATCAAAATTAACGCAAACTCTAGTATCCGTGACAGTGACCAGCAATTACCAAACGCCCCGAAATTATTTAATTATAACCACGAAACAATTTGAACTTAGTACTCCTGCATATAACTCGACTCGTATCTCCTATATAATTGCTATTTGAATCGGTAGCCATTAGATTATTTCATTCAATATCAATCCAGTATAATCACGAAGCAATATCACACTGGTATTTAATTTCAGATGCCTAATCAATTCCCGTAACTCCTAGGTGGAACATAGAGGGGAAAAGGAGCTATATGCTCAACAAGCTGAGCATATAATTTCTTGACAATTTTTACTTGCAATGTCAATGGTGCAGATCGTTAGTCCACAATCAAGCAAGAATTGCTAGTAGTTTTCAAGATTTTTCTTTTTATTTTGCTGTGGTGGCCACAGCAAAATTTTTTCTAGTAAATAATGAAATTAATTAAATAAATAAAAGTAATACTTAACACATATATAAAACTACTATTTTTTTAATGTAAATATTTCCAAAGAAGCCCGTTTGAGTATATACAATGCAGTTTTGATGCCTACGTTGATGTATGGTAGTGAATGTTGAGTTTGGTTGCAAAAGCATAAACGGAAAATGACTGCTGTGGAAATGAGATTTTTACGTGGGGTATGTG
The DNA here is from genome assembly GCA_963966155.1 of Clivina fossor. Classification (NCBI taxonomy): domain Eukaryota; kingdom Metazoa; phylum Arthropoda; class Insecta; order Coleoptera; family Carabidae; genus Clivina; species Clivina fossor. Next base: position 4,367,428 of record OZ014558.1, read on the forward strand.
GTGTACATAGGAGAGATCGGGTACGAAATAGATTAGTGTATGATGAGTGTGAAATTGAAAAAAATGTTGTAGCAAAAGTTGGTGTTAGTCAGTTAAGATGGTTCGGACATGTTGAGCGAATGTCTAATGAACGTCTGGTTAAAAAGATTTATTTGAATGATTTTGATGGTATACGTTTGCGTGGACGTCCGATGAGTAGTTGGAATGGTATGATTGAGAGTGTTTTGCGTGAGCGAAAGTTTCCAAATAGTAGGAATAAAAAAGCATGTATGAGAGGAATTATGAATGTGGATGAAGTTGCGAAAGTTGCTTGTTTAGATAGGAATGTTTGGAGGCAACTGATTTCGGAATGATGAAAAGAGTTTGTGCCACACCCTTTTGGGTACATGGCGTGATTGTGTATGTATGTATGTATGTATGTATGACATTTTCATTACAAATTTACTCCGTACATTCCAGAATTGGTATCCCGAATCAGTATATACAGTTCTTATTTTCTTATTGTTTCGTTTTCTATTCCTTTTCTAAGTTTTTTTTTTTAAGAAAATAGTTTCTTCCTTTGATGTACGTGCCTCGAAAATCGAACAAATTGTCTTTCCCTGTTACTAAAAAATAAATTTAATCTGACTGCGAGCTCACTATATTCTCTGTATTCTCTCTAAAACATCCGAATATAGCATTTATACTCGTGAACATGTACAGCGTCAGCCAAAAAGTCTGCATCATATGGCAAAAATATTTATTAATTGTTTTTCGAAAATTATTATTACGGGATATTTTGGTGTTTACCCAAAAACTAAAAAGTACCGAAAGTACCGTTATCACTTTCGATCTAGGTCAAATTAAACAATAATAAAAAATATTTCAGGAAAAGTTACTTTATTTGTAAAAAAAAGGTTTAAAATAACATTTTAGGTCCATATACAAATTTTTTGTTTCTATAGCCAACTTAATGAAACATTTAGTATAATTATTTAATACTTTATAAGTGAGTAAAAAATGCCCAAGTTGAAAAAGTACTTTATCATAATTTTTAAAATAAAATAAACAAATTATGCATTAATTTAACAATATAATCAAATATTATTAAAACTGAAACACATTAAACATTAATTTGATACCAAAAAAATACTTTTCATAACAGATAAATCAAATTTTTTCTCTCATTAAACACTCCAAGCAAATACAAAAAAAAATTTAGAACAAAGATCAATTTCTTTTCATAATTAAATTAAAAACTTTCACTCTTGCCGCAAGTTCACTTTAAAAACTTCACGACAATTTAAATGTAATTGCGAAAAAAGTAGGAAAAAAAACAACCACTTTCCACCTTCACCATTTATCCAATTCATTAAAAGGTTTTTTCTAAAAAGAACTTTGGATATCAGAGAGTAAAATTACGACATAATAATGCAGAAATCCTCTTTAGTTCATAAAAACGGTTTAATTGTCGTAATAAAGTATGTCTTAATTTTCGTTTATCTGTGTTGCAATTAAAGTAATTTACAATTGTTACTAAATAAAAATTTGTCTCATAGATAAAGCGTGCTTTAAACGGTCACAAATTGTTAACAAATATTTACTAAATACAACGTTGTGTTTAACATTAAAAATTGAATATATGTTATTTAGTAAGTTTTGTATATTAAAAAGACATTTAAAAAACTCAATAAAACATTTATGAAATTACTTTATTTGTCCAAAATTTTTCGAAGATCTTTAGATTATCACAAAAACCTAAATGTTGCCGGTTTTTTCTTTTTTCTTAAATCTTAAGTAACAGTATCAGTTTGAGCTATTCATGCAGTTAAATAAGTTTTCTAAAATGTTCGTACTACAATTGCCAATATAATAAATAGTCCACTTGAATAAAATTTCGACGCATGCGATTGTTTGCTACTAAATATAAATTCAGGTAGGTAAAAAAAAACTTAAATAGTAAAACATTTTTCAGAATTTATTGTATTAAAATAAAACTACTTTAAGTTAAAATTCTGAATTAGTATTTATTATAATCGACGTTTCGACAAACTTAACGTCCGTCTTCATCAGGAAAATTGATGTATCAGTTTCTCTGATAAAAACGGACGTTGAGTTCGTCGAAACGTCGATTATAATAAATATTAATACAGAACTTTAACCTAAAACAGTTTTATTTTAAATAGTAACTTCTAAATTTTATTATAATAAAATATTGAAACAAATAAATTTACTATAAAGTTGGTATATGGAAATAATTATTAACTTCAATTTGATAAAAAAAAAAGAAATTTGATTGTTTACCTGTAAGGCACAGATTTATAGTATTAGCACAATTATAAGTTAATCAGAAATTCCAAACTATATAATCGTTGTATACATATTAATATCAAGTGTAGATAAACTACCTTACATTTGAAAATTAACCTATATTCTAATTTCTCGAATCTGCAGTATTAACACCTACCTAGTTCGGTTTAAACCCAACATAAATTTAATTTAACCGCATCTACCACTAAACTACTGCAAATTTTAGTTGTGTTCCTGGATTTTCAAACAACATAAATATCACGAAGTAAGTAATTATAAGTATTACATATAGTATAAGTATTGCACGTAATTACATTTGACAATATTTGCTCCTAAATGAATATAAAAACACAAAGTTAAATATATTAATAATTTAAATCTCATTAAGGTCACTTTAGACATACATATATGAAATAAATATTTGTGATTGATTTATTTCACTTAATATTAGGGACAGATTTATGATAACATATAAATGAGCATGTCCTCACAAATCTGTCTCAAATATTCCTATATTCGATCTTAAATTCAGGCTAAAATATTTTGAACTAAAGTATATACGTGAATATACTAAATAATGATCAAAAGCTCATGCTAAAAGTATTTTAAAATATAAAAAATAAGAAAACATTCTCTCTGAAACCATGGCCTTTATTGAAGTGGACAGAAGCTAAATAAAAATTGACCATATAAAGCTAAAAGTAGTATGCAATCTATCTTGTGGTCAAAGCTCAATGTATTTTTTCTTTATTTTCTTCTGTTGAAAACGAATTTTGTCAGTAAAAATAAAATTAGATAATTTTACTTTTAAAAAATCCATTTTTCTAAAACAAATACGTTAATAAAAATTATAATCCAAACAAAATGATTACAAAAATAAAAATAAATTAATAATATCTTTTGAAATAAAAACTAGGTATATCAAATTTTCTTTAGAATAAAAATAATTATATAAATCATTATTAAAATGTTATTTTGACGTGCATTTGATGTAACAATAATAATTTGTATTTTTTAATTTTCTGACCAGATAATGTAAAAATATAATGTTAAACTTAAAATGACATCTTATTGCCAATATTTTAATTCAACTGCGCATACCGCAATACCCCTATAAAGCAAATTTCGTAACAAAATATAATATAGTTTTTTAAAAGCACGAGAAACTTTACACAAATAATATAATATAATAATTGTTTACGATCAACTACATTATTTCTGAAAATCATCACAATCAAGAAAACAAAACAAACAATTATATGAACAACAATTGTCTGAAAAGTAAAGATTGACATTTCGTTATCAGATTTGTTAAGCGATTGTTTGCAAACTGACAAGGATACCAACAGCGACATATTAGGAAAATCGATGTCATAAACAGGAGTTTCACCCGGACGGATACGAGCGCCGCGCGGCGCCCGGGCGTCAATGAAAAACGAGGTGACAGATGATTCCGCAAAATGAAAAAACAACGTACACCGTTGACAAATGTTAAGAAAACGACAGAATGACAAATACGGAGAGTCGCGCGAATGCGCGGCTCTCGCAAAGCGAAATAAAAAATGCGCACAAAGAAAAGACACGCATCCTTCGAGAGTTTTCTCTATATCCTTACTATCACTTGCATTTCGTCTTCTGCTTCTTTACTGCTTTATATCTCTAGGCTGGTAAAATGAAAAAAAAAAAATAATGATTGCACTCTCCACACCGTATTCAAATTAAATTACACCGATATTTCATATAAGTATATTTTTCTGCAGAAATATGTTGCTTTATGAACTAGTATGCTAAGAAAAGTAGAACATTTTCTTGGTTCATAAAATACAATATTTAAAAAAAAAATTGAAATGTTCTATATAATTTGTCTCGACTTAAAAAAAAAAATAAATACAATAACCGATTACATATCTAATCTGAATTTATAAAGAAAAAGATAACATCAATCAGTAAGAAGGCACTGATTTCAATAAAATTTGGCTACCTTTAATTAAAAATTTATAAATTTTACTATCTACTTATTTATTTTGTTAACTGTTTCTATGTTCTGCTTATTTACTATTTTCCTGAAGAAAACGTACGTTCAATTCGTCGAAACATTAATTTATTAATAAATTATTATAGAATTATAAATTATATAGAATAGAATTTCTTATACACAAGTTAGAACATAATATAATCAGCAAGCCTGATTCAATTTGCTGGTTATGTGTAATTACAATAACTTTACCACGATCAATTTGAAATATTTACTAAACTCCATTATTAATATAGTGTGCTAATGGCTTAACAAGTTAATAAGAAATAATGCATTATATCTATATTTACCCTGAGATGTAAGCATTGCATTTACATTGTGCAAACAGAACTTATAGCATCAGATTAATGCAAGACTTTATCACACACAGCTAAAATTTACTTTACAAATTACATGCAAACTAACCAACAATTTACAAAGTCCAAAATACTAACATAATTTCCCATCGGACATAAGATTTTGAGAGAAAGAAAATAAAAACGCAGAAAGTTCCTTTCAATATGCATAACATATTTAAAAGAACAAAGTCAAAAAAAGTTTTGCATCATAAATATGTAAATATGAAAATCGTAACTGTACGAACTGAGTATCTCTCTCGTAGATAAAATTATATTACACTTGTAAATTGAACCGAACTTCTAACTGTATTAATAATATGCAATTAAAATTAAAACAAAATTAAGGGAAATTCAATCTAGATGATAAATTCACTTAGTTAAACAAATAGCTCATAAGAGGAAGTACTATTAATATTCGCCTCCGTAAACAGTTTGACAGTTGTTATTAGGAACAAGTGACAGTAAAATTGATCGCTTGCTTTTCGTTTTTGTTCGGTTTTGTCTTCGGAAAAGTTCGTTGAGAAATATCCCACCATGGAAAAGCAGTAAAAAAAAAGTGACAAAAGTTGGAAGAAGAAGAAGAGACTCTACGTATGTTTGAATGCAGGGAAACTGCTACACTACAAAACCATATATTTTAACTGTCCAGGTTAAAATCCTCATATAAAAGAATGAAACTGTTCGCTAGTATAATATATAATAAACGAAATTCTGGATGACATACGTCACTATGCCAACACTAACCAGCTGGTTCATAAGTGTCGTCTGACAAGCAGCAGAAAAAAATAACAATTTAATGAATATATAATAATACATACATATATGGAAATAAAGTAATCTAATCTTTTTCAGATATATGAGTTTCTCATACATTTTTTGTTGTACATATATCAGATAAATTATTAAGATATCTCAGAAAACAAAAAACTTTAACAAATTAAAAATTTAAATAATAAAACATTGCATGATATTTCTACATTATTTTTTCTTTTTTACTCTTTTTCACTCTTGACAATTGCCTACAGCCGAAACTAGTAGAAAGAACAAAATTGAAAAAATATCATAAAATGTTTCATTATTTAAATCTTTAATTTGCTAAAATGTTATACTGAGTGCGGATAGTTACATCAGTTCAACTTAAAAATTACTTCAATTTGACATTTATTACATTTTTTTTTACAAGGTGGTGCAAAAGTCACTATTTGATCAAGATATCGAAGACGAAATTCACGTTGAGCCAAAACCATCCACCTATTATTTGCCAAAAATATTGGCATAATTATTTCGCGTTCTTGAAAAATATAGTGATTCATGGTTCGTTTAATTCTGAATCTGTTTACTTCACATTCAAAGTCGTGATGACGTGAGACGCCGTCTGCAAAAATTAGAACATCATCAGATAGGAGGATGACTCTTACGCCACCTTGTATTTATACAGAGAGTTGTGATTTTGTATACTCTATATACTCGTAAACAAAATTATAATGTTAAACTTTAAAAACTTCTTCTTCGCGTTGTAATGCAAAAATACTTCAGCATAAACAATTACAAATTTCTCCAAAACGAATTCTAGCTAAAATAAGTTGAAAGTTTACAAATTTAAAAGTGTTAAACTTCAAATAATTTCTCCAATTTATTCTTTTGGAATGTATGAAACAAAATCTTATACACAAATTCCATTTCTATTGCTTTCCTCATTATCTTCCTTTGAATTACTTAATCCCATTTTTTTTTTTACATCAATCGTTTTAACACATCTAACTTTTATCGGTGCGAAATAAAAAGTTGTTAGTGACAACGCGTAGTTTGTAGCAATTGCATTTAAAATATCTGATAAATCAGTGATATTGTTAGAATATCGTGCAATTTTCATATTATAATTCTTTTAAAATTTCATTCATTGTCGTAAAAAAAAAATAGTAAAAACCCATACAATATATTTATTTCCCAGTCGTATGAATTGTAGCATTTACTAAGACTGTGCTTATACAATGTACTGTCCATATACGAATAATAATAATATAAATATTTGAAAATAATTTGGTTTTTATTTTCAGTTTAAAAAATACATTAAATTTTATACCTAATTTCAATTATTTTAATAACTAATAATTATTATTTAATTATTTTTATATAAAATATAAAATTCTAATTATCAATAACTTGAAAATCATAATAATTTAAAAGAGACAAACACATCGTTAAATTAATAGCATAATAACAAACATATTGAATACATTAATCATTTTTAATTTTGTTTAAATCCAAAATTTAATTTCAACACCCTCTAAAATATAAAGATATTAATCTGCTTCAATATACCTCCTAGTTTACATGTTATAAAACTTTATCCTTCTTTTCTAATTAACACCCCATATGCAGAATACGCAGACTAATCCCATATCCGAAATCCTCATCACTCGATAGAAATCTATCAGATAAAACGAATGACTTGACTGAAATTTGAGAAATACGAATGGGGGAATGGTGAAGAGAAACCAAACATACGACTCATGTCAGCTATAACTACATACAAGGTTTGTTCCAAAAGATATCACTCTAAATACTGTTGTATAATAAAAACGTATTTTTCTTTTATATATCGTCCAAATTTAAAAATACAAGTATCGCTTTATTTACACTCTATTGCTTATTTCAAAATTAGTTCAAAATTTTAGTCGTAATAATTATTGATTCTGAACTGGATCAACTACTAGCTTGTGAAAACACAATACAAATTTGTTAGAAGATATGAATAATCTCAACGAAACTAAAAGAACTACTTAGCTCTGTGCTATCACATATCATTAATTTTGTAATTAGTAAGATAGTGTGAATGAGTCTTATGCATGTGAGTAATTTTTTCGCAACCTTATTTGGCTGCATAAAATTGATCAAATTTTTCAGAATTAACCATTTTTACTAATGTAAAATAATAACAATAAAAATTTAAAATTAACGTAATATCTTCATTATTTCACTGCGATTACATCTGTCATAAAATAATTTTAAAACAGTACAATAATAGTTATTTATGTAACAAGTGTGTAAAGATGAGTTTTATAACATGAGTTCGAAAATTTCGTGCCAAGCAAATCGAGATCCAAAAACATCCGAACGAATGTCATAAAACAATTTTATTTACGGCTCCAAATTACATAAACAAACAAAAATGTTTTTATGAATATGTTTAAACAGCTATATAATTACTCCTTACGTAACCAGTTTCTTTACTTTTATAACCAAACTTTATATGTACATGCACATGTGCCCAAAACTCCCTTACGTAAACCTGCATGCTTAAAGCCTAAGGGACTTCAACCCTTAATGAAAAATAACAATGCAGTTATCCTCCCCCAAATGGTGGTACGCCCATGATGCATGAACGTAATTTCCTGATGGTGATGGACTTTCATTGCAACGTGAAATTGATTTCCAATCATTAAATATTTACCGGTAAATTGATGACGATAAATTATTATTTTTGTAATCTTGTGTATCGCTTTATCCAATCGTAATTATGACAAATAATGGTTTTTAATATTTTAGACAATCGATTACCGAGAAATAATAATTGAAATGAATTTTACTGACCTACTCGTACCTGTAAAAACGGATGCGAATGTACTTAACAATTAGTTTATTTTGCAATTAAAAGAAACGTATTAGCTTAGAAGGTTGTTTTGTTTTTCAATGCTTTTAAATTTTTAAATCAAGCTTCAATTACGCTGTACTGTAATTGAATTTTAATTGCATTTCTTTTAATTTTAAAGATGTGATAATGCCAAATCAATAATAAATATTGATTTATACTATTCATTGGCAACTGTTGTTAGAGACTTGTAACAGTTACTTATCGTTAGTTCTGAAATTATAGATAAAACTAACTTACTATATTCATTTCCTTCAAATTAGTAATAAATTGAAAATATGTTTTGTAAAAAATTTGGAAATTTATAAAAATAAATAACGTTTTGTTAACAAATTTATTTATAGCACACAATTGACCCACAATTTGACCCGCATTATGGAAAATTCAGACAAAATTATTCTTGTTTATTTTTACATATATGACATAAATTTATACTGTTTATTATGAATATAAACATATTGTTTATAATGTATTAAATTATTACAACATTACGTCCAAAAAATCGGCTTCCCAAACAACTGTACACAGCATTAATTCATAAAATCCTATTTATAATTTGAATACAAATTAAACAAAAACGAGTAGGTGTATGCACATTTATAATTCCAATTATGTAATCAGAATAAAAATTATCTCGATTCATAAATTTACCAGGTTATGTAGCATAATATATGAGAATTTTGATAGACTTGCAAAAAAAAACATTTCTATATCAAAACAATGTAAAATGAAAATAGATACGGTATGTACATCAAAATGTCACTTGAAAAGTTCAAAATTTATATAAGTTTGTTGGAAAAAAATGTGGCAAAAGTTTTTAAATATTAGCAGTAAATCCGCATTAAAGAAGAGACAAACTTTGCTAATAAGAATACCCAACGTGTTTCAAATTTTAGTACCAAACTTTATCAAGTTCGAAAAATACGCAATCAATTTTTTCATTATAAACACATTATCAAATATCTGATAACAAAAACGAACATTTTTCTTAAAATCTATACGGCTTTGAAAAAAAATCTATACGGCAGTCTGTTAGGGTTTTTGAAAAATAAAACTCAATTAAAATACTATCCAAGCTTTTGATATATATTTATATCATCAAGAAGAAACTACGATAGCATACATATAATTAATTAACATTCTTTTTAATTAGGTTAACATCAAAGTACATGTTTAACTTACAATTCGCAGAGACAAAATGTTTGAAGTGCAGACATTTTGTAAAATATTTTAAACTGTATGTTTTAACAAATACAAATTTTATTATTTCTACAACTATATAGTTTTCTTAATTGGTATATTATAATTATTTCGTATAATGGTTACCTTTATATAAATGAACAAATTCAGTTATTACTGACGCGAATTGTAAGTTAAATATGTGCTTAAGAATTTTTAAAAAATCTATAACACTTACATACTTGTACAATTAACGGCATACTAATAAAACTTTTGTAGCACACTATTGGTGTATGAATAACATTTAAAAAAAAAAAACCGATAAAGACACATGTCGTAAGTATTATTTTGCATTTGGTAAACATACATACACAATCACATTATGTACCCATAAGGTTGTAGCACAAAATTTTTATCCAGCATGTTCTTCTATTCCTACACTTAAAAATATTTGCATAAGATTAAGAAACAATTAGAAAATTTAACAGAAAAGGTCATATAAAATTTAGAAAAAAATGATAGCTTCCCAATTAAAAATATTTCAATATAATAAAAATAGCCAAAATCTTCATAAATTCCTATAAATCAATATTAATCAATTTTAAAAATATTACTCATGTATCAAGTATCTCTAACTCATTGTAAATAAAAGATTCGTCATAAAAACTTGTAAAACACCTTAAGATGAATAATATATATATATATATATATATATATATATATATATATATATATATATATATATATATATATATATATATATCAAGCTAACGGCAATACTTGGCACAAGTCCAAATGCTATTTAAATATTAAACTCTGATATTCAAATTTTCATTGATAACATCCCCTTTCGGATAAAAAAAATATCCCAATGGGAATACTATCTTAAAGTTGCTTAACATGAACCAGACCTATCAAATGACTGTAAAAAACTATAAAATATAATGCGTTTGCAACTTATCTACTTCATTCGTCGTTTATTTCGTAAAGTTTTAATCATTGTAATATAATTTATATGTAACTTTTTATGACGTAAAGTATTTAATTTGATATGTCAGACAGTTACATATACACCTACGAATTTGCTAATCATTAAATAATGACATAATTTTTAATTACTTTTATATAGTTTTATAAATCTTTTATACAAAGTTATTTTACAATTTGAAATCTTAAATGAAAACCTCCATTTTTTATTGCAGATTCGGATTCTCCAGAAAAAATTACATTAATTTCACCTATGATTGAGTGTGGGGGCAGCTTTAAAATCTTAAATGGAAACCTCATTTTTTATTAAAAAGGTTTTAATCGAAACAGTTTTTAGAATTTTTGTAAATGGCGCTGCAATCGACGAAAATTAGTTAAGTTTGATATATATATATATATATCAATCGCATGAAAAAACATCAGAAATGTCAAATATGCGTGAAAAAGATAAGAATTCCAAAGCATATTTGAAAAATATTTACAAAAGAAGATAAAAATGTTAAGCTTTATCTGAAATACGAATGCGACACGATACAAAAAGAATTTTTTTTCAATATTATTATTTCTTTAAAATTATTTCCACTCCAAAGATTTAGAATGCAAATGATATATTATTAATTTCAATATAAATATTTAAAATCTTTAAAATTATTCCTATTGAAATACATACGAAAAAAAATATATTTACAACAATAAGTTTCATATATAAATAATTTTTCATTATGATCATTATGTAATTAGTACAATAATGTACATTATTATACAGTAGTTAGTGGTATCACATCGTTGGTGGTATCACCAAACATGACCACACGGTCAAGTGTATTTAATCTGACAGATCTGGCTACCATATTGAAAATTAAACAGTTACAGTTGACGCTTCAATTTGAATTTTATTATTGCAAATGTGTGATGAAGTGCAAGAAACAGAATATACACCGCTATATTTGTGAGAAAAAAAAACCATAAATTCTCACAAATCACGTAACAAATATACTGTTCTACAACTGTTAGTGAGGTTAAAGTTACTTGATATGTATTTCTAGTTTAGTTTAGTTTGGAAAGCTTGAAGAAAAAAAAGTATATGTCACTCGAAGCAAATTCCTTAGCCTTTGCTCTTTCTCGGCCGCAAATAACTAAACTCAACACAATAAAGATAGCTTTCTGCACTTCATAACATAATATACTATATTATTTAATAAAAGTAAAAAAAAACGATTATTTTATTAATATTAAGATATCTTTTTTAATATCAATTCTAATAAAACAAAAATTACATTTTTATCCTCATCTACATATGCGCAACGAATGGATGGAATAACAAAGAAAATGACAAAATCACAAGCCTACGATAATATCCTTTAAAAAAAAAGAATATTATAGGTTTCACATAAATGATCCTGATGATATATTGTTTTTCCACATGAGATCCAAAAACCGTCTCAAACCACTTAGTAAAATAAAGCTGTTACTCTAATATCGGAAGACATATATCGAGGATAGTGGATTCTTATGTAGAAGGAAAAAAAAAACGCCCAAAGAAGAAGGCAGAGAAATGAAGAAGGAATAGGAAATCTTCCCACAGTAGATAAAACTCAAGTTGTTATAGTGGTACTAATAACACTTGTGAAATGGTTATGGTGGTAACTTGTTCGTTTATGTGAATCTGTGCTTCTAAGACGACGCTTCGACGTCTTTATCAGATTCAACTCAATGAATTTACACTAGCAAAACTTTACTAAGAGAGAATGTCTTAGTTTGTTATAACATATTATATCTTTGTCTATAAGTTTGGCAACTTTTTGTGAATGGCGATATTATAGTTTAAATATATTAAGAATGGGGAAGTTTAGAGTTTTTTTTTTTTATTTCTTCATTTGGTTGGGCCTGGCTTAAAAAGTGATGTGTAATTTATCATTTTTCTCGAAGATGCCCAGATTTCCTAAAAAATTCAAAAACATGCCGTGATGACGTCAGTAATGTCATCGCAAAACTTATGTCGAGACGCACATGTATTGCCATGGTTACCGATACAAGCTATTGGCTGGGCGTAACCGAATCAACATTTACTACGACATACGTTTTCAAAATTATATCTCACCAACTCTTCTGCGCTTGCGCACAATAGGCTTGTGACGTCAGTAATGTCCTTACAAAAATTGTTAATAACAAATAAATGAAACAATTATCAAATATTTTAATGACAGTTTCTGTTATTATTTTATATATATATATTTGAGAAAAAATTATTTTACACGCAACTTCAATCACGCTAAACTTCCCCATTATATTGCATGTAATAATAATATTATCATTACTCGCAAAATGAATTGATAGGAAAGTTTCTACTGTTTCTAGATAAATGAGTTTTTTAATAAATTATTTTAAACAATATCAAGAAATATAGTAAAATCATTTAGAACTCAATATATTAAAATAAAAGGTTTAGGTTGTAGTTCTGTATTAATATTTGTTAATTTGTTTTGATAAACTCAACGTACGTCTTCATCAGAAAAAAAATACAAATAACATTTACAGTAAATAAACAGAACATGGAAATAAGTAACTAAGTAACAAATTAAATAATCAGATCAAAATTTTTATAAATTTTTAATTAAAGAAAAAGATAACGTCAATCAGTGCAAAGGACCTAATTTAAATAAAATTTGGCTTCCTAATACTAGTTAATTTGATAAATTAATCAAAATTTAGCTTTCTGTCTAGACATCTATATTTAAACATTAATAATAACTTTTCAAAATGTTAATGCCCAAAATTTAAAAACATATAACAATTACAAAAACTTAGTTGTAAAATATCTAAATAAATTTAAATATATTATAATCCTTTTTTTTTAATTAAGTTAGAAAACATATATACCTCTACTGAACTATCCCCAAAGAAAAGTTTACTATCGATAAAAACAATCGATTCACTTATTCCGAAAAACTAAGATCAAACACATTCGAGGCTTTCAAAGCAACAACGACGGTCACGGAACGCTACGGCACGGCACGACAACGGTGCAAAAGTTCAATTTTTGAAAATTAGGCTATTTGCTAGGCCTATCGGTTCGGTTCTAGCAAGTTAAATCGGCCAATAATACATCGTTTGTGTCAGCGGAAAAACTTTCAACCAGCCAGAGGAAAAAAAAAACAGGGTGGCGTCGTAGGCCATCGCCACACGTAAAGCTCATTTTATATGGAAATTAAAGGTTCAATGTATATCGAGTAGGTTCGATTGAACCCAATATCAAAATATGAGCTGCTTTTCTATTCAAAACAGCAACGAGAATCATAGTCTTATTTCGAAATAAATGTATAGCTCAACTCTATACCTGGGTCCGAATTCAAAATACAAAATACGTATTCTGTCGCGCTGCGCCTGCAACGTCTTTATTTCAAATAACTAATTTACATTTATTATAATACGATTTTTGCATGAAATAATGCTTGGCATCTAAATGCACTATTCCATGATAATAACAACATATACAATATGAGCAACTTTAGTTCTTGATTATTAATCGAAATAAAATTACTTAAACGTGTGCTAAATTAATTGATAAAAAAATACACAAAATTTTGCTACTCAGTTCAGATGATTTAAATAACGAAAGTAAATTAAGTACATAAATGAATTACAAACTAATCTTGTTGACTATGAAATTATTCCATCATGTTATTTTTTTCAATCACTCAGACATCATTCAGACATTTTTTTTAAGTAAATTAACTTTAAAAACTTAGTGTTTTATTAATTTTGTTTTGTCGAATTTTCGAGAAGGAATTTATCCCCCTAATCTCCCCCTCTTACGTACGCCATTGATAGCAACTATATATAAATATTCCAAACTTTATTAACTAAAACCACACACATTTTACGCATTTCCGATTAAATATTGAATCATCGAGATTTATTTGTGAATAGTCAATTTTATTATTTGAATGCACAAATATGCATATAGAAAATAAATATTGGTAACATCAAAACTAAATACATTGTCCACAGTAAATAAATTTTAATTCCGTTTTACGCGAAACATAATTGAAATTTTCAAATAATTTATATTATAAATTAAAACATAGTTTACATGCATTAATATAAACAAAACTGTCATTCGATATATAGATTTTGAATGAACAAACTAGTAACTAGGTTTCTGCTAGTTATTGTATATGTCATTTGTATAATTTTTCCTAATGATGATGTACATAGAGTACGTCGAAACGTCGATTTTTAATTAAAATTGATATAGAAATAAATCCTAAAGTCTGTTTATTTTAATAAATTCGAAAAAACGTATTAGCTTGGCCAGGATTCGAACCCCGAAACCTCCTTCTACGCGAAAGGTGCGCTACCACTAAGCCACAAAACCACGCCAAAGCAAACACATTTTTCCAATTATATTATTGACTAGTCATGCATTAACCTAGTCGCTTGCATTACAATAATTTTTAAAACGTATTAAAGCAATATTTTCAAATCTATCATTTAAAACTTTAAAATCCAATTTCAATTTCAAATATACATATAATCAAAAACCATTTCACAAATTTTCATACAGATTTATGGTAGAATCCATTTTTCAAACTCCAACACAATCAAACCTCGAAATGAGAGACTCATAACTCAAAAATCGTCATCGATATACGACACGGATGAATATTGGATGTAGAGCAAGAAGCAACCGTCCGCAATGCCGTTTTCACCTCTTGGGTTATTTATAAATTCTCACTCACATCGCCGGGTCCATGATGTGATTGTTCGTCGTTGAGAGGGCGACGTGCATATCGTCGTAGACGAAGTCCCAAAGCGTGTATGACAAGAACGGGAACAACAAGTGCACTTGACGTATTGACTATACGAAGTGACCGAGATACGTCGAATGCAGCCAAAGCACAGAAACAAAAGACGACCGAGAGAGAGAGAGAATGTTTAAGGACCTTTATGAAAGTCTTGGTCCTACCCAACTAGACAAGAAATACTGAGGTTTAATACGTACTCTATTCATTGCACAAAGACTGTGATAGCATTTGGATGTAAGTAGTATTTAATTAAAGGTATGATATGTTTTATTGTACAAAGCAAATAAAAAAATTGACAGTTCTATTCTTTCCTGAATTAATAGTTTTAAAGGTCTCAGTGTCAGATTCAATTATAACATTATAAGTTTACTTTTGTAAATGATTATTACGATATACACCAGCGTCTACCTTGTCTAAAAACTAAAAATATATTAGCCAGAAGTCCTGAGATCACTTCCGGAATAGATCAAATAAATATATGGAATAGAGTAGTTGGAGTGGTATGATTGAGAGTGTTTTGCGTGAGCGAAAGTTTCCAAGTAGTAGAAATAAAAGAACATGTATGAGAGGAATTATGAATGTGGATAAAGCGCAAGTTGCTTGTTTGGATAGGAATGTTTGGAGGCGACTGATTTCGGAATGATGAAAAGAGTTTGTGCCACACTCTTTTGGGTACATGGCGTGATTGTGTATGTATGTATGTATGTATGTATGTATGTATGAAAAAAGTAATTACTGTAATCCTGCTAACTAAAAAAAAGCTATCTTAACATAAATGTGGAACCTATTTACAAAATTATATATGTATATCATAAAAATATGAAAAATTAAACCAGTAAAAATATAATATTTATTTTACTAACAAATCATTGACTACACAATTTATTAACAAAATAATTTTTTTTTTAAATATATGAAATAAATTATAAAAGCAAACTAAAAACAAAATAATTTTTTTTAAAATTAGATTGAAAAGATAATTTTAAACCGCATTCAATAAAATTTCGAATATTTTTCAATATCATATAAAAACGTCCAGTGTATATAAAACAATAAAAATTTATCTTTTCAAAAAATATTGACAACCTGTAAATAGAATATTTAAATTTTATTTTACTAAAATGATGACACAGCGTAAATAATCAATATAACCTACAAAATAACAACAAAATATTTTTTGTTAACTGCACATATATGTATTTCTACTATTTAATATTATTAATATAAATAACTATAAGTAATTTATCGATGAATGCCTCCATTTTTATATTGGATAATTTAGAATGTAATTTGGAACTATAAGTAAATTTAAATAATTATTTAAAAACAAACAATGATACTTTAACGGTAGTTGTGAAGAAAACATATTTATATCTTTTTCCTTTTCAAATATTTCGCTTAATATAAATTTTCAGAGCATCATTATTCTTGAAGAAAAATTATGAATATTTTTTTTTTAATATTTTTCCTTGCGATAGATTTAATGAAATTTAACTTAACAACAAAGAGATAATTGAAAGCAAACAATTTTTCGATAGCGTCGTTGCCACAACAAATTTAAGTTCCTGACTCGCATTACGGCCGATAATCACAGGTAATTTAAAATGCTCGTTTTTCAATTTAGCGAGTGGCGAATTTCCAGTGTGAAATTGTTAAATTTCGCATCGAGAGATTAAATTTATTAGCTGGCAATGTTATCGCATATACGTATCGTATTAATTTTAACACCTAAAATATTTCATTCAAATACACACAAGGATCGAACTTTATTTTTATTTAACGTACTTGCTAGTAGGCAGTAGCTGAGGCAATTTTTCAGTTTAAATATATTTTTTACCCGTTATAATACACTATACGTGTGCTATCAGATAAATACGAATATAAATTTCCTGTTTCATATATATATATATATATATATATATATATATATATATATATATATATATATAACAAATGGGACACTTGTTCCTCTCTGGAATTAGATAAAAAATTAATATTAAGTAAATAAAATATTTGTAAACATAATTCAATTACAAAATTACAAACAACGTCTTACTGGTTGGAAAATACATTGACCAATTACAGAATACTTTGTAAAGAAATTGAACTTCCTTCAAGCAGAAAATTTTCGAAAGTTCCGAATTTAAATTTATTACGTAACTTATTAAATATTGTTTTGAAATCGGAAAATTAATTACCATTTTTTTTAATTACTCTTTGTAAAAGTTTGCAAGCTAATATTATACTATACTAATATTTTATTAATTTATAAAATATCAAAAATTTTCAGTATAGTGTTATAATCGATATGGCTAAATATTTCTTTTATAATTTTTTATATTTTTATGATATATATAATTCTGAAAATAGGTAGCATGTTTATGTCAAGACAGTTTTCATTTTAGTTTTTTGTGTGTAACTCAACTCTTTTAATGTTTAATAAAGTTTAAAAATACTCTTACATAATCAAATAATATAAAAGGGCATTTCACTCTAAAAAGAACTTTTTGGTCTGAACATTAAAAACCTACATGTATATTTACAGAAAAAATTCAAAAATTTCACGATTAAAGATTTTTTTTTGCTTTGATGCTCACTCTGAATAATTTCACGCAAAATATTTTCCTAATTGGACCCGTTGATTTTTTCGCGAAAAAGATGGAATTTTATTTCGAATCCGTTTGCCAGATGACTGTGTAATCGAGCACAACCAATTTTCGTCCTTAAAAAAATCCTGTTTATAATTTGCGCAAGGTTTTTTTCGAATGTACGTAAAAGATTTTAAAAGTAAAAAAAAAATCAAATTATATTCTTTATTGGGTGTCAATTACAGTTTACAGATTACTGTTTGATATTTTAAAAGCTGACCTTTTTCATATACGTACCTGAAAATTATTTTTAAATATGCAAAGTATACAATTAGATGTTACTGAAACTATAGTTAAATATATGCTGGTATTCATATACATAGACAATATAGTAAGTAACATAATATACATTTTTCTGTATATATTAATTTATTTATAATATTTCTATGTAATAATATGTTAACTTTAATAATTACTTGAAAATTTTAAAGTTATATGTTTGTACATTTACAATAAAAGAAAACATAGTTTGTATAAATACTTAATAATATTTTCAAACAATTGAACGTTACAGAACGTTACAAAATTTTCAAATTACACTAAATTACGGACAATTTGCAAGAATTGTGACTTTTCAATCACGCTATACCTCATATATGATAGAAATAAATTTCTATATAATTTTCCTATTTACAGTAGGTTAATATTATCACATGAAGCACCTTGCCTTAGAATTATCTAAAAAAAACGGAGAGAAAAAACTGTCGCTAAACAGTAAAAATTACAAAGCATGCGCGAAAATTTCTAACAATACTTTCGTTCTTAATTTTGTTTGCAGTCCCGTAGTCATTTTGCGGTGTAGTACAACGTTAACGTTTTTAACATAACACTATGTTAACGTTTAAATTGCGTCCTGCATACGCCGTGTAGCGCCATGCCTGTGTTTACACAGTATGTACTAAAAAGTTCTCAAATATTTTCTACTGGACATGAACATGCTATTTTTTCTAATCTCTAAATAACTTTTTTCTTTATTTTAGTTATTGTGCAGTAACAAAAATGTATAATAATTTAATAATAATAATAGTTATCCTAAAATATTTTAATTAATTAAAATAGAATAGTGCAAGTATAGTTGATTTATGAGGAAACGTGAAAAAAGTTTATAAAAATCAATAAAAGCCAAAACTAGATTATTCAGAATAATATATATATCTATATTTGATTACTGGTTTCAAATATTTAAATATTCATTTTAATTAAATTTAACTTAAGATTTTTTGGATACATGTCAAAATACTTGAAAGTTTTGAAAAATTGAATTATGTTGGCAGATTACTAATTACTATTTAAAATTTTAATTGCTAACCATTTTCATATACCTGAAAATAATTTTCAAATGTGTAGGATATCCAATAAAAAATTGCTAGAACTAATCACTGTAATTTTCAAATGTGTTCTGGTTATAAAATAATAAAAATTTTGCTGGAAATATAAAAAACTGCACTTTTTAATCAATTTAAATAAAATTTAACAAAATGTTTATATATCAATTTATTTTATTTATGAAAATTATATTAATAACCTAATAAACACATATCATTACACTAGACGACAATTTTTATTTTTCTAATTAATTTTTATTGCCTTTTACGAATATTATCTTAAAAATTTCGTTTTCATGTTATGGGTATTTTCAATAATGTCAACACAAAATAGTGTAATAATATATATATTGGAAATTGTTTCTAAGTAAAATTGCATAACAAAAATAATAATTTGGTTTATGTTATAAACACCTAGTCGCCTGGTGTTATTACTAAATTTTTCAGTTAAAATAAACTGATGTACTAACATTTTGTTAAATTTTAAATACAATAAAAATGCTAACTTTCCAAGGGAAAAACCACTTCTTCAAATTTTGTACACCAGATTTTTATAAATTTCACGTATGATTGTTGAGATTGTAGTGATTCTTCGTTGATTTTACGGATTTTATATGAAATATCTAGGATTTTTAGAATTTTACCAGAGATTTTACAAGATTTTTAGGAATATTTTTAATAGATTTTACTATGATTTTACGTATTTTACCATAATTTTACGGATTTTACCATGATTTTACTAGGATTTTAAGGAATTTTAATAAATTTGTACATCAGATTTTACAAGTAGTTTCCTCCTCGTAACTTTTCTTTTTCAAATGCAATTTCCTATTTTTTCAATAACAATATAGATAAAAATGGCAGATGATTAGTTTCAACAACACATTATATTTCTATATAAAAAGTAATGTATTTCATTTCAAACCTTTTCCTCAAACCATATACTTTTAGAAAACCAATCTAAGAACTTTTTACTCACACTATGCGTACGTATATGTTTACACCAGTAAAGCGAATTTGCTTCCGGCCAACGTGCAAAGTAAGAGACGTGTCCTAAGTGTTTGCAACTTAATGTGTACGATACAAGATTACACATACGTCACTGTTATTCTCTTTATCCAATATTATGGTATACTGTTTTATAAAAGCGAAAATGTCAACATGTATTAAATATTTATTAAATGTTAGATTAAAGTATTTATTCTGTCAACAATTTTTTTTTCTTGGTAAATCGAACAGGATAAAAACATAATTTTACATCATGTTCTAACCTTATTTTCCATACTCTTATCCTATCATTCATTATCAGAAAATTCAACTACATTTAATATGAAAACCAATTTCAACTTTGTAAAACCGTTCATTTATTATATTCAGAGTTTACATATTCCTTATTTATTAATTATTATTTATTGCAACAAAAATTATGGTTATTATCTTCCAACAATTTTTTTTTCACAAACTAGTCGTTAGTACAGTTTAGAAATGATATCATTACGACTGAAACATAAAACACATTTCAAAATTAATTACAAATTGCAAATAAAAAAATTAACATAGTAAAAAATCTTGCAGAACTCATTATATTAAAATAAAACGGCTTTAGGTTATAGTTCTGTATTAATAATCGACTTACTCAACATACATCTTCATTTAAAGAAGATGAAGATGTATGTTGAGTAAGTCGATTCTTATTTTAAAACTTATTAGTTAATCAAATTTAAAACATTCTTTAAAATAAAATAATACTGTTTTAATTAAACAAGTTGCTGTTTGTAGAAATGATAATGTAAGATGTAAGACCTAAAATAAAATCTAAGAAATGTTTTAAAAATAAAAAGTAAAGAACTTCAGTAGTGCGAAAGTGTATGAAGAGATTTTCTAGTATGTTACACTACAAGTTGAAATGCGAGCAGAGCTAGTATTATGTAACATGGAAATCTTTATTGGTAACAAAATCCTGGTTTTGTCGTTGGCAAATCCTTAAATCTAGTAAAATATCACACCTCAGATAACCGCAATGTACTACTAACAGATTAATCTAACAACCTCATGATTTATTGCATGCTATCTATATCGCAAATTCTAAGAATTTTGCATTACCATTGTTATTGATTTATTACCATGGTTACTAAGTGAATGATCCGTATATATTACAAAGAAGAAAATATTAAATATGAGATTATTTTTCATTTTTAATTTAAAATTTATAATTACAATATTATCAACTTACAATGTAAGAAATTGATATATAAATATTGTTTTGTTAATTTATATTCAAATTTTTTTTAATACACAGATTCTTCATTACACTATAAATATCCAGAAATTGTAATTCTAATAGAAATTTCAAATTTTTACATATTTTTATAAAGGTTTAGGATTAAACTATTTAGAAGGCTGAAACTTCAGGGGAATATTTATTAACGATCAACTCAAACTAGTAATTTCTACTCTTTTAAATATTTTTAACAATAGTCTGGTATTCGAAAAGAATAAAACTATCATTATAGTATAGTAAAATACCTTTTAGAACTCATTATATTAAAAAGCTTTACGATTAAAGGCGGGTTTATAGATTGACGCTGAGGCTGAGGTTGAGGCTGAGGCTGAGGCAGCGCTAGTTGAATCTCGCAACTCGCAACCTCAACCGCAACCTCAGTCGCAGCCTCAGCGTTTAATTTATGAATTGACATATTTAGTTGCGTAGATTCAACTAGCGCTACCTCAGCCTCAACCTCAGCCTCAGCGTCAATCTATAAACCCGCATTAAGTTCTGTATGTATTTCAAAAAGTATTTTTTTACGTTTACGTATAAAAAAAAATGTAAAATATGTAAAAAACGCTACCAGATAGCAAATATTTATTATACTATACTATTAGTTTTTAACCTACTGATTACAAAAATCATAGATAAAATAATAATTAAAGCTTAGTTTTCACTAAAACTTTTATATAAGCTAATATAACTGTCAATTTTTTTTAGTAAAATTAATTATGATTATTCATAACAGCAAAAATATTTTACGAGATATTGCTAAAATTATTTTAATCTGCAAATATAGTAAATACGAATTAAATGTCAAAATTTAACTAAATGTTACTAATTTATCATTACTAAAATAATAATATTAATAACTGACGAAATAATCCGTAAGTTACAATTTCAAATCTACATATCGGTAAATTTACTAAACCCTTAAATAGTCAGAACATTTAACATAAATCAATAACTAGTTCTAAATTTATTATATGATCTGTTGTTGTGGGAATATTTTATTAATAATTCAAAACATTATTGTCAATTATAATACAATTATAATATAATGTTAAAATTAAAATTGTAAATCTAAATTTTATGCTAAATAAAATAATAAAAAAATCTTTGATAAATATTTTAATTTTAAAGTAATTAATATTACATAAATATTATAATTTATAAATATATTTATAACATATCTACAAAATATAAATGTAATGGATAACGAAAATAATAATTTATTGCCTAGTGTTATTAGTAAAACTACATCAATATCTCGAACATACAATTATATCACTTAGAAATTATAGAACTGATTAATATAACTATGCTTAAATATTTTATTTCAATTTTTAAAAGTCAAATACTAAATTATAATTAACATCGTTCAATAAACATAATAATAATTTAATTACAGAAACAAACAATTTATTCATTGTTTCAAAACCACAATAAATTACATTACTGCCATGAAATAGAATTTTACACATATTACACGCTGTTTTACCAATAAACCATTCAAACTATTGTTATTCGAGAAACAAACATAAAACTTTTGATAAAAAAAATCCATTTACGCAAAAAACACACGAGTTAAAATCCCAATTAACCCTGTTTTGTGGATTTACAAACAAACCAAAAAATATAAACATCAACCTCGTTTTTGTTCCCTAACGTATATAAAAACTTATTCAGTAGAAAATCAATATTCATTAAATACTTGAACATAACTTTGACAATTACCGCACTTTACAACGGTAAATCCAAATCAACGCAAATTTCCGAATTTCAAAATCCCCTGGCTCTTATACCAATAATGGTTCCCCCTCGTCTAACGAGCGCGTAAACTATCGTTGGAAAGTTAATTGTATCACCAAACAACAATCGGATACCTGCGGGTGACAGTTGAACTGTTATTAACTCGAAAACAAAAACATAACGCAACTCGCGAGCGAGAGAGATGTAGAAAAGCCGATTCTCAAACTGTCAGCCATCCTCGATTGTCTGCTAACAGATGACTGGGTTGTACCGTATTTATCTAGATCGGAGATCACATGTGCTATGGATTTACCGAATAGTTGAAGCTAGACAAGAGAAGAGCGAGGTTATAGTTCTTTCGTGGATCAAATGAAACGGCTGCCTCCTCTTCCTAAATCCTTTAGATGATTACGTACGTTCTATATTGTAACAGCGAGCGCTTTGACGAGATTTAACCAGAATGAGATTTTTCAAATCGATAAAAGACAAATTGGATGATTTGAAATCAGTTGCTAAATTTCGTTTTTTATTAAGGAATATAACGTACGATATTGGTGTAATCTATTGATTAACCTTACAGATTTCATATAAACGAAAACGTTATTTTTTTTATATCATTATTTTGAAAATCTATCCAGATATTATATTATTCATTTTAAAGGTAAATGTAAAATTATTATTATTCCACATGGCGTTCTTTGCCTTACTTATTATAAAATTAGAGTTTAGTTTTGAAAACAATGTCGTATACAGATCAAAAATATAAAGTGTTCAAGAAAAACTCAATGTATAATAGAATATGGTAGTTTAATAAAATAAAAAAGCTTCAAGTTGAAGTTCTATTTAATTTTATATTAAAATTCGACATTTTATATAATACATACATACATACATACATACATACATACACAATCACGCCATGTACTCAAAAGGGTGTGGCACAAACTCTTTTCATCATCTCGAAATCAGTCGCCTCCAAACACTCCTATCCAAACAAGTAACTTTCGCTTCATCCACATTCATAATTCCTCTCATATATAATAAGTCGCGCAAAAGTCATCAACCTATCTGATGATGCTTTAATTTTTGCAGACATCGTCTCATGTCATCGCGACTTTGAAATTTGTGAAGTATACAGTTAAAAATTCACGTAGACGAACCATAAATCGCTATACTCCTCAAGAATCTTGAAGACAAATAATCCTTTGAAAATCGAATGATGACTTTTGAGCCACTTTATACTAAACGTATATCATCATCAGGAAAAAAATATATATATATAAATAACATATATAATAAACAAACAAATTATGAAAAGTAACTAGTAAACTACATTACAAAATTTTTAATATTTATTATTTAAAAGAAGCCACATTTTATTTAAATCACTTTCCTCACACTGATTGATATTATTTTTTAGTTTGTAAATTTCTATTGCTTCTCTTACAGCAATATCACTGATTTAAATAAATTCTGGCTTCCTTTAATTAATTATAAAATTTTGTAATCTAGTTACTTGTATTTTGTTAGCTAGTAACTTGTTGCTATGTTTTGATTGTTTATTATTTATGTCATTTGAATATATTTTTTCCTGGTGATAATATACGTTTAGTACATCGAAACGTCGAATTTTAATATAAAATTAAACAAAACTTTAACATAAAACTTTTTATTTTAATATAATGAGTTCTGGTTTTTTTTTTTTACTGCGTTAACTATTATAAAATTTGACAAATATCCAAATAAACTGCAGTATGTGATTGAACATCTTTTCTACTTGCGAAAAATAAAACAAAATCACAATTCCGATCAAGGTTTCGTATTCGTCACCTTTCCATTAAACGTCTCATATTATACAAATAATAAAATCACTTGATGTTGAACAGTAGTATACGCACAATATCTGTCAGCATTTGTTTTTACAGCGCCTACTTGCAGACAAACACCAAAAAAAAAAAAAACAAATTGCAGTTTGCAATCGTTATAGACTGACACAGCACACTATAATTTCGAACAAGCGAACGTTACGTAGCCGGTATGGAGATATAAAGCAAAATGCAAGATATTTAGATATCTTGATGTATTGTTATTAAGTGGTGTCGTTTGTCTGGCTGCCTTTCGCCTCGGGATTATAAGAATGATAATGAGCTGTTTCGCAAAATAAATTTATGCCTGTTAGCTTGTGTACCCCATTTTTTTTTTTTGTTCCTCCGCAACGATGAAAAATGTATCGTTATTTTTGATAACATCCGATATAACTTTTATGGAAAGTTTCCTGCGGTACTGCAATTCTTGTTAAATAAAACTTTTTCATATGATAAAATACACAAAAAAATGGATAGTTAACATAGTACAAAATCTTTCAGAACTCATTTAATTTAATTAAGAATTCGACGTTTCGATGTAATCTACGTACGTAATGAAAAATGATGCAAATGGTATATGCAATAAATAAACAGAAGATAGAAACAAGTTACTAGGCAACAAAATAAGTATCTGGATTATACAATTTTATAAATTATTAATTAAAGGAATTAATTATCTTTTTCTTTATAAATTTCTATTGCTTCTCTTATCAATCTACTGTTATTTCATTTAATTCGAATTAGATGACTAAAATTTAGACGATTTGTTAATTTAATTAAACCATACTTAAAATAACATTAGTTTTTTCATCTACATACAAATTAGTTGAAAAATTTAGATAAATATTTAACAAACGAAAAAATACCAGACAAATAAACCAAATATAATCATCTACTCTTGATTAGAAGGCTGAAAATTATCTAAGTTTTATATAAAACAGTAGAAAAATCTTACAATTAGTTAAAAACCACTAATTTGGTTATAGTCTTTTAAATTTATTTTATTTTAATTACATATTAGTGTAGTAGTCATTTTGGCAATATCGGAATTTCTTTGATTTTATGTATATGCTGATCTTAAAATTATTAGTTAACAAAGTTAAATATAATTTATAAATTATTGTTTATAATTTAATTAAATTATATTTTATATAATTTATAAAATTTCAATTTAATTTTTTTCTATAGTACGCAAAAACAATTATTATATCATTAAAAAATTTAACTTTTCAATATTCCCAGTATCGACCAATTTATTAACGAAAAAAACTTCAAATATTTTCTAAAACTCGTCAAATAACAACAAACAAACATAGCCGTTTCAAAAACCAGCGAACAAAGTTGAAAAACATTTACATAGGCCCCCGTCAAAACCAAATATCCAATAACAAAAAATAACTTTTAATAATAAAGCAAATATTAATCGTGTGGTCTGAACATACACACACACACAAATTGATTTTCGTCTGACAAAATCAACCAATTCCAATTTGTAAAACACAGAGCTAAGCTAAGCATTTGTGGCCGACCATAACCTATAATTATTTCTCTAAACCCTCTGATTGCTGTTTGATGGCCGCAGTCATTTGTCTACCTAATACGCATGCGTACGTGTTGATTTAAGCTAAAGCAAGTACTATCAGAATTAAAACTTATTCTGTTATACATACATACATACAAAATCACGCCATGTACCCATAAAGATGTGGTAAAAATTCTATTTATTCATGCAGAAATTAATTTCGGTCACACATTTTTAATCAGACAAACCAGTTTTGTTTCATCCACATTCATAATACATACAGTTATCTTTAAGAATTAATTATCAAATTTAAAATACGCTTGAAAAAATTATTATTGCCCTATGTAAAGAAAATTAATTTTTCAGATTAAAAACAAGATAAATAATGTTACGTTTTAAAGCTATAATAATAATAAAAAAATATTAATTTTTCATTCCGGCTGATAATAATTTCAAATCCGATAGCAGAGAGATACAATTGAGTACTTGTTACATGTTACACACACATATACACACATGTATATATAAATACCCACAGAACTTCATCTAAATACCGATATGTCAGGGGTTGCTTGGCAACGGTTTAATCAAACATTACGTCACACAATAGAGGTCGATGCTACGTTGTTTCATTATATGGCGTGTTACGACGTACATTCTATAGTTCGGACAGAAAAATCGGCTACATAACTTCCATGTCTGTCTGTTTGTTCGTGTTGTTTTTTTTTTTTCGTTTTTCCTTTTTCGTTTTCAATCGAATGGTTTGCTAGTGACGGTTTATATAATTTTCCTCTAGGGATGAATTTGTTGTTAACCTGAACGATTTTTCCTTTCTTATTTCTTCGTCTTCATCTAGTTGTTGGCCGGAAATAATCTGTTGTCGCTCACGTGGACAATGTACCATCAGATATGAATGATATAAAATGTAATAGGTTTTTCCTCATTTTGTCTGTTCACTTAAAGATATTTTTGTATTTAAAAAGATAAAAAAATCTTGATTGAATATTGTATAAAAAGATTGGAAGTTAATCAAGCTACGGAAATATTATCGAAGAATATTACAAGTTGTATTTAATTTGAGAAAGTAAACCATTTTCAAGATGATTAAGTTTAAAAATTTGTTGCAAAATATATATATATATATATATATATATATATATATATATATATATACCAAAATATATGTATATGAAAACAGCACATCAATAGTAACATCTTTTTTTGTAATTTGTAATATATTATTCTATTCATATACCGGGTGTATACTTGGTTTATGCAATATAGGAAAAACAATGTTATTTTTTTAACATCGTAATTCCTGCCTCCCCGTTAGTTTTAGAGAAAAATTATAAGAGACAAAAATTATTTAGAATTAAAAACTACATTATTTGCGCTTAAAATAATTGTGATATTACGTTTCAGTAATTAATTATTAATTAAATAAATATTATCAGTTTTCAGCAATATCAGACAGCCATGGACAATACGCGAATGTATTTTGTTCACAAATGTCAGTGTATTGTCATTTAAATGCTGTCTGTCTGCTGTCGTCATGGATATTGCCGAAAACTGTTAATATTTATTTAATTAATAATTAATTACTGAGACGCAATATCGCAATTATTTTAAGAGTAAATAATGTAGTTTTTAATTCTAAATAATTTTTGTCTCTTATAATTTTTTTCTAAAACTAACGGGGAAGCAGGAATTGGGATGTTAAAAAAATAACATTGTTTTTCCTATATTGCATAAATCAAGTATACACCCGGTATAACTTTTCCAATCTAATGATTTATCATTTGTAATTTATGTTTCTATCGATAATAATTTCAGATGTATGTGAAAAAACAAATGGAAAATTTAATGCTTTATTAATGTGTGTATATGCGTATATATGTTTGTGAATTATGAACTGCTAATGAATGAATTATAAATGCATATTCGTTCTAAAAGTCATGCGTTAATAATTCAGTTTATAAATACTGTAGATGTATCGTCATAATTACTCTATTACATTGCAATTGATTATCATAGATAGAAATATAGGTATATATATGCGCATATATATTAAATAGCAAGATTTTTTTACTGTCCTAACTGTAAAATATATGCATATGATTTGAATTATTAAACATTATGCTCAAACAAAACTGTTTCATATTCACTGATAAACAATATACCTATATTGATGTATTTTCCAATTTGCCATTTAAAATGTACAAATGATACTAATTTATACAAGTGCATAAATAAAATTTTGTTTTTCAAATATTTTATCTGAAACTTTCCGTTGTATGCTGTGTAGCAGCTAACGTCTAGAACACAGCATGTAATTAATGCTTTACTACACAGATTACACATGTAGGTATCACGAAATCTGGAAATCGATGCATCTGTACACATGTAATGCATTATTGTATCATTTAATATTGTGAGGCATACATTAGATGGAAAGCAAAAACGACACGGAAAAAACGGTTTGTGTTCTAATTGGTTGAAATTTTGACGTTGGCCGGTTTCACCGGCAACAACGAAAAATGCAAATTTAAGACTGGCTGAAAAGTCGTAAAATACTTAACATCTAATGTGTTTTAACAAACATTTTAATTTCCACTTAATTGCAGTGAACTAATAAATAATTTGATAAACACAATATAATTGGAAAAATGTATTTATTTAGTCGTGTGCTCGTGGTCCAGTTGGTAGAACGTTTGCTGGGTTCAAATCCCGGCGAGGCCAATACATTTTTCCAAATTTATTAAATTTTCTAATTATATATTAGTTCACTGCGATTTAGTGAACATTAAAATATTTGTTAAAACTTACAGTGTCATCGCAGAAAAATTGCTTTAATACGTGTATCATATTTAGTGTGTAGTTAAAGTTTCAAGAAGTTGGAATTGAACAAACACTCTTCACTCATAACTCACGGTTATGGAGAGTATAATAAAAAAAACATATTTTATGAATGTATTATTCAACAGGAGTAGAAAAATATAATATAATAACTGTTTTGTTGAAACTTAAAATATCGAAATGCATATACAAAATGAATATGATTCTAATAAAAGTATAAATTAATAAGATTGGTAGTTATACTAGTATAAAGTAATTATTAAATAAATTTACATACATAGAGCCATCAAGCATGGTATCCGCACATCATAAGCAAAACATTACCTAAATTTACATTGCCGTTATAAATAATTTAAAACACACAGAGATGAGGCAGAGAAGAGGTAGGAGCAGATCACACGTTTAGTATGGATTGCGTGGGCGGACCGGCGGCTGTCGTCGGTTCGCCCCCATTTTATGATAAAGTACAAGGTTTCTTCTTCAAAGGATGTGACAAACACGCGAAGCGACGTTAGCGAACGTTAACTTGGCACAAGGCACAGGCACACATACATCCGTTCCCAGCGGTTAATTTAACTTTAGCCGCGCGCTCGTACCATGCTCCAGAATTCAACGCCTTCTAGATTCAATCAGGTACACACGGCAAGCCGCGAAAGTGCTTTTCCCTACTACGCCCTTACTCGCTACAACAGTGATTATCAACATTTTTAGCACACAATAGGACATTCCTCACCAAACAGTACGACAGTGTTGTTAGACATAATGTGGTAGTATTTGAAACTCGGTTTTAAGATAAAACATCTATCATAAAAGTAGGACTAAAAAGTTGAACTAAAACTCTCAGACACCGAGATTATAATACCAGTCAATATGTCACTATTGCAGGATGTCTGATAAATCAATAGCTATTTTTAAGTTAGTAATACATAATGAAGGAATCATATTATATCGGTAACTATCACAGGGAATGAAACCTTATTCTTTACCATATATGTTACAGGTAACTAAAAATGACGTCAGTGCTTACCTGGAAAAGCGAGCAAAAATTGCTGCAAGATACAAAATATGAAAATTCTAGTTTAATGTTGCTGTATAGCTAAAAATAATATAACGTGTTAGCTCGTAGAGAAAAAAAAAACATCATCTAGCTAAACACTAGCATATTCTGGGCTTAAAAGACAACCCTATATCCAGAAAATTTGAAATACTCCTATATTTTATTTGTAATTGTGACA
Organism: Clivina fossor; assembly: GCA_963966155.1. NCBI lineage: Eukaryota > Metazoa > Arthropoda > Insecta > Coleoptera > Carabidae > Clivina > Clivina fossor. The sequence goes on from OZ014558.1 coordinate 4,398,185, forward strand.
CACTCTATCTCAAAAAAGATATAATCAGTTTGGGCTAGACAGACTTCCGTGGACCAAATTGCTGAACTTCATAAGAGGAACAAAACTAAAGCAATTGGGACCGGTACCACCCTTATGAAAAATAGATAGATAGTTAGCTCGATTTCTCTGGATGCCAACAGATGACTTTTTTAAAACTTCTTTCAAACATTGTCCGACAGTGTTGTATTTCTACCAATTGCAAATCTGCATCAATTTCATACCTTGCAGTAATTTTTGCTTGCTTTAGTACACTAAAGTGATTACAATGTGGTTTCTTCATTTTCTATTATCAATTTAAAAATAGCTATTAACTTATCAGGTACCCTATAGTTTGCATTTGGATTAATAACCATTTTGACAAGTAGATAAAATTCACATACACCTCTCATGATAAAAAAGCAGTGCACACTAGAATTCAAGAGAAGCCGAAAAACTTTTTCTCTGCATAAATACAGAAGTTAGCTGAACGATATAACAAACGCATCATTTTGCACGAAGACTATAAAAAAAGTTAATATGTTCAAGTACTCAGAGTTACTATTATTAAAGCCGTTAAATGCACTGTGTCTTTACTTTTTGATTCTTTCTCGTATTTTAAATTAAACTAAATTCAAGATTAAAATCAATGCAGCAAATTGTAAAAAACAAACAGCAGATGTTAGAACGATGTATCAAAGTTTTACTGTCCATAATACATTTCAATTGTAATAAAACACAATCATTCTTATTAATATTCAAAAAAATATATATTTTTCTACAATTTTTAGCAAAATCTTTTAGATGCAAAACCGATCTGTTTGACAAACCCTGTCCTAGCTAGAGTAGAAAGAGGACAAGAGAAACGAGATAGCACTAGATATTTGCTTTGTCAGGATCTCTCTATCTGTCTTATAGATTCAAATACATTCTCTCCATCTAGCTTTTGTTTCTCTGTGTGTATGTCAAGGCATGTATGTGACGTCATTAACCCGAAACGTTTACGTTAGTGTAACAAACCAATGGGCCTAGATATATACGAAATGTTACCGGATAACGCCCTTTATGTAAACGTTTGTTTATCCGTAAATGAACATTTTCCTACGAAATTGTATTGAATTAAATAAATATCAATTTGCCGCAATAGTCTACCTAATGTGTACAATAATACAAAGAAATAATCTTACATTACTATGATCATATTAGTGAACAAACAACCAATATAAATTGACTGTTTACATTAAATTTTAATAAAATTGTTACGATTTTAATAAATTTGCATTTTCATTTATTTAGGTAATAAAAACTTCAGTAAAATGTAAGTAATAACAAAAAATATATGTTCCATATGCCATGCATAATTATTGACCATAAAAACTCTGTTAAAATTAGTATTATTTAAAAAATTGTAAAATAAATAAGACAAAAAAAGGAAACTTGACAAATACATTCATAATACATTCAGAATATTTCATAGAAACACATGGTATATTCAAACGCGTAAGTTACAAGTTAATAACGTAAATATATGTTTGATGGCATGTGTATAATGTCAGTGACAATAATAGCCAACCGTATCACATAGCAAGCTGAGCAAGTGTCATTTGTTAGGTTATGCACTCACATCACTTACATGTTATACGCAGGTGAAATGATTGCTAACTAATCATCTAAATGGAGCACCATCTATTTTATACACTTTACCTTAATCATTTTCATTATATTATATATATATATATATATATATATATATATATATATATCTACATAAATATTTACACTGAAATACAAACAAAGTTGTCCTTTCTCTTTTTTATTACTCAATTATTTATGGATATTTATTTTACACAGAGATAAAAAACTAACGTGTAGAATTATTAATGAACTGATATTTAAAGTATTTTTGTATGTTAAAGTATATTTAAAACTCATTTAAAATTTCAAAATAAAATCGTAAAATTAAAATTTATAATTCAGTGCTATCTGGTGTGGAAGTCTCACATTAAATTTATATCTGAGTATTGGAATCTGTTCTTAAATTTGTTTTAAAAGTGTTTGCAGAATATTTCAGAATAAAGTCGTGTAATTCAAAAGCCATTTTAATTAACAGTGACAGGTCGACAGATTTTTGGGTTTATGTTGATGATCAAAAACAAAACAATTTGATACGAGTTTTTTTACTTAAAAAGTAACAAATTTAAGTAAAATTTTTAGTCTAAATTTTAATAATTATGTTTTTAATATTATTGCTTACACGTATTATATAAAAAAATATAATGCTAAGCAATATAAAACTTTTACTAAACTTTTTCTTTGATTGTACTGAATTAAAATTAACCAACTTTTTTTGCTTTATCAGAATTTGAAAACGAAAAAGTTCGATTAGGTTAGATTTTGGATATACCCACCATTTTCTCACACTTTTAAAATCACATATTAATAATTAAATAAAAAATTACGATAATAATTGTGCATTTTTATTAACAAATTATTTTTTTTATTAAGAAATTACATATTTACATACACAATCACACCATGTACCCAAAAGAGTGTAATAACTTTTCATAAAATAGAAAATTGATTTTACCTTATATCCTTTCTTATTTTATAAATTTAAGTTTAATAATATGTTTAACGTACACATTAATATGTCAGAACCCTTCAAACTAACATTGATAATTCTAGTATTCTACAGGCAGCCGTAGATAGATCAGTGATAGCGTGTTGTACTCCAACTTAAAGGTTTCTGGTTCGCGCCGCGCTCATACCAGAATTTAATAAAAATATTATTTCTAATATTAAAAAACCTACTATAAACTGTAGGTTCCTTGCTTGGCTGTAGGCTAACGACCTGCTAATGACAATGCAAGTAAAAATTGTTAAGAAACTATATCTTCTCGAGCATATAGCATTATTATTTTAATTCTAGTATTAAATAAATCTATGTTATATCTAACTTAATATAAAAGCAACAATTTTAATTAAATTATTTTATTAATTACTAAAAAAAAAACAATTTTAATACGATGTAAAAACTCATTTAAAATGCATCATGCGAGAAATGAAAAATTCACAAGAACCACAGTCATTCCCCTACATCACTATTAAAAAGAAATATACGTATGTCATTTAGTTAATATCTTTAATTGCTGATACAGCCGCTTAGCGTACAGGTACTCTCATAAAACAACAGCCAGTAATGATCATAAAATTACCCTCATTTCGACCCCTAAAAATAACTAAATTCCGTGCAATTTTCCATCAACATGTACACCCACATACACAGCACATAACACCGAACTCTAACCTCCAATAGTAAAACAAAACACTACATAGGTATATCGTGACATATGATCATATACCAACGCGAATCATTATTGTAAAATATTGCATTTTATGTAGAGCGTGGAAAATAATTGGTCAAAACCGCATTACGATGTTAATATTAGCAAGTGACGAATCCCTGTTGTATACCGGAAATTATGCACGGTAATGGCGTATAGCGGTTCAACAGTTCCGGTATTAACCGGTCGGAAAATTACCGTTCAATTTTACTGGACTATGCAAACCATGTATATTACGGAAACTAGTGCAGAAATATGAAATGCATATTTTTAGATAAATAAATTCATATATGAAAGAATATGATAATGTATCTTTTTAATATTTATTCAGTAACAATTTTGTAAAATCCCATTGTAAAGAGACCTGCGTATACAATTCTACACAAACACAAAAAGCGTCTACTGACAAAAACTGGATAGAAGTAATATAACACAAAAAAAATGGTGAGTTCAGTTCACTGTTAGCTCTTAAAGTGATATGCTGCTATTCTATATAATTATACAAGGTCTATAGTACTACAAAACCTTTCATCTTTTTATAATTATATAGTGTTATAAAGCTTACAGAATAATAGAGAATACCAGTATTAATTTCTATTAATTATAAGAAATAACGTAAGCTAGCTGATTGCAGTTTGGTTATCTTTGTTCCGTCTAAAACTAAGTCTTTCTCTCTACTTATAAACTGATGTTAATTGTAAATAAAGTCTCAAAAGCCCTATTCTTCTTCCGAAATTTGCTTTCTTCAAGCCCTAATAACAGAACTATATACAAAATTCTAAAACTAAGATAGTTTTTAATTTAAAATATTTTTACATCTATGAAATTTTTATTATATTTTACATTTTTAAATCAAAAAAAAGCTAAACAAAGTTCTTACAAATAATAATAAATATTTTTAAATATACATCAAAAAGTACTTTTAGCTTAAAGAACTTCTAAAAGAGCTTATGAATACAAACCATAATATTCTATGTAATATATCTGTTCAAATAAATATGTATACAAAAGCACAATGTACAAAGCATTTCTTATTGCTTGTTTGATTAAAATAATATAGTCTTATTTAAAAACCGGTCTGGAACCGGTTTAGATATTTTATTCGACCGATATCGGTTCAGCCAAACTGGTTCAAAATATAGATGAAAAAAATTTACAAAGCCTGTTCAAAATTCTAACATAGTACAGAAATCTTTCAGAATTTATTATATAAAATAAAACGGCTTTTTGGTTTAAGTTCTGTATTAATATTTATTAATAATCGACGTTTCGACGAACTCAACCTCCGTTTTCAGCAGGAAAACTGTCAGTTTTCGAGATAAAGATGGAAGTTGAGTTCATCGAAACATCGATTATTAATAAATATTAATACAGAACTTAAACCTAAAACCGTTTTATTTTATAAAATTGTACTTAACAAGAAAAATAAAATAAATAACAATTTTAGTACAAGTATAACCCGACATATTCAATACCATAAAACAAAGTGAAATGTTTTTAATAATAACATACAACTCAATTACCTGTGGCCGGTAGTAGGAACGCAACGCAATCAAGCACTCAACCCCCTATCGATTTCATTACTGTAAAAGTGTTTTTCATTCAAACACAATACTAACACTATACTAGCAACAAACAGCGTTCCGTACCAAACACCTATAACTACCAATTTACCAATAAAACCATTATCGTGCCCAACCTTTTATGCACACGTAGCAAAGCAAACCTTAACCGAGAAATGAATCGATCAAACCACCCTTAACGATTTAAAAGCACATAATAAAAGCTCGCGAATTTAACGGCGAGAAGATCGCACGCTCGTTCATCAATCAAAATAGCGAGCAAAATTTCCTTACAAGTTGCAAACTAACGTTTACTTGACAAGTGTGTGTGCCATGGAATACAGCGCTGATGTTGATGCACACAGGAACTAGTCACGTCAGACGTTGCCTACGATATGACTAGAGCAAAATTTCTTGTTTATGTTTCACAAACAAGTCTTTGTAAACTGGTAAATGTTTTTGTTGTATAATAAAGTGTTGGGTGTAACTGTCTTAAATGTTTTACTAGATTATTTGTTTAAATACGGAGTATCCCAAAACGAACTTACTGTATCCGTATTTTAAAAACTATATGTTACGAAATTAGATACATTGGGGCAATCCGATAAGCTCAGTTGAATTAAAATATTGGCAGTAAAATGCCAATAGAAATAGAAAGTCGACCCTAACTTCCTTATTTTAAATGGAGTAATTTAGGAGTAAATTTTACTGTTTTTGACGTATTTAAACTTTTTAGATTTTTTGTTTAAAATCAAATATGGTAGACAGAATGGCGGCTATGGCGCAACTAGATTTGGTATTCAACTATTAATTCATTTTGGTTGTGACATGAATAACATTTTAAAATAATTATATTATAAAAATTGCATATCCTACTCACATATTTCAAACGCAACTTGCAAAATTTTGATTAGTCAATAAATAAAAACTTGCTGTCATTATTATCATATGATACCTAAATATAGAAAATAAAATTGTATTGTATTGTATTGTATCTATTATTTTAACATTTTTCTGTTCTTTTTTGAAAATTTCTCATATGTTTAAATTTCATTTCATTCACTGTAGTATAAACTCTTAAAAAACTAGAATACACCAAAATTAAATTAAATTTATTTTATATCATAAAAAATTATAGATACAGGTTGTTCAACCCATATTACAAAAACAGCAGGAAAATATATCATCATATTTCAAAACAGTGTTACATTGCATATTCCTGTCTTTATGGAAATTTATCTTTGCAGTTTATATGCAAAAAATTTAAAACACTTTATACAAAAACCTATTTTAATATGCTACTACATTTCACACACAAAAAAAATGCACATAGCACTAGATATAAATAACTTTCCCTGTCCTTTATGACTAAAGTTTTATAAAAAAAATAACATGGTCGACAAAAACATTATATTTTTTATCAACAAAATTTAAAATTTACATACTTTTTGTCCTGAAGTGCCTTGATCATTTTTTTGTTAATCCTTTTCAACCTTTTTAGATAATCTTTAGATCTTTGTATTACTAGTTTAATTTCAGCTTCTTCCTTTGTTTATATGCAATAACGTATCAACAACAAAAATATCTTTAAAAAAATGTATAAAACTTGTTATGATATGTAAATTTTTATATGAATAAATAATCATAATATCTTTATTTGTCTATTATTAGTAGATACATTTACTGCAGACATAGTCAAAATAAACACTTGATACATACACAATAATTTTATATATTTACATATTCACAAATATCATAATAGTAATTTTTTATTAAAAAAGATCTTAATATATTCTTAAAAAATATTTAAATAATTTTTATTTTTACATGTAAAGGTAAGTGATTCTACATTTTTACTACATCGATATTCGATAAACAAAACTAACTTGACTATAAAAATCAGTCAAAAAACTAATCGTGTCCTAAGGGGAAAATCTGGTGTACAAATTAATTTAAAAAAAAACTTTTATCAATTACAATTTTTAAATTTTTACAATTAAATTATGAGAATGTTCATATAATAATCTATATTAAATATAATTTAAAAAACAAAAAAAATATATGAAAATAGTGAAGATCTCAAAATAAACGATATAAATTTATTTTAAAATTTATTTTTATTCAACCTACTATATTATCAAACTTTTTTTATTAAATTTTTCAGAAGTTGTTAAACTCGTACATGTCGCTTGTAACATCTATCCCGGGACACATTGTATATAGAAGATAAATTGATCATTTTTTTATTCAAGTTTTTAGAAAAAAAAATGTTGGCGATAAAAGATATTTATAGTTCAATAAAGCTTGAATGTTTTAAATAATTTTATTCTATTCTTCTTTTCCTTTTCATGGATTCTTGCTACTTTAACAATTTTCTCAATTTATTTATTTCCTGAGCGGAGACAATTCTTTCAATTAAAAAATAGTTAGATATATCAGTCTGATGCTATTCAAGTCAGGTTTAAATATAAGCAAAAAGTTAAATAAGGCAAAAATCTTAGCAACTCTCCCATTTTTACCGACCGTCATATCATAAATGATAGGGAAGGTATTGTAATCAAACCAAAATTAGCATATCGAGATTTTTTACAGATAAGAACGAATTAGGCTTATAGTAACACGAATCTACTGTTTTTAGCATGATATCCGTCTGTCGGTCTGTGGAAAACGTGGAACAAATTATTATAAAATTTCATATTTCAGCTTCTCAATTTGATCAACTTTTGATAAAGATCTGCCAACCGGAACTGGTAATTTACTGATATCAAAAGGCATGCATACATGGAAAGAGTTTGTGCCACCCTTTTATAAATACATGGCGTGTTTTTGTATGTGTATATGTATGTTAAATAATATAGTATTATTTTTCGATAAACATACAATTTTTGACAAATATATTTCAGCTACTACGCTAAAATTATGCTACAATTCTGTTTACATCTCGTAAAACTCGCAGAATAAAATTTTTTTTTTTTCGGTAAATGGAATTTATTTTTCGATGGGAAAAGACGGAATATCTTCTATCGCTACGAATTTTACGAGATGCAAATATAATTGGATCATTAATTCAAATTTTAAAACAATAAATACCAAAAACCCTACCAAAAATTATCTCACCTTCAATCTTTTAAACCAATTATCTCACCTACCTAACCTTATACCTTCCCTAACAACTTTCACCCTTTCCCCCCCACCATATTCGAAACCTTCCTAAAACAAAAACCAAATTACCACACGTCACTCACACCAAAATAAAACACGATGCTACAGAAGCAATATGATCACAAGCACTAGAATCTTCCTCGCGTATTTCGCAAAGAGAAACTTCATCGGCACGCCGAAATCCCCGTTCCCCTATTAGATTTGTAAGTAAATGGATGGAGTGCCCCCTAGGCTGATATGACCCCCTGCAAAATTTTATTCGCGAAACAAGCGAGGAACTGAGGGGCCGCGTTACGTTCAACGCTCACGGCTAATATGAATTTATGCAAGAGAAACACAACAAGGACGCAGGACTGCTGGGTGAAAACAAGTAAAGTTTTGAACGAATAGACTTATTGTAACAAGGGGGGACGAGATTGTTACTTAAATGAGTGGTTAATTGATTGTGATGTTGTTTAGATAATGTTCTGCTTTTTTCGTGAAAAAACAAAACTGTTTGTAAAACCAGATTAATTACGTCCTAGGTAGTCGGAAAATAGAGTGAAATTTTTATGTAATTATACAACGAACACAAAATGATACAATTCCTTTTAAAAACCCATAGGTTGTTTACAAATAAGCCTAATTCGCTCTGTATTATATTTTTAATATTTACCCAAATTGTGTATTCTTACTACAATGCAAAACTAAATAAATGTTTTTCTAATTTTTCCATCTTGCTTCAGTCATGCATCGAAAAATACACGACTTGTATAGAAAGCTAGAATATTTAACAGATCGGAATTATATTCATTTTATCAAAAAAAAATTTAACATCATTAATATTACTGTATAAATATTATCTATATCCTGAAATTAATAAATATAACTCATTTGTCAAATATTATAAAGATCAAACTTTTTCTACAAATACATGCACAAAATTAATTAGTATTTTCACGCTAATTAATACATAAAACGTAATTATAAATTTCATCATTATAACACAAATAAAATAATGAAAATATATTATTTTATAAAAGTTCAGTTTTCAATTTATAATGAGTACGATATTATATACAATATAACTATTATATATTTACAAAACAGATTATAGAAAATATTTGGATAATAAATGAGAATATTAAAATAGACAATAACCATTTCAAATTGTTATTATTCACATTTGCAAAATTTTATTATCAGTAATATCTACAAAAAATTGATATTATCAGATATGATAATTTTATTTCATATGCATAGTAATAAAATACTGAAATTTAATTAAAATATTTTAACAACGAACAAAATATATTTAACAAATGTGTGAAAGGAAGCAAAATATAGTTGTTTTTTTATACGCGTTTAAATATTACAGCATGACTCATCAAAAAATGAAGCAATTTCCACAACAATATAAAAATGAAATATTAACTCTCATGGCGATAAAAACCCAAATCCAGGCAAAAAAAAAACTTCAGCGAGCCAAAAAGACAGAAACAGGAGGAAAAAAACTAAACTCATAGCCGTCATTTCAGCGTTAAAATCACAAAAATTCCCCAAGTGACAACCCTCCGAAAAAATCTGACACCACTGACGTCATACATGCCGAAACAAAAGACTAGCTTGCGCGCGCCAATCAAATACGCGAACGCTTTTATTATTTCAAGCGGAAACAAGTTTCCATGGAGCGCTACGATTGCAACAGCAAAAGTAGATATAAAACCAAAACACATCGCATACTCACTGCACTGTTGCGTCTTTGTATTTCAGTTTTTTTTTTATTATTATTATTTTTAGTTTCGCCTCCGGATAGGGAAGACTGAAATCACTGTTTTCAAATAAGCAAATGGTCAGACTGTAATAGTGAGCGCGAAGCTTAACAATAAAAAGTCGAATGTGTATGTATGGTTTCCAGGCATATCACTAAATGATATTGTCTATTTTTTGCTGCATGTTTATAGAACATATTTAGTTAAACGTCACTTTTACTTTTCATGTATAATATTATTATCTTGCAGAACGCAAAATAATACAAAACTAAATCAAAACAATTACATTTTTATGTGCATATTTTCATGTAAAGTATTTCGAAACTACAAAATATGCCTCAAAGCTTATTTTATGCATTAGGGTATACAGATGTTCAAGTTTCAACTTATCATCAACTAATCAACTGTTCGGTTGATCGATAATCGAAATATTTCAATATTTTCTCTACATCCTGGAATCGAAAAGCCCAATTCAACTAAAAGTAAAAATCCTGGAGGTAACTAATCAAAGCTCGATGTAAACAAAAATTTTAACTCCTCCAAAAACACTATCTACATATATTTAAGTTTACAAGTTACAATCTCCAAAAAAAAATACATCTATCTGTAGTGTTTCTCATAGTGCTAAATTTGAGTATATAATTAATTTAAAAAACCGCATTGTATAATGTTTAAAAATAACCTTTAACCTTTACGCTCTAGCATTTCAGAAGCCAAACATTTATTTTTTTTCCTTTTTTTGCATTTAGTTTCTGTTTGCAACCCGGCTACTTGATGCCAGTGTTATATTCCTAATTAAAGATCTTTTTTACTCTCATCCATTGTGTTAAAAGTTCAACTTTTAGAACATGATAGTGTCACTAGGCGCCATTAAACTTCTAAGTAAGAATTCAAAGAGAACTATCCACAAGAAAAAGTACGTAAAGAAGATCAAGTTCCACAAAAAATACTGTCTTTATTTCAGTAGAAACATTAAAATGATGTTTTAATGGCGATACCCTATTTTCTTTTTATGAAACTAAACATTTTTCAGTAGCATGTTGTTAGTAACAAAATATGTTACCTAATATTTTTTTTTAATATTTAATTTCAATTTTTATAATTAATTTTAATGGCATAATTTCAACATCTTTCTTATATTAATATAAGATTATACATAATATAGTTGATTTAAGAAAATGATAAATGCGGACAAATTAGTAGTTGTGCATATATTTCAGACCAAAAACCTTTTTAGATTACTATATACTCATTATAAGTATTGAAGCTAATAAACTAATATAATTAAAAAACCTATATATTAAATACACTTTGTAAACTGAATACAATATAGTAAATAACCTAAACAGAAAACAGGACTCAAAAATAAAAGCAATAATATCAGTTTAATTATCATCATCGGCAATTATTTGTGGAGGTATTCTTCAGTCAAAGCACAATTTGTCACCACAACCGAATTGTCGTTAATTGAATTCTTTGATATCCACCCGTAAAAGTCCTTCACCGTATAGCGACAAAATAATTGATACGACTTCTACTTTTGCTTGCCAAAGCACCATTAGTCTTAATGACACCGATACAACGAAACCATGAAATATGTATGAATAGGTTAGGAAAAAGTTTTCTTCTCTCTCTCTCGTTTTTTTTTTACTTGCCTGCCGGCGTCTTCGAAAAAAAAAAGAAAAAGTTAAACATCAATAAATTCAAAAACTGCACTGCACGTTTTCGAAACGTTAAACAACAAAATGAGAAATAAGTTTTAAAGTCTAAACTTCAAACAGCAGTCGCTTGGTCGTCAACTCAACTGCTGCCTTATTACCCATAGACAAAAATAGCAACATTATCTAGTCTAGACGATGCAAAACTGATAAACAGTCTTAGACAAAATAAGAAAACAATAATCAAAATCAGATACAAAACTCTAATTCAACACTGATAAAATCTTTAGATGATTTTTCTAAACGTTTTTGTTGTTTTACAAAAAAGAATAAAAAATTTCTGCCTTCTAAGCATATTAGATAAAACATCTAATTTAAAAGTAGACGATTCGTGTATTTATCTGTGCTTATTTCAAGGGGGGAGGAAATTAACCCCAACCACCCCAAAGCATTTTGAGAAAAAAAAATCAATGTAAAGTTTTCAAAGATTGCCGCAAAATAAGTCAAAAAGCAACTAAGCAACGACAGCGTAGTGTATATAATTAAATATCATTCTTTATAATTATACATACATAAAAATTTATATTTATACGTAATTTTGTACCTGTTTTACTAATAATATCTATTACTACATTTATTTGAGCGTGTTGAGGAAGCGCATATAGCCTTTTTTGTGTACATTGCATAAGCGCATCAAAATATGTTGAATAAGCGCATCATAATTATATACTAAATACTAACCTAACCTACCCTAAGCCAACCTAATATTTTGATGCGCTTATTCAACGTTTATTTTTTTGCGCTTATTCAACGTCAATTTTCTGCGCTTATGCAACGTTTCTGGTACCCAAAATGCGCTTTCTCAACTCTCCGATTTATTTTTAGGCTAATTTTTAATTTTAGTTTAAACTAAAGTAGTAAAACCGGGCCTAAACAAGTAATTCTTCATTTTTTTTTTATTTTTTATTACACATGGCGTATTATATTAAGTTAAAGTATTTTATTTTTGCTTAAACCTCTATTAATTTATTTAGTTTAACTAATTAAATTAATAGCGATTTAAGCTAAAACAAAATACTTTCAAGTAATTCTTAACTTTGTGAAAAGTTCCTCTTAACAAAACTCGATCTCGATATTATATAATATAACAATTTTATTTTAATTTTTCGAATTTAAAATATTTTTACCATAACTGCTAGTTGTTGAATTTAGCAAAAATTTATATTAATGCAGAATGGTCCATCTAGGTATCTATAATTATTACCGTAAACAAAACAAGAAAAATATGAAACAAGAGACGTATGACGTGTTATCCGAGTAACAAGTACTCCAACGCATACACTTTGATACTTTGATCATTCATGCTGAGCGTTTATCCTCTCCACAGTCGACTAATAAAATAGGGTGCGTCGTTGTTCGTTTTTGTCTTTAAGTTCTCCAGGAATATTGATGTGTGTTGTATGTAGATTCGATATCTACGCGCATAAAACGACCGCTAAATCTAAAAGTCAGCGGGGGTGGAAACGACGAAATAACCCAATAATCCCCCCTAGAGAGAAGGGAATCATCTCTTATAGACCTATACTACTTGATGGTTTATACGAAAACGAAATCTTTCATTAAAGTAATTTTGTTAGGTTAAGTTTGTTGCGGAGTAATGTACGATGACGAATGTTTTTACTCAAGTAGTTAAATGAGCAATTAGAGTTTGTAACGATCTGACTAATTTCGAATTTTCGAAGTTATTAGTATTATATGAAATAATGTTGAAATGATACTTCAGAAAATAATGATTATATAATAAAATCTTATATAATATTTGAAACTGTAACTAAAAGCATTATTTTATTGACAACTACCATTGCAAATTTAATAAAATCATTAATTTTTTACTCTTTATGCTGCAATATATATATTTTTTTAAATAAATATGAATCAAACATATTTTCATGTTAATAAAAAATTGAAAATTTTTGGCCCATAATTTGAAACTAATTTTAGACAATTTCGGACCATCAATATACAATTATTTTGGTCTAAAATTTGATATTAATGTATAAAATTAGTCTAAAATTATGGGCCAAAAATTTTCAATTTTCGACGAATTGGGGGTGCTAACTTTATTAATATTACATTTTCGATATATAAAATAAAACAAACGAGCTAGAAATTTTTTAAACAATATTTTTTGATATCATAAAGACAAAATAGAATTATTTGATTATAACTAAATTTCGTAACAAAATTAAAATCAAATTTTTAAATACATATTTCTAATTCATTGTGATTTGACCTTGAAACTGTATAAACACATTTATTATTCATCTGAAGTAAAATATTTTTTGTTTAATCTTAAAATATTATGGCTGTTTTACACAGTCGGAATACGCAAAATAAATTGTATTAAAAATATATGTAATTATTGGTGAAAAATGTGTTTCATTTCATATTATTCCAGGTTCCACTTGAATATATAACAAATTACAATTTAATTCTATGTTATTAATTTTTCTAAAAACAAATATATTTTCGATCAGGTTTCTAGAAACAATTATTTTTCTTTCGTAATTCCAAACATTTTCTTTATAGCTTACATCATTCTATTGTTCAAATCCTATGAATCACAACACATTAAGAACAAAAAATAGCGTGTACATAAAAAATCTTTAATATACATATATAAATGTTTATACAATGAACATTATATTGTAATTTTATCTTCAATTATGCTTTCTACAATTTTTACATATTATGCTCCGAGTAAAAACAGTCTTATTCATTCATATCGTTTTTTAAAATGTTGGTAAATTTATAAAATGTCTTTCTAATTACACATAAAAACAAAAATAAATTCTTAGTAATTTTTAGATTTTTTTCTTTATGTTCTAATCGTTTTATATATATATATCCACTTAGAAATCAAAATAAATTTAATAATAATATAACATTTGCAATGTAAATGTTTAAATAAATTAAGACATGTGTTTTGTTTTTCACAAACTCATATTATCTAAAAATTTAAAAATCTTGTGATATATGTATACTTCTAGATACGTGAAAAACTAAAATCAAGTGATTTCTATAATATAGCTCCTATTCATAGCCTCTTAGAGCACTTTTAAATGAAAGCAGTCAAGATTCGAATATTAATTTTTGCTTTTATTATTTGTCAAATATAAACTATTTTTATAAATTAAATACTTTTTATTATACTTATTATTTTAAAATATAAATAATGCTAAAAATAGTTCTAATATTTTTTTAAATAAATACTTTAAAATGTACAAAATTTTATCTAAAAGTACTCTAAAAGGGGCTATGAATACGGACCATGGTGTTTAAAACAAATTGGCTGATATTACAAGCTTGATTTTTGGATGTTTAAGTTCATTTGTTTAGTCCAGCTCCAGTCTTAAAACCGATATTATGTTTCAAAACTCTAGTAAAACATTTAAAAAAAATAAATAAATTTGGCGACATTAAAACTATGTGAAACTTAATCAAATTGACCCTTGTCGTAGAATTGACAGTTTGAAAGTCTAATATTTGGAACTAAATTCGAATTACTAGTTCAGTTAGTGAATCAGTATGGAAATTACTAAGTTTAAATTGAATTTTCATTACACTATATAGGATTTTCCTGTATTATAAATAAATTTTATCAAACCAATGTTGAAATTGATTTAAACTTATTGCTATACGAAATATTTTTCAATTAAAAGAAACCAAAATAATAAAAAAAAAGGTAAACACAATCCAACTTTGATTGAAATATAAAAATTTTGAATTTTTATTTTTACTGAAAAATTATCATGATATAAATAGAACACTAACTTTTATTTAAAACAAAAATTCTCATAAAATACAAAATAATGGCACATCTATGAGTTAAATAAAAAAAATGTTTTACGCTCTAAAATATCACAATATACTGTTAATATAGTTTTTATTGTCAGCTTTATAAGAAAACTGACACGACTGAAAATCTATTTGTCCCAAATATGTCATAAATATAATCATTTATTTATAAAAAAAACAAAAAGTGACAAATATGAAAATAGCGATAATTATAAAGAGATTTTTGTAACTTCTTTTTTTAAATAAGCATTTAGAAATATAAGTTGAGGAAATTTGAATAAATAACCATAATTTTTATACTAAAATTTGATGAATAGATAAAATAATTTTACTATTAAATTGTACTCTATTATTTTTACTTATGTTAATTTTCTCATAAAAATATAACATGATTAAAACTAGTTCGAACAAGTGAAAAAAATTAATATTAAAAAAATAAAAATTAAATAACTAACAAATCAAGCATAGAATTGTATGTTTTCCAATTTAAACAAGTTAGAAAAATGTTGTATATATGTATCAAATATAAAAGATGAAATTAGAAAAAGAAGTAAAAATTAAAGAAATGATTATTTAAGCATAATCTCGTAAATTTAGTATTTAAAATATATATTTTTCAACTCAAAAAAATCAAGTCTTATAGATTATACCTAAAAAATGTAAATCATAAATCATATTTTGTAACAAAAATATTGCAAAAAAAAAAAACTTAATAACAATAAATATATATTATTCGGAAACAATTTTAATAATATCAATCCAGTTAAGTTCTTATATATACATATTAAAATTTTAATCGCGATATTAGCAAAATTTCTAAAAACATTCATTTTTTAAAACGTTTTACCGGCAATTAATGATTATAATCATATATTCTTATAGAAAATAATATTTGCATAAAGTATTAAGGAAAAATTCCTATTATAATTAAAAACATCAAATTTTACGTCAGAAAAACACCAGTTCATAAACAC
This sequence comes from Clivina fossor, assembly GCA_963966155.1. NCBI lineage: Eukaryota > Metazoa > Arthropoda > Insecta > Coleoptera > Carabidae > Clivina > Clivina fossor. The sequence goes on from OZ014558.1 coordinate 4,414,491, forward strand.
TGAATTTAAAAAGTAACAAGAAGAATATGCTAATTACTTTAATTAAACGAAATTTTGTGGCACTTTGACGTCATCAATAATACGTAAGTTAAATTATACAAATATTATGACAAAAAAAGTATAACTGATCATAAAAAACTATTAATTTATTATTAGCAATATTTATATTTAGACATGTTTATTTCTTAATAATATTAATTTCATTCAAATAAATTAACTAAATATGTAGTTTTTGAGTAAAATGTTTATTAATATTTATTAAATAAAAATAATTTTAGAAATTAAAAGAAAAAGAATAAATTTGCAGATTGCTTCAATTTTACCACAGTTTGAAATATAAATCAATGTAGTAAAAAAATGAGAATATTTTAAATTATTAAATAAATTGTTTTTATTAATCAGTTTCCAATAAACAAGGTTTTAAAAAGTTTAGAATCTGCAATATAATAATCTTGGTTTCATTTTCAGTTAGTTTACTAAATAAACTTTATTAGAAACAAACAAACTGCAAATAAACAATAATTAATTGTATATAGATCAGAAGATCTTTCTCGTCTTTGTTTAGACAATAATCCCGTCATCTTAACGCAACTAAGAAACATCCGACGGCTAGGGAAAATGACAGGAAGCCATCAGCGATTCAACGAAGCGCACCGGTAACTTCAGTAGACTGAGAAACGCGACCAAGATTATAACAAAACAATACAAACACAAAGACAGCGAAAGTTGAAGTGGAGGAGAGAGAATATTAGGTACATACCTTGAAAAGCGGCTTCGAATTGTGACTTATCCAGCGTTTGTTCCGCATCAACAACGGCCGCACCGGTAACATCCCCATCGCCGGCGGTCAGCACGCGACCAACAAGACCAATCACCACCAGCACCACGTCTAACTGCCCCATAGCTGCACCTAAACAGCTACCATCCCGCAACACATACAGGTAAACGCACTGTCACTTGTCACTTGTCAAAAAAAGCCACCGTACACTTCCTGCGCTCTCCAAGTCTACAATAAATTTTTAAATGTCTGTCATCGCGCAAACAGAAAATTCCACGGCACTCGAAATCATAAACGGACGAAATACGCACACACACTGAATAAATAGAATTTCGAAATTTAGTCAATATTTTTTCGGTCGAAACTCGTCAAAGTGTAATTATAGTGGTGTGCCGAACTGCACTCTACACGCCAGCCGGCGTCGATCGAAGTGTCAGCCGGCCCCAGAAAGACGCTTCTGCGCGATTGGTGCGCCGCCGTACATGCGTGTATGAACTAATGAGCTAGCCGGCCGATTAAAGCTCCCTAGTGACATCTGGTTAATATTGATGCAACTGTTTTAGGGGAAAATCAATTTTTATTTCGCGCATGTTATAGCGTCTGTTTTTTTTATCTGAACGGAAATTAAAACTGAATTGTTTTCGAAAAAATGCGAAATATTAATAAATAAAAACAGCTTTCTAATCTTAGAATGCAAATTAAAAAGTATTTTTTATTATTCGTATCAATATATAATTATTTTATGATAATTTCTATTATTATTCATATATGATTAACAAAATTTAATTGCCAAAAAAATAATTGTAATGCAATTAAAGATTTATTAATGTTTATCACAAAAACACTAAAATACGATTCAAATATTCAAACATTACCTACTTAAGAATGTTGAATAAAATTTTGTTAAATTTACCAATTTACGTTACTTACTTATATTTTATTTTAATATATTTATTTCTTTTTTCAAGCGACATTACTAGATGAATAAAATAATCAATATTGTATTATTATCGTTTGTTTTATTACCAATTAAATTTCTGATACATGTTTAAAAAACATACGTATACAATCACGCCATGTTTTAAAAAAAACTAAATTGTTTTATACAATACATAACATGAAATAAAATGGTTATGCGTTCGCATATTTAAAAAAAAATTGTTGTTAACATTTATAGCAAAATATTAATAAATAAGGGAAATTTATAAATGTAGAAACATAGTTAATAAACAATTTAAACAAATAATGTTGATAAATAATATAATCAGGAACGATGCATTGAGTTATTAGTTACTAAAATATAATTATGTATGTTAATAATCTCACAGAAGGCATACATTTTTAATAAATGTTAATTGTGAACAATATAAATATTATTTTTTATAATATTGATTAATCTTTAAAACTAATAATAATTAGAAAAAACTTTTGGTTTAACGTTCTGTTTCATCTATAATTGGCTAACTATATACTAATGCCTCCATCAGAGCAAAAATTGACATATAATATATAAAAAAACAAGTAACTAAGAAAAAATTAATTATAAAGTATGCAAAATAGGAAACCATGTTATATTTATTACAAAACCTTCATTGCTATTAAGATTATTATGTTCAGTTTCATATCTCAATTGCTTCTCTTTTTAAGCATGAATAATGATAAAGGCGTTAGTATATAGTATCAAAACATTAGCCAATTATAAATTAAACAGTACATTATACCTGAAGTTGTTTTAATTATTAATTTTTATATTTTTAACTAAATTATAAATATTATAAAATATTCGTAAATATTCAGTATTTAGATATTTCTTGAATTTATTTATAAATAACAATCCATAATTACAGAAATATTTACTTTGGAAATATTATCCTAGAAACCATCGTTGTGGTAAAACCAAGGAAATACGGAAAAGGAAAACTGGTTACATAAGAGCAATGGAAACACATAATAGTAACGAATAACCCTTTATCCTATTACCTTGGTGATGCCACAATCACGATTTTTGCAATAAATAATCATTATTTCATAGGATTTAAATAAAGACAAATTTTATACAATCTTATAACTATACTTTATTTACACATTACAATCTACACGAATAAAATATTCTTAATTCAAATTATATTAAAAACAACTTAATAATTAAATTAATTTCGTTAAATATAAAAACACTGGATTAATATTATACAATAACATTAGTGTGTGCGCATATAAAATAGATAAAATAAGACAAATGTACAACAATACTGCACATAGAGTTTCTGTGAGTAACAAAAACATGAGATGAACGTTTTGAAAATTACAAAATTGTGTGAATGTGATGAATTTTAAAATGGAAAGAGATTTCACGATTCCGACATGCTTCTTTTCCACTTTTTCCACGTTTGCTCAACAGGTGCCAGCACTATGATCACAATCAATGCGATAACGAACAGTATAATTACGAATAAATACAATCCCAAGATGAATTTTCGCAAGCCTGATTTCTGAAACATTATCAAATACATAAATTAAACTTTGTAAATATTTTACATTTTTTTTCGTGACATTTATACTTTTACACATGCAAATAATATCGACTTATTATTTTTTGCATTACATTACGATTTCATATTTTTGAAATCACGTAAAAACGGATGTGTACGTTTGGACAATATATTTTAATCCATATTTGCACTAGATTTCGTAAATGCCGGATAAATCAAATTGTTTAATTTTATCTTTAAAACTTTATGGCTTATGACATTTATTTCAAATTTATTATATTTATAAATAATCTTAAAAGATACAAGATAATGAAGCAATTCATAGATTACTTACTGGTGCATCAGGATTACTGTCGAAATTATGTGACGTCCTGCCATTGGCACCAAGATCTTTCATCGGGAAGGAGGTAACTCGACTTTCAGTCGTGCGATCGGACACGCATCCTAATATCTGCATCCAGGACATTAACTGTGAGAAAAACGAAAACACAAGGCACACCAATCAGCTAAGCAACAAGCAACTACATACTAATTGAAATTATATTTTCAATAAAGTGTTTAATAAGCAAGCAAAAGCAGACACATATACACAAATGTTAAGTTTTTGTTTTGTTTTTAGATTACTTACGGATAAAACTAAATGAATTAAAACGTGGAATGCTACGTAAGCTACTAGGATCCAATCCATCCACTCCGGAAGTTCGGCTTTGTTTAGTTTTACGGCGAAGAATATTGTAACAACTGGAATAAAATTAGAAAAAAATGTAAGTTAAAAACATTTGTAAAAATAAATTAATGTTTTTTTCAGTAATATTGGTCCTAACATTTAAAATATTATTTTTTTAAAGCTAAATACTTACTGCCTAAAATATGTGCAACATTTCCTGCAAACCAATGCAACCAATTGAAGATAGCTCTTTTCGGTGTGCCCGGATGTGGTCTGAAAAAGGCACCGATTGGCTGCAGGAAACAAATGATAGTCGTTATAGTACCTAAAATTGCGTGCGGATTTCTTTCACTTGTCCACGCCTTTAATTCTACGAATATTAATATAAATGCTACCATGGTCAATGACCAAGTTAAGACCATGAAGAAACGATGCCACTGAAAAAAAAAGGTAATTTACATTATAATTGACACACTGTAATTATTGTTGTTCAATTTAGTTTTGTTAGAAGTTTATATAAAAATTTTAATAATATTCTAGCTGTGTTTTTGTTGTTACACTAAAAAACTGCGTATTATTTTTTTATTAGTTTTTAGTACAGAATGTCTTAAGTATCTTAAACCAGGTCCAGACACTCAGTTTTTCACAATGTTTTATGTACACAGTCCTAGATGTAGCACTTATAACATTGCGTGTAAACAATGATTAGATAGTTTTATCGTTTACACCAAACTTTTGTATGTAAGGTCTAGGATTGTGCATATAAATTGTGCAAAATAATTAAATATTAATTAAAAAACCGATATGCTTGCTTTTTACTACATATTATACTTAACTGAATTATAATTAAAGTATATGTTAGTTAATAAAATAATGTACAAAGCAAAAATGACAAATAAATTTATGTAAGTATTTTTTGTTTATAATAACCAGTAAAAAAATAAGGTAATAAATACAGTAAATACGACCTTAACAACAAATAAAAACTAACGTGTTTTAAATCATTAAATAAAAACAATTTAATACTTTAAGTATCTAAAAATAATATTATTATCTATTCTTGTAAACATGTAACTATAAATTTAGTATTGATTACATTTTTTGTAATAATTTTATTTTGTAACATTTAAAATATCTACTTTTTCAATATTAATTTCATACATTCGTTTTATTTAAATAAATATATGAGTAAGAAACTACATTTAAAATATAACAAAATTTGTTTTTTCTATTTTTATAATTTATCAAATTTTTAGTTAATTCACAATCATTATCAATTACGGTAATTGATTAAATTCCTACAAACAAAATGTTCAAGTGATATAAAATTTGAGTTACAAAAAGCAGAAATACAAAACAAAACAACCTTAAAAATTCAACAAAATTAAAAATTTATCATAATTTCCTTTCTTAAAGATATTTTTTTTAAATATATATCTTACCGCAAACCATAAATCTTTTCCACAAATTTGACTGCCAACCCAAGTTTGTCGATAATACCGGGCAAGTAATATACCAGCTGACGCTGTACCAACCCAAGCCACCAACATGAAAGCTCCGTGTAGTCGCAGCAGGATTTTCGAAGCTGCACCAAGCTCAGAAACATCGGTAAGGTATCGTTTCTCACCTGCTGCTATGTAGCCAATATCATGGAAGCCCACTTTAATGGCTGTAAACCAGAAATTTGTAAAATATAAATATTGTATCTTTCTTTATATAAAATAAAATGTTGATATTATGTTATTACATTTAAATTTGTTTTACAATATGCACTGTTAAAATCTGTGTTATAGTAAGTATAGTAATTCAAATTATCTGTTTATTAATCATATAATTTTATAGAATAAATGTAAAATTATTATACATATTTAATATATTCAAATCTTGGATATAAAACTACACAAAATTATTTAAAATGTTAAAATATTTCTATTAAAATAAGATCACAATTTATAAGCAAAAGTAATATAAATATTTTTGCTTATAAATAATAACCATATGTTGTACAATGAGCATAAAATTGTACTAATTTACCACAAATATGAAAATTTGCAGCACAATTCTTGATGAGTGCTGCAATTCCTATATACAAATAGAAAATTGATATTCTGTGCGAGTTCTACACTTTATAAAATAAAAACTGTACTTTTATTTGACAAACAAACTACACATTCTCATATCAACTTTTCATTTTCCACGACATACTACTACGACATTGTATTTCAATGAGCATATACAATATATTACATTTACTAACCAATAACATATACATAAGTGGCACATTTTTATTAAAGTCGTTAAAAAAAACCTATTTATAAATATTATTTTGTAACGCATAACTTAAATTTATAAACAAAACCAAATTTACGAAATAACCGGAAGAAGTGATAGAAAACCACAATTTTACACAAGTTGATAACAAAATAATTAGATGAGAACAAAAAAATAGTTTGTAAATTTACTTACCGCTAGCGTTTGTTCCAGATACGACTAAAAGATAATATGTGTCCTTAACTAAATCATAAATTTTTCCATTTACCAATGTGCTTTTATCACGAGCAACTCTGCAATATAATTCTCCGTTTGATAGGCTGAAATTTTTTACTTCGATACCTTCTTTAGACTGGAAAAATTAAATTAATTTACTCATTAAACATATTCGCAAATATTATGTTTATGACATTTAATTTTTTTAAATAAAATTTCGGATAACATCTGAATCAACCATGCATATATTGAAAAATGAATAAATGCGTTGAAAAAAGAAAAGTTTGCAGTTTTACATACATACACAATCACGCCATGTACCCAAAAGGGTGTGGCACAAACTAATAAAAAAAAAAAAATATACATAAATAAAATTTAACAAAATGTTTGTATTTCAGTTAATTTTATTGTTGAAAATAATCTAATAAGCTATTTGTATAGTTCTTATTAATAACATAAACTAATATACACAATTTGTTAAATTATATTTACAACTATTTAAAACTGCAGAATTTTCTCTCTTCAACGCACCTTTTGTTATTTATATATAACTGCATGCTAATTAGTTTTAGCAACTTCCTATGGAAAACCTTGTATCATTTGCTTATTAGATTAGTAGCAAATTTTTCTTATAAAATAAACTGATATACAAAGATTTTCGATAATTTTTTTTATACCATTCAAAACTGCAGATATCACACTTTTCAAAGCAATTAAAAAAAAAATACTACTAAGCAGAATTATTCTGAAAAATGTTGCTATGAAAATAATTATTATGTATCATTTTTAAATATCGGCTTAATGAAACTATATTAGAAAAATTAAAATATATTATACATAATTAATTATGAAATAAAAAGTTATCGTTATTATAAATTGTGTTTGCAAATAAATTTTTAAATATATTCAAAGTAGCTATACAATATTACTTTTGTATATTATACTAATTATGTAAGATTAATGAACATTTATATGCATAAGAACCATTAAAAAATGTACAGAGGTTTAAGTCATATCTAGAAATAAATAAGCGTCATTCTTATTGCATCAATCACTTCAACTAAGAAGGTCTATGTTTTGGTTTAAAATTATCTAGGTTAGATTATATAGAATATTTAAATTTAATTTTTGCCAAACGAATTTGAGACTCGAATTTTAATATTAGAATTTTTATGAATGTTCTGGAAGTTCAATTACTAGAAATGTATAAATTGTTTATTCTAAAAATAGATCATTTATAATATTTACGTATTTAGCAATAATCTACAGTATTTATAAAAAAATGTCAAAATTAAAACTATTTACTATTTCTTATCATCACATAAATTATAAATTCATAATAAAAATGTTAAACTTTTTTTTAAACATATTTTTAAACAAATATTATTATGACAAACAAAACAAAATATGGTTAAATTATTATGTGTAAATGATAACAAAATATTAATATTTTTAAGCAATTTTTTTCTAAAATTAATAAATATTACTTTTAAATTGTTTCATTTCAAATAAATAGTAACCGATCAAACTAAATTCTTAATCTAAATTCTAAAATGTCGAGTTTAAATCAGTAAAATTCATTTTTAGTTATTAAATACAGTGAATATTTTCTCTTTGTAATGAGTTAAATAAACTTTTACATTGACGCGTTTCAACTTATGCCATCTCCATAATTTTTAGATTATTTTATTCTTAGTCAGAATTGTATTAGTACGAAAAAAGTGCAAACGTAAAATTTGAAACTATTTTAAACAAATCTGGTTTAGAATGGAGCTAATAAGACCAAACCGTTTTTAGCTTTATCTAAGAATATATGTTTTTAATTATATTGTAATTAAATATTCTTATCATTAATTAAAAAATAATATCAATGATTATTTAATCATAGCAAATGTTTTATTATTTTTAACAATTAAATTAAAATTAAAAAAAAAATATTTTTTCGTTTACAAAGTCTAACTTACATATTATTAATGATATTTAAAAGTAACATCAAAATGTATTTTGTAATAATCAAAATACACATATTTTTATAAAATATTTTTTTTATAAAAATAGAATTTTTAATATCAATTTCCAATAAATAAAAACTCACCCTCGGCAATCTCTCAACATTTAAATTAGGTCTTGGAATTGTCCTGGACATATATGCGTTAACAGTATTTCCTTCTTTAACACATTCAATAACACTATCGTCACCCATTTTATCGTCATCAGAAAGTCCAACAGCTACATAAGAAGCTTTAGACAGCGGTGACATAATTTCAAATTCATAATTTTCACCCTTAACAATGTTTGCTACAACCACATCACAGTCCTTGCTTCTAACACAACCCTCAGGAACACCAAAACAGCCCTTTTCATCAAAACAACCGTTATAGAATGGATCGTCTGTTGCTCGTTCCTAAAAGAAAAGAATTCGAACTTAATACTATACTGTATCAAAAAATGTTGGTAAGCTTATTCAAGCGTAAAAACTATAAAGGTCAAACTGTACATAAATAAGTATTGTAAATTTGGTCACGTGTGTAAACTTAAATTGCAAATAAATGTGGTTTCCAAATCAATTTGAAATTAAATTGTTGATGTTTCTTTTACATTTTAAATTTAAATATAATAAATAAAACATTAAAAAATAAAAAATATACATGCACTTTAGTTTCTATATTGTAATTTAATATATTTTTGTCGAATAAAGATACAAACACCCCAATTCTATAACAAAGTTGTTAAATAAATACTATAACCAATAGAAAAAAATGAAACAAATAAAAATGAACTAATATCAACTGCGTTTTAGTGGTTCAGAACCTACTACAAGCTGTTTGTTCCTTGTTTGATTATGAGCTAACGACTCGAACAATTGAGAATGCCAATAAAGATTGTTAAAAAACTATGTGATTAGTGTCTCGATCATATAGCCCCTATGTTCCACTTAGGAATTACGAGAACTAATATTATATATAATATTATTGGTTAATATTGTTAGCAACAGTACTAAAACTAACAACTTTATTACAAAATTGGATTGAAAATCCTCGACATACATCGTATATAAATTTATGTACATTACTGATAAATTAATGCCCAGTTATCATTAACTTACTTAATATTAACTTTAACAATGATTAACTGCAAAATTAGATTGTCAACTGTCTAATTTCACGCTACCAGTCATAAAGCTGATAAAAATATAAAATACACTGAATTTATTCGAAAATTGCAACGTTAAAACAAACAAAAAATAATGTATATTCTGTAGAACAGAAACGAGCGTGAATTAATAAATAAATTATATAAATGAATTAAATAACAAAATGTATTACATACCCGCTGAGCAGGTGTTGGAATAAAATGTGGTGGCGTAGTTTGAGGAGGAGTTCGCGATGGTGTACCTCTAGGAGCAGGATTTGTAATATCTTCCCTGCGCATTACGCGAACTGGTTCTGATTCTAAACCCACCCAGAATGTAGCATAATTCTGAGCAATTGTTGAACTATAAATGTAAAAAAAAAACAATTTTAAAATCACAATCTTTTAAAGAAAAACCAAGGAACAGATAGATAGATGGAAATAAAAATGTAATAAAAAGCTTTATATAAAAAAAAAACTAATTGACACTTACTAAAAATAGAAAAAATTTCAAAACGAAAACTGCAAAAAATCAAAACCCTCAATAGCTTATAACACCTTTAAAGAAGATAAAGATATTTTAAAAATTAATTTTAAATAAAAAGCATTTAAATCAGCGTTTAGCTTTTTTGTTGTTTAGTAGAATGAACTTAAGTCAAACAAGCAACTTTTGAATTACGATTTCAAAATTGTTTTAATTTCTTTTGTTCTTTCAATCTATATAAAAGATTTAAATAAGTCTTCCACATAATTGTTTGTGATATTTGATATGAAAGACTTAATTCAAATTTAATCTTTTTTGATAAAAACTTTTTTGCCAAACTTCAAAGATTATTTTGTATTATTCTATAATGGTTTTTTTTATATCTTGCTGGTTAAATAAAAAATATCATATGTAAAACAGAAGAAAAAAAAACTATACACAATAAACTGTACAAATTGATACAGAATAGAAACATTATATATCCAAAAATCCACTTACTTAAAAATGACAGTTCCTCTAAAATTTGTTGGCGGTTGCCATTCAAATGTCAACATAGATCCTTTACTCTCCGGATTGGAGTGCGTTACTGAATCAGCGGTTCTTTCGCAATCCAACGTTTTTGTTTTGGCTGGCAGCTGCGTAAAACTACCCACCAATTTTCTATCGTTGACCGTTCTAGCCTGCAGCATAAATCCAGCAAATGCAACATTCTGTTGCGAACCAATATTAACGCGTACTCGACTATTTTCGGCCAATTGTACTACTTCCGGAAAGACGCCAAACGGTGGCGGTGAAGCTTGAGCTAGAATACCGCCGGAGTGGAAGGGCATCATTGAATCACAAACGGTACGTGGAGCCCCATCTGGTAGGGAGGGGATTTGGGGAATTGTTAAGAGTAAGATAAATGAAGTGTACCGAAACATTGTGTTTTTTTCTTAATCTGAAAAGAAATGTAAATTCTTGTTAGTTATCTACATATATTGATAGACTACAGCAGATCTTTCTTTTATTTATTATATTACTAATAATTTAATTTAAAAAAAGTTTAAATATAATTGCATAAATTTAATATTTGCGCATTGGAAAATAAACCTTAGAACAAGGTCTGAAGTACAAGTAAATGTTAACTAAAGCAAATACTAGTAACTCACTAGGCAAATGGTTACAAGGATTATTTTATTACTGTGCCGTCTCATACTATCAAATACTAGATTTATGAGAGTACAAAAAACTTGTCCAATTATTTAAATATAATATAATTTAATATAATGTCATTTGTCAATTATCATGTTTGATAAATAATCTATTATAATAAAATATTAAATATAATATTTATTTTGTAAATAAAATATCTAATAAAAACAAAGGTATCATTATTAATTTGTAGTAATAATAACTTTAAATTATATTTATAAAACTACGTACATTTATAACCGCTCATGCAATTACTAGAAAATAAAAGTTTAATTACTAAATCAATAGAAATGCAATCAAAATTTTAAAACTTAAGTCAATTCTTGTAAAACATTTTATTTACAATTCAAATTAAAATCTTAATTATATTTTACAGTATAGAAATAGATACTAATAATACTTTATAATAAACGAGTTATTTTTTAAATTAATATACGGATCTATTCTGTAAAAAAACTACAGGTTAAAAAAAATAATTCCGGAATTTATTGAAATGTTTACTATATATGTTAGTTAATTATTGTTCTAATACTTTAAATCTTAGAATATTTGTTTTAACATTTCATTAATTTTAACAATAATATTACAGAATAAGTCCGTTAATAGACAATTTTTCATAATTAAATATAATTTAGATAAATGCTCTATAAAATAATTATTAATTAGAATTAAGTGCATTTAATCGTTTTATGATTAGATTTTATTTATAGACATAAATAAAAATATTAAATTATTACTAGTACACTGAACTCATATGTTTATTATTATCAACTTAGAAGATAAAATAATTTTTTTGCAAAATGACTGAATTTGTTTACATAACAATTATGAAATAAGCAATGATTCATTTGCAAAATAAAATCATTTAAAAATTATTTCTTCAAACTGTATACATAATTTAATTAACAATTTCTACAATCTTCTTATATTGTCGCATTGACCTACCTATATAATGAAATATATTTAAGACATTTTTTTAAATCTGCTTAAAAAATAATGATCTATTAAAAATGGAACAATACGTAGTCTAACTACAAATTGAAATCTCCGATAGCAAACAACCTTAGCGAATGATTTTCTTGCTTAACATCTTGCTTTCTTTCTCTCACTAATTCATCTAATATATAAATATATCTCTTTTTATCGTAAGCACCTGTAATTATTAAGCGGAGCAAATAGCTAACGCAATAACATTGGAATGTTGTATCCAACATTTATAGCACAATAAAAATACATTACGTAAGATGCATTATATAATTCAACACCGATATTTGTATGTACTGTTAAAAGATCACGCTTAAGTTAAATAGGATGTATTTAAGAAATACAAAATTTAAACGATCTCAATTTTACTAAATGAAAGTTAATTTATACTTATAAATATTTAATCCAGTGTCAAAATATCAACTTTTTTTATACTTCCAATTTAATTGCAATTAACTTATTTATTGTATGCAGAATCTAGATATTTTATAAATATTTTAATTTTCACTTAATCGCATTGACCTAATATATAATTAGAAAATTTAATAAAGTTGGGAAAATGTATTGGCCTCGCCTGGATTTGAACCCAGGTTTCAACTAGATTACTAGACTACGAGCCCACGACGAAGCAAACATATTTTTCCAATTATATTGTGTTTGTGTCTGCGGTAGCTTTGAATATATGATAAAAAGTACAAATACACTTTGATAAATCATTTACGATTACAAAATAAATAAACAAAAAACAATAATAATTCTACTAATAATTTATCCAATATTAACACTCTTTCCACTATCCCGAAATTAATTTTCTCCAAACATTTCTATCCAGACAAGCAACTCTAGCTTCATTTATATTCATAATACCTCTCATACATGCTCTTCTATTCCTACTGCTTGAAAACTTTTGCTCACATAAAAAAAAACACTCAATCATTCCTCTCTATCTACTTATCGCACGTTAGAAGTATACTTTCAAAATTCACTTATATTCTTTTAACCAAACGTACATTAGATACTCGCTCAAGTCACTTTACAGACAGTAAAGTTATTGTTTTTATTAACCGTCACATACAGAAAGTATTTTAATCATACCAATTTATTTATTGAGATTTTTACAGCGAAGCACAATTTAACCTCTTTGTAATATAAATCAACTGTTTTTAGCGTCAGTCTATCTGTGGACACGTGTAGAACAAATTCGATTAAACGTATTTTTTAAAAATTTGATATTTGAGCTTCGGATATGAATATATTTCGATTTGATCACCTTTTGGTACAATTTATGGAAACAGTCTGCCAAATACTACGTAAGTAAAAAAAATTGTAAACCACTTCCATATAATAATATTGTAAATTTTTTAATAGTTTGCAATATAACCTACATTCTTATATAAAATACAATTCGTAATAATTATTTATGACAATTTTATTTCATTCTAATACGCTATTAATCATTTTCTATAGCTACATAAACTGTACATATATGTAATAAATAAGTTACGCAAAAAATTGTCACAATGTACATATTATTTATATGTTTTTTGCATTTAATAAATTAGTCTATATTTTAAAATGTTATCAATACGTATTTTAGATAATAACGTACTCTAAATTGTAAATGTAAAATATTTTAGAAAGATAAAATATAAACTACAAGTGTTTATAAATAAATGTAAAATTTTAAATACATAAATCCTTCAACCATAACAAATGCACTAAAATAATCATAATAATTATAAAGTCTAATTAAGTTTTTAACATATAAATTAGTACAACGATAACTCTAAAACACTAGTCACGTTTACAAAATGATTTTACAGTTATAACAAAAGAAAACTGGTTAATGTTATTGCTTATAAATATTCTATAATAATTTTTTTTACAAGCAGAAAATTTGTTTTTTATAAAATTGTAAATTGCAGAAAGATATTTTCATAAATATCGTTTTAATTCTTGTTTATTATTATAATTAGTTGAATAATAAATGACGCTGTATATAGATAAAATATATTGATTTTAAAAACTTACCAGCAGTTTTTTCTATTATAGATCTAACAAAAAATTGTAGAACATAATATAAATAGAAAATATTATTTACATGTATCTAATAAACTCGAATCTTTGGTAATAGTAATAACAATTATTGTAACTTTTTAAAAAGACAAACCAACTTTTGTAATTACTTTCTAACTGTAGAATTGTATTTTTTCATATTTATTCCATAATAAATCATTCTTTAAATGTAAATTAAGAAAAACTAGACTTTTTGTGATAACTGAAAAAGTATCACAAGGATTTTACCAGCGTATTGTATTAAAAACTGATAAATATTTAGAGTAATATTTAAATATTTATTGCATAAAACTAAAACAATAAATACGTGTAATATGAATGAAAAGTACTTATGAATTACAAAATTTCAGTAATTATAAATAATCATATTATAAGTATTCATCGGGAAAAAAGATAGATATCTTTTTTCCTGATGAAGATGGATAATGAGTTCGTCGAAACGTCGATTAATAATAAATTAAATATTTATACAGAACTAGAACCTAAAACCGTTTTATTATAAATTATCATATTCCTAAATTTTAAATTAATAATTAAGATACTTTTAAAGTAAATGACTGTTATTACTACAAAAAATAACACACTTTTACTTTGAAATACTATGCAAACATAGTAAAAAATCTTTCAGATCTCATTATATTAAAATAAAAAAACTTCAGATTTTTAATTCTGTATACATTTTAATTAAAATTCAACATTTCGATATACTGAACATATATCATCATCAGAAATATATATATATATATATATATATATATATATATATATATATATATATATATATATATATAATAAAAAGAAATAACTGAATGTTCGCTAACTTTTAATTGCCTTGACATACCGTAATTCCCGTAAACAAATATATACAAACTATATATATATATATATATATATATATATATATATATATATATATATATATATATATATATAAAGTTAAATTTTCTTATAAAAAATGTACGTTCAATTTTTTTTAAATTCTTATAATTTTTAAAATTCTAATAATTCTAATATTTTATTATACATACAGGATGTTCAATTTGAGCAGCTACGCATGAAAATCTCGAAAATTCTAAGAGATATATTTCTATTTAATTAAATTACATTTTCACTTTCAAACATTAAAAATATTCATATTTACATATGTAATTACCGTGTATAATAACTTAAATAATGTACCCGTTATATTAATATATAAAAACTAATTTTCTACATTTCCTATTTAAATAAATTCCTAGCAAAATTTATATAACTTCAAACAAAATTTCATCTACAGGAAACCAAAAACATAAAAACCCGTTTGTACGTATATTTCTTAAAATCATTTGACTAATTGTAAATTTCGTTGAATGAATCAAAATTCCAAAGCCAACTGAGATCTGTATCAATACAGCTATTTCTAATGATTGCATGTGTACCGGCCCTAAGAAACAATAAACAATGCTGTCCATGGCACACTTGTTTCCAACGACAAAACCACGAGAACGTCAAGTATTATAATAACAAATATCGAAGGTTACTTTGACCACGACAAGTTCCAACTTACTTTCTGCAATTTGATGCGTTTCAGGGTCGTATTTGAGAAGATTAAAAATGATACACACATACACACTTTTCATAAACTAAAAATAATACATCTAAATTGTCATCGCTAATGGAGATTCGTATATCACCAAACTAAAATTATAACTGACATACATATTTAAAATAAAGTGCTTTTATGTAACTATTTCGGATTTACCTGATCTTAAGTGACCATTAAATAAACTATTATTAGTAAATGATAAAATGAATTACTAGTGATAATAAAAAAGTATCATTCATTTTTGCACTGATCAAATAGGTACCACGTGTACTAAAAAGTGAATAAGCATAAAATAAATAATTTTTTTCAAGTCACACATACTTTGAAAATTTATTGATTCTATCTAAATATTTATTAGACAAGATAAGTGTAATCTTTAATAGTATTTAAACATTTTCTACGCATTTTTAAAACATTCAATTAAAAATCAAAGAAATTTTTTGAATGTTATCAACATTTTATTACGACCAGCAAACTAAGACAATGATTAAATGATTAGATTAGATTAGAAATAAAAAAATTTTATTCACTAATAGTTATGTTTTGTTACGTCATATTATAATAGTTCCGTATTCGTTTTAATTTATAAAAAGTAAACTAATTGTAAATAAAAATGATTTAATTTAGTTTTGCAATTGAAAAAAATAATCTTAGAAATAATTGTAATTGTTATAAATTTGTAATAGCAACACAATTCATCTCTCTAATTGACAAATGTTTGTATGTATGTTTGTATATATGTTTCTGCCCCATCTCCTCCTAAACCCCTGAACCGATTTTGATGGAAGTGGTGTCATTTTAATTGGTTCATCCCCTATTTGAGAATAGGCAAGTTTCATCTTTCTACGATTTCATCTTGGTTCTCAAAAATTTGAAAAACTATGTTAATAATGCAAATGTCAAAAATAAACTTAGATAGCTATGAAAAAAATGAATGAAATAAATAAATAAATAAACAGCTGTCACAATATATAGCAAGTACATTTTTTTTATTTTTTACATATTTTTCATTAAAATAAGAGTAAAAAGTACATTTCATTGATATTGTTGTATTATAAAAATTTTGTATGATGCCCAAATGAGCAAAATCTAATATAAACGGCTATCTATATAAAAATATATATATATATATATATATATATATATACATATATATATACATATATATTGTGCTAGTAGTAGTAGTATGCACTCTACTATCGTACTCTACTAATGTAATTAATAGTACAATTCAGAACCAATAACCTAATTTCAAGATAAATACAATTACATAAATAAAACTTTATAATGCATAATTAATTAATAACAGTTATTACTAACAAACAAATGCTAACCTTTAAATACTATAAGACCATGACCAACTACCCTTATTCTAATAATTTTAAATGGTAATCAGATAGGTAACAGATTATCACATTGTTCTGAAAAGAACACGCAAAGCGATGTTGTCCGGCCAAAGTAACCAAGTCAAAAGAATATCGATTAAAGAACACTTGCTATAGCGAACAGTGACCCTTAATCATAATTACATACGTTGGGTTTTTACCAGAATTAGTCACCGTTTGTTTCACCGTTCACATCGCTCATGAGAGGTTCGAAGACATAAATGGGTTGTTTCGTATAATGAGATTTGAAATGAGGGTGATAAAAAATTTATTTTGGTCGCTTGACCTGAACTAGATATGTTCGTTCTTTCCTTCTACCAAATTTATTAGTTTTTTATTTCTAAAATACAGACTGAATAAAGTCTATTATAAAATACCGTCGAATTAAACTTTTTTGAAACTCAAACTTTATAAAAACTGACAGCGAAAAATATATTTATAGTTATAGGGCTATATTAGTGGGGGGTGTACAAGCATATACATTCCGTCAAAAGATTTTTTAATTTAAATTATAAATTTTTTAATCTAATTACTTGTTTGTATGTCTTGTTTGTTTTTTACGTAGAATATATCGAAACATTGATTTTTAAATAAAATATATATAAAATTTAATTCGAAAGCATTTGTATTTTAATATAATCAATTCTGAAAGATGTTAATAATATTCAATGTAAAAGTATATCAAACTTTAGAGTATTTTATTGTGTAATATATTCTGCCATATTTTTATTTTTACTACACACAAAATGACATTGTAATACACTATATTTTAAAATACATAAAAATATTGTCAATTCATTTTGATTATTTGTTATTTTCGCAAGAAACAAATCAACAAATTTATAACCAAGTACTTAGAAGAGAAGTCTTTGTCATACATAGTTCAAAAATACATAATCTAATTTTAGAACCAGACAAAATATTTTTTAAAACTCTATATTTTATTATCATTTGATATTAATCATTCCTTTCAATAAATTTGGTCTTTGTTCTAAATCCAAATTCCTTACAAAAATTTATGTGTTCTATATACTTTTAATGGAAATAGAGAAAACATCAAAATTTAGATTTTTATCAATATTATATGTATATCATTAAATAATTTCGGCATAGTAGAAAAAGTTTGTGACACATCTTTTTGGATACATGGCATGATTGTGAATGTATGTATGTATTATTTAATTATCAATAATTTAATATTTAATAAATTTAATTATAAATATGTAATACATCAATAGCACCTTATAGAAATAAAAAATATCAAACATATATCAAAGTTAATATAATACAATGTTTATTTAATTTATAAATATCTGATATAAATTTTCAATTTTCTAATAGTTATTGTTACAGAATTGCTTAAATATTTTTCAATAATAAAATATATTAATAAATTGTTTATATTTTATTTTAAAATTAAAAATTAACATTGTTTATTTTGATTCATATCTAAAATATATGTGTACATAAATATTAAGTTAGCAATAATAAAACAAAAACCTACAGACAGATTTATCTGACCTTAAATTACATATATTAATTTAGTCTCATACATAGAAAATATACAACCTTCTATTGTCTACATGAAATTCTGAAAAAAATTATAGAGTAAAAAATACTCACATAATTTCAAGGTAAAATATTTGTTAGGCAGACCTATTTTGATAACAATTTTAACGGCTGTCATACATGCATTTCTCTAATAGAAATAAATTACATACTTATCAGAAAATATTTATTTTTTATTATAAATAACCAATTAATATAAATTAATTAATTAAGTCTTCTTTATTAAACTAGTAATTACTAGATTTATATTTAAGTTTCAATATGATATAATTACTGATTACTCTTAGGCAGAGAATACATTTTCACAAGTACTTTAAGTACTACGAGATACTAAATTAATAAGATAGTACTTTTTTTATAATATGCTTATCAAAAGTGCATTTATAAATTAATAAATATTAATTAGTCTTAAATTACCCGAGTATTTATCAGATTTTTCCTAAAATAAACAAATTTTGAAAAATATTAGCTAAAAGTTATAAATTAGTAGATATTTATTTATATTTGTAAATGTTACACCCCAATCATGAATACGGATGAAGCAAAAGTTGCTTGTCTAGATAGGAATATTTGGAGGAAACTCATTTCGGAAAAGTGGAAAGAGTTTGTGCTACATCCTTTTAGGTACATGGCGTGATTGTATAAACTACCCACTAAACCACCCTGATATAATCTAATTATTATATAGTTTAATTTAATTGCAGTATAGATTAGGCAAAAGAAAAGTAATTTGGTTTTTTTAAACGAAAAATAAAAAAGGTTTACGAACAGAACAATTTTACGATTGGAGAGTACAATATAAATTATATATTAACAATAATTTACAAGGAATAATATTATCACATCGTAATTCTTGTTATATTAGTTACAAACAAGTAAACAATTAGTAATTTCATGCAAATAATTTAAAAACTACGATTAATCTAGTATTACCTTGAAAATACTATCCATGAATCATAACTATAACAGTGAAATGTGTTTCATATATGATAATTTAGTCATTATGAAAAAAAGATGATCTTATTCATATAACGACGTACATTTTTAATACTTATCTACCTGTAAGTATTTATTACGACAGTGACTCTGCATTTTTTGTAAATATAAACCGATTGAAAATATGAATATAATATTTTTTTTTAAATTTCCAGTATAATTTATGGACAATTATTTACATTTTTTACAAGCTTGAAAATGACATGCATATAATAACTTTTAAAATAATCAATAACTTTTTTTTTTAATGTTGTTAGTGTCGATGTACTACTTTTGTTGTTATTTAATTTTAATTTACGTAATAGAAAATGAAAGAAAACTTAATATAAAAAAATAATTCACTATACTATAATAAATTTCTAACAAAATATCATCGAATTGAAATTTCACCATAATTACATATATACATACAAAATCATGCCATGTATCTATAAGGGTATGGCACAAACTCTGTATATTTCAGTAGAAATTATAGTTTTAGTTTATAGAAAAATAGTTTCTGCCAAGCATTATAAAAACAAGTATTTCTCTTCATAATTTCAAAATTAAAATTAAAATAAACATTATTTGAATAAAATTAGTTAAATTAACTGTGGCAGATATATTTATATAGTTATTTATTTTATAATATAGGAGTAAAATATTTCATGTATTTGTTTTTCTATAGCTTACAGCTGTTAATAAAGTTATAATTATTATTTTTATTATTATTATTAATGATATTTCAATAAACAGATATTTAAAATTTAAAAATATTGGTTACCAAAAAAATAAAAAATCATTAATGTTTCTATCTTTATTATTCTTATCTAAATAATAGAAATTTATAATCATATAAAATATTTTTCAAGATACTGTAAATAATTTGCTATATTACCTATTTAATTTATATATCAACCTTGTATTAAAGATACATTAAGGTCATTAAGGTATTATAATTAAACCTTCATAATTATATTTTTATTTTTATTTCATTTATAAATTGTAATCTGTAACATTATAAAATAACTTGTTAGAATGAAAAATTTGCATTTACTAGAAAAAAAAATTCTGTAGCACTATAAGTTTGTTCAAAATATCACCATAAAACATTAGAAAAATCCGAAGATTGACAGAACAGACTAAGTAAATACGTCTAAACCATCTTGATAAATCTGCTATTGCACAACATGCGTTAGAAAATCTTCATGATGTAAAATTCGAAGATACTGTATTGATGAGAGAAGGCATTGATTTAAATAAAATTTGGCCTCTAATTAATAATTTATAAAATTCATAATCTGGTTACTTATTTTGTTACCTAGTAACTTGTTTCGTTGTTCTGTTTATTTATTATATATGCCATTTGTTTAATTTTTCCTGATGATGAGAATAACATACGTAGAGTACGATGAAACGTCAATTTTTTTAATTAAAATTTATACAAATTTATTTTAATATAATGGGTTCTGAAAGATTTTTTACTTAATGTGAAAGATTTTTTTTCTGTGTATTCACATTTTTACATATTTTTTTATCCAAATACTTGAACAAATGCAATCTCATCTAGTTTATTGATAAAAAAAACAACATTTCAAAAATCCGGTTTAAATTTTCTAATTTACCTCGCATATTTACATCGACCGCGGCCGGTAGCTGCAACTTACTGTCACGTGACAGACAAACATGTTACGACACTCATACACACCAGACGATGTCATATTTAGGTCACAATCGTCAAAACGCGTGTCTATGAATGCAATTCTGTACTCATTATTAAAGTTAATTAACGCAATACAATTGTGCGAAAGAAGTCTCCACTCAGGCTGAGTGAGTGTAAAATTATTGTTTTTACTTAGAACTACGTAGCAAATAAAAAATATCGATGGCATGATACTGCGTTTTTCATAATAGTAGTCGTTATTTCATGAATTATCTTTTACATAAACGAAAGTATTTATGTTTGTTTTTTCTTTCAAAATTGATTAGTTTAATGTTCTGTAATAAAATAAGTAATTACATGTGTTATGTGTGTAGTCAAAGATATTTATAGTTAGTTAACTATTCTGGATGGTTTTAATTTATTAAAATGCATTTAATTTTTTTTTTTTTTAATTCTAAATAAATGTAACATAATACTTCATTTAGACCTCTGTAATTTTATTTTATATATAATGTAATAATATTATTTTTGTTTCATTACATACATATACAATTTTTATTTACATATTTTGGCAGTACCAACTAAAATAAGAAAATATAAATTACATATTTACCTAATAAATCACTGTATACTATTTTCAAATAATCAAACTTATATATTATATATTATCATTATATACTTGGAGTTAATAAATAATTTTTGTCAGACATGGTTGAACAAAATAAAAATGAAATTTATCATTTATCAAAAGGTAAATAATACAGTGTCTAACTTTTAGATATTGCATTTAAAATGCTAATAAAACATTTTTTTATAAATTTTGTAACGTTAATTTATTTAATTAATGATATAGTACAATATGATTTCGTGAACATCTAATTGCCTTTTTGTTTTCAAACTGACTTAATTTTTTTTTTGAATTTCACAATTTTTTTAGATGTATATGTTGTAACTATCACATAATTTTTTTAAATCTGTAACATTGTAATATCCACTATATTATTTAAAAAGTTACCACCTTGAAATCTCAGAAATAAAAATAAATGATTTTTAATTTTAGAATAACAAACTTGCAAAATTTTGATATATACTGAATAATAATTCAGAAGCTCAAAGCTCTGAGTAATAAATACTACGCATTACTCATATAACATGAATTTACGAAAAAAAAAATTTATGTTATTAAATTTGTACAGAAAAATATCACTTAAAACGAGTGATAAAAATGTTACTCATTGGGCATGACTTAGCAAATACATAAAAAACTTTAAATTTTATTTGTTTTCTTATAAAACTTCAAATACATTAAGTACTTTTATTTAAATTTATTTATATTTTGTCTTTTTATATAGGTATATTATCTTGTAAAATAATCACGAGTTAACAAAAATCACAATATAGAAAAACAATTTCTACATTTATTTATGTATTAAATTCTTTCTTCTTTTAATCATATTATATATAATGATTATTTTTGTAATGTGCTGTTGAACATATAAACTATGCAGTTGGAATTCTAAATTCTGCAATAGAAACTTCATATTTGTGCATAATTTTTTTCTTTTTAACTTTTTTAATTAAGATTGTTGTATTATTTTTATAATTATATCTGATTGTTATTAATATAAATAAATAATAAAATATTTATAATGTATGATAGGTTTGATGATTACAAATAAAGTTTATTCTGTCTATATTTCTTTTCAAGTTAGCTAGTTTTTTTAGATTTATATAGTTATATCGATATATTAATAATATTTTTTCGAACAAAAAAACCTTTAAAGAAAATTGCATGAATTTATTATTTGTGCAGTAGAAAAAAGTCTTAGAATAAAGTCTGTTCAATTCAATTTCATTGTTATACACTTTCTTACGATCAAATTGAGCGTGTTCCAATGAACTTTTATAAAACTCAATACTCGTATGTGGTGGCATGTTATAAATTTTTTACCGCATCAATACAGTTCAATAAACCTTACTTATGTAATATTTAAACAAGACGAAATTAGAAGTGCCAAGTAGGAAAAATAAATATTTAATGTTTCTCGTTTGAAAATTGTGTCTGTATATAAATAATAAATGTACATAACCTAAAAATTATATATGTATGTATATTTGCAATTTTTATTAACAGTTCTCGTAATTTCAAAACTATAAATAAATAATAATATGACATATATTCCAACTTTATTCTAATCTACCTTTTTCATCGTTAAAATATACAGGGTGTTTCATTGGTAAACGGAAATACTTAAACGGTGAATAGAGGTCACCGAGGCGGTTCTAGAAATACCCCATTTATTGGACCTGACGGTCTTTGTAATCGAGATACAGGGTGTTTTATCGATTTTGCTTGTTTCTTCCTGAGGTCATAACTCTCGAACCACCCCGTATATTTTTTTGATATTTGGTACACATGTTTTTCATTCAGAGCCCAAATGAGCCACTTACTATTTACAAGAAAAATCCAGGTCCGGATTAACAAAAAAATAGATAGCAATTGTGACCTTGAAACAACACCCTGTATATTGAAATTTTCAAAATCCGTTTGCATATTTGGAAAGAGCACAAAAAACTAAATTAAAATGTACACTTTAAATTTTTCCGCAGAAAATTTAACTATTCACATTTTGAACTTAAAGTAAAATTTTTAAGAACTTAGAGCCAAAAAAATAGTTATTATTAACTTTTAATAATAAATTATAAAACTTTTGAATCCATACTCATTTTAAAATTATTGAATAATTATTAAATACATTGGTTTCTAATTTTATAGTTAAAAAAAAAAAAAAAAAAAAAAAAATAGTAAAAAAAAATTAAAAAAAAAAAATTAAAAAAAAAATAAAAATAAAAACCAATGTATTTAATAGTTATTTAATAATTTTAAAATGAGTATGGATTCAAACGTTTTATAATTTATTATTAAAAGTTAATAATAACTATTTTTTTGGCTTTAAGTTCATAAAAAATTTTACTTTAAGTTTAAAATGTGAATAGTTAAATTTTCTGCGGAAAAATTTAAATTGCACATTTTAATTTAGTTTTTTGTGCTCTTTCCAAATATGCAAACGGATTTTGAAAATTTCAATATACAGGGTGTTGTTTCAAGGTCACAATTGCTATCTATTTTTTTGTTAATGCGGACCTGGATTTTTCTTGTAAATAGTAAGTGGCTCATTTGGGCTCTAAATGAAAAACATGTGTACCAAATATCAAAAAAATATACGGGGTGGTTCGAGAGTTATGACCTCAGGAAGAAATAAGCAAAATCGATAAAACACCCTGTATCTCGATTACAAAGACCGTCAGGTCCAATAAATGGGGTATTTCTAGAACCGCCTCGGTGACCTCTATTCACCGTTTAAGTATTTCCGTTTACCAATGAATCACCCTGTATAATCAATTGCTATACATTTTTTTGCTATAAAACAATCAAAAATAATTGGTTACATTAAATATAGAGGTTAAATACATATTAGCTTTTGTATTTTCTTTCAAATATTTGTTCAACTGAATTTTTTTTTTCAACGGAAAATTTTACTGGAGAAAATAATTGACATGTGACTAAAATTGAAGCAGTGGAGCAGCCAATATTTCGAAAGCTCCGACTCCGTTTTTGCTCTTAGCAAAATCATGCTTCGAGCTCCGATTTCAGCTCCTGCCCTATTCATAAATAAAAAAATTTGTCTAGAAAAATGCCCAAAGCCAAAACGGAATATAAGTAGTCCCAATCACCATGGAAATATATCTAAACTTATCTCAACGACAACATCGCAAAAATTTCAAAATATCTTTTCCATATTATCAATCAAGTAATTCTTAAGCTATACCCTCCACGGTCAATATTACTGTCAGCATATTTTGATACTGACAGTACTACCAATAAGTATCAAAATATTTGAATATTCTTCAATACTTAACCTTACACGATCAATAATACTGACAATATTTTTAGATACTGACACTATTAGTGATCGTGTAGTGTCTGCTAAAAGTAATCAGTCTTTTTTAACGAGCGAAACTCAGCTTTACTGATATTTCAATTTAATGTAAATGACACTAAAACAAGAACATTTATTGCAACTTTCCCGATATTACTGAAACATCAATAAAAAAGTGAAAATACTGTTTACATAACTACCTGTTTCAATTACAATTAGTATTCATTAGAAATTTGCTTATAATCAATCAAATACTTCAATAATTTACAATCAGTCAACCTTCAATATCACTTCCTCAGTCATTAACCCTCGGCTCCACGCATACATCAACCAAGATGCATATAAGGAGTCCCACCGGCATTCATGGATGCCTAAACGTAAAACGGAACCAAACCCGAAGTTGGTTCCAGCAGGTACCGTTATAATCTGGCTTATGTTTAACGCGCTTCCGGTATAAGTAATTAGTATGAATTACCAATTATCGTCATTACCACCGCAGTAAGCGCGACACTTTCCGTTCTTTACAGCTCAATGCATCTCATTAGACGTTTTAAAGTTAGCGTGAAATTACGTAGTCCGAAACTATTTACGTTTATTGGTTTGATCGTTATTGTTTTTACTATATTGTCTGGTTTATTGAAAGTTAATTTTTTTTGTTTGTTTTGAGGAAGTTAATAATATTTATAAATAATATTACATTTCCTATTGTTTGTATTTTGTATTTTATTATTTGAATTTGTTGTATTGGTATAGTATACACATACGTACATTCAAAGCCGTGCTCACTAATTTTGGCGCTTGAGACAACGAATATTTTTTTCTAAGATTTCTTTAATATTTTAATATAAAAATTGGTTTTAAAAGAAAATCATCCTACAATATACATATATGTTGTCTACAAAATAATTTATTGAAAAATGATATATAGCCATACATCTTTGTTTTTCAAGGGGTTGTTATAGTTCAATTATTTTTTTAAATTTTGATTTCAGCATTAAATTAATATAATTTAAAACATCGTTATTAATATACAAAAATTTAAATAAGGTTACGTGCAAACACAGTAATTATTGATTTGTTCAGTTATACACAATTTAGTAATAATAAACTTGCAATGCTACAGTTATTTAATGGACTAAATTAAATACAAAAAAAAATAATGTATGATAGAATCGGATGTTACTTCAGACATTTCTAATTTTTTTTTAATGAACCAATTATTTTAAATTTTGTTAAATTGCTTTAATTTTAGCGCCCCTAAGACTCGGCGCCCTGAAGCTTCATCGCCTTACCTATCGGTCAATCACTTTTTTAAATTTTTACTGTTACATATTATAAACTCCAGTTACATTTTTTTGTAAATACAATAAAAACTGTTTAAAATTAAAGAATATTTTGAATACTCGAAAATTAAACGAAAATTACAGCTTTTGTTTGTAAATTGTATGTATAACGGACATTCATCACATTGAGCATGACCAACATTATATGTGTAATTAAATACATATTTGTATAATTAGATCAACATATAAGGTGTAACAGACATATCCGACATAACTTAAATAATAATTCAAGGTTTCAATATTGAAATTTAAAAAGTATTACTCATTACAAACTTATAGTGGTATTCTGAATAGATTTATAGCACTACAGAATGTTTTGTCTTTTTCATTTGATAGAAAACAGACAACAGACTGTTCAGAATATCCTCATTATTTTAGTAATACATATGTGAATAACTGCTAACAGATATAACTGAACATTTCCGAAAAGTTTAGTATATTTTCCAATTTAAAAACCAAATAATTTCAAATAAAATGTTAAGTTCTGTACAATAATAGCAAGAAATAAAATTACATAACTAATAATCATAATAATGCGAAAGAAAACAGCTAAACATCTGCCAATGTCTTAAGAACGCAATTCACAACTAATCTCATAAATAATGTAAACATTTCTATACAATGAGTGAAGCGTGCCAGAATCGTCTTTTGTCTTCACAATCAAATAAACATCAGGGATGAGTCAGTCAATTGTTTCAAGATTATTGTAATTTTCAATTGTTTCAACGTGAGAATACTTGTCAGTTGTGTTCTTGAATAAATTTTAAAACTGATAATTATATAAAGAGACGCGCCAAATCATTATCTTCTGAATATAATAGAAACGTATTAATGTAAACATCTAACTTATAGAAACTTTACCTGTTAATTGTAAAAATTGTTCGTTTAATACCGCGATAGCTAAACATTTATTCCGCGGAAATCAAAAGTGAATGCAATACCGATTAGTCATAGTTAGACTAAAATACTATTAGACATATTTAATCACAAAGTAACAAATATTTTCTAAAATTAGAAGCATGTTGATTAGTCAAAATTAAACGAAACACTATTAAACCCAGTGAATACAGTGAAATACATCAATTAGTCATAATGATTAGTAGAAAATATGTGGTACTTTGTGACTAAATGTGTGATTATCTAATTGTGAATAATTGTGCGTCCATTCTAAGGTTTCTTCTTGTGTTTCATGAAATTCAAGACCATTTCTTGATCTTGACAAAAATCAAGACAAGAAAATATATATGCAATTTTTGTCAAGACAAACACCAACTGCATATTAATTTAATTTACATTATTTCCAATTTTTTTAAAATTATATTCTGTAAAATCCATGTGACACGATGCATTAAAATGCAGAAAATCAACGCGTTAAATCAGTATTCAATCATTTCTCAGTGTTGAAAAAGAAACAGTAAAAATTAAATTATTGAAAAAAGACGAAATCTATTCTTCGAGTTGTTAAAGTTTAAAAACCACTGGTTTAATACATAAACTCAACGAAGAGATATTGTAATAAATATACTTTCTTGGTAATTATTTTTATAAATAATTTATGTCACTTAAATGCATTGCATCTATCAAGTTATACAATAGGAAGCTATCAAGGATTATGATTTTATAATAATTGCATTCGTTTGGCAATAAATAATAATCTGTATATTTTTGTTAACCTTGAATTGTAATTATTTATAAACAAATCTAATAAATTGCATGAACCATAATACATAATTTTGTTTTTGAGAAAACCATTTCAATAAAAGATATTCATTATAATCTCTTTGCGCTCCAAGATTTTTTTTCATAGCGTTAATGTTAATTTCGTGCACAATTAAGAATTAACAACTATATATATATTATAATTCTATATCAGTTTTCCTTACGTAAACTGTTTATACATATTTCTTTTTATAAACGTGATAAAAATTAACAAACACTATTTTACGTGCCAACAGAAAAAAAGTTTTTTTTTTATAAATATTATGTTTCACACAATATATTCAAGTACATTTACATTATTAATGAAAAACATTTCTTATTAATTTTTACTTTACAAATTGAAAATATAACGTATTTCACAGAAATTCAATCATAATATTTAAGAAATAACACGGTAAATAAAACGTAGATTACGTATTGATTTTATAGTATATTTCTAAATAATTTATAATATTATACGAAGTTCAGAAAACTGTTCATAACGTTTAATATTGTTAAAAGAAAAGTAAAGAACACATTTCTTTCTAGAAATATTATATCACAAATTATGCAACAGTGATATTAAAAAACAGATTTGACGTTTATAATATAATTTTCTTATACACTGTTTGATACTTACGTACAAACTTCATGTATATTTGGTTAATGTCAATTTGTCAAACTAAAAGAGGTCTGTCAATAGAAATTTTATCTAAGTGTTTACTCGAACTTTATATGTTTATGTCAAATTTTGTATATTTTGGATTTGTTGGTGACTTGTACTCATATAACTTCACCTTAGTTCAGAACTAACTGAATTATATCTTTTTGTCACATCGAGAGGCAATTTCTTTGTTGTTCCATATCACAAAACCTTACTTTCAAGAAAACAATGTTTAAAGTTACTAAACTGAATTATTTATAGTACAAATATAAAGTCAATTCGAATTTATATTTCCAAAACTACTAAAATTAAAAAATAGATAGAAAACAAACAAATATTGCCAAAAATGGCGTATGAAATAAACAAGAAATCAACTGACGATGTTAAGATATTTATGGAAAAAGTATTTTAAAAACATTATATTTTTATTACAAAAGTAGTCGTAACTTTTATCACTATTTAATTCCACTTATACCAGATTATATAAAAAATATTCTTTATATACACATTAACAAAAATAAATTTTTTATAAAAGCTGATAGTAAAGCTAAGTTTAAATGGAACGGCAAAGCGGCACGAAAAAAACAATTTGTGTTCTGATTGCAATTTTGTTATCCATGCTAAAACACTTTTAGATAAAAAAAAGTTTGAATTTTTTTAAATTAAGAGTGTAGATTATTACATATTTATTTATATTTATTATATACACTCGTCAAAAAAAACGCGCCACTCGAAAACAATTTAAACAAAATTGAATGAAATTTTGCGTCCGAAAAAAATTGAAGTTTCATCTCCCCACCACACTCCACACATATTTTTAACTTTAATTAATCAATGATAATTTTAATAAAATTATTTTTCTTATAAGATTCAAACTAATGTATATAATTGGGTGAAATTTGACACGAAGATATCTTAATGTATAAAGAGGATGATAATCTTATAGCAAGTGTTGAAAGTAAACGCCATTAGCATAAAAACATCAGACATATCTGCACACGCCTCTCCATATTACGAAAAATATTCATCGACACATAGAAAATCACAGCTTCAATTTCCCGCAAACACGCAATTTCCCTTCATTATTCATGCTTCTCATACACCAAGGTATATCCATGACAAACTTTACTCGATTACGTGTTTTCATATAAAAATTATAAAAAAAAAATCAGAGATCAAAAGCAAATAAAACATTTTATATTTCTACTATATTATTTTTATAAAGTTTTATGATCATATTTACGAAACAATTTTTTTGCTACTACTGTAATAAACTATTTAATACATTATCATTAATTATTTTTAATATTTAACAAATGTATCATTTCCTTTCCAGCAAATATGTATCGTGATATATTGTAATTAACGAAATAACAAGTGTATAAATCTAAATTGGAAAATTACTATTTCAAATATATGTAATTACCAAAAATTACTAATAAACATGTAAATTATAATTAAAATACAATTATATTTAAAATAAATAATACTATATATAAATAAAATTGGAAAAACCACTCGACGAAAATCATTAATTTAAAAGAAATACATTTTGAAAATTTAGTTTGACGTCATTTCCCCGTAGCTATATTACATTTTAAAAATATAATATTCATAAATTTTCCAAAATGATAAACAATGGACACAGTTGACATATAGGTATATTATCAATAATGCAACAACGTCATTAATAATTTTTTTGTAAATTTTTAAAGTTATCCACCAATTTATAAGATTGTAAAGATTTTAAGAAAATCTTTAATTGAATTTTACCGTAATTTTAAAAGATTTTTACTAAGATTATTATTAATTTGTACACCAGATTGTACAAGTGGTTTCCCTATCATGTTAATTATAAAAATAATAATTAATAATAAAAATTATTAATGGGTTATATAATATCAATTAAAACATTAAATTGTCCAATAATTATCAGTAATATTCATTTAAAAAATTGTCATTAAAAATTATCTCACTTTCATTAAATTTAATCTAAATATCAATTTATATACAAACATTTAATAATTAACAAAGAAGAATATTGACATTTAATCTTGATAATAATGTCAGTATAAACAATTAATTTTTTATGAAACTCAACAAAAAATTTCACCATTTTCGATTAGGTTCATTACCATCAACAATTTATTTAAAAAAAAAAAGATATCTAGGATTCATCAAAAATGCAATAGAACACAACCGATCTGACTTTCACTTATAAAGAAAGGAACGTATGAATACAAAACTGTAAAACCGTTTCACAGATATACCGCTATTGCACCTGTTGGCCATAACGTTGTGACGTCATAAAACCAGAGACGGATTATTGGATATATGAACATACAAGCTACATACCTAAAACTATATTAAATAGTTCAAAAACAAAAATAAATTTTCAATTACATTTTGAGAAAATTTTTATTTTAGATCCAAGATTTTTACTTTTAACTTTAAACTAAACGTATTTTTGCACTGTAAACTTTTGTTTTTCCAATATCAATTAAAATTTAATAGAAAAAAATAATAATAGTAAAAAATAGTAGAACTATTTTAAAAAAATTTGTATAAAATTATTTGGGTCTATGTCAGTTAGGTCTCAAACTTGCGAAACAGATTTCGAACCTACGTTAGTTCCATCCCAAGGTATACATCAATTTGCACCCGACAACAGGTAAAGATTGACCCAACTGATGCAATTTTAATAACATAACCTAACATAATCTAACCCTTAATATTAATAGAAATTTTCCAAATTTTTCATTACGCACAATTTAAAAATCCATTTTAAATGGTCACAATAAGTCATGTTTCTAGAATTATAGCAAAGTCATAAACAATCTATCTGTTTAGACCTTTTATTAAGGGCAGATACAATTGATTGACCTACTATAAACCCGACTTACGGACGGAACTGGCGAATTATTTACTATTTAGTTCAGAAACATAGAGTAGCAGCATATACCAAGTTAATCACGCGACTAAGAGACGATTAGCGCCGTCAATCGTTTTCAGTCGCGCGACTAACTTGGTACATGCAACTACTCATAGCATTTATGTAATTATAAAATTATTAATCATTTAAAGTTCAAATGTAATTTTATTTTTATACTAAAATATTAACTAATTTTATACAAAGCTTTGAAAATAGTTATACTGTTACTTTACTATTTATTTTTTTTGCAGTTTTACAGTTTTTGAGTTAAAAATAAAACCTTCGGGTCTAAAATAAAACAATTTCCCAGTGCATGCACATATTGAAACTAAAAGATTAAAATAATATTCGAGTGATCGAAAATTCTCTGGGACTTTAGGTTACAGCATTTTTAGTCTAAAGAATAATCCGGCCCTGCATAAAGCATATGGATATTTCACTATTAAGAGAAAGAGAGATGCATAATGAAGAAATGAGAGAGATGGCTAATCATACAGAATGCATTGTAATTTAAACTAGTAATTTTTCAAGAAACATTTTGTATGAAACGGCTGAAGTAAAACGATATACCGTAAATGTTTTGCATCTATTATTTATAAAAGAAATAAATTACAGTAAATTTTTATAAGAAATAAATATTAATTATTATTTAATGTGCATGAAAAATTATATATAGACATAAAAAGTTAATTTATATCCATTTTACTATTCTTATAAAAATAAAATATACAGAATGTCTGTTTATAAAGTTAATTAAAGTCGTTAACATAAAAAATTGACGATATAAAATACTTATTTCCAAAATTATTACATTATTAACATATTTTTTATTAAATTGCAATATAGATTTGCTGTGGCGAAAATTTAAACAAAAAGAATTTAATAACAAAAGATTAACTAAAAGATTTCAATCAATAATTGTATTGTCATTTGTAACAGTTTATCACGCAACCCATAATAAAATAATTTTATTTTTCATAAATAATAATGTATTAAAATAATAATATATACTATTAATAATTCATAATTTATTCAATATAGAGCATTATCTCTTCCTAGTAGTAGGAATAAAAGAGCATGTATGAGAGGAATTATGAATGTGGATGAAGCGAAAGTTGCTTGTTTGGATATGAATGTTTGGAGGCGACTGATTTCGGAACGATAAAAAGAGTTTGTGCCACACCCATTTGGGTACATGGCGTGATTGTGTATGTATTTATGTATCTCTTCCTTAGTAATATAAAATATTATTTTAAGTAAAATCTTTTTTAATTTTTTTAAAACATCGGTAGTTTTCAGCCTTCTAATTACTTATATTAAATAAAACTTTAATTAACAAATTAACAATTACAAATATTACGTTAATATAATTAGCTTTTGTATTTGAACACATTAAATGTGAGAGTATTTTATAAAAAAAAAAAGTTATTTCATGATTTAAATAAAATCTATCATCAAGAGAATTAGTCATAAAATAAGTAGGGGCTATAAATTTGAAAATAATTCCAATTTGAATATACAATTGTTTTATGTGATAACGATAATTCTTTTTTTTTTCTAATGATTACCTCAAATTCATTAATTTTTGAATTTTGTCCTAATTCTTTGTAATGTACGGTTTTACAAATATCAATTTTGTTATTTAATTATTTTATCTAATATAATAGTAACCACAGTAGTGTAAGTTCTGGATGTGAAATCCCGCAATACGGGAAGGAACGCAAACTAAGGGGACTTGTAAATTTCTATATATTGTAATAAGAATATATCGAGTTGGGCAAAATTTCTAGTTACATCACTGAGTAGACAGCTAAATATTTTTTATAAACTTGAAAATAAAATATATCTAAATATTCCTTATTTTTAATACTTTAATAATATTTCAAATCGATAAAGTATTTGCGTATATATTATATAATAATATGATGACCAAAACTAGCATTAACGATTTTCTGTCAATGATATATTATAATCAACTCATTAATACATGTTAAGCTAAGTAGATTAAACATCTATAGTCTACCGATAATATTTGTACGTGTCATTGTGTACGCATAAAAAATTTAATATGTACATACAACATAATTCTATATTTACATAACGCTCAAAATATCCAAAAACAGAAAAGTAAAGAGTTACAAATTATTCATACTTTTCCAATTAGAAATATATTTGTTTTCATTTCAATTTTAACCTGTTCTATTACATATAATTTTCTCGTTTAATTACAGAACTTTGAAAATAATCTCAACATACTTATAAATTTAATAAACAAAAAAATATAGTAACCTTATTCAGACTGCCTTATTTGTCTCGGTTTTAGTTTTATGTTTTAGCGCAAAACTAATCGTACTAAATTAAACTACATGTGTTAAAATTTTACAGTAGGTTCGCTCTACGTTAAATTTTTGTATTAATTAAAGTACTCTTTAAATAAATGGAACTTAAAAATGTTGTATAACATCTAACCTATTTCAGTATACATATTTTTTAAAACCAATTGTAGCTAATTGCAAAAACATATTTAAGTACTTTTACTAATTCTACATATAAAACGTTTTAACAAAGTACAAGTCTAAATCATTCATCAATAAAGATATATACAGCACAGTAAATTTGATTAGTAAATGAAAAAAAAATAATGAAGTACCTATTTATGAAAACAAAAAAGAATAAAAAATTGCAAATTTAATTAAATATAAATTAAATAAAATTATGTTGTAAACTATGAACAAATAAATACTGTCATTAAAATATTTCAGCATAAATTAAGATAATGTTATAAGAAGTATACGCATTTGGACATAATTAAGTATTGCAAGCAAGGGAATATATTATCTATATACTTATTAATTACAAATAAATATTTATAACTGAAGAAAAGAAAGTACTGTTTATATAAAGTAAAAATTTATTTTACTCAAATATTCACTTTCACAAAATTACTTAACGACAATAATTTAATTTGAAGGGACCTACAAATTAATAAATAAAGTTGTTTAAATTTTATAGGTGTATACAACAACTTCATTGAAAACATTTTGTTGTACGCAATGATCAAGTCGCGGAGAGAAAGTGCAAATAAAGAACGTACCACACAAGTTTGTAAATTTAACATTATTTCTGGCCATTCACACTGTACTTTTCTACACCGTTACGCTTCCAATAATTTAATATCAAAAATACAGTTATTCCGGGCAATTAAAATTATTATTATTAGTAAAAACATACCTAATGTCAATGTAATTATCTTCTAAAGAATCCAAGCAACAAGTGTTTTGAGAGAAACAACTGCTAGTCGTATAATAACAAATGAAAAACTACACAACAAATTTCACTTATAACTAAACATCGTCAATATTTTTTTCAACGGTCACTCTTGATAACAACGTTTCATTGAAACAAAAACCATTAAAACGTAACTAGTTGGACGGAATAAATATATGAAAAGTGCACACACACGGCTGTCTGTGACCGGTAGGTGAACGGGACTAGCCGCGAAGAACTCAAGCCACTACGAAGTTGCTTTTGCTACGGAGACTTCTTTCACCTCTCCGCATTGGTCAACAAGGTCGATACGGTGACGTCACACCGGTAACCAGTCTTTCTCTAGCTGGACGCTGGTGAGGAATTTGATAGTTTAGTGGAAATATTTGAATAACCGGATGACGAATTTTTAAAGGTCTGATGGGTTTTCAAATTATTGTGGAATTTTTTTTGTGCGTATATTTTTAAAAAAATACGAATTAAAATCTATAAATAATTAAAGATAAATTGTTGTTAAAAACAATATATATTTAGTATCTTTCTGATTTATTATTTGAAAACAAATAATCAATAGTAAAACATATTTCAGAACTCATTATAATAATTTTTTTTATGAAAATTTGACGTTTCAATATAGTAAACGTATATCAACATCAGGAAAAATATAAACAAATGATATAAATAATGTCATTTGTACATATTTTTTCCTGATGATGATATACGTTTAGAATATCGAAACATAGAATTTTAATATAAAATTAAACAACACTTCAACTTAGAGCTTTTTTATTTTAATATTATTAGTTCTAAAAGACAACGTTTAAAAATTCGTGTTTTTTTTTTTTTCAAAATAAAATATTCTGACTATTAATATTATTATTAAAATGCTTCATGAAAATATTAAGCATGTAGCATTCGGCTAACGCTGAGCACTTTATCCAAAACTAAAAAGAATATTTCATCTCCCTGATGATGACATAATATATATCGAAAGATTGGATTAGTATTTCAATTGAGTTTCATTTACCAAAAACCCTAACAGACTGCTTTTAACCCACGAAAATGTTTTCTACATATATATATATATATATATATATATATATATATATATATATATATATATATATATATATATATATATATATAATTACGACGACACATTCTCATAAGGATGTGGCCCAAACTTTTTTCCATTCAAGCAAAAATTAACTTCTGCCAAACAAGTAACTTTCACTTCATCAACAATCATAATATCTCTCATACATGCTGTTAATTATAAAAAGTTTTTGTTTCATTATATTACAAACTGAATTCAGTAAAACGTAAATAACTATTTGTAAAAACGAAAAATTTGTACTAATCGTTCATTAGATCTGAAACCAACCCTGAAACTATTAAATTTTTAGAATATTTTCAATAAAAAATGTAATTCTAGTAATCTTAAATATCAAGAATAATTATTAACGCGAAACAATTGCATTGAAACCGTTAATTAACGTCATAAATTATTTTTTAAAAATTGCATTATATATAATTAAAAATAAAAAATAAAAAGAAAATTTAATTGAATAAATTGCAGTTTGCAAAATTAATTAATTTGGCATTTCAGAATAACTAAAAATCATCCATTTTTTAATCTAAAATTACCAATAATATTTTATTTCAGAAATTATATTAACTATAGAACTTGTAAAATTATACTTCTGTTAATAAAAATAATATTTGAACATTTGTCGTCACTGTATAACTCTCAATTTTATTTATATTTAAGTCATATTTGTCCCAATAGTAGATGATTATATATGTCACTAGTGGAACACATGTAACCCATACAAGAAAATTAAACACGTATATGCAATAAACATATGAAATTAAACATACGTAGTAAAAAATCTTTTAGAACTCATTATATTAAAATAAAATGGCTATAGGTTGCAGTTCTGTATTAATTTTTATTTTTACTTTTTTTACTTAATATACTCAATATACATCTTCATTAAGCATAATGATGAAGATGTACGTTGAGTACGTCGAAACGTCGATTATTAATAAAAATTAATACAGAACTACAACCTTAACCATTTGAGTGCGAAATTTGCCAGCGCTCTAGCAAGCTCGATTTCTGTCGATGCCCGACTTTACAATTACCGTTCTGTTTTAAGTAAAAATAAAATTGGAGTAATATTACACTTTGTAGGTGTTCACTTTTTATCAAAAAACTCGTGGCACTCAAACGGTTAAGCTGTTTCATTTTTTATTCTAAACCGTAAATTAAAAATACAAGTACGAAATATTAATAACAAATAAAGCACGTTTTTAATTGTAAAATACAAAAATATTGAAAAGAAATTTCAAATATATTTATTAATACATTCAAATATATCAGTATAATAAGTATAATAAGTACATTTGTAATAGTGATATATAACAAGCATATGTCTATATCTAAAAATATAATTTAATATTTACAGTAATTAATAATTAAACTATGATATGAAAATTACGTAATAAATTACATAATTTATGTATAACTTTATGCAGTACAAATTATTTAAAATCAAAATGAATTTATATATTGCATTATTTAATATTCTATAATTTTTTTCTAATAAATTTTTTTAACATTATTATTGTTATTAAATCAATGCAGTAAACTTGTTATTTATATGATAAATTTGCTATCTGATCCAAATTATAAATATTTTTACAATATCAAGATCTTTAGAAACTTTATGACGCAATGATAAATATTTTATTTATCTGTATTATAAAATATATCGACATTTATTTTAAATATCTCGTTTACATAATTACAATTATTAAAATAATTACAAATAACACTAATTTACTGTTTTCTGCTTTATTACAATACATACGAGTACATACGTTATTTGTTGCAAATGTCTTGGCAAATTTGTCCAAACTGTACAGATGACGCGTTTATGTTTACCAAAATATTACTTAAGTCACACCTCTTTACCATCTCATCTACCAAGAGAATTGTAACTAGCTATGGTATTTAAAAATAATCCAACATTTTCAAATTAGAAAACAAAAAACAAAATACTAATTTTAAATTTTAAAACTATCAGTAAGTGATTGCATTTTAAAATAACAAATAGTGACATTTGCCAAATATATAAATTACTAGAACATGTAATTGGACATTCTTTCTGCTAATGGAAAAAAAACAATTTTGATGTAAGTGGCGTGGCATATTCGTCACTTTTCCACTGAATGACTCATATATGCATTTTCAGGTTTTTGTGTCAGAAATTTATTACAGAATGCTATTATATGTAAATAGATATTAAGTTAACTTATCATAAAAGCTTCGAGTGAATCTTATGGGTAACTATAAATCTAAAGTATGAATATTTTATTAATATTAAATTATTATATCGGGTGACATTTTGTTAATAATTTAATATTACACTGTTCAAAATAGTAGGGTAAACGAGGGAAAAAATTGCCCTGTTTTTGCGTATTTTAAAATATTTGACTTTTTACCTTGATGAAAGGGCAAAAAATACGGAAAATAAGGATAAATAACTGCCTTTTTACCATTTTCTGGGATAAAAAAAGTGCTCTTTTTTGAATTTACCTATTTAGGGTAATCATATTTACCCTTTTTAGGGAACGAACTTATAGAGGCACTAAGAAGGGTATTTTTTTTTCGAACAGTGTAATAAAATATTCATCATTTAAATATCTACAATTGGCTGAAACCGAGAAAAAATTTAATTTAAATTTAAATCTAAAAACAGTGGCCCATATTCTCACCTCACTTTTGTTGCGAAAAAGTGCTTTCATTATTAATTTCAAAATATTTATTTGGTTCCGTTTTGTCTAGCGGGTTTTCTAAACAAAATTCTCATACATTTCTCGTACATTTTAAATAAATTCCCGTACCTTAATTTAAAGGAATAACCAGCAAATGGAATAGGTATTTGTCGATTTTTTCAATTTGATAATAATTTTCCGTACCAAAAATATTTCCCGTACAATTTTCGCTTTTCCCGCCCACTAGACACCCTGATTATAAATAAATAATTTATCTATTTTTGTTAATTTTTATTATATTTAATATTATAAAATTTAAATTAAGTATAAAATATTAAGTAAATATAAGTATTAAGTAGTTTTATTAAAAAATCATTTTTATAATTATATGAGGTGAGAATACGGGCCAAAGTATTTTAATTTTTTAAACATATTAACTTCAAAAAACTATTTTCCTATTTTGAGATTCTAATTTATATTTTAAATAAAAAAAACTACATAAATCTTTAAAAAATTAATTTCACATCGGACTACTTAGTATTATAAATGTATATAATTTTATAGGAATTTAACGTAGAATTCAATTCAATTATAACTTTAGAAATCACTGCTATATTGCTACAAACAAAAAATAAACAACAAAACATATAAAAAACAAAACAAAACAGTTACGATTAATTATCATCGGAACATCGTTTTTTACTTCTGTCACAAGTATCATCAATACGCTTCCTCTTATCGCGAAACTGCATCCGTCCTGCCCCACAATTGATATCACCATTCTGCATACACCTTCCATTCATCTGTTCGCCATTTTCTTCACGTTCGTCTACCGTTTCCACTTTAATCTTATGCGCCGTATCGCAAATCATTCGCGAATCTTTCGGTGCAATCATCAAGAGATTATTGCCATTGCGATCGCAAACTGACAAAGATTGTTGTATTAACATCACCGATGTAATCGATGTATTGTTACGACGAAGTCGTGCTCGCATACGGAGTCCATTTGTAGTGGGCTGTAAGGTGTGACGCGTCAGAAGCTCTGAATTCATGGCTGATTCACATTTCACTAGAACGTCACAGCGGTTTTCCTGTTTTTGTTGCCATTCCAAGACGTTGCTCAAAAGTCGAATATACCTGTAAAGTTGATGGATTGAGTCATTTCAAATTATGTTGTGGTATATATGTAGTACAGTGTGTTGTTTTATGTCGAGTCATTACAATTGTTTTAAATTTAAAATGGAGTATTTTGAAAAGTGGGTTTTACCAATGATTAATAACTTTTATAAAATGTAAATATTTATGTTGTTACATCATTATAGTAAACAATTAAAAATTAAGATAAATAAATAAAAATAATTTTGTTATAGTGATATAACAAAGTTATTTTTATTTATTTATCTTATTTCCAAAATGTATCACAAAGTTACGGCTAATCAAGTTAAAATTAAAAATTAGTTTTGTAGAATAAAAATTATTAATTGATTCAAAGCCGAAACTATGATTCTATACATTAAGAATTTTATCTTCAATGTAATTTTAAAATAATTTATTAATATAGGTATTACTTATATTCCTTATCAATGACACAAATGTTTAATTTTAATTAAATGATTATAATTTGAACATGCAATTCCACTTGTGAATAGAATAAGTATAATTTTAAATTTTCCAATTACGATATTGTAATTTATATATCTATCTGTACTTTCCTATTCAAATATTACGTTTTTTAAAAGATTTCGTTTTGACATCTGTTTTGATATATTGAAGTATTATTATTTTTAGTGTTAAGTGTGTTAAGTAATAATGCAAAAACTCACTGGTTTTAGTAATACCAGTAATATCAAAATACTCAGATAGCAGTAGGCCAAAGATAGCGTGTAGAACTCGGACTTCAAAAGTCTCTTGTTTGCGTCGCACGAACAACAGAATTTAAATAAAATATTATTTTTGATATTAAAATCTTGAATCATTGAATTGATATCGGCTACGTCTGAGTGGTTCGTGACTTATTATAAGCTGTAGGTCTCTTGCTTGGCTGATGGCTAGCGATCAGCACCAATGGCGGATTAAGTAAGGAGCAAGATATTAAATTGATTTAGGTTTAATTTGTGAAAATTTTTCGAAAAAGAGTATTTTACAATGATATTATTTTGTTAACGATTAAAATTGATAAATTGTTTAAATAATTATGGAAGGGCCCATATATTTTTACAGCCCAAGGCCCAATATGTTGTTAATCCGCCACTAACCCTAACTATTGATAATGCAAGTAAAAATTGTTAAGAAACTATATGATCAGCTTCTAGGGAACTGAAGTAGAGGAAAGTGTAATATGCTATCGTATCTAGATAAATTTCTGTAAATGTCCTTTCTATTAGATATTTTTTCCCGTTGCTTCCTGCATTTTCTGCCACGATTTGCGAAATTGTTTGTATCACCTTTTTTCTGGCAATTTGGACATCGGAACTCAAAGCTTCGTAGTTCTTTTTTTCTGAGAGTGGTACAAATAATTTTGCGACAAAAAATGCGAAAATGGGAGACCCGCCTGAACATCTGTCGTGCCATAATTGAGGTGCATAACTAAAGCATTTCAAGTCAGTATTAAACTGCAAATATCATGTAATTCTATTCAGTATTAGTGAAATAGGTTTTCACAAAATTGGCCAATAATTTGTGTCCACTCTGTGTGTATTATACATTTTTTGACATAATATTCTCAATACTATTATATGAGTTATTACAAATAACGTACACATGCATCTTGTAATATAGTAATGTTTTTCAAGATAAACTCAGAAATACTTATAATAAATTTTTGTAAATAATTCTTGTCCGAGTAGTTATTTCTTCTATAACATATAATTATAATATTACAAAAACACAGTCACGTCATATACTAAAAAGGAGTGGCAGATCTTCTTATTTAATTCAACTAGCAATCGTTATATGCCATTGAATATTAACATGAAGAAAATATTAACCTTGTACACAAAGTTTCTGCTACAAAATATTTAAAATATTTTTAAATTAGTTAAATATCGAATGTGCATTTTAAATATGCAATAATTAGAAACAATTAAGTTATGAAAATTATAAACATACTTAAATAATACATACTATTTTTAAAACTTATATTCTAATGTATTACTTGAGCCTTTGCTAAAAATAGGTAGATATAGTAAGTATACAATGATTTGCAGAATATGACATGTACTTCTCGTCTTTAAAACCTTGAATTTAAATTATTATTTATATTATGAAGGTCACTAGATATTTTTTTATTAATTTCATATGTAATGTTAAATGAATTTGATCTCAAAGTATGATTGTTCAAATGTTTTAAATATTAAAATTTTATATTTGTGAATAATACGTTTAACTTAATTAATATAACGCTAATATTTAATTGAGCAAACGCCACATGAAAATCGATTGCATTAAACATTTTGTCACTTAACAACGTATTCAGTTGTCAATTTATCAATCAATGATGCGTTTCAAAAAAACTAAAAATCTAATTTCATACTTAACTAATAATTAACTTACCAAGTATTGTATAAATCAATTTTTAATAAATAATTCATGTAATATTAAGTACTTATTGTTAGTCAGTTTATTTAAACCGCGCTTAAAATTTAAGTAAAGCAAATATAATAATATTATATATTTTGCCGCCCGTGTGCGAGAATAATTTTGCCGCTCTATCCCGTATTTATTAATTGAAATATCTCTGAAATATTTTCTTTTTAAATAAAATGCATAAATATAAAAAATTTTCGTTTTAGATTTTATTTAATAAATACATAAATTTTAAGTAACCGCCCGGCTATCGTCGCTTGTCTTGTTGCCCGGGTACACAGCACGCCTAGCATACCCGGGCCGGGACGGCCTTAGTAGCCCTACAATTTTTATTTAAAAAACGTACATCTTCATCAGGAAAAATAACACATGTATTATATTTTCAGATAAAGATGTA
This sequence comes from Clivina fossor, assembly GCA_963966155.1. Taxonomy (NCBI): domain Eukaryota; kingdom Metazoa; phylum Arthropoda; class Insecta; order Coleoptera; family Carabidae; genus Clivina; species Clivina fossor. The sequence continues at coordinate 4,457,569 of OZ014558.1, forward strand.
CAGTGAGTACGTTGAAACGTAGATTATTAATAAAAATTAATATCGAACTAAAATCGTTTTATTTTAATAATATTTTTAATTTACAATTTAAATTATTAAAAGTAATTAACAATAATTGTATTAACTTAATGTTTACAATTGTTTCCAAAAATCGTACAAACGCAGATAAGCATAAATATATTATAGAATCTATTTAGATATTAAATTGAATTACGCCTAGAAGGTACGCGACTATTTAAACCGCAACGCTGTCAGGAATGTAGTACAATCGATTTTGTATATGCTTTTAAATTATTTAAAAATTATCAATATTTAAATGTAAATTAATCTTTACCGACTGCTATAACCGAGCGGTTTAAACATGTGCCTGATATCAGTCGTACTCATGCGGGGCCGGGTTTGAATTCCGCTTGGGACATAGATATTTGTAATGTTCTTGTGATAACTAACCCAAATTTGAAAATTACCATTTTTTTTCTGAATAAAAGATTTTGTAGCTACGGGCAATATATGTGTTTAAATAATATAATAATTTTATTTTCAAAATATAAAAACTATAATATTTATATTATAAAAAAGTTTCGTTTATGATCGGCTCTGTCAAGATATTTTATTTCTTTTTTTTAAATAAAATCTCAGTTTAAAACAATAATTTGTAAATGACAGTTGATATATTGATAATTCTATAACCATTATATTTAAAATATAAATTCAGCTCTAGATTATTTTTTTTAAATAAATTATTTAAAATACTTCAAAGGGGTAATAAATATCAGCTATAGTTCTACATCAAGAAAAGCTAACTTACTTAATAGCCATTCTCAAAATCTCATTCTTCGACAACTTCTTATCAGGCGGATGTGTCGGCACCAGTTTTCTCAATTCCGCAAACGCACCACTAACATTCTGCTGACGCCAGCGTTCGCGACTATTCGTAAAGATCTTCCTCACGGTAACTCTAGGGATGGGACTGAGCGCCATCTGCATGGCCGGTTGTACCTGGGACAGTGATTTTGCTTGCTTGTAGCCACTACGCATCGGATCGTCTTCGTCGCTGTCCGCAAACGAGAAATCATCGGACATAACTTCATCGTCTTCGGATAGGGAATCCATGTCGGCGCTAGGTGGCGGTTTCCGAGTTTCACCGGGGCGTCGCGGTGGTGACGATGTGGTACTGTAGTCGGTGTTTTCGCCATCGCCTGACCACTCCATGTCTGTTGCTGACGGAGTGAATATGATCAGTGGCTGCAAGAGAAAATAGAATCTTAATTTAACACATGAGATATAAAAACAATAGTATAAACCAGACTATAAACAAAATTACGTAGTTATAATGAGTATCAATATTTGTCACTGACCCTATGATAATTTAAAAGAATTAATATTAATATATATATGTAGCGACTAGTCTATATAGAAATCAACTGATTAACGTACAAAAAATAATAAATTAAAAAATACAAAAATTTTAAATTAAAATATAAATTCTGAAAAGGAAAAAAATTTAGAATAAGAAAATCTTAATTTAGTTGTATTTTATTTAAATCAAAATTCATTATCTAACAGGAAATATGGACTTCTACGCCTCCATATTTCTACATATTTTTAGATAAAATGTTTTTATGAACCAACTGTACCAAAGTTTTTATCAAATTTTAAAATGTGAATATAAAATATGTGATATTCTCGAAATTAATATATCTGCTACAAATTTAATTTTAAATTTTCATTAATTTTTATTCGATCTAGTTGTTTTTATCACTTATAAGTAATTATAAATAACAAAAATAAAACGACTTTAGGTTTTAGTTCTGTATTAATATTTATTAATAATCGACGTTTTGACGTACGTCTTCACCTAGTAACTTGTTTCTATGTTCTGTTTATTTACTGTAAATATCATTTGTATCTTTTTTGCCAATGAAGACATACGAAACGTCGATTAATAATAAATATTAATACAGAACTACAGCCTACAGTCGTTTTATTTTAATATAGGTAATGCGTTCTGAAAGAATATGTTATACTACTATGTCATAAATAATAAATCTACATATGTATATTTGTTTCTAATATTGCGTTCTCAATTAGAATAAATTCTCAAGATAAATAAATTAACTTTACAAATATATATTTATTTCTCAACTTAATAACAAATATTATTTCACAAATTTATAACTAAAAAGTAAATTTAAATTTATAACATAAATTTATTTACTTGTAAAGTAAAAATTAATCAGTGTTAAAATGAAAAAGCTTTAGGATTAAGCTCTATGTTTTACTTGTTTATTATTTGTATCATTTGTATGATTTTTTCCTGACGAAGATACACGTAAAGTCTAGCGAAACATCATATTTAAATAAATATATATATATATATATATATATATATATATATATATATATATATATATATATATATACTGAACTTAATCCAAAAGCGTTTTTATTTTAATATAATGAGTTCTGAATGATTTTTTTACTATTTTAATCAGTGTTTATAATACAAAACATAAGTTACATTTATCTATTATTTTTATTGGTTTATTTAAAACTTTCAATGCTAGTAACTCTAAATCGGAAAGAGTTATTAAAATTCTGTAAAAGGCAGAAAATAGATGATTCAGATGTCTTTACTTTGGTTCAAACTACCACAATGTCAAGCATCGCGACGCTTTAAAAATTCTTACTATGACTAGAATGATAAAATAGTTTTTCTATTGATAATACTTTTAATTTTGTCCATAAATCTTTATTTAAATTTATCAATTTTTCGAATATTTAGTATTTTAAGTGTTCATACGTAAAATACAGGAAAAATTATTTCATAAGAGTAAAATGGCTTTGACAATTTTATGATAAAATAAAAATATAAATTTTACAACATTATAAAAATATTAAAATAAATTATTACTCACCATTCAAAAGCCGTAACAACTCACTGGTCACTTTATATTAATATAAACAAAAGTTAAAATTAAATAAAAACAACTAATTCTCACCAAAAAATGTTCAATTTAAGCACTAGTTAAAAAACCGAAATTGTCAGCATCACATCTAAAAGTCAAGTGATACGCAAAGGTCCATCAGAAAGGGAAGCTGCCCAGTTTTCCTACCACTCAAACAAATACAACCCCTAACATACTGAAATCCATAGTTATTATTTAGCTGGTCCATCCGAAAATGCACATATCACGTTACAGACTCCCCTATCAGTTGAAATACACTCCTATAATTCGTATCATCATGCCATAGAAGCGTTTGCAGATTTATATAATCCAGAACATTGAGATAACTGAACGCTTTCTTGTAATTAATAGCTGGACTTTTCAAATATTTTGCGACCAATAGCAAAATAGGGTGGATCTTTTTCAAGCTCCACCTTTTCTGATTGAATTTGCAAAAAAAATAATTTCCGAATAACAATAAATCCTATATAAAGAATTTTTTCATTTGAATAAAAAAATCATTGTATTCAAAACATTTATTTGATAATATATTTGTTTCAAGATATAATTTTTTTTAATTTACAACATGTTTAATAATAAACAAATAATATATTGATATAAATTATAACAAAATATTAATATGTAAATATTTTTTAGAGTTTATAATAATATTTCTTTCGACGAACTCATTTGACAAAATTATTTTTCCTGATGAAGACAAACGTTGAGTTCGTCGAAACATCGATTATAAATAAATATTAATACAGAACTCTAAACTAAAGCAATTTTCATTTTATTTATTTTTTTATTTATCCTGATGAAGACGGACATTGAGTTCGTAGAAACGCCAGTTATAAATAAATATTAATTCGGAACTTTAACCTAAAGCAGTTTTATTTTAATATAATGAGTTCTGAAAAAAATGTTACTATGTTAATATTTCTTATATTTACTTTACAAAATAGATTTTGTGTAACTTTAAATTTTGTTTATTGTGTAATTAAATAAATATAAACGAGTGCACTATTATTTATTTAATTATTATTTAAAAAACTGAGTATAAAAGTCATAATATTACATCAGATTTTTTTAATATATTACATACTACGTGATTATTACTATATGTAAGTTAAAATGTACATAAAAATATTAAAGTGGACCGTATTAATTATTTTATTTATATAAATTTCATTATTACACCATTTAAAAGGAAATATTCAACATGTATTTCAAATTATGTTTTTTAAAAACCAAAATTAATTTTTGAAACAAATTTATTATTTCTCTAGTATTTATTTTGTAAAAAAAAAAAAACATTTTTCTAAAGAAAACAATGTCAATAAAATATAGATATTTCAAAAATTTACTTATTTACTTACAGATAATGATAACATAAATATATATATATATATATATATATATATATATATATATATATATATATATTTTATAAAATTACCTATCTTTTTATTAACATCATGCAATCGTTTAAAAAGTCGTAAGTCATTTGTCACGCACAATCATTGCATTGACTTTACAGGTAAATAAACTACAATTATGATATTTAATTACTTTTATTTATATATAAAATGTACATATAAAATTTTAAGGTCATTTATACACACATGTCTTTTTTATTTTACGTTTGTGGAAATCATTAATAATTTTTATACAGATGTCATTTTAACTACAATTTTACTATAATTTCAGTAAAATAAGTGATGTATAAACTAAAATAGACTCACATTACTAGATAAAATTACTGTATATTTTTATATCATTAATGTTATATTAAATGATTTAATGTTTTTCTACATCAGTATAATAACAATAAGTAAAATATAACACATGAATAATATACAGGGTGATTTATAACGATTGAACCAAACTTTAACATTTTACTTCCGAGAATTTGAAAACCAATGTTCAAATATATATGATGAATGAAATAGGATTGAATAAAATGTATAGTCTTGATTTCCATTCGTATTTATTTTATGAAAATTAACGACCGCGGTTTCGACTATTTAATAGTCACCATCCGGTCTAGTACAGACTAAAAACCAATAACACATTTGTAATTTGGTCGATTATTTTAAATACTAGTTTCAATATTAACTATGGACCTATGTTCACATGACATTTTTCACTCGAAATGACCTTTCTAATAAATTGTTAAAGTTTGGTGTATTTGTTATAAATCACCCTATATAATATATATATATACCTATATTAGGGTGGTCCACAACAAATTTTTTTTTACGTTTTCCTCCCTCAAAAAAAAAAGAACTTTATTTAAAAAGAAACTTTTTGAGCCAAGTTTTATAAAAAAAATATTAATATTAACCGTGCCCCACTCAAGTTGAAATTTAAATGAAGTTTAACAAATTCCTAAACTATTTAGAAATTCTGTACAATTTTTATAAATTTCTTATACATATTATGATTAATTCATACTTTTCGTTCAGTTCCGTTCACACAAAATATTCTTGCATCTTGCATGCAATTTTTATAAAAGTACTTATACTTTATACTAGATATTTATTTAGTTCAGTTCAATTCAGATATAGCGCTTTACATATTTTGATTTCAGGCATATTTTTTTTTGACATTTTTTTATGAAACTGTCGTATAGTGCTATAGTACCTATATAGTATATGAAAGTTACCAGAAGATATATCTGAACTGAACTGAACTTACTTAAAAGGAACTAAACGAATGATAGCATAAATTCACCTCAACAAATTGTACACATCAATAATTTTTAAATAAATTTACTTATAACAAAATTATTTTCCTCAATTTATCTCATGGTTAAACATAATACTTATTTCTAAAAACATAATAGGAGTATTTATTTATCTCTTTTGAAATCGCCTTGCACGTATGTAATAAATTATCTAGGCATTATATAAACTGTCAAAATTATACATATCTGCAAGTTATAATACTATGTATAACTAATCATTGAAAATTTTAAATTTCATATTCAACGATTCTTGTATATAATAACAATTTATCAAAAATTATTATTTCATAAAAAAATTTGTTAGATTTCAAATACAAAAAAATAAATGGAGTAGAATAAATAAAAAAATTTCTAACATATATTAGAAACGATAAAAATGTAATATATATAAAATATCAATATAAATTTGTTGCGGCCACTCACCGGCCTTAATGTGAGGCTTTTTATCCCACAAGGGCGCTTACTTATAGCTTAGCGGGTTTTTTATTCTATGACACGCTCAATAGGGGGTGATAGGTTGACTCTATCCCCCTAATAAAAAACGTATTACTTCACCCTATTTTAAATTATGTTTGATATTTATAACTGTATACTGTACACATTTTTTAAGATATTTCAAATTCCATTTAATAATTTAATATATTACAAAGTAGCACAATTTTTTGTATCATTTTATATATTTACATAAAAAACTTCAAATATTTCTAAAACTATAATTTTTTAAATAAATTACCCAGTTTTAAAATTTACAAGATTTCTTTTTTTATATATTTATTTTAGTGAAGATAAAATAGTTCTTATTAAAAAAATTTATAATTTTATGAAACAAAATATTCAAAATTTATATATTTAGGTATATCTATGCAGTGTGTCGCAAAGTATCGTTTTTGTATGAAATTTTTTAAAATTAAATTTATTAGAAAAAAAATCCTTTTTATGATAATTATTCATCCTTATTAAAATATATTTTAATACTTACTAACAAAACATATGGCAGGACTTTTGGCATATAAAAAATCAATATTTTACTTTAAAAATTGATTTATTTAAGCAATATTTAAAAAATAACATTAATCAGTGTGTAAATACTTACTGAATTTAGCTTTCTTTGATAAATAATTTATAATAATTATTTTGTTACTTGTTTCTACGTTATATTTGTTTATTTTTTTTGTCATTTGTTATTTTCCTGAAGATGATTCAAGTGTAGTAAGCCGAAACGTCGAATTTTAATTAAAATATTACAGAAATTTAACCTAAAATCTTTTATTTTAATATAATGAATCCTGAAAGTTGTATTCTATGTCCATCATTATTTGTTAAATTATCAAAAAAGTTATTAAAAATTATTTATGTTATACAATTTTATTTATAGTATTTATATAATTTATTTTACCATTTGATTTAAAAATGAATATATTTATGAACGATGTTATAAATCATATGCAAGAAACGAAAATAAAGAAATTCTATTTAATTTCACAGTTGAGTAAACCATGAGAAATTTTCGTAAAAACAAATTTCCGAATGTTTATCTCAGTAGCGACAATTTCTCCAAACTTCCGGTATTTACCACTAGACTGCACATGTACATAACGAAAAACATCTGAATATCACGCGCTGTCAAACTAATCACAAACTACAGCTCCACCCCTCAAACAATTGAAGGGCTTAACTCTGTGCTCATCCCAACATTAGCAACACGTGCCAAAAATAATTAGCATATTTTATACGTCAAAACACTCATTGTATTCGAGCAGACTCATGAAAAATAAACGAGCATCTAGTGATAGAACACGGTGTCAATCAATACGGAAGATGGTGTGGTTCTTTTTTTTATCGTTGCATTTTTTTTTGTTATCGTGATTCAGTTGTTTTGTCGACGCGACGCAAGTTTTATAAGTGTGGGAAAATGAGAGCAAATTGTGGGTAATCTGCTTCGAGTTTTCGACGACACGCTTTCGATTAATTGCGGATTAATATTTCTCGATGTTTCGGCATTAACCACTAGGAACCAGAAAATCTGCGAACATAAAAACTTTCATTAATTAAAAATTTGAAATTACATGAATTAGAGAAAATTTTAAAGTTTTTGCTACCTTAATTTTTTATCTATACTTATTTTTGTTACATAATTATTACTCCTATAATATTAGTAAAATATATATTGTTATTAAAATATTAGTAATTAGTTTGTTATTTTATTAGCTAGAGTGATCGGTATTGCTTTAATGATATAATCTTAAATCTGTTTCAAAGAATTTTAATAAATATATAATTTTAAAACACATTAACATAGTATATTATTTATAGTCGACGCCACGTGAAAGTGGCATTGCGCAATTTTAAGTGTACGGTTTTATATGACGTTACTATTCTCTGCTTCTCTTAGCACTCAGCTGACAAACATATATAATTAATTTTATTAACCGAACGAAATATTAAATATTTATATATATATATATATAAAATTTCAATATTTTCGAATTATTAGTTTTCGAGTTACATAAGCAATTAGGCAAGGAAACAGATAAATACTACTTAATATTTTTACTCAAATATATAGACAAACTGTATATTCTACAATTTTGAGAGATTCCTAATAAAAGGGTTGTAAGATAAACATATTAACTACAATAATATTGACATAAAATTGCACGGAAAGAGATTATCTTCAAGAAACAAACGTCTTTAGCAAAAGCTTATTTACCTTTCCGTTGGTTTTGTAGTATTTTCAACTGTTTTAAATTAAAAATAATATTTAATTGTTTTCAATATTTATCTTTTATTTACACGATATATTGCGGACTATTACTTTCAGTACAAATAATGTTTTTCTAGATCGTATATATGCGCAGTAGAATGCAGGAATTCGATTTATATCAAAACTATTTTCCTTAAAGTCCACATACCTGCAAAATCCTGATAAGGACAGTTTCCTCCCTCAACATAGGATTGGTTATATGCGTTAGCTTCACCCCCGTAAGTACACTTACCAAATAAAGTATTCGTGTAAATGTACAGTTAACGCAGAAGTTTGTGTACAGAATCGGGCTTACAAAACCCGGTAATCCATTCATATATTTTCTATAAAAAAAATGTATTTTGATTAATTTATTTTTTGTTACAAAGTCTCCAAATTTGAATTATTTTGCTATCTATCCATTCAGTTCAGTATATAAACAAAATATTTTTACATGTATTTCTTAAGAGAGTAATCATACTTTTTGTTGAGTTCAAATACGTAGTACGTTATAAATTTTGGCTTCAACTTCAGACATTTTTCTCGACAAAATTTTATATAAAGCTGCCAGAAAGTGTCATAATTAAACTGAACAGATAATGTGAATTGATTTTAAAACATTAGAGAATTTTCTTCTTTACTTTAAGATTACTAGTTTGATTTTTAAATTCGGCTAATTGCAGAATATATTATGTCCATTTAACATTTCACACAATCGAATAATGAATTTTTATGCGCTGAAAATTTATTTATTTTAAAAAATTTCTGTTGTGCGTATTGGTCATAAATTAATAATTAAAAACCTTTACTATAATAATTATCTATTGTGAAAATTTCACATATCCTGGTTATTTAATTATTGTTTTGTAGATTGGTCAACATTCCTTGAATTAATCATCATTTTATAAATTAATACGAGTACCAATAACATTTGTTTGTAGTAAAATCTTATCGCACACACACAAATAATAAGTAAATAAACAATTATTCTACAAATATTTTTCACTTTCAAACAATATAAATATCATATAAGACAAAGTACATATGTAGGTATCTACAAAAAAATTTTCATACAAAATTATTTAGTAAATTGTGTCAGGGGCGAATGCGAAAAATATTTAAATAATTCTGCATTTAAAAAAAATCATTAAAAATATAAGTAAATATGGCTTGTGACATCAAATGTGTTATTTTTTGTTTATATTTAAATTATCAATATTATTCATAAATTGAAATAATTACTATAAATTTGATAATAGTTTAAATTGAAATGTGAAATTTGTTTCATACTTAAACAAAATTCTTTGAATTATGTAATTCTTTAATATACTTTGAAATAATAAATCTAATTTATATAATAAAAGATATTTCCATTATCCTCAAAAATTGCAGTTAAGGACATCCAAATTTACTTTTTGTATATGTATGTATATGTTTGTCCAATTTTAAAATGCAAATTAAAAGTAAGTTATAAGTTGTAATTTAGCACACAGCTATGTAATACTAATACAATGACGGGAAAAATCCAAAACTGGAAACTAAATAAACGAAAACGTTTATAACTTGATATCCGCTGAACAAAATTTGATGGGAGTTTTATTAGTAAAGTTGTTTTTTGAGAAAGATTTTGCTATGGGATATATCAGCGTGAGTCGCAGGCGAACGCTGTAAACGATGGAAATTGACCGAAAACTGTTTTCTTATAACTTGACACCCACGGAATAGATTTTGATGGGAGTTTTTTTTAACAGTTGGGTCTTTTTTCGAAGAATGTTTTACTGTAAACGCTGCTAACGATGAACGAAACAGATTTTGATAAAAGTTAAGTCATTTTGTGATAAAGGTTTTACTATAGAGTAAACAATAAAAATTATCCAAAAACTGCTATTATAAACACACAGTTTGCTATTCTCTAATATTGTGTTCTCTTTAATTGAAGTTAAAATGGGTTTAAAGTAGTGAATATCGTAGCGAAGCACGGATATTAGCTTGTCTGAAAATATATCTAATTAATACCAATTTTAAATATCATATTATTAAATAAAGCTTAGTTTATAAATTAATAATATTTTAATAAATTAAAACATTTATAAGAAATTTTCAGAAAACAACTTTTAATTTATTTCTTCAAAATCAAAAGTATATTTTATTTTGAAATATAGTATGTAAATATACATAAAATAATCATAATTTCATAAATATTATCATAAAAAGTAAAATATGCTTATAAGAATACATTTTTATTAAATAAACATTCTTTATAGTTTTAAAAATTTATTAAAAGCAAATTTACAAATAAACTAAGTTACATAAAGTAATTCCGTAATTCTAGTATTCTAGTCTTACTAAATCTGAAATTATAATTAAAAAATTAAATATCTATAATTAGAATTTAAAATGTTTGAGAAACTCTTTGAAAATTATACGAGTAGGTGATAATAAAATATAATGAAATGGCATAAATTTCATTTTACTATCAGTCATTATAAAAGTGTAAATAATAAATTATAAATCAACATATATAATCGCACAACATATTTATATATAAAATATACTATTTACATTTATACTATATAAAATTTTACAAATATTGTAAACATATTTATTTAATCTAATTCACGGACTACAAACTGAGAATCTTTGATACAGTAATCCAATTTCAATCATATTTAGTTATTAATAACATAAATCACAATAATGAGACATTCCTAATCATAATTATATTATACTACTTATTATCTTATCTCACTTTATACACAACCATGGAAGTTGGGAATTCTTCAAAAAATCACAGTCGAAATTATCATCTACGATAGCAGCATATTTGTAATATCTATAAAATGATTGCTTAGTGACAATATTTATCATTGGAAAGCGAATAAAATTATAGCAAGAGGTACTGATAATACGCAAATAATATATAATGTAGTCCTTGGTTCACATTCGGAAAGAACGACGTATTCCTGATTCCATAATGTGTCATTATCTTTGACGGGTAGTTCCAAAACTAATTTCTCGTTGGTAAAGAATCCGAGATCAAGAGCACAAGCTCCTGTGGTGTTTGAACATTTTGCTACTGAATTACTGGTATTGTAAACTGCTTTACGAAGATGAAACTGAACGCGAACATAGTTTGTTTGAACTTCATTCTCACTGTTGAAGACGAAAAAATAGTAGCCGTTTGAAGGTACTCTGTAATCAAACAAATAGAAATAGCAAAAAAATATATTAAAAATAAAAATTGTATAATAAGCTTATGATTCTAAAATACAAATTGCATTTTAAAGTATACAGATAAAATAAAATTAAATACAAATATTACATCATTGTTGCTAAAGTAACGATATAAAATTATCTTGGCTTATGATTATGGTACAATTATTAGCAAATATCTGACACGTGTATAATATGACATTGTTTAAAGAAGAATATTTAGTCATTTGCTACATTTTCAAAATTTAGACATTTGTTTTAAGAAATTAAATAAGACTGAATTCTTAGAAAACTACTCAGTCAGTATCATCTAAAATTATATTCATAAATTTATCTCTCTTCTACAATAAAACAGAAAGTTGGCATTGGAACAACAATTTTTATATAAAGTACTTTAAAATCATAAATACGATCTTTTTATTTATTTTGCTACTTTCAATGTAAACAAATATTATCAAAATCGAAAAAAAAAAATTGGAAAAAAGTCAGAAGTTCCTTGACCTACATTCCACATAATTTCGATAATATTTCAAAAGATAAAAAACTAAATAGAACCTACCTATAGGTGACAGTATTGGCTAGACTAGCTTCTTCAACAAATTTCATTCCACGATTTCTTTCGCAATATTTATGAGGTGTCAGTGGCAAATTCAAAATTAAGCCAGCACAGTTGAGAAGCGCTTCCTCGCTGCTTGAAAATGATGACCAAAATTCGCTATTTGATTTATCATCAAGGGTTGTTTCGTTGATTATACCCCTATGATCTGCTATTCCATCGGGTACAAAATCCTATAAAAATTATCTAATCTCAGTCTAATGTCTTATCATTCAAAAATAATATTTGTTTATTTATCGCAAACAAGATATTTAAAATTAATTTATAATAGATTAAAATTTGTCAATGTTTCCTTAAAGATACACTATAAATTTTAGATAAATTATACAAAGAAATGTGTTGTATTTGTTAGAATAATATTTATTTAATATATATTTGAAACATTGTGTTCAATATTTAAATCATTATCCCAAATCTCAATCAGATAAATCGATAAAATTATGAATTTAAGTATAAGTACTTTACAACTTTATAACAGGCAATAATATATAATTATCACTAAAATAGTTTATCTAAACATTATCAGTTATTTTCAATGTTTTTAAAAATAAGTCAATGATATCCAATAAAAATAATCTTACCTCTTCTATAGCTGCATTATTTTCTTCATCATGTTGATTAAGTTCATCTTGTAATGGTGTAGCAATTGTCAATTCTCTCTTCCTCCTGCTTACTTCTTCAATATTATCTTCATAATGTATTCTGTTTTTACTCCATTGTCTTCCTCTTGTATTAACAGGTACTGGTTCCGATTCTTTTATAGCATCATTCAACATATCTTTCAAATCATTATCATCGTTATCATTACGTAACTGATCATTCAATTTATCCAATATATTATGACCACGATCTCCCATACTTTTAAGTTTTTTTAATACATTCCGAAAGAGTTCTTCCGAGGTATCAGAATTTATTTGTGCTTCTTTAATAGTCAAAAATTCTTTTTCGTCTTTATTAATAGTTTGATCACGATGTTTATGAATATGATCTTTAGTAGTGGTTTCAACTTGTAAAAATTCTTTATAATATCGATCTTTAATTGTTTTTTCTGACAATTGACCTAGAAGGGTTTTCATTATTTTTGGATCAGTTTCATGATCTTCAATTTCTTGATCATGATGTAAAGTATGATTTACGTGGTTTATATGAAGTGGGTGATGAAACTGAATCCAAGGTCGATGTCTTTTCATATAATCTGGTTTATTCGATGGATTACCGTCATCCTCAAAAGTGATATTTAGAGCGCCATTTTCACTAAGACGTTCTAAAATTTCTTCCTCCTCTTCTGAGGAATCATCACCAATATATGCGCATTCATGTAAATGTTTGTGTCCTCTTATTACTATCAGTGACGCACCGGGCCACCTGTTGGTTAAAAATTATTTATTTCATAAAAAGTTTAAAGTTTAGACAAATTTCATAATACTGTAATATAATATTTGCAAAGTGTAAAATATTACGCATTACAAGATAATAATATTTCTCTAGGCGTAAGCATAATATAAATCACGAGATGTTTCCGTGATATAAACTAGTTTTCGGATATTTTCGTAAATTTACAAGCGGAAAATTTTAAACAAAAATCATATACGGAATCATGATAAGATTATTTATATTTTAATTGCGTAAAACAACTATTGTTACCAGAATTTTAATTCTATATATTTATTTCCTTGAAAAATGTTTTATTACAAACCTGACACAAGTTGAAATGGTAACAGATGAACCCCGTAAAAGATAAAATCCCCAATATTCTTTCATATCATCTTCCAGTTCTAGATGTCTGACCATGGAAAGAGGTTTTAATTCATGGGACATAGACGGCGATTCAGGGAGCAAAAATGCATTGAAAGTGGTGTTTACTTTAACGAGTTGTCTCTACACATAAAAAAGCGAAATCATGTTTCCTCAAATACACGTGTCGACGATCTCACATAACAAGGCCAAGGCAAAAAATAAATAGCTATTTTTACCCCATTCTATTATTTGCAGTCAAGTGCAACACTAAATACGTTTTAATAAATAATCTCTAACATAAAATAATTATATTTCTAGATAAATTTGTATTCATTCAGTTGAAATAGTTCAAAGTACAAGTGACACGTACATTTATTTAATTTATTACAATGTAATATTTTCATGTATGCTAATAAATTCAACATACCGGTAAAATGGAATTTTCCTTAAAATAATTCTTCTCATTAATGAGAAAATGTAAACACTTATTATCATGGATTAAAACTTAGGTAGACACACTTAAAAAAATAAACATAATTATAATAAATTACAATATGCATATTATATGTGTTTCTGGCGCCCGATTAAATCTAGTCATTATTCTTATAAAAATACAAAATGTTGCGCATTAAGGTCAGAACCATAATTTTTGGAAACATAATAAAAGAACATTTTTCAATTATATATTGATTTCATTTAACATAAGCCTTTATTATTCTTTATTTTTAGTTAATTTTCTCATAGTTACAATTTATCTACTTTATCTAATGAAATCAAACATTTTCATTCTAAAATTAATATTTATCTAATAGCATCTTTACAATTACTTCAAGTACGTATATTATAATTATCAATATTAATTTATTAAAAAAAAAAACATGTTATACATTACACGTGCAAATAATGATTAAATAATTATTACATTATAAAAAATAAAAAATATATAGAGTAATAATAATCATAAAACCGCAAATCTGTAAATTTTAAAGTTTTTATCAAAATGCACTTGAATTCTTAAATTTTCCGACAAAAGTAATATAACAATATAATTTTAAAACAGTTTTTCTAGAAAGTTCTCATCACAGAGTAATTATTTAAAAGCCTCATTTATTCAAAATTAAGAATTATTTTAATACTCTCATTTCCAAAATGAAAATATGCAACAATTTTTTTATAATTTAACTCACCTGACACCAAGTTGTCGAAACTCTACTATCTAAAAGACGCATATCTGACATTGCTAAGGGATATAATTGATCACCATAGACATGATAACGTAAATAAAGAGGTCCTGCGATTAAACATACTGGCAAGAAAATACTAAATACGCAAAGCCGTAGGACTCGAAAAGGTCCTTTCAGTTTCGGCCGAGGTTTCGGACATTGACTTTGTCGTCTGAGTAAACTCTCTAAACAAAATCAAAACAAACAAACTCATTTTTATGTTTTTAGAACAAAAAAAGTTATTTTTAACCTATCGATTCTGTTTTTCTATGATAAAGCATAATACAGCCAACATATAAATAAAGTTATTAGTGATAAAATAAATAAATTTATACAATGTGTTCTCATACTGATAATAGATTTTTTTTTAAATTAACATAGAAGAAAATCGGCCTTTATTTGTTTTGATTTGAAAATGAGTATATTAAAATGTTAATGTATGCAAAATTAAACTAGTCACATAATTTTTTTTTCTGTTATATGATATAATAATTTGAATATATAATGAATAAGTAATTTTAAAAACAAAATTTATTTCATGGACACATCGCTTTTAATTTTATTATCTGTATTTATAAAATTTGAAAAAAAAAATAAAATATATAATAAACCTTTTTAATATATTATGAGAATAGGAAATAATTATTGACATATTAAATCAAATCAAGTAAAAATAGTTCATGAATCTAAACAATGATAATATTATATTAACAAAGACAAAGTTACCTTCATATGGTGATGGCGAATTCATATCAACTTTATGCATTTTTACGCAGACAAGCACTTGCCACAGAGAACAGACACTTTAGAATCATAGATTTTATTTCAGTATGTGATAATTATCATGAAAGCTTTTATAACTAGTGCAAACATTATCACTCAGCACTGTCTGGTACAGTTTTATTTACAACTTATTACGAGCTTATCACTGAACTGACAAAACCATAGACAAACAAACATACAAAATTCCTATCAAATTTTTTTTAAAATTTTATCGAGTAAACGCAGATTAACTTAGTTCTTACGCACAGCTGTTTTTAAAATGAAAAATTAAATCTAGTTTTATCACTGTATTTCCGAAGAACAAATCAGCGCGTTATTGTTCATATCGTCTCTCTTTCCGTGTCGGCGCACAGACAGAAATAAATGTATACGTCTTTGTCCCTCTACTTTGATCTAAACACGTGCTACTAAACTGTTTATATATATACATATATATAAAACACATGTTGTTTCTGGCTATTAAATAAAATTAAAAATTACGATAGATTATTTATTGTTTTTAAAAATTTATTTACATCAATTACATAATATAATTTAACGCTTATGACTAGATTTTTGGCCTAGAGATTTTTTGCTCTCTTCTCGCCTCCGTTTATTCAGTGGATTTCTTGGATCATATACTTCATACCAATCGTCACCTTTTGTATTAGCATCCCTAGCTAATATTGGATCATCAGTTTGGAATTGTAATTTATGAGCCATCCTGTACATAACACAAATAAAAAATCTTATTTAATATAATCGTTAATTAATCTGGGAATCTAGGTTTTTCGAATATTTAAATCTAGAATTCAAAACTTAAAATCGAACCTCGAATATCCAATTTTCTGATTCAGTTCTCAGATTCAAGTCTAGTTCAGTAAATCAATTATTAATTTTAGTTTCAATTTTATTATTATCATTATTATTATTAATTATTAAATTTATATTTCATTATATATATATATATATATATATATATATATATATATATATATATATATATATATATATATATATATAGTTATAAAATTAAAAGAATCTAAGATTCGAATATTAGAATTGAATCTTATTTTGTCTGAAAATCGAATATACTGATATCTAATTACTACTAATTACTATTGGAATCGGATATAAAATCCAATATTTTTTGAATGAACTGCTACTTACCAAGATGTATCTTCCGGATCACTGTCGCCACTATCTTTTGATTCATTTGTTGTCGTTTCAGCTTTTTCTTTCTCCGTTTCTAGTTTCTTCTTAAATTTTTGCAATAATTGTAATGTAAAATCTTCTCGAGTTTTTCCTTTTTTCGGTAAACTTTCTTTTTTGTCTTTGTATTTATCATATTCTTCTTTATACGCTTTAAATGTTTCGCTTTTTTCGGTCGTTTTCTTTTGATCTTCTGCATATGCAGTTTCTTTAACCAATTTATTTTCATGATATTCTTTTTTAACTTTTGCCTGTTCCTTTCTTATTTCATCGCTGAAATTAAAAATAAATTCTAATTGAAATATAACTATCACAAAAATTAGACCAAAATAGTTAAATAATTCAATTACTATTATTGTTGCAATTTTATTCATTAACACCAGTTTATCTATAACTTTCAAATTAAAAATATTTAAAGTTAAAATTCGAGCGTTACATATTTGTATTTTCTAAAATGAACACGAAATTATGATAATCCCTATGTTTCTCATAATTATTTTGAATATTTAAAATATTTTTAACTATCATCCAGTCGAAAAGCTTAGCATATTATTTTTTTAATAAGTATTTTATAAGTTATAACTTGAATAATCAAAAATCTACTAAACACTTTACGAAAAATTTAATTTAACACTTACACTTTCCGTTTCCTCGCTTCTTTTTGATCTTTATTTAAGTAATAACTCGTAGTCGGTTTTTTCTTTTCTGCCTTCAATTTATTTCTTATATTTTCCAATTCTTCTTCATGATCAATTTCCGAATCATCACTATCATCTGATTCGTCGTCATTGTCTTCGTGAACAGACTTTTTACTTAATTTAGGATCATCTAAAACATCATGACTTGATTTGCTTTTACCCACAAAAGCTTGATTTGCAATCACTGTTTCTTCTTCATCTTCCTCAGCCTCGGCACCGAAAGAGAGTAGTTTAAAGTTTCTACAAAATCAAATAATTAAATATTTCAATATCTATTATTTATTTTAAGCTTTCAATATTACTTTACACCGGGTTTCCTTTCTTTTTGTTTCTTCTCTGTTTTGTCATTTGCGTTTTCTAGAATTCGTGGTTCTATATCGGAAAATGGATTATTTAATACTTCTGCTTTAATAATTTTGTGTGGATATACAGGTCGTTCATCTTCTACTAATCCTTCTTCTAATTTCAACATATTATATATCGTGTCTCCAGTAATTTTTCCGAAAATTGTGTGTTTATTTTGTAATTCAGGTGTTGCAGCCAATGTGAAAAAAAACTGCGATCCATTGTCATCTTTACCAGCGTTAGCCATTGCAAGAAGTCCTCTTCTAGCAAATCGTAACCGACTGTGAAATTCATCTTTAAACGGTTCTCCATATATAGATTCTCCACCAGTACCATCTCCATTGGGATCACCACCTTGCACTATGAAACCTTTTACAAGTCTATGAAATACTGTATCATTATAATAACCTTCCAAACATAATTGGATAAAGTTTCTGCATGTTTTCGGTGTTTCTTTGGCCCATAACTCGATATCAATATCACCCACTGATGTTTTAAGAAGAACCTACGAACCTACGATATATGAATTTGTAATTCATTTTCATTTTAAATATTAATTTTATTTACCTTTCCCGATGCAGGTGGTTCCAATATATAAACGTTACTCATATTACTTTGTTAATATAAACAACCTATAAATAAGTATACCTAACCTAACCTATCTTTTTAAAAATATATAAATATAATTGAAATATATTAAAAGTTATTATTTATAAATAAATTAAATACAATCTACTCAAATCTTTTATTTATTTATTTTTTATTTGCATTTATTAAGCAAGGTGATTTTATTCAGCAGCCGTTACTTACGGTTGCATTAGTGGTTACAATTGCTCTCTCCTTTTAACATGCATTATAAAAAG
Source organism: Clivina fossor (assembly GCA_963966155.1). Taxonomy (NCBI): domain Eukaryota; kingdom Metazoa; phylum Arthropoda; class Insecta; order Coleoptera; family Carabidae; genus Clivina; species Clivina fossor. The sequence continues at coordinate 4,476,678 of OZ014558.1, forward strand.
AAAGAGCAATAGTAACCACTAGTAACCATCTAGTAACTACTTGAGTAACCAAGTAACCGATGCTGAATAAAAATTGCTTCTTGTGTTTTACTTGTCTTTAATTAAACAAGAAAATTTATGAATGCAGTTATACTACAGTACAAATAATTATAAAACAATATTTAAAATTATTGTAAAACTTCAATAAAAATCTAAATATATAAATATATGCGGGAACAGTGCGAGAACAAATTTACATTGTTGCCAAAGTTTTCAAACACAAAAAATTAAAAAACTTATTAAAAGTTTTAATACATAATAAAATTTGTTTACTTAAGAGTAATAAAATTAATTAACTAATCTTTAAATTTAATATTTATTTAATAGAACATTACTGTATTTATACTAAAAAATTATTAAAGTATGTAGTTTTGCGGGAAACGTTAATAAAGTTGAATGAGGTAGCTACGTATTCAAGTATTTGAAATCTACCTCATTCAATTAGTTTGTTTTTCCCTAAAAACATATACTGCACTCAAGCCAATAAATCAGTAAATAATTCTATTAAAATACAAAACAACAATTTTTAGATATAAATATTTTTAAGTAATTTTAACAATGTTTAAAATTTAAATTTTAATTAAAAATGGAAAAAATATTTGGCAACACTGACTGGTTAAACAAATTTTTCAGGTCTAGTAATTTTGCGGCAGTAACCACTCCCGGCTCGTCGTTTTTCTAATTTTATCGGTAAATATGATTATTTTTTGGCATATGTAAAATTGACAAGAAAAGATAAATAAGTGTACATAAATTTGTTATAAAAATTTTAAGGTAATTATTCACAAAAGTACTAAATTTCTTGTGTGATTGTACCACTTATTTCCGTATTCTAGTGGAACTATTTTTCTGGAATTTTCACATGAAATTTTTTATTTCAGTGAATAAAAATATCAAATTCATTCAGTTATAAGTGAGTAATGCATTATTATTTCTATTAGTACATTCCACAAATTTTTAATGACGTAGGTGTCTCTTTGCATGTCTTATAACGGTGTTTTGTTACCGGTTTAAAGCAGTTATAACTTTATTTTTATATAGTATTTTGACATTTTGATAAGAATTTTATAAGTTATATTTAATGTGTGTTACTCTTGTTACAGAAAATGGCTGTCAATGTGTATTCAACAAATGTAACCACAGAAAATCTATCTCGTCATGACATGCTGGCATGGGTCAATGATTGCCTATCGTCAAGCTTTGGTAAAATTGAAGAATTATGCACCGGAGCTGCGTATTGTCAATTTATGGATATGTTATTCCCTGGATCCGTGCCACTCAAGCGAGTCAAATTCAAAACAAATTTGGAACACGAATATATCCAGAACTTTAAAATATTGCAAGCTGCTTTCAAGAAAATGGGCGTAGAAAAGGTTAATTTTTATTTAAAAACTTAATTCGTAAATGCTGAGTACTACAAGCTCGGTTTTAATTGTTTTTAAATTAGAACTAAATTGAACTGAAACACCCAAAAACCGAACTTGTACCAGCCATGGTGTTTTTTTACAAGCGAACATAATAAATGAATATATAATTCAAATAACCTTATAGGTAGTACCAGTTGAAAGACTAATAAAAGGTCGTTTTCAAGACAACTTTGAATTTTTACAATGGTTTAAGAAGTTTTTTGATGCTAATTATGATGGTAGAGAGTACGATGGTTTTGATGCTCGGGGTGGATTTGTAATTGGGTCTGCCGGCCATGAGACAGCGGGCAATGTAACCACTGCTCCACCGCCGGTGCGGAATATCGCAACCAGACATGGTAACATAACAACCAAACGTCTAAAACTCTGGCTCTCGTTTAGTTTTGCAATTCTCATTTTATTTAGTTTGTTTGTTTTTTTTAATTGAAATTCTGTAGCACGATATTTCCGAACCATCTACTCTGCACCGACTTGTAGTTTTTTGAAATCTGTCTTGGACACTTTTTGTTGTTGCTACCTTTTTTTTTTTTGTTTTTTTTTTCTGTTTGTGTTCAGATTGTTCCAATAGACAGATTGGTGAAGGGACGTTTCCAAGATAATTTCGAATTCCTTCAATGGTTTAAGAAATTTTTCGATGCTAACTACCAAGGCACAGAGTATGATGCTTTGGGAATGAGGTCGGGTGAGGGCTTAGGTGGAGGTGGCAGCAATGCACCGAGGGGGGCCACCATGATGACTCGCAAACCCGCTGCTCCTCCCACACACGGATCACCAACTAAAACCACCAAACCTGTTGCTAAAGCCAGTACGAATCACACTATAATCTAGTATTTCGTCGCTGTTTCCACAAAACTTGCTATTTGTAAATTTTTTTTTTTTTAATCGGCAGAGAAAACTTTAAAAATGTATCTTGCTGTGTTATGCAGCAGCTTTTTAATTTAATAACTGGAGAAAATAGTTTGTTTTTCTTTACATTAAAAAGCTTTAGGTTTCAGTTCTGTATTATTTTAATTTAAATTTGATCTTATGCAAAAAAAAAAAACTATTCAAATGTTATTAAATTAATTAATTAATTTCAGAAACAGTAAATGGCAGGTTTTGCAGAAAAATCGATGATTTATCAATACACAATTACACACAAAGTAGACTATTTTACATTTTAACATTTCATTTGTTTATTATTTTATTGAAGCTTATTAAAAATGCATGTATCAATAGATTAAATATCAAATTATGTATATAAGAATCCAATTATCCGATATAAGAATTTAATATTACTTATAACTGTTATGAATAATTGGTTTAAAAATAAGAAAATTGCGCAATGGGATCATCTTCTAAAATTTAATTTTTTTGTAGTATTTTATTACAAAATATAATTTTATTTTTCAAATCAAACATACAAAAAAAAAAAAAATAATATAACCTTGAGATCATGAACATGCTAAGATCTTTTTTGCCGCAAGAAAGTAATTTAGTTTTGTTGCGTTTTTTTTTTTTGTTTATTTTATTCGCTAGAGACGGTACGAGTGTATAACATATCTGAGCACATGTATATTTGTCATTTTTATATGTCTGACGTACAATATAATGTACGTAAAAAATAGACAGTTTAAAATAATTTAAATTCAAACGTGATTAAAAAACTTAATAATGCGTGCTATAATTTTCTAATAAATAGTGATTATATGTTGTTTAATGTAGAATAATATATAACTTAACAATTGTTATCCAGTCACGGCAAATCCGATTATATAAATAAATAATTAAGGGATGACCTCATTGGCTTAAAATCATAAATAACTATTCACTAATTTATTATATGACTGAAAATGAATGAATAGTACTTTATAGGAAGATTTTAAAAATGTATTTTCAACATTTAAAACAAAGTATTCTTGTAAATATTAATAACTATGAGAAATTGAAATAGACTTTTTCGTTTTTGTAATTCGTATTTCAGTTCAGTATTATTTGATGTTTATATAGTGAATAGTTATAAAGAAGGAAATAATCGAAAGTAAGAATTATAATTATATTAATAACATGTAAATTTTTAGTGCCGAAAGTGAATCCGGTACGTCCTTTACAGAAACTAAATTCGAGCATTCCTGGTAGCAAAGGTGATAACGGTAAAGTAGATGAATTAACAGCACAAATTACCGATTTGAAAATGTCGGTCGAAGGTCTCGAAAAAGAACGAGATTTCTACTTTGGTAAATTGCGCGATATTGAAGTCATGTGCCAGGAAAACGAAGAGGGCAATCCACTTATTCAAAAAATCCTCGACGTTCTTTACGCCACTGAGGTAAGTTTTTCGAAATTTATAATTATTCGCAATTTACTACTTATTTCGAAATTAGTTTCATGTTTTAGTCGTAATGGCTATTTGTTCTAAATCGCACACTATCTACTTGAAAACACATAGAAAAAAATTTGTCAAAAGACATTTATAATCTTAGTTTTTGGCTGCAGTAGAATCAACAACTGATAAAAATAAAATCGTGCATTTATGTTGTATTTTCGTAAGGTAGTAACTAGTAAACTAATTTCGTGATAAATAGGTTAATCGGAATGAACCTTTATACATTTTCGTGTGAATGATTTCAATTGAGTTTTTAATTACAACGCATTTGTGTAACATTTTGTAATCTTTTTATATTATTGGATGTGGGACATATTTTTTCCGTTCTGATTCATTGCCTCACCCAGATTTTTATTATTTGTAATTTAGATTTTATTTCAATTTCAATGAAGAGTGCAAACGATTAAAAAAATATTTGTTTTTATTTTTTTTTGTCTGTAAATAATAAAATATTGTAATATACATTAAGTAAAATTTTGGTAAAGTTAAACATTTTAAGTCTAAGTTTATTTTTGTGGACGTAGAATTTTACTGTAAAATCTATTTAAATTTTAAGTTTATACATCATTTTTTATTTTGCAATTTATTTTCTGGAATAATTTAAGATATTACGATACATTTGTAACGAAAAAATAAGGATATTTCTAAAAATGTGTAGTAAAAAACTATTAAAATGACAGAGATGTATATGTTTTCGATGGTTCCAGCATAATCTGCACATGAAAGTTAAAAATACGCTAATATTATTTTTCTTGAAAATATTTTTTTTATCTTGTAACCTACATAATTTTAAAATTCCATTTTGTTTGAAAAATATGACATTTTAAAAAAAACATGTACATTGTGGCTAGTGTGAAGAGTATTATTGGCATATCATGTACATAAAAATAGTATTTGAGATAATATAACCACTAGATTAAAATTAACATGGTTTTGATAAAAAAAAAGGATTTAAAATTTTAAATATTACATTTTTTTTACTAAAACTTCAGAAATTTTTCAAGCGGCATGTGTTTGATATTATTGTGAATTTTTGAATAGAAATTTTAGTCGTTACTTATTAAAAACTTGAATTTTGTTCATAAAAATGTACTTTAGCTAATGGATTTTATTCGAAAATTAATATAAACAAATAAAAATGCATTTCAAATATTTTTTTAAATAAAAATATGTAATGAAATAACTGTAAAATTGTTTGATTAGCATAGTAACTATTTCTTTAAAAATTATATAAAATTTTGTGAACAAATATGTTTCATTTTATTCATTAATGAAAAAAGTCATGGAATTAATACAAAAAAAAATTGTAGTTAGCGACGATCAATAATTTTTATTTGTATTGTATCTAACGTCATCATTTAAAAATATGACAGTCAATGTTGCCAAATATAGGCCCGTAAATACAAGATAAACATGCAATAATAATTAAAAAAATCAGGGTACTATTTTTTTCAAATTGAAATTAATAATAGTTATTTGCACGTACAAAAAATAATGTATTCAGGGTGGCCACGCTTCTGGAAAACCGGGAAAAGTCAGGGAATTTTACTGGTCAGGGAAAAGTCAGGGAATTTCATTACAAGTCAGGGAAAATTTTGTAATTACTAATAATTTTTTTTCCATGGCTTCATTTTCGTTAATCAACTCTTCACTGATCGCATAATTATAAATCCGATTAAAAACTCAATATTTTTCATATATCTTCCCTTAGTAGTGATGTTTCTTTCGTTGAGTGAACCGCAACAAGGTTTAATAAACCCTGCAAATATTTTTATTTTTTACTATCCATGTTTGTTTTTCTATATTTATCAGTACCGTTCGATTTTTTGTGTGTATTGATCTCTGCAGGCCCGTCGTCTTATTTGCAGTTCAAATTTTGTCGCGTATTTCTTAATAATGCGATTAGTGGGTGGTTATTTGTTCAAAAAGTGGTCAGGGAAAAATTTTGAAAATCGCCTGGAAAACCTGGAAAAGTCAGGGAATTTTTTTTCAGAAAAAGAGTGGCCACCCTGGTATTAAACATGACAATTTAATATTGTTCGTTACAAGATATTATATTACAATTTCCTATTACTATGTTCAAATTTTGATCATGTTTGCTTTGTTTCTGATTATGGCATATTATTATGCCAAATACGAATCAATTATTAGTAATTAAAAGAAAAATATTATTAATATCTTTTTATTACAGGATTTTTCTTAATTAAATGGAACTACAGACAATCGTAGACAGATCTTAGTGGCTTCAAATTTGTCTATTTGTGCCACTTTATTATATCTGATTCTTATTATTTTATAAGTTACTTTTTGTGAAAAAAAAAATGTATTTATGATAATATAGTTTTTGTTATTGTCATCAAATTTTACGATGTAAAAAATTTCATAATAGAATAATGTACAATAGGGTTATTCAGTATTTTTGATTTAACTAGATATAAAAATAAGAAATCCGTATTTATTTCTTGGGGAATAATTATTGAACTTGATTAAATTAAAAGTTCCTCATTTTTCGCACCACTCTCAGCACTAGCACAAATTATTAAGAAACGATATACGGACTAAATATGGGAATATATAAAGTGATAAAATGTAAAAAAAGATAATAAAATAAAAGTAACAAATGTATCAAACTTTAGTTTTATGCTTTCATTGTAAATGTCATTTTCACCTATCTTGTTCGTTGAAGTTATTAGTTCATAATATTTAAAGCGCTTTTTATGCTGGAACATTTAAAATTTTTTAATTATGGTGATATTTTAATATATCCCTGACATTAAAATCAAATCCATCAATCATTGATCATTGTGTTGTTATATAGAAATTTGTTTAAATAATGATTATTTCTATTGTTGTTTCAGTTAATAAGCATTTTTATTATTAGTTTAATTTTTATTATGTTTTAGTAGCATCATCTGGTAGCAAAATTAATTCTAGGCTAGCCTTAAACAAGTTTCGGATAAGTTTACATGCGCAGTATGCTAAATTACAACTAATTCCGCAATACGTATGCCTCGGATTATTGCAAACTTATTCCAAACTTGTTTAATGGCAGTTTGGAACAAATATATTGTGAAATAAGTAATAAAATAATTTTTATTTTAATATAATTTAAACAGATTTCTACATTTAATAATACAGTAATCAAAATACAGATGAAATTTTGATAAGAATCAGATGATTTAACGTTAATGTCAATGGTTTATTTTTTTATAAGCCTTTGTGAGAATGCTTTTAATATTATTTCTAAATGATAATTTTTCAAAATTTATCTCTATCGAAAAATATGCTTACAGGAAGGATTTGCGCCCCCTGAAGAAGCGGACGGAGTCGGTGATGAAGAAGAATATTGAAAAAGGCAGTTCTCTACACTGAATTATTGCTTAAATGCATGTGTGCGCGCGATGCTGTCATCATTTTATTACATTTCTTATTATTTACTATATTACGTATCATTATTTCATATCTCCCTCTTTTTTTAATTATTATCAATATAAAATATTTTTAATTCGATTTATATGATCACTGTAAAAACATCGTTAATTGATATTTCGACGCCAATTCTCTTTGTGTTGTGTGGAAAGGCTTCCCTATTTTGGTTAAGTTTGTACCTTGAACAAATTATGGTTTAAAATGCCTATTTGTAATTATTAATATTGTATTATTATTGAGATTGTTTGCATATACATATATAAAAAAAAAACAAGATTACAGTTTTATTATATAGATGCTTTATATATATTAGTTTTTTTCCTTATCTGTTATCATTATTATTAATTCATTGATTTATATTAACATTTAATTTCTAACTTTATCTCTTTCTTACTTTTATAATTTTTTTATGGTACACTGACTCGATAGTATCACACAGCTTCATTACAACATGGATTAATAATACATATACATTTATTTATTTGATTCATTTGCATTTCTTTCACAAGATAATATACACAAATATATTTCAATAATAATTTTATCACATTTTTATACATATTTATATACGCGAATAAATTTTTAACGAACACGATAATATTTTGTGTAATTTGATTTTACAAGACAATAAATACAATTAATAATTTCGGCTAGATAAGTGATGAAGTAATATCACTAGATCTAAAGATTATTCTTGTGACTTTGAAACTAAATTTTGAATATTTTTTTCGTTTTATTTGAAAATCAAACATGTCTGAATTTGTGTTGTGTTCATATTGTGAGGTTATTTAAAAATTTTATTAGTAATTTTTCTGAAATTATATACACTTCTATTTGCATTGCGAAAGAAATGCGGAATAGGTCTATTATTTATAAAATTAAAACTAGTCAACAGTTTTCAGTTGCAAAATAAACATTGAGCAAAATTTTCGCTGGGGGAAACATCATCATTGATTATTATTAAAATTAATTAAATATAAAACATAAATTAACACAATTAATTAATTAACACACACACACACAAAAGACGTGATTGCAATCAAATCTATTCGGTGACACAAACACACACATTTTTTTTTGTAATGTTCATATTGATTAGTAAAAGAGTCACATGGCATTCGAAGATGGTTTATATGTCACTTCCGATGTTCGGTCTTGTTTATCATCGGTTACGAATTGATTGGTGCTAGTGTTGGCTTCCTCGTCGCCGACTTTGTACGGATTGTGACGGGGCAGGAACAATGATTTAGGACAATCCCTTAGGTAGGGCCAGCACTCGCCATGACCATCCGTTTCTGCACCGCTACCCGCACGTTCCGCTTGAACGTATTCGTCTAAAATGTCTGCGTACGGTGATTTACTAGCACTAAAAAATCAAATCATTATCAGTCATTATTATATTTCTTCCGTTTTTGCTATTTCTATCTTGTTCGTTTTGATTCTTCAAGTTTTTACGTTATATTTTATTTGGTTTTTCTTTCAAATAAGCATGTAATATACAAAAGAATTATTAATTATTTAAAAGTTACATTGGTTTTTGATTGAATTAAAAAGCTTGTTAATAACGATGTAAATTATATTAATAAATTTAAATTAAAACATATTCTTGGTGTATTGAGTTACTTATTTTAAAATTTATATTTGTTATTGATCCTCTTGCCTTTACAGTCATTGGTTGATATTTTCAAATTTGTTAAAAGTTACTATTATTTTTTCAGTAATTATAGATAAATTATCACTGATGTAAAATTACCTCGTTTTATATTATAACGGTAAGTGTTTAAATACCATGTTTAAAATTATAATTTTTATGTCAATTGATTTAAAACTAGGGATCCCATCCGTCCCGTTTTTATGGATACTGTCCCAGTGTCCCCACAGAATGTACCGGAACATAAAAATGTCCCGTTTTACATAAAATACAAATATATTTTAGTAAATTCATTTATATTATGTCTTTCTATTATTTTCAGTGCAACAATCAGTTTGAAACTTCATTAGCGTAAATGTGTTTTCAATGTTTAATTTATTTAAATGTTTTGTTTATGGATATTACTTTTTTTTTATTAGAATTCAATGTATAATTTATTTAAAAAAATTTTTTTTTCAATAAAATTTGAAGTGTCCCTTTTTTACATTTCATAATTATGGGATCCCTATTTAAAACCGAAACTATTACAGAAACTTATTTTTTTTTTGTTATTTTGAAGAACAATATATTAATGTATTTAAAATTGATATGTTATTTAATTTTCAAATTAGTTACTAATTATATATTAAAAAAAAAAATTAACGAATGCGCATAAAGTCGCATATGATCTTTGTTGTTGCGCGGCCGTTAAACAATTTTAAAAAAGGAATACTTTTTTGTTGTTAATTTTTACTTAATGTGTAAAATAAATAATATACTTCAACGTTATATTAAAAATATGAAAGTAGCGGTACTATTTTATTGAAAAATTGCACGAGTAAATCATTTATGACGTCTTCTGATAATATTCCTACATATATATTTTTTTTACATAACGGTAATATTAAGAATCAAAGCCTGAGACTTGTTTATTATTGAAAAACTACATACGTGAAAAATAATTTAAGCATCTCTCCGAGAAGACCAAAATTCTTCAAGGGATGTGCATGTACTTCACAAATAGCCCTGAGCAGGCACGCTTTACCGTCCATTCCGAAATTGGACAAGAAATCTTCTACGATCATATAGAGCATAGCTCTTTCGCCACCATGAAAAGCATCTTTGGTTCCTGGAGGCGGCGGTTCTAACGGTGTTGACCGTCGTTCTCTTCGATGCGTGAACACCCTCGCAACGTAATCGGCTAGATAGCCACCTGCAGCTCGACCCATGGATCGCGCTAATGCAGGAGGTAATACTCCGAATGGATTTTCGTTATCGGTTAAACCCAGTTTATTGAAATCAACTGTTTTATTGAAAAGATAGATGAATGAAAATGAATTGTTTATAAATATATGAATTCTTTATACTAACTTGTAAATGGTAAACTAATGGTCATATTCGAGAAGAAGCCATCAGGTGGATACCGTACAAATGGCATAGACAGCGATGGACTTATGACAAGTGTTGTACCCGGAGGAAGAGCTAATCGTCCATCGGACGTTATCCATAATACTCGTTTCTGTCGTGAATTTGATGATTTGTCTGATGTTGCAGCAATCGCTGTTGATGGTGCCCATTGCGCTACCAAAAGGCATACTGCTATCCTCAGACAGGAAATGCCAACATCCATTCTCCGCCTGCAAATTTAATCAAATTTATTTATTTATCAAAACTATCAGTTAATATGAACAATTTTGTATTTTTAGATGCTTTTTCTATTTATTTTTTTTTTGAATTCTTGGTAAAACATATGATTTAAATAATATAATATTCAATTTTGAACAAAGTTCAAATGTGCATTTGTGAAATTGTTAATTAAATATTAAAATATTTTTCCTACGATTTTACAAGTTACTCAATCATTGAATCGGCTTATAATGCCATCCATCAATAATCGGTCAGTTTAATCATAGACACTTGTTTCGACCTTTAGCATCTCGTCTTCTCATGTCAATTACTTATTTACTTGGCTTTAAAAGCCAGTCAGAACCCAACAACTGCATCAGTCGCCTTCGAACACTGATCAAAGCACCATACTGACGAGACTCTAAAGATCGACACACATGTCTATGGTTAAACTGGCCGATCATTGATGGATGTAGGGAAAATAATTTAATATTTAATATAATATTCTAGTGTTTCCTAATCCTAGGGTCTATACTAATATTAATACTACTATAATAATTAAGTTTTTCAAGTATTAATTTGTTTACAGTAATAACCATAAGGTAGTCTGAAGAATGTTGCTTGTTGATCGTGTTACGTAACTCTATTATGGTCAATAAATTAATATATTGCAAATCATTTTAGTGCTTGTTGATAAAGTTTATTCGTGAGTTGTTTATAAAGTATCGTACGCTAGAACGGATCGTTTGAAACAAATTGTGAGTTAACTAAATGAAAATAAAATAATTTGTAAATTTAATATATTCAGTATTTAGTAACTAATTATAATATACAGTGCTATGCAGTGCTTTTATTATTACATACTTTTTTTGGATCACGAGAATACCAATCAGAGGCAACAGGATGCAGTTACAGGTTAGATATTTTATTTATTTACTTTCATTTTCTGTTCAGGTAGAATATAGAAAAATTATCAGATTTTTTTTTATATATATATATATATATATATATATATATATAATTGAATATTACACATTTATAATAAATGGTTGTTTATATAACTTTATAATATATATTTTTTAAATTTTATTCTATATAAAACACATAATTTTTGGAGCCTTTTTGAATGAACTCTCTAAGATTATTCCATTTACCTACTTTTGTTTTTTATGCTTTTGTTTTTAGGACCATGCTTAGTAAATAAGTTATATGACAATATCTTTCTTATTATTGAATTACACATTTTCGATAAAAGTTATTTATATCTCTAGTTACTTTTTAAAAAAAATAATTATTTTTACACTGTATTTAATAAACGATTTTCTTCGCCCTTTCAAGTGAGCGTTTTGAGGCGATCGTCTCAACTAATCAGTACTCAACCGACAAAAATTAAAAAAAATCTCAAACATTTAAACCTAAAGTAATAACAATTTAAAATATGAAAACGTTTGAGAATCTCTGTACTGTTCAGATACAAATCATAATAAAGATATCGACAATGTACCATTATAAAAATAGAATCAAGTTTCAATCGAATATCTGATTTTATGCAGCTGTGTTGCGACACACTGTACTTCTTTAACATATATGATGTGTTCTTTATATGTATATTATATAAACATACAGATATGACCTTGACCGTCTGAACAGGTCATGTGCGAAAGAAGTTAAGGTATGTATATATAAGAAGCAGTTCGCTAAAATCTGGACCGAATCCGTTTTTATTTATCATTTTTCATTTTTTTTTCCTGTGAATTGATTTTACTGCAAAACGATCGAAACCGTTTAAATGCAGGTATTAACACACTTCTACATGTTCTTAAAACGTAACTGATTTACATAAGATACTACATCGTGAATATAATATTATTTCAGATGCTTCGCAAATATTTTGTCAGTTTATTTGTCCGTTTGTTTAGTGACAGCTACATGTGATAATGACTTTCGTTATATAATATACAGTCTGTAATTAATATATAGCTATCTATATATTAATATAGAATAGATAGATAATTTATAATGAATTTGTTGATTGAATCATTGCGTTATGTTGCGTGTTATGAAGTATTTATTACACTTTTGAATGGAATTAGTAGAACGATTAATAGTTGCTTGTAATTTATTCCAGATCTGAATAGATTTATGAATAAAACATTGGGTAACTGCTTTCAATTAACCCATTTTTACACTATTCTTTATTTTTATTGCTAAATTTTGTTTATTTGTGTATTAAAATTTGTGGTTTGTAGTTAATAAAATCTAAATTATGGTACACGTTACATATTTATTTAAAAAATATGATTAATTTATTTTTTTATAACTTATAACTCGCCGAATAGCCATTTACAGTGAAAAATGAATAAAACATTTAAAATGTAAGTCATAAATGTAACGTTATTAATTATTTATATTTTTGAACCGTAAATTTCGAAAAAGATTTATCTCGGATTTTTATCATTTTTATGTTTTCACAAAATTACAATCAACAAGTGTCAACTGGTCGTTTTTTAATGAGATACTTCATTTTGAATCTTCTACTTAATTTATGTTTATAATAAAAATGTTTTAATGTATTATAGTTTGGATTAAATTCAGTTTTTTGCAACTCTTTAGGAACGCTATTTTTCAGAGATAATTTTTTTTCAAAATTTATTGTTCTTTTAATTATTTTTCTAAGATAAAAATTATTGCTTTAATAATGCAGAAAGAAAAATCTATTAATAAGAGATATATAACTAACACAGATTCTCGGAAAATATTTATATTAATTTTGACTTTTAAAAATTAGTTTACATATAAAAATTTTGCACTGTTAAAGTATTAGCATATTGAATACGTCAATGCAAAAAAAAATTTAGTTTTATTATATCTTATAAATTAATTTTGCCTATTTTAGTATTAAACTAGATTTTTTTCAGATTTGAATCTCATAATTTATCTAGTATGTTTCACTGATCAGTAACAGTTACATTTTATTTGATAAAGGTCAAATATATTAATTTTTTGCGGTTTTTATTACAAGTTTTTTCAAATATAATTTTACATTGTCATAGAATATCTTGGCATTTGAAACTGCTTGAAATTGGTAAATACTGTCTCGATCTTTGAGATATACAATTAGAATATAAATTTCAAGTGACTTCAAATGTTCAAGTCAATTCTCTTAAAACCGCTTTAATTTATTCGAGATAAATACGTTGGATTTTAATTTCCAGTGGTTTTAAATTCCGAGATAAATGTAGTCATAGTAAATTATCTAATGATGTTATATATATTATTGTCAGTGTTCTATTATTCACACTGAACTTAAAAATTAAAATTTATTTGGGTCCGTGGTTGAAAATGTTTATATCAAACCGATTTTTGTTTACAAAAACATAATCACAAACCTTATTCAACTGATAACAATTTAACCGTAGCAATATTTTTTATAATTCGCATAAAATTACGTACTAAAATGCAAATCAATGTGATGCTATCGTGAGTTATATGAGTAATTCAGGGCTAGTCACACCCAGTCATTACTTACCAATGTGACCCAATGGGCCAATTGCAAGCTAACCCAAAATTTTATTATGTCAGACGATACAAATATACCGCATCATATGTAATCATTCGACTGCTTTTTTACAGCACACGCGACCCAATGAAAAAACTACCGTTATAAACAAAAATGAATCAAGTCTCTGTCACTATAATATATATATATATATACTTTAAAAAAAGTAAAGAAATATGTAATACTAATGAGCAATATGAGATAAAAATGACAAAATTTTTATATAATTCTGAGAAAAATAGTTGTACATAATTTGTAGTTTTTTTTGTATGTTCCGTTTTGTGATATATTGTTTGAAATATATAAATGTATAAAATAATATGTGTTGTTAATGAATATTTGAAAATATGCCAAATGTTGAAAGTAAATTTATATATACTTGAATTAAGTTGTTCGAAGATGAATTAAAACTGTTTTTCATACGTCCGTCATTTGTGATAGATGAGAAAGTGGTTTTCTATATTCAAAGAGCTATTCAAATGTGACGTTTTTGTAACAGATCGTATTTATTGTGAATATAAAAAGTAAATAATAATAATATTATATTCTTTCTATGATATCTCAGATATATAGGCAACATAGTGTTACATTTATATGTTTCAAATTTTGCTTGAATAAAAAGAGTGTAAGTACTATTTTTTTAAAATTATAAAATTATTAAATATTTAATATATATTAATTAGATTTGTTTAAACTTACATGTTTTTTTTTTTAGAATAAATACATTCTACTCGTGAATTTTCTATTCAATTTTTTCCTTACGTAGTAAACAATTTTAAGTATTATTTTTTATATACAATTATTTTAAACTTTTTATTCATAATATTTAGTGGTGGCGCTAGACTTTAAAATAGGGGTGAGGGTGCTGGACCCAGAATTTTTTTTGAAGGTAACATTTTTATGAAATTAAGTAGTAATTTTTACACCAAAAAAAAAAAGGTAAAAAATATTAATTTTATTAGTTTCTACTTATCTAATTCATTATAAAATGATTTTTTACATAAACAAATTGTATACCAAATAGTAATCTAATTTTACTATTTTAAGTGATCAATTTATCAATCATTATATAACAATCTATAGCTATGACTATTTATATTTTCAAAATACTAATATCATCGAACTTACAGTTCAAAATTCTCGTCCATAAATTATTTTCAGTTCTTTTTGAACAAAAATTGATCTGTCGCAAGATGCAGTAGACACTAGTATATTAATTAAACTTTTTAACAAATTATATAAGTATAAACATATATTGCCGGCTTCAATAAATGTATGAATCTATGTATATATGTCCAATCTATCAAAATTTACAGAAAATTGGGAGAAAATAAAATAATTTTAAAAAACTTGTAGTTTAATTGAAATTTAATGCACAATTCAATAAATAAATAAATAAAATATTTGGAGGGACCAGCCGGAGGCCAGAGTTTATTTCGGGAGAAGCCTCCCGAAATATATAGTTCTACATTAAATTAAATGACATTGTAAACAAAAACCACATATTTCTATTCACATATATAATTAATTCAATTATTTTTTTTTATATTAAACAATTAATTAAGGTATAGTTGAAGTATAATAATTCATTCAGTATTTTATCGAAAAATTTGGTAGACATTACAGAATAATTATAGCTTAAAGTTATTAAGTAATTTATCATCGAATACATATGAAAGTAAACGTAACTAATAAACTAGAACTTAAAAAAAAAAACAAATCTGTCTACATAATCTAACATATGAACTGAGTTTAAGATAAAAAAGATGTGCAAAATTTAGGTTAGGAGTGCGATGGGTTGGCAGAACATAAGCATGTATATTGAGAACATGTAACGTATTGTGCAATATTATAGGAGGGGGCAAAACGTGTGCGAATCTGCACGAGGTTACGTTAATCGCGAATAACGGGCTACCCCGGGTTCGAGTCCGGTTTTGGAACTACATTCTTTCCGAACACACGATAACCCGATTTGGCAGTTGTTTTTATATTAACCTGCACTGCGAGATGATGCACTTGTTCCCGTTTGTATCATCGTATAATTTTTTTTTATTATAAGTTTACGTTTCATTTTGATGCTCGCTTGTCAATTGATTCTGATGACAGTTATTTGTTTTTATTTGAAATTATAATTTTATAGATCAGACTGTAAGATTCTATTTGTACTGATCGTGAATGGAAAATTCTGTTTGTAGTGGAAAATTCCTCTTGTACTTATTTGACAGCTATGTGCACTAAAAAAATTTGGAAAAACATGATATTATTGTAAACAGTTACATGTGTACAAGTGCAGTTTTTACTTACACTTGCTTGTTCTTGATTCTAGTGCATGATAAAGCTGTCTATTTACATATGTATCAGATAATTCAAATAAAAACAAACTTTTCTTAACTTTTGTTGTTAAAGAAGCACTACACTCTATTTCACTATTTTTTGTGTATAAAATATCTGTTTATGGTAATAGTGAAAAAAATGTAAAAAAATATGGCGTATTATTATTTCATTTTGGCAAAATGCAAATACATGTATTAAAATAATTGAATAATAATTGTGCATTCGAAATAGTTGAAGTTGTCTCGGCATTTGAAACGTTAAATTTTAAATATGTGTTTTGATGTTTGTGCAAGTTAATTATAATTGTAAATAGTTGTATTTGTTTTCGTATGAAACTCATACTCTTTTGTTATTCATGGAATTGCTGCATTCGCTCATAGCTCCTATGATTAAACTTATATTCGTGAAAAAATTACTACTTTATACACTTGTTGCATCACAAATCACTATTTTAACAGTTTAAAGAATATTCAAACAATTTGATATTATGAATCACACGCATAATGTTATTAACAAATTTTTTTTATCTTTATAGGTGCATGGCGTGATTGTGTATGCATGTATATATTTTTATTTGCACTGTCCATAGTGAGAGTTGTTAGCTTACAGATAAGTTAGGAATATATAGCTTATTTTTAGTTTGGAACCATTCAAAGGTAGTTGATATCTTATTTAGTAATAGTTATCAATTTTTGTATAATTCATTTACATGTACACTGTAAATTTTAATAAATCAAACAAGTACAGATTTACTTCTGCAAATGAAAATGAAAGTTTTACATGTCATCTATTATAGAATAGAAATAAATCTAGTGAGAATTTTCCATATAAGATATACGAGTATAAGAAGTATTTGATATATCTGAACCAAACTACTTACTAACTTATGAAAAAACAACGCTAATTTGATTAAGAGAGATGTATAATTGTATTTAAGTATATTTTTGTATATTTGTAATTATTGTTTCCTGTCTATTTAATGGGTTGTATTACTTGTTGGACAATGTAAGAGTAAATAAATAATAAATGCAAATTGAGATTATTCATGTATTTTTAATAAATTATTATTGCTTTTACAAGCATATAGTACAGCCTGCGGTTTAAAGCCAATTATACATTTTGACTAAAACATAACTCTAATTTCGTAGAGTAATCTGAAATTTAAATTATGTAAATTTTATTTTAATTAGGTAATCTCCTTTTTTAAAAAGTTTCAAAAAAAATTGTTGAATAAATTTTTACTTTCATTTAATTAATATTATATATAAATATATTTAAATATATATTAAGATATATATAAATATATTTAAAAAAAACTGTGTACTGCTATAACTTATATTATTAAACCATTTTACTTAATTTAAAAAATAAATAAATAATATTATAAGTTGTTATTTGTTCTACATGCATAATAAACAATTTCTATAATAAAAATTGATCAATTTGACAGCATTAATTCTGAAGCATTTTATTACATTATGACATACATATTGTAAATTCCAAGAAAAAGTATTCACAGTCTTATTTAAAATTTGCAGTTTTTTTCTTATGTAATAAAATTAAACATTTTACACATACCTATAAGTCAATGGGGTTGTCCCTTTTTTTCTAACAATATTTTTTATATGCATTTCTAAAAATTAAATTCTCAACTTTCAAGTAATTAAAATATATGATACATATTTTTTAATTTTGCTTCATTACAAAAATAATAATTAAAAAGTATCAACAAATTCAAATTATCAAGTATATTGAAACTACATATAAAAGATTTTTTTTTAATATCTTTATTTCTTGAAAAAGTTTCTAAGATTTCTAAGTGTCATAATTTTATATGAAACAACCAAAAAATAAAATATACAGTACAAAGTTTTGCTAAAATACTGTGTTTTTAGTTTTTGTAATTTTTGATAGAAAAATACATTTCAAAATGACATTAATATCTATTAATTGTAAAATTCAAAATATTCCATATTGATAGTCTTTTTTGTATTATCATTGGAGATAAATTTATATGCAAAGTGTGAAGAAAATCTACTGGATAAAAGTAGGTGAAAAATTGATTGTAAAATTGGATGGCAAACAAATAAACAAACAGACTTGTTAAATTAAATAACATCGTGTATGTATAAAAAACTATCACTGACTATATATTGATCGTATCAGCTACGGAATTCAATTCTCCTCTTAACAAATGAATATCAAATAGTTTCAAACTACTACTGGTTTGTTTCGCTTGTCAATATGTAGTTGCCGCGTCGTGTGTTCGCATTATTAATTAATTGTTTCTATTCGCCATCATAGTAGGTCATGAATTTAAGTCAAACGATGCGTGGAATATATTAAAAGGGTAGCAGTTTCTTATTTCGTTCTTTTGTTCACTTTATATACCCATATGCATCACATAAATGTTTTTCTAACTAGCTCAACACGTGCCGACAAGTATCATATTTATGAATTTAAACTCACTATTGTTTATAAATGGTTTCACGCCTTGTTATACCATTTTTGTAACAAGTAAATTGTATGTCAGTATTAACATATATTTGAATTTGTTAGTAATTAAAAGAATATACGTTTCATTCAAAGCTTTATATTTATATTTATTTCTGTTTTCTTAACAGAAGCTCATAACGTTGCTCTTGCGTTTGCTATTGTTTTCCTAATCGTAAATAGTGACATTTAATAAAGATTATTGCAATTATATTTTTCTCATATAAAAATATTATTTACTGTTTTTCTTTTTTGTTTGGAAAATATTTGACACACTAAGAACTTTGTGTTAAAATAATAGTTTATTTTATTTCCTCATTTTAAAACTGGTCATACTTCGAATAGTTTTCTTTATTATACATAATAATTTATTTAGCTATGCATAGCAATGGCGTAGTAAGATGTGAATTGGTTCTTCTGGTAAAGTTTTCATTTTAGGGTAGATTTTTTAATATGTTAAAAATTTCATATTTTTGCAAGATGCTTATATGGAAAATTCTGTATAATAGAAAATAATTTTAATTTGTAGATCCTAAAAAAGTAACTTTTGTTTAAAATATTTTTCTATAGTTCTAATAATAATTGAGTAACTGACGGAGAACGCACTAAAACTTACCCTGGTATTAGTACAAAAGTACAAAATACTATATCCAAGGCTGTGATGGAAGGGGCCTAATTTTGAGTTTAGGCCCGGTTTAGTTTACAGGAAAATATTGTATTGTATTCAGGACTTAACTCTGATTATTTTGGAACCAAACTTTCACATACAAACTGACAATATATTGTTTACATATGAAATTCTTTGACAACTTTGATATCAATTTTAATACGGAAATTTTATTTGTACCATATAATTAAATTAAAATTTTGGCATAGTATTTGAATGTATAATAGTAGTTCAGTAGAATAAAAAACCATTTAAAAGAATACGAAAATTAATGTACACCATTTTTAATGGTACACAATTAAAAATCTTTAAATAATTTAACTAATATTTTAGTTTTATTATCTAAAGAAAAACAAATCTATTTTTCAAATATGAATTTAGCTTTTTTAAGGTTTTATATGCTATACAAAATAAAAATCTTTTGATAATTTTTCCAATGTTTTTATCTAATAAAAAATAGATGATTTTCAACATGCTTCTAATATTACATGAAATATCTAATGTATGCTTACAAATTCATTTGGTATATTGATCAAATGTATACTTTTTCTAGTTTTCTGTATATTTATACATTATTTTTTCTTAATTTATCTAAAGTTTTACATAATTTATTTAAATTTTATTTGAAACAACAACTTTATTTCAAATAATTTACATAAAGATATAAAGCTAATGTTATTAGAAAATTATCTAATTAAATAGACAAATTATGTAAAATTTAGCTACTTAATTTAAATTAAATGATTATATAAAAATTACTTACTTATCTTATATACTTAAACACTAAAATATTAAATTAATTTTGTAGTTTAGTGTCACTTGTTACACTGTACAGTATATTAATAAAAACTGTTTTTAAACATTGATGGGTACCTTTTACTAAGCTGTTTAATTTATATTTGACAGTTATAAAGAATTAGTAGTCATATGATATTGCCTAAAGGTATCACGCATTTAAAAAAATGTAAGATGAATATTAATGAAAACCAAGTGCTTTTTTAAAAATACTTATTTGCCGAATATAGGTTTTTAGAATATATAAATTAATATTCTTAAATCATGAAATAATTATCTAAATTTGCACTTAAAATATTAGTTACAAACATTCGATATGCTTTAATTATTGAAACTTATTTAACTCAGAAATTTTAATTATAGTTTCTGTAATTTGTAGAAAATATATAATGTAATTGTTTGAAATGATATGCAGATTAATTTTTACATACTCCTCTATTGAAAATAACCAAATTCTATTAAAATATCTCATTAAATACCTATTACAATATTTTTGTAAATTTATGTTCAGTTAGAAATATTTGAAATAAACATACTGAATTATAATGAAAGTTTTTTAGAATTCATATTAAAATAAAACATATTAATAAAGCGTGGCTTCTTATTTTGAATGTATTATGTATAATTAGTTCCGGTTGCACAAAGTGTGTTGTTAACTTAATCAATGAATTAACTGGGACATTAGATTGTCAACTGTCTTCGAACTGTCTCATTGATTGGTTATTTGACAAGTTAACAAATTGGTTAATTTACAAAGTGTTTAACAATATTTTGTGCAACTGGGCTCCATTTTCCATGGTTACATGACATACATCAAACATCGGCGTAAACAAATTTTTTTACAAAACTTAAACTAAAAGTTTTTTTTGTTTTATTTTAAACACACTATAGTTTTAAATAAATATTTAAATTTATTTAATAATATTTGAATGACACAAATAAATATATGAGTAAAAGTTATAAGAAAATTATATTCAAATAAGTTTTATTAGTTATTATTCGTAGACAGTTGTTACACATTTTCGCAATTATTACTTATATATTCTTCAAACCGTTATGTTTAGAATCAGTGTGAGTGTAAGTTTTATACTGATCTAATTACGGCCAATTTAAAGATTTTTAAATTAAAATATACAAAAACTCAAATAGTCATTAGTCGAGCTAGCATGCAATACGCTCGCGTATATTTTTCTCTATCTACTACCAGAAAAAGATAGATTATATGTACAGAAAAAAAGGAGATGTAAAAACAAACTTATGATTTTAATTCTATGGAAATTGACCCAAAATTTCAACTATAAACACCGAGCAGTAATATAATATATAAAAAAAGGAAAATGATTATGTTATTCGAGATATGGTTTTTGATATCTCAATGAATTTTATAGGTTTTTTTTTTGATTTCTGTAAAACAAGTATTGCACTGCTAAAGCAATAAGTTGTATTTGTAAAAATTGTGGCTTTAAGTTACAATTATTCAAAAAAAAATTGAAAAATAAAAGTATTAACATAAATAAGTAATTCTTTTCTAAGTAAATTAATACTAATATTTTGTATTTTATATATTTATCGATTTTTTTGTGAACAACAAATTTGATATATTAAAAACGACGAAATATTACATAGTACTTAACTATAAAGCTTATATAATAAATACAGAATGGTAGTATTATACTAGTATGACAGGAAATAATATAATTTAAATATTTAGAAAAAATAAAATTCAAAGCAATTAAAATTTTAAGATGTGTCTAAATTTTTAGAACATTCAAATTAGCGTCTAGGTCTCCAATCTTTTGTGGTCAAAGATATTAAATTTGACACAAAATCTGCTTGTAAAAATAATAAAAATAATGCCGGAATATTGTATTGTTTATAGAAAGTATTACATATAATTTTAATTAATAAAAATACAATCTTTTCGACTTTTCTAGATTCGATATTGACGCGTTGCCATCAACAGGTTGGACACCACTGCTTTATATTATTGCTAATTTACTATAGATTTATTAAATTTGATAATGGTTTCTAAACGTAGAATTTTTAACAAAATATAACGTTATAATATCTGGTTTAAAGTTATTAAATTTGTATAATATTTTTATACATCTGATAATAATTTATTAAATTAAACTTGACAGAAAAAATTAACTTAATTTTTCGATTTATCATATCAAAATACACTTAAAACATCTATTACCACTTTTGTGATAAAATTATAGTTGATTATAAATTTTATAACGCAACATGTTTTACAGACGTGAATAGAATTCCATTATTAGTTACTTTCGATATAAAAATAAAACAAAAATTGAAAAAAAATTAGTGACGTACACTTCCTATTTAGAAATTAAAAATTCACTAGATAATCACTAATTAGGTAATGATAATTCAAAAGTAAAAACTTTCCATATACAGGTTTAATCATTATATCAAAAATAAAACTAATATAAAATTAATTGCAAAACATGTGGCATTTCAAAAAAAAAATCTTGTCTAAAAAAAATTACTTAACTGAAAATGTATGTTTAACATGATTTATATATAAATAATTATTAATTATTTTTTTTTTCCTAAGCAACATTTTCAAACAAACTGATTAAATCAAGCATTATATAACAGTAAAAAAATACGAATTTGAATATTATTAAAAGTTCTTTGATTCCTGTTTTAAGCAGCAGGTAAAAAAGTACAATTTTTGCTAATTTGATCTGCATGACTGATCTCAAAAACTATGAGAAAAATAAAGTTGGTCAATTTGAATAAAACTAGCAATTTAGTATGCAAATAACTATTAGGATAATATATAAAAGTTAAGACAATTTGAATTTTTTTTGTTATTTAATATTTTTCTGGGATATGCAACACAAATTGATAGTTTAACAGTAATATTTTATTAGTAATCAGTTGTTATTTTCAAATGTATGCAGCTTTGAATAAACAGAAAATGCGTTAAAAAAATCTACTGTTTTAAGTTACATAAATAATATTTAACAAAATGTTTTTATATCAGTTAATTTAATTTTATTAATGAATAAATAATAAACTGATAAAATATTTTATTAAATTTTATTTAAACCTGTTAAAAAGTGAAGATTTTTCTCTTTTTATCGTAATATTTGTTTTTAATAACATTTGAAAATGTCAGTTTCATCAACTTTTCACAGAACATTCTCTATGTATAATAACAGGCCTAAATTATACTTTATTATGAGTCAGTTACAGAAAGCCTTGTTACCATAACCAATGGATAACCATGCAATTATAATTTCAATTGTTTTCAAAGTGCCTTATTGATTTAATTAATAAATATTAAATATCGTAAAGAAAATATTTAAAATTTAAATACATTTTATATTTATAAGAGGCTTAAACGTTTTTATAATTTTTGAAAGTATTAAACGAATTATCAAAAAAATTAAAATGCGTTAATGATCCCAAGAACAACATTAAACAAAAGAATATTGAATGAACGCAATTTTTATTTCATAATTTAATGTATATAAATATTATTTATAATATATATTTATTTACTAATTACTAATTTATCATTACAATTAATATATTGTATATAATTAAAAAAAAAGTATATACCAATAATGAGATATTTTGTATTTGAAATGAACAAAAGAATGAAACCATATAGAAGTTTTATTATATAAATTGTTATATTAATTGGAATATGAATTGCAATATAATTAATAGCTAAGCTTTAATCACACTTAAACAGTCAGTTTCACGGTAGTAAATAACGTGTATTAATCAGGTGTTTGCGCACGTACTAAACATAAAAGTTCATTTTACATATGTCACAATTGAATTTTTTTGATAGTCGATTATATTTTGTATTAGTTTCTGGTATAAATTATTCTAATATTTGTCTTTAAAAGAAATATTAATGTCACATTGTGTTAGTCAAATTTTTACCGATAAAATATTAACAAAATGTGATTCATTTTCTTCAATGGTTTTGTTAAATTTCATGGTGATATTTCTTACTAAAATAAAAGTAAAATATAAATACTGTTAAATAATTTAATGCAAATTGTTTTAATGTTTGACATTTGAGGTAACAAAATGTAACGGCAATATCCATATATATTTTCAAACATAATTTTATAAACAATACAATTGTAAATCTCGTTCTAGGAAAAACAAATAAAAATTGTAATGAAAACATAATCAAACAAATTTTTAATATTTTGAGGTTATATTATAATAATTATATTGACATTAATAAATACAGTAATTTTTTTACAAATATAACTATTTAGGTAATTAATATCTTACTGATGATTCTATTTTTCTGTTTTTTTTCTTCACTTTTTTCACTCATAAGCCATATAAGAAGTTACTTCATAACATTATAATTTTTTTTTCTACATTTTTAGTAAATAATAAAGTTATTAATTTAGAAGTTTTGCAAATTAAACGAAAATAGTTAGAATAATTGAAGGTCCGTTTGAAGTATTCAATTTGTCTCGAAAAGTTAGCATACAAGCGTATTTCGAAACGTCGATTATTAATAAAAATTAATACAAAACTACAACCTAAAGCCGTTTTATTTTAATATGAGTTTTAAAAATTTTTTTACTAAGTATAATATAATTCAAGCACAATAGTAAAGAAATTTCTGTTATAAAAGTAGAAGAAAAGTAAAAGAAAATTAAATTTTATTTCAGTTTTGTTATAAATAACAAATGAAAATAACTAATAATAATTAACAGATATTACATTTTACGTATGCAATATTTATTTTTAATTAAAAACAGTTATTTAAAAGAATCAAAAAACCAATATCTTGATTATGAAACTAAATATACAGTTTGAATTTCTCGTTCTAATTAATATATAACAATAGTATTAAATTCGAATATGTAATATTCCTGAATACTCAGTGTGTCAATAATAACGAAGTAATTAATAAAAAGCGAAAAAAATGTACCGACAATTGTTCAAACGCACATAATTATTGGAGCAATTAGAACTTCACTAATTACAAATGAAATCTTATGTAAGAAATTGCATACATCAGAAGAAATCAACATAAACATTTTGGTATTGTTTTCCAAAAACGGAAATCGCACAAATGATTACTTTTTCTTGTCTCTTAAAAAACTTTTTTTAATTAGTAATGATATGAAAAGAGCATGTTGTTTATTCTAAGGTTTTTAGTTCACTGCACAAATATTAAGTTTATGCAATTTTGTTGCGGAATGCAAGCACTTTAGACATAATTTAATAATCTTTGTCCAAAGATTATTAAGTTTATCAAAAGTAAAATTTCAACTGTACAAACATGTAGATTCCACTGTACAATTTAAAAATGTCGCTACACATATTGACTGGTATTACAAGCTCGACTTTTGAGTGTTTTAGTTCATTTGTTTAATCCTGCTTTTATCGCAGTTGCATAGTGTAAAATCCGGTAATAGTTAAAATCAATTTTAAAACCAAGCTCTTAATACAGGCCATTGTGTCTAACCGCATGTTGATATAGTGTCTGTTTTTATTATACAAATACTGTAAACCGATTTTCCATTATTTTAATATTTTAAGTATGATGTTTATAAAAATAAAGAAATAATTTATTGAGACTATTTATAGATATTTTAATACAGGCTTTTGTGTTTAACCGCATGTTGATATAGGGTCTGTTTTTATTAGACATATAGTGTAAACCGATAAACCGATAAACCGAAGAAACAATTTATTGAGATTATTTATAGATATTTCAGATATTTTAATTTTATGTAGAGAGGTTTATTATATTGTTTGTAGTTTTTTACTTAAAACACGAAGTTATGTTCATTTAATTTTTTAACAAGAAAACAATTGATTAGTTGCTTTTTATAAAAATAAACAATAAAACACTTGGTGTAAGTTTCACTATATTTATTTGACTTAATCGATTTCGGCTTTCTAGGCCCTCATCAGAAGTTTATACAGAATCAAATAAATATAGTGAAACTTACACCAAGTGTTTTATTGTTTATTTTTATTAAAATGTTTCACCAAGTGCCTACAGCTGAAACTTTCAACTTTATTAATAGTGCTTTTTATAAACTTATGATATCAATATGATTGACAAAATCTGTGCATAAAATCAGCCGTTATTATAAAACAAAACCAAATATTAAAAAAAGTAAATTTTAAATTCTTTTTTATATTAATTTTCATAATATGGAATTCTACTCTCATTTTGATGCCAAATTTAATATAAAAAAACATT
Source organism: Clivina fossor (assembly GCA_963966155.1). Classification (NCBI taxonomy): domain Eukaryota; kingdom Metazoa; phylum Arthropoda; class Insecta; order Coleoptera; family Carabidae; genus Clivina; species Clivina fossor. The sequence continues at coordinate 4,503,274 of OZ014558.1, forward strand.
TTTGCTGAAACCGGAAATCAAATTACAATAAAGCTCGCTGTTAGGGTGTGAGAAAGGATAATTATGGATAAATAGAGATTATTTCTGTCAAGAGTAGCTTAATACATGTTTGTGTAGAATCGATATAATCCTAAGTGTTATGTTCTATTGTATTTTGAAAAATATTAAAAATTCTACTACTAATAATAATAATAACTTTATTACCCAACAGTTATACCATTTACGGGGTACAATTAAAATAATTTTGCATACAGTTTGCATAAATTTAAGTTTAATAAAAATATGTAACCTACATCTAAATATCTGAATCTAATTATTGTTTCTAAATAAAATAAATTATAGAAATCATTCTATTAAATAAATCTCTCATTAAGAAAAAAGTTCATTTAAATAATTTCATTCAAATGAAATCAATGATTGTAAAAAAGCTAAAATTAGATGTAACATGTAATTATACAGATATGTATATAACATTCTACATTGAAATAATAAAAACGTTAATATCTACTTGAACACTGTATAATGATAAAAAAATCTCGGTAATTGTAATAATATATTTGCTGACATACCAATTCATTTTCTTAACAATTTCTAAACATAAATTTGTATCTTTCACATTACATGCCAACTATTTAATTTATTCTTTATTCTAATTAACAATTACAGTTATATTAGCTTATAAGTGTTCCAAATCATTTTTATATATTATGTATTTTAACAAAATGTGTAATAACCACAAGTCAAAACTACTAAATTGTAAAGTTTATGGCTATAGTTTCATAATGAAGAAACAATAGAATTAATTAATAAAATACTTGAACATTTTTTTAATTTTTTTTATTGAAGGTTGAGTAAATTAATTAACTTTAGTTTTTGTTACACTAGTTTTTGAAATCAATTTTTTTTGAAAATTTTATCAAATTTAAAATAAGAACTAAAGTTACATACAACTTTTTTGTTTACATATTTTATTACTACTAAAATTTAATTAAACAACATTGAAAATTTTATAAGTTTTTTTTTGTTTAAAATTGAAATTTTAAGATGATTCAATCATCTTGAGCGAATGTTTAATGATCGTTTTATTAAAAGAATATATACGAATAATTTTGATGGTATGCGTTTGCGTGGATATCCGATGAATAGATGGAGTGGTATGATTGAGAGTGTTTTGCGTGAGGGAATATTTTCAAGTAGTAGGAATAAAAGAGCACATGTATGAGAGGTGTCATGTATGTAGACGAAGCTAGAGTTGCAAAATATTAGAGCAATAAAAAAATTATTTATTTTGTTTTGATTTGAAATGATCAAAAATAATGTGTATATTTTAAATTTATTTAGCTGTAGCTAGTTTTATTTATATTTGAAAATAGTAAATATAATGAAAAGTAAAATAAAACGGTTTTAGAATTTAGTTCTGTATTAATTTTTATTAATAATCTACGTTTTGATGTACTATACCTATAGTACGTCGAAACGTCGTTTATTAATAAAAATTAAAACAAAACTAAATCCTAAAGCCGTTTTATTTTAATATAGTGAGTTTTGAAAGATTTTTTTACTGTGTTATACTCGTAATGGCAAGTATTTAATTTACGAAATTAGTAAATGATATTTGATAAATAATAAAATCAAAAATTTATCTTAAAATTATAATAATAATTTAACTGAAAGTACAACTAAAAGACACAAACAAAACATACCTTGTTCTCATAAAAATCTTTAATCAATCAAATTCCAAAATTGATTATATCCCGTCATTGGTTACAACAATCACATAACAAATCACTTGCCAAAACACATGATAAAACCGAACCAAACACTTAAAAAGTACGTAAAGAAATAACAACGACGAAAAATAGAAAAATATAAAAACTGTCACCTTATGCCGTTATTCTTTTATGACTCGATTTTTTCACGATAAATCGTTATTTAGCAATTAAACGTATAGTCCGTGTATGAGAACTGCGCAGACTGCGGCAGCAAGAAAAACTGTCCAGTTGCGGCCAACTCGCAAACTCTTTATATCGATGTACGCAGAAAGACCAGTGTCTGTAACATCGCGAGCCAACACTGTGATGCCCATAGCTAAACCTATCGTTAAGTATATATCGCGTGCGTCCGGCTCGGTTCGGGCTCGGAAAAGATTAGCTTAACCTATCCTAAAGCTAATGCAAACTGTTCGACGTTGATGGCAATGGTATTTGGTCTATTTGCGAATATAAGAACTTGCGGATTCTTTTAGCATTTGTGGATATACTACAGTAAGATTGATCTGAATGGAAATGTACGAGATAGTTTTCAATTACTGATTTGATACTGTTTTTTTGTGTCTGTTTCTGGTAATAATAGATATTTTTTATTTCAATGATTAGTTACTCCAGGAATAACCTGTTCTGTTAATATTGATTAATTTACAATTCTCGAGTTAGTATTTAATCTTGCTTTATTATTATTGGATACTGGAAAGAGTTTGTGCCAATCTCTTTTTGGGTAGGTACATGGCATAATTGTGTATATAGGTATTTATGTATGTATGTATTATTGGGGTTTATTTCATAATATTTTAATAAAAATGTGAATTTAAAATTTATTATTATTTGTATTTCTATTTTTAATAGTGATTTCTGAGTAATTTATGTAAAATTTTGTACTATTAAACGAGCAATTCTTGTATATTTATTTGCTTGTCAATTTTATCTTGAAAACAGTCTTAAGAGTTTGGATGAAATGGAGTAAATCTATAATTTTCGAGTTTGAGAAATTGATTTAGAGACCTCAACTTTGCGAAAACTTATTTAGGGGGACTATATATTTTAGCTGATGATGTAAATTTTTGACAACGGGCTTAAGGATTTAGATGAAATGAGGTGTATCTACTGTTTCCGAATACAAGAAAGCGATTTATCCAGTTTTAGATTTTAAGAAAACTTATTTAGAAAATCAATAAAAGGTAGCTGAAGATATAAATTTTATTTTCATTACGAACCTTAAAATCTTGATAAAATTGAATATATCCATTACTTTCGGCTGTTATAAAACGATTCAGGTAGTTCTTGATTTTGAACAACTTATTTATGGGTTCGATGAAGAAGGTCTGACTATTAGATCAATCATAAATATAGATACGTAATGCCTATACGTAAAATATGCATTGTTATATGTTATACAGATTAAAAAAGGATAAAAATAGAGCTTGTTTACATTTGGTAGCTAACACAGAGACATCAAAGCAAATGTAAACACAAACGGGTTTAGAAACAAAACTTCTCTCTCTTTTTAATATAACGAGACATTCTGTTGTGTTCTCCATCTATATTATGGTTGATCTGATGTTTGAGTGTATAAAATTTATATATTGCTATGTTATTCCTAAAGACTTTTTATTTATTTTCCACAATTTTTTACATTCATATCCGACACTGATGCCCGTATGCACAAACATTTTCGTTAAAAATAACGGTTCGTTAAAATGAAAATTCTTGAATTTCGCAAGAAATTTCGTTGCAATATACATAAAAAGATTTAGTACGGAATTCAAGAATTTTAATTTTAACGCACAGTTATTTTTAGCGAAAATGTTTATGCATACGGGGGTGAGTCTTTAAATAAAAATTAACAAAACGTACTTATAATTTTAGTTACATTAATCACATTGTATAACAGTATAAACATTCCATGTATCAATTTATATGTATATGCTTTCAATGAACATATGATTTTGACACTTCTATATATTTACATTGGCGCGTCGGTCCGATACGAATATACAATTAGATAAAAATACTTTATGGATTATTTAATGAGTTAAAATAAGCTATGTTGTATTTAGTTATTTAATATTAATGTTATGTAAGTAGGCTATGTAATTCTTTTAAAATTACTTTTTTTTTGCTTTTGTCAAATTTGTTCATGGGAGACTACACGACAATTAAATTTGGTATTTTTTAAAGACTGCAACAAGATTGTAGATTAGAAATGAGATAATATTTGCTAAACTGATACAGTACAAATACTTCTAACACATTTTTGATATAATAACATATATCTAAATTGTATTATCTACTATTTTCTATAGGTAACTATAGGTAACTGTAGATCATATAAGCAAGCTAAAAACCGAGCGAAACTGTATAGTGTCCTTTTGTATCGACAGAAGCCTAAATCGGTTATACACCGGCAGGAGTGTGTTGTCCTACATTCGTTAGTTTGTATTTCAAAATAAAACCGTGGTTGTGGTAAGTGGTAATACCAAGGAAATACGAAGCAGGAGTACTGATTACATAAAAGCAATGTAACTTTATAAACACATAATCTGATAGAAACAAATAAACCTTTATCCTATTTCCTTGGTGTTACCGTAACCACGGTTTTATTTTGGAGAACAACAATCCTGTATTCGCGTAAATAAATTGATCGCGCGCCCTCTATGCGTTTTACGGCTACTAACTAATGTCCCTAACCTGAAAATCGATACTGAAAGCCCTGAAAGCCCTAAAAGCGAATATAACGTATATTTTGTTAATAATTTAAATTTAATGTAAGACAACAAAATTATTGATAATTTTGAATGTAATACATTTGTATAATTATTCTTGTTATTTCGGAAATACATAACCAATATAAATCAAATATTTATTATTTTATTTTACAATTTGTTCTTCCGAAATGGTGTTTGTGAAGCTTCTGTTAAAGGAACATTTGAGGGCAACTATTTCCAAAAAAATCGCAAAATGTTTGAAATAATAATAAGAGATCTTAATTTTGTATAAATTTAGATAATATTGACTATATAATTTAATTTTTTTATAAACAATTATCGTAAATATATTATCTATTAAAACTATACTGAAATTGGGGTATATATGGTATAGTAAATAATCGAATTCGTATATTGCCAAATTTATTGTCGTTGGAGTGACAAGAAATACAATAAATAAGTATAATAAGTATAAATAAATAGATATAAATAAGTTACAAACACAGTTTTTTTTTATTCAGATATTTCAATATCTAAAAAGTAAATTACGATTTTTAAATATATTTGTATAACATTACGATATGTTTTGCAGTTAAGTTAAATTTTTATAAAAATACTCAAAACATTTTTTTCCCAATCAATACTACATACTTAATTAATAAGAATTAAGAAAATTGTTCAGAAAAGTCAAAGAACATAATTAAAACTTTGGAGTTTGGAGAAAAAAAAAAACTTTTTGAACCGTATCGTAACTTCGATATTGAAATCACCTTTTTCGATAAATTTTTTCAATATTTATTTTTTCTATAAGATCTTTAAATATTCGCTTATAGTTCTATTTTTTTATAATAAGTGTATAAACTCTAAACATATATTTTCTACGAAATTGTTCTATATTATTTTCCCTTTTCAAATGAGTTCAGTGATTATATTTTTTAGTTACTTATATTTTGTTATCTAGTACTTTGTTTCTATGTTTTATTTGTTTACTATTTATGTCATTTTATATATTTTTTTCTGATGATAATATACGTTTAGTATATTGAAACGTCGAATGTTAATATAAAATAAACAGAACTTCAGCGTAAAGCTTTTTTTATTTTAATATATTTTTTAATTTATATTTATATTTATGCATTAGGATAAAAGTTACGTAAGTCCTTAAATCAAATACTGTGTAATAAAATATAATAAACTAGAATTTTTTTTTATATATTTAATACTTTTTAACAAAATAACACCAATTGTATTAAGTATGTTTATAGTAATTATTACAAATTATTGGGTATTATTTATCTAAATATATAGTCTACATCATATTTGATATTTATACCAAAATCACTGAGATGGGTCCGTTTTTACGTGATACATGAGTGATACAACCGAAATCCTTACCATGTAATATGTTTACATTCATATTACTTTTAGTGTTCTTACTTCGTGGTTCTTAGTCGATGTGATGTACTTTTTGTATTACAATACAAGTATAAACATTAAACATACTCGACTAACTAAACCGCGAAAGGATACGGACACCCTTACAGTAACCGATAAGGAAACAATATATTTAGTGATCATGTGAATATTTGCTGAATTCGGCCAAGGAATTCAACTAAGATTTAATAAGTAACCTCGACATAGGCAACAAGTTTGACATACCAGTTTGACGGTGTTTACTATAAACAAAAACATTTCAGTTTTTAAATGAAATCAGTAGAACATTTCTAACTATTTCAGAATACTTTTTATTACGTAAATAGTAAATAATAATTTATTATGAATGAAAAAAAAATGTTGTTGCAAAGGTTGGTGTTCGGTCATCTTGAGCGAATGTCTAATGAACATTCAATATAAATATTTTGATATTATTTTTATTATATCTGTAGTTTACAGTATTTTTACAATAAAAATCTAATATCAAATTACTCGTAATGTTTAATGATTTTATTTTCTTAGAAACAAAATACTTTAATCTGTTTATTTCTCTAGTTTCAAATTAATTTATTCTAAAAAAGTAAACAATGAATAATTAATTAAATGTTAAAGTATCAAATTCATCTTGCTAAATTAAATGTCGACACTTAAAAAAAATCAATTAAAATCTATAAATTGCCGCAAAATTTGAAAAATAAAATATTTATGATTTGTGAAGCGATCGTAAATAATTACTTTTTGTTCTAGGGCGTTAAAAATGTTTTATAGCACTTTGACTTTTTTTATATAAAGTTAAATAAATTGCATTATTCACTGCCTGTGTTTTACTTCTCGAACTAATAATCATATTTTGGATCGTAAACAAATGTAACAATTAAAGCGAGGTATAAAAACAGTTGTAGGTAAAAATTGTTAATCAATTCATTTTTATTCATTATATAAAATTTCAATTTATTAACCGTAAAATAAAAGGTTACTTTTAAAAGTAAGTAAGTGCATCTCAAATATTTTCGCAAGTCTCGTTTTCGTTTATTTTATGATGTTCAAAGATCTGAAGATCTTTGACTTTATTAACACTGTAAAGTAGAAACTTTTGAAAATTTTCAGCAAACAGAGACTACAGTAGTTTATTTTTCAGAAGTTTCTCAGAATAATAACAGGATGATGTTGTCTTCAAAACTTTGTTAAAAGTTTTTTTTTTCTGGTTCACGTCGTTGAAAAATTAATTTGCATTTATTTGTTTCAGCGTTGATAAATTAAAATTGTATATTCTTTTTTAATTACTTAACCGTTAATTTGAATTTTTGTCAACTCTTAGATATAAATAGCAGTTTGTTATAAATGTTAAATATTTTTATAAAAAAATTTATACTTTCGTTGAATAATATGTTTATGATGTATAATATTTTTATTACGGTAGATAGAAAGCAACTAATTTGAATCAGATTATTATTTAATAATACATTTTATTAAATTTTCGTAAAATTTATGTTCATAATAATAAAATATCCTGTTCCCTGTTAACAACAAAACAAAAAATTACTCATAAAAAAATCTAAAAATGAGAGATGCAATTACAAACTAAATCATTATTTCCGGGAATTCAAAAAAATGTTTGCTCATCTAGTTGGGTATCAGCTTTCAAGTTTTTCCAATGAAACTGAAAAAAATATGAGCGAAATACATGAATTTATTGAGGCATTACTATTTTATAATCAAACAAAATAACATCATATTTTTATTATGGTTTTTGAGTATAAATATTAAAACTGATATATCATAAAAATAAAAAATATTTTTAGAATAAAAAAATTAAATTTGAAAATTTTATTTTTTGTAATTATTTTATAGTGATGATAAGCTTTATTTAAAACATAAAAACATATATACTCAAAAATCGTGTCATAAATTCTTAACTGTTAAATATTTCTAAAAAAATATTTATTAAAAATGTTACATTATTTTCATTTATAAAATTTATTTATTTATTTATTTATTTTTATAACAAACAGGCAACAGAAAAAAAAATTATTTATTATACAAAAATCTTTTTCTTACGCTTTGTACATGAATTTCAATACAGTACAATAGAATTTGTATAGGGTCTTCATAAATTCTCGTGACTAAATTTTAAATTTGCAACTCTAATTTTTCGTAAAAATAATGCTAGATATCAAATATTCACCACTGTTATTGTATATTGCTAAATCGCGTTTTACTATACTAGAATTAATTATTAAACTCTTATTATAATTCCAACAATATTTTGAATTTGAAACAAAGCAAAACTTTCGTTATATATACAAGAGTCCTACCAAAATTTTCTGATTAACTTAAGATGTGTTGTATTCAAAGTTACGAAATTCTAACACAAACAGTTATTATTTAAAGTATTAATTAATATTTAGCTTAACGCTGGCTGAATAATATGTATATAAAAGGAAAGTTTATGTTCAAAATTTCGGAGCAAAATAAACCGAATTCTTTGAATTTCTTAAGCAAGCCTGTAAAAAAGTTTGCAAAGAATTTTATTTGTGGTACCGGTATGCATTTGAACGAAAAGTGTCAATACGAATTTGATGACATTATCAATAGATTCTGATACTTCTAGGTTTATTGAAAGCGACATATTTCAATTTAATCAAAACTAATGCGTTGGAAAGATTTTTTTCCTGTGTCAATTTTCAACTCAAATTTATTCAATAAGCATAAAAAAATACTGAAAATAATGATTTGTATATTACTTGATTACAAAAAACTAAAGGAAGGTATTAAAATTGGTTTTTATAGGGCAAACTATTTCGTTTGGCCAAAATTTAGATTATTGTTACAATTTTATTTTTTGCATAACAAATTAAAGCAATTTTTGTCTTTAACCTTTTATTTCTTAAAAAAAAAATTAAATTCTTGTAAATAACTAAGATGATACTAAAATATTTCTTTGTTTGGACAAAACAAAGCTAACTATTGGGACCCATTTAGTATAGAAATTTTTTCATCCGTGTAATACAAGGTGGCGCAAAGATTATCACCCTATCTGCAGATTCAGAATGTACCTAGACAAAACATAAATCGTTATATTTTTCAAGAACCCGGAATAATTTTATCAATGTTTTTTTAATCAACAAAAAAAACCAATAATTTTTATTTACACTACTTTAGAAAATCGAGTGATGACTTTTGGGCCACCTTGTACAATGTACAATTATTCTATTTAAATTATACAAATAATATTGAATTTCAAATCTAATTAAATCTAGTATTATTTTTTAACATATAAAAAAAAACTTTTGTGTTTTAAGTTGAAAATTTTTTTGTTATTTACAGATGAATTTCAAACTGATATTAAATAAAAATAAAAAAATTAACAATGTTGTTGAAATTGTTGAGTTGTATGCGTGTAAATTTGCGTGTGTATAATAACACATAGTTTGTGCAAATACAATATTGATTGATTTTTCAGTCGAGTACATTTTAGTTGGAAAACCAACGTATGGATATAATTTTGCGTGATTATCGGTTACCGGTTCGATTCATTTAAGTAATTAAGCAAATTTCGACAAACTATACAATTGTTACAATTACCGTTATAAACTAAAAAGTGTTTAACAATCAGATGTACTGCTTATTTAACTATATTCTGTAAAATAACTCATAAGTTACACTGTTGTTAAGATACTTTACTATTGATAGTGTACTGTACTTCTATAATACCGTTTAATTATGAAATTATAATTATTTTCAAATGTAATTTATGTTAGACCGAGAAGTATTATTTTATTATTATGTAGTCGTAGAAAAAGTGTAGTGTTTTATTTATATAATTGTAAATCTCATATTTATAACCATCATAACGTGTTTGTTGAATAAACAAAATAATTTTTTTTTCGAAAACTCATTATATTAAAATAAAAAGGCTTTAAGATTAAGTTATCTATAAATTTAAATTAAAAATTGACGTTTTGACGTACTCTACGTACATCATCTTCGGGAAAAATTATTCAAATGACAATACAGTTATTAGGTAACAAAATAAGTAACTATAGATTATAAAATTTATAAATGATTAATGATTATAATATTAGATGCAATCTGCAATGTGATAACTATATCAGTTAAGTACAAAAAATTATTTAAAAAATGTAACTAAAATGATTTTATATTTCAAGATTTTTATTGACAGATAATATTAATAAATAAACATATTAAACAATAATGTGAGAGCAAATTAACATAAAAATGATAATTTAAGTCACTGACAATTTCGTCACCAATTTTTTTTGCATGATTACTTGTTAAATTCATCAAATATTGAAAAATGTTTATATTTCACAAAGACTTTTTAATAACCTCGTATTTATTATTTTTAAATTATTTTAAACAAATATAATTTTTAAAAAATATATAAAACACAGATTAATATAATAAATTGTGTGCTATGTATAATATAAATATATCAGTATTAAACTGAAATTTTTTTGCAATTAAATTCGCAAGTAAAATTGAAAAATATAAAGTATGATAAAACAATATAACATTGATTAAATAACCGCTATTTAAAAAAAATATCTGTATTTGACACATCTATTTTAAGAATGACAACCCACAACTACTGGATTATATTACATGAATATTCCTAAAAATTGGTTGCAAATCCGAAATCTAAATTGAATATGTTATATAAATAGATATTGTATAAAAAAGTGATTATTTTTATATTTTAATTTGCATTGAAATTAATTATTATGAAACAAAATGATATTTATTATTAGTAATAATACATACGTATGTATAAAAAGCCGTTATTATAATGTATAAATTAATTAAATTTTTATTTGAGATAAAGTTATTGAAAATAGTGGAATACGTCAACACATAAAATATAATAATTAAATACTAATTATTGGTTAATTGCAGCGTTAAAGTTAGTAAAATTAATTATGAAAATATAACTAATTAATAACGCGTTTATAGCAAATCTATGTGCTTTTAGTACAAATAAATTTTGTGTCGATATATTAAAAGAAAATTTATAAAATATGGTTTTAAAGAAATTATTTTTTGGTTAAATAATATACATCAAAAATTGTTTAATATAATTGTTTATTTTATAAGAATATATTTTATCATATTGCCATGAAAATATATTTGGTTTGTTTCCACAATATTCATTGTGTAAAAAATTAATTTCAAAATAAGTTTACCCCAAGTTGAGACTTAGCTATATTGGTTTTCCGCACCCAAAAACTTAGATTCACCACATTATATGAAAATTATTAAACTAAAAATAAAAAAATTTATGATTAAATTTTGTTTAAATTTTTTTTGTATTATTTTTTCTGATGAAGATATACGTAGAGCATATTGAAACGTTGATATTTAAATAAAATATATACAGAACTTAATCCTAAAGTTTTTAATTTTAATATAATTTTCTTTATTAACTTTATTTCCCCATATTTTTATATACTTTTTCCTAATACTAGCATAACAGTTTTATAATAAGAAAGTGGCTATTTATACATACGGTATGTATACGCAATTGGCTATTTATACATACAGTATTTTTACGTAATTGGCTATTTAGGGTAGATTAGGTTAGTAGGTTGGTTTAGGTTTTTGTTTTGTTTTTTTAGTATGTATAAATAGCCAATTGCGTATACATACCGTATGTATAAATAGCCTCATCCTTATAATAAAGCTGATAATAAATTTCAAGTGAAATATTTTATCAAAATAATTTTTTACGAAAACATCAGAAATTATTCGGTAATTGCAAAGCAATTCATTTGGAGTAAAAAACAGTATTTGAACTCGTAAACCCATATAGAACGTAGGAGGCAAATGGTTTTCTATCGAGTAAAGTAGCATAGATCAAGTGGATTAAATCTAATTATCGCGTTACATGAGCATCGATTGTCTTTTGTCCTTCATTTTATTTGTCCCATGCGATTCGTAAAGTACAGCTGCCTTGGGATAATATCATTAGTTTTCTCTATAATTAAGGATTGTCAGGATTGGTCTGACTGACATGTTTGTTTTTCGTTTATTTTATACGTACACGCATATTCCTTTTTGTTTATTATCCTTTCGAAATGACATTTGTTAACAGGATTTATGCTTTATCAAACGTAGATTTTAATTATTTCTGATTACAAGGATAAAAGGGAACATGTTATTTTGCATTGTATTTATGTTATCTATAAAATACAGTGTGTGTAAATTTTTTAGGACATTAATGAAAATAAAAATTATAAAATTTTTATATTTTATAACTTTTAGATAGTTTGAAATCCAATTGTATAAAACATTATTAACTTAATCAATAAATTAACAATTAATTAATTGGAGAGTTAATTTACAAAACGTTTAATAATCTTTTATGCAATTTTCAATAGAAATAAAAATTAATTTTTTAAATTGTCTTATAAAATTTTAATCTAGGCACCAACGAAGATTTTAGTAATTGAACTAAATATCATAAGAAGTAAAGTTATTTAGTAGCAACGAAGATTTTGGTAATTGAACTAAATATCATAAGAAGTAAAGTTATTTAGTAGCTATGTCAATTTATAGATGCTGCATCAGTGGCTTCGTATTTAAGATTAGCCCTGTTTGATTCGCACCCTTGCGTTACATGTTATGTAAACAGCAAACCTCTGCATCATTTACGGCGGCGTTTTGTAGTAAAACGCAGGCGCGTCAATCGTACAAATTTATTGTTGGTGGAAATACTATAATCTTTAAATTCACATTAATTTATTTTATATATTATATTTCACCAATTATTTAAAAAATATATTTGAGAGATTTATTTTACTAGTTTTTCAATAAACATTTTTGTATATCACATGGTGCTGTATTTGTTTTTACAGAAAATAGTAACTTTTGACACGATTTGTAAAAAATAGTGTCCTATGCAAAGTTTCTGAAACTAATAAATCTATATTACTTCTATTTGTTTATTAGATTACTAGCAGTTATTTTACCAGTAAAATAAACTAATATACAAACAATTTGTTAAATTGTATATAATTATATCAATCATCTCTTTAACGAATTTTTTGTTTTTTCAATATTTATATTTAAAAATGACGGCTGATGAGCTGATTCGTTTCAACAATTTTCGATTTTATGTACTTTGTATAGAAAGTAAGTTTGCTTGTACTAGTTAACGTTTTAGTCAAACTCAATAAATTCTTAAAAATTTATGAAATTTATAAAAATTTAAATTTTATTCACAAGTAATAAAACTTTTCCAATAATGCTAGAAAAAAAATCTTTTATTGTTATATAAACCTAAAAACTTATTCCTATTTTCCAATATAGTCATAAAATGCAAATTTTTTTTTTATGATCAAATTGTCAAATGACAAAAAAAGATGTAGTTTGTTCGCTCAATGCGTATCAGGTTTCCTGAAAAATAAAAATGTGAAACAAAAAATAAACGGCTACACATTGATATTGAATGTGAATTTTGTTCTATAAGATTTTGATCGTATTACCACGATACTATTCAGATTTTATTATATTTCATATAAAAATTCTATTCATTGACGCAAAATTAATTAAGATTAAGCTGTCTCTTATTACTTTTCTATTTATGTAATTTCTTTTTAAAGATTTAAGATGTCTGAGATTAAATTTTTCTTGTTTTTTAATAAGAAATATACTGAAACAAAAATTTCAATTACTAAATTACGTCTGGTAAATTTATATGCTAATAAATATTATAAAATAAGTTTTTTTTGAAATAAGTTTAATTCTTAGTTATTTTCAAACTTTCATGACCAGTATCTATTGAATTTATAGAATTTTTTATGCTAGTGTGTCGTGGTCGATATATCCTCGTCGCAAACGTTTTGCCATATATTATAGAGTGCATTCTCAGTGCACCGTACACTGCATCTGCGACAAGAATAGATCGATAACGACATACCAGCCCAGAAAATTCTATAAATTTAGTTTAAATCTTATTGAGAATTTTATTATAAATTTATAATTATTTTTAGAAATTATTAACATTGACAAAACTAGAATGTTATTGAAATAATTAAAAAATAAAATATCACAAATATTGCTATTTCTTGAAAAATAATATAATCAATTTCAAATTTACTTATTCAAATAAATTATTCATGAAATAAATAATAAACTTTTACCGAAACAAATTTTGTGGGTAATCCGGTCGTAATTAAAAAAGGATTTACGAAATTAATTAAAATACAATGCATAATAATTTGGTGAGAAAAATTGAGTTCTTCAAAATTTACTGCTTAAGAATAACCCTGGACTTAATTTTCTGTATTGTTTATCTAAGCATCAAGCTATGAAACAAGATTTATTTCCTCAAATGATCATTGATCAAATTAATTACTTTTCTAGTTGAGTTCACAATTTTCTTTGCAGTTCGTTTCGCAGATAATTTAATTTTTTCTACGAAATTTTGAAAGATGTGCTTCAGGTTGAAAATATATTAATATACTATATATATATATTTTATTATAAAAATATTTTATTATTATAATTAAAAAGATAATAAATTTATTTCAAATTTTCAAATTCAGAAATATAAAATTATGACTGAAATTTATGTTTGATTTTCTGTTAATACTGACGATGATATTTCATCATTTTGTATGAATACATTATAATTAATTGGCAATTTTATTTTGCAGAATAATTCTATTTTTAAAAATATGTTAAAAATTAAATTAAAATATGTTTGCAAAAAGCTGTCTAGGTTTAATAATCAATTTAATACAATTTTATGAATAATGATAAATTGCAAGGCACACACATTATGTGGTATGACTTTCATGTAATAAAAATTGATGACAATATTTGTCAGAAAGTTTTACAAAACCAACAACAAAATATAAACTCGTTAAACTTTTTACATAACAGCAAAAAAAAACTGACATTTTTCATGCTTTAACAAAATTGAAAACAATTTTTATAAATAATCTCTGCTAACTCTTGACATATTGTTATAAATAAATTGTTATAAATATTGTTTTATAAATAGAATTTAACTAAAATAAAATACAGAACTTAAACCTAAAAGCAGTTTTATTTTAAATGATGAGTTCTGTAAGATTTTTCACTATGTTAGAATTTAACTGTTATAGTTTGTACCATATCTCAAAAACTATTAAAAATACACGTGAATTGAATAAAATTTTCTTTAATAGAGAAGCAGAAAGCGATCTGTATTATGTTGAGTTAAAATGCTTACAGTTGAGTCAGAGCCGAGGCTAAGCAATCTGTGCAAAACATAAAAAGAGCATTATGTTTCAAGTGACGTATGGTATTTTTTCTTCAAGAAAATGTTATATGTCACTCGAAATAGAATTCTTTTTTATGTTTTGCTCAAATTGCGTGGACTCGGCTGTAAGTATGTAGGCTCAAAGCAATAAAGATTGCTTTTTACTTTTCGTAACGTAATATACTGTTTTCTTATACTAGTAAAATATTCGATCTGTTTGTCACTTTTTAAACTTAATTAGGAATTTCACTTAATATTAACTCGCATTTTTATTACTTAATAACATTAATTAATTTATGTTACAAATTTATTATAAAAATAAAGCAGTTCTTATTTCAGGTTTTTGTTTAAATTATTTATAAATGAAAGCAAGTGCTGAAATAAATCTGAAAATTAACTTTCAGCCAGTTGTGAAATTAGGTAATTACAACTTGTAATCAGTATCTTCTGATGTCAAAACTATTTTAGAACTTCTTGGTTAGCTTCTCTCTCTTTCTCTCCCACTCTTTTTCTTTCTCTTACACTTTCTTCTATCTCTTTAGAAAAACTTACTGATGATATTTTCTTTATGTAAAATCATATTTACTATTTACTTACTTTACAATTAATTAACAGCGTTAATTTAAGATTTAGAAGCGTTACCATGACAACGCACTTCTACCAGTATAGATATATAAATAGACTTTCTTTCTGTTTACCTTTTTTTC
This sequence comes from Clivina fossor, assembly GCA_963966155.1. Lineage (NCBI taxonomy): Eukaryota > Metazoa > Arthropoda > Insecta > Coleoptera > Carabidae > Clivina > Clivina fossor. The sequence continues at coordinate 4,519,163 of OZ014558.1, forward strand.
TATGCTTATAGTGTGTACGTATATGGTTTGACAAGCGTAATTTATGTTACGTCAGCTCAGGATGTACACGACGTCGGAGTGAAAATGTGACTTCGAGGTTAGAGGACTTTTTCAAGGTCAAATTGGTAGTCTCGCTTATTTTCACACACACCCCTACAGCTTGATTTAATAAAACTGAAAAGTTGTCAAAACAAGATTGCTTCTGCAAGCTTTACGATAAGAAATGTAAATGTACAGCATATTTCATGTTGGAATTTTTGTATCTGAAGTTTTATTGAATTTGTAGAGTATTGAAGACTCAAAAGAAAATGACTTTTATTAAATTTTACAAAAAAAAATTTACTATTTAATATTATTAATGCAATATCAATATTAGTTTATAGTTTATCAGATATTATGACGTCGACGTTTCGACAAAACTCTGTCTTCATCAGGATAAATGATATAAATTGCATTACAGTAAATAACAGAACATAGAAACAAATATGTAACTAGTTCATAAAATTTATAGATTTTTAATTAATGGAAATCAAATTTTTGTCTTGTTACTTATTTGTTACCAAGTAACTTGTTTGCTATTTACTGTAATGTTATTTATATCATTTATCCTGATGAAAACAGACGTTGAGTTTCGTCGAAACGTTGACTTTAAATGAATATTAATACAGAACTTTAACTTAAAGCAGTTTTATTTTAATATAATGAGTTCTGAAAGATTTTTTACTATATTATTATGGTTGTTATTTTCCGGTTACATCTTTAAAAAAAATGAGAAGAAAGTGAAACATAATAATTTAATAATTTTTTTTTTGAATAAGTGTTAATCGTATAACTAAAATCTTGTTTAATTTGTAGCATTTTGTATAAGCGATAATATCAGATATCTATTTTTTAGTTTCATTTCACAGTGTATATGGGTAAAAACTTTTATAAACTTTATAAACAAGATAACAAAAATTAAATTTAAAAGTTAAAACTTTAAATAGATAGTTTCAATATTATTTTCTCATTTTACTAAACATAGTTGTAAGTCAATGTTGTTACACACGCAACTTTACGTAAACTTTATATTAATCTTATTACATAACTCGCTGCTGATTAGTGCGAAAACTACTTTTGCTCATCTAACAACTTTAACACTTGCTCCAAAAAGTCATTCTTGTTAAATAAAACGAGCAGGCTATTTTATTTTGTTGCGCGGCCGAACCAGCAATGTTAATAACACTTCTGGAAATTTGTCTCAGGGGCCGTATGCTTATTACATTTTATTATTGTTGTTTTGTACTATGGATATAAATTTACCTTTTTAATTTTTTTTCGGATTTTGTCTTTTGTATTTTCTGGATTTTTGGCAGTAATTTAAATTAATTTTTAGGTATATTTATTTTGATAAGTTTCTATATAATTGGATTAATTAGAAAGTTTGTTTTATAAAAAAATGTTGGATTAAAATGTAATAAAAGTAAAATTATACTTACGTATAAAAGTGCGACACTTAAAATAATCTCTTTAATAAGATACATCTTTATAAATGACATGCAGTTAAAGAAATCAAGTAGATATTAATATTATATAAGATATCCTTATTTTTTCTTTTGTACAATAATTGTATCTAATTTTATACTACTAATATTTTTAACAGTTTGAGCAGAAATAAATGTGATTCAAACATAAATATTATTTTTTACATATTATACGTTTTTTACGTAAAATATTCGTAAATCTGTTTCATGTAAAAATAGTTTTTATGGACAAAAAAATGGTGTTTAATACATGATGTATTATACATGCCAATCCCTGATGACATTTCAAAGTAATTAAGAATAATATAAAAACTGCACTGTATTCTAGCAATAAAAATAACTAGTCAGACATTTTAAATGCAATTTTGTAATTGATCATAAATTGTTAAGTAATTAAATTTAATTTGTCGAAAAATGTGAGTGTGTGAGTAATAAATAAAGTTAATTATTAAGAAACGTTTATAACAGACCAGAATAAATATTAAAAATATTTTCGATGATTTATATAAAGTATAGAATGTATAGTTTAAACTTAAAAATGAATAAATATTTTATTTAAAAATTAAACAAATTATATCACATTAACATTGTAACAAAATCTTTCAAAACTCACATTAAAATAAAAAAGTTTTAGGAATAAGTTCTGTATATATTTTATTTAAATATCAACGTTTTTATATACTATACATATATTTTCATCAGGCAAAATAATACAGAACTTTATCTTGAAGCTTTTTTATTTTTATTTAACTTAGCAGTTTTTTATATAGCGCCATTTCATATTAAAATGCATCTATAAAACCAATTTTATTTAAATCACTTTTTATCCTATTCTATAAACTTCTAAATAAAAAGCCATTATTCCGAGAAAATCCTTTTTTTTCACATGATTACAAGCGTGAAAATTGCTCACATAAGATGAAAATACACTCTACTTCTGTTTAAAGCTACAATATCACAAAACATTACTTTTATACTCGTCGGTTAAACATACGTATATACGTCAGAACATAAAATTATAAAACGTATAATGGTAAGATTTACGGCAAACGTATAAAAATTACGCATGCAAAAAAAAGGGTTATTTGTTACGGAACTGCGCACTCATAAAACGTAAAAGTAACATAAACAAGATTAAAAGTATATGGATAAACCCATATATAGACTACTTTGACATTATCACATAAATCGGTTAAATAAAGTGGTCATAATAAATTTTTAAAAATTTTAGTAATTTTTTTCTCAGAAAGTTGGCAACACAGTACTTTTTTGAAATTATCTAATTTATATGGATACCAAAAGAATCCTTTGTGAAAATTTGAACAAATTTGGTTAAACAACATGGCCGTAATAAATTTTTAAAAATTTTAGTAATTTTTTTCTCAGAAAGTTGGCAACACTGTACTTTGTTAAAATTATCTAATTTATATGGATACCAGAAGAATCTTTTGTGAAAATTTGAACAAAATATGTTAAACAACATGGCCGCAATAAATTTTTAAAAATTTTAGTAATTTTTTTCTCAGAAAGTTGGCAACACTGTACTTCGTTGAAATTATCTAATTTATATGGATACCAGAAAAATCTTTTGTGAAAATTTGAACAAAATCGGTTAAACAACATGGCCGTAATAAATTTTTAAAAACTTTAGTAATTTTTTTCTCGGAAAGTTGGCAACACTGTATTATATTAAAATTACGTAATATATGTGGGTACTAGGGGAATCTTTCCTGAAAATTTGATCAAAATCGGATAAATAATGTAGCCACAATGAATTTTTAAAAACTTTAGTAATTTTTTTCTCGGAAAGTTGGCATCACTGGAAAAAACCAAAACCACATGACCATCTTGGGCACTAGACAAATTTATCCTGAAAATTTCATTAAAATCGGTTGAACCGTCTAGGAGGAGTTGCGATCACAAAATTTTGTCTGAGGACCGAGCGAGCGAGCGAGCGAGCGAGCGGCGAGCTGACGACGCACATCCATACACCCACATAAACTAAGTTCAGATTCGTCATCTAGAGGCTATATGAAGGATTTCTATACAATTTTTTTTTTTTTTTGAAAATGTTACAGACACCGTACCAAACGCTTTACTACTTTTCCTTGCAGTCAAAGTAGTAAAAAGACTGACTAATATCGTCATATCAAATATAAACAAGATTAGAAGTATATGGGTAAACCCATATATAGACTACTTTGACATTTCTCGGAAAGTTGGCAACACTGTATTTTAATAATATTATAATTTATGTGGGCAATAGGAGATACTTTTCTGAAAATTTGATCAAAATCGAATAAATAATGTAGCCACAATGAATTTTTTAAAAATTTTGTGATTTTTTTTCTCGATAAGTTGGCAACACTGTATTTTGTTAAAATTGCATAATTTATTTAGGCACTAGGAAAAACTTTTATAAATATTTGATTAAAATCGGTTAAATAAAATGGTCAAAATAAATTTTTAAAAATTTTACTAATTTTTTTCTCGGAAAGTTGGCAACACTGTATTTTGTTAAAATTACATAAATTATATGAATACTAGGAGAATCTTTTGTGAAAATTTGAGTAAAATCGGTTGAATAACATGGCCATAATAAAATTTTTAAAACTTTAGTAATTTTTTTCTCGGAAATTTGGCAACACTGAAAATTAATAAAATTATGTAATTAATGGGAGCATTAGGGAAATCTTTTCTGAAAATTTGATCAAAATCGGATAAATAACGTAGCCAATATGAATTTTTAAAAACTTTAGTAATTTTTTTCTCGGAAAGTTGGCATCACTGGAAAAAAATAAAATCACATGACCATCTTGGGTACTAGACAAATTTATCCTGAAAATTTCATTAAAATCGGTTGAACCGTCTAGGAGGAGTTGCGGCCACAAAATTTTGACTTACGACCGAGCGAGCGAGCGAGCGAGCGAGCGAGCTGACGACGCACACACATACACCCACATAAACTAAGTTCAGATTCGTCATCTACAGGCTATATGAAGGATTTCTATACAATTTTTTTTTTTTTTTGAAAATGTTACAGACACCGTACCAAACGCTTAACTACTTTTCCTTGCAGTCAAAGTAGTAAAAAGGTTAATATTGATGAAATTTACATATATTGATTTAAAAAAGTTAAAATAGTTTGTAATTGATAAAAACACGTACAGAATTTTCAATTTTATGAAAAATAGGTTTCAGATTTAAAGATGCTAATTTCAGTTTTAGTTTTTATTGAACAGTCTTTGTATGTTTACATGGTGAAGAAATTTGTTGTTTTTGGTTTCAATTTTCGAAAATCACAGCAAAAGTTTCTATCCTCACTTTATTGTTTATGTAAATAAAAGTAATTTTATTACTTATTTCAAATAAATTTTTGATTAAAATAAATTTTATTATATCTGATAATGTTATTAAATAAATGTCAAATGTAAATAAATATGACTCCGTTATATCATTTTTGATTATAAATATTATTTTCTAACATTATTTATCTCCAAATTAGTGCAAAATTTGTTTTTAATACTTATGTTTCCATTCCTTTAAAAAAAATAGTAATTTTACTATGCTTTTCATAAACTTTATTTTTAATTTTTATATAGTAAGTAATAGAGAAAATATATACTGAAAAATAATATATGTACTACTAAAGAAAACATAATAATTTTCTCGTAATAGAAAAATTGCGTGTACAGTTCCCATTTCAAGCTAATAATAAAATAGTTGTATGCAAATTTGTAATAAAAACAAAAATGATTTAAATCAACACATTATGTGTTTAAAAATGCTACGTATTTTAATTCAATTAGAATACATTTCTTTTTAAGTAAATACAGAAAAATAAATTAACTCTGACAGTTAATTTAATTTTAAAATTATAGAAAATTTTTATAGTAAAATATTATAAATATATTATGATGATAAACTGTAAAATAAGCATTTTTGTTAATTACTGCAAAATTTGTAATAAATATAATTGCAAAATTATTAATAATTTTTAATTTAGTTATTTTAAACTAAATACTAACTAATTTCATACAAAGCTTTGAAAATAGTTATATTGTTATTTACTATATTTTTTCTATTGAAATTTTTATTTTCATTATAGAAATATAAGTTTTTACAGTTCAAAAACATGTTTACTTTTGAGTTAAAAGTAAAAACCTCAAAATTAAAATTTTCTTAGTGAACTATTTATTATGCATTATTGTAATGTTCGAATAATGATAATTTTTTTTTGTGTAATTAAACTATAGTCGTATTTTTTATTGTTTTCGAGATTCCCATTCATGTACATTCTATATAAATAATGTGTTGTATTATTTCTAAAATATCGTTTCTAAATTATTAAATTGGTGTGCTATATTAAAGACTCACGTAATATATCATATCCAGAAAAATTGTTTTACGTACATCATACCATGTAGAAAGCATTTATCACAATTTTTATTATTACATTATTTATTTCTAACGTTTCTCTTTTTACACGAGCAAAGCAAACTCAAGAATAGAAAGAAGAACTCGATGAGATATGGCAAGATGAGATTTGCAGAACTCAACATTCCCCATATATATCTCACCTTTTTACGTACGTGATCTTATAAAGTTAATCGTTTTTTTTTCTTTCCTATTTCTTTACCCGTGTTTTTATCACTTGTTCGTGTATTTCCGTGTTTGGTCGGTATTTTATCGTTTTTTGTATTTTTCTTTTCTTCTTCTTCTTTCGATCAGGTGTAAAAAACGAGTTAAAGTTAAATGTACAAAGTGCCAATGGATTTCGGTTCTCCCAACGATGATAAGAAATTTAAAATTTTTGTTAGACTAGAAAAATGTTAGATTGTTTGTAAAAGTTTTTTTGTTTTTCTGTTTTTCAAAGATGTAAAAGGATTTTATTTTGAAAAAGTTGAATGTAAAGAAAGTTTGTGTTTACCAACTGAATAAAGTTTTGAAAGTGTTAAATTTGTATTTTGATATTTCAGTTGTTGTTTTGTACGATTAAAAGTTTGGAAGAATGTAATGTTTTTAAAATAAACAATGTTATGATAAAATTATTTTTCTTCAAGCGTATCAAAATATTTATATTATGTTATTGTATTCTCTATGTAGAAGAAAGTCATTATATTATTAGTAACATAATGTTAGTTAGACGCAAACAACATGTCTGATGTTCGACAGCCATGTAGAGAATTAATAGGTTATAATATAATTGACAGTTGCATTGTTTATTTTTGCTTGAATATGTATGAAATGTTGATATATGTGTAATCAAAACGTCGATTATTATTAAAAATTAATACAGACCTATATCCTAAAGCTATTTTATTTTAATATGATGAATTCTGAAAGTTTTTTTACTATATATTATCTATGTATTGTTTCACACATAAATTTATATTATAATATTATGTATTATTCACGTTTATACAGACGTCTTATTAATTAACAATTTAAAAAGTAGTATTGGCGTGTTTAAAAACATAAAATTATTTAGTGTATGTAGAATTTATTTTAGTAATAAGTTTCTAATCGAGGTATTTGTACGTTTTTTTTTTAATTTTTGTTTTTAAAAATTGACGAGAATATTTTCAAGGTAAGTTTGCAAAAATATATTTATTAAATAATATACATATGTATATAATATTAATAAAAAAAATGTTTAAAATGCATATTAAATAAAATTTATTGAAAGAGTTTAATTTCACAAAAAAAAAATTTTTATATTTCTGTAAACTGTAACTGTTTAAATTAAACAATTATAATTGTTTTTTGTAAAATTTCCATTTAAATTTATTAATAATATCAAATATATTTATAATTAGATTATAATATCATCAATGTTAATTTTTTTGTATTACTGCAATAAATTATTTTTGAAATATGTATAACCACCGTTTGTAAGTGTAAGATAAATAAAATATAAAAACAGATACATTTTTTTAATATTTACTAAGTAAAATATGTATATTTAAACATATTATCTGACCTGAACTTTTTACAATATTTAACAATGATTAAAAATTCATTACAGTGATAATATTTTATTAAACATCTGAACATCAAAAGAGGCAGAAAAGAAACAGGATACATAAAATGAGAGCGTTAAAGTTTAAAGCGTTTGCCCTTTGGTATTTCATAGTAACTACTGTCATACAAGGTAAGTGAATTTTTATTTTTATTATTGTTCTTCAGTTCAGTTCAACAAAACCTTCAGTTTTGTTTCAACTACAAACTGTTATTTATCTTAAACTAGATGGAACATTAACATACAATTAATATACATTTTTGTAATAAATTTCTAAAAATAGTAAATCGATATGTGATAAATAACAATTAATATTTAAATATCGACTTTTGATATACTCTATGTACATCTTTATTACGAAAAAATAATAAAAATGACACAAATAATAAGCAAGCAAAACAGAAACAAGTTACTAGATTTTAAAAATAATAAATTATTAATTAAAGAAAGTCAAATTTTATTTAAATCAGTGTTTTCACAATGATTGATGTTATCTTTTTTTTTGTAAATTTATATTGCTTCTTTTATCAATCCACTGATAATCTTATTATTTGGGTATTGTTATCACACAAAAACGGGCCGGACGTATACGAATACATACGAGAAACATCGTTTATAGTAATTAGAACTTTTGTTTATATTATCAATTTGTTCTTAGAATTTTTTTTTTGTCTACGAGTAATAACCTTACTTGCATGCATTTTTTTAAATTTGTATTTTCAAGCTCAAAAAGGTACCAGATCTTTTTTTCTCATAAATTAACAGTCTATGAGCTGATTGGCAACAGTTTTTTTAAGTTATAAATACATATGTATGCATATATACAATAATTGCATATTTATTTTCTAATTTAATTGAACTAATGTTATAATTACCATAGTAAAAAGATCTTACACATGTCATTTTATTAAAATAAAAAGGCTTTAGGATTTAGTTCTGTATTAATTTAAATAAATGTTGTACCTAGAGTCTTAAAGTCTTTTTATTTAAATATTATATTTCTTTTTAAATTTTTTTTTATTGCATAATTTATTTATTAATAAATATTTCTATTCAATAAAGATTTAAGTTATTGTTTTTTATATACTATTATCAATCGGTTAGTGTTATTAAAATTCTCAAGTTTTGATATTATTTCATTAAGCGATGTGTACTGTAATTGAAAACATATTTTACTTAAGAAAAATGAAACACTAATGATTTATAAATGTGATTAGGTATTGATGGACATTTTTTTCACGGCAATGATGTATCGAAAACTAATTATTCGTGTCCGATAATTAAGCCATACGAATGGGATAATGAGAAATGGCATGGCCTATTTACAGTAGCAACTGTATTGTATAATAGTGATACTCCGACAAAAGTACAAGTTGAGATCAATTTTGAAAAATTTGTACCGTTTGTAAGTATTTAATATTATTATAAATTTTTTTATGTAATAAATTATTTCGAAATTTAGAATATTTATTTATTTATTTTTGTAATAAAATGGCAATATTTTCTTATTAAAATTGCGAAAAAAAAAAACAAATATTTTTCTGATTATTTTGAAAAGATCAAAGTTATTCTACAAAGTGTCAAATACAATCTTAATAAGTTATGTTAGTATATAAAAAGTTATACTTTGATAACAATAAAGAGAAAATAAATTCAAGAATAGCATTAATCCGGGAATAATTATTGAAAAATTTCCAGGAATAATTATTTAAAAATATCTAATAATTTATGACACATTATAAATAAATAAATATATACATAAATAACATATAAATAAATAATTTTATTTTTTGTTCATTTTAATTTTTTAGTTATATACTGTTACGTTAGAATTACTAGATTCTTACAAAGAAGTAATAGACAATGTAAAAAATAAAAAAGCAATAAGTTATCGAATTAATGTGCCCTTAGCTTATCCAACTCCTATTATTACTAGAATTACAGTAAATAGACAAATTATTTGTTTTAGTGGTAAGTCAACATTATTTATTATTGTCTAAGGATAGTTGCTTTGATCGTGAGATTGAAAGAAAAGTTAATGCTGGTTGTAAGATTTTGCTTTTGCTAGAAACGTAAATGTTTTCAGCGAAGATCGTTTTAGTATATAATAATATATAATACTGTTTTAGTGCTAAAGTGGACGTATGATACTGAGTGTTGAGTTTGGCTGCAAAAACATAAAAGCATTTTTTTTAACATTATATTGTCTAACAAAAAAAAAACAAAGATATATTAAAATATATTATATAATAAAATGATGAAACAAAAGCCGTACTTTCTTTGCTTCTTTGGTTACTTTTCTACTGTATGTAATGGAGTACAGTCATATCAAAATAATTTAGTTACTACAATTTTACATTCACCTAGATCACACATCTTTATAAACTGAAATCACTGTAAAACTTTTTCTTCATGCAAACTTATTTCAGTACCAGGCGCTCCGGTAACATACTTTATACGCGTAAAGCACACACTCTATCCGTATAACTTGGAAACCAAATCAAAGATACCGCAAAGTTGTCCAGTAATTTACACGAACAATTTTCCGACATTTAATTCGGATCTAATTAACAATCATCATTCCAATCCAAATTCAGGTTTAAATTTCTTTGATCAAGAAGCAGCAACGGATAGGTAAGACTGATCATAAAGTATTGTTTTTTAACCGAGCTAGGATAGAAAATTCTTGGATAATAATCTCCCGACAAAAACTTTTTAAATAATTATTAAAAAAATAAAAAATTATTTAACTCCAAAGATTTTTGTTTAAATGTATTTTGTTCCGATAAATATCTTTTTTTTTTAAATTTCAAACTGTTTCGTTTTGGTATTAACAAATTATGGTTATCTTATAAAGAGGAATATGCGGAGTACCAAAACAAAAGTCACTAAGTCAAAACGATGTACATGAACAAGAAGCCCATCCGTGGTTGGTCGCTGTTTTTGTTGTTAAAGAATTCGATTCACAATTTGCATGTAGTGGGACTTTAATCAGCGATATTTATATTATTACGGCTGGTAATTGTTTATTTAGGTAAGAAGTTAGTGTTGTTTAATTAAATTGACTTCAATTGCTTTATTATTTATATTATTTGTATATTTTTTCCTGATAATATACGTTAAGTATTAATTAAAATTATACAGAAATAATACTTAAAACTTTTTATTAAAAAATTATCTTTTAAACATTTCTATTAAAAAAATTCAAATTTATAATAACTTTGACAGAAACTTTGCTAACAAAACGCTGGCAGTAAGCGATCTTCTAATCGTGCTGGGCCGTTCCAATCTACGTGATTGGCTCGAGACAGACGCAGAATTACGCGAAGTATCCCGCGTGACAATCCCCTTGGACTATACGGCGATGGATGCCGAAACCGATTTGGCTGTAATCAAACTTTTTAAACCGATTATTTTTACCGATATTGTTCGACCGATTTGTCCATGGAATTCCAACGATCCATTCGTTGGTAAACAGGTGTCGCTGGTAGGATGGCCAACTAATCAATTGGACCGTGTTATCGATGAATTGCAACAGGTCAATGTGAGACTTATACCAAAAGGATATTGCTTATGTGCGAGAAATAAATATAAGTATAATTATTCTAAGAGAACATTATGTGTTGGTAAGTTCAGAGAAAGTAACGTTAATTAGATTACATTTCTGGTATTATAATGACTTTTTTTAAAAAAAGGAGTTCAAAATGAGGAAGTGTAAATTAGATTATTATATTGGCATCTTAATTAAAAAATTTCGCAACTTTATTTTTGACCTTATTAACTAAACTATAAAATAAAAGGTTTTTTGTCTTCTGTAAAAACTTGAGTTTTAAAGTTACAAAGTTTTATAATTTGAATAACGATATGTATGATATAACAACAACAAGTGATAATCAATAATTAAATTGAATAATTAAAATTATTTTTTAGATATAGTTAACAAAAATTCAGTTCTATGTTATGGCAACTTTAGCGGTGGTCTGTATATTCAAAGAAAAGATGGTCGATGGTATTTACGTGGTATCGTTTCAACAATTTTTGCGAATAGAAATTCGAAGAAATGCGATGTAGTCTATATTGACGTAGCTAGATTTCACGATTGGTTAGAACGAGTGCTTCATTAATTTTTCAAGCAGAAGATTTTAATTAAAATGTGTTGAACACACGCATGGATATGGATTATGATTTTTTTTAATGCAATAACTGAAACGTATTCCACAAATTGCAAATGGAATTAAATAAATATGAAAAAAATAAAACTTGTTTTAATAAAGTATTTGTTTGAATATGTTTAAGGAGAGCAAAGGAATATATTTTATTGTATAATAGTATTTCTTTATAATTTTTAGTTGTACGTTTCGAATGAGAATCTTAAGATGTTTGTAACCTTCATATTGTAATAATTTTAAGAAATTGATATTTTTAAATTTCAGAATAAGTTTATGTAACTAAGCTAATGAATGTAATGCTGAGGATGAATGAGTTTGTCATTCAAACTAAACATGTAATAATAATAAAGAACTAATATTATACAACAAAATATGTTCTTTTGCTGTCCTTAAACATATTCAAATAATAATAAAAAAAAATAGAAACCAAACAATATATATAAAAATATTTCTTATAAATTTTGATTATTTTAAAATACAAAGACTTATTATGTTAATAATATAACAAAAAATATTTTTAAAATATTATATACATTAAAAATATTAATAATGGATTAAAATGAGACTTTATAGTACTAGTGTGGTCACACTTAATTTAATTAGAGCACGGGGTGAGTATTAATTTTTAAAATAAAATTCAGTTTTCATACAAATATTGTTATTTTTTAATTACTTTTTACAAAAATTATTATACTAAATTTGAAAATTGTATTAATAATAAAGAAAGAAGAAAATAAATAAATCAAAATCAGTTCTGTTTACTGTTTATTGATTTATCGAACGAAATTTGGTTCTTATATCAGCTTTTTTCCTGGCAAATTTGAAATCCTTGTACAGAAAAATCCTGTGGGGCTTGTATGCCAAACTTAGCACAAACACCTAAATTATTCTATACTAAAAGCTTCGTAGACTCTAGAGAGATTTCCGGATAGTTTAAGCTGTAGTTTTACATCTGTTGTTAGTGAATACTTTTGCCAACATCTTTCGCACGTAAATTCTTAAAAAAAGATTGAATTAATACCGATTAGAATTTAATATAAAACTTATTTACTTATTTTGAATTAATATAAAATTTTATTCTATTTGGTAAGGATAAACACAAAAAAAAGCAATGTTATTTATATAAGATTAAATTTGATATTAAATATCAAATAAATAATTTAAAAAAACAATGTGTCAGGGTATTATTCCATATTAAAATATGTTGTAAACGAATTTATCTTATAATACTTGAGTAAGCCAGGCACTTTAACTAGTAAACAATAAAATTACTAACGAATAAAAAAAAGAATGGTATATATATATATATATATATATATATATACCATTCTTTTTTTTATATATTCCAATAACATTAAAAGCTCGTTAAAATCTCTTGTTTAGCTTGTCAAAATCATCTGCTGTTTTTCACCAATCTTATAAAATATTTATTATCGAATGGGTAATTCAAATATTAGACAGACAAACAAATTATGTACGATCAGTCTGCAAACATACACACACACACACACCGGCGAGTAGTGTCTCTGTTTGAATTGAATGTAACATTGAAATTGCTAGGTAGACAATTGTTTTTGCATTAGTCACACTTCGACGGATTTCCGAATGTCAGAATGATGAAAATTAGCGTGAGCAGAATGGAGTAGGAAGGGTAAATATACCGTATGCCGATGACATATTTAGATCGCCCTTCAGTTACAGTTTCAGGTTCAGTTTCAGCCAATGTATATGTACTCAGTTTCAAATTTCTCTTTTTTTCTTGTCATATAATTATTGGTCAGAATTTCAGTATTTATTTTTGTTTTTATTTTTATCGATTTTTTGAAATATATTAATGTATTATATTGTGTAGGTATCGTTTGCGTCATCAGTATGTATTTTACTTACTAAATTAATTTGTAATTGATTTTTGCTATAAATATGTACAGGTGATGATAGAAGGGGTCATTTAGAACTTGATTTCACAATAGACTTGCTTAATACAAAGTCTAAAGCTACGAATCTACCAAAGTAACATTGAGCAACTTTCTGGTTTCTGTTACTGTTATTTCAGTAGATTTTAGTAATTTGCTTAGTTATCATAATAAATTTATATACTACAATGATTAGATACTAAAATCTACTGACATAACAGTAATAAAAACTTTGGTAAATATGTATCATTACAGTTTTTAAAATATTTGAAATTTTTAGCTTAAAAAATGTGAAAATCGGTAGTTTTACATTAATACTAAAATATAAAAGGCTGCTACATTTGTTTTTCTGTTACTTTAATATGTATTTATTTTGTATGATACAGTAACGAATATCTAGAAGTAAGGTGAACAATTATGTGAAAACTGTAAGATTTTGTATTAAGGTAAGTGTAGTTAAATATCTTTTAAATGATTCATTCTATCATTTTTAAATAGTCTGTAACAACAACGAGCTTCCTAATATCTATATATTGAAAGTCGAAGTTGCATAGAAAATCGTTGTATAACATAATTTTTTCTTAAATTGAAAATAAATCTGGATTAATTAACAATTTATGACATTATTAATTTATTGTCAAATACTAGATATGAAAAAAAAATGTTTATTTTATATAATGAATCAATACAGAATTGAAACCTTTTCCCCCAATAGAAGTAAAGTTTCGAATGAATGCGTTAAAAGTAAACAAACAACTTGAACAAGTATCAAACTTTGAAAGTCAGACGAGAGACGGTAACTAATTATATCCCCTTGCAATTTCCGCAAGAAAGGATAAATTTCTCCGCTAAGAACAGAATGACCCAACGTTTAAATGTTATCAAGAGCGTGTATGTGAGTTTGTGTGCAAACACATACATTTTATGTAAACATTTTTGAACGTGTAAATATCATATATCATTTGTAATTGCGGTATGTTTACTGCACAATTTTGAAGGGGACGTTTTTGTAAAAAAGGTATTATACATATGTCAAAATTAGTATAATGTCATTTTAATATTAAAAAAAATATAATGTAATTATGTTTATTAATCTGCGATTGAAGCTGGTAAAAAACTAAATATTTATTTCTACTTTAAAAATATTTTACAAATTAAATAGCACTTTTTTTTATTAAAATTTCCAAAAAAAAAAATGACAATTAAGAAAAAATTATAAACATTTTTATTGGGACAAATAAAAAATGAAATTAAGCAAACATGAAATAAGAAACGACATACGTTTTTCATATTGTTTACGAAGCCAACGTTAAACCGAAAACGCAGAACAAACATTGGTATTTCGACGAATTATAGCTGATCGCTTCTAAAACAGTTGACATAACACTCTCTGGTGTGCCTGCCACACTCTCTGTTGACAAATGAATAACGTTCGAAGCGTAGAACTTTCAGCTGAATTCAGCCAGCAGGAACGCTTTTTCTGCACTGTGTTTTTCACGTTGAAAGTTTTTGTCTAAATTCTGAATCTTGTTTGTCAGGATGAATCGGTGAAAAAGTTCATTGAACTGATAACTGTCGGGAGTTGGACTTTTTTGCTTATTGATTCAATTTGTATTATTACTTTTTTGTCTAGATTTATGAGAGTTCTACCATATTGAGATATAACAAATATAATTTATATTTTTGGATAGTTGCTTGTTTGGATAGGAATGTTTGGAGGCGACTGATTACGGGATGATGAAAAGAGTTTGTGCTACACCCTTTTGGGTACATGGCGTGATTGTGTATGTATGTATTTATATTTTTTATTTAAATTTTTTGAACAAGATTGATTTTTTTTGTAATTGATATATAAAAACTAAACATATATTTTTTTCAAGAATATTAAAATATTCGTTTTATGCTAAAACTCGTATGTATCATAGAATGAAGATATTGTTGCTATTATAATATAAATAAATTTTACCAAAAATTTCTAAAATTTGTCAATTCTTTGGCCAAATATTAATTTTTATATGTAAATGTAAATTTTTTGACAAAAATTGTTAAATCTTGTTAAAAAATGTAAAATTATTTTATATCTTTGAAGTTAGTTAGAGCAGCTTCAAGAAAAAATTGTATATTTGGCATTTCTGTGTTTCTCTCAGATTCATAACTTTAGCTCAGAATTTTTACTAAAATATCTGCAAATACAAAAGAACCTCTTTCTACTTCTAGTAACACAATATAGAAATTATATCTTTTAAGATAGATTCTAAGTTTCACTGAGTAAAATCGGAAATCCTAAAAAATATTTATTCGATGTATTTTCAAACTTAATCTAAAATATTATGTCCGTGTAACATTTGTAAACCAAAAGATAAATATTTCGGTTACCTTGTAATCTCTGAAATTTTTAGGGAATTTGCCTATTTAACTAGAAAGGATAAGCCTAAGGGACCATTTAGTAACAAATTAATTTATCTTAGAGACCTTTATTCAGCGAATACGTTTTAATTAACAATATGTTTTACCTACTGTATTTAAAACTTATTTTGTAATTAGATTTACTAATGGACGTACACAGTGAACTTTTATTTTATATAAGTTACAATTTTAATTGTTCATCAAATGTTGTTTGCGCAATAAATGAAATGATATTTTTTTCTGCGATTATAATGAAATGTGTCACTTATAAACTATTAAATTATAATATATATTTTAAATATATGATTCTGTTTAATTTTGTTAGTTTAAGAGCTTACTCCATCACATTTCAATACTGAAAATATTAAAATTGGTTTTACACGACATATGTGGTGTAAAAATCAAATAAGCATATTTTATATTCTCGAGGTAAAAAAAAAAACAAAACAAGATTTGTATTTAATCGTATTTTCAGCTGATACAGTAAACATAAATAAATATAACATGACGTAAGGGTAAAATTAAATTTTCACATTTTTGCTCCAAAAATATTTATATCTTTATGTAAAAGTTCATGAATTTTTTTGCATATATTTAGAATAACTTTTTTTTGTTTTTTATTAGTATATTATTCAAAAATATTTATAATTAACAATTAAATTATTTAAATAACCAATTATTATTGGGTGGTAACATGTACTAGCCTCGTCGCGCGACTAACTTGGTACATACATTTTTTATAAGACGTTATCAAAGTTATAGTTATATTATATTAGTTTTATTGTATCTTTGTTTAAAATGACAAATTTAATATTTATTTACTATATTATATAATAAAAGCAATTTATTAATATTTTTAAAGTTAAGTAATATTTTCTTTGATAATTAGAAACTTATGTATTAAAAATTGTATAACTATCGAAAGTGTATTTATTTAATAAAAATTTAAGACTACTTTATCTTGATTTAAAATTAATCTAAATGTTATGTTGGTAGTATATATCAAATGTAGCAAAACTTTCAGTAAAAATATGCATATATTTTAGTTGACATTTTAATAAATGTTCCAGAAAGTCACTGAATTTTAATTATGCATCCAGATTTAGATATTTTAACAAACTACATTCGAATATTACACTACAATTTATATTTTATGAATATTTATAGTAAAGTTAATATTAAAATATTGTAAAGTTTTTTGTTTAAATTTTAATACTTTAAAACTGAGTAAAATTGCTTAATACTTTATTTAATTTAATATATATTAAACTATTCTCAATTTCGTATGTTACAACGCACTTACAAAAAATTGAAATTATTTTGCTGTTTATAAGTATAAAAAAAATGGATATTGATTTCATATAAAAATGTGAAATACATACCTACGAATTTATTGTCTGTAAAAGTCAGATAAAATTGTATGTTTTTTCATACGTGCATGTATATATTTCAAAAGCATATGTGACTAGAAATATATTATAATATAGTTTGTCTTATAAATTATTGATTTTTATTTAAATAAAAAAATATTTACCAAATATTATTGAATATTGTATTATGAAATATGATAAAAATAACGAAAACAAATATCAGATTTAGATAAACATTTTGTTTAAAATTATCTATATATTACAACAATTAACGTATTAATAATGTACAAATAAATATTTATATAATATCTAGGCAACTTTAGACTATAATAATTTTTTTATATACTAAGATAAAATAAAAGGATGAGGCTATTTATACATACGGTATGTATACGCAATTGGCTATTTATACATACTAAAAAAAAAGCTAAACCAACCTACTAACCTAATCTACCCTAAATAGCCAATTACGTAAAAATACTGCATGTATAAATAGCCAATTGCGTATACATACCGTATGTATAAATAGCCACTTTCAAAATAAAAATCGTTTTTATTATTTAGTTTAATAAATAAAACATATTACTAACTATATATCTAAATATAACCTCAACTAATAATAATAATATGATAAATCTGAAATGTCACATTATATATAGTTTGTAATAGAATTTCAATTACCATGTTCTATCTTTACAATATAATTGCACTTTGATTCTGAACCCACGATAGAAATGGTGGTACGCCATCTACACCAAATTGTGTGTTGACGAAAAACCGCACATAATTAATTCAATATGGCTGCTCGGGTAGTTACGGAGAAAGGCAACCACCACCTTGTAAATATGTACATTCGGAAATTTTGTTTAATCTGTTAGACACCATACAAAATATATATTTTGCCATATTATTTAATAGCTTAAAAATGAAAAAAAAATATTTTTTGTAGTTTGGTTTATATTTATTTAAAGATTCTAAATTGTGCATATCTTTATTTAAATATGTAAAATCCGTGTGACACGATGCATAATTCTTTAGAAAAACGTCGCATTTACGTGCGTTATAGTTCAATTTGAGAGTATGATTGAGAGTGTTTTGCGTGAGCAAAAGTTTCCAAGTAGTAGGAATAAAAGAGCATGAATGAGAAGAATTATGAATGTGGATGAAGCGAAAGTTGCTTGTTTGGTCAGTTGCTGATTTCGGGATGATGAAGAGTTTATGCCACACCCTTTTGGGTACATGGCGTAATTGTGTATGTATGTATGTTTGTATGTATAGTTCAATTTTCGTAAAAATAATAGAAAATTGAACTACTATGCATTTTAATGCATTTTTTTTCTCTAGAGAATTATGCAGCGTGTTATATGGGCTTAAAAAAGGAGATTTTTGGCTGACAGTTTTTTACATTCAGAATTTGTGAAGTATAACATATGCTCAGTTATCTAGTTACTGTTACTTTATTAGGTCAAATTCTCATCGTTTCGACCAGTCAGTGGTCTTCCTCAGGAGTCCATTTTAACAATGTTTCTATGTAATTCAGAATATCAACTTATGATTTCAGTTTTATTTATCTAATTAAAATATTCGCAAAAAAGCACCTAATTGTTTGGTAACTTCAAGAAGAAGGCTAGTTCTTCTAATAATTCTTGTGATAAGATATATAAAATATTTATATGTATATTATATTAAAATATAAAAATTTGCAAGCATTGTAATCAATCTTTTAACTTCAAAATATCAAAATAGATAATTCAGTTTAAAACATTTTCTTTCCAATTTCAATTATTATCAACAATTTTGCAGCAGAATGCAGTGACAATATACTACGAATACTAAAGTACTAAATTCGACAGGGAACATCTCTGTGGTAGAACACATACAAACACAAAAACTTCTTATTCTGAAAAACAATCATCATATATATGTAATCCTGTTTTTCCTGCTGCAATGTTAACTCCGGACTATTCCGGGCAAGTACGGTAACATTCGGCCAACTCCGGAATATCACGCGTGGGAGTTTTAACGCTCTCTACACCGCACGCCTTGTTTTGAGTCAATGTCTTGTGCTTCGCAGCTCAAATATTCGCGGATAGACAGTTGTTTAACGCGGTTGTATATGTCGAATTGTGCTGTGACAAAATAAGTGAAGATCGCGGACTATTTTTTTGAAGATATTTAATTTCTTATAATTTGTTAAATTAAATTAGACAATAGTGTAGTGTGATCAAATAGATTTCATTTTTCAAATATTTCGGTATGTATTGATTTCAAATAATATATTGTTTGTTTTGATTCTATAATTTTGTTTACAAATAAATATATGTTCAATTTTAGATTAATTTTATTAATTAAAAATTTATTATAATCACATTTTATTTAATTTTGATGTTAATAAACTTGGAATTAAAAATGTGAAATATTAAATTAATAATAATGTGGTAATATATTAACTTGATATTGTTTAAATAAAATGAAAATATTAGTATGTATTCGAAAACATATTTTAACAAATTGTAATTTAATTAAAATGTAAAAATTATATTAATATTGTTATTTTATTTAGTAGATGATATTTTTTTGATGAACATAAAATATATATTTTAAAAATTTCATCTAAATTCATATTTTATGTAAAACTGCATTTAATTTTTAAATTATAAAAGTATTGTTTTTATTATTATGAGTCAAATTAATTATTTAACATAATTTATTATTAAATTAATGATTAGCAAATTATATTTTTTTTAAAATATATATAATTACTAATTATATAACACGAAATAAAGCTGATCAAATTCAATTTATAAAAATTAATTAATTTTTTTTACTTCTATTAAAAAAAAAGTTTTGTAATTTTTTGTTTTAATTTTTTTTTTTTTGATTAATATACAATTTTTAACAAATTTAAAAGAAAAGCTATTGATAAAAACGTTTTTGGATTTATTTTCCGATATTATAATCAAAGATTTTAAACATACTGTTAAAAAAATTATCTATAAAATTATTCTGAATACATATTCTTTAAAGTTGACCATTTGCTTTTATTCAAATTATAAAACTTTGTCTTTAATAATACTATTTAACAGAAATTACATTTTAATTTTGTTAAAACGAAAGAAAACTAAATTATTTATTTAATGATAAAATCTACTTAGGTCTTTTATTTCATTTCTGTATTCTCGTGAAATGGCAAACATTGATGAAAGAAAAATATAAAACAAAAAAATATTATATTTCACAATGAAAGTATTTTATTTATATAATATGTTCTTATATTTTATATTACATCAATATTTATGTAAAAACGTTAAGAAATAATAAAATAAACATATTAAAAAAAAATGTAAAGAAATAATCTTTTGTTTTTATTTGTTTACTTTATTTATCTTATCTTGAATATAATTTATGTTATCTGACTTTATTCTAAATAGTACATATTTAAAAATCCTACCAAACATTAATTTTAAGATTAAAATTCAGTTTAAATTTAAAATAAATTAGAGTAACCGAACTTTAATAATGTTTTTGCGAGGGAGAAGTCACTTCCTCAAATTTTGTACACTAGAATGTACAAATTTGAAGTATGATTGATTAGATTGTAGTGACTTTTTTGTTAATTTTACGAATTATACGTAAAATTTCTAAGATTGTAGGTATATTATTTGAGATTTCAAATGATTTTAAGACCTGGTTTTATAAACGCTGGTTAAATTTACTTTAGAAGTTAATTTATTTACTCTGTATTAACTGTATTAAAAAGAGGAAATTAATTTAATTTAGTGGTATTAAAAAGTAGTTGTTATTATTAATAATAATAATCTGGTAGTAAATTGTTGAAATAATATTTATTTTCAAGGTTATTTAGCAGGAGAATAAAATTTACTTGTGAGGTAAATTTATTTATTGTTTATGAAACTGGGCCTAATTCATGAATTTTACCATGATTTTAATGGATTTTACTAAGATTAACAGATTTTAATTTTGTTTTTTAATACAGCAAAATAATATTTAAAAAATTTAAACAAAACGATCAAATTATTGCAATAAGTTTTTAAAATTCTAAGAAAAACATTTAATTAAAGACAAATATTCTAATCAGCTTATAAATTGCAAGTAACTTTAAATTTTGCTTTGTAATTGACTGTGAAAATTTTCTAAAAATAATTAAAAAAGGCAATTATATTCTCGGTAGAAATAAAATTTCAATTTAAAACCAATTTATTTGAAACATAATTTAGAATAAACTTGGCTGCTTCAGTTCGAGAGGTTGCAGTATGCTAATTTTTGTCTGTCTGGATAATAGAAACACAAATTTCCCAAGAACTTATTTTGCTTATATAAGCACAGTGTAAGTACTGCAAAAGTCGCAAAACCAATTTTGAAATTTCTAACAGCCAAAACCAAGAGTTAATAATGTTTCATTATTAATGACTTTTAGGTTAGGTTTGTTTAATGGAAATAAACGTATGTCTGTTGTTTGTTCGATCGTTGTGACGTTACTGTTTATAAATTTACATCATATTTGTTGTTTGATTAAATTTTGAACAATTACGATGTTACTTTACCGTGAAGTTATAAACATTAAATATTGTTCAATATCATAGTTATGACATGATATTTCAATTTAATTATTTATGAACTGGGTTATATTTACGAGTATTTAGTGTTTCTGATAGTTAAAGTCCGTTTTATAATAAATAAATACATACATACATACACAATCACGCCATGTACCTAAAAGGGTGTGGCACAAACTCTTTTCATTATTCCGAAATCAGTCGCCTCCAAACACTCCTATCCAAACAAGCAACTTTCGCTTCATCCACATTCATAATTCCTCTCATACATGCTCTTCTATTCCTACTACTTGGAAACTTTCGCTCACGCAAAACACTCTCAATCATATCACTCCAACTACTCAGCGGACGTCCACGCAAACGTATACCATCAAAATCATTCAAATAAATCTTTTTAACCAAACGTTTATTAGACATTCGCTCAACATGTCCGAACCATCTTAACTGACTAACACCAACTTTTGCTACAACATTTCTTTCAATTTCACACTCATTATACACTAATCTATTTCGTACCCGACCTCTCCTATTTACACCACATACCCCACGTAAAAATCTCATTTCCACAGCAGTCATTTTCCGTTTATGCTTTTGCAACCAAACCCAACATTCACTACCATACATCAACGTAGGCACCAAAACTGCATTGTATACTTTATCTAAAATTGACGTTTTATTCACAGAAGTAATAAGTATGCTAGTAGAATTTAACAAAATGTTTTTTTACCGGCTTAAATCGACTTTAGTTAAAGTGTTTATTATGAAAACGGACCTAAAAAAACATTTTAATTTATAAAGCGGAACGTTGGTATGTCTGCCTATTTGTATGTTTTCGGTAAACTTAAAAATTATTATTTTAATTTGAATGAGGATAATACCATCATGTAGAACAATTATTCCCGATAGTTTTAAGCTATATTATATTTATAATTTTTAATGTAAAAATCTGATATGATATAAATAAAATGACAAACTTAATCATTACTGTTTGAGGATATTTATTACAAAAATAAATACAATATTTTAATAATATCATGTTTAGAATATGCCAAGCAATAGATTTTAGTGTGTGCATTAATTTTTATTATTTTTTCGGATAACAGTAATGGAATTAACATAGTAAAGATAAAATAGCTTTAGGATTAAGTTTTGTATAATTTTAATTTAAATTAGACGTTTCGATAAACTCTACGTACTTATATCATCATCAAGAAAAATATGCAAATGACGTAAATAATAAACAAACAAAACATAGAAACAAATTATTAGATATCAAATACAAGTAATTAAATTATAAAATTTATAAATTAAGAAAAAGCCAAATTTTATTTAAATCAATGTCTTTACACTGATTGAGGTTATTTTTTGTTGTAAATTTCTATTCTATTCTATCAATCTACTGTTAATATTGTATAGAATACTGTTAATAATGGTATAGAATTATGTATATGTGTTTAACTTTAAAAGCAAATCAAATGAATGATCTGAGAAAAACTATGTACAAAATTTACACTGGCAAATTTATTGTATTTACAATCTTTGAAATATTGTAAAGTATTTAATCTATATTATTCCAGCGGATCACGGGTAAATTTACTAGTACCTAATAAAATCTGAAGTACGTTATATATTTCAATTAGATATAATCGGCACTCTATGTTATAATACAATGTCTGGAAATAAGTGATGTTTCATTCTAATTTTTTGGCAAATTTTTAGATGCAAATTTTCTCCTCAAGAAATGTTTTTCCGATTTCTTTACGCCTACTTAAAATGAATTATGTATTTATTTTTCATAAAACAAAATATTTTTCTCAATTTTTGACTTTGACATCTTAATAGTACATTCTTAAATATAAATATTTTTTGTTTTTTTATTATTATTCATATGTTATTACAACATTCATATGATGAAGATATCACAATGAATATGATAATGTATAAATGAAAAAGACTCGTATCTTATAATTTCAAGAAAAAATTTACGTACATTTTTTTCCATTAGTATGCTTTGCTAGTTGTCATGGCAATAAAAACATTTTTTCGCTTTCGTTTTTGTTTCTCATTCGTATTTAATTGTGTTGAAATAAAGACAAAATGAAATGCTGTGTCAAATAAAAAAATAAATGCAGACTAGATGAGTATCTTGAGTAAAAAAATTTACTAATATGAAAATTAAATTATATAGTTAAAAATTAATTTTTAATTTGTTAGGAATTTGTTGATTTGTATTTTGTGTAGTATTTTTTTACAATAAGGCTTACTGTAATTGTTTTTTTCTTTAATAGATAATTAATTATTGTTTTTAAATTACTTAAATTTATACTAAATAGGATCGCAATCGATTGCTCGACAAATAGAAAATAGGAGTAATAAAAATGTGACACATTAGGAAAACCTAACTCCATCGTTTTTAAAGTAATAATTATTAGAGTCAAAAATAATTAAAATTATAAAAAATATGTACTTTTATTGATTAGAAATAAAAAATAGAAATAATAAAAACGAGTTGATAATATAGTCTGCTGTACTTGTATAAGTATGTTTAATCAAAAATCCAATTTCTTTTGCAAATAAAATCTCCGTGTTGGACAACAGGCAAATATTGACAAACTTATACGAAATTATTATTTTGCTGTATTCACCTTACATCAGCTGATCAAAGTATCTCGTTTATATATCATAAATAACACAATATAATATTTACACTTATATCGTTTTAAATAAATAAATATCATTGTTAATTTGTCACAAATATAAATCTTTAAATATTTGTTGTTAAATTAAATTATTTAGATAACATTTTGTTATACAATTTTCTCTGTAGTTTCTTTCAAAATAAATATATATTTTAAGTTTATTTTTCTGAACTACAAAACGTAAAATTTATTCAATTTATCAAAAATGTATAAGAACTGATCAAAACGGAAACTGTATTTTCCTTTGGGAAATTCAACAGTTATATAAAATTTAAATCGAAAGAAACTTATTGATAAATAATAATAGATAGTTTAATAACATGAATATATTATTCAACAAGCGTGTAATGATAGTTATTATTTATGAGGAATCATTCGAATGAGTAATAATTATATCTATATGCTGTATATTTTTAAATAGAAACATGTAAATATGCTTTTTAATAAGAATGACGGAATATACATTAACTACATTGAATAAATGCACTGTGTTGTATTGAAATTAATATAATTATATTTAGATGACCCGCCGTACAGCTAATGGATCAATTTATTTATAATGGAATATATTGATGTTCCAATTAGTCATACGAATATAAATCTGATTCGAAATTCATAAACACATATTTAATTTTGTTTTTATTCAATATAAAATTTATTAATATTATAAATATTTTTAATGCTATGACCCGTTTGTACAATGCATTATTAAATACTTCGTAAGTGAACTAATTAGTTAAATTGGCAGCTAACTAATCCAGAAAATTAACAGTCTAGTTGTCTAAAATGAAGATTAACCACCTAATTTCAAATATCAATAACGTTTACATTATCTTTTATAGTAATTTAGCATAATTAAAATTGACAAACATTACCAGTAGAGTTGTAAAAATAACTTTTCTTGGCTTCACATTCAAACCGTATTATTTTACAAAATTAATTTAAAACAACTCTTTCGCAAAATAATTATATACCATTTGCTCAATAAATTTGTTAGGTTTACATTTAATTACCGCATTTCTAAAACATGAAATAGTTTTTATAGGTCTCTTATTCAAACAGTTTCACAGTGAAAATGACTGAAATATATATTCAGTCTCAGGTCTTGAAAACGGTTTGTAAAAGCCATTCAGAAACGCACTGAAAACGATTCGCTTTTCAGTTTTCATGAAGTAAATAAAAGCAAGGCCTTGACCATCTGATGTAACCAAAGCAATGTCAATGGTTTTAAATGAAGTACAAAAGCTCATATATATTGAACCGCGTTTACCTCTTTAAAAATTTTAAACTGAAAAACTGACTTGAATAAATTACGACTTAAATGTCGTAGGAATAATATTTGATAAACATAAGAAAATTCTGAAAATTCGCATTATTGATTATAACTTAAATGTCATTAAATCTTATATTTTTAAAATGAGCGATAAAAATTATACTTTTAAAAGTTGTTATTGATTTTTTTATTATTATTACTTTATTAATATTAATATTAATTATTACTTTATAATATCATGGATGAATAACAACAGACTTAAGTAATGACAACTAAAGTAATGTTTTTATCCTTACAACAAGATAAATGTAATAATTGTACTAGTAGTGTAATTACAATAAATAATGATACTATACAGGAAACCACAGAAATTAAATACTTAGGTATTTTAATAGACAATAAATTAAAATTCGATAAACATGTACAATTTTTGTGTAAAAAAATTTCGAAAAAAATTAATTATTTAGCAAGAATTTCAATATATTTGACAACTTGGAGTACTATCGTTGTATATAATACTATTATATTGCCACATTTCACATATTGTTCCACTATACTATATATGTGTAATAATAGCGAAATTGATAAGTTACAGAAACTTCAAACTAGAGCAATGCGAGTTATACTGAAATGTGATAAATATACTTGTATCAATAATATGCTGAATAATTTACAATGGCTAAATATAAAAAAATTATCGAGTTCAATGTATTGACATTTATATTTAAAATATTAACAAATAAACTGCCAGGTTATTTGCTCAAAAACATAAAATATGTCAATGAAATTCATAAATATAACACTCGTCAAGAGACTAACTTGTATATTTTCCGAACAAACAAAACTAAAACATGTTTGTCAATTTGTAATAAAAGTGTGAATGCTTTCAATAGCTTGCCAAATGATGTTAAATGTTCTGTTACAGTTAAAGAATTTAGATATAAATTAAGAAAACTTTTGTAAAATATCACATAATTTTATACCATTTTATGTATTTATATAATGTATGCATTTTTTATTAGCTAAATGCTATTTAAATAAAGTTATTATTATTATATAAGAAAAAGTACCAAAGCTTATTGCGGCTTCTTCACTTGTCACGAATAATTTTATATTTTAACTCAGAGCTAGTGGTTCTGATCCAAACTACTTATTAACTGATTAAAAAAAAATATGTGCATGATTTTAGTTTTATCAGTTGTTGTTGGTTATATTTCAGCCAATAGTATTAACAACTAATTGTAAAACTAATTTTGAAATAAAAAAAGAAGTCTGAATAAATCTATATTATTTTACGATATAGTTTATGATCAAGTATAATTTTTACAGCTTCTAATAGGTTCCGAATCACACAGTTACAATCAATATCAATTAAATTAAAAAAGTTATTATTTTAAACTAACACAACTTTTGATTACCGGCATTAGGGAGCGCAACTCGTAGGCGCAACATAGGCATGTAATATTTGTTTTCATACGTACATTTGTACACTTTGACGTTTAAGAATAATGTACTGTTTTATATATTTATAAGTTTTACAAAAATTACTAATAATTTTAAACTATAAATTTAAATATTATTAGCAACAAAATTTTATTAAAAAAAAAATAAATACAGAAAATATAAAGGTCCGTATTCGCACCTCATTTTTAAAAGTGATTTTTGATAAAAGCGCTTTTATGTTTATTTACAATAATTTACTAAATCTTTCAGATTTGTTTATTTAAATTTTATAATATCAGATATAATGAAAGATATTAAAAAGAGAAAACTTTTTATATGATAAAAATTAGAAAAAAAAATTATTTTTAAATATATGAAAAAAACACTTTTCTTTTACCAAAAAGTGAGGTGAGAATACGGCCCTAAAAAACTACTTGACTTTGTTATTACACGCGCACGCCACTGGTAACCGCCAAATCTACACTTCGGCTATTTTTGTGTATATGAAATTTACGCTATTTCTTGATAATTTACTATGCCAATAAGAAATACTACTGAACTACTACTGCGTATTATTAAAATATATATTTTTTAATTTGTAAAATAAATCGTGTTACTTTGATATGCAGATTAAATTATAACGAAACAATTAGTTAGAAAACCGTTTCATTTTTTATTTTAATGTGCGTGCACAGAAAATATATTTCTCTTCCAGTGTTATCTTTTAAACAAATCATAAAAATGCAGATTTAAATAAAAAAATCTGTAACCTTGAGTCATATATGAAAAGCAGAATATGTGCGTATACATTTTGTATGAAATGATATTTTGTTATTATAAAATATTTTTTTTTTTTTATATGTAAGAAATTAACTTTAATTAGAAAATTATTATTAATATAAAAGATTATCTTTTATACTATTATAAATTGCCGTTTACATAATAAAGATTTTGCTATATTTATTATTAATATTCATATTTACTATAAAAAAAAAGAAAACACAGCTTTAGGTTCATAATATGACGTTTCGGTTTAGTACGGGTACTGAACTAAAACATCGTATTATAATTACAATAATCAGAGTGTTTATAGGAGTTTGGCACAAACTTTTTTCATTTAAGCATAAATTAGGTTTTGCCAAAAATATTTCTAGTCAAATAAGCAATTATTTAATTTGAATCAAAAGTTAAAAATTATTTTTATTTAGATAAAATAACAATAATATTAAAAAACAAATTACATATTTTGTTCTGTATAAAATTAATTAGAAAAATAAAATATCTTATATTTAATTTTTAGTTTCATTTTAAAGATGTACCTAGTTGTAAGAAAATCATAAATATGTTTTCCGTAATTCCGTGTACGTATGGATTATAAAAAATATGCAGATGACTTAAATAAATTAATGTGTGCACGAAATATACATAACGAAAAGTAGATAAAAGCACTTTTCTGTAGATTTGATTTGATTGCATCTGCTTTTGTATTTTCTGTTTTATATATTGAATGTCATGTTCAATTCAGTATGTAATCAAATTCACTTTAAAATCAAATTCAGATAAAAATGACATACATGAGAAAATTTTGAAAAATTATTTTATACTCGTACGCATTTGATTTTTATTTTAAACAAATTGAAATTGGAATATAAAAGTAAAGTAGTTGAAATACAGAATGTTAAAAAATTCAATATAATTTTTTTTAGAAATAATAGCAAATTCTAGAATATATAAAACAATAGGATATAACTTATTTTTCTCTCATTATTAGAAATTGCATTTTTTAAAAGTTTGTTTGGATTAGAAAATGATTCTTTCCAGCACGTTTACGTCATGGGCAACAACCAACAAATTATTTATTTCTATTATATATATTTATATATTTATATATATATATATATAGAAAAATTGTCAATTTTTTTTATCGCATACTGTGTATTTCTAAATAATACTCCTATATTTTTATAAAGTTAAATAAATGACAAATGAGTCAATTTGAATCAAAATGTTATGAATTTTTAAGTTTGAATTATTAATTTTTGTTATCTTTAGAAAATATGTTACAAAATTATTAACATATATATCATTAGAATAACTATTTCATATTAGACTGAAAATTTATAGAAATTAATTTTAAGTTCTTAATGCTTCCTTCTCTGGATATTAAACCATATATTATAAATGGATTTTTTTATAAAAATCGAATTTATTCTAAGTTGCTATTAAATGTTCTTTATTCCAGAGTGTAATCATGTAAATCTGGCAGCTGCATCTGCAAGAACGCATGCACCATGGATGATCTCTGGATGAAACGACTGAAATCTTCCAAACGCGATATCTTCGCGGAAGATCACCAGCCTTCATCAGTATTTAAACCGTCATCGTCGTTTATCGATTCGGGAAGCAATGCCAAAACCGGAAAGCATTTTCTTAGCGCATTGGCAGCTGAAGAAAAAGCACGTTATCACGACTATGGTACGTACAACGTTTTACATAATTTTTCGTTATTCGTTATTCCCGCGGGCCTTATGCGTTCACAGAAACGACACACAAAAGGGAAGCTTACCATAGATAAATTAAAATTAGATTTTGTCGTACAGGAAAAATGTTTAACATTTTTTTAATATAATGGATTTTTGGACAGTGTTTAGTGAAAAATTGAAAAATGTTCATGATGTGTAAATTGAATTTCAGAAGAAACATTAGCATTTTTTTGTTTTTATAAATTTTAGGACCATACCCTATTTCAAGCATAAAGTCAGTAAGATAGATTTAGGCTCAAGCCCAAAAAAGATGGAAATTTTACAAGACAATATTGAACAACTCTGTCGCTCAGACACTCATCTCTTGTTAACGAATATTTTATCTACATTATGGAGAACATGAACAGATGAATTGTCATATTTTTTTTAAGCTGTGTGAAGCGAATTTCAACTCCACCTGTATAGTTGAATAGATACTTTTAAAACAAGCTAAAATAAAATTAAAATTGAACTATTTAAATCTAACATAATAAAACATCCTTCAGAACTCATTATATTAAAATAAAACCGCTTTAGGTTGTAGTTCTGTATTAATATTTATGTATAATCGTCGTTTCGTCGAACTTAACTGATAAAGACGTACGTTGAGTTTATCAAAACTTTGATTATTAATAAATATTAATACAGAACTACAACCTAAAACTGTTTTATTTTACATAAATCTATTTTGAGTCTAATAATTAAATTTAAATATGAATAACCGAGTACTCGAGTACGATAATAAAAAAAGTACTTGATATACTTTAGTTATAAGTAAAACAGTGGAATGTGATATTGTCTGTTGGCATTGATCCAGTAGATTTACAACTAGGATATCCATTCTCAGATAATAAATTGTAATACTAGATGCCAACTAAATTGTCTAGCTGTAGATATAAATTAATTTTTTACTTGTCTTTTTGTTTATGTAATCAATATTATTCCAGTCTAATACATTTATCTTACTTTTTTTTTAAAGATTTTCAAACTTAAAACTTTTAACACTCCAGATAATTGAATTACCAATAAAATCTTGAAAACGATTTAAATTTATAGACACTAATTTTGGGTATAAATTATACTTTGCAATAATATTGGTGTTAATTTAATTTAATGTTATTTTGGTAACATTGACATTTTCTCCTAGTATAATTTTTACAATAATTTTGTTGTGTAAATGGAATACCAAATAGTGTCAAATATTTTTTACTTTGTACAGAAATTATTTTAATTAAAAATAAAAATACTTATAAGTAATCAAATTGTTACTTATTTAATGTATAAACAAATTTAATAAAAAAGATGTCATCTACGATGTATGGCAAAATGTATGCGACGAGAACAGTTCAACCACGGCATACCAGATCAGAAAATTCTATAAATTCAATAAATAAAATAAATTTAACTTATTGGCATTTTATACTAATATGAGTCTTTTAATTAAATAAAACGTAAGAAAAGAACAAACTGAATTAATTTTAGTATATAAGATGACAGGAAAAAGGTCAAATAAAAATGCTCTAGTTTGTTAGCATGCGACTAGTTTCGGTATATTCAGCATACCTTCCTCAAGCAAATCTACAATATTATGACAAAGTAACTTATTAGTAATTAACCAACAACAGAATAAGTACAAAAATATTTTTTACAATAAAAAGTTACTTACGCTAATATGTTTGAACAAAAATTAAACATTTATATGGTTTCAATCGCAGCTCGGTACAATATATAAAATTATTAAATTAAAATTATTCAATTTGTCACAGTGTAAAATAATAATACAATCACAAGTCAGGAATAAAATATAAATAAATTAAAAGTAAAATAAATATAAATACAAAAATGTCAAGAATTTAAAAACAAAATTGATGTGTACACAACCGTTGTATATAGCAGACTGAAACATAATTGAAAACAAACTGGATGTTTCAGGTTTTTTGATTTTTTATAAATTCTAAGATGTTACCATATGACGCGCTTAAATTCTCCACGTCCTGTTGTATGTTAATATTATTTTTATTAATTTTTATATAAACCATCTCTTTTGTTAACCTTTTGTTTAGTACGTTTTCTTTATCAAGAATTTTGATATTATCAAAATCGAATTGATGAATGAAATCGATGCAATGTCTCGCTATTGGTTTGTCTGCGTTCTTTTTAACATCATTCTTATGTTGCTGGATGCGTTTTTTAATATATTGCATAGTCTGGCCGGTATATGTAGCTTGGCAATTTTTGCACTGCAGTTCATATATTAAATGGCTTTGTGAAAGTATAGGTGTCGGATGTTTGGTTGTTGATAATATACCCTCAACTGTCTTGTTGTATTTAAAACAGATTTGTGTGTTGTCACGGGTTAATATTTTCCGTAATGGTTCTGATAACCCTTTTACATATGTTAAAGAACAGTAATTAACATTTTCATTTTTGTTAATCTTGTTACTGTTACTTAATCTGTTGTTGTTCATAATAAAATTTACAAGCAGTTTCGGGTAATTATTTTTCATTAATATATCACAAATTTTTTCTTTCACTTCACTGTGGTAAACCGGACTGCTTAATTTTAGTGCACGATCTTTTAAATTATACGCAGTATTCATTTTCTGTTGTTTTAAATGTTGTGACCTAAAATTGAGACATCTGTCAGAGGTTGCAGGTTTTTTGTACCATTTACTCAAAATTCCATTCTCCGATCTTTCTAAGGTTACATCTAAATAAGAGAGACCTTTATTCTGTTCAACTTCCATTGTAAATTGGATAGATTGATTGTAGTTATTGAAAATGTTAAGCGTGTCATTGGTGAACATCTTAGGGACAATCAATATGAGGTCGTCAACGTATTTTCTAATAAATTTAACGTTGTACGGTAAATTAGGAATGCATCCGTCTAATATATGGTTTAAAACTAAATTGGCCAGCGATGAACTTACAGGATTGCCCATGCTTACGCCAAAGATTTGTTTGTAAAAAACTCCATTATATGTAAAATAACTATTGTTGAAAATAAAGTTCAGAATTAATAAAAATTTATCCTGGGTCATATTTGTATAATTCTTAAAAGTGTTCCATTTAGCAATAACAATGTCAGTAACAAATTCACGAGGAATGTTTGTGAACAAGGACACTACGTCTAATGATATTAAAATGTCATGTTCCTCTAAAGGAGGTATATTCTGTATTTGTTCAACTAATTCCATGGAGTTTTTTACGTCATATGTACTTAGATTATTTACATTATTAATCACATTAATAAACCACTTAGATATATTATATGTGGGAGCATTGATACATGAAACAACTGGTCTTAAAGGATTATCATTTTTATGATCTTTAACTAGTCCGTATATTTTAGGACAAGTGCTATTGTAAGTTTTTAATCTTTTTGCAGTTCCATTGTCAATAATCCCATCATCATGCAACATTTTGACTAAGGCATTTGATTTGGTTTGAATGCATTCTGTCGGATCTTTATTGATTTTTACATAATAATTTTCATTACTTAATAGTTCTAACATTTTGTTATTATAATCATGTTTTTCAATTATAACAATCTTTTTGCTTTTATCAGATTTTATAGCAAGTATATTATCATTGCTTTTTAAGAATTTTTTTGTGTCATTATATTTGTTAAGCAATTGTTTATCATTAGAATTAAGTTGTCTGTTATTATTGTTATTTTTATATAAATAATTAGTGACTAAGTTAATGGACCTACATCTAACTTGATCACAATCAAATTCTTCACATTTAGAATTATTTGTAATAATATGTTCAATGTCACTAATCATTTGTATTACCGGTATTTCTTTATTGTTATAAGGAATAGCAACTTTTGGTCCCATATTAAGTATTTCAGCAACATTTTGTGGTATTTGAACGTCAGTGAGATTATTAATGAATTCACTGTTAACTTGTGTGTTAGTGTATTCATTGTTTTTAATAAAATTATTGAATTTCTTAGTTTGAATTAATCTATATCTTTTATAATAGTAGTTGTATTTATTGTCACAAACATGTGAAAATTCAGTAAAATAAATAACTGACAACTCTCTTCTAATAATTTCGTTGTTCTCATTCAATTGTTGTGAAATTTGTCTGTACTTATAATGAACACTGTTAATTTCAATTTTTAATATCTGTTTTTTGAACTTAATTATAGCATTTTCTATTTCAGCTTGAAAAATTTGACAGTCTGACATTAATTTGTAGGTGAACTTAAAATTATTTTGAATGTGATTAGGGAATATGTCGTTATTCTTACACTGGAGTAGGAATTTGATGTGATTTTCTAGGGCTGCACTTTTCTTTACATTACTGAGATGTTGGTTGCATACTTTCTTCAAATCTCCACCATATAAATTACCAATATCTGATAAGAAACCCATCTGGACAAGTAGATTCACCACGGTAGCCTGAATTTGAAATCTTATGAAAGTTGAACGACCTCTCGAATTGATTTTAGTATATAAGATGACAGGAAAAAGGTCAAATAAAAATGCTCTAGTTTGTTAGCATGCGACTAGTTTCGGTATATTCAGCATACCTTCCTCAAGCAAATCTACAATATTATGACAAAGTAACTTATTAGTAATTAACCAACAACAGAATAAGTACAAAAATATTTTTTACAATAAAAAGTTACTTACGCTAATATGTTTGAACAAAAATTAAACATTTATATGGTTTCAATCGCAGCTCGGTACAATATATAAAATTATTAAATTAAAATTATTCAATTTGTCACAGTGTAAAATAATAATACAATCACAAGTCAGGAATAAAATATAAATAAATTAAAAGTAAAATAAATATAAATACAAAAATGTCAAGAATTTAAAAACAAAATTGATGTGTACACAACCGTTGTATATAACAGACTGAAACATAATTGAAAACAAACTGGATGTTTCAGGTTTTTTGATTTTTTATAAATTCTAAGATGTTACCATATGACGCGCTTAAATTCTCCACGTCCTGTTGTATGTTAATATTATTTTTATTAATTTTTATATAAACCATCTCTTTTGTTAACCTTTTGTTTAGTACGTTTTCTTTATCAAGAATTTTGATATTATCAAAATCGAATTGATGAATGAAATCGATGCAATGTCTCGCTATTGGTTTGTCTGCGTTCTTTTTAACATCATTCTTATGTTGCTGGATGCGTTTTTTAATATATTGCATAGTCTGGCCGGTATATGTAGCTTGGCAATTTTTGCACTGCAGTTCATATATTAAATGGCTTTGTGAAAGTATAGGTGTCGGATGTTTGGTTGTTGATAATATACCCTCAACTGTCTTGTTGTATTTAAAACAGATTTGTGTGTTGTCACGGGTTAATATTTTCCGTAATGGTTCTGATAACCCTTTTACATATGTTAAAGAACAGTAATTAACATTTTCATTTTTGTTAATCTTGTTACTGTTACTTAATCTGTTGTTGTTCATAATAAAATTTACAAGCAGTTTCGGGTAATTATTTTTCATTAATATATCACAAATTTTTTCTTTCACTTCACTGTGGTAAACCGGACTGCTTAATTTTAGTGCACGATCTTTTAAATTATACGCAGTATTCATTTTCTGTTGTTTTAAATGTTGTGACCTAAAATTGAGACATCTGTCAGAGGTTGCAGGTTTTTTGTACCATTTACTCAAAATTCCATTCTCCGATCTTTCTAAGGTTACATCTAAATAAGAGAGACCTTTATTCTGTTCAACTTCCATTGTAAATTGGATAGATTGATTGTAGTTATTGAAAATGTTAAGCGTGTCATTGGTGAACATCTTAGGGACAATCAATATGAGGTCGTCAACGTATTTTCTAATAAATTTAACGTTGTACGGTAAATTAGGAATGCATCCGTCTAATATATGGTTTAAAACTAAATTGGCCAGCGATGAACTTACAGGATTGCCCATGCTTACGCCAAAGATTTGTTTGTAAAAAACTCCATTATATGTAAAATAACTATTGTTGAAAATAAAGTTCAGAATTAATAAAAATTTATCCTGGGTCATATTTGTATAATTCTTAAAAGTGTTCCATTTAGCAATAACAATGTCAGTAACAAATTCACGAGGAATGTTTGTGAACAAGGACACTACGTCTAATGATATTAAAATGTCATGTTCCTCTAAAGGAGGTATATTCTGTATTTGTTCAACTAATTCCATGGAGTTTTTTACGTCATATGTACTTAGATTATTTACATTATTAATCACATTAATAAACCACTTAGATATATTATATGTGGGAGCATTGATACATGAAACAACTGGTCTTAAAGGATTATCATTTTTATGATCTTTAACTAGTCCGTATATTTTAGGACAAGTGCTATTGTAAGTTTTTAATCTTTTTGCAGTTCCATTGTCAATAATCCCATCATCATGCAACATTTTGACTAAGGCATTTGATTTGGTTTGAATGCATTCTGTCGGATCTTTATTGATTTTTACATAATAATTTTCATTACTTAATAGTTCTAACATTTTGTTATTATAATCATGTTTTTCAATTATAACAATCTTTTTGCTTTTATCAGATTTTATAGCAAGTATATTATCATTGCTTTTTAAGAATTTTTTTGTGTCATTATATTTGTTAAGCAATTGTTTATCATTAGAATTAAGTTGTCTGTTATTATTGTTATTTTTATATAAATAATTAGTGACTAAGTTAATGGACCTACATCTAACTTGATCACAATCAAATTCTTCACATTTAGAATTATTTGTAATAATATGTTCAATGTCACTAATCATTTGTATTACCGGTATTTCTTTATTGTTATAAGGAATAGCAACTTTTGGTCCCATATTAAGTATTTCAGCAACATTTTGTGGTATTTGAACGTCAGTGAGATTATTAATGAATTCACTGTTAACTTGTGTACCACAAAATGTTGCTGAAATACTTAATATGGGACCAAAAGTTGCTATTCCTTATAACAATAAAGAAATACCGGTAATACAAATGATTAGTGACATTGAACATATTATTACAAATAATTCTAAATGTGAAGAATTTGATTGTGATCAAGTTAGATGTAGGTCCATTAACTTAGTCACTAATTATTTATATAAAAATAACAATAATAACAGACAACTTAATTCTAATGATAAACAATTGCTTAACAAATATAATGACACAAAAAAATTCTTAAAAAGCAATGATAATATACTTGCTATAAAATCTGATAAAAGCAAAAAGATTGTTATAATTGAAAAACATGATTATAATAACAAAATGTTAGAACTATTAAGTAATGAAAATTATTATGTAAAAATCAATAAAGATCCGACAGAATGCATTCAAACCAAATCAAATGCCTTAGTCAAAATGTTGCATGATGATGGGATTATTGACAATGGAACTGCAAAAAGATTAAAAACTTACAATAGCACTTGTCCTAAAATATACGGACTAGTTAAAGATCATAAAAATGATAATCCTTTAAGACCAGTTGTTTCATGTATCAATGCTCCCACATATAATATATCTAAGTGGTTTATTAATGTGATTAATAATGTAAATAATCTAAGTACATATGACGTAAAAAACTCCATGGAATTAGTTGAACAAATACAGAATATACCTCCTTTAGAGGAACATGACATTTTAATATCATTAGACGTAGTGTCCTTGTTCACAAACATTCCTCGTGAATTTGTTACTGACATTGTTATTGCTAAATGGAACACTTTTAAGAATTATACAAATATGACCCAGGATAAATTTTTATTAATTCTGAACTTTATTTTCAACAATAGTTATTTTACATATAATGGAGTTTTTTACAAACAAATCTTTGGCGTAAGCATGGGCAATCCTGTAAGTTCATCGCTGGCCAATTTAGTTTTAAACCATATATTAGACGGATGCATTCCTAATTTACCGTACAACGTTAAATTTATTAGAAAATACGTTGACGACCTCATATTGATTGTCCCTAAGATGTTCACCAATGACACGCTTAACATTTTCAATAACTACAATCAATCTATCCAATTTACAATGGAAGTTGAACAGAATAAAGGTCTCTCTTATTTAGATGTAACCTTAGAAAGATCGGAGAATGGAATTTTGAGTAAATGGTACAAAAAACCTGCAACCTCTGACAGATGTCTCAATTTTAGGTCACAACATTTAAAACAACAGAAAATGAATACTGCGTATAATTTAAAAGATCGTGCACTAAAATTAAGCAGTCCGGTTTACCACAGTGAAGTGAAAGAAAAAATTTGTGATATATTAATGAAAAATAATTACCCGAAACTGCTTGTAAATTTTATTATGAACAACAACAGATTAAGTAACAGTAACAAGATTAACAAAAATGAAAATGTTAATTACTGTTCTTTAACATATGTAAAAGGGTTATCAGAACCATTACGGAAAATATTAACCCGTGACAACACACAAATCTGTTTTAAATACAACAAGACAGTTGAGGGTATATTATCAACAACCAAACATCCGACACCTATACTTTCACAAAGCCATTTAATATATGAACTGCAGTGCAAAAATTGCCAAGCTACATATACCGGCCAGACTATGCAATATATTAAAAAACGCATCCAGCAACATAAGAATGATGTTAAAAAGAACGCAGACAAACCAATAGCGAGACATTGCATCGATTTCATTCATCAATTCGATTTTGATAATATCAAAATTCTTGATAAAGAAAACGTACTAAACAAAAGGTTAACAAAAGAGATGGTTTATATAAAAATTAATAAAAATAATATTAACATACAACAGGACGTGGAGAATTTAAGCGCGTCATATGGTAACATCTTAGAATTTATAAAAAATCAAAAAACCTGAAACATCCAGTTTGTTTTCAATTATGTTTCAGTCTGTTATATACAACGGTTGTGTACACATCAATTTTGTTTTTAAATTCTTGACATTTTTGTATTTATATTTATTTTACTTTTAATTTATTTATATTTTATTCCTGACTTGTGATTGTATTATTATTTTACACTGTGACAAATTGAATAATTTTATATATTGTACCGAGCTGCGATTGAAACCATATAAATGTTTAATTTTTGTTCAAACATATTAGCGTAAGTAACTTTTTATTGTAAAAAATATTTTTGTACTTATTCTGTTGTTGGTTAATTACTAATAAGTTACTTTGTCATAATATTGTAGATTTGCTTGAGGAAGGTATGCTGAATATACCGAAACTAGTCGCATGCTAACAAACTAGAGCATTTTTATTTGACCTTTTTCCTGTCATCTTATATACTAAAATCAATTCGAGAGGTCGTTCAACTTTCATAAAACTTAATTAAGTTAAATAACGAATAAAATAAATATATAAAAAGTAAATTAAAATTTCTTCAGTTTTTTTTTACAAGACAAACAAACATTTGCGATTCTATTGAAGTACATAAAGTATTTAACCTTTTCTTCTTCTTTATTTAATATGAATACAATTTGGTCTTTCACATTTCTAAATTAAGAAATGAATCAATTCAATTTAAAGATGAATAAATAAAATACATTGGAAATGTTTCAAAATTTTCGCCAATAATTTGATTAAATCTCAGCGTTTGTCACGTAAAAATTAATTTTATTTAATATTTAACTTTTAGATGCTTAATAATTACGATTTTGTATACTTAATAGTTAATAAAATATGTTTGTAGGTCTTTAAAAAATTAGATAATTATTACATTGCAAAAATAAAATATTTTTAAAAATATCTACAGTTTATAAAAATTTGTAATTATTAAAATCTCATTTAATTTTACATACATATTATTCACCCATAACACAAACTCAATATTTATTTAAGCAAAAATTAATTTTGGTCAAATATTTCAAACTAAAACAAGCAACTATTGCTTTATTTACATTTATAATAAACAATGTAAGTTTTTTTTATTTTAATTCTTACTACTTGGAAACATTTACTTTTGCGAAATACTTTCAATCATGCCAATCCATCTACTCATCTGACGTCCAAATTCACATATATTATTTTAATCAAACATTTATTATACATTTTATAAAAAATAACAATAATATTCTGAAAGAAAAATTATTGTATATTATATACATTTTTAGTTTTATTATATTTACGTCAAGTTTTCTGTACGTTACAGACTTAATAATGCTATAAAGTTTAGCATAAAAATTAAATCATAAATAAACTGAAAGTGTACATAAACATATTTTTCCTAGTTTTTACTAGATAGTAAAGTACACAGTCAATTTGCATGCTTTGTTTATGAAGAACAACATAAAATAGATTGACGATAAAATCAATACACGTAATGAATATTGAATCTGAAAAAGCTTGGGTGCGCTGGCATTTATAATTCAATCATTTCTAATGAAGTTATTTTTGTAAAGATTACTAGCAGTTGATAACAACGCAACTAATATGAATGAAAAATTATATATGTATATTCTAATTTGAAACAGAAAGATTACTTATAACGCGTTAAGGTTCATTCAGAATAACCTTATCAGGATATTGGTATTAGGTTTTAGTAATGCTTATTGGTTTTGAACTGCTTTATTTACTAGATTTTGATATAAATATATAGATATGGATTTATAGAATTTTCTGGACTGGTATGCCATGGTCAATCTATCCTCGTCGCAGACATTTCGTCATACATCGTAGATGACATTCTCAGTCACCAAGCACTGAAAAAGCCATCTAGTATTTATAAAAAAAGTATTTAAATACATTTTAAAAGTATTTTACTCAGCTCTGTATGTACGTACGAGAGTATAAAAATATATATTGTGTTTCCTTAAGCTACTACTCTGCCTGTAAAAATATTGCAGTCTTTTTAACAGTTGAGGTTATAAGTTATAAAAGATAGTTTCAAAAAAAAAAATTGCCCCATTTCGGTGCATTATTAAATGCAAATCTCAAGTCCTTCCATGAAAAATGAAACCTGTTACATTTTCAAGAAAAGGATTTTTACTAAAAAAGTTATATATTTTTTTTTTACATAACAGAAATCGTGTATCCTTTGGTGGCAGCGGCAGCAGGCTTACTGATACTCTTATCAGTAACGATCATCTATGTGACTAGCAGATGGCGACACAAGCGGCATGATGAAGAAAAACAAGCAGCCAGCATTCTCGTTTATCCTGCACAACAAGGACAAATACCGCAGTTTCTGTATGTATTCTTAACGCTTCTTTTCTTGCATATCATTTGATACTTATCTTAAAAGGTTTTTTTCAAAGAAATATTGAATGTGTATTTGATTTTTCAAAATAATTTTTGCATAATTTTTGATAATTCTATTAGAATACTGTAATTTAAAATTAAATTATAAAGTAGTTTTAAAATTTAGAATGATTTCAATATTCGTGACAATCTAGGCCCTAGATTGTATTGGCCGCAAGTATTTGAGTTCAACATAATACAGATTGATTTTTTGCTCTTCGTAACATAATATACTAATAGTTGTACAGAACAAAAGATAACGTATTGCAATAATTTATAAATGTGAAATTTTGACTCAAATTACTTTGTCTCTCTCGAAAAATTTGCTTTATGAAGATAATATTCCTTTTCCTGTGGTAGGTCACATTTTTATGATAAGTCTTTTTCATGTAGATTTTAAAGTTAAACTATTATTTTTTTTAAATATTTTTTACAAATAATAACAATTTATTATAAAATAAAATTAAATTTTGTCGGATAATAATAATAATTATACACCTAGATTAAAAAGACATTTTTATAGCTGATTTTAATTATTTTACGGGATGCGTAACATCGAAAAAAATAAGAATGCAAGGCAAATAGTTTTTTTTAATGTTATATATTTTAATTTCTAATAAACGCGGAAAATTTAAATATTTTAATAAAATTGTAACGTAACCCAATAATTTGTTATTAATTTTTCTCATCAAATATTTTTATAAATAATCACAAAATTACTATACGATAAAACAATATTGCAATAGAGATGCAACTAACAATAAGCATGAAATATCTTTTCAAATGTGATACAATATTTTAAAATGTGTTTCCGTTTCCGTTTTGTTGATACGATAAAAGATAACATAAAGCTAAGACAGACGAGACTCCGTGTCGGAAATAGTTGCAATATATCACGTAAACAAGACAGTTTTGTTTGCTAGAAAATTTTGAATGAAAAATACAAATTTTGCAAACTTTTGTCAACAAATATAAAACAAAGATTGACGGTATTTCCTATATTTCGACGTTTATAGTTTCAAGACCGTCTACTGAATAATACTACATGTATACACACGTGCTGAATTCAATGCAACTTGCACACAAATAAGGTGCGATCGAAAACTAATCTTTCCGAAACCATATTTTCCTGTTAATAAAAAACTAATTACAGCTGAATTTATATCTTTTTTTTTTTAATTGTAACTTTTTGCTTATTAGACGATATGAAAATTTACACTATAATTCTATGCACGTCTCGTAACACTTATAGTTTTACAAGGTATTTTGTTTTTTTCTAGTAAACAGATTTTTTTTATATCTAGTAATACAACGAGTCTTATTAGAGCATTGATTTCATATCGTTAAATACATTAGTTCTTCCAGCTAACGAAATAGAAATTCGGCGGCATAACTTTTTAGTCAACCCTTGTACATACTTTGTAACATTTTCCATATGTAAAATTGCAATAATTGAATAAAAGTTTTGTTGATTTATGAAACAGTTTCAAAATGCAAATTTTATTTGAAATATAAATATACATATGCATAAACCTAATCAATAAATATAATATAATGTAAATTATTGCGTTTGTTTATAAAGAATATTGTTATATAGCATAATCAAGATTGAAAACAAAATATACATTTTACAATTTTTTGTAATTGTGTATCTAAAACACGCAAATATAAAATTGTGAAAACATTATATCCAATTTTAATTTAACTTTGTTAAATTCATATTTTGTTAAAATCATATTGCAAATGTTAATAAATTTATATTTATACGCAATTAAAAAGAATAATTAATTAACTTTTTTTTTGTTTCATTGAATTTTTTTATGAAATTTATATATTAACTGTCGTATTTCGAAATTTTGATATTCGATAGGAAAATTTTTAATATTTCAAATTTATTATACATTTTATAGTGGTAGTTATAATATTAAAATTATAGCAAAAGCAATAATTCATCAAATAATTAAAAATAAAATTTTGTGATTAGTTAAAAGATATTGTTCATATATATTTCAAACCATTAAATATTTTTAAAAACAACTGACTATCTATTATTTATATGAAATCGGAAAATATCATTCAAAACAAAATGCTTTTTCTGTTATTGACAGTTAATACCATATTAGTAAAAAAAAACAATTCATACTGTCAATTGTTTCCCGGATTTCATGCAAAGTAAAATTGGAAACAGTATAGCACTTTTAATATGCGTAACAACTGTCGTTAAAATTGAAAAATATACTTGTGCGATACATAAATCAATCGGACATGAACAGACAGATTATAAATTATATTGATTATAAACATTCGTAATATTTATATGAGCTATAATAATAGTTGTTTATATATTTAGGTCGTAATACCAGCGTTTACTACCCGAGATATGATATTATTAGGCCGCTAGGCGAAATATAGCAAAGTACGATGGTTATAACATGCCGAGAGACATAAAAATATAACTTTTTTTTCAAGCGTATTAAAATATTGATATTATGTTACTGTATTTCTTATGTAGAAAGAGGTCATTATGTTACTAGTACAATACTGTACATTATTAAACAGCAGTTGGTTACTATATACACTACTGGTGGCAGCACCAAACATTACTCCCACTTCAGGTGCATTTAATCTGACATCTTCGGCAGTCATATTGAAAATTATTACGTTAAGTTAAATTTAATGACAATTGTATTGTTTATTTTCGCTTATATTTGAATTTTATTCTTGAGAATGTATAGGAAAATATAAGAAATGCAATGTACACCATCAGATTTGTCAGAAACTACATATTCCAAATAGTTAAAAAAAAAAATAATTTTGTTTTATGTTTTTCCCTAAAACACAACACAGGATTTTCAAACTCTTTTTGATTGAATGTATTCTGTCTCCATATTGTTAAAAGTAACGGTCTATTAAAATTAAAAATTTGAGATTTCGTAACAAATCTTGTTGCACATGAAAAAGTATTTTTCTTGCAGAATTTTAGACAGTTATTTTTAACAAAAGTGATACATTTATAAATACAGTTGCTTCACTGTTTTACCTATCAGCACGGACCTGTGAACACACACACACACACACACACACACACACACTGTAATTTAAATATGGAACAGGCTTAGTATAAAGCAAACATTATCGCTATTTAAACTAGTACACAAAGTGTAGTATTTGTTCATGTTTAGATTACGCTACACAGTGTAATGTTATATACACATTTAAATAGTTTGCCGCTTAGTTGATATTACGAATTTCAGCAATTTGCTTCATAATAATGTCCCGTCAGTACATACAGAGTTCATGCATCAGTTCAGGACTCATACTTAACCCACACAAATGCAATACTAATTCTACAATAATATATGCAAGTAAACTAGCATTTTGTATATAGCATTTAATGCTAACAGTATCACACTAGATTTTCATCTGTTTATTCCCTGTTGTTAACTGACATTAAATTATATTATTATTATTTCATAGCGTAGAAATTTGTTTGTAATTATTTAATATTTTATTTTAATTTTGTTTAATAATTGTAAATTATGTAAGTTAGACAACTATATAAATTTAATAAATTAAT
The DNA here is from genome assembly GCA_963966155.1 of Clivina fossor. Lineage (NCBI taxonomy): Eukaryota > Metazoa > Arthropoda > Insecta > Coleoptera > Carabidae > Clivina > Clivina fossor. Next base: position 4,563,879 of record OZ014558.1, read on the forward strand.
GTATATCGGTACAGTATTTAACTGTAAAGTGTAGAAACATTCTTAAATCGAATTTAATTACAGATATAAATAATAATAATAATTAAAATAAAAGTTATTAGTGATAACTTGTTTAGTAACTTTGTTAAACATTTTTTCTAAACGTATTTCTAATGCAAAATATTTGTAAAACATAAAAGTGAAATCAGTAAATTACCACTTTTGGTTGGCAGATCTTTACCAAACGTTGATCAAATTGAGAGATACCTATTCACCCAGCCAAATTTGTTCTACACATATCCACAGACCGACAGAAACAGTTGATTCGTGTTACTATAAACCTAATTCGTGCTTATCTGTAAAAATTTCGATATGTCCAATTTGGTATGATTACAATACCTCTGTTATCATATGTGATATGACGGTCTGTAAAAGAAACTTTAAAATATAAATTACAATTTCATAAAATATTTTAAATTGACAAAAATGCAACATAAAAGAATATTTAATTCATACAAATATTTTATTCATTGTTCAAATCGGACATGTTTTATTGCAAGCTACATTCTTTTTGTCAAAAAAAAGAAGCAAATGGATAAAATTTTATTGTAAATGCAATAAAGCATGCCTGGTTTTCCGGGTTTGCTGAACAATGGAATCTTTTAAACTTATATACCGAAAAAATATTATTGTGTAACTTGTTGAAATTCTCAAAAATATCATTATGTAAAATTGAGTAGCGAGTTTTATTATATTATAAGTTATTATAGTGAATGCTATTAATATATATTTCTTAAATATTTTTTTCTCAAATGTTATTTTAAGCTCAATTTTACAGTTATTACAAAAATTAATATAAAATTATTTTATGTATATCTATGTATATTCTATGACATATATATATATATATATATATATATATATATATATATATACTCAATTTTTATCTCTTGTTTTATATTTAATATTATAAAATTCAAATAAACGAATTAAAATTATTTAATAAGTAATTTTAAGTAAGCGTTTAAAGTAATTTTGACATAAATTACTTTTAAAAGTGAGGTGAGAATATGGAGCATAGTTTCTTTTAAATACAAAGTAAATAAACATTTATTTATTAAAAAAATGACATATTTGAAATTAAAGATGCAATTTAAAAAAAGAAAATAAATAAAAAAAATATAACTATCAAATTATGTAAAATTAGATTTGCTATTACACTTAAATTTTAAAAAGATATAAATATTTGTATCTTTTGAAAAATTATATTATTTGTACATACATCAATTTTTCATTCTAGTTGCAATATTGTTTAAATACTAAGATATTTTATATTTTGGATAAGAAATAATCCATCTACAGACATTTAACAATAATCTAATAACTTCTTTTCAACACAAGACTTATTTATGTATTGAAAGCTTACAGCGATTTGATTTTTCAACTGATTTCAGTTCAAAAGAGATCCACTTCAGCCTACCACCTATGCGTAGTTCTTCGCTAAGCGATTTGAACGGTGAACACGACGACTCCGATGCTGATCTTTCAGAATCACTGCTGATGCCAACGTCGGCTGCGCATAGCAAACGATCCAATTCCTTCAGTAAGTGACTAGAATAGAGCTTTTTCAGACGGTTTCAGCTTCTATAGTTTTACTTCTTTTGTGTTTGTGTTGTTTGTGTTTGCAGACAGTGTCATAGCCGTAGCAAAAAAAAGATACAGTACATTATAAAAACGTTGCCATTTTACATAAAAACCATAATAAGAAAATTACATATTATTTCAGCAAAACGATGGCTTACATGAATTTTCTGTAAAAAATGATAAAATTTTAAAATTTAGGGAAAATAATTAATTTATCATTTTTTACCGAAAAGTAAGTAATTACTTACATGAAATATAGACGTATTTTATATTTATATAATGTAAAAAGAATGAAAAATTCTTGCTACGCCTATGATCAGTGTATAACAAATAGCTGAATGCGATGAATACAGAAATCAAAGATGTTGGAAGACATAACAAAAGATTTATCTTAAGTGATTTGTCAAATATTGAAGGATGATTTTTGAATGTTAGATTGTGGAATGAATTATGATTGTGGCGGTGAAAAAAAAATAGGTTATGTTTTCCATGTCAATTTTGATGGATTGCTTTGTACTTTGTGAGTGTTTTTGAAATATTTTAATATTATATACGAAATTACCTGCATTTTTGAAAATTTATGTGAATTAATATAGTGCTTTTATTATGATTAGATAAAAAATTGATTTTTAACTATATTATTATAAAAAATAATATTTTTCAATTTATTTACTTTTCTTGTGATAACTTAATAAACCGTAGGCCAGATAATGTATTAAATTGAGAACTTTAAAGGTCTCTAATTCGCATCTCGTTTACATCTAAATTTACATATATCGTATACTTAATATAGGTATCTCTTAAATAGATTGAAACACATTTAAAATATCCACACACAAATAAAATTTTATTAATGAAACTGTGTTTTAAAATTTTGAACATATAACCTCATGTTTTATATAAAAATTACAAGAACACATTATTTATTAATGATAGTAATTAAACTAAAAATATAATTTAAATTTTAGCGTACACATTAAAATTTATATTAATATTTATAAAAAAAGATTTATTTATTTGTGCTTATAATATTATTAATTTTTAAATAATTTATAAACATTTGGTGACTTTTTTGATAAAATTAATGTATAATCTTAAAAATTCATATAGTTATTTTTGTTTACGGGTTACATCAACTTTATAAAAAATTCAACGAAATTTTAAAAGTTTCTTAAACAACACAACAAAGTAACAATTTCGAAATTTTTAACTTTTTTTTTTAATTTGCTAAAAGCTTATGTTACATATTTTTAATACTTATTAATAAGTTAAAAATTAAATGACTAATACTTTCTCTCCGTAAAATATGAATAATAACCAGGTAATTTTTATTTTGATATAACACACAATTTTAATATCACACTTTAAAACAGAGCTACTTTAAGATGTCAGTGCAAAAAACTGTAAACTGTAAACAAAAAATATTTTACGTTAAAAAATTGCTTGCTGCGATAAATTAATTAAATTATCGTTGTTTTATCCGAAAAAAAAGGTTGCTACGGCTTGGGTGTGATAGAACCAGCATTATACACTTCAACCCTTGACCTGGACGATTTCCAATGGCCTGAAGGTCATATGGGTCGTATTTGGTTCTCGTTACGCTACGAACCAGCCACGGAGAAGCTCTTGGTGTCGCTGTTGAAAGCAAAGAATCTCCCGTCCAGAACGGTGGGAACTGTTAATAGCTGTGACCCATTTGTACGGTAAGCTACGTGCAAAAATTAAATCAGATATTAATATAGGTGCTTAAACTATGCTTTAAACAAATTTAGCTGCCTATATATGTAGTTTTCGCAGTAAATTTATAATTTTCACTGCACATTTTGTTTGGAACTACAACATCGGATTTTGAGTGTTTTAGTTAATTTGTTTAGTCGTGCTCTTATGATAGTTACATTGTCTTAAAACCGGTATTAGTTAAAACCGACTTTAAAACCGAACTTTTATTATTAGTCACTGTATCCACCTGCATGTTACAATAAGACAGTGGTGTAATTGTAACTTCCACATGGGCTGACCGAGCACATCCCAGGAGCAAATGTAAAATTCTTAATATAGAAAAAAAAAAATACGATAAATTTGTAATATAAAATGTTTCAATGCAAATGACCACTGTGTTAGCAATAACAATAAATTTTAATATTTAGTAACTAATATTATTTTAGATTAATTATCAATTAGATTTTTGAAAAACTAAATTGTTTATTGCATTTTATTATTAAATGTGGAAATAAAAATCACATAAAAATATTTTCTTATTAATTTAATTTAATTATTTTTTCTTACTAATACAAAAAATTGAATAGCCCTACAATTTTTTATCCGAGGATTCCAAGCATTATAATTACGCCACTGCAATATACATACTTTAAGTTTAACCATAAAAATAATTATTTTGTATATTTTTCATTAAAAATGCAATCTAATTAATATATTTGTATGTTACTTTTTATCTTTAATATCATCGTTAGTACAAATTATATATGAAAAGTTAAAAGCGTTTGAACTAAAGAGTATGTAGTAATTAAAGTTTTGAAGGTTGCGCCAGTGAGCTAGTGACAGTTGCAGTGGTTGATTTCTATTCAGATGTTAGTTTATTAAGAACGAAGTTTTCAATTTCATGATTTATATGCGAAGCGAAATATTTCGGGAATGTTTCCTAAGTTAGAAGTTAGCAATTTCTGATTATAAACCCGCAAATTATTGTTGTTTAATTTAACTTATAATTAAAGTTGAACGTGTATAGATTGTACAATTACTTGATTTTCACTAGAGAATTAACATCGTGATCTAAAATTTATTGTTATATGTTTAAATTAACCTGTTACTTCATTTTAGAAAAATATTTTTATTAATATAGGTTATATATTATTTTTGATGTTTAATTTTTTTTAAAATTATAATACATTAAAGTTTAATTGTAAAAAAGTTTTTATATAATTATAATTTTTAATCACACTATAATTTTTTACTTGACGTAGACTCTCGATTATTCGGATTTACATTAAGCGAGTTGCTCATTAATCGATGTAGTAAAAAATACTAGAAAATAAAATTGATAAAATTATTGTACTTTGAATAAGACAGAGATTTTGTTTTCTGTATTTTTTTTTAAATAATTTTTTCTTAGATGGATTATTTGGTTTTTTATCCGGTTCTTTAATTATGACAGCAATAATAGTTCTGTCACGTTTTTGTCGAATAATGATAAAAATCAAACATATAAAAAAAGTTTTAAAATTTTTATGTGCAAACATTCGAAAGTTCAATAATGTTTAGAAAAATAAACTAAAATATTTTTCCATTCCGGTAGACTGCATCTTCTGCCCGATGAAAGACGTTTCCTGCAATCGCGTCCCAAAAAGAAAACTTGCAATCCGTATTTTGACGAAACACTCGTTTTCCAAGTAAGTACATTTTACAACACGTTTTTCTCCAATTGCCATTTGCTAAAATAAAGCTACTGCCATTTTGTTAGATGCGATTGTATGTTCTGCGATCATAAAAATAAATCAAATATTGTATATCTTTATGTAGACATTTTTTTTCTAAAGTAGGCAATAAAAACTATATTAACTGTATATTTTGTTACTTTAGAATGCAAAAATACTTTATCATTACAGTAATTGATAGACGTGTCATTATTCCGTTAAGTTTCATTTATACTTTTCTATACTTATCGCCAAAATTAGTTTTATGTTTCAAGTCTTAAAAACACAACAAAAATTTGTTAAAAGATATTAACAATCTCAATTTTTGGCTACAATAAAATGAATTAATAACTCATAAATTTAAAATCTTATTTTGTTTTTATTTTTACAATTTCGTAAGTAGTTTTTATATTTTCTAATAAAATTTGATACTTTAAACATACGATACTACTCCATTGAAAATTATGTGTTTATACATGTATCTGTAGGTATCATCGAAAAATATGATGGATCATATATTGAAGTTAACGGTGATTGACGGCGGAAGAACGAAAAGACGGGCGGAATTGGGTCATGTGACGGTGCCCTTGCGTGAACTTGACGTCGGTGATAACGCCGCACAGCAATTATTCAAAATGGACCTGGAAAAGGTGAGCGAATACAGAGAAGCATTTCATCTACTTTATATATTTCAAACATTCCTATGTAGGCATGTGACTACATTACATTTGCAAGTTTTGTAAGTTATATTTAGATCAAAATTTTTGTCTTCAAAAAATGTTTGATAATTGTCATTTTAAAAATATTATACATTTATCGAATAAATTCACTGATATAAACAAAAACATTTTAATATGAAATACTCATTATATAATATAGTCTGGTGTTAATGACAAGTGCAGTTTCAAGAGATATATTTTTATACAAAATATTTTTTCATGGTTTGAAAGCGTGTACATTAATATTAAAATAAAGTAATGAATAAATGTATATTTTATCAAAGCGCATTGTAATTTATTTTTTTTATAATTATTTTAAATTTGTTTTATTTTAAAACTAAAAACAGGCATAAATGCATAACTAAATAATAAAAAATGCATTTGTAAGTGAAAAATAAGCGCATGTTTTTAATTTATGATTATATCGTTTGAAAAAATGTCTGTAAAATGTAAAACGAACGTCTTTTGTTCTTAATCAAAACAAAAGCCTAAGCGTTTTCAGTTAATTAAAATCATTCGCTGAAATTCAAGATGAAAAAAGTATGTGTGAAATTTCTTTTGACAAAAAAACAACGTATTCGCCGTTTTTATTGTTTTATTTTCGCATTTGCAGATTAAAAATATTTTAAAATGAAAATATTTTATTTTGTTCGTAATAAATTTTTTATATGATTTTATTTTATTCATAATAAAAATATTCTGAATATTTTTTTAAAATGCGTTATTATTTTTTAAATGTATCTATATATGTACATTTTTTTGTTAGTCAAAAAATTATTATCAAAATTATATTATTTTCTTTTTCTACGACTATAATGAAATATGTTACTTATAAATCTGTACATTGTACACCACCAGATAAACAATATACATACTGTAGTTCTGTTTATCTGTGTGAAATAAAAAGTTAATATTACAACGTGTAGTTTGTCACCATAAGGTACAATTTTCTGTAAGTAACAATCATCATCATTAAATTCCGAAATACTTGTTTTGTAATCTATCATTTAGACACTTTTTCAAAACTGCAAGTCGTGCGTTCGCATAAAGCAGCGACAAGTTCCGAACAGTAACTACTGAGGTTTTTAAGACAAACAGTTGATTAAACTGTTTAATTAATGCCTAACCTTGTGTCATTTTTTGTTTTACGACGAACAGAAATGCCGGCCAGCGGATACGAACCACCGAATCTAATATTATATTCGGTATTATCTGACTATTAAGCACTCTCGGCTACCGCGCTGACAATTTTCTATAAATATAGTGTAAAACTCGTACAAAATCTTTGGTTCTCACTCGTATAAATTAGAGTACTCACAGTTTCTGGACATTCTGCATATTTCTCATATAGGTACAAAAATAATTTTAATAGAATTTAATTAATCAATAACGTATTTACTTTGTCATGAAATATATACTCGTATATTAAAGTGTGCTCAGATTTCAAATTAGTTAAACATAATCGGTACGTAATTCAAACAATAAATAAAACAATAAACAAGTGTGTTGTGGATGTAAAGAATAAATTAATTCTGGAACAAGCACGAGCTCTAGAACACGGATACATTAAATATACCAAGGTGTAATACGATTCCCTATTCAATCATTTAAATGTTTGTTTGTTTTCTACGTTTCGCACGCAATTGTTTTGCACCTCTCATTTGTTTCGATTATTCAAAAGGTTTTTATCGACTGCTTTTGCTCCGAATTTTTTTTATTTGCGCTATTCTCTTGTTTATTTATTTATTTAACCGAAACCAATTTTATTGTGTTTAGTACCGTTTTCAACAAAGTGAGTTTTATTCTAGACTTTAATAAAATATTTGAAGTAGTAATTGCAAATACTTTTCATTATAGTAAAAATATTTTCTTAGGATTTTAATTAAAAATTGACATTTCAACATACTCTACGTAGGCCATCATCATTTTTCGTTAAAACATTGATTTTGAATTAAAATTAATACAGAACTAAATTGACTTTATTAGTGTTCAAAATTCAAATTTTTTTAGAAAAATTTAAAGTTTTTGTGTAGTTTATACTTTATACCTATAACTATCGATAGTCGAATATAAGTACGGTGTATTTTGGAATTTTATTCAAATATTTTAATACTATAAAATATGTATTAGTAAAAAACTAATTTTTAAATATAAATCTTTTTTAAATAATTTGTGTGTTTAGGAAGCTCAAGAAACAATATCAGATTTAGGAGAATTATTAGTAACATTGTTATACAATGAAAATTTGAAAAGACTTACTGCTACAGTTATTGAAGCTAGGCGACTCAAGGTAAGTTTTTCTTTTAAATAAATATTTTTATTTTTATATTCTTAATAATTACACATGACGTATTATATATTAGGTTATATAATGGCGATTTAAGCAAAAACAAAATACCATTAACTAATATATTTTTATATTATTTTATTTTTTTTATATTAATACTAATCAGCTTATAATAGAGTGGTAATACAAAATTTTTCTGTAAACTTAAGAAAAACTGCTGCTGAAAAGCATTTTCTACAATCTATTTAGTGTTTTTGGTCAAAATAGATTACCACTTAAGTGAATTAAATGTTTTATGTGCTATATAATTGTACAATTAACTATAAATATTGTGCCTGAAACCATTAACTTTTTCAGTGCAAAGCTAAAAATATACAACAATAACTTTGAAATAAATTTTTAATTGAACAACTTCAGAAAGTCATATAACTACTTCAACATTAATCATTAAACAAAAATTGAACTTTTGATTATAATAATAAGCTTGAAAGAATTTGAAAAAAAAAAAAAATTATTGAGAACAAGTATAAGTCGACATAAATATTTAAAATCAAAATAATATTTATATTAATAAAATACACATTCTGCGATAAATATAAAATATACATAATGCGATTTCAATCATTGCGGGTTCTGCTGGAAAAAATTACTTGTTAATTGTCAACTTTGATTACAAAATTAATGATTAATAATAACAATAATTTAAAAAAAAATCTATATACGTATTTTGGAAACTAAGTTATCATTGCTATTGATGATGAAAGCTTAGCTTTCGAAATATGTAAATAGCTTTATTAAAATTATTGTTTGTGATTTAAGGGAAATTATTTTATTTTTGTCACAATAAGATTCTATTTTAAATTATTATCAACTTTGCAGTATAATTGAAATTGTATAAAATAAATTTCTAATAATAAAAAATTATCAATATCTACTTCAATTTCTTATTAAAAAAATTGATAATCTTAGTTTCAAGGTGAGAAACGAGAGACTTACGTGAAAATAACACTAAACCAACAATATCGCATCCAGAAAGAGAAGAAAACGGGAGTAGTTCGTCCCGGATGTGACGGTACAGTCACATTCACCGAAGGATTTCACTTCCGTTTGCCTCCCACTCAAGTGGATATAACCAGTATTGCGTTTCACGTTTATCAACCTACGGCCGGATATGGCAGGGGTAAGTAAAAAGAGGATTACCAACTATATAATCCAGCTTATAAAGGTTCTATGAAAAAAAGAAAAAATAATAATAAAATTCAAACGTTTTATTTTAAATCGTAAATGGTTATTTTTTTCAATTTATTTGACATGTTATCTTTAATTGAAAAATGTCATTTTGTGTATTTCGATATTAAATTGAAGATTAAAACTATGCAAGGGTACACTGTAAAAAATGTAATATAAATTTATATAATTTTACATAACTTTTAATAGTAATAGCAGTACTTTGATAATTTTTTCTGAAAAAATAGATTTAAAGAAATATAAATTTACATCAATTTTTTACAGTGTATTTAAATATATATATATATATATATATATATATATATATATATATAGCCTTTTCTTATCAGCAGCGCTTCCCAAAAATTATTTGGAATTTTTCTTAAAGAATATTTTTGCTAAAAACCACTAAATGAACAACAAAATAATATTATTTAATAATATCTATTTTTAAATAAAAATTAAAATAATGGAATAAGATTTACATGATTGAAAAAATTAACAATAATTTTACTTGAATTTATTTTTTTCATTCATTGAAATCATTTTAGTTGTAATTTCCATATCGTTGCAATTACTATCTGAAATTGTACTAAAGCAAATTGTCTATTTATCATACCACAATAAACTGTAACGTTATAATATTATCATGAAAATAATAATGAAATAAATTATGTTTCAGATAAACTGATAGGTAAATGCGTTTTGGGGTCATATATGTTTGCAAGAGGTAAAGCCCTATCGCACTGGAATTCAGCTATAACTAGTCCCATGGAACAAATACAGCATTGGCACGCATTATGTGAGTAAATTTTTTTCCTGATTTGCTTTCAAAATCAATACGTTACATTTTTTTAGAATATATTACAAATAAGTTAATTTTAATGATATACACCAAAAGTTATACAATCTTTATTAATCTTTTTCTATTTACTGATATTTTAATACATAACATATATATTCACATTTACATACCATAAAATTTTAATTAGTGATCATTAGATCACTGTAAAATTAATAGTAAAAATAATGATAAAAAAAATAAAAAATAAAGTAATTTTGATATTAAAAAATAATTTCTTAATTTGTTTTGATAACATTTTCTATTTGAAACTTTAAAAAAATGTTAATAAAGTATCAAAATGTAAATAATAATTAAGATTCTAAATGATTCTGTGACTTTTGGGACACCTATATTTAAATATTTAATATGTACATATGAGTTCAATGACCTTACGTTGTGAAGCAACCCACAAGACACAAATGATTTTGATGGTAAAATGTTGCCTATTTTACAAGCTCATAAATTTTAATTTTGTGCAAATTAATTTTTATTAATTAAATTTTGAACTAAGCCAGACCATATTCACAAGACTTGATTAACAGAAAGATTGAACTATGCTTTAAAAAGTAATGATAAAATAAATAATATTAATAGTAAAGTCCCTAATGCTTTTAGCAGCTAATAATTATAGTTATTTAATTATAAATTATATTTAAAGCAGAATTATATTTATTCACATCTTTAAACATTGCATAACAAAAATTTTTAATTAAAATTAATTCAAGATGCTGGTAATTAAAATCAAATCTAACTAATTTAAAAATTATTTTACATGTTGCAAACATATTCGAATTAAATATAATTTATAATTTAATAAATTTCTTACATATTACAAATATCTGTATATCTTACTGTATATGTTATAATACCTTATCACCATAAATACCAAAAAACTGTGTAGAACACCAAAAATTGATATTATTTTATAAATATCATAGTTTTAAATCTGTAACATATTAAACAATTTATTTTTGTCAAATATATTTTTATGATATGTATAATATTTTAAGTACAGTGAAACTTTAGTATATTATAGATTTTTGCATTATTTGTTAGAATTGTGTAGTTTCTAAATTAACTTTATAGAAATATCGCGTATTTTTTTTTAATTTTTAAAAAATTTGGTCATCTTGAGCGAATGTCTAATGAATGTTTAGTTAGAAGAATATATACGTTTGTGTGGACGTTCGATGAATAGATGGAGTGGTATGATTGATAGTGTTTTAGGTGAGCGAAAGTTTTAAAATCGATTTGTTTAAATTTCACTGTATTATAAAGTTTTACTTTTTAAGTAACACATAAAATTAGATTTTTAAATCTTAGAAATAAATATTATTTAATATAAGTAAAATAATATAATTTAATTTATAAATACCACTACCAATAATTCCAGTGGACCACTTAATTTTATAAATTTAATTTTAATATTGCATTAATAACCGTATTATTAGCTATTTAACAAAATGTAGTACATCTTCTATGTAATTTGTGGTAATTTAAGTTTAAATTTAATTACTTATATTTTTGTGTATTTATATAATACATAGTGTCTCTGAAAACCAACAATTTAATGTAACGAAAAACTGCTTAAAAATGAATTAATAAATGACAAGCACAATGTTTTTAAAAGAACTATATTTTTGTGAATAAACGCAAGATATTTATGAACAGTAAAAATATGTTACAGTTATTTATAAATAAATAAATTTTACGTACATAAAAGATTTACTATATTTTATTAAAATAAACAAATAATTGTCTTATATGTCAAATAATAATTGTAATATGTTCATATGTATGTAGGTCAAAATAAATTTTAGTAGAAATTGCAATAAACATGTAGATTTGTAGACATATTAGAAAATAACAAAATTTATCCAAAAAAAAGTGTATTATAAAAAACAATATTAATATGAAAAAGAATGTGTATATATTTTATGTAATAATACAAAAAGATTTGTTTTCCAAAAAATTATAAAACATTATATACATCGAAAATGTACCGAAGTAGGATACATTAATAAATAAAAAATTTAACTTAAAAAAAAAAACTTTGTAAAAATATATTAAAGTCACTAAATTTTAGAGTTAGATGTATTTCCATGTACAAGTAACTACTGTAAACAGAAAAATAGTAACAGAAATGTATTCTATATAAATTTGATGTTTTGCCTATTCTGTTTGAAAATTGTGAAAATAATAAATTTAAAAGAAAATTTCTGAATTTATTAAAATATTTACTTCGTTATTACTTATTATATCGTATTTTTAATATGTTTGTATATATAGTGTTAATTTTAACTATTGTTTTAAAATTAAAATAATATCGTAAAAAATATTTTAAAGTGTGTTTTACAAGGCCATAATTTGTTAATAAACTATGACCGTGTAAAGTACGTTTAAGAGTACATTATATTTTTTTATTATGACAAAATTTATATAGAATACAGTCCTAAATAGGTTATATTTAGTATTAAATAAAAACATATTAGAAACGTCGAAATTAAAAATATATTTATTTCATTATTTTATTTATTTAAAATATATAATTTAAATAATAATCATTTATTTGGTTGTATATAGTTTTTGTCTGGAATATTGTCAATTTTATTATAACTAGATTTTTATTTAGTAAATTTGTTGATCTAAGTCTTCTTATTAAAAATCTTTAATCTCCAGTCATCATTTCCATGAATTCTGTAACAAAAATAAAAAATATTGTTAATTGTTATTGATTTTTTGTTGTGTAAATCAGTAACTATCTAATAAACAAGTTATATATAAACATTTTTGTTTTATATTATAAAATATAACAATAATATTTATTTATGTAGCACTAATTTGATGAAATACATATATATTTTTATTCATACTAGAATTTCGTATTTTAAAATAATAAAAAAAGAAAATGTCTAAGAAAATATGGTAACGTGTTCTAATTTTACTTTAAAAACATTACTTTGTTGTTTACACAAGTTAATTCTAATAATTGTAGACAGTTGTAGAGAAAATATTTTTGAAAATCATGTATAAAGTGTATTTTTTTCATTCATGGAATTGCTGCACACACTTATAATTTGTGTGGTCAAACTTCCCATTTGTAAACAAACTAAAACTATATTGCATAAATTTCATTCTTGATAAAATATTAGTTTTCATTATGTAGCTAAAAAATTTGTTTTTAAATTTAAAAACTAGTAAAATATCAAAAATTTTAGAAAAAAAATGAATCTTGAATGATTCTGTAACTTTTGGAGGGCATTATCAAATATTTAATATATATATATTTATGAGTTCAATAACCTTAAATTGTATAGCAACCCACAAGACACAAATAAGTTTAAGGTAAATGCATGCCTATTATATACAGGTTCATAAATTTAAAATTTTTTACGAAAAATTATTTAGTAATAATAATAATTGATAAAAATTTATTAATTACGTAATTTTTTATGTAAAAAAAAAATTAGGTTTCAATAAAGCATTTCATTAGAAATAAAACAGTATAACTACATTATTTTGAGTAATGTAATTTATAGAGCAAAAATTTACGAATTCAATAAAAGTATGAACTCACCATCAAAATCAACAGTGCCAGAGCCATCTGTATCAATTTCAGCGATAATACCATCCAGTTCACTGTTGGTCAACTTGTCGTCCAAAGCAGCCAAGATTTCTTTCAGTGTGCCAGTGGTGATGTAACCGTTGCCTTCTCTGTCGTACAATCGGAAAGCTTCCTTAAGTTCTTGTTGCATGGCTTCATCATCTTCTTCTTCAAGGAAATGACCAGCAATGCTGCAGAAACCGTCAAAGTTTACACGGCCGCTCTTGTCTGGATCGTTGTCGGCAATTAAATTGTTCAATTCAGCATCGTCGAACATTTGACCCATTGTATTAAGGATGGTGGCGATTTTAATGGTGTCGATAAAGCCAGATTTGGTTGTGTCAAACATCTGGAATGCTTTACGCATGATTGCAACTTTTTCATCTTCACCGTCCTAAAAGAATATTTACATTTTATAATTATTCGAGATTTAAATGTTTTACATTTTATTTTATTTATATTTTATAAATTTAACATTTTTTATAATAAAGCTTGGAAATTGCCGGTTTAACTAAAACGTTGGATTTTTTGGCGGAGGTGCCGTTACTATAATTAAATGTCATAAATTTTAGTTTGAAAATTTTTCTAGAACTAAAATTATAAGATAAAATTTATCATTAAAGTAAGTAAATAATTAAATTTGATTTTTTTTAATTATGTCATATTATCAGAAATTTTGTAATCATGCAATAATTTTTATCTAATTAATTTTTAAAATGCATAATATTAAATTAAAAAACAATGAATTTCAAAATCTTATCTTAATTAATTCCCAACATTTTAATCAAATAATTTATGTTGAATAAATAATAACAAAAATGTATATACAACGAAAATTTAGAAAAAATTTTGTCGAAGAAAAAACACAAAGGCCCGTATTCTCATCTCACGTTTAAAAGTAATTTTTGTCAAAAGTACTTTTGACGTTTACTTAAAATTACTTTTTAAGCAATTTTAATTAATTTACTTGAATTTTAAAATATTCGAAAATAGAAATACTGTTCACATTTGATAAGAAAAAGAAATAAATTTTATTTTAAAGCAAAAAATAAAAGCATTTTTTATAAACAAAAGAGGTGATAATATGGGCCAAAATTTTTCCAAATTTGTCAAAAAATATTTATATATTTATTCGGAAGAAACTAGCATTTGTTTTATAATGAACAAAATAAAATAGTACTTTCATCTTTTTAAATAAATAAAAATTAGAATAAAAAAATCTTTCGAATTAAGTTCTACACTATGTAAATCATCATCATAAAAAAATATAATGAGTTCTGAAAGATTTTTTACTATGTTAAATAAAAATATTCTATTATTTTAAAAATTACTGTTTTTTTAATTTTATTTCTAATGGATAATTTATATTATTTTTAGAAAGAATACTATTTTATTACTTATTTACTACTACTTAACAAATAACTATTACAAAAATAAAACATTTTTACAAAAAATAATGTTTAAAAAAATTGCAAATAAATAGTTTACAATTAATTTTTACTAATTATTGTGGAAAATGTTTTGTGTTTGTAGTAATGTAACAATATAAAAAAAAAATTAATGGATTAATTCTGATCACATCTATTAGACCTGCAGAGCAACAGAATGTTTTGTAATTTTCTAATAAATATTTTCTTATTTTGATAGAAAATGTTAAAATATTCTGTAACTTTAAAAATCTTACAGATATAAACCGAATTAATTCATAACTCCATTTTAACTGTTTTCACTTAAAATTATTTTAAATAAATTGAAATTGTGTGTCTGTCCGGTACTTACAGTACTCACCATGGCTAGGCGTAAAGTGTAAAATTAGTGCAAACAAATAACTAATTTTCCCGTATTCCAGAAGGAATGCCCGTCACTGAAAAGTTCACAGACACTGTGTTAACGGGTGGCACGATGTGCTCTTATAGAATCTCCCACCACACGATGTGCGTGTGCTTGCTTTTGCCTTTTGGTAAACGACAGAAAAATTATAGTTGCTGTCAAGAATTTGAACCGACTAGAAATTCAGCGGCAACAAGAACGCGCTACTGCAGCGCGCACACACACACACACACACACACACACACAATTCTCGAAATCATTCGTCACGTGCGCGATTCGATTATCATTTCGAAACTTATTAGAATACTTTACGAATGATTGCTGTAGCTAATATTGGAATCAATCAATGAAAATCATTGAAAACTTATTATTGACGGTTGATATATAACATACATCAAATCAGAAGAATATTGTGTTACATTTTAAAAATAATGTTTACGTAAGTGTCATTTTGAAAAAGTAAATTTTTTATATTTGATGAGTCAACTCATATGGAAATAGAAAAATAATTTTATTTTTTTATTCATAAAAAAATAAAGTTTATAAAAGAAAAGTTATTGTATGATTTATTTAATTATAAAATTGTAACTGCTGATTATTTTATATACAATCGATTAATTATAAAGATAGTGTTTTTGAGATTCTATCTGTTACTAACATCAGATTGTGAAAAGAGAAAAATAGTATATTATGTTACGACGAATAGAAAGCGATCTTTATTTTATTGAACCTATTGAAGCTAAGCAATTTGTGCGAAACATAAAACAAGCATTCTGCTCCGATTGACATATACTGTTTTTTCTTCAAGCATTCCAAACGAATCTAAACTGAAAAAGTAAAAATACATAGCATGTAAGCTTAACCAACAAAGGTAACTTATCTGTAGAGCAGTTTGATGTATACTCAATGCAGCAAGTACACTTTATTTAACCATTAAAATTAATTAAAATTAACATTAAAAACAAAAAAATAAAGTGGCACAGCTTGCTCTGCTGCGAATAATGCGATGTATTTAAGTTTGAAAATAAAAGGCCTAAAAACTATAAAGTATTTTTAGCATACTAGGGCAGTAAACTATTTTATGATTATGTTTATATCGTGCATAAATTAAATTTAATGTTAACATTTAAAAAAATATCTTTTGCAAATGTAACGTATTTAAATGCATGAAGGTTCAGAGAATGAAAACCTCATAAAATTAACTATATGTTTATATATACGAAATTTATGTATAGTTGTAGTACACGTAAATGACGAAGTATCTACGTCAAAAAAATTTTAATGTTGCTGTAAAGCCTTCGATCAAGTATTTCACGAATCGGCGCATCAATTTTACAAATTAATTTATCGTTTCATTACAATTTTGCACAATGTTATTGCCAAACAAATAAAAAATTTGTCAAAATTAATTATATCTTGAACTAATTATTTAAAATTTTAATATTATTGTTCTAGTGTTTTATTAATATAGTTAGCATAATTTTTACAATTAAAGAAAAAAAAATTCTTTGAAAAATTTCTGTATTTGTATATATTTTTAAAAAAATGTTACACTAAAAATAAAATTGAAAATAAACAAAAATAATGTTTATTGAATTACATATTTATTGTTTTTTTCTTGACAAATTTTATTATATATTACAAAAATGTATATAAAAATCTAAATGTGGATAAAGATCTATTGAAAACTATAATTAAGAATTTATAATGACCTAAATTAAAACTAAATATACTAAAAACAATAGTAATATTTTATACCACAAATTTGAATTCGCAATAATTAGATTTTTTCAGTTTTTGAAGTGAGAACTTAGTGTTTCCAATTTTGTTTATTCTTAAGTTAAGTAAAAAATTATTTTTGTTAAGAATAAATTTATCCAACATTTAAAAATACTGCGCCTAATTAAAAGAAGACTTATGTACGCTCAATTTTAACTCAGTTCTAAGCGTGTATTAGCGTTTAGTTAAAGTTGTGTAATATTTATTTTACTAAAAATTATTTATTCAACAAGCTGACGATTTTTTTTTACACCCGTTACAAATTAAATTGTATAATTATTCACAAAATTAAATAAGATAAATACGATTTTGTAAAGTTTTTATTTAATAATTTTTTAAAGTAGAAAAACTTAACGAAAATTGTATAAACTTGTAAAATTATAATTACACATTGTATAAATGAAAGTATTTTGCGAAAGCAAGTATTTCTGTTAAACGAGAAGTATCATTTAGTGTTTAATGTATTGTTCTAAAAGCTAAACATTAAAATATGATATCTACATATATTTTTTTTAATTTAATAGACATTTGAATTATTTTGCAAAAATGTCAAACATACAAAATGCAAAATAAACAGATTCCAAAAAATTCTGATCTAATTTTAAGCAAGACAAATCGGAATGCAAGTACAGTTAAGTATGATTGATAATGTGAGATCTAATTTCGCAATAATGTGACTTTATCTCGTTCCGTCATCGCAAATATTGAAGATTTTTGTGGCAAAATTAATTAACTATGTTGGCTTAAAATTCTTGTCTCGTAACACCTTGTCGCGTACGTAAATGCCAAAACTATAAATGATAAATATAAATTTATACTTTACAATTATTGGTATAAGCTCCTCCTTGCTATGCAATATTTGAAAATACTGTTCCTGACAGATATACAGCCAATTATTTTGAATTGCACTGTAACTATATGAAAAATATATTTTTATAAAAACATATTTAACACTTGACATACGTTATACAATTTTACAATGTGTATGACAAAAAAAGTGTATAAACAAATGTGAAACAAATATCTATTTTTAATCTAATTAAATATAAATATCAAGAAGATCAAGCTTTGCCAGTTTAGTAATTTTTTTTTGGAATGTTGGAAACATTGCATTAATATAAGATATGTTTAAATTAAAATTTATCGCATGTATGAGAGGAATTATGAATGTGGATGAAGCGAAAGTTGCTTGTTTGGATAGGAATTTTTGCAGCCGACTTATTTCGGGATGATGAAAAGAGTTTGCGCCACACCCTTTTGGGTACATGGCGTGATTGTGTATGTATGTATGTATGTATGTATGCATTCTAGTATATTTTATTATGTGTAATAATATATTTGTAAAAACCAAAAACAAAAACTATCGCTAAATTTTTATGTACAAAAAACTCTGAAACAAGTGAACGACCATGTGAACATAATATCTAACAAACATCTGGGTTATCTTGTAAGCCAACTGTTGATAAATTTTTGTTGTGACAACTGACAAGAAAACAATAATGACATTCACGTTGACAATTAAATAATATGAAACAAAAATTGCTTAAATAATGTTCCTAAACAAAATAGTTGTAAAATATCGACATTTACAAAATAGTTATTTGAGTACCGAAAATAAGAAAAACAACTATATTAATTATGATAGTTTTTTGTACTATAACTAAAAATGCTTTTGGAACTTGATCAACATATTTATACGTTGGAAAAAAGTTTGTCTACTTACGTTAGTGAAAAATGTGTGCAAAATGACACCACACCACGTGCTTATAGCAGATTGTGTTTGAGACAAGAAAAAAAAACGATATGTAATTTTATAAAAAGATTTAAGACATATCGTAATTTTAAACACGCAAATACTGTAATGCAGCCATGTAGGTAATTTATGACTGCTTTAACTAATTCATTCATTTTTTAAGGCTATTTTTCTAGTAGATATTTAAATATTATACAGTATGCCATTTAATGAACAATAACCGATAGCAATAACAGACTGATAAAAAATAAACAGTAAATAAATTATGAAATAACCTAAAAAAATATTTAAAAAATACAGAATATATTTTCAATTAAATTTTAAAATAAATATGTACTTATTTTACACACACACACATACACACACACAAACATGTATATATATATATATATATATATATATATATATATATATATATATATATATATATATATAAACACAAAAATAAAAGATAAAAATATAAATATGATTCTTTTGATCAATTTTAATAAGAAATAAAATTCGTTTAGTGCATTGAATGAAATTTGAGTCGTTCAACAATCCTGTTATCTTTGTTTCAACTCTTAATCTTTTTTATAATCTGATGTAAGTGGTAGATTCAGTCTCAAGAACTATATTTTTCAACATTGTTTTGCAATTTTGTATATATATATATATATATATATATATATATATATATATATATATATTTATATATATATATTTAAAAATAACTCATCTTAAAAGAACCGTAAAAATATATATTTCAACCAATTAAGTTTGGTCGTATACTAAATTAAAATTAATTACACAGAAAATAAATAAAATATAATTTTCAGTTTTGAAATAAATGCAAAGTAGAATATGCTTTAAATTTTAAAGAAAATGAAATATATGGGTCAGAGAACTGAAATTGAAAAATATGAGTCACCTTCAAACTTAAAATGACTTAATTCTTTTAGTTACAAAGATCATATGATTGATGCAGCATGAAAAACAAAATTTTCACCACACTAAATTTATTATATGTGTACTGAATAATTATAGGTCATTAGAAAGTCCTTGTACAGTTATATATGCTCTTTTGCTACGAGTTCATACATATTTTTTTTTAATCATACTAAAATATCTTACTCTCTTTGAGAAAAGTTTCAAAAAAATATTTTGCTAGTGATTAACATAAAATTATCAATCATTTACAAAACAAACAGAACATTTGTTTGATATATTTTTTACGACAAATTTTTCAATAATAATAATCTCGCAGTCATTTAAAAAAAAATACATAAAAATTATAGTACAACACAGAATTTACATTACAATTGAAAATTAGAATTTGTCACTAAGATAATCATCAAACTTATAATAATTTCTCTAATTGAAATTTGAAATTAATTTCAAATTTCATGCTACTAATATGCTTTGGTAAGTGATTGTAATGAGTAGAACAATATTGATTAAATCTATTATTTATCTACATTTAAAAAACAAAATTAACTTTCAGGTCGCCACAAGTATACTTATTAAAATAAAGTGTCTTAGTTACCAAAAAATTAACAATATTATTAAAATAACTTAAAATTCATGTTGACAAAAATCTCTTTTAGATGCGACGTGATGACGTTGTGTCCTGGGGATTCCGACCTCATTTTTTTCGATGAATCTTACAAACACACACACGCACACGCACACGCATACATACACATACTGAAAATATTCTCGTTAAAACTGACAAACTAAAATTTCCACCGCTATTACTAACATAGTTATTTTTATAAACATACAGAAAAATCTTTTTCGCTTGTTCAAAGAAAAATTGTCATATTTGATTTTTTTTCTCATTTTACCTACATTATTTCAATGATTTACATTAATCCAAGGATTAAAACAGCTACCTATTAAATAAATTTTTATTATAATAGATTGGAAAAGATGATACTGAAATAGCTGCGATAGACGTAAAGAATTGACGATTTTTAAATGTAAACAACGTCATTAATTTTGAAAATTTTGTCGTCAAATTGATTTAGTGTTTAATGCTAAAAATATTTTATATTTTAAATGCGCAATAATTAATTTTTTATATTTTTTTAATAATAAATTGGTTTTTTGAAAATATTTCTATTGGTAAAAATAAAAAATCTTGTAGGAAAAGTATCATAAAAGTTAACAAGTTAACAAAATAACTTCCTAATTAAATGCAATTACTTAATTTTTTGAAATTTTATTTCTATAAAATAATACTTCGATACATTTTTACTTGATCGTTTTAAATATGTTGTTACTTATAAATTTAATAAAATAGATAACTATAACTGTATATTTTTTTTTTAAATTTAATATTTTTTAATATAATAAGTATAATAAATCTTTTTTCGTTTATATTTACTGATACACTGATACTCACTTTTACGTGTTTCATGAATATTTCGCGACAGAGATATATTTCGAAAAAAATTATTTAACAAAAGTTGCTAAACAAATTATAACTAATAATTTTTATTTGCGAAATTTTTCGATCAAGCTAAATATTTTTTTTATAATTTTTTATATTTTTATGATATATATAATTCTGTAAATAGGTGACATACATATTTATGTCAAGACTGTTTTATTTTTAGTTACCATAACTACAGTAGTTGTTATACAAATTTTTCTATTCTATAAATTTATTTAATACGATGACAATCGGTTCCAGCAAATTTTGTTTCCAATGTTATTAATTTATTAAATATTATCTGAACATTGCAATGAAATCATAGATATACTTTTTTAGACACAAAAAATGATGATGTTTCAATTTAACCAAATGGATTTATTATAAACATATAAATATCATATAAATATTATATTGTCAATTTAAATTTTATATTTAATTTTTTTAAATAATAATTTATCAAATAAAATTTGCACATGCTTATCAAGTTTATTTTTTAAAAATTTTATTTTAACAGTTTTTAAATTTTTAAAATTTTCAGTTTGTTATTTTTAAATATAGGAATAGATCGAAATTTCACATTTGATATATGATGTGTAATAAAAAAAGTCTGTCAACAATGAATACCAATATAGATCTAAAAATACCAATAACAACCTTGATGCTGTCCATGAAAAAATAACCCTAAATATATAACAAATAAAAATTCCCGCTACCAAATAAAATATACATATACGAGTACATACATAGAAATAGAAAATATATATTTATGATAACTATAAATATCAAGCATGTAGTACATATAGCAAACAGCTACACGTCTCCTATAGGTATCTGAAAAACCTAACTTGTCTCTATCTTTCTTCTCAACGTTCGCTAGAAATGCAGTGCGTCAGAGAAGGACAGATAGAGGCGTCGCTATGCTGAATACCGACGGAAGGCGACGCGACGCAACACAACGCTAACATATGTAGTTAGCCTGAGTTGACTTGACCTGTAACATTTAACTTGGCAAGAATGTTGTGTCACATATATGTATATAAGTATGTGTATTTAGTATTAAACAATTTTTATTTTATTCTTTATTTGGAAGCCATTGTTTTATCTATAAACTGGAAGACTATTATTTGCTACATTTACAAATAAATGAATAAAAAATTTAAGTTCTATAACTTAAGTTTGTTTTCATAATAAACACTTTCACTAAAGTCGACTCACTAAAGCTGACAAAAACTATTGGCCTATATTCCCACTTCTTTTGTTTATGAAAAAGTACTTTTATTTTTCACTTAAAAATAAATTTTTACTTCTACCGCTTATCAAATATAAAGAGTATTTCTATTTTTGATATATTATTTTATATCTAATATTATAAAATTCGAATAAATACATTAAAATTGCTAATAAGTAATTTTAAGTAAACGTGAAAAGTAGATTTGACAAAAATCTGCTAGCATAATTATTATTATGGTCAATGAAACTAGTTTTTTTGTCAACTTTTAAAACTTTGAATGGTAAAATTATCGTTACCAAATAAAACAATGTTTTGGATTCACTTTAATTAAAGCCGACAAAAAACATTGTTTCATTGAAAATAACAAATAATTTTGTTATTTAAAGTATGAAAAATTGACAAAAAAATTGGTTTTATTGACAGCAATGATAGTAGTTCTTATTAATAATCAACATTTCTGCTGTGCTAAAGTAAAAGGTCATATCTGCAAAAATGTAGTTTTGATATAATTGAAGTTTTTATCAGTCTAATACCTGGAACACACAATAAAATTTAATTATCGTTAACTTTCATTCAGACTACGGTTTTAGCAGTACTGCTACTGCTAAAATTGCAGTTTGAATGTAGCTTAATAATTATTAAATTTCGTCATATGTTCGTCGTAGCATATAAGCATTTTTCGAAAATACATTCAATTTTTTAAGTGAATTTATTATAGTTACAACTGTCTGACTTAGTAATATGATAGAAAATGTTTCCTTTAGCACCTACACAAAAACATAATCTTTTGAGTTAGTAGGTCAGTATGCTCCACAAATGATTTTCGACGCCCTTTGACTGAACATCTTGAGACACGGCCCCGATTACTACTTAGATTTTTATTTTTATTTTTTACATATAATAACTTAGACCTTGCAAGAAACTATACATATACTATATTGCAAATGCAAAAAAGAATTAATTAAATCTGTGTGTGATAGTGCCAAAATAATAAACAAGTTATTATTGAAATTGCAACCTTTTGGCATATTAACTGAAATCAGAAAACACCTGAACTTATAGTATTTATAGAAATTTTAAAATATAATCAGTTTATTATTTAATTTTGCAAAATTATATAAAATCAAACTTTTCCAACAAATAATACAAATAAAAAATTTATATTATTAAAAAACATAGTAAAAATTTTTTTAGAACTCATTATATTAAAATAAAACGGCTTTAGGTTATAGTTCTGTATTATTATTTATTAATAAATCGACGTTTCGACGTACAGCTTCATCAGGAAAAAAGATAAAGATGTACATTGTGTACATCGAAACGTCGATTATTAATAAATATTAATACAGAACTACAACCTAAAGCCGTTTTAATTTACAAATAAAAATAAAATTAATTTACATCAAAATTACTTACACCAGTGAGTTTTTGAATTAATACTTAAAACTTTTTGACCAATCAAAATTACGGAACTCGCTCGTAGCTCATACCTTCATACTCATGAGAAATAGCCATCATTATATATTCGTTAAATGTTATACAATTTTTCAGATTTCTCTTGACATTGCAAAACCTATAATAAAATTGAATTCAAGTTTTTTTTAATATAATATGCAATCTTTGTTCAACATAAATAAGCCGTCTTTGCTAAATTTAACGTAGTGTGACAATAAATGTTCTGTGACGTACAAAACTGACGTCTTTTTTTCCTACATGTTTAAAAATACTTTACTTATTATACATACTGTAGATTTAGATAACTTTGTAATATATTATTTTTTCTAAGTTTATCACACGAAAACTGTTACAAAAAAAAGACAATTCATTTTATTTATTTGGCAATTATTTCTGATCTATAAATATTAATATTAAATTATCTCGTTGCTTAGAAACACCTTGTATATTTTATTATAAATTCACACTTTTAGTTTTCACCAAGATGACTTAATACCAGGAAAGGTGCGTTAATGTAGCCATTTTGTTCGCCATATTTGATGACGTATACTTTAGTACAAATTATGCAGTATGCAATCTCCAGTACAATGTTTATAATATATGCAACCCGGTATTGGTTTTCAAAGTTGTACCTTATGTAGATAAAAATGTAAGATCTTTGATCTGATCTAGGTCAGTTCATCTTTTCAAATCATGTTCTAGATGTAGATCATATTTAAATGATCTATTATCTTAAAAAAGATCATTCATGGGTATTAAACTAAAATAACACCCATCGAAATGAAATGTTTTCGTAAAATAGAAGAAGTGACCAAGTTAGAAAGAATATAAAATGAGGCATCTTATGCCGACACAATTTTCCTCTCTTACTAATTCTATTTTCGTTAATTTAAAATAGTTTTAAATTGATGCATTATAATTTATTATTATGAAATCAGTAATAGAATTTAGTTTTCTAGAAGAAGTAATATGTTAAAATCCAGATTTTTAGGAATCTGTATTATGTCTAGCAAATCATATTACGTAGGATCAGAAAACTTTATTATTTCAATTAAATTATAAAAAGCAAATAACATATTTCTTTTTTGCTATTTCGATACGAAATTTACACATAGTTTATTTTCATTCCTACGTGCATTTTCATGTACAATTGCGGAAATCAAAACGCAAACATAGTGTAAATTATTTGTTTAATGTTTTAGCAATCTATTATTTTCAGTAAAAATTACACAATAAAATTGTATACTAAAAAAAAAAAAACTACATTGTTGACTTTGCAAATATTCAGGTATAAGAAGAAATATTAATCTGCAATCGACTTTTATTTTCTTAAATTGTACAGTTAAGTACACAAACATCCTTGATTGCAATATCTATTTTGTGCCTACAAGATTAAATATATATTAGAAAAATCTAGATATTAATAGTAGTATAATACGTCATTTGTATTTTGGAATTTGTTTACATTTGTTAAAAATAATTTACTGCATACTGCAATGACAAATTGCAGTAAAATTTATCTATTACAATTACAGCCGGATTATATTTTAAACTAAAAAGGCTAAGGCCTGAAATTTTTTTGAGCGATAAAAACAAGAAAAGTCTAACTAAACAATTTCCATTTCATTTTGAGCATAAATTTTGCTTAAAAATTACAAGAACAAATTATAACGTTATTTTTTTTGTAATATTATTATTAGTTTTTTTTTCACTAGGTATATACAAGCTGGCGCAAAAATTATCATTATTAAATTCTTGAAATTATATATTAATTTAATATATAGTTATAGTTTGAAAAAAACATAGGTTGAAACTATTCGCTCCCAAAACGAAATAAAATAATCTACACTTTTATTGGTAATTTTTATTCAATTTTAAATCTAAAGAAAATGAATTTATCATTAATTTCATTTATGCTATTTAAATGAATGCTTCAAAAGTTGATCTCGTCTAAAGCTAGTAATATACCAACAACAAATATATGCAGAAGTAAATAAAAATATTTAAATTAATAATTTTAACTAAAAATTAAACGTGTTCGCATTAAATTTTACAAACATAAAAATTTATTTTATTATAGCAAATATTTTTCAATTTATCTTGACCAGAAATAAACTGAATTTAAATGCACATCTGTAAAGAGAAGTCGTTTATATTATGAATGTAATGCAAAATTAAACTTTTGACAAATGTATTTAAAATTTGTTTACAAGAAAATTTTACTAGAATCTATGTAAATTAGAGAAACGATATTTATAAAATCGTTACAATTCAGCATTAAATAAACAATCTTGGAAGCATTTACATTGCACGCTGTTATAAAATTGGCAAGTACCGCTATTAAAGTTGCATTTTATTATGCGCTTAAGAAACGTGATATGGAAATAAATTACGCGACAATTTGACAACAATAAATGCGAATTTTAACTCATGCATTTACAATTAATTCAATTCTAATCTGTTATCACTTATTTTCAAGTTAACAAATCACTAAATTTCAGTAATTTTGTACTTTTGCTAAATAATTTTTACATACATTTATAAGATACTTTATATTCACAACTTTTTTTGATTAATTTATAATTCAATTTCAAAAAAATAACTTAGGTGTACTTGTAGAGTACTATACCTCAATCAATAGTTCTCAAGAAGCTACAACTTTGTCTTAAGTCGTAAAACAATCCGACGAAGAAAAAATGGAAAAAAACCAACGCAAATACACAATTTTATTTTATCAGTACTTTTTGGTTGGTAAAACATAAAATTAATTTTGAGTTAAGTAGAAAATCGGTGAAATATGAATAAAATAATTTTTCAAATTACAAAATATATTAATCTCAAAATTAATGACGTCAATATGAATCTTCATTTCATTTAATACAAATTTAATCCAAACTAACAAGTTTTATTTACGATTATGATAGCTCGTAACACACTCCATATACTTCCAGAAGTTTCCAACGTACACTTCAATCATAAATGAAGTCATAAAATCCACATTTAACAAATCTATAAAATCTCATATTTGCAATAAATAAATTTTAAGTACATCTGTTGAAGTTTTCACGTCAATATATTGTTTTATGCTCTCTCCCACACAATAAAGAAATAGAAAATTTTTACAAATCGATCATGAATGAAAAGATGACGTCATGGTCAGTCTGATTATTTTTACTCTAGCGTAAAGGCGACGCCGCGACGCGGTTGCTATAGCAATCAAACATGCATGTGTGTTGTCAAAATGGTTATTGTTTGATGTTGAATGAGCTGTCGATTTATTTTGTTTTTTCATGTGGCAAAAGTGACGTTTATCGCAAGTTTACAAATTTTTCAAATCTAAATAACAGCAGTTTTCAGCACTACGGTATTTATCAAAGGATTACATATTTTTGTGCACACTTCAAAAAATAACTATCAGTTCTTTTTGTACAATAATAATTAAATTATAAAACTAAATTATGTAAGTTTTTAATATTATATTAATATGAAAAAATATTTCTATTGATCTGTAATCAAGACTTTATTGTAACGTGCAGTGAGAATTATAAATTCTGCAGTAGAAATTATGGTCGCATCTATGTCCCTTTTTAGAGAACTTTTCTCTAAAACTGTATTTTAAATTATGTATTTTAAAAAAATGTTACTTGCATTTTCGTGTACTTAAATTTTACTATGTTAAATATAAAAAAAGTATTTAAATAATAAAAATAATTTATATTTGATATATAATAAAAGCAAAAATTAATTTTGAAATTATAACTGTTTTTTGCCAAATAAAAAAATTGGGGTTAATTTGTTAAACCAACGACATATGCAGTGAAGGAAAAACCTTAGAATAAGATCTGCTATAATTCATGATTTACTGTTCTATGGTACAGAAATATATTGATTTAAAATATATGTATAAATCAAATCTAATTTTATCTCTGAACTATTGGCCAAAACATTTAAAAATGAAGTAATTAAATTGTTGTTTAGAAATAATGTTTGAATATACTGACAAGATGTCAGTTAGTACAACGCAGTAGGCAAAAACACCTAGTTACTTATTTACGCTGACTTACTAATTAACCTATTTATATATATATATATATATATATATATATATATATATATATATATATATATATAAGCTGACGTAATAAAGAACAAATTGCACAAACTAAAATTCCTATTTACTTTTGAGCTAGTTAAATAAAATTATTTAGCTTAACAATAGTTAACTAACTACATAATTTGATTTGTCAACTATCTTTAAAACGTTTCATTTATTAGTCAGTTGACAAATTAACAAAAATGTCAACTTACAATGTATTTAACAATGTTTTACGCTAGTGGCCCTTACAGCGGTAAATTAGTTATATAAATAATATATTTTAGATCGTTTGTGCATATTTTTTTTTGGAAATATTTCATTTCTATAAAACTACACAGTTTTGGAAAATAAAAATAAAATTTTAAAAACATGGAACAAACTTGGTACTATTTTCCTGGCCAAGAATTTGGAAACACACCAATACGAGACAGAGGTAAAGCTCTTATTGCAACAAAAGAAGCATGGCAAGGTATAACCGCTCATTTGGACAGAAAACGAATTCAAGAAGAACTTGTACAAAACGAACAAGATCGCAGAGATTATTTGAAAAATGCTTCATATGAAATGGTGAAAAACTGGGATAATTCTATCGAGGTAAGAAAACATATTTTCAACTATTTTACACAACCTTAGCAATTGCTACACTAAATATCAATCAAATTTATTAACTAAATATTATTAGATGGAATATACTCGATATTTTAATATTGCAAGATAAAACGAAAAATAAAGAAAATATAATTTAAGAAAGTACATGCATTTTTTTTAACAAGTTTTTACAAATCGAAACAAAATTAAAATTTCTAAAAGTACACTGACAAAATATATATAATTACGTATTTTTATACCGTTTATGCAAAAATTGCAAAGATCGTTTGTGTAAAATAAAATTTATCCAGGAAAAAATTGTTTTACACAAATGATATATGTAAGTATTACATAGACGATTTATGAAATATTACATGAATTTTTTCAGTGTATGGGTGTGTAAGAAATAGAAATAAAGTAACAACTTTATTTTTTTTTATATTTGTCTTTTTTTCACAAATTAATATAACTATCTCTTTTTATTTTTGTTGTTTAAAAAAAAATTTTGCTTTTATATTTAAATGACATTATTTTTGTCTTGTTATTTAATATTTATGTTTATATTCATTTTAATTATAAATAAATAACAACCCAGTAAATGTATAAATTATAATTTACATTTTCACGAGTTAAATTTTAAAATGAATAGCTAAACCAAGCAAACGAATAAAAACATATGATATAAGCGTGTGCAAATGCGTTTTTCTTGAACAATTTTACAAATCAAAGCAAAATTAAATTTCCAAAGGTATGTGTGTGAGACAGGCCGAAAGAAAGAGACAGCATAACATATGCGTGCCGTCGGTGATTCTAATCCTATTTATAAATACTAAGTGACATAAAAAGCGTACAACTTTTGGAATGTATTGCCACAAATAATATTTGTCATTGAAAAGCATTTCGAATTCGTGAAGTACGACCAGACAAACACGTAAAAACATTATTTTTTAGGATGTAAAAAAATGCATAAAAAAATAAATAAAAATATTTTTACATTACGATGTTACAGAACGTTAGTCAAATTTTCGTTTTTTATATTCCTAGTGAAAAATGTGTTTATGATTTTTTAAATAAACATTGATTTTTTATCAATTTCAAAACTAGAACACTACAGACTTTTATTCGAAAAAATTTATTCATATTTTAACATAAAAAAATTTTTATTTTCAAATTATTTATAATATTTTTTAAAAAAATTTCTTGATTTTTATATACAAAGTGTTTTATGACTATATATTTAAAAATAATCTAATTAAAAATAATATACAAAGTAGCTCATGAAGTCATTTAAAATAAAAAAAAAATATATTTAAAAATGCTTCCAAATAATAAAAACAATATTTCATTTCAATTTAAGATAATTTGAAGAATTGACAACACTGATGTTAATAATAAATTTATATTATTTTTTTTCTTCCCATTTTTCACAAGTATATATTTTAAAAGTTATAGTTTAGTTACAAAATTTTGAATATATATTTATTAAACAATTTCGACTTAAATGATTCTTTAGCTATGAACCTCGAATCATAAAGTACTCTGTAGCAGGGCCCAACAAAAAATCAAAAATTTTCTTAAAACATTGAAATATTTGTGTATTTTTTATTTATAAAATTGTTATAAGATTCTAACTAACTACTAATTGGTTTGCTTAACAACTATTGTTACAATTAGTATATTTTACATGCGGTCTAAGATGATTTTTTCTTCAAATATGGCCCAAAGATTGGATTCCTTTATTGTATATTATTTTTCATCGGATTATTTTTAAATGTATAATTTGAAGAACATTGATCTAATTGTATTTAATAAAAAGACATTTGTCGGGCAAGAAGTTTAGTAATTATTAATTTTTAGAAAATTCGTCAACGACGCATAGAAAACCTTGTTCAGAAAGTCGAGCAAAGAGAAGCAGGCTACTACAAACGGTATCTGGAGCTACGACAGGAACAGGCAGCCGAACGAGATCAAATTGTAGCCGATGCCAGGAAAAAAATGTACATGCATCAAGAAAAATCGCGGAATTTGAATAGCGCATTAATTCTATCGGAAGTTTTATTTGAACGGAATTTGCAATGCGAATTTGAGAAAAACGAACGGGAACATGAACTAATTGAGATTGGAAAATATGCAAAACTCATTAAATACAATGCAGATCAAGAAGCATTGCAAAATAAGGAAAAGAAACAGAAACGTAAAGAAACTGATGTTTATTTTGCAAAGGAACTTAAAAAACAGTTGAGTGTATTTTACGGGACTTTTTTTAAATTTTTATTGCTTTATCAGAAACATTTTAATTGTATTTCCTTAATTTTTCTCTAATAAAGTTGTTCCAATCATCCAGGTTTCTTGCTAAATCCTTCACCATTTTAGTTGTTATTTTTCAAAATTAAGAAAAAAATTAATGCAAGTTTGTACATTGTAAAATTATATATGTATAATATATGTATTTAATTAATTTCTTGAATATAATATATTGTTATAATATTTCATTTAATCATTAAATTTTCAAATAGTTACATTCTGATATGCAGCAAAACAATTTTATACACTTAACATGTAGAACATCTAGAATGCCAAAAATCACCTGTAATTTTATTAAAATTTTAAATATAGCTTAAATTTTGACCAAAATATAGAAAATATTATAAAAATTTATGCAACCAACAATACTTTTCTAATATACGAATTGCCTTTCATAATTATTTAACTAATCAACAAAATGACTGTACGAGAAATTTTTTAGAAAGATAACGAATATAGACTTTAATTTGAAGTATGCAAAGGAAAAAAATATATAAAGAGTGAAATGGGAAAAGTTCTGATAAGTGTTGTTCTTATTCCACTCGGAACATTATTTGTCACAAAATTTTTAATCAAATATATTCTATAAGTATTTTTTTTATAAATGTATATAGTTATCATTTTTTTCTACTCTATTATTTAATATGTTAATATGTTCATGTTTATTATTAGTTTTAATAATAAATAAATAATAATGAAAGTATAAATTATAACTTAAATTTTTATAAGTTAAATTTTAAAATTAGATACGTTTAAAATACTAAATATTACATTAAATGTGTATAGAACATTTTTAAAAATATCGTTTGTTCTAAACTTATTTCAGAATTCAAAAAATCGAAAACGATGCAGCAAAAGAGAAAGAAATGAGATTAGGAGCAGAAAGGAAAGATAATATATTAGCGAAAGAAGAATTGGAAACAATAATAACATATGAAAAACAATTAGTAGATAAATAATTTAAAACTTATAAACAATAACTCTATTGACAAGTAATTTATTTTTATTTTCAGGATCGCGCAAAGAAAGCAGATGTTAAACAACAATTTAATGAATTTGCAAAAATACAAGCAATATATAAACAGAAACAAAAAGAGCAAGAAGATGCTGAAATTCAAATTGCAAAAATTTATACTCGTGCAAAATGTAAAATAGATGAAAAGAAAAAATCCAGAGCAGGAGATGTATCTATTATATTTTATATCTATTTTATTTTAACAAATCAAATTCATAATAATTAATTTAATAAAAATCTTTACTTAGGAACGTAAAAAGAAATTAGGAATTTTAGAGAAACTACAAGCCCGCTTAGCAACCAAAGCAGCCAATGAGCAAGAAATCGAAGAGCAAATTTTGGCAAAACAAATGAAAGAATTCGATGAAAGGTTACTATTTGCTTAGAATAACAAAAATAAATATAAAAAAATTAAATAATAGCGTATATTATACAATAAGCACAGAATGATAATCATAAAAGTTTGTAACATGAGCCTTAGCGAGTGCTGCAATTCCTGAGAAATAGACATTCTATATGAAGTTATACACTATATTTTTTCTTATAATTTTAAATTATTTATTTATTTGAGAAAAATATAACAATATGAGAAAAAAATCATATAAAAAATCAATTTCAGTTTGCCGATTCACATACTATCTATTCTAATGCAAATTCGTTAAAAAGTTTTACTATTGTTTGTTATTGTGTACATGTACAGAGCGGAAAATAGAATAATTGCTGATGAAGCACATAAAGAAGAACTGAAACAGGATCGTATCAATGATAGAAAAGAAGTTGTAAAACGAAGAGAGAAAATGGCCGCCGAACAACGAGAAGTTCATAAATGGGACTTTCTAGATCGACTAAAAGCGAATGAAATGTTCATAGAACATGAGAAAGACATAAAAACACACGAATGGGAAGATAAAGTACGCTATAAGAAACAATTGGACAAACAAATGGAAGTAAGATTAAATCTTTCATATTTATATTTAAGCAGATTGTTCACATTTTTTAATTTAAAAATAAAATTTACATATTAGAAAACTATTTTAACTGTCCATGAGCCATATCTGATTCATTTTCATAAAGCATATGTTACATAGAGAGAAATATAGCTCAGATTTCTGGCGTGGACAAAGATTTTAAATAAATTGTGCTTGCATAAGACGAAGAACAATGTGTACCGAAGCAACTGAAAAATATTTCTGAATCATAGTTCTGCCATAAGTACGACCCCTCTCTATTAATTATTAATTTTTGCAAAAAAAACCTTTAATTGCAAATATCTCAGAAACGGCTAGAAATTTCGCGAAAATAGGAAAATTTTATTAATTTTTTTTTCGGAAAGTTAGCAACCCTGTAATTGTATAAAATTACATAATTTATGTCGGCACTAGAAGAATCATCTGTGAAAATTTAAGTAAAATCGGACTATTAGTATAGGCACAATTATTAAAAAAATTATTAATTTTTTTCTCGGAAAGTTGGCAACCATGTAATTGTATAAAATTACATAAATTATGTAGGCACTAGTGAAATCTTCTGTGAAAGCTTGAGTGAAATCGGATCAATAGTATAGGCACAATTAATTATTAAAATTTTTATAAATTTTTATCTCGGAAAGTTGCCAACCCTGTAATTGTATAAAATTACATAATTTATGTGGGTACTAGAGGAATTTTACATAAAAATTTGAGTAAAATCGGATAAATAGTATAACAGCAATTAATTATTAAAAATTTTATTAACTTTTTTCTCGGAAAGTTGGCAACCCTGTAATTGTATAAAATTATATAATTTATGAGGATACCAGAGGAATCTTCTGTGAAAATTTGAGTAAAATCGAATTAATAATATAGGCACAATTAATTATTAAAAATTTTATTAATCAAGAAATGAAACATTTTAACGAAATTAAATCAGAAAAACGCGTCCCATTAAATTTAAGTAAATTTTTCTAAATTCTTGTCAAATTTGTTAAATATTCTTTAAAAAATTGTTAGAAAACCAAATTTGTTATTAAATAAATCATTTATAAGGTTAATTTTCTTTCGACATAAAGCACAAAAAATGTAGTGACCCCTTGCTGAGAAAGTCTATAGGCAACCAGTTTAACTCAATGCATTTTTTATACACAAATTTGTTAACTTTTTATCACAGTTTTAAGGGTTGACTTAATTAATAAAGGGGTGTCGTAGGGGGTTGATTTTTGGATATGTTGTAGTACGTACCTGGTTTATCAATAGGTTTGTAAGGGGGACGGCAAATTTTGTTATTTTTGTGAAATTCCCAGCCGTTTTCGAGATATTTGCGATTAAAGATTTGTTTTTTGCAAACATTACTAATTAATAGCGAGGGGTCGTACGGGGTTGGAATTAAAATATGTTATTGCAGCACTAAGTGTTACGGGAAGGTTTCGTTATTTTTGCGAAATTTGTAGCCGTTTGCAAAATACTCGCAATTTTAGTTTTTGAATTTTTATACACAAATTTGTTAACTTTTTATCACAGTTTTAAGGGTTGACTTAATTAATAAAGGGGTGTCGTAGGGGGTTGATTTTTGAATATGTTGTAGTACGTACCTGGTTTATTAAAGGGCTCGTAAGGGGGACGGCAAATTTTGTTATTTTTGTGAAATTCCCAGCCGTTTTCGAGATATTTGCGATTAAAGATTTGTTTTTTGCAAACATTACTAATTAATAGCGAGGGGTCGTATGGGGTTGGAATTAAAATATGTTATAGCAGCACTAAGTGTTACGGGAAGGTTTCGTTATTTTTGCGAAATTTTGCAGCCGTTTGCAAAATACTCGCAATTTTAGTTTTTGAATTTTTATACACAAATTTGTTAACTTTTTATCACAGTTTTAAGGGTTGACTTAATTAATAAAGGGGTGTCGTAGGGGGTTGATTTTTGGATATGTTGTAGTACGTACCTGGTTTATCAAAAGGTTTGTAAGGGGGACGGCAAATTTTGTTATTTTTGTGAAATTCCCAGCCGTTTTCGAGATATTTGCGATTAAAGATTTGTTTTTTGCAAACATTACTAATTAATAGCGAGGGGTCGTATGGGGTTGGAATTAAAATATGTTATAGCAGCACTAAGTGTTACGGGAAGGTTTCGTTATTTTTGCGAAATTTGCAGCCGTTTGCAAAATACTCGCAATTTTAGTTTTTGAATTTTTATATACAAATTTGCTAACTTTTTATCACAGTTTTGAGGGTTGACTTAATTAATAAGGGGGTGTCGTAGGGTGTTGATTTTTAGATATGTTGTAGTACGTACCTGGTTTACCAGTATATAAGGGGACGTCAAATTTTTGTTATTTTTGCGAAATTCCCAGCCGTTTTCGAGATATTCGCGATTAAAGATTTTTTTGCAAACATTAATAATTAATAGCGGAGGGCTCGTAAAAATGTATTAAAGGCAAACAGTTTTACATCAAGCATTTTTTTAAAAAAATTTGTATTAGGAAAGGGATTTTTGTTATATTTTTATCACAGTTTTGGGGGTTGGCTTAATTAATAAAAGGGTGTCCTAGGGGGTTGATTTTCGTATATGTTGTAGTACGCACCTGGTTTATCTAAGAATTCGTAAGGGGACGTCAAATTTTTGTTATTTTTGTGAAATTCCCAGCCGTTTTCGAGATATTTGCGATTAAAGATTTATTTTTCGCAAACATTACTAATTAATAGCGAGGGGTCGTATGGGGTTGGGATTGAAATATGTTATAGCAGCACTAAGTGTTTTGAGAAGGTTTCGTTATTTTTTCGAAATTTGCAGCCGTTTGCAAAATACTCGCAATT
Source organism: Clivina fossor (assembly GCA_963966155.1). Taxonomy (NCBI): domain Eukaryota; kingdom Metazoa; phylum Arthropoda; class Insecta; order Coleoptera; family Carabidae; genus Clivina; species Clivina fossor. The sequence continues at coordinate 4,599,872 of OZ014558.1, forward strand.
TTATTTTTGAATTTTTATACACAAATTTGTCAACTTTTTATCACAGTTTTGAAGGTTGACTTAATTAATAAGGGAGTGTCGTAAGGGGTTGATTTTTGGATATGTTGTAGTACGTCCAAAAGTAGACAGTTATTTGTAAATCGCGAGGCGCTTGTTATATTTGCGAAATTCCCAGCCGTTTTCGAGATATTTACGATTAAAGATTTTTTTTGCAAACATTAATAATTAATAGCCGAAAAGTCATACGGGGTTGGGGGTTAAAAATGTTATAGCAACACAGTTGTATCAACGTGTCAAAATGTATCAAAATGTATCAATGTATCAAAATGTATCAATGCATCAAAATGTATTACTTGCCTATAGGCAACCAATTCAACATCGATGCATTGCGGGATTGTATAAGCTAAAGGGTTTTAACAAAATTTGTATCAGGAAAGCGTAAAATGCAAAATTTGTATCAGGAAAGAGTAAAATGAAACATTTTAACGAAATTTTATCAGGAAAACAAGAAAAAAATTGAGATTTTTCTTATATTTTATCACAGTTTTGACGGGTTGGCTTAATTAATAGAGGGGTGTCCTAGGGAGTTGATTTTTGGATATGTTGTAGTACGTACCTGGTTTATAGGGGTGTTTGTCTGTTAGGGGAGGTGCAAATTTTCTTATTTTTGCGAGATTCCCAGCCGTTTTCGAGATATTCGCGATTAAAGATTTTAACTAATTTTAAGGGATGAAATTGGGAAAAAATAAATACAACACAGCATTTGTTTTTAAGAACTTTATTGAACAATAAAAATACATTTCACAAAAAAAATTTTAGATATATATATATATATATATATATATAAAAGCAACATTTTGCACGCGTACAATTGCCATTGTTACTAGACTTTATTTCATGCCATAACTTTTACATCTAGTACAGAAAGAACATTTTTGAAATATTTCTAAAACAATGTACTTTTTAGGAGATAAAAGTACAAATAAATGAATCAAAGGTAGCTGCACGTGAAGAATTTGAATGCGAAAAACAGAAACTAAAAGATGATGATAATAAATTCTTTGCTTATGCACAAGAAGTTCTGAATCTCGCCAAAAATCGCGGAAGAAACCTGGATCCAATAAATAAAGTTGTTCATGTAAATTTAATTGTATTAAATATATTTTTAGAATTATTTATTTCTTTATTATTTTTTTTTAGAATTACAAGAAAGAAAATAATCTGGAACCGAAGAAAAAAAATCTCAGTCAATTAAAATCAACTGTACCGATTAATCAAAAATAAAGCAATTGATTCTGTGAAAAAAATTAATTACATACAATAACAAGGAGGCATATTATAAAAAGAAACATTATAACATTTTTAAATATATCGTTTATTTACTTTATTATACCACTTTATCAAGCACTAAATCTTTTTTTTATTTACTTACAAAAGCTTAGTATTGTGTCGCAAAAATGACAATACAAATTTATACAAAATATATACATTCACTCTTTTTTCTAATTACAAAAAAATATATTTAATACTTAGATATTTGCTTAATTAAACATAGGTGTGTTTTCATTCTCATGTTTGTAAAAATAGATTACATTTCTTCATGTTCAAATACAAAATGGAAAAACAATGCACAATATGTATTCTGGTTCTGGTGAACACTTAAGCGGCACTACACAAAAGGTATAGGTTATTATTATCTTCATTATTATAACTTAAGTAAGTACTGTCTCTTTACATTATCTTCATATTTCTTCATTTAGTATTTAATAGTTTTCACATAATTTAGAAACAAAATGAAATTTATTTTATTATAATATATATATATACATATTTACAACAATGATATTATCTTAATTCTAAAAACACAAAAATAGTTTTTCTGTTCACAAAATTTGCCAAATTTATAATAAATATCGGTAAAAAAAAACTAGAATTTCTCCGGCATTGTAAAAATTTCTTTAATTAAATAATTACAAAAACTTGATTATATCTAATAATAATTTAGAAATAGTCATAATTTTTAATACTTGGCAATTTTTGTAACATTACATACAAACAAAATAAAAATGAGAAAAATTATGTTATAAGACGAATTTTTACTTATTTGCATTCAGGAACTAAGAGAATAAATAAAGTAAAATAAAATAGCTACAAATAAAAATTAAAAATCGTATCATATATACATTATTACATACAATTCAAAGTTAACTAACAATTATATAAATATGTATGTCGGCATTCCCAAATAAATGGCCTCATATATATAAAAAAAAAATCATCATATTTTTCTTATATTTTCATTTTATAAAATCTAAATAAAATATGTTTTCAAAAAAAAAATAATAATTGTCGTAAAAATAAGTGTCTGTCGTTACATTATAAAAATTAAAACAAAAAAAAAATGATTCATCATTATTTTTAAGACAATTGAAAGTGATAAATTTTAGGCCAATTAAATGGGCCACTAATATACAAATATTAAATAATATCACACTATGAACAAACTTAGAATTGTTTGTCTTGTTGCACAAAACGCACAAAAGTGCACAAAATTGTGCACAAGAATTTATCACGAGATCACGGCCAAATATTTGGCCAAATATCGCTCCAACAGCCCTTTTTTTCGTTTTTTATTAATATTCAAACGAAAATACATATTTTCTCGTATGTAATTTACTTAGTAAATTATTTCTTAAGCTAATGTGTTTTTTGAATGTTATAATAATTATAATAATATAACAAAACTATAGAAATTTCTTTGTCAATAAATAAAAAAAATATGCAATTTGAAATATAAGTAGAAAAGAAAAATAACAAAAATATTAAAATTTATATATATACTAGTAATTTTTTCAGACATAATAAATTAAAAAAAAAAAAATATTACATAAAACATGAAAAATATATCTTTTAAGTTTTAAATAAAATCATATTGCACATTTGACAAAAAATTAAATTATTTTTGGTCTTGTCTCATAACTGTCAGTCAAATTTTTTTTAAATAATAAACTAGTTTTTTTAATATATTTTTAAATTATGCTCCAAATTATACAAAATTTTCGAAATATATTTTGCGATGATACAAATTTTAACGGACAATTATGAGAGCAGACACCGTTAAGTATTTACTTAACATAATAAAAATCAGTCTGGTACAAAAATTAAACATTTTTTTTCACTTATTTTCCAGATATTTTTATTCAGTACAGGTAGCCAAATTCACTATTCAGAATTAAAATAATGTTAAATTGTCTCGTTGTAAATTTTTCGATCACTATTATAATCTTTTAGTAAAATTAAAGTCACTTAATTTAAAGGCAAATTTAAGTAGAAATCTTCCAGTCTACTTAGTGATTTTGGCTGCGGGAGACAAATTAGTAAATTAGGTACAGGGAAATGAGAGCAATAACTCTCTCTTTTATTACTAAATAAAATAATGAAAAGTAGTTCAATTATTATACTGGAATGTCCACGAAATATAATTATTATTTAGTAATAATGTCACTTACACGAGAACTGTCAATACATCGCCATTAACGCCCTGAGCATTCTGCTGTTGTTGGGCATTAGAAATTGTATTAGCGTTTGTGTTAGTCCTCTGCACGGGTAACATATTCATATTAATAACACTTTTCGTGAAATCTTTATGTAACGACGAGTCATCAAAAGCAGCCGCTGTATTTTTTCTTACATCGGGATTCTGTGCTTTATAGAGTAGAATTTGGCTGTTACGATGTACGGGTTTTAATCCACCATCGTTACTAGTTCCTGGATAAATTTTTCTCGCTCCTGGGCATTCGGTTTCGGAGATCATTTCCAACATCTCGCTGCCCGGTTCGCCAGGAATCAAATTGGATAAAGGTCGTACCACGCTCACTTTCGGTACGGCTAAATCCATTGCGCATGATCCGCTTGCTGTACCATTTAAACTTGCCAAACTACCAACGTCATCTTTCAATGGATTTGCGTACCTACGTAGATTCTCTTCATTCTGTAGATTGTTCGATTTCTCGTCCTCGTGGTGACGGTGACAAGTTTCGGTTGATGCTCCCGATAAGTTTACACCACTCAATCCTAGATTGCGCTGACGCTGTCGCCAATAGAGTAAACCTGCTGTAGTCGCAGCACTGACGCCAATTAACATAAGACATATCAGCGCGATTAAGTATTTATTTGTTTGGGATTCTTCGCTTACGAGCACCGTTTCAACTTTGACTTCAACAATCGATGCCAGTGCAGCTAATGTTGTCTGTTTTCGGCTGATTGCTTCACCAAGAATTTTTATTCCATCGAGCACGTCGTCGCTGCCAGACTGAAAATAATATTTTCATTTTTAATATATTCACTTAAACTTGAATACAGTTAAATTTAATTTAATTTCAAAATAAATTACAGATACAATGATTTATATTCATAACTGCTATTACATTTTTTTTTTTAATAAAAAGAGTTTTTATATATATTTTAAATTGTCTATTAACATATACTAAAAATTGTACTTGTTTTCTATTCGTGTGAATTCCAATGTGCTAAAGTGGAATAAATAGTTTGTTTCATAAAATTTTATGTAGCTTATAACAGTTACAATTGTCAAAGTTATTTGACTGTAATTTAGAATAAATATATGAAAAACTCACCAAAGTAACTTCAATCGTATCATTGTACTCCACTTTCAAATCACAGAGTAACACCAAACGATTCTGCAGATTGTTCATTGACTGATGTTGGGCCAGAAGTTTCCTTAGCGATCCACAAAGGCTCTCAACAGTAATCCCTTGATTTAGCTTACTTCTATCCAACAACAAAGTCAATCTCGCACAGGAATTACTCAACTTTGCCTGATTGGGCCAGCAAGTAGCAGGTGTAGGAAACGATGGGGGTCCAACACGTCGTCCGCTTTCCAAATTGCGGCATTCGCCCCAATTGGTACAAGGCGGTGTGATGCAGGTTTCTCGCGGTGATGGAACGCACACTTGATTTGAAATGCATTGAACGGTAGATGGTGTATGACCTAAGCAGTTGCCTAAACCACACCAAACGTTGCTGCATTGAACTGTTGACGAAAGGCATGTGCAGATGTTGCAGTCTTCTGGCCACGTAGAGTTATTTTCGTAGAGCTGGTTTTTGTAGGAACATGAACCGGGAATATACGCTAGGTCATCCACTAAAAAAAAGTACAATAAATTATTAGCATACATTAAGGAGTATTGTTAATTTACATATCAAAAAATTTAGTCAAAATGTTATTTCATTTCATATTTGTTTAATAATATCTTAGCAGATCATCTGCTCTAATTTCTTGTCAGCAAGTTGTGCGATTTAAGATTCGGACATAGCGGAATGACTACTCGTTTTGTAATAGTTGTTGTGGTTAATTTAGATTTAGATGCTGAACAAGTATCGATAATGATCTACTAACACAATGTGTATTCAAAAAAGAATCCAAATAAACTACTCAATCCCCTATAATTAGAATAAATGTTTATTTAGGAAGTTATAAAACAAAAATGATATAAAAATATTGAAAATAAAAAACGACATAAAAAAATAATAGTCTAAACTGAATTAAAATATAATAAAAATTAACAACTAAAATTTAATTACGTTATAAAATACAGTATAAAAATACTACAATAGTGCTTAAAATATAAGATTTAAACGAGGGGAAAACAACTTTCTCAAAATTTGTCAACCAAATTGTATAAATTTTAAGTATGATTGTTGAAAATGTTGTGATTTTTTGTTGATTTAATGGATTTTATACCAGATTTTATTTAAAATTTTATATGATTTTTAAGAGATTTTAATTAATGTTTACACCAGATTGTACAAGTGGTTTCCCCTCGCATTTGAATCAAAATATGTAGTTTAAAAACAAAAAAAACTGTATAAGTTATAAAAGAATTCTAAATCATCTAGACGAAATTAAAAGTTCAAATAAAATAATTTCTTCTGAATTTTATAAATATATTACAAGGAGATTATAATTATGTATAAGTTCTGCTTGTTTCAAATTTGTCTAGTAATAACAGTAAAATGGAAAAAATTAGGAAAAATTCATATCATAATCATAAAATAAAAAAGTATATTTACCTTCACATTGTTTTCCACTTCTTCCATTAGGACAAAGACATGTAAACTCTCCAATTCCATCAATGCACGTACCACCAAATCCACAAGGATTCGACGCGCATTCATTAATATTAATCTTACAATCGGGTCCTGTAAATCCAACGGCACATTCACACAAAAACCAATTGGCACCATCGATGCATTTCCCGCCATTATAACACGGATGCGAGTTACAATCATTCACATCGTATTCACAATGATTTCCCTTGAATCCGTCGCGACAAATACACGTGTAGTAATCACCAGTGTTAACGCAAGTTCCACCGTTTTGACACGGATTCGAGCGGCAGGCTTGTTTCTTGGCAATGTGACAAATTGTGCCCTCCCAATCTGGAGGACAGTGGCAAATGTATGTATTGCCCAGATCTTGACAAGTACCACCATTTTTGCAAGTAGAACGGTCGCAGTGACTGTCGCGCGATGCACAAGTTTTGCCCTTCCAACTATCACGACACGAACAGATAAAATCTGCAATACCATCTGTGCATGTACCGTTGTTCTGGCAAGGATTTGGATTGCATTCGTCTGTATCTGAAAATAGAAAAAAAAAAAAATTATTAGAATATGTTCGACCAAATAAATATATTTTGATAGTTATAGTGTAATATTATTAAAGACGATTTTTACATTACTGGTTTCTAAGAATATTACTTTAACAATTAATACTGCTTACATTTATTTTGAGTTTTCTATAAAAAATATTTTAAAATAGTTAAAACTTACTTATATTGCAAAGGGCGCCTTCCCAACCTTCTTTACAAATACACTGAAAAGCATTGACTTTATCCATGCATGTTCCTCCATTTTGACAAGGATTAATTTTACAATCATTGATATCTGAAATTTAAAAAATAAATCATATTTAGTATAAACCCTATTATGCCTATATTTTACAGAACACATACTTTTATGACAATATTTTCCAGTATATCCAGGAATACAAGAACATTTAAAATCACCACCTTCCAGCTTTACACAGTGTCCATGTTCGCCACAGATACTTGATGTAGTAACTCGATTTCCATCCTTAGTTGTTACGGAAACTTTACAGCTATCTATAACTGAGTTTAACAAGCAAAACAAAATTAATTTTAGCACTCACTAAAAAAATTAAAAGGCAGTTCAGAAATTATGTACTAATATATTTTAAAACTTAAAGAAACTTAATTACAAATACTTGTATTTTTATAAGTTGTAAAACAGAGATGGATCAGTTAAAATTTTTAAATAAATTTTAACAATTTTTTTAGTAGATTTGTAATATATATCAAAGAATTACTTTTCAAGTAAAATTTCAATAAATTATTATATTTATGTAGTCAATTACGTTTTTATTAATAGAAAACCTACTTAATATCGTATAAATTAGAGAAAAACAATGATATTTTACTCTTATAACTTTTCCATATTTCTAAATATATATATATATATATGTATGTTTTAATTTATTATAAAAATTAAAATAATTTAAACTTTTCTTTATTTTAGTTCGTCTCTGATGCAATATTTGCCCATTAAAAACAAGTGTCTCGGATTTTTCATAAATTGTAGAGCAGTAAAAATAAATTTTAAGGTAATCAATTTTAAGTAAATTAAAACTCATAACCAATTGCACAACCGAAAAAATAAAAGAAGCAAAAATTCGTTTTTAAAGTGGACGAATAAAATAATTTCACGCCAATCAAGCCGCAATTCGTTTAACTACGAGTAGCAAGCAGAAAAGAAAATATTCCGAAAATAAAAATAACAATATTAAAAAAAAAAAAAAATCGGGAGAATACACACGGCAGGAAGCGATAATAAAGTTTAACCGCTCTTCAAGAAAATTTTACAGCACAAACAAGTCAAGTACGGGGCTCCATTTCTGCGCGCAGCGGGATGTCTCCAGCTAGTGGGGCCCCCGACCGCGTGCACAGTGCGGCACGATAGGTCTGCGCCCCGTTAAACGGCCACAAAATTAGCTGTCAACCTCGGGAATGATCGCCGGCCGATGCATTCACATGAATGATTGCGATCGGTTTCGAATATTTTTTAGGCTTATGGAAATCATTTTCTCGTTCAGTAATTATAAATATATATTTCGATTCATCCGTAAATTGTTCCATAAATACTCATCTATTTCGTATAATTATGTAACTTTCTCTCTTGAACGTTTTATCAATGATAACATTTGAAATTATACATATATTGATATGTAAATATATTTTAATATTAATGTATTCAACTGATTAATATATAACCAACATAGTAATGATTTTTTTTTGAAGAGTTTAACACCGTTTGAGTGCCACCTGTTTTTGCGCTTGTCTTATTTTCTATTCTACATTATTTAGTTAATTATATTATTATAGTAAGCGTTGTTTATAAGAATAAAAAGTTTACACATACAAAGTGTAATATTACTCCAATTTTATTTTTATATAATACGTAAAGTTGGACATCGACAGAAACCGAGCTTGCTAGAGCGCTGGCAAATTTCGAGCGTAACAGAAGAGTGCAAAATCGCTGCTTGGCACTCAAACAGTTAAATTGTTACTTTGTTAAATAAAAAAAATACTTTACCATTTGAAATAAGAAGAAAAAATTAAACATAATCCAGAAAATGTATGTTTATTTTTAAAGTATTAGAAAAATAATATAAATAAAAATCTCTAATTATATAAAATACCCCTCTTACGGGAAAACCTTTTAGATTCTACCTTGAGAACTTATATTTGAAAATAAAGAAAAACTTACCATCGCACGGTGGATTATCACAGTGATAAACTGGAATACTGCAATTTTTTCCATGCCAATTTGCAGAGCAATGGCAATAATAATCATTTTCGGTTGTTAAACATGGAGCTGAATTTTCACAAGGATTAGGATTGCAATGATCCTGTTCGATCTGCACAAAAATTAAACATTTTTAAAATTTTTATTCTACGTCCCACAATTATATTTCTTGTTGGTAAAATATAAAACTACCTTTTTGGAAAATGATACGTACAATATTTTAGGAACTTAACTTATAATAAAAATATCGGCAAAGTAAACAAAAATTAACATGCATTAGAATTTAAAATAACAATATTCAACAAAGCTATAAAATTTTGACTATAAACTATAGTTTATATATAAAACTATGCACTTACTTGACATTCGGTTCCGGAGAATCCAACAGGACAAATGCATTTATAGCCATTAACTAGATCAACGCAGTCGCCGCCATTTTTACACGGATTACTTTCGCAGTCGTCTATATCGGTGGCACAATCTCGGCCTGTTGAACAAATAAGGTAATCACTTTCTGTTCAACTATTTCAACAATATTTGCATTAATTATTTTCCAATGTTTTCTATTCGAACATAACAACAACTGAACGAACTAGATTATATAATGCGAACAAATTGATTGTATAAAGCAAATGTTGTCTGATGTGTTATGTGTGACTTACCAGTGTATCCCGCCTGACAAGCACAATGATAATCATTTACTAAATCAATGCAAGTAGCACCATGTTGGCATTGTCCCACACAATCGTTTATGTTCTGATCGCATTTCTTTCCCGTCCAACCGGCTTGGCACTTACACCTGTAGTCGCCCACTAGGTTCATGCACGATACCGCATTGATACATGGATTCGTTAGACATTCGTCTGCATCTATATTGATACCACAAATGGGAATGTTAATATATTTTATTCTCGTAATTTTAGCTCGTATTCCGTCTGAGATTTAAACATCGTTTTTACCATTTAATATTTATTATTAGAAAAAAAGTAAAACATAAATTTGATGGTTGGTGCTCGGTGTTAACTAATACTGGTTTTGAGATAATGCAACTATCATAAGACCAGGAATTAACTATTGAACTAAAACACACAAATACCGAGTTTGTAGTACCAGTCTTTATTTTTGCATAAAAAATTGTTAAGTTTTTAACCACAGACTGGTCAAAATATACATTTTCTGGTAAATAAAATAAACTTTTGTTTTTTTTTAATTATATTAATATTAATTTAAAATAAATTACTTAATTCTTTTTTACTAATAATACACTAATATACTATATATTTGCCATGCAATTCAATTTTACTTAAATTTAATAAAATCAATTAAATAACTATTAAAATAATCTAAATTGCGATAAACTAGCTAGATGCAAAAAAAGAAAAAACTTACCAAATTGACAAACGTTTCCTTCCCAAGCAGAAGGACATTCGCATTTAAACGCATTTTCTAAATTGATGCAAGTTCCACCATTTTGACATGGCGCAGATGCACATTCATCCACATCTAACAAAGAAATAATAAAACAAACTCTAATCAAACTGACATAAAACAATCGAAAACTTAATTTACAAATAATTAATCAATCATACCAAACATACTACATTTAAATATATACACTTACATACGTAAAGTTTATATAAAATAGTCTAAAATAATTTCTTGTATGAACTGTTAAGAATAACGCGTATAATATTTGAAGAAGGTTTTAAAAGCATGATGGAATACAAGATGTTCGATGCGTGTGGAATGTACGTAGAGGTAAGGTCAGAGGTCATGGCGTGTCTTGGCGTGGTTTCACTGGAATAGTTCGCGTTCTGATACTTTATAATGATGCACAACATTTAACTATAGAAATATTTTCATTACAACATTGCATCTTTTGAATTTATTTTTTGTTACTGGTTTTCTACAGTATTTTATTTGTTCTGTTAAATATTAAACGATATGTTGATCGGTAAAATAAAATTTATTTTTAATTGCAAGTTTGCCAAAAGCAGCGTTTTTCAAACATTGGATCGCGACACCAAATAAGTGGTACAGCAACACGAAACAGATTATGAAATATAATTTTTTTGAATAGTTAATTAAATTTACTACATGAGAATTTACACCGAACTTCCGAAAGTATCAATAAAAACTTTTTATTTGTTGATGGCTGTAAAATATTTCCAAATTTGTCCTCTTTTAATATATATCGTAATTTATATCTTTACAATTTATTTAATAAGAACATTAAAAATATAAAGTAAAAAAAAATGTAATGAAAATGCAATTAATTTGATGCAGCTCACTGTGAAAGTGGCTGCAACTATTTTCCGACAAGTACTTCTTTATATAAAACAATATTACATATTATTCAAGCATGATAATCTCTGATGCATATTACATTCCATACGATAACTAAAACAGGGAGAGAAGTTAACTTTTTTTAAGACTCATAAAATCCACGATAAATCTGTTAGACTCTCAAGTGGTCGCAGCAGTAAGTATTATTCAAGAATGTGTGTATTTTCAAAAAACATTAAATGTCACTACAACATTATTTATGGTTAATTATCAACCTCCACTTTAAAATTGTAACTACTCTAAATAAACAAACACTGTAAAACACACAACAAACAATAAACAAACAAAGAAATTAAATTAACTTTCTTACCGACTCGACAGTCCGGCCCTGTCCAGCCAGGGGCGCATGAACAAGTAAATGTTCCACCTGGGTCCTCCTGACACGTTCCGCCATTTTTGCAAGGCGCTGGAGCGCAAGGATTGTCCACGATTTCACAATTTGTCCCGGAAAAACCTTCCGGGCATGTGCATAAGTACTGATCAGGAGCTGTGTTCTCGCATGTGCCGCCATTTTGACAAGGTTCATGTGTTCCGCAATAATTTAGATCTATCAAATAATTCATAAAATATTCATTAAAATTGGACTTCAACAACAAATTTTTACAAAATTAAAAATATAAATTTAATAAGTCTTGTTATCGACTACAATTATATTAAATCTTTGTACAGAATTTAAATTTATTTCTAGCAGTATGTATAATGCTTTGGATATCATTCCCTTGTAAATCAATGACGATAAACCAATTTTCAATTTAATATTATAAAAAAGCTCTTCCAAAGTTATATGAATTACCATTTTGTATTACAATGTTGATGCAAAAATATTTACAACATCTTTTAAAAGTCCTTTTAATGCACTTTTTAATGTATATATTTCAAATTGTTTCAAATTATTTTGCAGTTTTATTTATCTTTGTTTTGATCTTTTAAGAACAAACTATATTTGATAAAAATAGTGAATAATAATTTGAAAAAAATTTTAATAAGCGCTTTTACTGAAAAAATAAAATTTAAAAGAGTTGTAAATACAAAATTCACATTTTAGTTGTAAATCCCAATTAATTAAGTCGCTTTAAATTTGAATTTAACTAAAAATACTATTTAAATACTCCCAATTGAACAAATAAATTTGATTCTTATTTCGATTTGATTCTGTAAATAACCTTTTTATCTATAATTGTAATCATATATATTGAGAAAAGTAATCAATAAAAGAAATCACCAACAATAGAAACACTTTCACTAAAAACTAACTTCAATTAAAGTGCAATTTTAACAATATCCTAAAAAACATCAACAAACTAAAAAAAAAAAACAGTGTGTGTGAACTTCACAGATGTATACAATGAATCAATCTTCACCAACTGTTATGCAATATAAAAAAAATACTTCAAGTGTCCCTTGTGATACAGTCAGCTATTCAGTGGTTAAAAACATAAAAAAAAACTAGAGGCACACAAATGTTTTGAAATGGACCACAAGATCTTAAATGTGACACAAATTTCAATAGAGGTATGATTTAAATATATAATGCAGGAACTAACTAGGGAGAAGTGCAACGAACTGTGACCAGTATTGTTTTGTTCCCTAAGGGACACTTTGAGGATACGCAATTCTGAGTTGACAGCCGAGGAAATTTGGGTTGTAGCTTAATTGAAATGTAACTGAGAATTTATTTTTTGCCATTACTATTGTTACAGCGCATGCAAATTTGATATATTTTTCCCCTGTTATATAATAAAATAGATCCTTTATGAAAGAGATTTTGTAAATGAAAGATAAAATGAATGATGACATGAGATTATTGCAAATTAATAAAACTAAATACAAAAATTTAGTTTTATTATCAGTTTTTATTTACTATTGATTGATTTTTAATATAAAACTAACGTAAAACTTTCAAATATTGTTAATAAAATAAATTTAAAAAAGTGTTACTCTGATAATAAAAGATATTTTTTATTCCACGACTTAACTTGGATTTATTCTCGAATTAGTGGTTAATCTTTGTTTATTATTATCAGGATAAGTGTTAAAAAATGTTAGTTTATTAAAAATATAATAAATTGATATTTTTGTTTGTAATTTTCTAGATATAATTTTTAAGAAAGAATTACACATTTAAAAACAATCTAATAAGGAACAAATTTATTAAGTAAATCTGAAAGGATAAAATTAAGAGAAAAAACAAAACAGATCACAATATTAATTCATTATCACAAGAACAAAGGAGAAAGCAGGTATTGGAGAAATAGTTTCTCATCTACAACTGGAATTTAATCTAAAATTAAATAAGTTTCTAATGATTTACGGTACAGCGCATAAAATTTAACCATATTACGTTTGTTAATTTTGTGCCTATTCTATTTAAAAATCCAATTAACCCTATACATATGCAATTACATCCGATATCATACATAAGTTATATAAGTGAAATAATACCGAGTATTTATAGCGTTAACAATTTATTGCTACCTAAATTAATATTTTTTCTTATTTGATTCAACTATTAAATAGTTTAATTAGGTTGTGACACATAACTACAACCATATATATAACCTGAGCTAACTTTATTTTCATTTTTAATTATCATTCTAATCGAATCAGGTTTGCTGTAAAGGCAACCAGTCAGATTATTGTAATTAAATTTTGAAATAATCAATGGTTCTTAAATGTTTATTATCAAACGGTATTTTATCAAAAAGCATTATTTTTATAACTAAATAATCAACAGATATAAAATCGATTTATGAAACATAATGATAGATAATAATATTTTAAGTCAAATACAGTAAATTCTAGATTATCTAGGAAAACGAGTAATTATCTATTTCAGTGGTTCTAAATTTTGTCTTTGTCACGGACTCTCTTTAAATATTTTTGTTGCTACTTAACTCAAGATTTAAATATTGATGAAAAGTTTCTTATGAAGGGTCTTAAAATTTGGAGAGAAAAAAGTAAGATCACAGCATTTCTTCAAGTTTACAAATCCTTAAATATTAAAAATAATACAATAGATTTGCCTCGATTAAATTTTGAACTAATTTGGAATTGTACGAAGCATGCGCAGTATGGTACATTACAAGCTAAATCCACATTGCGCATACCTCAGACAGTTCTAAACTGCTTAAAAACTGATTTGATCGTAAGTTGAAAAAAAAAACCTCATATCTTCTATAATTTCAAATACTCAATGCACATGTTGCAATCCCATAAATCAAGATCCATGAGAATGATATCATTAATCTAGCAATAAAAAATTTAACCCTTCAAACACGATGATTACCCGGACAAATGTTCCACATATCTCGAACAATACACGATCAATTATCACACATTTACAGAGTGATTCTAAAATAGAAAGAAGGGGTTAAATTTACTAAACCAATTTTAGTCTCGTGTATACAAGATTCAACCCCCTAATGTAGTTACAATACTTTATGATCAAGTGGTATTGTTACCAATCAGAACGGGGGACCTTTAAATGCTTTACACATTTAATCCGTACAATGACTGTGAAAAAAAGATAAATTTTGAAATTGTCATAATAGTTGGAAAAATTTGACATGTGTTGAATTGTTTTTCATTTTATTTTTTATTTCTGTTGTACTATACTATAACAAATGTAACTAGAAAATACATTAACCCCCGCATTCATAAAACTTTTCATTAAATATAATAAATCATTAACACTATTGTTATGGGATTCTGTAAAATGATTACTAGGTTACATTTTATAAAAGTTGTTAAACATTGCACGGAATCTCAGCATTTACTATTTAATGATCCGAAAAGTTTTATGTATACGGTGGTTAATATCTTAAAAACAAGATTAAATTTCATCTATCTGTAGATTCCAAACAATAAAATGTTTTACACATATTAACACAAAATTTGATTAGTATAACCTCTCTCACTCCAATGGCACTACAGCCCAAATCGTGCCTTAATCTCAAGTATCGCTTGTTTTGTGACACTTTTTCGAAACTGCAAGTGTTTAATGCCTAACATTGTTGTATTTTTTTAATTTTACGACGAACTACCACGGCTACCACGATTGACAGTATACTGATACTGATTAGT
This sequence comes from Clivina fossor, assembly GCA_963966155.1. NCBI lineage: Eukaryota > Metazoa > Arthropoda > Insecta > Coleoptera > Carabidae > Clivina > Clivina fossor. The sequence goes on from OZ014558.1 coordinate 4,615,208, forward strand.
ATACTAGAAATTCTTTAAATTTAGCAAAACAAAACAATACTGGTTATAATAACATTATAATAAAATGCCCAAATTATAAATTGCGTAACAGATTTCTTTAGAGAAAAACAAATTAATTGGATTTCAATGGCATTCATTAAATAAGAACCACTACAATAATATAATTAGTATAAACATCAAATTTTGTTATATTAGATTTTTTTTTATGTAAATATGATGATAATAATTATTGTATTCCAACTTTTGAAATACGATTTATCTTAAAATCTAAGATATTTAAACGAATGTTTACGTCAAAAATTTTATCTATTTAGGGCATAACAAGTTCAAGCAAATTTTAAAACATCTAAACAATTTAGTGATTCCAAAAAATTTTGCTAGATGTCTAGTTTCATAAATTTTCAGAGAATATAAAAACAAATAAATCTTGGGCATCTAAAAATCATATGATATCTTTCTTTATATAAAAAAAAATTCGTTATTTTTTTAAAGTTGAGAAATAAACTTAATTTTTTTTACCTTGATCACAAAGAATACCGCCCCAATTTGTGTCGCAGATGCATTGCCATGAAGAGCCATTACAGTAACCATGTTTACAACCGGGATATGGTTGACATTGGTCACAGAATTCTCCGCGCCATCCTGGTCTACATCTGAAATAAATACAAAAAAATAAATAATACTACTGTATACTGATTTATAAAAAAAGCTACGCGTACTTAGGAAATTTCAATTATTATAGTATTAGAAAAATTTATATTTAATTTGTCGTCACGGCAACCGGACAGCATTATTTTAATTTCCTTAAACATCAGGATATTTTGTTTTAATCCATTTCGATAAATTAACATATAACTGTTAATTAAACAGTAGTAGTAGAACAAAAAATGACATTCTACCTTGCTTTTGTAACTTTTTCCATACTTTATATATATATATATATATATATATTTAGAAACTCACATACAAATTTTTATTGTATGATAATTATTTTATGAATATTTACAGCCACTTTTTCCTAAGAACAATATTATAAATTGAAGTCACTTTAAAATAATACTCAAAATCTCCAAAATATGAATTGGTTATTTCTAGTCATTTAATTCTACGTATATGACACCACTATAATTTCATTATTAAAAAGGCATAAATTTACATTCTTAATTTTATCTAACTCTCTGCCTTTAATAGTCCCCAAGCAACAGTAATTAATAAAGAAAATTCTTAAATTTATATTGTTTTGCTGCGTATAAAAAATGAAGTAAAAAATCTTTCAATAAAAAACATTTTAATTTAGCTTATGAGCTATTTAAGTTAAGTTAAATAAAACAATGTTAACTTGTAATAGCAATTGGAAAACACTATTTAATTTTAAGTATAACTTAAAATAAAACTTCATCAAAAGAAATTTTTAACTGTTATTTTCAATAATATTCCTCAACTAACCTACTATAATCAGTTGAGCAGAAAAAAAACCCATAAAATTAATTTAATTTTTAATCTTTCGTTAATCAATTTTTATTAGGAGTTACTAATGATTACAACAACAAAAACGTTTTTGTCACACTTTGACTTAAGTTTGTCGTGCAAACTTAAATGTTCTTTGGAAGACGAACACTGAGTTCATTAAATGGAAAATTCAGTTATAAAATTTAATTAACGCATAAAACAAGACATTTAATGAAAATTCATAGTCGTAAAACCGAGCTTAAGTTGAAGGTAGATAAACACAAGATATCAGGAGGCAAAGTAAAATGTATAAGCACCAACTTGATATTAACAAGATCTAGATTAGAGTTAACAACGTTGAAGTTGCAAACTCTGGTTACATCGCTCACTTTTAACATTGGTTTAGATCAACTTCTTTTTTTTTCTTCTCTTCCTCGATAAAAAGAGTTCGTTTCTAGGCAATCTTGTATATTATCGTGCAGAAAATGTTCTGATTATATTAAAACTAGATTATACATTTAGATTTTTTTATGTTAAATGGAGTTATTAAGTCAAGAGTAACTAGATATTTTTATGTTCCCATTTATTATAATTTAATTTAACTGGAATTTGATGAAAAATGAATAATCAGCGTGTAATTTTATCATTTTCGACAAAATTAATTTAGTAAAAATAATATTGTAATTATTTCTTCATAAATTCAATGCTATTATCGGTAGTATAAATATTTGAATCGAATTATTTAATTAATTATTGAATTCATATTGAGGAATTAAATTAGGTGCCTTAAAATACTAATGATTTAAGCCTTTTGATATACTTATAAGATAATTTGAAATTTTGAAATTATTATTAAAACCATAACACAAAGATTTACAAAAACTGCTCTCTTGTTTACTTCCAGTTTACGAAAATAGTTAGGAGCATACAAGGCATAGCCGAAAGTAACATAAAAGCGAGGACAACAAAAAAAAATCTGCTTGTGATTTTTCTAAATCCTTAACAAAACAAAATTACCTATTTTAAAAAATATAAAATTGATAATTGAGAACCTGCGGAAAAGTATCATTTTCTAAACCAAACAGACTTCAGAAAAATGTTATTTTCTAATTACGTATTAGAAAAAATAAATTTACAATTTCTTTTATTTTTTTCATTTACTTTGTAATAATAATTTCTACTAATTGTAAACGCGTTTTCTCTATTTTCTTTAACTATAAATACAATTATATTTCTATGACAATATTGCAAACTAAGTTTTTCTCTTTCGTGTACTTCTTTATACAACAAAAGTACATATAAAACATATCAAATAAAAAACAACAAAACATTTAGAATATTTAAATCATCCTCTTCTGTTGAAAGACTAAATTAATTTAACATTTTTTGTCCAGAATTGTAATCAACATAATTGAAAGCTATAACACAGTAGACAACAAAAACTTGACAGTTTGCGGATGAAAGCGAATGCAACAGTAAAAGAGAAACTAGTTTAGACAAAGACGGAAACGAATAGTCGTACAGCATAATATTACAGAGGAGATTATTCGTTAAGCCTCTAAAGAAAATATTAAGAATAGTTTTTGCCAATTATATAGTTAACAGGCAATAGTTTAAATGTTTTTAAATCAACTTAGTATGATCTCTGTATTACTGTGGGAAAGTAAATATAGATATTATTTTTTAAATATGATTCTTATACGACTTATTAATTATTGCACGATAAGTTTGGTCGTTTATTAGATTAATAATTATAACTTAGTTTGCATTAAGTTTTTGTTAAAGTCGCTGAAATTACTAAAGAAAATAATATCGTCTGTAAAAAAAAATTGATTATGATTATAAAAAGTTATATAAAACAATTTTGCGGTTATAGTTATCTGTGGTTAACTCAGTAGTTAATATTGCTAACTCCCTTCAATACATATAATTAAAAAGAGTAAACAATATTAACTACTGAATAACCGCAGATGACCATAATCGCAAAAAAGCGTTTATAGTATATTTTTATTACTTTGAATAAAATAAGTGGTATAATATCTGTAGCGTTACAGTATGTTTGGTCATTTTCTGTTAAATGAAATTTTACCACTTTCTCGCTCGCTCACTTGCCCGTCAAATTTTGTGACCATAAACCTAAGTTTACATGGAACGATTTTACCGGTAAACTTGTAAATTTGATTTAAATAGCACGAAAAATTTTCCCAGTAACATTTAGTCATTTTAAAAACATAAAAAGTTACTAGGATCTGGTATGAAATATAACAACCAGTGTCTAATTTTTCTTTTGTTTTCAATATTAGTCTTTCTTCATAATACGTAAGAATACGAGTGCAATATCCATTTTTTTCAAACAAATAAAGATAGCTTTGATTTTAATATAAGTCTAACCTAAATAACCAAAATTAGATAACTGAACTTATGATTGCAAAAACATAGAGTTGGTTATACTGTTTTTCAATAAAAATGCTTATTTAATAATGAAAACAAAGATAATTCAAATTATATTTGACATTTGTAATTGTATTGTCAAAGATGAGAATTATATATATATATATATCTATACTCAGATACTAATAAAATATTTTTATTTAATTATTGAATATATTGTAATGTGAATTTGGGCTAAAAAATAATTATGTTTCGGATACGAAATTAAGATTTTTAATAATTCGATTTTTCTAATAAAATAAATTTTAGAAAATTCAAATCAACGCCCGTTATAATTCCGATGAAACTACGAAAATATATTATAAAACATTATGAATAAAACATCATCTTATTATATATAAGACATTTTGTTTAAAATATGAACAACAACATTCTAACATATTCCCTATATAAATAAATTTGATCAGATATGCATAACTGTACTATTTAAATCAAATATTTATTTATTTATCGACATATTAAATATTGAATAACGCATAAATCCAACTAATTGATGCTGCCCAGGTGCGTGTGTATTCAAACAGGTTCTTAGGAATTAGCTTTTTTTTTACTACATAGCATCTCAAAAAAAAGATCAGAGAAAAAATTAGATAGAAATTAATAATTTTATATTCTAAATAAACCTACATTCCTTGTCTTGGCGAGCGTAATTTTAAATTATGCGCATTTATTACGTACACTAGTAAATAAAAAGAACTTGTTACAACAACGTAAAAATAACGAATTGAATAATTATTTTACAGCATAATCCACAATGACAAATCGTCAAGTTATTAGTTTAGTTAAAAACAACATCCGGGGTGCCAATTACAACGGCATTTTTTTTTTGTTTTTTTCTGTGATTTAGTGACAATTAAGTGTAATTACTGCTTGACATTTCGATGTAATTATGAAGTTTTGCACATAAATGAAGCTGAAAGAATTTAATTGTCAATGACAATTTGTTTTAAAATGCAGAAAAACTTAATGCGAATTCAAGACATATCTAGATTTGTACTTATTTGTTGAAGAGTTAAGTGAAAAAAAATAAAAATAATTTCAGTTGTACTACTTACTCGCATTCTCCTGGCCGATCACATTTTCCATGAACGGGATGACAGCCTTTTTTACAAATAGCTGAAAAGAAAAAATAAATTAAAATCTTATTAATACTAAGTAATTTGTTAAAACTATATTAAATATTTTTTGGTATTTCCAATGAACATTATATATAGTTTGAAATTTAGATCTACAATTATTATATAAATTAGGTGCCCCTGATATAATTCATGACAATATTATCATTCTTAACGACAGAAAAATATAATGCACGACAAATATATTAAATATTGACAAAATATGTATTCTAACGACAAAAAATTTAAAAGAACGGCAAAATATTTGTTCCAACGAGAAAAAATGCAAGTAAACGACGAAATATTTGTTCTAATGAAAAAGCAAATAAATGTAAATATTACTACCTATGAATAAACCTGTTAAAAATTAATTTTTTTTACTAGTCTTTTGTTGCAATGAGTCATATCAAAATCAATATATATATATATATATATATATATATATATATATATATATATAAAATATATAAAAATATAATACACGACAAATATATTAAATATTGACAAAATATGTATTCTAATAACAAAACATGTAAACGAACGGCAAAATATTTGTTCCAACGACAAAAAATGCAAGTAAACGACGAAATATTTTTTGTTCTAATGAAAAAAACAAAAATGTAAATATTACTGCCTATGAACAAACCTGTTAAAATTAAATTTTTTTACTAGTCTTTTGTTGCAATGAGTCATATCAAAATCAATATATATATATATATATATATATATATATATATATATATATATATATATATATATTTTATATATATATAATTTTGTCGTAATTTTTGCATTTTTGTCGTTGTACATACTAGTTTCGTCATTTTTGTCGTGTAATATATTAATTTTGTTGTGCCGTTACATATTCCCCTTATCAATTAATAAACTATAGCAATCAACATTAAAATTCATCATTATTTTGTCTTTTTTTCCAATTTGTAAACCGTGCTATAGCAATACCCGTGTTATGTTAAGCATTTCTGTGTAATTCTATAATTCTATTATTTTAAATAATAATAGAATTATTTTAATAAATATTTATCTGATTTTAAGCAGGATATTGAATAGATTGTATCAATTCACTAACCGTAAAACAAGAAAGCTGAAATAATTCTATTTTACTGTGATTTCTATCTAATTTCCATTTAAATTAAAAAAAAAAAATAAATTAATAATTATTATAAACAGCTATTTCACATAATTTCTAATTACTTTATGGTTAATTTGTTAAATCGTATTAACTTTCATTATAATACACATATTTCTTTGTTATTATTAATCATAATAAAATATTATTATTACTTTCACGTACAAATGTGTGCAAGAAATAATTTCTTTTATAAAAAAATGAAACAAGTATTTTTAAATACATTAATATGTACATATTAATTATTAAATATTTATTGCAAATAAAGATAAAAATATTATAATAATAATTCTCTTTTTGCTAATATGCTTTTAAATATAGAAATTTGTTTATAATTTCAAAAAAAAAAAAACAAATAAACCGGATACTGGATAGTGTCAAATATTTTTTTAGTGTTAGTAAAAGAATTATACATGTGTATATTACAATTTTGAAAAAAAAAATTCAACATAAAACGTAATGAAATTTTTTAAAATGAGGGAAAATAATAGTGTAAAATAGAAATGTAACTTACAGTTTTCGCAACCGGATACTGGATAGTGTCAAATATTTTTTTAGTGTTAGTAAAAGAATTATACATGTGTATATTACAATTTTGTAAAAAAAGTTCAACATAAGACGTAATGAATTTTTTTCAAATGAGGTAAAACAATAGTGTAAAATAGAAATGTAACTTACAGTTTTCGCAATTCGTTCCCTTCCAGCCTTCAATGCACGCCTTATCACCGTTCTTATCGCATCGGTAGTGGCCGAATTTATCGTCGCGCGGTCGACAAAATTTAATGCACGTTGCATTGTAATAGTACAAATCGCACTGCACACGCACCCTGTATGTTATCTTTGCCACTTTGCCGTAATGATTCAATGTATGCCAATCAGCGCTTGGTAAAATTATGCCCGAGTAGGTGGCTTCTTCGATTATACTGTTGTAGGCTGTAACAAAAGAAATATTCGTTGAGATGAAAGGGCAAAATATGCAGGCAGGTATTTTATGCACACATAAACCATTAATTGGTAATGTGTGGTTCTCAGAAATGCATAGCGTCCAAATTGCACTATTACAAAAAATACTAAATTACTGTAAATAATACGCAATTTTACTTAAATTTTCTTTATAATCTTATATATATTAAAAAGAATTTATATATATTTTTACTTATCAAATACATGAATTATACATTTATTTTTATATGTTTTGACAAAGATACTCATAATATTGAGTAAGTATATTTGATTTAAACTATTTTTACATAATGTGTTAAATTTGTAATGAATTCTTGTTTGTTTTTAATTATGAGAATTGTATTTATATTTATTTGATATTTTTCTAATAAATGCTTTCTTCATTGTCTTTTTAGCGACTTGATAAAGACTCGAATGTTGGTCGAAAGCTCGTCAAATATAAAACAATGAGTATTTAATTAATTTAAATAAACAACCTTGGCTGCTTTTCCCATCAATTTTTTTTTCTTTTTTCATATATATATTTTACAAATTTATTGCATTTTAGTTAAAACAATTATTTGAGTATTGTATATAATCAATAAAAAATAAATATATTAAATAAATATTTGAATAAAACAATTTAACATTATATATCTCACGTTCACAGAGTTGCAGAGTTCTGCAAGTACACGACACCCGTATATGTCACAAGATTATGCGTTAACGAATTAAATTAAATAAATTGGTATTCTATAAGGCAACAGTTCTGTTTAGAATTCCACCATAAATTGTATTTTTTTATTAAACATATAAAAACCAAAAAATATAAACATGTCGTAGAAAAACGCGATTAAAAAATTATTAAAAAATATATTTGGTATTTACCTGGTTGGGAAAAATTATTGTGGTCCACAGCTTGCAGAATAAGTGTAAAAGACCTCTGTAACAAACAAAACAAAAAACAAATAAATATACATATTTTTATTAAATATTTTATTTACAAACTAATAAAATAAAATTAATTCAAAAAAATGTTTTAATTATATAGAAAAATAATGTAATTATAATCAAATAAAATTAAGAAAACATTAAGTATAATAATTTAAATTAAAAATACTATTTTCTATACAAAATTATTTAAATCATATATATAAAATTCATTTTTTTTTGGTAATATACTTATAGAAAACGAATGAATTTAATTTTTTTTAAATTCGATCATAAAATATTATAAATGTAACTTGCAAAGATTTCATAATTTTGTAGTTTTGCAAATATTATTTTAAGGGAAATTATGCAATGACACAATTTAAGAAAATATGCAATTTGTAAGCGGATACTAATAAAGATTTAAAGATAAAATATTTTTATGTCTTTTCTCGTACACAAACAAATTAACTTTTTTTAAAGTTCCAATTTCTTTGCATAACTGTCATTTAAATTTTGACTTCAATATATAATTTAGTGATATATGCTGTGCCATTTTATACAACAAAATAAATAATTTACAATAAAAACTTTCAGAACTCATTTTATTAAAATAAAAAGATTTTAGGATTTAGTTCTGTTTTAATATAATGAAAAAACGATGATTTGAAGTACTGTATGTATATCTCCATCAAGAAAAATGATACAAATGACATTTACAGTAAATAAACACAACATAACATAACATCAATCAGTATGACGGCACTGTTTTAAAGAAAATTTGATTTCCTTCAATTAAAAATTTATAAATGTCATTTGTATCATTTCTCCTGATAAAGATATATGTTGAGTACGTTGAAACGTCGATTATTAATAAATATTAATACAGAACTACAACCTAAAGCCATTTTATTTAGAGAATAACACAAAAAAACATTGTAAAACATCTTCATTACAATAGCAAGAAACACTTGCAAATAAGTTTGATATCTCTATAAATAAAAATATACTGCAAATATATTTATTTCGATTTTTTTTGTCAAAAATCAGAAAAAATGTAAAATTGTAACTCCTTAAATCAATCTGATTTATGGATCCGTTCTGTTCACATTTATAAGACCCTCTAAAGTTACAGAATATTCTGTCTTTTATCAAAAGAATAACAATTCAATTTACTAGATAAAGATAAAAAAACAAAGCATCTTATAGAGGTGATCAGAATAGATCCATTAGTTTTGTAAATTGTATTTGTAAATGTTTCAGAACTTACATAATAAAATAAAATATTAGTATGTTATTGTTTTGCTTAGAAAATAAAATAAATAAAATACATAATGTAGAATTAAATAAAATTATAATAACAATTTCCGTTTGATTAGCAGAAAAATATTCTATCCAATTACTTACAATAGAATAAAGATTTTTTTTGAATGTAACGCTTGTCGTTTCAGACATTAATTCTATGACAGAAGTACTTAATTAGACATATAAACGCTATTTGAAATATAACATTGCGTCGAATAGTATGAAAACAAAGTCATTACTGCACGGTTAGTTTATAGCTACGGCTCTGTAATAACTTTTTAACTTTCTTACAGTTAAAATAAAATCATTCGTTCCAGCCAGAAAATCATTCTCCACTGCAATTGAACCAACCAACCAACCAGGCTAGCTTAACCAACCACAGAATCAGTAAAAGATTTCAAAGTCTTATTTTACAACCATGAACATTCAATTCCAAGCGAGCAACTGTTTCGATTGTCGATTGTTATTTGTGTAATTTCACTTTTGTTGTTCTTTTTTTATTCCTTCTTTCTCTTTCTCGCTCCCTCTCGTTTCGTTTTTATTTGGTTTGTTGTGTTCTTTTTTTTTCTGTATCGTTACTCATTTGTTCGCATGATTAATTTGATCTTTAATCAATTCAGACGGTAGACGGTTGAATTTGATTGTGCTGTACGACTATAAACATTTTGCGTCTATTGTTTAGCGCTATACTCGTACGAACCTATTAATTTATGTTGAACGTAAAAACAACTATACCGATTAGGTTGCTATACATTTAGACTAGGCACATCAACTTCTTATATTTTTTTTTGGCTTCCGGTTCAAAAGTTAGCACATAGTTAGAATATTTTGGTAATTCTGTGCCATGTAAGTTATTCATCAAGTTAGTTAATTTATATTTTGAAAAAAAGAAAAAAACAAAGAAAACATTAGTGATATTGAAAGTGCATTTCTGAGCTGCATGATTAAAGCTGGATAAAGCTGATAATAGCTAATTTATCTGAATGGTTTAGACTCTTATGGTATGTCAATCTAGAAGAAACAGTTCTAAAGAGGACAAATCTAAATCATCCAGATAAATCTGCTATTGCTCAACATGCTCAAGAATATTTTCATGATGTAAAATTCGTAAATACTGTAAGACCCATCAATATTAACAGCAGATTGATAAGAGAAACAATAGAAATTTATAAAAAAAAATAACATGAATCAGTGTAAAGCAATTGATTTAAACAAAATTTGGCTTCCTTTAATTAAAAATTTAAATATTTAATGATCTAGTTACTTATTTTGTTACCTAGTAACTTGTTTCTATTTTTTGTTTATTTCCTGTAAATATCATTTGTATCTTTTTCCCTGATAAAGACGTACATTGTGCGTCGAAACGTCGATTATTTTAAACACAAATTAGTTATAAGTTTAGTAAAAAATCTGTGTTACTTTTTGACTAAATGTGTGTAAAAGTATTGCCTAATAACTGATTGTGCAAAAGTTTAAAAGTAATAAGAATAAAAAAGCATGAGTGAAAGATATTATAAATGTGGTTAAAGCAAAACTTGCCTGAATAAAAATGTTTGCCAGAAAATCAAAAATCTAAAAAGTTTGTGCTACACGTTTCTATTGAAAATCTTATTTATTATAATTATGATTAATTCTAGGAATATATAATTCTATTGATATTGTATTACTAAGTTAACCTGAATTTATTTTCGAGGTAGCAGTTAACCTCTATTTATTATTAGCAGGGTCTGTTTTATATTTATTATGATAATCATAGCTAGTTTTATTTACTGTATTTTTACTGAAAATTTGGTCAATACCGAACGCTAATATGTAAATTTGGAAAAACTGCAAAAAAAAAACCTTTCAAATATAATATTTAATACAACAATGTAATTTGTGATTGATAAATATATGCTATGTATTAGAAAATATTGCCACAAATTGATTTAATTCCGATTCGATTTGCGAAAGACTAACGGAATTCAACTATAACTGCAATTCGACATTATGCTAGGTTACATACCAGCACGAAACCAATCTGAAACTCTTTTTGAAACCATAAGAATACAACAATATCGACTTATTGTTCGCGCAATAACAATTCACAAATCCAATATTATCAACACAGCTAATCTCGCTTGCTCTAAACACATTGCAAAAAAGCCACAACTCTTACAAATTCTCTTATAAAAGAAAATATCAGTTGCATGGAATTCTGGCAGAAATTCAAAAAAAAAAAAGAAAAAGAATTAATAAACTATCCATTTTATTTTAACAATGAACTGTAAAAAAATTGATTTTTACACCTTGTCATTAAAACACGATTAACGAATTTTTGACACATAATTTTTGCGAAAGTCAGATAAAATTTTGCTTTATTTCTTAATTGGATTGAAAACGCGAAATAACTTAAACATATTTGCGAGTTTTCTTTTTTGTTTTGTTTATTTCTTTTATCATAAAACACCACACAAAATTGCTATGATACAGTGCAAGTTGGAAAAATTATAGAAACAGAATTAGGACAGATATTATTGTAGTGTTTACAAGTCCATTGTAAATTCGTTTATGCTTGGTTTTATTGTTAGTGAATACAATTTGAACACTTAATTTAGAAAATTAATACAAATATAGTGTCTTACTTAAATTGATTATGCTTGACAATATATTGTTGTCAATTTTTTTCAAAATATTCTTTTATTCTTAATTTTACACTATTAGAAATATTTAGTCACAAATTCTCACATATTTTCTACTAAACGTTATGGATACTTATGATTATTTATTTTTTCTCTTTTATTTGAAAATGTAAATGACTTACACGTAAAGGTTAAAAAAATAGAAATACCCAAGCTAGGATTCTACAGCTTATAAAAAATTTCGAACCACTGAAACACAGTCTACATCAGTTTAGTGATACAAAGTATTATTACCAGAAATCATATTTTTAAATTTTGGTGTGAGCGAGGTGCAAACCAAAGACTCTTGAAATTCTACTTCGACACGTTATTACTGGCCAACAAGAGTTTGTGTAATATTTATAACAGATTTTCACCTATTCAGACACAGTTAACATGAGTTCAGCCTTATAAATACTAAAATTAATTTTATTATGAATTCTGATAAATTGGCAACTTTTAGTATAATTTTAAAAAAATTTAAAATTATAGAAATTTCTTTTAAAAGTATATATAACAAAAATCATTATTTTTATCAAAGTTATATAACTGATTCAAATTGAACTAAAACAAAAATAAAAAAACTTACTAAATTTTTTAGAGAAACTATTTCATTAGCACGATCCAAATAGTTAAAAAACAAATCAGCATCAATGATAATTATTGTCAATGATAGAATCGTGATTTCACAAAACAAAACAAAATCGCATATTTGTTACGTTAGTTTTTTCGTTTGTTAAGCAATGTTGTTGTTATTCGAATCGAAAAACAATTGTTTTCACAGTGCTAAATGTCGAAGATACAAGATTAAAATAATCTAGATACATTTTTTTTTTTCTAATACAATAAAATAATAGAGTGCCTTGAAAATCAGTTCTCAGTTTTATATTCATTACATAATAAATATTTCAAAAATAATACTAGATATTGCGGCTGAATAGAACAAACTGAAAATTAAAAATATTGATGAAAAAAAAAAAGAAGTTAATTCTAATTTCACTGAAATATCTTATTATCAGAATTAAAATATTTGCTAAAATAATTAATTTCTTTAAAATAATTTTTAGGTCAAACTTTAATAAAACTCATTAAATTTATATTTAATTTTTTTTTTTAATTACATCATTTATTAACCAATAAAACCGACAATGCAAGATTCAAAATAAAAATCTTTCAAGTAATTGCTAGTAAAAAAAAATGCAACTTGTTTAAATATATATTTTTTGCTTTTTTAAAATAAAACAGTTTTAAGTAGGCTATTAAGGCAGATTTCTGTCTTTTAAAATCGTTTAATAGTGCCGTGTGAATATGTTTTTTTTTTTGCATTGCGCATGCTCAATTAAAGTGCATTCGTCGTAATAAACCAAGATAATTACGGCCTCTAATTACGACAATGCAATGAATGGAAAGGCGAATTTCGCATTGAAACAATACGTTGTAATGTCACCAAATAATGAATCAAGTGATATTTTTTTTATTGACTTTTTTGTTTTATGTTTCAAAAAATCTCGTTCACTAAAATCACTGCTGTACGGAGTATTCCATTTCTCAAAAAATCATACGTGTACACTTATATAAAGTGTCCCAAGAGAAGTTACTAAAACTAATCAGCTATTATTTTAAATATGTATATTACTTTATTTTATTATTTAAAAATATACTAATTACCTAATAAATACATATTAAAGCAATGCTTTCTGTGACGACACTAAGAGTTTTACAAATATTTTAATTTCCACTTAATCGTAGTGAACAAATAATTGAACTAGAAAATTTAATAAATTCGGAAAAATATATTCGAATCCCAGCGAGGCCAGTACATTTTTCTAAGTGTAATTAAATTGTCTAATTATATATTAGTTCACTGTGATTAAATGGAAATTAAAATATTTGTAAAACTCTTAGCATCATCGCAAAAAATATTGCTATCATAAACTATAATACAACTGACTAGGTTAATGAATGACTTAATCATGACTGGTCGAACATAGTATAATTGGAAAAATGTGTTTGTTTCATCGTGGGCTCGTAGTCTAGTGGTTAGAACGTCTGCCGCGAAAGCAGAAAATCCGGATTCAAATCCCGACAAGGCTAATTCATTTTTCCAAATTTATTAAATTTTCTAATTCACTGCGATTAAGTGGAAAATATTTGTAAAACTAATAAGTACATAATCATTAATTTATTGGATTACATTCGAATATGACAGCTGATTAATTCCCATTAACTTCCCATGGGAGACCCAGTTTAATTTAGATAAAATTCTGGTAAACATATTGATCTAATTATACCGATGAATTTAAGAATTTTGTAATAAATGGACAATTAAAAACGTAATTATAACAGAATTTTAACTGCAAGTTAAGTTAAACTACATCTTAAAACTGTCAGATAACTGAAAGTAAATCAATTTTTATTGAGGAAGTTATTACAACGACAAAGTTTTAATTGTTCATATACTAGTAATTGAATAAGTATAATTTTTTTTTCATAATATGGGATTGTATACCGTTCGGAAAGTAATTATTATAAAACCTCTTCCGCTTTAGAATAAAGACGATAAAGATTTGCGTTAATAAATAAAATTTGTTTCAGTGCTTACTATATATACATAATTTCTAAATGAAATATCTGTTATAAATCTAGTTACACTAGAACTGTACTTGAGATATAGAAGTTTGTATCGGATTCTTGGAAATTTACGGGTAAAATAATATACGGTATGTGCGCGAAATATGCACGACTTAAGTTTTCCTAGTAAAATATTTTGTTTTAAAGCAAACATCCTGTTTTAAATATGAATGAAATCGATTATCACATATCTTCAAGAATGTTGTTTTTCAACTTTTTTCTCAAAATAAAATTTATTTTGTCACCTAGTAACTTTTTCTATGTTTGTTAGTATGTTATTTGTATTATTTTTGTAAAACTTTTTCCAAATATTTCTCTGTTGTGAAATATTGGTAAACTACCAATTTCGGTGGACAAATTTGTACCAACAGTCCGAAGCTTAAAAATGAAATTTCTTAAATAATCAGTTCAACCAAATTCGTGTCCACAGGCAGACCGACAAATTGACATCATGTTAAGATTACAATACCTCCCTTACTATATGTGACGTTCGGCAAAAATTACTAAATACATTTATTCCAATTTTTTGCAGAACATATTTCAGATAGATGCTTAAATTTTATCCATATACACAAAAAGTTTTCTGTATAATATATATATATTAATTAAATATAAAAGTAGTATTGTTAAATATTATTTAAAAATAATAAACAAATTATCTAAAATTTAATCATCCAATTTAAATTAAATGAATTAGTTATTTTATACTTTTTTTACTGTTTAATCTCTAGCCAAATAAAATAAGCAATTTGTCTAAGTTGAAACAAATGTTAATCCATCAATATTAGTTAGTGACATCAAAATATTTACGAAATAAATTTCTTTGTATTTCCACTTAACGAACTCTAATAATTTACGATGTTTAATTAATAAAATCAAATAGACATCTTAACTATACGAAAATTGCTATCACACCGTTGATGATATAAATGTACAGCGATATTTCGTTCATTGGAAGGGGGAGAGAAAAGTTCAGTTCCTGCTGTGAATTTAATCTGTTCAAACTGTGAAGATTCCATCATAATTGTTTTCATATATTATCCCTCAGCTTGTATACAAAACCGACATTAGACGTGTACACATACACCTATATAACAGACGCATCGTGTCGTTTCGCCGATGTTTTGATTTGCGGTAGGTAAAGCACGTTTCCGAACCGTATAATAATATTTTATGTACGTTTTGCCACACAGTGTGTGTGTGTGTGCGCGTGTGTATGTGACAAGGCTCACATCCCAGAAAAAAGAACTAAAATAACTGTTTTATTTTCCTTACTCGGAAATACGTCATTGCAAAGAAAAAATTCGCAATAGATATTCTGCAAGTTTGTTGCTATATAATGTTTTTGTGTGATTGCAATGATCTTTTTTAAAATTAAAAATTAATTTAATAATAAATCTAATATTATTAATAAAATAAATAATATTATAAGACAATTTTAAAATAGAATAAAATTCGAAAACAACAATAAATTACAAATTATTTTATGTAATTTTACAGTATGATATTCCTTGAGCTTAAAAATCAAACAGAAAATTTTATGAAAGCAAAGGCCCGTATTCTCACCTCACTTTTTCATGAAAAAGTGCTTTTATCATTAGTTTCAAAATAACTTTTTTCTTCTGTTTTTTATCAAATATATATAGTTTTTCTATTTTTGATCATTTTTATTATGGTATTACAAATTTTTATTATAAAGTGCTTAATAAATAATTTTAAGTAAACCTAAAAAGTACTTTTAGCAAAAATCGCTTTTATAAATGAGGTGAGAATACGGGCCATTGTTATTGCTCATAGATGAAAACAATTCTTAAAAAATGATAACACAAACAGAAATCACTATTACTATAAACGACATTTTTCTTATATAGTCTAGTCCGTTCTTCACGAAAGTTACAAATAATACTCGACTGATAACATTATCAATGTTTACGAATATTCATTAATGACTAGATTTGCATGTTTGAAATAAATATAACTGAACAGTACTTTAAATTTAAGAAACTCTTAAAATAACTTCTAGTTTTTGTAACGACAGCTTATCATCGTTGCACACACACTTTTAAGAAGAATAAATAACTGCTTTTCAAAATACGAAAACAATCGCCTACACGCTGTGTCGAAAACATGGAAAACAAAATAATATTTTCGGTTTAGAAGACAATCGCGCACATCGCATCCGGTAATTGGGTGCCATCCTAGTTATCTATTCCGGAAACGTTAGAAATGTGAGATTGATCAGGGGGCCATATCGCTGTCTAACACTCGCACTACCATTTCCGTGTCCCGCCATTTTTTTTCTGAACCTGGTTTATTGGAATTTTCATTGACAACATTTTTATCACAATTTCATTCATTTATTTCTATAACAGTACTATTTATTGTTATTTAATAAATTCTTTGTAATCGTAAATGATACATATAAAGTTATAGCTATATATGATTTGTCACTGAACAATATATCCCTGTTATAATAATAAATAAAATCTTTAGTTAGCGTTTTTTGCTATTCATTTATTATATTACTTTTACATTATCATATAATATTATACTCAATTTTAAAACAATGTAAAACCATTCAGAACTTAAAAAATCATCGAAATAATTTAATATATCCACAAGTAAAAGTAATTTTAGATTATCTAAATAAAAAATTAAAAATTTCTCATATAGTTATAAATTAGTTAATCCATTTAGAAAGGTTAAGAAAAATATTATTAGCATTTAGTAATATATGCTTTAAATTGGTCCACTTTTTTTTATAAATACAAACAAATTGCATTAAATATGGTAATTTTACAAATAAATATAATTTACATTTTTAGATTAACATATCTTGTTCTATTTTATAGGATAAAATTAATTCAAACTACTTGTTTTTCGTATTAAAAAATTGAATCACTTTCCATAAAACTGTTTTTAACATAAATATTATAATCTAAAAAAAATTAAATACGCAAAATACCAAAGTTTCATAAAAATGAAATAATCAAATATAATAAATTTTGAATAAAATTATGAGAAAACCAGTAAAATTTTTATAGCAATACAAAATATTTTGTATCATCAATCAAAAAAATTATAAATTATTTTTGAAAAAGAAATGTTTTTTAAAAACACTTTTACGTATAAAAAGTATACTTTTTATCAGATTATTGTAACATAGAATAAATTAGTTAAAAAAATTATTTGAAAATATACTAAATCATCAAATTATAATAATTACAAACTGAAAAATATAAAACTGTTACTAATATTTCAATATCCTATTAGTAGTAATAAAAAGATTACAAAGAAAATGACTCCTTTTAACATAAATAAATTTCATACAATATTAAAAAGATAGTTCTTGTCAATAAAAATTTCCTGACAAAATTTATACAAAAATAAATTGTTTAAGTTTGTACAGAAATTTAAAAAAATTCTTAGTAAATTAGACTAGATTATCTGCGTAACAAAAATAAATCGAATAAAATAAAATAACGTAATAAAAATTTCAATTTATATTAAAGAAAAGTTTGTGTAAAAACATTGTTATTTAAAGTAGAAAAGATGAAGCATCTAATCGCTGAATTAGACTTGTCGAAACTAATTATAATCTCTTTAGTATTAATTGTTATCTGCGCGGAAGTAAATTGTTGAATATCATGATTATGTGTATAATTATTCCAAAAGAGCACGCGTTACAAGAATTTTTACATGCTTGCTTTTTATAAATAAAACAGTTCTTTTCAGCTGTGTCTGTCTTGCTTCTTGGGTGGTAACAGTAAAAATTGTTTTTTTAATGTCTTAGCAATTAAAAAAAGGAAATAAAAATTAAGTATGCCCGATTTGTTAATTACCTCAAGATTAATCGATCGACAATAAAAAATTGATGAATAATAAATATGTAATTTTTTCCAAATTAAAACAATGATGTTTGCCAAGTCTGGTTATTGATTTGGAATAAGTATAATAAGAAAATAAAATAAAATTTGGTTTTCTTTTATTAATAATTTATAAAAAAATTCTAATTTAGTTACTTATTTTGTTACCTAGTAACTTATTTCTATGTTCTGTTTACTTATTGTATATATTTTAAATTAAAATTAATACAGAACTAAATCCTAAAGCCTTTATATTTTAATATAATGAGTTCTGAAAGATTTTTTACTATGCTAGTAAAATTTTAATTAATATTGTTAAATATAGAAATACAAATGTAAAATAATATGTGAATTATTAAGAGGCGAAAGACTGGAAAATAATTAGTATTATGTTTTTTACTCTTCATACAAAACACAAATCTAGAATGCCAGTAATAAAACAAAAATAAGTTTTTTTTAAAAGTATTTAAAGTATACTTATTAGAAAATATAAGTTTCTATTATTGTTACATCAAGTTACACAAAAGTATTATAACCTACAAAAAAAGTTAATAGTATTATGTGTATATTAGATACTTAGACATAAATTCAATGCGTAAATTTAATTCAATAATTGTATGTATAGTATATATGTGTTAGTATGATCGCATTATAGAATATAATCTTATATGGTATGTGGCGTGATCTCTTATTGTATTTAACTGGACAAATTATTGTAAGAGATACTTGTACGTATCAGTTGTTTCAAAACAATTTCATTTGTTTCAACGACCCCTACTATTGTTTTACTTTATTAAATTATTTATTACCTATTATTTTTACAAACAATTTTCAATGACACATCAAGATATATATATATATATATATATATATATATATATATATATATATTATAAAACATATCTGCAAATAAGTACAGATAACTTATTTTTACTAAAAAATCATAAAAATTATTATTATTAAATTTTCGACAACATATTGGTTGTCTTCTTTTTTTTCTTTACATTTCAAAGGTATATCTTTTAGTTAGGATGCATTTTCGAAAAAACGTTTATTAAATATTTTCAAGTAAATTAATGAGACACTTTTTAACTTTGATAATTTCACTCTTCAAAGTTAAAAAGTGTCTTATTAATTTACTTCAATATGAAATTTCACAAAGTAACGGCCGAAAGAATTAATTTTTTAAATATTTTCAACTCTAAATGATATTTTTAACACATTTTTTTTAGCTATAGACCATGGTCCTTAAGTTATACAATACCCCGATTAAATTAACCATTTAGAATAAAAAAAATATATGTCTAAACTGTAGATAGAAGATAGAATGAATCAGTAAAGATAACAAAATAATACTATTCAATAAAAGCAAAATGTAGTTTTTCTAAAAATATATGATTTAATTAATATATAAATAAGCTGTATTTTTACTAGATTATACGATAACTTCCTGTAATACAAGTCGAACATGTAGAGAATCAGATAATATTTATAACTATGTTCGTTTAATAAAATATAATAATCTTCTTGAATCTTAAATACAGATCGTAAATAACCAGTTCACATGAAGGTCGCGCAACTTACATATATATTAAAATAATTAAAGAAGATCGTCTTCCTTATATACGCAATTTGCATATTACGTTGCATCTATTTAAGGATTAAATTGTGCATCGAAAGATACTTACATATTTTTACAAAATCAATAACCATCGTATCAGATTAGTTTTTACATAAATAATTGACGTAATTGTAAAACATCTCAAACTTCTTTCAACTTCTGATAAAATATGGTACAATAAACTATAAAATTAAATTACATTTATCCACATTTTATTAGAAGTTGTAAATTAAAAACCAAATACTAAACTATATGACAAAATTATCGATATTATGTTTCGTCTACAATATTAGAAAGAATAGTTTTCAAAAAGTAATTTCCATTAATATCAAAAAGATCACAAAACAATTTCAAAATCTAAATGCAGAGGCAGAAACAGAAGACGAAATCTTGTATCTATCAAGTATATTACATGGAATATATTATAGATAAATTTATGGATAGTATTCGACCGTAAAATTATTTTAAAATCCAAGTAAAACTTTCCAATTGTTTGGTAAAACACAAGAGCAGCGCAGCAGCAGCAGCGGCGAGCAGCCGTAAAAAAATCACATACACAACTGCGACGAAACAAGTGAAAAACAGTGAAACAGTTGAACACTTGAAAAGACTGACATTTTTATTGATTCCGATTGACAAGAATCGTCTATCAATGTCCCTTGTCCAAGGACAACATCAGCGGCGCCGTTACGGCATTTTATCCGCAGTGAAGCGAGACGAGGCAAGCGGATAACGAGAGAAAGAGACAAAGGATATATATATATATATATATATATATAATATATATATACAGTCTGTTTATAGACAAACCGATCAGGATTGCTGATTACGTACTGATAAAACACAAGTTTCTACCAGGGTCTCTACATGGTATATGTTGATGGTGAACCGTATGCGCGCGGCCCGCGTATTTTCATATCTTCGATCGTCGAATGTCGATTCGTTATAAACAAAACATACTCACTCGGGGCCGGGGCTCTCTCGCCAAGATTCTGTGCCAACCACACGCACCAAATTTACCTGCGTCGTTAAACACTGATTTAATTTATTATTTTTCTTGTTGTTTTAGTTTAGGCTTTTTTTCTCCTTCTTCTTCTTTAGTTTGATTTTTATTTCTTCGAAAGGATGATGTGGTGTGTGTGTTTCGCCTCCACAATAGTTAAACATCTTTTCCCAATCAAAATTGTTTTATTAAAACACGTATCAGTGATATTTTCATTTTGATGAGGTCAATGACTTGAGACACACTATATGCACAATTCTGATTTTCAAATGTATTATACGTTGCATAATTTACAGTAAAATTCAAATATCAATTAAATAATGTTTTCATATTAAAAAAAATATTTTTAAAAAAATATTATTTAAAACTGATAAACTTAATTTTACAAAAATACACAAATAAAAATAATTTTCAGTGTTTAATAAAATGTTATCAATGAACAATTTTTCCTTTTATTGATATTAACCTGTTGAATAGTAAAGTGTATCGATAGAATATAAATTCATTCAATAGAATTTAGAGTTATGCGAAAATGTCTTTAAATATTAAGTTAAAACAAAATATTTTAGATATAAATTTCCTTCAGACATAATACTATACAATAAGTTTAAGAGTTCTAGATAAACTATAAAAAAAATGTTATATCAGATATAATATTTAATTTTGAATGCTATTATAGGGTAACGCAAACCAAAGACCTTTGGAGTTCAGTTCAGATATGCTAATCCTCTAATAATATAGTGGTTAGCAAACTTTAACCTGCGGATGGCACACAAAATCATTTAGAAATGACCCATCAAAGTATGTATAAACACTATATAAACATTTTTATTTTGTTTTAAACTTTGTACTTAGAAAATTTGCTATTCTGATATTAAATTTTAGAACTACAAACTTCCAAACTCATGATGAAAGAAGTTCTTCTACTATATAACGTATTATTTAAAAAATTTAATATCCCCGTTTAATACTAATTTGGTTAAAACATAATATATTTTTACTTATTACAATTTCTTTTATAAAAATTGTCTTCTAAAACAGATTCGTTTTGTAAAAAAAAAGACAAAAAGTATCTAACTACTATAACATATCAAATAGCTAAATATAGTTAGGTTTTCTATTAAACGCAATTTGTTTTCTGAGCAAATTTAAGCATAATAAAAGATTTGTATTCGCTATGATGATCAGCATATGTAAATACATTATAAGTGTTAAATTAACTACGGGGACGCGACACAGCGACACGCGGATTAAAATAAAGACAGGTAAATCGGGCGTAAGTGAACGTGCGAAAAAGACAGGACAAACATAAAAAGGTAGCACAAAACGCACAAGTTTTGACCTAGACTCCGTCACACCTGTTGGCTCTAGGCCGTTGAACTAAAACCATGATCAAGAAGGCTATGACAACACATATACATATATATTTAAATTTCTTCATATGTATATATTATTAGTGTGTGTGTCTGGCTATGTGTTCGCACTCAGGCACACACATACAAAAACAAAAACAGCATATAGATAGAGAGTATTAAAGTAATATAGTCTATGGTGGACACTCACTAAGATATCTTATATGTATGTATGTGTGTGCATGGCTAAGATTCAAGAGAACTTGCGTTACCAGTTTTTCTATGTCCCATTGGCTCTTTCTATTTTCATTGCGCGACCGGACGGACGAAAGGGCATAAAATCCTTCTCTATGGACGAATCATCGTGAAAGAAGATGCGCCTCACAAATATTTTTTCTCTCGAAATGTTTACTCTTTGTATACAAAGTGTGTTTCAAAGTTTCGATATTTGTTATTAAGATTCGTTAATATTTTGTATAATTCCTGAAGATTAGGTATCGCAAATTTTATTCTTCTTCACTAAAAACACACCATTTGTGTGCATTTATCTTTTTTGACTTCAAGACAAAACTTTGGAAACTATGATATTAAAATTCTAAAAAAATATTTGTTTATTTATTCATTTTAAAAAAATCTTAAATAAAAAGATTCAATATTTATTCATAAATTAATAAATTTATAAAAACATAAAATGTTAAACGAAATAATCCATTCTAATATTAATATACTTAAAAAAAAGAAAATATGGCAGCATAATAATTGATATACATAATACTTAAACTTTGAAGAGTTTACAAATTAAAATGTGCATTAGCAGACAATTTTAAGTAAATTTGAAAGAAAAAACAACCAATTTTGTATTTTGTTTTAAATTACAAATAATCCATTTAGAATTCTGACAAATGCAAACAATTTCTACAAATACATGATTTCAAGCTCAAAATAATTAAAACAGTTGATACAAATAATAATTTTGTTGTCATAGTAAAAGAGGTAAAACTAGTTAATTAGAAGAATGTAAAACTAATCTTGAAATAAAATACATATTTGTTTAACAATAATTACATACAACATTAATAATTAATATGTCAATAAAAGGTAACTTATTATTATTTTTTATAGATTTCTCAATGATATTTATAACAAATTCAATAAAATCAATCACAGTTTGAAATAAAATGAGGGCAATCATTATCTTGTCTGTTAAAGGAATTTTCATTTCATTACTATTATTTTTTAGTAATAAATAAATTATACCATAGAAAAAAAAACACTCTAAATTTGGTATTTATTTTTTTCATCTAATCTGATTAAAAACATACGATAGAACCACTGAAACATTTAAAAAAATTATTTAATATTTTATTCTGTGTATGAATTTACCCATATGGGTTATATTTGATATCTGGTCACCCAATATCAAGACATTCATTTCAAAAATATTAATTATTTAAAATTACTAAGGATAAACTTCATCATTCACCAACAATATGAAAATAATTAAATTTGAAGAGGTACACAATGCTCAGAAGTCCATAAATCACTCTTCTTCAATTCATTCATCCATCCTTATAATACTACGAGTACTTAATATAAAAGACAACCATTTTTGACCAGTTCTTCAGCATCCAAATAAGATTAAGTCCCACTTCATTTCTGGGACAATTAATCATCTATCTCCTTAATACGCTACTTATCAAATTTATTTCATTTAATTGATACGACAGCAGCCACAGTTTATCTATATAGTTCTGTCCAATAGTAGAATCTCTCCCAATTCCGTTTTTTTTTGTAACTTTTCTTCAATCTTTACGCAATATAACCGAGATGAACAATAAAAGAAGAAAAAACAAAATTAAAACAAAACATAAACACAGTGAAAAAAAAGAAGAAAGAAGCTCTTCACATTCCATTGAATGTGCGGTGGTCGCCGGTGTATATATATGAACCATAAGCGATGCTTTTTGACAGTGGCGGCTCGTTAATTTTCAACAGGGAACAATTGATTGTATTAATTTAAATATAATTGTAAATGTTAGAAATCTAAGAATATGAATTTTTAATTTTGACAATTTACCAATTTCATTTTTTTTTACAAGTTCATATTTTTCGAGTCTGCTAATTATGCGTTTTAACTCAAACTAGACATGGACAAGTCTTGTTTGTCAAAATACTATAGAAGCTATATAGATTACTATATAATACTATCATACTACTAATACTATATAATACCTATCAACCAAAATAAAATTATACCGATATTATACAAACACAAATAAATGTCTCCCGATAGAAATTATGTGTATAAAAATAGACTGCGTAGTAGAAATATAAAAGTAGAGAAAACTCAGTTCACTGTTAGCTCTCAAAGTGTTAATTACAATAAAAAATAAAATATGATTACTACACTGAATGTATGTATCTAGTTGTCTCTTAACTGTTTAATACCAATTTTTTCTCTTCTTACAATCAGCAATTAATAGTAATTTTTTTCTTCCTCGTGTCAATTTAAAACAAGTAGATCCAAGTTTTTTAAAATCTAGATGTTTTATCATTTTTTTTTACCAAAAAGACAAGTATTAATACTTTCAAAAATTTGAATAAAAATTTTGATTGCCACACTAATTTATTAATAAAATGTTGTAAACTTTTGGGTACATATTTAGATAAATAAAACTACTGGTTAAAGAGTACTCGAACAATATCCTTTGAGACATAAACATTATTTTGTTTTGACGAGCCGACTCTGTTCACCGGAGGTAAAGGGTGAAGGAAACGGTGTATTAAAAGGGTTATACAGTGCATCTTCGGTTTAAAAACAGGTTCTAAGAGTTTCCTTTCTACTGGTAAACGAACGTTTGTATCACACAGAATCACGGCTATATCTAAATAACAATTAACAGTGTTGAGCGAAGATCTGGCTTTCGAAGTTTTTTAGTGAGGTTATAAATATCGTTAGTTAGGCCTTCTCTTCTACATTAGGTAGAAATGCAGAATTCTGCGAATTTGTTCATCTGTTGTTTTCTTTGTTTTTATTATGGTTGACTGTATCGATTTAATGGCTGATTTAAAGATATTAATATATTAATTAAATTTATAATTAGTTATTATCTCGAAATATTTTGCATATCTAATTTTTAAATAATGTATGAAATAAGTTCTTCTATAGTTATAAAATTTATTTTACAATTTATTTATAGAAATTTAAAAACGTATAAAATATAAATATGAAAGTTTTATAACATTTAAACCTTTTTTGATTATTTTTTTCTAGACGGAACTCTGAATACGATGAAACCACTGGTACACTAGTTTATTAAAGTAATATTGTTTCTATTACTTGTAAATAATAGAATTATCTGAATTAAAAAAGTAAATAAGAAATTTGTTCATTAGGAAATGCTCTATAAAAAAGCTAAAAAGAATTTTTATCTCAGATAAAAAATAAAAAAATTATCTCTCTGAAAAATATTAATTTTTCCATAATGTTCCTCCCTGCAGCTAACGGGCTTCTTTACAAGTTCTACTATATTTAGAAAAACTGAGAAGGATGATTGATAGAATTAATGTTGTTGGTAAAGATATGAATCTTGTGTTGAATGTTGATAAGTGCAAAGTTTTAGTTTTTGAGAAAGGTGATTTGATGACTGAATGTAATGTACATATTGACGGTGCACGTTTAGAGCAGGTAGATGAATTTGTGTATTTGGGTAGTTTGCTGTCTAGAGATGGCCGTTTTGATCGTGAAATTGAAAGGAGAGTAAATGCTGGTTGTAAGGTTTTGGGTGCTTTGGGAACTTTTGCCAGGAATGTAAATGTTTCAAAAGAAGCCCGTTTAAGTATATACAATGCAGTTTTGGTGCCTACGGTGATGTATGGTAGTGAATGTTGGGTTTGGTTGCAAAAGCATAAACGGAAAATGACTGCTGTGGAAATGAGATTTTTATGTGGGGTATGTGGTGTAACTAGGAGAAATCGGGTACAAAATAGAATAGTGTATGATGAGTGTGAAATTGAAAAAAATGTTGTAGCAAAAGTTGGTGTTAGTCAGTTAAGATGGTTCGGACATGTTGAGCGAATGTCTAATGAACGTTTGGTTAAAAAGATTTATTTGAATGATTTTGATGGTTTACGTTTGCGTGGACGTCCAATGAGTAGTTGGAGTGATATGATTGAGAGTGTTTTGCGTGAGCGAAAGTTTCCAAGTAGTCGGAATAGAAGAGCATGTATGAGAGGAATTATGAATGTGGATGAAGCGAAAGTTGCTTGTTTGGATAGGAGTGTTTGGAGGCGACTGATTTCGGGATAATGAAAAGAGTTTGTGCCACACCCTTTTGGGTATATGGCGTGATTGTGTATATGTATGTAATAATAATTTTGTATAGTAAAAGTTTCAAAGTTTATTAACTCTCCAATTAAATATGCAACAATATGCATATTTATCTGCTTATTAATATTACTTAAAAATTAATACCCCGTGTAAGTAATTAAACAAATGAAGATCAAGTATGTTACCATGGTTATTAACGTTGACGCTAAGCTTATTAAATTTGCGAAACAAGAATCATAATTTATCAATCTTTAAAATAAAATCGTACCACGTCCATAGCTTACTATGTAAGGCATAAACTCAATACAAAATAAATAAAAGAAAATCATATTATAAAACAAAAAACAAATGTTTCATTTAAAAACAGTTAATATTAAATGTTTTTATTTTGTGAAATAAAGAAAAAATTAAGATGATATATCGTATACGTGCTACATGCGTGAAACTTGAAGGTTAAACTTTTTTCCTTTTTTTTTTTTTGAATCCGCCCTTACCCCACACCCCGGATTTAACATCAAAGATGCAAAAGTGTACCCAGGTGTTAGGCTTGTGTGTGTGTAAACATTAACTTGGATATATACTATTCTTGGAGTAGGTTTCCAGCTACAGGGCTGTCCAAAGATTATATAGCTTTCGACACACTGAACAATAATATTTGACATGCATATGAACTCAGTAGATAATGTAGTATAGATAATTAACTTCTTATGTACATACATAAATGTGTTGTTTTTAGAAAATTTGCTATACATTTCTATTTATTATTATAGTTATTTTCAGGGGTGTTCAGTTGTCAAAAAAATCTAACTTTGTTTTTTTCTTATTCAACTCCGATTACAACTTTTAGTTCGATCATAATTTTTATCATAAACAATACTTATGTTACTAATTACTTTAAATATTACAAACAGAGAAAATTTATTCAGTTGTTTTCATATTAAACAGTAATTAAGGTCCATTTTAAATTGGCAAAACAACAAGGTTTTATTGACAATAATAATTTTGCCATTAGAAGTTTGAAAAGTTGCAAAAAAAACATAATTTTATTATATGTTTTTCTTTTTTGACTTAAAGTCGACTTTAGTTAAAGTACTTATTACAAAAACAAATTTGGTATCAGTTTTCAATTCAAATAAATTTCAGATTTAATACAAGGATTTAATTAGCAACTATAAAACTACACTAAAATTAAACAGATTAACTACTTCACACCTTAAACAAGAAATTAAGTAATTAAATTATTTATATTTACAGTAATTTAAATTTATACAACATATCTTTACTTCTCAATTAAATTTTACGAGTATGATTGTTGTACATTTAAATTAAGTTATAATTCGTATAACTATTATATTTAATACTAATATTTAATGCATTTTCTATAAATCTATAGATCTATAAAACTAATGTTAGTATTATATATTATTCTATAATACTATAGAATCTTTTTTTTAATATATCGAAAATAATTTATGTAAAAAAACAAAGATTTTATAATTTGTATAATAAATGTAGTTTTATTTGTAAACTAATTGTATAAAAAGCTTTCAAAATAGTTGTACTATTATTTTTTCTATGAAAATTTTTATTTATTGAAAAAACCTAAGTTTAAAAGTTCAAAAACATGTTTACTTTTGAGTTAAAAGTAAAAACCTCGGATCTAAAGCAAAAATTTTCTCAGTGCACTATTTTTCGGAAATAATTAATAAAGTTTTATTCTTTACTAAATAGACGGATTAATCAACAAATATTAAATAATTTCTTAATTTTAACAATAAAAAATATTTCCGTTTTGTAGTAATTTAATAATACAAAAATACTAACTACGCATTTTAACTCTTTTTTAGTAGTTCCCTTGCGATCATTTCGAGTACATATTTGTCAACTATTTCCGTGAATTGTGAACGTTCGTAAATAATTTCTCAGAAAAATATTTATCTCATCCATCTTTCAACAATATTATTTGTAAACATTACTTCAACATTGCATCTTTATAAATATGTCAAATATTTATCAACAGAACTACCTACTGTAATACTGCAGAAAAATATATCACAGAACAGGAAATGAACCTCTAGCCTATAACCACCGGTGTCTCTTCCTTTTCCGGCACATATCCAACAAGGGATCAATCACCTTATTTTTCTTTGCACTCTCACCCCCACAAAGCAGAACAAAGATAGTAAATAATGAACGAATCGTTTCACAACTGCATAAGATCACAAAACAAGTTCATTGCGAAGAGGAAGTGAGAGAAACAGACAGATTGCAAAGTTATATAATCCCAGCCGACTTCCGTTGTTGAAGGATTCCGAATCCGGGTGCACATGAGACCCCAAACTTTACACACGTGCATACAGAGATTGTCAATTGTTATTTTAATTACATGACTTTTTTTAGGGTTTCTCTGGATGCACTACAAATACAAATATCGGTAATATTAATTGGAATGTATGTGTAATAAAATTTGTTCTCTGAGTTGGGCAGATAATTCTTTAATTATAAATGAACAAAAACAAATTTTATTATTTATAAGTATCAATTAAAACTGTCAAATAATTATATTGCAAATAATTTCTATTTTAACAAAGAAAAAAATGTTTCAGAACACATTATATTAAAATAAAACGGTTTTAGGATTGAGTTCTGTATTAATATTTATTAATAATCGACGTTTCGACGAACTCAACGTCCGTCTTTATCAGAAATACTGATACACATGACATTATAGTAAATAACAGAACATAGAAACAAGTTACTATGTTAAAAAAACATAAATTTACAGTTCAAAAAACATATTTATTTTTGAGTTAAAAGTAAAAACCTCGGTTCTAAAAAAAATTTTTTTAGTGTGTACCATTACGCCATGTGGCACAAATTCTTTTCATTCAAGCAGAAATTCGTCTTGAAACGTAATTAACTGTGGTAGTTATCGCGAAAAACGCCTTATATATTTTTAGTTTTTCAAAAATATAATTATAAAACATTAAATTACATATACATTATTTCTAAAATTATTTATGTAAACAAAACAACTATGATTGTAAAATTATATTAAAAATTACTTAATTATACCAATCATTTTAATTAAATTCTTATTGTTTCAACTTGTGTTATTTAAATTATTTAATTATGTTTTTATTATAACTTTATTATTATACTTACAATAAACTTAAAACGCGAAAATATGGTTTTTAATTTTATAAAATATAATTTTTATATTTCAAAAAATTTGGTTAATTTTTATCATTTTGTCTGATGATGAAAGTAAAGTACGTCGAAATGTCGATTATTAATACAAATTAATACAGAACTAAATCCTAAAACCGTTTTATTTTATTTATAATTTTTTTTTAAATTAAAATTTTATTTCAACATGATACATACTTATTTAATATTTAATTTCTTACAATTATATATATTTAGTCTTATAAATTAATATTATTATTAATTAAATGTTATTAAATTAATATTATTTAAATAAAACAAGTACGTTACATTAATTATTTTTTAATAATGGATTAGCCATACTAACATTGAAATTGGAAATTTAATAATATAAATATAACATTTATAATCCATAAATGTTTTTAAAAATTCTTCAAATGTTGCCTTATTCGATATTGTCCGTTCAAAAATCAAATATAATTTAACAGAAACAATATATACAATTTAATGCATAATATGAACCATAAAAATAAATTTTGTATTTGTTAATCTATGCAAACAAATATGTTTTAAATACATTTCTTTGTTCGAACGAAACAAATATTTCGGAACAATTTAAATAATTTTTTACATGATTTATTAGTAAAACGTACAATATGCAAATAGAACGTTTAATGTTCATTTTAAGCAGAACAATCTTGATTGTGTATAGGTAATAATGCAACTAATGTATATAATTCTAAATTACTTATTCACGCGATTTGAAACAATTTACATACACGCACACACACACACAAATATGTTTTCTCGTTTGACACAAAATTTATGATATTTCTCTTTGAACTGACTAAAAATGTGCAATAAAGAAATATTTAAGAATTTTAATTTATAGAATTATTATGATGGACAGTCATGTTTAGATAGAGAAAAATGTATGCAAAAAAAAAACAAAAGACGATTAAAAACATGTTTGAAATATTTTTGCCATTTTAAATAATCGTCCTAGTTTGTCATATTTTGATAGGCAATCAAAAAAAGTAATCGTAAAATATTATTTTACAGTTTCTGTTTTAGATTTTGATTTACATCGTGCAAAATAGAACAAATGCTTTTGTTCGAAAAATAAGTAATCTTGCTTTTTCCCGATTTATTATTGTTTTTCAAAAGTTATTTTATTTTTTCCGTTTGATACAAGAATTGTTCTTTTTTCTTTTTCCCGCAAAAACAGTAAATTTGATTTAGATTTTAAAATAATTAAATTTTTATAGTCGTAATCATGTAGTTTCAGTTATAGAATAATATTAACAGGAAATAAAATAAATGTTCCAAAATCGTATTTTTATTAAATTGAATATTAAAATTTTATTTTTATAAGTAATATGCGAGAGGTTCCAACAATTGTGTTATTAAAATATTAAATAAACACGATTTTTTGAGAATGAAACATAACATATGAAATTGTTTTTTCTGAAATGTAATCAAATTTAATATTGCAATAATAACTATCAAAATCGATAAAAAATTAAATTATTATATCTATGTGAGAAAATTAAAAATTTTACAATTTATGTTTACTTTGTAAATTCTATAAGCAAAAATCGTAAAAATATTTTTTAATAAACATTAAAAAGTATGCGTTTGTATTTTTAATTAAATCATATATAGAAAATCAATGTCACAGCAAGTAAAAAAAGGTTATCAAAATAAATAAAGAAAACTTAAAATCTTGTGAAGTTTACACAATGCATATAAACAATTCAAATATAATATAGAAAAAATTTTTAGAATTCATTATATAAAAATAAAACTGCTTTAGTTCTGTATTAATATTTATTTATAATCGACGTTTGTTGTTTAAGGAAAATTATTTTATTTTATGAACTTTCCGCCACAGTAAAATCATATTTTAATTTATTAATATAATAATTTTGAAAGATTTTTTACCATGTTAAATAAGTAAATATTTGTAATAGTGAATTTAATTTTAAATTGAATAATATTGTTATTCGTATGATACATGTAATAAGCTAAAAAATAAAATGCTTAAGTGACACACAGAAGATACGTGCGAAGAATATAAATTTCATGAGAGAAAATCTTGAAAGATATGACATGAGAATATTTATAGAGAAAGATTAAACAGTGTCTAGCAATTTATGTATATTGATAAAAAGTAAAAAATATAAATGATTATGCGTATTTTGCATAATGGTTCTAAACATGATATCAAATCGCTAATAAAAGTGATTGATTTTATGCAAATACTCTAAACTTGTTGTTGTAAAACTTGAAAGAAAGTTAACCCATTAAATTTTATTTTAAAATTATTTAATTGTGGGCTAATAAATAATTAAGACACTTAAATTAAATCAATTAGAATATTAGACTATAAATTTTAAAGTGAAATTATAATTAAGCAAGTTTGCTTTAGTTACTGAAAGTATTATTAATTTATTCAAAACAATAAACTTCCAATAAAAAAGTCACTATTCCTTCAAAACAAGTAGCTAATTGCTATTTACACTTACGTGTTTATAAATTCAAAAATAAAACTTTAGGATTAAGTTCTTTGTATATTTTATTTAAAAATAAAATTACTTGCCACAAATCCTATGCTAAATCTAAAAACATATATTTATCAAACAGGTCTACAAATTATTTTCAGTAATTGTAAAAAAATAAAAACAGCTCGTGCAACCATAACATTAATTAATCAGAGAAGTATCACAACTTTTATTTAGCATAATTCATCAGATAAGTGAATAGTTTCTTTCCCAATTTGGCAAGAAAACATGTGTCAATTTATTTTAACGAGTAGTTGATAGTCGAAGCGTGATTCTGTAACAGTATCTTGTTGCTAACATGCAGTCATACACCGGGGAAAAGCAAGTTAGTGTAGTGTTGTAGTCAACAGCAACAACAACAGCAGAGAGAAATGACGTCACGAGGCGACCAGCAATTGTTATCGCGCCGGCAACTGTTATCGGTTTATAAGATCGCCACCTGGTTGACGGGATACCCATTTAAGTCCACTTACGGTATAACACATTACAAATTACCCTATTACCTTTATATACACACAACGATCTTCTCTCTCGCAACGCTTTTGTACTGTCCATATTGTGCTAAGTATGTGAAGTCAATGGTGCCAGATTGTTTGTGTATAGCGGGCTTTATTATGACACTGTAATTATGCGATTTTTTAAAAATCTGTTATATCCTTTAACAGATTTCAACATCTTTTTTATTTAATACTTTTGATTTTTAAAATAATGATAATCATCTCAGATCAATTGATTTGAAACAATATATATTTTTAACTATATTTTAGAAAAAAAATAATTTGAAAAACACTTTTGACACAATAAATATTTTAAAAAATGCACTCAAAATATCATTCTATACTCTTAAACAAGCAATTCTTAATTATTATATTATACAAAACAAAATTTAGTAACTACAGAAATTATAAATATAATATACATATATAATTATGAATAGCGAGTTGCATATATTATAAACATTGTGTTGCAGAGTGTCTATAAGTAATTTGTACCAATGTATACATCAACAAATATATGTTTTGGTATTAAGTTACCTTGATTATAGTAAAAATGTAAATCAGTTTGATATGCAATAGAACTTGTAATAATAATCGTTGTAAAGAAGTCTACCAACACATACTTAAGAATAAAAATAA
Source organism: Clivina fossor (assembly GCA_963966155.1). NCBI lineage: Eukaryota > Metazoa > Arthropoda > Insecta > Coleoptera > Carabidae > Clivina > Clivina fossor. The sequence goes on from OZ014558.1 coordinate 4,648,878, forward strand.
TATAATAAAGCTAAATACGTATTTAGCTTTATTTTAATATGAGTGTGGTTTTGGGATTTTTTTATATTATTTTTATTTAAATTTCGCCACAGTAAATCATTTTCTAATCTTTTACATACTTAAGACTATATAAACAAATGTAAAACGTCTTCAAAGTTTGAGAAGCTCTGCTATTATATGCAGCGTCGAGCAACTTCGCAAGATGTTCGTTTTTACCAATACCAATACCACGTACACGGTACATAAGACACAAAACTGCAATTTATCCATCGGATAGCTGCGAGCTTGGCCTGGTGTGTGCTTTATACGTTCCCGTCTTCTCTTTCTTCGTTCATATATCTGCAACGCGGCTCACGCACGAGTTTCGAACCAACCATAACTGGTCTATATTAATTGGATAATTAGCCGTGAAGATACAACGGATGATATATCAGTAGCGCGTTCTCACTATATACAACATTGTACTGTTTTACTGGTATAAGATGTACAACATACGTTTTCCGTAAAAGACATTTATATCGGTGTGTATTGCTGTCAGTGGAATACACAAAAACCTATATCGATGTGTAATGAGCACGGATTTATAATGATGAACAGTGAAAAGAAATTCACAAAAAAATATTGTCTTGCAAATTATTAGTAGAATTTAATAAATGGTATACAAAAAAATAAAATAACTATAGTAAAAACAAAATTTTCAGAATAGAATGTGCAAAGTGTTATGCAACGACACTAAGAGTTTTACAAATATTTCAATTTCCACTTAATCGTAGTGAATTAATATATAATTAGAAAATTTAATAAATTTGGAAAAAAGCGAGAATGTATTTATTTTTTAACACTAAATCCAAAACATACTTGTGATTAATAAAACTACCAAAATATAATATAATATACTCATAAAAATAAGAAACAAATATATATTTTTAATTTATTTCCTGTATTTCAAAATATCCATCCATACTTATTTACAAACAAAAGCTCTGCTTTTTTTAATTAAAAATAAATTTAAAAACAATATTTATTTAATTATAGTTGTAATGCCACTGTAATTTCATCGTCACCAATAAACCTCAGATTCTCAGATTTTTTCTCCGCTTAGTTTCTGATTGGTTAGTCACCAGTGAATGATTTTTAATGATAAATCTTCCCGTGAGACTACTACCCATTGATGTAATAAAAAAACAAATGAAGAATAAAGAAAACAGAAAAACAAAAATTAAAATATTTATTACATTTACATTTTTCTGCCCCGGATACCGTGTTAACGGACAAATTAAATTATGTAATATATGCCGTGGAGTTTGTGCCTTTTAAAACTTACACAGTTAAATTTTAATGAACGATTAATTTCCGGCCGCCTTGATTCATATTTTAAGTTAAGTTTTTTTTATAATTTCAGATTTTTAACTGATAAAGTATTAAATATGGACACCATTATCATAATTATTACCATCGGTGTCTTATAAAAATTTATTATGAAATATTTAATATTGTATTTATTATGAAACATTACGTCCTATACAATTTGATACTTGCAAAAAAAAAATGTAATAATTTTATTATAAATTTCATTAATTATGTCGGAAATGTTATTTCCTGTTATTCCAGTTAATAAATAACAGAAAAAATTTAAGAACAGAATTTTTGGAAGCTTTTTACTCTACAATATATAGTGAGTATCGCTCGGTATAAAACCCCATAAATAATTAAGAATTGCTCTTTAACAATATAAAAAAGATATTTTAAAAGTTTGGCAATATTACCAACTTGATTAACAGCAGTTTTTTAATATTCATTGAATGAAAACCAAATTTTAAAATAAGTTTTATATTATAAATGAGTTTACTCAAAATCGAGACCTCGCTAAATCGCTTTTTCACACCGGAAAATTGTGTAATACTTAATAACTAACGCAAGATATGTTTCTATATATCATTTGTTGTTAGTTTTATTGCAATTTGCAACTAAAATATGAGATTATCAATGTTTTTAGACAAATTTTTATTGTTTTCAAAAGCTAATAGATAGTAAAGTTTAGAACCAATAGCATTTCCACTAAAACATAAAACTAATTTGAAATGTGAATAAATGTAAAATGTAAAATGTGATATTCATCAACATGTATAAATTAATAAAAATTAAGACCATGTAAATTTATCTAAATTTGGCATTAAACAAAAATAATTATTAATATAGTTTTATTTTTAGTTCATGAAGCAGGTACATAAACTCATATTCATAGGCAATAACTTGCTACGCTGAGATCATTATTTAACATAGCCTAGGCAACAATATAATTTATCCTGACAATTCAAAATATGTGACCGTAGCAACATTTTTCTAGTTGTTCGAAGTTAAGTAACCAGTTTATGATCAATCGTACGTACGTGTATACTTACTTAGAATCTAGAGCATGCATACAAAATAAAACATCTTAAAACGAATAGCAAGTGGTAGCAGGTTTAAAATGTCCTTGGTAAATAATTCTCATTTTCTTTCAACGCTTTTTTCAATCTAATTTTATTTTCACCTTTTTTACTTTTTTACCTGCAAATACCATGTCACTTGATCTAAATTTATTACAAGTTTCTAGATTGAAATTTAAATATTATTAGAGGCTAATTGATTAAGACGCATTGCAGCGCCAATTAATGTAAAATTAAAATTGAAATTAACGTTTTATTGAAGATATATAAACGGATGAATACCTAATGAGACAAATAAAATAGTACTTGAAAACGTATCTAAAAAAACTTATGTTTGTTAGTACTGTTTTAGAAGTAGTTTTTCTATACAGGAATAAAATTTAATATAGTAGTGAATTCAAATTAAGATTACAAAGACTAAGGCCCGTATTCTCACCTCATATGAAAAAGTGCTTTTTCAAAAAAGTGCTTTTGACGTTCACTTAAAATCATTTATTAAGCATTTTAAAATAGTTTATTTAAATTTTTTAATACCAAATATAATAAAAATGATCAAATATAGAAAAATTATTTATATTTGATGACAAACAGAAGCAAAAAGTTATTTTAAAATTAATGATAAAAGCACTTTTTCACGAAAAAGTGAGGTGAGAATACGGGCCATAATGTTTAATGTTTAGTAAAATGTTTATTTATCTTCAGTTAAATAATACGTTTATTGTGTATTCTATTAAGTTATACTGTTCATAACTCACAACTTTTAGTTATAAAATAATCGGTATATACCAGGTGTGTAAGTAGGCTGAGTTGACCGTAGGTGGTAACTTAATTTTTGACCAATTACAACTTTTTCAAACTTTAACAGTCCTAAACTAAATAATCTGTAAGTTAACGCCATTGCTAGAATATTATGTAATAATCATATAATTTTCTCAATTTATAGCAATTTTATTATAATTTATTTAATACGCAAAATTAGTAGAAATCTTTGTTTATATATTAAGTGGAAAAATTATTGACATATTTATATGTTTTGACATATAAAATAAAATATAAAATAATATTTTATTATGTATTATTAAACAATATAACAAAATTGTGACTTTTTTGTAGTTTACTGTTTTGTTATCGAACATTCTTTCTTTAATTTATTGTTAATGCTGTACTTGTTTTATATACTTTATATTATACATAAATAATTTTATATAGGTATTCGCAAAGATTTATTAAAAATTTAAATTTTCAAAATGGGAAATTTAATAAAAATATTTATTTATATTTTCAATTTGTTTCTATTTTATTGTATTACAAAATAAAGTTAATATTTGATACAAGTTCTAATTTTAGATAATTATCATGTACTTTCGAAAGGTTTATTTAAAGTTTGTTCCAACCTATCACCGAATTAGTTTGGAATCAGATTATAACTGTTCAAGGCATGTTCAATGTTAAATTCGGTTATACCGCGTATAAGTCGCACAGTTTCAAATTGGTTCAAAATTTAATAACATTTACACTTTAGGTGGTTGGCAATTGATGAAACATTTAAAAAAATTAATAAGGAATAAAAATAACTATAAAAGTTATTATTAAAAGAAATACTTGGTTGGTTACATAAAATTTATATAATTATAATAAAAAATAAATAAAAGTAATATAAATTTTCTACTACTAACCAAGTGTTTTTTTTTCCTTATTAATTAGTTCAAAATTTAGTTGAAATAAACTTATAAATAAAACTTTAAGAAAATAATTATTATCTACTTAAAACTAAGATAAAATTATAAGTACAGTAGAAATCTACTTCTACTCGTATAAATCGATGCTCAAACAAATTGTTTAAGAAAATTTTGTACTATCACTAGAATAAAAGTCACTTGCTCTACTGATTCAGTTCATAATTGAAATTCATTATAATCTTTAATACTTTGATTTTAAAACGTTTTGTATATCAATTTTGAAAATCGAGATCAAATTAATCTAATTTATATAATTTTAATAAAAAAAATTAATTTAAGTACTAATTTGCTATTTAACCAAATCAGTACTTATCCAGACTTCAGAAACGAATTACATTCTAATACCGGGGTTCCCCTATATCTGTATTTAGTTTTATATTGGTCAATGGTCAATAATTACTTTTAGTTTTTGTCTCTTTTCTCAATGGAACAAAGATTTGATAATTTTTATACATAATGAAAATATAATGTATGAACAAGTTGTGTGGTCGATGGAAAACTTTTACTAATGCTTGTACAACGACGAATACAATAATTGTTTGTGTAAAGCAGGCATTGGTTATAATAAAGTAAGAATAAGAATAAGACATCTACTCGTATGTACGTTCCGACACCTATTGTCCGAAAAGGAAATACTGAACAAAACACATCCGCAGATTCAGAACAAATGAATAAATATTTAATCTCATTATATTATGTCTATGATGGATACTCAGAAGTACCTACTCTATTTTATTTGTATATTAATATCAGACGATGTTACTTAAAATATTAATAGTTATTGATTTTACAGTTGGTACAAAATAGTATAATTTTTATTTCATTTTCAGTTTACAAGAAAAATGAATTATTTAACTTCTTCATTAAAATATTGTATTTTTTTTTTTTAGAAAAGTTTATTTTTCATCAAGTATATCATGATATTAATATTACGTTACCATATTGTCTATATGTAGAAGGAAATCTTCATATTACAGTACAATAATTACATTATTATACAACAGTTAGTTACTATATAAACCACTGGTGGCAGTGTAACTACAACGTCAAGTGTATTTAATCTGACATCTTCAATGGCTATATTAAAAACTATTGTCAAGTTCAGTTAATTGACAATTGAATTGTTTGTTTTCGCTTGAATTTTAATTTGATTACTGAAAATGTGTAAAGCAGTGCAAGAAATGCAATGTGCACCGTCAAATTTGTCAGAAACTATACATATTCGACCAAAGAAATACGGTCAAGTGTTGATATCTCCAATGGCTATATTAAAAATTATTAAGTTAAATTAATTGACAATTGCATTGTTCACTTTCGCTTGAGTTTGAATTTCATTATTGAAAATGTGTGAAGAAGTGTAAGAAATGCTATACTGCCCAGGCTGGTTAGAAATTATATATTTGACCAAAGAAAGATTAATTCTCACAAATCATGTAATAAATAATACAAATAATATATACATGTACAACTGTTAATAAGGTTAAAATTACGTGGCATATATTTTTATTTATTTTAGTTTAATTTCGTTTAGAACGCTTGAAAAAAAATCGTATATGTCTCTCGGAATAGAAAACTTTTGTATTTAGATAAATACCGTAATAGTAAAATATATAGATATAGTCATAATGTCTGATTTTGAAAATATTTAAATTAATCGTTAATAAATTAACTATAAATATATATCATTATTCACAATTTACAAACTCCCACAAGCTAAACAAACTACTTATTTAAACTTCATCTTACTTAGTCAAATTAGTAAGAAAAAAAAATTCTTGCTACAGGCCACAGCAGTTCACACGGTAAATACAAATTTTCATATGTCACAATTACCGAAAAGGAAATAAAAGATAAAAATTGAATACGATTTTATTACGGTAATTTAATCTCAGATCATATAATAATTCGGTTGCTGTTTGCTGCAGGCAAACTTATACCAACACGCCATTTCAAAATAAAACAAAAGAGGAAAGAAGATATAAAAAAAAAGAAAATCGAAACATTTAATCTTATATATGCCGCGAACTTCTATAATAAACGTTTCAAATTATATACCTCGTTTTGTAGATGTAGTTGACTTACAAATAGTTGATCATTAACTTTATATTTTCGTGACTCTAACAATATTTCAACAAAACTATAACTTTGAAATTAAAACGATTCTTTAACTATGTTTTTAAAATTTAACAACTCGGTAAACACATTAGTTTTCTCACATTTTTTATTTGTTCTTGTATTTAAAATTTTTGTATTATTTTTTTATTAAAACATTATTATGATTATAAACAATATTAGCTAGTTAATTTATTTATAACCGTCACAATTTATTCAGACTATCTTGCTTATCACGAAATCAATGTTATGTTTTAGTCGTAATGCCACTAGTTCTAAATTATACTATATACATTACATAATAAAAAATAAAAAAAATATTAACATAGTGAAAATCTTTCAGAACACATTATATATAAATAAAACGGCTTTAAGTTGTAATTTTGTGTTAATATTTATTAATAATCGACGTTTCTACGTACTCAACGTACATCTTCATCAGAAAAAATAAACAAAACACAGAAACAAGTTACTAGGTAAATTTTATGATCTATTTGTTACCTAGTAACTTGTTTCAATGTTCTGTTTATTTACTGCAAATGTCATTTCGTATGTTGTACGTTGAGTATGTCGAAATGTCGATTATTAATAAATATTAATACAGAACTACTACCTAAAGCCGTTTTATTTTAATAAAAGACATTAATAATCTAACGTTTGGCTGAAATTATGTATAATACTGTTGAGAATCGTTAGGTCTGCGTTTAGTGGTAAGTCAGGTAGTTTGTTAAATATAAATTGAAAATTTAATAATTTGTTGGTGTACTTAATTTGCGTTGTAAGAAACACATACGTAGTTATAATTACATTATTTCCTGTGTCTTGTCTTATGATATTAAATTATTAAAATTAATATTAGAAAATAAATAATCGTGTCATTTTGTAAAAGAATTTATAGAAAAAATCTAATTTACAAATATGATAAATTAAAAAAAATAAATAAATAATGTTTAGTACGAAATTTTACTTACGAAAATTTGATTAACCTTTATTAATGATCAAATAACTCACCTGTAACAGAAAAAAAAAACATTATTAGTTATATTTATAAATTTGTAAGATAGAACAATTGAAGAAAAATTATTTCGAGTAAGAAAGTATTGGTTTGTAAAGTTATACCACTGACAACGATTATTAAAAAAACTTTTTTTTATTATTTTGTGTGATTAAAATATCTGTTATAAAGTGTCATCCACCAAGTGAATTAAATATAATTGAAATTGTCTGGCGATTTTGGAATTAGAAAATTCAAATTTTAGATTTGTTAGCCGATGTTTGTTAAAGTGTAAAAATTGCAAAGAAATATAGAACTCATTTTAAAGGATTTTTTTTTCCATTCATTGATGCATTCGCCTTCAGCTCGTGCAGTCAAACTTCCTATTCGTTAAATAAGCACTACTTTACGCACTTATTAAATAAATTTCTATTTTATATCTATTTTTTTTTTTATCAATTTATTGTTTAGGGTAGATTATCCCAAAGTAATAGTCTGTTTTATATACTCTTGAATCAATGTACATTAATATTTTAGTTTGCTAATATTAAAATTAAAACACATTATATAGTAATAGCAATATATTTCAAGCACCAATGGCATATGAATCAATAATCCAAAAAAGGAAGTGCTATAAAAAAAACCACCCTGAAATAATACATTACAGCATTTGTGTAGGATAGTTGTGCATTGTGTAACTTGAAAATGACATAATACACCATAACGTATACTCCCTATCTAGAGAGAGAACATGTTATAAGGTTATACCATAAAATACAGCGTGGTCCCCAATACGTATGAATGAATACATTGGCAGACTAACTGATTAATCCATATGGGAGTGATGATGCATCCGAATGGTATTCCCTCTTGCGTTTCAAGGGCTTCTTCGCGTCTGTTTCACTGTTTCGCAGCCCACTTATGTGGAAATGATGATGATTATAATGAAAAAACATTGAATGCAATGACACAACACATTGAGTGAGAGTTGGCGCTGACTGGCGTTGTTAAATATGTATTTTCTTCTGTATTTAAATATATTTAGCCTACATAGAGGCGTTGCATGGCGCTGCATTTTGATGCAATTATGCGCAATAAACTACGATGTTGTTAAGATTTTTGTTTTGTTGAGAATATATTTGGATTATAAGTGAGTATAATTTAATAGTTTAAAATTGAGTTTGTTATTTATAAATTTTGACATAGTAAAAAAATATTTCAGATTTCATTATATTAAAGTAAAAAGGCTTTAGGATTAAGTTCTGTACATATTTTAATAAAAAAATCGACGTTTCGACGTACATGATCATCAAAAAAAAAAATGCAAATACAGTAAATAAACAGAACATAGAAACAAGTTAATAAGTACTACTAATTATTATACTATAATAATTGCAAAACCCAACAATATTAACAGTAGATTAATAAGAGAAGCAATAGAAATTTATAAAGAAAAAGATAATATTAATTAGTGCGAAGGTACTAATTTAAATAAAATTTGGCTTCCTATAATTATTTATAAATTTTATAATCTAGTTACTTATTTTGTTACCTAGTAACTTGTTTCTATGTTCTGTTTATTTATTATATATGTCATTTGTATAATTTTTCCTGATGATGATAAACGTAAAGTATGGCAAAACGTCGATTTTTATAAAAATATATACAGACCCATTAAATATATTTATTCAATGACAGAACTTAATTTTAATAGAAATTTTGAATTTTATTTAAAAAAAAATTGTCGTGTTCATTTAAAATTAATAACAACAAAATATCTATGTTTACAAAATTTTTGGTTTGCAAAAAAATTTTGTTAATATTTTTTTAAATAAAACTACCTACTAAATAATATTATAAATAAAAAAGAAATATATTACTTCTGTACAAAATGGAAAGAAATTAATCATTCTGATCTAGAAAACTACTTTCAACAATTAAGATCATATGATTCCAATGTAATCTACACGACTTTCAAGGTATCACATAACACTGAAAGTAAATATTTCTTTGATGTACTAATAATAACAGTAATTATTATAAAATTCATGGTATCGAAATCAAAGTTTGGGAAACGGCCACAACGTATTAATTTTGTTTTTTATTCCGTATCAACAGCGTGAGCAATTAAATCCTAACCTCACTTCTGACCATCGCTTCCATAATATTTCACCAGACCAAGATTAACTTAACTCTCGTAACCAGAGAAAGAATATTATTAAGATTTCTTTGCGATTACGAATGAGGGAGTGCCTTCGCAATTCATTAGACTGCCAGTACAAACTAATAGTTTTTCCACGCCTTCCAAATATATGCCATATTTTATTATATTACTTTCATAAAACCCAGCTGCCTTCTGCCTTCAATATCACCGGTTAATGTTAATATAATATTATTATACGGGATGTATACGTTTGGCCTATTCTTTGTTCCATGTTCGACATTTGCCTTTTTTTAAACGTTTCCAGTGTAATGTTTTGTGACGAATTTGATTTACGCATGACTATTGAAGAATTATAAACTTTTTTTTTCGGCTGTAGTTGTTCGATTGTTATGTGGGACCCAGATTGTGTTTCTTATTAATAGGAACAAAAAAATTAAATTATAATTTTATACAAGAACGAGATTTTTTTGTATAGTTAGCGAAATTAAAATTCTAAAAATTATTTATATAAAAATAACAACTAGAAATCAAATTGTTTTAATATGTATTCTACAAAATTTAATTTTCTCACATTATAAACAATTACTAAGCATGTAAGTTTGCAGCTATCATCATGTACGTTTAAAAAAAAATTGGAGCTCGCTTATTATAATAATTTTAAGCTGGACCATAGTAAATTATCTGTATTAAATGATATAGGTATCACATAATTATATAACAAATACAATCTGTGTTAATAATGTAATAGGATTCGTTTCTTTCATTATAAACTGACAACAGAAATTCGTACCTAACCCCTGAAATTTAGTTGGAAATAAAAAATTGAATAAAATGTTAAATTTAAAATAAATATAAGTATATTAAAAAAATCTTTCAAAACTCATTATATTAAAATAAAAAGGCTTTAGGATTTAATTCTTTATTAATTTAATCATCACCAGAAAAATGATACAATTGACATATATAATAAATAAACAAAACATAGAAACAAGTTACTAGGTAGCAAAATAAGTAACTATACAATATTTTCTTTTGTCAGTTTATATAATAACTATATTATTCCGAAAAAGTCCAGAATAATGTGCCAAAAATATGTCAAAAATCAAAAAAAAATTCTATATTAGAGCCAGTATTTCCAAATTTTATTTATTCTTAATATAAGTAAAAATCATATGTAATTAGCTAAATGTATCCTCAAAATAAATGACAATATTTCATTGGCTAATTTTAAAATTATTCCATGGATAAATTTCTTCCAAACAAATGTAAATAAAAAGAAAAAAAAAAGAATGATATTAGCAATGTAATAATTTCTTGATAAATCCAATCGCTCGCAGCGTATTGCTAATAAAATCATGACAAATGAACCGCGTTTTATCTGTTAACCTAATATAGTTATAGTTGAATGATATATAAGTATGCATTAGTAAAATCCCTAGGGCGACCACAATTTAAATGAGTACTGTAGTACATAGCGCTACCGTATAGTACCATAGTGCTCTCATAACAACCATCATTGGCTTGGCTTCCACAACCAGAAGAGTGCCTATAACAGCGCCACTACTGTTTAACGGCGTAAACCTGCAACATCACTCGCACAGGTAGAGATCTCTCGATCTTTTTAAACCAAACAGCCGCCAACGAAGAAGTCAACAACCAGAAAAACATCCCATTTCTTTTTATCCGCACTGAATGGGATGTGTAACAGACAAAGATAGAATGCGATGCGTAAAGGTATGTTTGATTTTTTTTCTTCACATTTCTTCTGAAGGCTTCTTCAAGTCTTCTTTTTCGAATTCGAATTTTATATATAATTGCAGACCGAAAAAATCAACTTCCAAAAGTGGAACAATAAAAAGTTAAGTGGCACGTTGAGAAGGTTTAGGCTAAATTAAATTTCGCTTTTTATATTTATATTTTTCGCTTTAATGCAATTATATTTTTGACGGGTACATTAATAATTGTCCGATTGGGACAAAAACAACGCAACAAGAATGAAATATCTACTTATTAAATTATTATTATTAATAAATTCTCGACGACTTTTGTTCTTGGTACGTTAAATTAAGTGACTTAACACATTCTGTTTCCTATAATCCAAATTATATAAATTAAAATTAACATACCTTCATTTTTTTTCATGTAATTTTTATTTTTATATTTCATAACGCCGAAGTGTAACATTACAATTTTTTTAACTAATAAACATTTATTAATGGCTGCATTTCTTTGGACGGCACCGTGCACTCTGCACGCTACAAGTTACACTTTGACACGCTACACCGCAACTGTCAAGTGTTTCATTGGGAAAATTTTGTGCACCGTGCATTTACTGAACCTCACCGTGCTATTTCAAATGCACCTACTCGCTAGCTGGGGTAGTTCGAAACACACCGACGTCAAAATGGAGTTTTCTGACAATTATGAGATTAGCAATAAGAAAACAATTAGCGAATTATTCGAAATAAATTTAAAAAAATTTGTAATATTAATTTTATATTTTATTTTAATGTATTTTGTACTATTTATAATTATTAATATTTTCTAATAAAGAATAGATATTTTTGTATATATATGCATAACTTCACGATAGTATTTAAAGTAATAAAAATACTTAAAGTACATATTTATTGTTACACATAAACAATACTTTTAAAACTGAAAATATTAAAATTTATTATTTATACGAATGCATTAAAATACGCTAGGAAATTTACAGTTTTTCTTGTCGCTGTACCCCTTAAAACATCCATAAGCAAAAAGCGACAAATGAGTGTTCCATTGGTAAATTTTACGCGGGTTAGCGTGCCAAGTGCAACCTGCGCGGTGTAGCGTGCAGAGTGCTCCGTGCCGTCGAAAGAAATACAGCCAATGTTATGTTTACTATGCGTTGTTACGTTTTTACTGTTTTTCGTACGTAACGACACATAATAAATACAGCTTAAGGGGGTAGTACACTTTGAACGTCCAAAAAGTAAGGCATTTTCGTTAATTTTTTTAAGCAATAAAACACTAAGGGAGGGCAAATATGTTATAACCCATTTATTACTCATCCTTCGAACTACAATTTGTATTTTTTTTGAACTCGATCGGCGCCCCCCCGTGGCCGGTGCACCAGGTCGCGCAGACGTCCTCGCGCGGAAGTCGGAAAACGGTGTGGGAAAATACTCCTTCCCATGTGATCCTGGTACATAAATCGAACTAAATCCTAATTAGTAATGAAATTTGGGTTAGAAATACGTATTCCGATTTTTTTAAATTGATTTTTTCAAAAGTTGTGGCCTTAGGAAAAAAAAATCCATTTTTTCACCCTAAAAATGCTTACAAAATCGTGGATTAAAAATCCATTTTTGACAAAATCAAAAATGTGGATACGTATTTCTAAGCAGAATTTAATTCTGAACAAGAAAACCTAGGCGATATCCAAATTTGATGATAACTGGTTAGAGTTATTTCCCACACCAGTTTGAAAAACCTCGTTTCGAGATAAACGGCGTTCATTTTTCTCGTGGAAAAGTATTTACCTTCAATCGGCTATGCCGGCTCCATACATTTTTTTAGGAAATCGCTTCGTAAAGCGGTAAGGAATATTCTGGCGGACTTGGAGTCTTTTCTAAATTAAAGTATACATCCCAAGGAACATTTTAAGCCAAAAAAAAAAAAATGCATTTTTTTGAAAAGTCAAAGTGTACTCCCCCCTTAAGTCTTAGCTACAGTCTTAAGAAAATTAAGAACATATTTGTTATATACTTATTATATATTATACATACATACACAGTCACGCCATTTACCCAAAAGGGTGTGTCACAGACTGTTTCCACTATCTCAAAATCAGTTTCCTTCAAACATTTCTATCCAGACAAGCAACTTTAGCTTCATCCACATTCATAATACCTCTCATACATGCTCTTCTATTCCTACTACTTAAAAACTTCCGCTTAAGCAAGACACTTTCATCATGCCATCGTACCACTCCAATTAGTCATTGAATGTCCAATATTTGAATTTATAAAATTACTTTTATAATTTTAAAAATTTGTATCATTTAAAAATGATAATATAAAATTATATTAATGTATATTATATATTATTTTCTATAAAGTTATCTGATATTTTAAAAATAAAGTTGTTAAAAATTGAATGAATGAACTACAAACGGTTTAAACTTACACTTCTCCGCTGTCTAGCTTATCATTAAATATGAATTAAATATTATTGGCTCCTTGCCTAAAGCAACACAGCTTTTAGTACTACCTGTCTAAAAATAATCAAGAGAATCCTTTTACCTCGCGGTGTTAAACTGTAATAGCTCAAATTTGGTAATTCTAAACCCTTTTCTAACTGGTCATTGAACTCTTTTACATATAAAAGTCGTTTTAATAATTTTCATACTCGTAAATATTTTATTAATCACTTTTACATATTATTCAATTAATTTCAAAACATCCGGTATAGTTTCCAAATCTTGTTCACACAATTTATCGGTCGATAATAATCAACAGATATAAAATAAAAACCGAGGAATTAATAGAATACGACATAACGATAAAATCTGTAAAAAACTAAAAGTGATCCAGTAAGCAGACAGTTGTATCAAGATAGTGTGTTATTATAGTAATCATTAGTCAAGCAAGCCATGAAATGCGAGACAAAATAAAAGAATAACGCGCATATAAACAATGGATAGTCGAGAATATAATTTTGAAAACTAGCGGCAAGACGACGTGCTATAGAAGTAAATTGGACAATTATGTCTGATGATTGTCTGCATGAATTAAATGGCATACGAAAATAACAATATTTAGCGTTAATGTAATTTTCGTTTACTTATAATTTACTCTCTATGATTCGGCGTTCGTAAATTGTTTAATTGTGATTAACACGTATTTTATTTTACAATTTAATTTAAATAATATTCGATTTAGGCCTTGCTTTCATAAATGCTGGTTAAATTTACTTTAGAAGTAAATGTATTTATTCTGTAGATTTTCTTATTAAAAAAAAGGAATAACTAATTATTATTAATAATTTGATTATGAAGAAAATTTATTTATTATTTATGAAACCGGCCCTGATAATAAAAACATTTCATGTAAAATAAAAATAAATCATTATATTCTTAAATTTAAAGAATTTTCTGGGCTAGTATGCCTCGTCGCAGACGTTTCGACGTAAATGACATTTTCAGTGTTTGGTCACCAAGCACTGAGGATGCCATCTACGGTGGAATCTACTAGAAAAAAACAAAACATTGATATTACTGGTGTGGTTAATTTGATTTATAAATTTTGAAATAATTTCATTCAAAATATTGCTAATGAAGTAATGAATCCTTATTAATAACAAGTATTCATTATTATGTTAGTTCATTAAGTAGCTATACAGATATGTACTTCATTAGACTTTTTGAAGTAAATTTTTTGTTTTTTGCAACAATCTACAAGAACATCTTTAGCGATTAAAATAAAAATAAAATTACTATAAAATAAAACAATAAAGTAGTTAATATCTTGTTTTAAATTTTTTCATAAGCTATTATATCTAATTAAGAAGAAAATAGATATCTCTATAAGGGCACATGTCTTTATTATATATCATATAACTTACGTCCATAACATCATAATTTTCAATATTGACTACCTAATCTCCAGGTACCATGTAAGTGTTTTATCATCTAGAGCTTATTTGTATAATATAATAATAATTAATATATCTCCACCATATTAGTATATACGTAAATATCCAGTATACTAATAATGTATGCATAATTATAAATTATAATCTCTTAAATAAATAACGCGGAAGTGCATTTAAAATTGCGTATAAAACTCTTTCAAAGTCCGATAAAATTAATAAGATTTCTCATTTATGATTTTAGACTCAATTAAAATAGGAATGAATGTAAGTCCTATTTGTTAAATGAAATTACATATACGCATACAATTCTGTTAACCTAACTGGCTAATACCACTATTCAATCTGACAAGTTCTTTCGATATTTGTAATATATGTGTTTATACTTTATTAATATAGCTTGTGTATTTAGAACATTCGTTAATATTTATTGTTGCAATAAATATATTAATATGAGTACTTTTATATTTTCTTTTGCTTATTAAAAATACAATGGCTTCAGAAAGTTTGTGGACTCAAAAGCTAATATCCAACGTGTTGGTGATCTATCAAAAACTAACCTTGCAATCTACAAAATTTCTGAAGATATTAAATTAATTTAAGCTGTAGTACGTAAAAACTTGAAAAACTATGAATGATATAACGTTAACATAGTAAAAAATAAGCTAATAAATATTGATAACAAATTTAAATATATTTTAACTTCTTTGCTGTAAGATATATCCAGTTCTGTTTGATATATTTGAATCTATTAGCACTATTACATAACCTCACATTCTTCTACCATGTTTAAAGATAATTTACAACAGAATCATTTCGTCTTCGCACAGAAGAAACGAACCCTCTTTCTCTCTCCTGCCTGCATTCATACACGTAACCATCGTATATAACATTTTATAAATGCATTCACATATATTCAGCCAGCCTTGCACACCATTTTATTAATTTGAAGATTGCCGCGCATTTTCTTATTGCAGTCCACCCGGCCAAGTTCAGCATCCATCGCTTTACTTCTCCGGCCGCTCTACTCGGTCGAGAAGCGAAAAAAGCGATTGCATGAATTAAACGAACGATCGAATTTATGAGGCAAGATTACATAGCTACATTACACGTACCGTGTTTTATTTCTCGTGGCCGACTTGATCATTTAAATCTTCGCTGGAGTTGAGAGTTCGCACACAAGGTACGGCTCGGCTCGACTATTGGAATGATTTCGGTCGTTCGAACTTGATTCACGCTCTTAACATAGTTATCACGCGTAATAAATACACATTTGGCAAGAACAAACTACGTTTCTAGTAGTAGATTTTAATGTTAGAAAAAAATTGAAACGAAGGAATAATGTATTGAAATGAGGTAATGCTAAGTTATATGTCATTTAAAGCTTAATAGATAGATGTAATTGGCCGTTAATAATCGAGGAAATGATTATTTTGTTAAAATTAAGTTATTTGTACTTAAAAGTCTAGTAAATTTTGTAGAAACTTTTTTTGTCGAGGTCCACATGGGTACCAGTAAAATATCTAGGAAGCCGCAAGTTGTAAAAAATAAAATTTTGAATGTTATTTTCACAAAAAAATACATCAATTGTTTTAATAATATAACGTAGGTATGAACCGGAGGTAACCGGAATAAAACACTTGGTTTGTTTCACTAAAAGTGCCAACCACACAAAGTTTAAATCAATTGTTTTATAAAAGTTTAAATTGTAGGCGGGTTGTATTTATGTTTTTCATTATTACCTATAAGTTAAATACATCTTCGGATTCGCCAAAAAATATTGGATTCTGTATCTTACAAATGCCTTTTTAGTAATTATTAATTATATATAAAATACAGAATCAAATATAGCGCACAACACGAGATTGTTTTCTTTTATTAATTTTACAAAAATAAATATTCTGCATCAATTGGTTATGTCTGTCTGTAAACCTTTTATAACATCCTGTATCATATAAAGTATCTACTGAACATAAAAATTTTTCAAGAACGCAATATTGAATCAGGAGAAAAAAAGTCCAGTTCATAAACGCACGCAAAGAACTTGAAGCGACAATCAACGGGGACATAAATATATATCGCAAACGAGGTGGTATGATATATAAAAATATATCATTCTTCATCAGTCAAACAGACGATCAACCTGCGTGGCTGCTGCCTATCGATGACAGTGCAAAGCAACGACGGGTCGGTGCTGATTTTCGATACACTTTCGATTAATGCCAGGACCGGTTCCAGTCGTAATTACAATAAATCTTGTCGCACGCCGCGATCGTCGGATTTTTGAGTCAATGAACTTAATGTCGTGAAAAACGCTCTTGCAATATTTTTCGTTCGTCTTTTTTCTTTCTTTCTGCTTCTTTCTCTCCATTCAATTCGTCGTTTCTCTCGTTTTAATGGTTGGTTTCTTACTCCTCTCCCGGGAAGGAACCCAGTGTGCGATCATTAAAATAAATACGAGCGGAACATTTTTAGAATTTTAAAATTTCTCAAAGATACTTATAGTTGTCGCCGGTTCTAACAGTTGAGTCATGAGGTATTAGAAGAATTTTTATATTTATGTCCGGTTTTGCTAACAAGCTTGCAACAAAGTATTTGAAAATAATTATTTGATATATTTTATATATATAGAAAAATGTTTGTTTTTCAAAGTTATTGACAACTGAGTTGAATTATACGTACAAAAAAAAAATTGTAAGGTGGGGCCATACGCGCTCAGTTTATTGCACAGTTTTAACTGCGCAGGCCGAAAATGCGCAGTTATTTTGTATCGTATGTGTGTGTGTGGAAACAGGAGTAAAAACAGTGTCCCATTGAAAATTGCTGAAACTAATCAGCTGCCATTTTCGAATGTATGAAGTTATTGAAAAACTAAATTTTGATTAAAAAGAGAAAAATTTGCAATTTCTAATAGTATTAAATAAAATTCATAAAAAAATTACTGATAAAAAATATGCTAATAATAATTTAAGTTAATATTGCAGAATATCCCATCGGAAGTTGCTGAAATTAATCAGATTTTATTTTAATTAAAAAAACAAAAATTGCGTTGAAAAAAAGTTTTCAGTTTTTATATAAATACACAAACACGTCATGTACCCAAAAGAGTTTGGCATACACTCTTTCCATCTTTTTAATGGTTATAAAAAAAATTTTAAAAATCAGTTTAATTTAATAATGAAAAATATGCTAATAATCTTATTATTATTAATTTGAAATATAGCTGTATTCTTATACAATATCTAACAAAAACAAAATTTAAAAAATAAATTAAAATTAAGTTGTTAAAATTAATTGCATTTTAACCAATAAAAGTATCGATATAAATGAATTCTTGCAGATTGCAAATTTCTCATAGAAAATACATATAATAAGTCTTATACATTTTGTAATATAAATCTAATTATGATATGAAACTATTTCGAAAAAATAATGTAAAATTACAAATTGAATGAATATCAAAATAGCAACAATAATTATAATTCATGGCTACCAAATCAAATTTAGAAAATATGTTTTATCACATAAACAATTGTTTATGTATATGTAATAACAAAACTGTGGACAATATAATTTTTTTTTATTACAATGATTGTTACAAAATTTTGGTATGTATATTAACAAAAAAAAATTCTTGTAGGATACATATACAAATTTTGATTTATAAAAGAAGAAAAAAAATTAACTATTAACAGAAAAGTAAAATGTACCAAATAAAGTATTTAGAAAACAAATTTTAATTAAGTTGTTATAAAAAATGTGAAATTAATTGCATTTTAAACAATAAAAGTCTTAATATAAAATGATTTTTCTTTTCAGATTAAAAATTTCTCATACAAAACACCTATAATAAGACCTTTACAATTTGTAGTCAAATATAAATCTAATTATAATATAAAAGTATTTAAAAGAAATTTTAAATTACAAATTGAATAAATATAAATTTTTAATAACTGTAATTTGAGATTGCCGAACAAAATTTGCAAAATATATTACATAAACAAATTGTATGTAGTTAAGATTTGTAGACAATATATTTTTAATTGAAATAATCTTTATGAAAATCATAAAAAAATTGCTACTATTCATTTATTTGTATTATTATATCAATTATTGCCGGAAGTTTTTCTTTAATATTTTCAATTTAAAAGATAATATTATTTGTGTAAAAATTATTTCTAACAAAAATTATACGATAAAAATCTTTTTCAATACTAATAAAAGTATTGTTATACTATAATTGTAAAGTTAATAGTTCAACTTTAATTTTAAATAAATTTTATATAATTAGCATATTTCTCATTAAAAAATAGCTAATATACAAGCATTTTGTTAAATTTTATGTATACCCAATAAAAACTGCAGATTATCCTCTTTTCAACACAGTGTTTTTTTTTTCTATAATTTGAAAATGACAACTGATTAAACTAATCAATTTCAACAACTTTCCATGAGATACTCATATTAAAAAGTTGAATTTAATTCCTCAACATAAATTCATCATTTTATAAAATAATAATGGCTCTTATGGTCAGTATCCATTGAATTTATTTGGGTTGGTATGCCGTGTTCAATTTATTCTCGTCGCATGCGTTTCGCCATACGTCTTAGATGGCATAGTCAGTGTTTGGCAAATGAATTTGCACTGCAATCTGGTATATATATATATATATATATATATATATATATATATATATATATATATATATATACTTGTATCCCCCATCAACCTGTGCAGATGTCGTTATGCCATTGTCCGATTCTGGATGGTCTGGATGGCACACCCTTTCCAATCGAACTATACCTTCAGATTCCGAAGGTACAGTCCGATTGGAAAGAATGTGCCATTCAGACCAGCCAGAATCGGCCAGTGACGTAAGAACATCTGTAGAGAATAATGAGGGTACAGTTGTATATATCAGATTGCGGAACGAAAACTATCATTTCAGTCGCCAAGCAGTGAGGATGCCATCTACGATGCATGGCGAAACGTTTACGACGAGGATAGAAAATTCTACAAATTCAATAATAATATTTATCTATCAAAAACTAATAAATTATTTAGACATAATTAAATCAAAATATTAAACGATATTATATTATCAAATTACATATTATAACAGCACAAATACATAAATTATCTGAAATCTAAACAGTCCAAAAACACTATCCGTGCAACCGAATTAATTTATTCAAAATAATTCTATTCGCGCGGCATTAATAGATTTCAAAACATTCATTAAAATCGTAACGTAAATCAATTTTGGTGTGAGAGTGCGCATTATATAAGCTTCCGTGTCTGAATATAAATGTGTGTAACATATACGTAGTATCTCAGCGTCAAACACCTGGTATATGTAACCGCTCCGGGCACTGATCCTCCCACCGGAGCCACCTGTATTTCCCCGTCTGTCCCCGCTAGCGATGCGTTGTTCATCTCATGAATATATCGGTCGTAAATCAGGAACATTACAGTTTCTCGCATATTATTTTTTTTTTAAGTTATGTTTTTATTTGGTTATTTAGTTGTTAAGAGTATATAATTTTTAAATTATTAGAAGATAAATTTGTTAGATGTTGATTATTGAAAAACATTATTATATATTATAATATAATTTAATTTAACATGTTCACTGTCCAAGCTATATTTGAAAACCACCACCAAACATCGAAAAAAGTTCATATATCATTCAAAAATATCATTCAGTATGATTCCATACACATTTTTTCCTGTCCAGTGTAAGTACAACTGTAATAAAAAAATTAGCGAGAATTATTTTGAAATCTATATTTGATTTTCGGACGAAAATTCAAGATTAAATAAATATACCGATAGTGAAAATGTATTGAAAAATTCCAAAAAAATATTTAAAACACACATTCTTAATTAAAACATTTCCAAGTATTTGACAAAAATAAACACAATTTAACCTCTTAATTCTTCCTAACTAAATATATGCTAATTAAACACAAAAATTATTCCACGCCTCAAACAAATAGTTACCCAACACAGTCATTAACAAATTAAACATATTTAACAATTTAACTGAATCATCAAAACCTCAGAACAAAACAACATCTCGACACACACACAAAAAAAGGAGAATTAAAAAGAAGAGAAGAAATAATTGTACTTTACTCATCATCACTTAAGAGGACGATGATTATGAAGAAACTAATGAGTAACGGACCCCAGCTTATTAGTCGCTATATTCACATCAGTGAGAGAGAGCGCGACAGGATCTCTTTACAATGATGATTATCTTAAAAGTGTCGGTGCCTAATACGGTACCAAAATGCTGCATACAACAATAAGTAATAACTTCGAGTGTGTATGGTGCATGAACATGGGGAACCCCCCCGGTGGGTTACCTGTCTAATCCACTACGATATCTTTTCATTTTAATTCTTGCAAGTGTGTCGCGTATTAGAACGGCGATCCTAAACACACGTATATCGTTACTAATATAATCAGTCCTATAAGTCATTAATAATAAGATCCGATATCATATCTACAGTGTCGTTGCTTTTTTTGTTTGGTTCTTTTGTTTTTGAAGATGTTTTTTCATTGAAGGATTTTTGCTTGTTGTTTTCATCACAGCCTACGTTTCTGGTCGGGTTAATTTAAATGTTTTCTTCCCAACAAAAAGTTTTTGTTTTGTTTGTGCTGATAACGACGGTTCATTTTTGCATATCGCGTGAAACGATGATGAAAATTATTATACCAGTTATATTATCTATGATCGGAGTTAGGTGCCACTTAGGTTGGTATATTTTATTTTGCAATTATAAGTAGGCGAATTAATATATTGTATCTCTGCACTTGTTCGATTTGACTGATATTAAATTATACAATTATAGTATATTCAATAATAACTTTAGTGCTTGAATGCTATCTATATTTTGTTATTTCTATTTTAATTCAACATATTATGAAATATAAATGACTAATTGTTTGCCGATACATATCTACATAATTATTTTTATTTCAGAATAAATAATTTATAATGTTAGTTAATACAATTATAATAATAATCTAGGAATTAATTTCTAACCTTTTAGATTCAATGTAACAATGAAAATATTTATTACCATCAATATATGTAAGTCTTCCGTCACTCGTTTCATTATTTCTATCGAAAGACGTTTATTTATATTTGGGTATTTATATTTATCTAATGTATATGTTAATAAGTCTCTTTACAGTGTGCCTCTATACAAATTATACTGTAATATGTTTTAACATAGTAAACTGATTATATTACAATGAAAAAGCTGCAGGATTAA
Organism: Clivina fossor; assembly: GCA_963966155.1. Lineage (NCBI taxonomy): Eukaryota > Metazoa > Arthropoda > Insecta > Coleoptera > Carabidae > Clivina > Clivina fossor. The sequence goes on from OZ014558.1 coordinate 4,671,237, forward strand.
AAATTATACAGAACTTAATCCTAAAGCTTTTTTATTGTAATATGTTTAATTTTTAAATTTATATATTTTGCAGTTTTAGTTTGAATTCAAGCAAGATTTCCTTACTTTCTTTCTCTAATCCTCATGTAATCCATTCATTTGTGAATATAATTTAAACAAAATGATGACAAAATAACTATGACACATTAATGACATCCTAAATTTGAAATACAATAAACTTTTCACACTTACTTCATTCTTCGTGTATGTATATTTTAAATATAAGTTAAAATTTCCTGTCTACAAACAATCATATATATTTTTAGAAGCGTGCATAGAGAAACACGTAACAATTTAGAAGGAACAAAAAAAGAGTAACTGAAGTGAGATTTTGTAATATAAACTTGGGTGCCGAGTGTATCCTTCTGACGCCAGCCAGTAGCTAACGTTCAGGGTCAGGGCAGAAAGACGGAAAACGACACACGTCTCGGTTCCGCTTGAGGGCTGGCGACCAGCCTAAAAACCACCGGTATGGAACCGCTGGTGGTCACTCACCGCAAGATAAAACTCTCATTTCTACTCTAAACTCTATTCTTAGCCTTATTCTCTACCTAAGACTGTACGCTACACTGCACAGTTTTGCTTTTTTTTTCCTTTTTTTACTATGCCTGTTTATCTCCATGTAAACAAATTTATATTTATTAGTTTTATATAAGATCTCATTCATTATTAATATAAAAAAAACTATAATAAAATTAAGTAATTAATATCACAATTTTAATCATATCCGTAATATTACAAGATGCTTTTATTTTCTAGTAAATGGAATTCTATTTAACGTAAAAATATGTGATGCTATAGGTCTTACAGATGTGAATAGAATTAATATCTATAATATTAATAACTCATTGAAATTATACATGTCAGTGTTTTATAGACAAATTATACAATTATTTTAACTAAATACTATTATAATAAAGTCATTCTAATGTAAACAAGATTAACATTTTTTTTTTTTTTTGTTTTTTGACATATCGCACCTTTGGTTAAAATAAAATCAATAAATGAAAAATGTTATTAGCAATGTGTGTAAATCTTAAATCATAAGGCAATTTTTCGCGATCGTGGTTATTTGTAGATGGTTCAGAAGTTAATATAACTTACTTATTTTAATACATACATATTATTAAAAACATTAAACACGTTAACTACAGAAAATCACAGATAATATTCTTTTTAAATTTAACATAAAAATCTCATATTAAACTCATCAGATTAAATTAAAAGGTTTTAAGTTACAAGTTATAAGTTCTGTAATATTTTTATGAACTTTTTTCAATACTTTATGCATTCCATTTACTAAAAAAATAAATCTTATAACAGTACGAGTTTTAAAAGAAATAAGTTATTTTACTTTGCATTTATAGTGGATTATATCACTCTCTTACAATCCAAATGTTAATAAAATATATTCTTAAATTAATATTTCATTAACAATAATAACAACATTGTTTACAATACTCATATTGCACATATACTAAAAAAAAAATAATGAAATAAACAACATCAGACAACGTATGATTAATTTTCTAATTATAACATTTTTCCTCTTCTTTAATAATAAACATAATTAAAAACGAAGAAAAAAAAGTCCATGAAAATATATGACTCAACATTGTACAACATCGGTATATCTCGTTATACCCGTTAATATTTCGTGGTATATAATATATATATACACACCACCGGTTAACAAAGCAAGGTAGAAGAGCTGTAGTAGGTATATTTCTCTAAAACGTTGTCTTGATGTCCGTACGTATCAGTATATAGGGAGAGATGTATTATATTTTTTCCGAACTGGCAACACTCCAATTAACTAATTCATAGCGGCTATCAGAACACGGTTTGGAATCCCTGCCGTTCGAAGTGTCGAAGAAACTTCTCAGGGGTCCTTCCACGGATGACTTATCTGTAATTACATCGACTGTTGCCCGTGTGTACATTCAACGCAAAAAGTTTCCATTCTAATTCAAAAGTACATTTCCTAAAGTGGCCAAATGTTATTTATAGAAAATATCGTATCGTTTTCTAATGAAGAATGAAAGTTATAGATATCTGCTAGATTAATAATTAGTATTATTTGATATTTAGTTTTCATTTGTTTATCTATAAATAACAATAGAAAGTGAAACTATCGTTAGATGTTTCGCTTTTCAAAGATAAAGAAAACAAAAAAAAATATATAATTTAATAATTAAGTAAATATTGGTAGTATTTTTATGTGATAGAAAATTAATAATTTCTAGATTAGTTAAGAAATTAAAACAAATAAATAATAGGAAATATAAAACTATTTGTAATTACTTAACCTTTTATAAAATTTTAGCAATATAATAGAATATTTCTATTATACATAGAAAAAAATTAAATTTTAATTTTTAATAAAATTGTCTACCCTCTAATTAAATGTTTCATCTAATATGATTAGAAAGCTGAAAAATTATGTTTTTAGATAAAACAACTAAAACATTAAAAAAGAATCTAAAGATTTTATTTTTGTGTATTAGGTTACAGATTTGTTTAGTATATTACTGTAATTCTGTTTACATATTGTAAGACTAATAGCGTTTCGAAATATTTTGTCTTTAGCTAGTAAATGAAATACTTCTTTTGGCAGAAAAAAGCAGAATTAGAGTATCTTATAATGTTACGAGATGCGAACAGAATCGCTGCATTTTCCTATAATGTCATTTTGTTTATTTATTAAAATAAAATATACAGCTTCACATAATTTTAGCAAAACTCAATATTAAAATGCTATTTAATTTTGATAAAAATAACAAAATTGAATTGAAGCAATCTGTACAATCTGTGAAGCATCGTAAATAAAAAAGAAAGTTCAAAAAAACAATTTTTCGTTTTATTACTAACATTACATAAACTATCGTTCGTAAATAGAAATTAATATGTAATTTTAGAAAATTACCTGGTATTCCTCAATAATATTACAGATTAAACATAAACTCGTCATACTTTCTATATGTTAGCAGGTCATTTTCTATGTCACATATATCAAGTTAAATATATATTTATAGAAATGATTTTTAGAAATTCAAATATTTGTAAACGCCATTTTCAATGAGCGTGGGAAAGTACACATACAACTCTTGTTATCTACGAATTAATAGTGATATCCGTAAAAAATAGAACAGCTTTACTATTTATAATAAATAAAATACGTATATAATAAATACAAACAATATAGAAGAATGTCGCGAGATATTGTTCAGTACATTGCAAAAATATGCGAAATAAATTCGAATTGTTTTTTTTTTTCAGGTAACAAAAACCGATAATAACAATAAATAACAACAATATATTGATTATTCTGTAATAATAATAATAAACGATAATTTAGCATCCATTCTTTGAAGAATTCGTTAATAATAATTTCAGCAAATAAATAATACTTCATTATTTGTTGATATGTGACTTGTCTGTAATTTCGCAATGCATATCTACAGTCTGGTTAAAGATTTATGCTTGTAATAAACAAGTTTTATTATTGTTTACTGTTTTATCTTTTTCTGCTTTGGTGAGCAGACGGTCGAGTAATGTAATGTAACTTTAAATACTAAAACGTATTTCGTTCCTTATGCCATACAATTGGACAAGTAAGGTTGTGCTAAGATCATCAACCATGATTTATTGACTCTTTTTACTATTTGTTTATTTAGTCCTGGTTTTTGTTGCACACTGTATAACGATTTTACTTTTAAAAAGTCAGTTTTTACCTTACTGTTGTTTCAATTCAAAAAAAAAAATTAAATACAATTTTATTAAGTATGTTTAATTTGGATAGAAAATAAAAGAGTATGATTAAACTATATAATTTATTATAAATAATCTAAATTTTTAATTATTTTTACAGATACTAAACCACCAAATTTACAGTGAACACTTTAAACTAAAACCAAAATAAAAAGAGTAATTTTATAGATAGTAATTTCATTGGATGTGTGAAAAAGCCGACAGCATTAATAATTGATTTGTTGATTTAAAATCGACTTAAAAATGTTTATTATAAAATCGGTCATAATTATGAACCCATTTTTTTAATTTAATTGAACTATTTAATTTATTTTTATACAGATTGGTTTAAAAATGTTACACATGAATATTTACACTGTTCGAAAAAAATACCGTTCCCTAAAAAGGGTAAATATGATTACCCTAAATAGGTAAATTCAAAAAAGTACTTTATTATCCCAGAAAAGTGTAAAAAGGCAGTTATTTACCCTTATTTTTCGTATTTTTTGCCCTTCCATCAAAGTAAAAAGCCAAATATTTTAAAATACACAAAGGCAATTTTTTGCACTAATAAGGCTACAAATTCAATTACCCTCGAAAATTTTTACTCTTTTACCCTATTATTTTGAACAGTGTACTAAGAATACTCAATGGAAATTTAAGTCAAAATTAGTTAACATTCAAAACACATATTTTATAACTAAAACTATCAAAAAATAATAATAATAACAGTAAATATGTGGTTAGCAGTTTAAAAATAGTGTTCTCCTATATCTCACTTTTAATATGACACAAAAATGTTCAATTTCACAAATATCCTAATTCAACGTTTTCAGCAAAACTTTCATTTTCACGATGACATAATCGGGTACTGAATACACATTTTCCTGGACATTATGAACTTTTTTGGATTCATTATAGATTTTATATATCAGGAAAAAGTTGTAACTATGAATGATTTATGACAGCATATCACTGGTACAATTATTCAATAAATTCAAATGCAGAAAAAAATCATGAAACTGAATAACTGGTGAATTGTTAAAAAAAGTAAAATAAAGAAAAATTGAGTTAATAAATTTTATAAATACATACAATCAGAGAAGTGTATATTTTTGAATTAAAATAATAAGTTTTTTGACTGATTTTTTCCAATTAAATTTTATTTGAAACGCTTTTGAAATCAAAAGTTGCGAAGAAATTATATTTCAAATAAAAATACATTTCACTGTTAGTTTCAAATCAAAAGTATAATACATTTGAGTATTTACAAAGGCAAATCGTTTTATTTTAACCGCAACTAAAAAAAAAATTAATAACAATATTTTTCTGAACAAATACAATTATTTACTTTCGGATACGTTTGTCACAAAACCGTATTTTTATTTTTCCGTAATTAAATATTACTTTGAAAATATTTTTAAAATGAAATATATTTTTACTGAAATAGAAATAAAATAGCTAAAAAATCAAAACCAACTGAATGATAATTAAACGGCCGTTAAACAAGTGTTCTTCAATTTTTTTCCCTGATCGTTAAAGTCTGAGAAAGCAAGAACAAGCTTTAAAGTTCAAGTTACGTACAACGCAAAAACAGCATGGCGCCACTATAAATGTTAGGTTAGGTATAGTAATCAGTTTGCAAAACCGGACCACATAATAGAGGAACTATTCCGTGGAATTCACAAAAGCCTTTTTATTATTAAATTTCCCGTTTACGAATTATCTCGATTTTATTATCAGAAATGGCGATATTGAAACAATTGAAAAACATAAGGTAAATTAATTTAAGAAAACCTACTGCAGATATACAACAACGTTTCCACAAAACAAAAGACATATTATTAATTGTAAGTTGCGAGTTGATAAATTTCTACTTTTATAAATGTCTTCCTGTATGTTCCGTGGAATAACTTAAAATAACTTAAGATGTTAGGTTAGTAACACATAGAAGAGTTTACATGGATTGTTACGCTTACCAGTTCTAATTAAAATAAAAATAGTTATTATTTAAATAATGGGAAACGACGTCAGCGTTCAGTGTGTATAATAAATACAGTTAGTAGATTACAAAAAAAAAATTGAATTAATTTAAAATGGAAATACGTGTTTAACAAATGATTAAATTGTTTTCTCTCGAGTCCGGAAATTTTTTTCATATACATCAAGTTTTATCTTTCCTGAAGTCACTTTGCAATCTTTCACCATAAATTTGTTACCTGACACCTTTACCTCTTATTTGCATGTATGTTATTTTTTTCGGTGTAAGTACATATTGAAATTTTTATTATGCGAATATATCATTTTACCATAATTGAAAACTTTTACAGTTACATTTTATAGTAGCTTTTAAAACTTTCTGCCGCTAAAATTTATCATATTTTACATATAAGTAATTGCATTTTACTACATTTAATATATTAGAAAAAAATAAAATATGTATTTCATGTAATTTTAATTACATCACTAAAATATCTTCTTCTTCAATATATTTTTGTCATTATTATTTTATTGTGTATGTAGTATGTTAAATAAAAATATATGCGTAATATTTAATAAAGTTGTAAATAATTTCATATAAGATTACAAATAATTTGAATAGAATAAAAATCAAACAAAAAATATATAAGATTCAATTAAATCACTGAAATTAAATTACTAAAAATAAAATTACAATTCCTAATCTATGCAAACATTTTTCAACTCTTTATTATCCTAATACTCATTACTGAATAATGGACTATAATATTTAAATAGCTCTAGATATCAGTTCGACGTATGATTCACGTAACAAATTTACAAAATCTAAATTCCATTTAAGTATCAAATGTGATCGTCATTTGAAGCAACCGGCAATCAATTGTCGTCCGATCGTCAATTCTTACGAAGCAAATGTAATGACCGTTTTTCTTCAACTGTTTTCGTTCATCTAGTTAGCGTATTAGCGAATGTTTCTGAATCCTATTCAAAGTCCCATTATCATAGAATTTATTGAAGTCTGAATGAATCGTAAGAACACAGACTTGCTTCCTTCTAATATACATCGTTTGATCCTTCTTTATATCTATACCATGTTCCTTCTTCTACTTTCCGCATCGCATATATATATATATATATATATATATATATATATAAGTAATCGGGAGTTAATTTTTTAAATCGCTCCGTTGAAGAGTCTCGTCTCATCATTTATTCATGAGATGGGGTAAATCTTTTTTAGTTCCTCGACCCCTTGGCTTTTAATATATGGTCGATTTCAGATGCGATTTCTTCTTGCATATATTCTCCGTGTGTGTGTGTGTGTTTATGGTCCAGCTGTGTGTATGTGCGTGTATGTTAGTGAATAGGTAATAGTTAGACATCTCAGGTTGTGTATCGTTTATTGCGTATAGCCAATGAATGCTCACATGTAAACGCAACTTTACATGATTAGCGTTAATTTTCTGGTTTCGTGGAATGATTATCTACTTTGAAAACAACTCATAAATGCATGAAATTTATGTTTCGAATTTTTTAAAATTTGATGGTTGGTTTTAATATAATTAGACAGAATCATGAAACCTATATATAGTCGTTGTTTTTTACTTATATTACGCCTGATTACTTCATTATTCACATTTTACTTTTGAAACTAAAATATAAGTATAAAAAAGTTGAAAAAAATCGATTTCTAAAATACAATTTCACGCCGATCATCAATAATTTGAGCAAAAAAGCATTTGACATCTGTAAAAATTAAATTTTGATGCAATTTTGTTACATCAATATTTAAATAAGTAATAACTATTATTATTGTCTTTCAAAAACAGTAATATATATTTGAAAATCAACTGAAAAATCTGAAGAAAGAAAAACTGTTGATTTTAAAAAAAATAATATAAAACATAATCCTATTAGTATTAACACAAGTTAAAAGAAATATCATTTTTTGTTTAATTGAATATAAATTAAAGATTTCCATAGCTACAATTTTATATATTTAAAAATCTTTTAATATATTTATTAAATAATTAAAGTTAGATATTTCATTAAATACTAAAAATACTTAATTTTAATATTAAATATTTTTATTAATGAACAAAATCAGAAATAGCTGAAAATAGTAATCCAAATAAAGTCATGTACAAAATTTTTAGGATATTATTGTTAATTTATTACTTTTTAAATTTGCCAATTAGTTGAGTTAAAATTGATTTACTGCAAATAAATTCAATGTTTACAAATTTTACTGTTCAATTAATTAAGTTCAAAATTAATAACTTGTTGAAAAATTAAAATTAAATTCTCATTTCTACACGTGGCATTGAAAAATAATAATTCGTAGATTATAAATTGTGTGAGACCTTTAAAAACGAAAAATGCTAATTTTGTGTTTCTAGATGAAATAATTTCAAAACACTAAAATAACAAATTGTTGTTTTATAACCTAATAAAACAAACAAGTTCGTAAAGTTTTTTTTTTGCTATTTTTATAGCGTTTTATATCGAAATATATTATTGTTCTTTACACTTCCTGCAAAATTAATTCTTATAGATTTATTGATTCCAATTACTATAAATAAATATGTATCTAATACAGGTTTATTTTTTGCTTGAATTGTTAACCTTAGTAACTTGCAACAGATTCTGCATGCAATTAACTACTTTCTTAGTTTGATATCGCAAAATGTCATTCAATATAAATAAATGTTTTTTTCAAAAACAGAATTAATTTTATCATTTCAGCTTTCAAATGTTTTCAAATATTTTAATAGCCTTGTTAGACTATTTCTCATTTTATACATTTAACTGTTTTTCGATTCGTTTTTGTTTTTGTAAGGAAAAAAAACGAGAAATGTTATTTAGATTGACGTGGCCGATGTGCAACTGTTAATACTGGTTCATTTGTTACTAGTTTTTCAACTATTTCTAATAAATGATTTGTATTCATTTTATATGAATTAGTAACGGTTCAGAGCAGACAGTTTCTTTCAATTTGTTGTAATTGTTAGAATTGGTCACGTGGCTTTTTTCATCTTGAGGGTGGATTACTGAATCATATTTTTCCTGTTGAATTCCTAGTTTTGTTGTACGATGATTTTGCAAAAATCTTTGAATAAATGCTAATTTTACGATTAAATTTATATATGTATAATGTGGTTAATCTATTGTAATTTTCTATAAAGAAAAAAGTGCAAATCAGAATACTACAATAGAGATATATTAAAAGTTATTTGCAACGTATAGTTACAACAGAAGCAATGCGATAATGAATGTAAACATTTAGTAATAAAAATGTGTGAAATCAAAAATAATAATTTTAATTTAATTTGTAATTGTATTGATCAAAGTGATTTATATAACTTGATAACAAAATTTCTTCACGTAAAACATAGTATTTGCTTAATAAAATAATAGCTATATTATTATTTCATAATTATGCTATGCAATTTACTAAAATGTTTATAAATAATATAATAAATTTGAAATAAGTTTCCTAAAGTACAAAATTTAATTAAAAACTTCAATTGTCATTCACAAAACTAAAATCGTGCATTTGTGTTATTTCTTGTATAAGTTAGTAAGTAGTTTAATTCAGAATCACTACTAGCTCTAAGCTAAAATTTAACACTAATTCCGTGATAAATAAGATAGTTTAAAAGATACTATTTAATACGTATTTCAGACTCTAAGCTTCCATCATTAATAGCAATTTTTAATTAAAATTAAAATACTAATCGATGATTAAAAAATAAACAATAATATATTTTATTTTACAAATTTTTAAAATCATTATTTCTTTTGAAAAAAAAAATATACAAATAATATTTTAAAGTATTACTATTTACAATAAATCGTATATTATTTAAAATAAAACACAACAATAATTATAACATTTACTTTCTTTCTATTTAATTTGATATAGTAAATAAATAAAACAACAATTACTTATTTATTTTAAAACAATATTTTTGAAAAATATTCCCTCAGATATCGATCGTATGTTTAAAAACAAATTTTAATGTTTCCATAAATTTACGAGCTGTACATAATAGAATTTATCGTAAAATATAGTCGATTTAATAGTAAATATATAAACAAATTAATTAACTGTGTATGATCGTCGATTGTTTATTGGGAACAATGAGTCACAGACGTGGGATTATTATTATTATTATATTGGCAAAACTGAAACGGATGTTAAATGTAAAATACACACGAAAGGAATAATTTATATTTCCCTTTTTTCTTTTGTAAAATATAGAAAATTAAAGTAAGTAAGTTAGTCTTAATCATATTTTATTTTAATATTTAAATGTAAATATATAAATTATGACCAATTTTTTTGTAGATTTTTGTATATTAAATGCTAGAGTACTTACAGAAATATTGTTGACTCATGTAATAATAATAAAATTACTCACCTGAAACAAAAGAAAAATAATAATAATTTTAGTATATTTATAAATTTAACATAGTATAAATAATGTAATTTCATTTAAACTGCAGTTATATATTAATAAATAAAGCAAAACTTAACTGTACAAAAACTGCATTTACAAAATTTCCCAAATGAATCAAATAAAAAAATACATTAAAAGAAATTTCCTAGTAAAATAATGGCTTTAGTTGCTTGATTTAAATATACAGGTGTCATTAAATATACCGTCATTTAGTCGGATTGGGTAGTTCTAGTGTTAAGTTCACAGTTATAAAAATGATATCAAATTTATCTTCAAAATATTTCAATTTGTCTGATTATTAATAAAAATCAAAGTAAATTTTGTAATTTTTCATGCACATTTATTATTATGTTTTTAATATATAAAAAATTGTTTATCGTCCATCCTTTATCATTTTCTCCATCTGTATATGTTCCTCCTAGTTCAATTCGAAAGACTCTTACATACAGGTCGTTCACAATTTGTTATGCACGTATACATTCAAATACTTTTCAATCATTTGATAATAACTTACATAAGATTGATTTGACATTTGCCATTAATCTTGATCAGACATCGGCAATAGATAAATTAACTATTATTTATTTTTATTTTTCACATTTAATTTAAGATATATTTAACAGATAGATATTCCTTCAAAATTTACTAACGTTTGTACAAACATTTTATAAGTATACATAAAAGAAATATTAAAACTCTATGTACATAAAATTTAGTAAAACATGTTTTGGGGTTAATTTTGCAGTAAGGAAAAATATTACTTTCCAATTACATGATGTACTAATTATTATTACATGCTTGTAATTTTATGCAAACTGTAATTATTCTGTGTAATTGATAATCATTAGTGTCAGTGTTTCAATGTGATATTCTTTTTTATATCAAGATTTTTTCTCCAAGATAACTATATATTAGAATATCATGCTTGTACGTATATAATTAAGATCCCACATTTTAACCTATTAAATATGAAATAAAAATATAAAAATTAATTATATATTAATTATATATTTATTTTAAATAAATTTTTGTGTCCAAACTGTCAGAGAATATATCATTTTTTTACATTATTACTATAAAAATAGATATTTTACGAATTAAAAATAGTGAAATAAAGTACAGTTTTTTAATAGCTAATTTTAAATTTTTGTTATGAAGCTTAACAATAATAAAAAGTTATCAGTTTCATTGCAATAAATATTTGAAAGAAATATAATTCTTTATCAATACAACTATGAGAATTATATACACTTCCGGATAAATAAAACTCAATTGGAATTAATTAATTTCACGATATAAATTAAATTAACTAAGTATATAATCACAAAGTATATAAATGTATTTTAACATTACATCGATCGTTTCTAATTAAATAAACTGATTAATTACTCTTAAAAGTTTAATGAATAAAAAACAATAACAATTCATTTGTTTTTATTGCTTCTCTATAAAATGATCGAAATTTATTTAAGTGAAATCAAAAATATATTTCTCATGCATTCTTGCAGAAATAAATAATAAGAAATGTATAATTAATAGTATATGTTTAGAAGATAATATGATTTTTAATAAAATAACGATACAAAATTCTGTTTTATATAATTTTCTAATGAATGCAACATTATTTATATTTAATGGGAAACATTAATATAAATTACTGATGAGTGAAAAATAAATTGACAGACGTAAAATTATTTAGAGAATGTTCTATTTATTATACGAGATACAGTTTTAGATTATACTAGTTGATAGTCAAATAAAAAATGTCTCATTTAAAGTATCTTCTATAAATTAACCGATTGTGATTCATATAATCTTATTAAATTATAACATATTCTAAGAAAATATAAATTAGTTAATTTGTTTTCAATATTTATATAATTTTTTCTAAAACTCATTTTCATAATAAACACTTTAAAGTCGACAAAAAAGCATCGATTGTAAATTCTAGAGCCATAATAATTGCTGTCAATAAATCGATGCTTTTTTTGTCAACTTTACAAGCTAAGTTTTTTGTTGTTAGGTTGTAAATAAAATGTTATTTTTTTAGCTAAAGTATTTATTATAATCCATATCAAATATAATTTTGTTTAATTTCTTAACTTTATACAAAAAATGATAGAGCACAAATTGTTCAGTCTTCATCTTATAAAAAAGAATAATTTTATTAATTAATTTTATACTTTAATTACAAATAATTTATAGGATATAAGATCAAAAAATTACCTATAATTTTTAATATCGAGATAATTCGTATCTTATTCGCGTTGCTTATTTATTTAATATGTTTAGTTAAAAATTATGAAAAACTGCTGAATCACAAATATATATTTCAGTTGAAGAATTTTGTAAGTAGTATAAAATAACAGTGATTAGTTAGTGAGTTTTATGTGGCCTTAAGCAACTTTTATATTTCACTTAATTATAGTCATCTTCAAACAGTTCGCTCCGTAGAGAGAACTAACTGAATATAAGGAAAAATATCTATAAGTCTTCAATCAAATATATTTTAATAATATGTAATTTTTTTAATATTTATTGCTAACTGTAAGCTTCAAATGCATTCATTACTTTGGGCTATTTGTACATTTTTAACTTAAGTGAATTATAAAATGTATATGAGTAAATTTTTCTTACTTCTGTTGAATAATACGTTTATAATATATATGTATTCTATTAAGCTGTGTTGTCCATAACTTACAACTATGAGTTATGAAAATAACTCACACTAATTACAATTCTTTACAAATAACGATACAATCATAAAATAGATAACTCGCAAATTAACGTCGTTGCTAAGATACCGGTGTTATTGATAGGAAATCAATGTTATTTCAAATAATTACAATTATTTTGAAATAACATTCGCTTTACACCGAAAAGTGATTTTTACTGACCATTACATATAGTGCGAGAGGAAATCTAATCATATCAATTTTGACTTTTCAAGATTTTTACAAATAAGCACAAATTAGACTTAAAATAACAATCAACTATTTTTAACGAAATGTCTGTTGATATGTATATGTGAGCAAATTCAGTTGAAGAGATTTTTTTTTTTAACATATTCTTTGAATTGATTAACTTTTATTATAAATCCGTCCACTGGAAGTAAAAGTGATGTTTTTTTACGTGTTTTACGAAAAATTTGCAACGGAAAAATATTTAAAAAATAAATATTTAACACAAGTTTGTAACTAACAGCTTTTATTTGAAATTTTTTTATACGACTTAATAATATTTTATAATTTATCATATTTTGACATATATGTAGGTACGTTTCCATGACTACGGTGTTAAATTATAACCTATGTTATTATCCTTTTTAATAATAACTTTGTAAAAAAGTATTTGTCTAAGTACATAGTGGTAGGTAACGATTGGTTCAGTAGTGGCCACTGCACATTTTTTTGCTATTGTATAGTCGTAGAAAAAGTACAGTGTTCTATTCGCATGTTATGGCTTTAGCTCGCTTAATAAATCTCATCTTTCTGTGTTATAGTAATCATAACATATTTCTTAAACAATATGCCATTATTACTGTACAGATAAAAAGAGCATTAATTATTCTTTATACAACTTTAACAAATTCCGTAACGATATTTAATTTAATAATTTAAAACAATTTAGAGCCGTAATAAAGAACAATTGAAACTCGTCTTCAGTTAATATACGAATCCGTTAACCCATTTTGTTTTCACGCCACAAAGTTTAAAACTGTTAAAATACAGCTCTTCGAATAGTGCGGTTCTGTCCATAGAATAAAATGTAAATCGTGTGGCTTGGTGTACACATAGAACCCCGTTTACAATTTCGCATTGAACACTGATGGCAGAAAAGTAGCGCGTGAGACTTTCGGACTATAATCTAAACTAAAGTTTAAAACATTCAACTTCGTTGTTTGCAAGCGACAGTCCTAATAACTGATTGTTTTCCTCGCAAAATTTCTAGACATGCAAAGACAGTTTGTAATAAACTCATCATGAGGTGGTTTGAAGTTATTGTTTGCAAAACGTGCACCTACAAAGTTTTATTTACATGCTTAGAGTTAACGTTGCGTGAATTTTTATTTGCTTTGAATTATTGTCGTTTAAATAAACAGTGTTAAAGTTGTAGAAATACTATTAATTTGAGAAGTTATATTAATATTGAAATATACACTTAATTCTACACAAATTTTACACAAATTATAATAATAAAATGTAATTTAATTTTTGTTCAATTTTAAGATCTACGTACCTGTTGGGCAATATAATCATTATTATTATAATTATGTTAATAAATTGGTTAACTTACAAAACGTTTAACAATGTTTTGTACAACCAAATCAAAAACTTTGTCAAATGTTTGAAGATAATTTTAATAACTTTTAATTATCTATGTGTGAGGTTCGCCTGGAGTACGTAACCTATCTGCAAAAGCAAAAAACGAAAAAAAAAATGTTGTCGTGTAGATTCCGTGTGCAATTTTATTTCTGTCAGTCGAACGTTTCCCGTGACAGCATCCAATCAGAACTTACCGTTCCGAAACGAAGCCTTAATAGGCGGAAAGTATTGCATTATACCTTGAAATATCGCGTTCAACACGCTTAACTACCGTTCCTCTTGTTTTTGTTCCTCTTGTTTTTCTTCCCCTTTTGAAGCTTTCTTTCGCAATTTTCTTCGTTAATAACAAATATTTTTACTCGGTTGTTAATACGCGGATTCTTGACAAATCTAATGGAAATTGATAACAGAGATATAAAGAAATAATGACGAATATAAGTTGATGTTAAGTTAGAATCAAACCTTAGTTTTAAGTCTCATTGACATTTCTCTATCTAAAAGAATAATGACGAATATAAGTTGATGTTAAGTTAGAATCAAACCCTAGTTTTAAGTCTCGTTGACATTTCTCTATCTATCTCGAAACCTTGAAAACACAATAAAATCAACAACAACTAATAAAACCAAAGATGGGTAATTACGTGTAGAAACATTAATTTTCTACTTACGCGTAGAAAAACATGCAGAATATGTATTGCGCATGCTCATGTGCATCATCCTATATATACACACTAATTTATGCCGATTAAATTTTTTTTGTTATTTATTATATTTAAAACGAGTGGAAGACCGGAATATAACATTTGAAAAGATAATTTTGAATTAAAAAAAATCATTGCATTATGGTAGTTGTATTAATTATTAATAATGCAATATATTTTACAACATTTGTTCTTTCTCCTTCTTAACATTTAGGACCAGTTACATAAAATATTGTTAACCACTTAATAAATGTATCGTCAACAAATGACAATTTAATTACTCATTTATTAAGTTTTATGCAACTGATCTTCAGCATTATTAAACGACAATAGCAAGCAACAAAATTAATCAGATGATCAAAAACATAGTAATACATGTAAAATATGTAAAAAAAAATTGAGTTCTAAAAGATTCTTTACTATGTTAAAATATGTATATTCTACACGTAATAATCTACCGACCCAACTCTGGATAAAACTAAAATTGTGCATTTTGCAGTAACAATTAAAATTAGTCTAATGAGATATTGAAGTTGAGTTTTCAATTTAAATAAAATATTTTCAGGATAAAATGACATAAGTAATTACATTTTGATCGTTTATCGTATTAAATAAATAGTATTTTCTTTGCTAATTAGGTAATAATAATTGATTATAATTATAATGTACAATTAAGTATCATTTTACATGGAAGTTCAAGATAAACTGACCGTAGTGTAATTATTAGTACATTTCCGGTAATATAATTAATAAAAATTTGTCATTAAATATTATCTTTATGCTAATATAGTTTTAAATTTTTATTATTAAAAAAAAAATTGTATTTTAACATACTACGTATCTATATTTTATTTTTTTCCATCTTATTCTTTCTTGTAATGGTTATCAGCTGTTTCAACAAAAACATTAAATATTTATTTTCAATTTTGAACTCAATAACTTGTTAATTAATTATTATATACATAAAGACAGATGACAAACGAAAATGTTTTAATTATTTAATAATATTTATTTTTTGTATTGAAAAATAAATATACATTAATTAAATAAATATGTTCTAAGAATATATTTGCAATATTTTTAAATGTATTACTTTTAATTTAATTTACATCATACATTCAACGAAAATACATATTTACTTGAATCGTTCAGCTGTCGTAAATCCTAGTACGTACTATATTATCCCATATTTTTTACTTGAAGAAATCAACCGCTTTTAATAACTAACTATACACAGTACGCAAAATACACAAAAATAATATTTTTTATATTGATTGATTTTTGACAGCTGGGTAGGTTTAGTATTTGTGTAATCTTAGATCACTGATTAGGATTTTTAACTTTATTTTTTGCTGCTGATGATAAAAGCTTAACTTGTGAAATACGTATTTAGCTTTCATAAATGCATTATTTGTATTGAATTAAAATAAAATACTTGATTCAATTTTCACAATAAAAAGTCCTTTATTGGCCAATTTCGGCAATTATGCCATAATCAGTAGGAAGAAATTATTATTTTGAAAATTAAATTAAAGTATATTTTAATTTATTACCATTATAAACGCAATCAAAAATTTGTTGATTTTTACAGTTTTAATTTGCGAAAAAAAAAAATTCTTAATATATGTAATTTGTTATGTATAATAAAAATGTTAAACTTAATTTTAATAATTATTTCGTAACAAAAAATATTGTTTTAAAATATTTCGAAAATATTTATCATATTTATAATTAATTATTAAACACTCATTTCATGAGCGCATTTACTCATGTACTAGAAAATGTGTTTAAAATATAATTATTTCAGTATTTTCAAGCTTATACACTTTACATATACTAATTAAAATTCAACATGCGTAAGACGTCTGATTTTAATATAAGCATCACTGAAACTATCATAATTAATGAGAATGAAAATTAGCAGAAAATAAATTAATCATTAATGTTTTACATACATTTCTTGTTTCAAAATATCAAGTCTCATTCACAATTCTCTACTTATCTCGAAATTAGGTAAATGCATGTATGTTTCAAGAACAAATTTCCCCGGTTCATATTATGTTTTTTAACATAATATTAATGCATGCGAATCGCAAATCTCACATATTGGTTATATATTGGTTATTGGTTCATTATAATATAAACTTTGTTAAATAACTTTTCTTAAATTTTGAATGAAAGAATGTACGTAACTTAAAGCAAATAAACAAATAAAAAATAAAGACAATTCTGTATGTTAAATATTAGAGACAAATAATTTATTAAAAATGTAATAAAAAATTGTTAATGTACTACTGTAATATAAAATTAAAATATTAATATTCATTAATAATTTAAATTCAATAAAACTTAACAAACCATTCATTAATTTATATTATCGTTTTTAAGATTTATTGCTTAAATTTGCTAAAACATTAAAAATCGTTTAAGACTTTTGCTTAGTTATATAACACGGTTAGAAAATTGTGTTTAGTATGATGTAATTATTTGCGATTATTGAAATTATTTAATTTTAATTATATATATACAGAAGTCTGATATCAAATATCAACTTTAATTTACAACTTACATAAATATTTTATAAAAATCTACAATTTTCTTACATTAACACGCATTTTGGAAATAGTTTCAACATTTTTAATTTGATGTATTAATAACTACAGAAATTTTTATTGACTCCACAAATTAATTTTACACGTATAATTTAAAAGTAATGTATGTTTTATAATTATTGTTCAGCAATAATGCGAATATAAAGTATTAATTTATTATTTTTAATATTGATTTCAGTAATAAAATTTCAAGGCAAATATTATTTATTATTAATTTTTTATATGTTTTTCAGTAAAGAATATTTTACGTTTTTTAATCAAATTTAAAGTATATTACAGTAAACTCTTAATCTGTTTGGAGAAAGCAACATTTATTGAAATATAACTGCAGTTTTTAGTTCTTCTAAAATCAATATGATTTGTTACAATTGTATTGGACCAGTGCAAATATATAACTTATAAAATTAGATAACTTAAGATCTCGTACGTGCATTTTGGTATGCATATGACTGATAAAAAGTCCTAAACATGTTTTAAACATCACTTAAAATTATATGTATATTGTAGCTCCGAAACGTCCAAAGAATAAAATCAAATAACTTTTGGTGTTTTTATGTAGTGATCTTCTACAATAAGTTCTTCTAAATCGAATTATTAAGATTGTAAGTTATATATTTAATAATTAAAATAGTTTTCTACTATTTAAAAATAAATTTATAGTTCATACAAAACTGAAATAAACAAAAGAACATTTATAACCGAAACATTTAAATTTAATTTAAAACTAAAAAGTAATACTAACCTGTATTTTAATTCAATACGTATTTTAAACGCTTTTTATATAAACGATATTTTATATCATAATAAAAATAACTATAAAATGAAAATAAATTAAATTTCGATAGGAAAAAAATACAATATATATAAAATTTCAATCGAATAAATAGTAATAGATATTAAAGAAATATTTACGAGATATTTTCCTTGTTTTTGCATGATATTTAAGTCGTAATGTAATGTAGTTATAATACTGAATTGAAAAAATATTAAAATTTTAACAAATTTAAGCAAAATTTAAGTTTCGTATATGTTTTATATAAATATCGACGTTTCGATATACTTCCGCGTATCTTCATCAGGAAAAAAATAATACAAATGTCATAAATAATAAACAAGCAAACATAGAAACAAGTTATTAGGTGCTTGTTTATTATTTATGTCATTTGTAATATTTTTCCTGATGAAGATATACATAGAGTATATCAAAAAGTCGATATTTAAATAAAATTATATACCAAACTTAATGCTAAAGCTTTTTGTTAAAATTTGTTAAAATTTTAATATTTTTTTGTTTGTTTTAATATGAGTTCTGAAACATTTTTTTTACTATGTTTTGACAAATTACTTTAATGAGAGGTGTCATGAAAAAAGCTGCTTGTCTTTTATTGGTATATGGCATTATTGTATTATAAATTTTATTAAATTTCAAAATTCTGCATAATTATGTAAATTTACATAAGACATGCATGTTATGTTTTGACGTGAAAAATCTATGTAGTCACAACAAATATTTGTTATATATTAGTTAATAGTAAAAAATCGTTAATTAATTAACACTTTTAGTGTGCATGTAGCCAATTAAAGTTGTAGCAAAGTGATGTTCACATATATACGTTACTACCCACGTTGTCAATGCATGCATTTGAACCATCGCCAACTTACAGCAGATACACACACACCGTCTTCCTACAGCCTCTCTCGGTGAAAGTCGGTTACTGGATGTTAAAAGCCGTTATTGGTAATTTTTAATTTTTCAAGTTGACAAACGTCTCTTCGTCTTCTCCACGTCGTAGTATTTATGCCCATCTTGCTGGTTTATTTACACAAATGTTCTGCATACCATTAAAACTATTGCTATTTGTAATTTACTTTAAGTATTTGCTTGCGCTAAACAAAATTATTTGTACTCGTTTTTCGTCTTTGTGTTTTGTTTGTTTGTTTCAAGTCATTCGTGCCGAGTTGGCATTGAAGTCATTTTAATTTCAAATACGAAATAAAATATTTGCTACACTTTACTCCAGTTGCATAAAGCATTATTAACTTAAATCAATAAGTTAACTAGATTATTGATTCAGTTGGTCAGTTCACAAACTAAACGAATTGGTTAAATTAAAATAATTTATAATCTATCTTGTTCATACATTTTATCTAAAAAAACATATAGATAGATATATTTTTTAATATTTTGTATATAGATGATAGAACTAATATTATAAAAAATTTATTTAATTAAACAAATCAACTAAAATTTAGCAATTTAAATAATAAATCTCATTAAATCAATAAAACATATAACTACCTAATTTTTGTATTAAGATATTTTATCTAATATAATAATAGTAAGCTGGAAAATTATATAAGGATTATTTATTTTCCAAACTAATTTTGATGTAAGAACTACACAAAGAGACCGACATTTTAAAATATTAGAGAACAATGTTGTTTGCATTAGTTCAAAATATTTAACTTCCAAATCATGTTATTAATGAATTTGTTTATGGGAAAATGATTTACAAAAAAAAATTGTGGTTAGAGAACTTTCATAAAACATAAATGAAAAACATGACAATAATGTTTACTTAATCGGAAGAACAATAAGACGACGAAAGAGGTTAATTGTATTAAAATTAAACAAACCACAATTTAGAAAAAAGTAGCGAGAGAAAAGAATAAGAATAAATTGAATATTAAACCACAAAATCCTACGGCTTCCTTTTTGCCAAGATTCGCTTTCACATTTCTGCAAAGAAGAGAGTTTAGTTGTTAATTTATTTATTTATTTCGTATTAATTTGCAATCAGTTTTGGCTAAATGGTTATTCGATAGCTTGCTCGTAGAATCTTAATTTATAATGAATTCTGATTGAAATCTTACCCACATTTTAATCATTTAATATATGCATCAAAATAAAATAAAATTATGTAGGAATGAATATAATAATTATTCAGTTTTCATTATTTGTTGCGTTAGCAGTATCATTGTATTATACTAATATACAGATATTTTTATAAAAAAAGTCATTATTAATTTCTATAATTTTTACGAATATTAATAATGTCTTTATTTGTATTTTATTATAAATTATGCATTTTTCGCATGATATACCATAAACATTTCAAAAAAATGTTTGTATTGTATATAAATTCGATAAATTAGATAAGAATTAACATAGTAAAAAATCTTTCATAACTTATTATATTAAAATAAAAAGGAATTATTAAATTATATATACTGAAAAGAAAACAATTTTCTCAAATTTTGTACACCAGATTGTACAAGTTTTAAGATGATTCTTGAGAAAGTGCTGTTATTTTTTGTTAATTTTATGGATTTTATACAAAATTTCTAAGATTGTAGAGATTTTATTCAAAATTTTAAGATATATATATATATATATATATATATATATATATATATATATATATATATATATAGCTATTCTTTTAATTAAATATAAGAATGTAATTGTTGTTTGCGTTGTAAAGTTTGAGTATCACTGGCATGTAAAAGGTTAGGTTATGAGTGGAAACGATCCTGTGGTAACGAGGCACATCGTGGTTCTCCCCGATTAAATCCCCGCCGTGTTATCGCCGGACCGTATCTTAATTAAACTATGCCATAATTACTACTCTGTGATTAAACTTTGCTGCACAATAAGAAAACTATATACATAGGTCTTTCTTCTAAGATACATTGGCAGCCAATATCACGCTAAACCACACTACAACCCAGCGAGAGAAAGGTCATACCAGAGGTACAAAAAAAACCCAACAAGGAATGATCAATTCTCCAAACCAGTAGCGATTGAAGCGCCCTAGCACCCAATGTGTTGCACGTAACGGCCAAACTGCAAACTAAAGATCAAATTGAATTTTTGGTAATGAGACTTTTCGGAGTTGATAATTAACCCAACAACATTGGCAATTTATCGGTTCGGGAATATTAGCGGAAATAATCACAATAAAACGAAGAAGAATAAAAGTTCCTTCATCATTCATTCCCCAGTTTAAAATTGCGTATATTCACTAGCGCTTATTGAAGCTGTCAAAACTTGCATTTTTCGATCATCGGATCAGATTGATTTTTTATTAATTGCGAAATTATTACTGCGTAAGCGTTGTAATTCGATAAGTTAGGCGATTATTCTTTATTCTTCTTTATTTTTTATACATCTTTCATGTCGGTATTGTAAAATTTTAATATTTTATTTTTAATACAGAAAAAGTTAAATTATGTAGAAATAGATTTCTTAACAGATTGTAAGAAGAGAGAGAGATAATATTTAAAACGAAAACAGTGTGACAGAGGTTCAACGTTATTATCATTAAGATAAATTAAGAATTGAATTAATGATCATTAAAGCTGTGTTGTAGGCCTAAGATATTTACATATATCGATGAGGTTATATATAGATACAATTTATACTGTAATATACAAATTGCATTTCTAGTTTTTCTAATACTATAATACCGTATGTAATTATGTACTTATATGTTGTATAAAATAAATTAGAGAAAAAAAATCAACAGCGACAATGAGACTTATTTCCAATTTGTTATCTTCAAGTATTTTACAAAAACCAAATTCAAAACAGAAAAAAAAATGTTGCTTGACATGTTAAGATAAATACTCGTAAATCTCAAAATTGCCGTACAATTAATAAAAAAAAAAAAGAACGACACTTCTTCCCGATTATTCTCGTCGTTTTTTAATTAAAAATCTTTCACATTTACCTACGACTATTTACGACTGTACATAAATTAATAATCGCGATAAATTCGAATGATAGATAAAAAACGCGCGAACCTGCTTAACTTAACATATATTTAAAAGTACATATAGGTATTCATATGTGAGTGTGTGTGTATATTTATAAATACGATTATAACCGTACTTAAGACCCGATACATCACTAACAGATAATTCCAATTTGCATATATGAGCGTATGTAATAGTTGTCGATGTATAAATACGTGATTATTACACACATGCAGTCGTCGGATTTGTGTAGTTGTCTCTAACATGCCAATGCGGCAAGATGTACAGTTAAAGAGAAGATGCTTCGCTATTTCCGGATAAAAGTGTTATACACCTAGGTTTCCTTTTAGTTTCTCTCTGCGGATCTCAGTGGCTTGCTACAGATTTTCTAGAGAGATTTTTCATGTTTGAAATACTTAAATTAATTGAAAACTTAGTTTTAAACTGAAGTTATTGACATTTTTCTTATATTTATTTATATTAAATATGAAAAACAAGTAACCGCCACTCCAGTCAAAAATTATCTTAAAAATTGTTATGGCAAAAGCAACGACCTTTTGAAAAGATGATTTAAAACTAATGAAGAGATTTTTCACCGTACGAGTTACGAGTTAAATGATAATTGTCAATAAATATTAGATATTTTTAAAAATAATACAAAAATAATTCAAACAAAAGTTTCTTTCTTTAGTTTCAATTATTCACGATGTTTCAAATAAATATAATATTATTTTATTTTATTAAATATAAAGTTGAAACAATTTTGACGTAGTTACCTTTTAATTAACTGCAAAGTGGAACACATTTTTGTTTTAAATTTATGAAGCAATAATATTTAAATTTATTAAAAATCTTTATATTTATTAAAGTTAAAAAATCAATATTCGTACAAATATTGATTCTTAGTATGACAAATTATAGAATACAGAATCTGTTAAAAGTAATACTTCTAATATTTAAGAAGTTTCAAATAAGCATAACTTTAAAAAAAACATTTTTAAATATTCTTTCAATTTTATTAAAAATAAATACTTTTGATCTAAAATTAAGTTTATTTATTTAACTTGTATAAGATTATTTAAAAATATTATATAAAATTTTATTATTTACTTTTCATATCATTTGTTTTAAAATTTGTTAAAATATGTTTATAATAACCAAAATATAAATAAAATACCAATTGTAATTATAACTGATTCAGTAAGATATAAATTTTCACAAATATTGTAAAACTTATTAGAATATTTAATTGTATACGTCAAATTAGTATTATGAAAGTATAACATTCATATTATATAAATATGCAAAAAAAATATTCAATTAATAAAATCATCCAATTAGTAAGTTTAAAAAAAAAACAAATATTATAATTATGCAAAAATTTATATAGCTATTAAACAATCTTATTTATAAAATAATAAATTTACAATGTTTTCACGAACAAAAAATTAAAATCTATGCAATAAATCTTTTAAATGTCAAGTAAATGTATCAAAAATACCAATAAGACAACGCAAGAATTGTTTAATTATAAAATTTAATTTAAATTTTTTTCCAGTGATGGATAACATTTAATTGGTACGCCACTGTACTGGTCATAATAATCAGTTTTCGATCCCAGAAGGCTGCATCTAAAATTCCGACCTGTCCGATATATTCACCTTTCACTTTACGAGAGTATACATCTAAAATAATAATAATATTTAGAAAAAAAGAGACAGAAACAAATAATAAAAAACCCAATCGAGCATCTGAATAACCTGAGAAAAACATCTGACTGTGTTTTCATATCAAATCAAAACCTCCTTTTCTGCCCATCATCGTTTAAAAACATTCGATTCTGAATTCGTAATACCGTTTACACGGTAATAGAATCTGTAATCATTGGCATAGATTCGGTTTTTTTAATATGTTCGTACGCAATTTGTGACGGGCTGCAGATGACCAAAGTGTTGAGTAATCGAAATATAAACGCTTATTTATTGCCCAGATAAATATTAAAAAAAAAAAACGGTTAAGCTTTTACGGGATTATTAATTATAAAGTTATTAGTTATAAAACGCGACTCGGCGTCTATACGGAACAAATATCTCGCAAATGATGAGACTCTTAATTCGTTTTAAACTCGATATACAATTTTACTTTCACATTTATGAATTATAAGTAATATACGTTTATTAATTAATACTAATTGTAATTATAGTCGTAATTTAATTCACTTACTTAAAAGTGTATTGAAGAAAGAAAAAGTCCCGTGTTCTCACCTCACTTCAAAAAGTGCTTTTGACGTTTATTTTGAAATATATGATAAAAGTAATTTTTAACAACATATAGTGGTGAGAATATAGATCATTATATTCTATGATAAAATTTGAAATAAATAAGACTGTCCACTAATTTTTAATTTACAATTTTATTGTCCATAAATCCAGAATAAATCATTTAAAATTGCTAATTTGGTGACGAAAGAACAATGTTCTTCATTTTTGCAACCAGAAATTTTTAACGTAATCATTTACATAAAATTATGCATATTTTATTAAAAATATACGAATAAATTAATTAAATCAAAAAATAAGGTTATTATATATAATAATTAAGCAATATTTTAAAATAACTATTAGCATACAGGTGATACCAAAACATGTATATTATTAAAAAAATATATAATTATTTATATACATGAATTTAATTTAAATGTTTTTTAGTAAATCAAAATTTTCATATATAATATTATAAATACCCATATAAATAAATATATAATTCGAATTTATATTTTCTGAAATACTAATTATACTGGGTTTGAAGCTAAGTTAGATCGTTTGTTCTAGCTAGACAATTCGAATAAAAAAATCATTTATGTATATTCAAATCACTGAAATGATTCCATTTTCACAGCATACACGCATGATACAACTGAAATCTTCATCCCCTTAGTACGTTAATGTAGTTAAAATATTAAAAATATAGCAAATATATATTACAATAAAACGATAATGAAATTTCTTTAAAAAAATCATATAAAATCCATACAGTTATCTAGTCTTAAAATAAAAAATACATGCATGTTTTTCTCGAATACTTCAATTTATTAATTTCAAATAAAACGGCAATATAGATATCACGTTAGAGTTAATAATTATCTTGAACTATTATGTATAGGAATATGCAAACACTATTTTGAAACAAAACTATTTCAAGGTTTTTAGTAGAACGCAAACTGTACTTAATGACAGCTTTGTATCTCTTAACTTATAATACTAATTTTTCACCTTATCTATTCCTAATACTAAATTAATGCATTAAAAACTGACCATGTTATTAAAATTGCCCAATTCTTTTTCTATAACAAGTTGCAGTTATTTGCAAATAAAAATAAATTATAAAACAGTAAACATAGTCGATAAAAACTACATATATAATAACATCTATCAGTGTAATAAATTTATAGTCATAATAATTGTATGATTAGATAAATTTGTATTGTAGCTAATTTCATACCGTGTATTTATGTAATGTTGTAGAATATCGTACATTGTTATCATTCAATCATTGAGTAATTTAATACGATACTCAGAAGTTCAATTATAATTGTATTATTTTTACAGTTATGCTGCAATAATAAGAATAGATATAGAGTGCAATGTACGTAATTATATTTGAATTAATATTTTTATTAATAAACATAGTAAAGAATTTGATAACTCATTATATTAAAATAAAAAAGCTTTAAGATTAAGTTCTGTATATTATTTAAATATCGACGTTTAAATATACCCTACGTATATCTTCATCTAGAAAAAATAATACAAATGACAGAAATAATAAACAAAGAAAATGTAGTAACAAGTTCCTAGATTAAAAAACTTTATTATTCTTGGTTAATAAATAATTTATTATCAATATATTTTTAGATTTTTGTGATATTATTTACCAAAAAAATAAGTATGTTATTTTGCTTTTGTTTTTTAGAATTTTATTTTCTGAAAATAACAGCTGATTAATTTTAGCAGCCTTCCATGGAACACTCTGTAGTTTGTAGTAAGTCATATAATTTTTGAATCAAAATTATCAATATTTATGATCAAAATAAGAAACACAATACAATTTACAGGTAAAAAAATAATTATATAAATGCTTACTTAACTTAATGATATATCATGCTTAAATTTTTAATAGCTGACAAGCTTGAATTATATAGTTCTATCTCCAAATCTTTGGGACAAAAACCATCGTTTTTTTTTTCTTATCTCGGGCAACTATCAATGTATACGCGATAGTCTAAGGTGTAAACTACCGGATGACAGGTGCATCATAATCATTTAAAAGATCACGACAGAAGTCACCTTTCATATTAAAGGTCCTTAGATTTTTCATAATTGGATTTTCCATCTGTCTCCTCTAATCGAGAGACAAAAAAAAATGCGTCAAACGTTCTTTAACTGAATTATAAAACCTAAATTGGAGCAGTTTATACCGTCAGGAAATATCATGTTAGATGTTAAGTTTTTTTTTCCAACGTAAGTTCGAGTGTGCATTCTTTTGTTTTTTCCTGTAGTCTGTGTGTTGTGTTTTTGTTTTTGTCGTTATTTTTTTTTGTTTTTCACGCATGAGATGAAACAATGAGGTTTTTATTAAACCTGTTGCTAAATTAGGAGTTGAATAGTCGATGTAAAATTATGAATTATGAGAATCGTTTTAACGAAAAGAATTTTGCGCTCGGATCGTAGGTGGAATACATTATGGTATCTGAACGAAAAAACAGTAAGAAATCACACCGTGGTGCATCCAATCCTCAAGGTTGCTTTAGCTCGACTAAATTAAACGGTATTTTACAAAAGAATATAAGTCATTTTTTATATTGTTTGGCAAATTGCATTCAAGTTGCAAATAATTTATAACGAATATCAATTTAAGTGATGTAAATATTTTCGAGACAAATCATTGTAGCATATTACTTATTTGTAAAGCATTTGTTTTAATGTTTCCAAAAACATTTTTTTTTTAAATAAAAAAATAAAATACAGTTTTAAATTTAATTTGATTTGCCTTTACTTCGTAATTGATTTTTAAATTATATATATATATATATATATATATATATATATATATATATATAAACACGATCCTAACGAGTATACGAATTTTTATTTATGCAGTTTCGACTGTTAAGTCATTTTCAAACTAACTAATAATAATAATAATAATAATAATAATAATCTTTAGACTCACGGTTGGTATCCATTGAATTTATAGAATTTTCTGGGCTTGTATGTCGTAGTCGATCTATTCTCGTCGCAGACGTTTCGTCATACATAGATGTGACGCAATTAGATTTAAAAAATTAAATTACAGATTTTACAAAGATAGTTTTAACAGAAAACAGATAATTTTAAATTCGATTTTTTCAAAATCATAACTTAATATATCAATACCATATTTTATCTGTCTTTTACTCATTTTAATCTTCTAACAAAGTTTCTCATTTATCGTATATGTCACTCATTTAATAAGTCAGAATTAACTATAGATGTTTTTTCATGTTTTCTTCGTGTTTTTGTTAATCATATACATACTGTTACACATTTAATGATGCCTGATGGCTGATGCCTGTTTGGCATCATATAAATAATAATATATTAAATTTGACAATTATATTCTTAATAATATTGACTATGTGTGGTTCACTTTGCACCAGCAAAAATACATACGCCATATTTTTCAAATTAACTAAAAGTTTTAAAAATCTATACGTTATACAATAAAAGTTTCACAAAACATAATATTAATATATTGTTAATTTTTATCAATCATACCTATCAAGAATATATATTTTAAGACATATGTAAACGATGACGTATATCTTTATAATTTTGAATAAAAATATTTTAATTATTTTACAAATTTACTGTAAATGTAATATGTAGTAATACTAATAGTTTTATTTTGGTTGGATTACCAAGAAAACAACTGGATCTTTCCAAATAAATGCAAATTCCAAGATTTACACCGCAACATTTTTCAAGCGAATCTCATTAAAAGCTTTAGTAATCACCAATGTTTAACAAAACATCCCCTCAATCCCCAAGAGATCATGTTCAAGGGCGGGCCGAAACAAATTTATTTTCACCTGACGACCGAAAAGTGAACCCCATAAATCGCACCTCCCGCTGATCAAAGCTGGCGTTGAACAAAGGAACCAAAACTCGAAAACATTTCTGACTTTGTATTTTAAAAGTTGGCGTTTGGCTGGTATCGTTTTAAACGAACAGACAGACAGACAAGCACTAACACACGTATATACAACAACACCAGGCGGCATTATTTGGTAGAACAGGGGGAGGGAGGGAAGAAGCCTTTTGGAATCCACTTAAAAAGAAACGCTCCCCGGTTTCTCATCCAATTAAGCGTGGACCCCGTAATTCGGTTCATTGTCTATCACGTCCAGATTTTATCGAATAGAAAAAAATAAAAAGAAAGGAGTGAGACAGCATGCTTCGATGAAAAATAAATACAAAACAATAATTCCTTCTTTTATCTTCTTTCAATACGTTGTATCACCATATGATGCTACCTCTATATGGGCGAGATTCAAATAAAACTTATGTACACAAATGAAAACATTTTTATATTTGTGGGTGTCTCCAAATTATTAAACAGTTTAATTTTATTTAAGTGAATTAAAATATTTCTTTGAAATCATTTCAGGATCTTTCATGGGAACTTTATTTTTTTAATTTAGTTTTAGAAAAAAAAACTTTCTATATAATTGTTTTATTTTTTTTATAGACTACAGTGGGCAGTAATATAATAAATTTTTTGTTCAATATAATAATAACTGATGTGAAATAGCTTATTTCTTTTAAATATTTCATTGTTTTCATGAAATTTTCACTGGATTTTTAATACATCTCACTAATAAATCTTGTAAATAATTAAAAATAAAATTAATACATATAATATTTCAAATTGGTCCTTGAAACTTCATTTGTACTAAAATTTTAGTTATTATAATGGTATATTTCTACCATAGAAATGTCCTGCAAGTTTATATTGTACGGTTTATATTAATAAATAATATTATTAAATATGATTGAAAAAAAAAGTTCGTCTTTTGCCTATTAAAAGATATATAAATATACATGCATACACAATTACGCCTTGTACTTAAAAGGTTGTGGCACAAACTCTTTACTACTATGCCAAAATTAGTTTCCTATCTAGATAAGTAACTTTTGATTCATCCACATTCATGTTACCACCTCTCATACATGCTCTTTTACTCCTGCCACTTAGAAACATTCGCTCACGCAATACATTTTCAATCATCTATTCCATCTACTAAACGGACGACGACGTATATACCTTTAATATCATTCACATATATTCTTTTAACCAAACAACAGATGTGCACAGTATTCAGATTTGGTGTATAAATTTACCTATTTGTATTTTAGAAATGGTTTTTGGCCTGCAAGAATTCTATTTTTCTTTAGTGGCCGGCAGACTAAAAAAACAAAAGCTTGTAAATAATAAACTGTCCACTTGTCCGACCGCCATTGCAAGTGAAATTAGTATAATATATTAAGCACTTAGAAATTATTGAATGTAGGACTGGTTGATATGTATCATTAACAATCCAAATTAAAATTATTAATTAAATTATGCATGTGGCCAAAAATTTCCAATTATTGTTCCATGCTCTATTTACAAAACACAATAACTGATATGTTTTGAAAATATTGGTTACAACTATCAGTTCATATTGTACAAATTTTTCATTATTATAAACTCATGAAATAACAGAAATAAAATGAACATCATAAAGATAAAGAACATAAAGTATATATGACAGCAATACTTTGTTTCATACTTTCGACAATAAAAAATAAGTAGTAAGATAAAATATATCCATTAAAATTATTAAAATTTACAATAAAATAACCAGATATTTAACTTGATTAGCCGTAACTTTGTGATACATTTTGGATAAGATAAATAAATAAAAACAGGTTGAAACTGCAGTTACGAAATTAAAGTTTTTAGTGATATAACAAAGTTATTTTTATTTATTTATCTTATTAAAATAACCAGAATTTTATGTTAGAAAAAATATTGTAAAAATCAAAAACTTTGAATGTTCACCGACACAATGACACCAGCAGACACGAAAACGTGTCTCGAGATAAATAAGCGATCAGCAATTTATCGAATGATTATTGGTGCACTCATACACTGATCAGTATGATTATGGGCGGCGTTATACACAGTGATCGTTAAAATCAGATTTCCATATAGGCATATCACTTCGGTTACAAGTACAATACCTGAGCGATAACACTATGTTTTTGTTATTCTAGTAATAAAAACATGCTGCATGACTCAGTGTTATAAACCCAAGTATAAAGAAAATTGTTGCAATTTTCTATTATTATACTCAAACTCCAGTGCGGCAGCACTGTACTTTGTTAGGTTGGCAATAGCACGAAGAATATCCAGCTTGAACAGAACCGGAATAAAATAGTATTGAAGAGATTTGTTTTGAAATTGATGTAAACCCAATTTACAATTTTTTATTTCGTTATAATACGTTATTTTCTATACCTATAAAATGAAATTATACAGAAAAAAATCTGCTGTGGCCACAAAACCAACCGTCATCTACTTTATTAACTTTATTAACTATGTATGCAAACTTATGTATGCAGTTTCAGACTAAAATCGTTATCGAATAAATACATAAAAATAGAAAAATGCAGACAAAATATGAATAGAAAGAGATAAATATTTGGTAACAAATATAATAATACTCTTTTGATGTGGAAAAAAAATAAACGTCTCAACAATTCACTCTTGATACAAATTTTGGAACTTTTTAATTATTATTAACATATAACAAGAAAAAATAAATAATTAGTTAAAATACATATTAAAAAAATTAGACATTTAACATTTCTGAATATTCTAAAAACATTTTGACACATATTTTAACCAATGAAAACGTATAACTTAAAAATCCAAAACACAATTTCTACCTTCTTATAACATTCAATACAAAAAAAAATCAAAGATGCATAAGGTCGCAAAGGTCAACCTGTCCACATGAGAGAAACATTACTTCAATTTTTTCTGTAACAACTGACAAAGACCACCATATCCAGTATCCAAAAGAAGGGAGAAAGACAAGCGACGTTTTCACGAACATATACTAGAAGCCCTAGCAAATGCACTTGGCATTAAAATGACTGCTATAAAGCTAGTTTTACACCAGCGCACACTCATCAGTAAATCTCTTCATTATCCCCTACTGGAAGATTAACGTAGAAAAATGCGACTGTGTAAAACGGACTTTTACAAGCAACCAGCGTGATTCTTGGCACAGCACGATACGATGATTTTGTTTTTGTTTTTATTCGATTGGCAACCGTGGACCCAACAGGGGTGTCAATAAATACCTCACGCTATACAGTTAATTGTCTTAGGAGCAGGGATTTTATTTTCCACCGACGATACTTTTGCAATAAGATAACGCAGGATGAAATTAAAATGAGAATAAAACTTGAAATTTATTTCATTTCTTTTAAATTTAATAAGTTCGTTGATGGGTAGAAAAAATGTAATTAAAAATTATACAGTCATACTCCTACTGTGCAAAAAATTAAAAACTATACTTTGTATCTTTGTGTAATTGTAAAAAAATATTTAATTATAAATGTAATTAATTGTTGATGACTGTCTTTTATATTGATTATTATCGAAAATAAATGACTCATTTTTTAACCTTGTTTTAAAGTATCACCTGTCAATGCATAGTTTATTTTTATCATCTTTTTTCTTCATAATTAAAAAAAATAATATAATTAATTTAACTGCATATTAAATGGCCCAACTTCTAATTAAATAAATCAATAAATTATTACAATTATACAAATAGTAGCATTAAAATAAATTCCAGGCATAAAATTGAATATCTATCAAAATTCGCTTACCGAAAATTGGTTATTTATTAATAACTAAAAGTATCAAATATTGAACCTATTCAGACACAGTAATTTAGATTCTAAATAAAACTTGCAGATTTGAAAATAATCTAAATGAATATCTTAATCGCCATGCAATTAAAACAAATATTCTTTTAAGATATTGTAAAATATATAATTAACAAATTTCCAGCAATATTAAAAAATATAATGTTCGAAAATCTTCAATATATTAAAAAAAAAGTTTTATACTTTTACACCTACATGTAAATAAGAAAATTAAACATTAAAAAAATAAAGCTATTAAACAAAATGTTATTCAAGTATGTCTCCAAAATTAACACTATCTATTTAAAAAGAAACTTTCTATAAACGTGAAATTTCAAAAACCTTCTCGACAATTCTAACTTACAATGTTATGAAAATAATCTTAAAAATTGAATAAATCAAAGCACATATGCAATAAACATTATATGCAAACCACTGGATTTAGAAAATAATTTAAAAAAGACAACGTAACAAAAAGAAATAAACTAATCTATCTGTCTAAATAAATATAAAAGACCCAATTTTTCACGGAATTTTCAACACTCCTTAAGATGAATTTAGTGGCCTTAGGCGAGTCATGCACGCTCAGTTTATTGCACAGTATTAACTGTGCAGGCCAAAATTGCGCAGTTATTTATAAGACTAGTGTCACTTCCAGATTATTCCTTATTTTTCCGAAAGATAAACAAAAGACCAACAATTCATATTCCTATTCAGATTTGAATTAAACTTTTGCTAGTTTAGTATAATTTATTATTTTCTCATTCAAATATATAATATTTGCAATGCAAGTACGATAGCAACTGTCGGAACAGTTCCCCTCTTAGTTTCTCAATATGATATACTAACAAGTGTATAAAATTATTAAGACAACGTATAAAGTAATACGAATTTAAAGTTTATTTCTGGTCATTGAATTATATCAAAAAAAAAAGAATGCATTATAAGTACTTTCTCTTACTAATACTCTTGTATTCCTAAAATTGGAATATATAAATTATTTATATTGTATAGGTTGTTATATATCTTATTATTTAATTAATAAATGCATAAATGCATGCAGTGAAACTAACTATGCTCATGTTATGTTATTCACGTTTAATTAAAATTATTTTAGAGAAGAAATGCAATGCGTGGGATATATTTCTATCCATTAGGTTATAATATAATAATTTATAAATTGGAATTTTTCTGAATTAATCTATGGAAAAAAACTGTTACTAGATATTGTTACATAATATATTTTAATGTTTTAAATCAAATAAAAAAACATTATATTTGAAACAAAATTTATAGTCAGATTCTTAATATTGTTTGCTTAGAAAAAATTAAACAACCATTTAATATAATTTCAATTATATGACCTTTTATTAGATGATATTTCCAATAACATTAATATATTTACAATAACATATTTACTGTATCTCATACTATAAAATCAAAATACACAATTTTAAAAATCTAATAAATAATTTAAAATACCTTTAACAAAAATTACTTTTAAAATTCAGGTGAATATACGCATTTATATCTTCGCAATATTTTGTAATAGTAATATAAAATAGTTATTATAACTGTGAATGCATCCCAAAAATTTACATAACATTTATCAGAATATTATTCTAAATTACTACAATTTAAAGCTAGAAACAACAGTGCAACATCCGACTGTCAATACCCAGCTTCCTGTCGTTTCTAACATCGAAAATATTTCTAATCTCCGAACAAAAATAAATAAATAAAAAAAACCGATAATTTTAAACCGGACGTATATTATACATTAATAATCTTTCTAGGTTCTCGCAAAGCATCTATTAAATTCCAAAACTATTACGTGTATTTATTTCGTATTAATTAACCCAAGAGATTCGCAAATCCCGCACCTCATGCCGTGGTTGTTTCTGCAACACACACTGTCGGCAACTTTAACTGGCAGATATTTCATCCGCTAGTGCCGTATAATATGTCACAATTAAATGCAAATCTTGGAACGATAAGTAATTGCGGCCAGAATTACCAGCTGAGCGCCGATCTTGTGAAGATACTCACTTCTCTCCCTGGTCAGATTAATAGAAGTTTTTCGAATCTATTTGCACTTAGCGGGAGATGCGAACGATTTATGTACAAGTATTGCCTTGGCTATCCGATGATTTTAACTCAGCCAGTTTATTTTCAATGGTTACTGTTTTGATATTTGTTGCAGATTTTTATAATTTGAGATTAGATTATTATTGCATCTCCTAGGGAGTTTGTTGTTATGAAATTGTAGTTTTAAATTGGGTTGTAAATATTGTTACATAATAATTGTCAAGTTTAATGTTTTATCAATTTATATAGATTTACGACTACCTTTTTGATAAAATGTTTATAAGTTTGTAATTAGACTGGTGTATACTTTTCAGGAATGTTGAGCACAAAAAGTAATTTAAATTACAAGAAATAAATTAACTCAGTGGTTATTTTTTTAATTCCTTTCAATACATATTATTTAAAAAAATAATAAATATTAACTAGTGGGTTAACCACAAAAAACAACACTCGCAAAAAATAAGTTTTTTAATAAATTTATCACCTTCTCATTTATAATCTAAACAAGATTTTAATCTAAACAATAAAAAGATATTTTGATGGTACATAATTAAAGCCTGATTACTAGGTATAAAGTCGAAAACGCTAATTTGTTCTTGTACAATGAATTGTAGCAATTAAAAACTGTATAATTTCAAGTATCCATATCAGTGTAACAACAAAATTAATCTGTGTCGCCATTAAGAAAAAACAGACAAGTAACATTTCAAAAACCAAATCATTACAAACAATCCAGTGTTGCAACTTACAGCAACCAACTTTCCGGAAGAAATCGAAACAAGAACATACGATAACAACGGACGAGAGTAGAAGAAATCTCATCCAATAATTCCGTGGAATCTATAACAAAGTATATACAAACAACCAGTGTCGTTTAATCTATTAGAAGCAATATATACTCCATGGACTTGAATCTAGGATGCGTTGTCGAACAATAGCGAATGCCAATAAATAATGTTTACCGTAAGTAAACGAACGAAGTTATTGCTGAACTTAAAACAGCAGCAGAAGGTAAACTGAAGTCAGTGGAATACGACAAAACTAATGATTATCAGTAGCATGAATTGTCTCCGGCCATAAAAGGAGTCAATTGTCCATGGACGAAGAGCAACCTTAACTGTATAACCGCTAACTTCCACGATTTTTCCACTTATTAACCGGCTAAGAAGGGTACAGTTGATGATGCAGAATAATTCGAGAAATTTTGGCCACTGAAATTGAAGAATTTAAAAATAAACGCTTAAAAAGAACAAAATTATGAGTAATATAAGTATGAAAACAAAACTTATATATACTCTAAATAAAAACTTTCAAATAATAGAAATATAGATTAAAATTGTAAAAAATATAAACGTGAGAGCAAAATACTTTAAGAGTTTTTAAATCTGAATGATATATGCATTTATTCAATTAATTAAAACCAAATTTTATATATTTTTAATTATAGCTTTTAATTTGGCTATTAAAAATACGTATTCATAAATAATATCTTGACAGTATTTTTCATATAAAATTTATCGCTTTAATCTTCAATTATTGCAACACCTCACGTCATTTGAATATCTATTCAAATTATTAAAATTTTACACGAAATATATTATTATTTTTTAAATTAACTGCAACTTTGATAAATAATTTATTTGGTAAGAAATTCTTGTCAATTTAATATGATTTCAAATAATTTTTACTGACAAAAACAAAAAATTAAAAATGCAGTGATTTGATTTTGAATATAAAGTATATAGAAAATATTTTTATAATGTAAAAAAGCTTGGCGCCTTCCGTATTTTAAACATACCTTTTATATAAAGTGTCTTTTCTATTATGAGAAAACTTAGCGGAATGTTCATGTCATTTGATGCTTGTTTGTTATTTGTCAAATTGATGTTCATTTGTTCTCTTAGTTTACTATAATATTTTACATAGAAGTAAAACAGGACAGTTTCCTCAAGGGCATCTATATAACTTGACTATTGTAACAGCATTTTTATTTACATTGTTTGTACTGTGAAATACGTTCAAATGCAGATAAATAATCAAAGATTTTACTAATAGAATGAAATATTGATATAGGTCAAATGTTTCGTTATGAAGAAGAAATATTGAATGATTGAAATTATTTTCTACGATTGCGAAAAATATCATGACAGTTTACAGATGTTATTTGCTAACTTAATTTGCACGTTTTTCTAATTTAAAATAATCAATTCGATTGTTTCTGTTATTAGGTGCAATTTATTTTTATAACTTACTGGAAATTGTTAATAAAAATACATATTATTTTTTATTGGTATAGATTTTTCAAATTCTTCTCATAAAATTAATTGAATTTTGTTTTCAAAATATACATAATTTTATAAAATACGACATAGTTTCATGTAATTGTTTTTAATTTTTACATTTAAGAGTAACCTCGTTTCATAAAACTTTTAGTTATATATAACGAATCATTAAAACAATTGTAAAATTATTTTATTTTACTAACTTTTCGTCACAACAAGATTATATTTTAATTTATTATGTAATATTTGTTATATTGTTTAAATAAAACAACAAACATTTAAAAATCAAATTATTTACAGATTTTTTTTGTATGCTTCTATAAAAATAAAACTTAAACTTATGCATAAATTCAATTTT
The DNA here is from genome assembly GCA_963966155.1 of Clivina fossor. Classification (NCBI taxonomy): domain Eukaryota; kingdom Metazoa; phylum Arthropoda; class Insecta; order Coleoptera; family Carabidae; genus Clivina; species Clivina fossor. Next base: position 4,708,621 of record OZ014558.1, read on the forward strand.
ATTCGCTGATAGCATAAGTTCCATCAATTTGAAATTCTGTTATAGTACGGTTATATATAAAACCATACAGTTATATAGCAAAAATGTTTAAATAATGTGTCAAACAATTTCAGAAAATAGCATTTTAACAGTTAAACGGACAAAATACCTTGACAGAGTAATAAAAGTAAATTCACCAAAAATAATTCCCGTATTTATGTTGCATTTCCGTGAAGCCGTCAATGTATTTATTGTGACCGAAGAACACCATGTTGGAAACATTAATCATGCACGTTCCTATAGTTAACAAAGAGATCTTGATCTTCGCTCGCTCGCTGCTCGCATCAAGACTTGTTCCGAGTTTTAAGCTCTCTTTGACTTTCTGAGTGAGCCATGAGTCAAAAATGAACATCGATGGAAAAAAAAAGAATAAAAATAAAAAAAAAAGATAAATGTGCCGCCTGTCACATGACAAACCAAACGAAGCAATGCTCAATGCAATATAAGTTGGATGCCAGTGCTTGTTTGGGTAATCGTGATCGTCTTCCAACAACGTCAAACAGAAGAAATAAATTAAGATGTTGAGTGTAATCAATAATAATAATTAGTGTTTATGTAGCGAATTTGTTTATAAGAGGATATTGAAATATAATTTCGATAAATATGAAATTAATTGACAAGAAAAAAAAAAAATTCTAAAATAAATATTAAAGTTTACTAAAACATTGTGAAAATTATTAAAAGTTCATACATATATCTATTTATTAACATAAAACAGAAATCATTAATGTACGATAAAAATATGTACAAATTTTATCGTTAATAACAAAAACAAAATTGCAAAATTTGTACAAATTAAATGAATCACGGTTTATAAAATAATTACTTTTATTTAAATTATTCTACATAATATCTACACATAATTTGACATTTATATTAAAATATTATTACTCGTATGTTGACAAAGTACCGTTAAACTGATATCAGATTTTCGAAATTTATTATATGTTGTTGAAATTCATTTCTGAGATATATTAATAGAAAGTTTCAAACAAAACAGCAATATAGAAAGACCAAAAAACAAACATATTTTTAAATACCTGGTTCAAAAAATCTGATGCCAAATCAATCAAATTAATATTAGGAAATTAACGAAATAAATTACAGCAAATTTACAAACATCATCCCATTAAAACCTGTGTTAGAGAAACTATGCGACTAAGTTCATTACAAAGTCAAAGTTACCTAAAGAATCCGAATAAAGTGAAGGGTCAGAAGCAGTTCGGGGTCATGTTCGGGTCGCATAGATCTTTAACCCACTTCCGACAACACTAAAAAAACTATCCAAACACCATCAAATTCCCGTTGAAGAGTAAAAACCGTTCGATTCCGAAACTCATCTTTCTCCATTCAATCGTTCTGCGGCTTGATGTCTTGTTTTTCTTGTTTGCGTCCAAACAGCAAACAAGACGGTGTTTGTAACATTCGAAAAAAAAAAACGACAAACAAAAGCCAATCAATAGTAAGAAACGGCGATGAACTGCTCTTTGGAAGATACGTGATGCGAGTATCTAATAATTTTCAAATTCTACACATGACATGGATTTAAATGTATGTTAGGTCTACTTACATGCATGTCGACGGTTCTCCTGTTGTATGTGGATAGAAAACTTAAACACCCAAGGATGTACAAATTTATGATATAGACAATACCATCAATCTAATTACAAATTTGCAGACTTAGTTATATATTATTGTGTTTAGCTATGGAAATATGAGCATTAGAAATATATATATATATATATATATATATATATATATATATATATATATATATAAATAAACGAAAATTAAATGAATTCATAAATAATAATAATACAATGAAAATAGTATAATATATAAATTGTCATGTTATCAACAATAATTTATGAAAAACATTTTTTTAATACTTTTAAGTTAAATAAAAATATGAAGAAAAAATATTGAAAATAATAAATAATTTTACAAATTCCTCTGTACTAATATTAAAACAGAGTCTTGCTAAAATATGTTAATATAAAACTGAAATTTTTTAAATAATCAATAATTCGGCACGTAGGTCGCATGAACAAAAAAATATTTTTATTTTAAATTAGATTTTCTCATAACACTAGGGACATTGCGTTAATATTAACATTCGAAATAATTTGTTTTATTGTTAAAAAAAAGTTTGCTAAAGAATTGCCATAATCATCAAAGTCAATCATTGTGATATTTTTAATTACCAAGTTGAATTATAATTTTACACGTTCATAAAAAAATTCTCATAAATTTCGTTTACAATTTCATTTTTTTTTTCGTGTTTTTATTTACCAGTAAATCAATATTTGTTTTTCAAACTATTTATAACTAATTATATACTAAAATGAATTTATTAAATCATAAATAGAAGTACATTTGACACATAAACAAAAATCTAAAATCTGATGTAAATAAATTTATTTTTAACTTAGGCAAAGATATATTTAACTGTAAATAACTTTCATTTTTTGTTTCTCAAATCAGAATATTCTTTTATAATTCAAATTAATTCGAAAAAGTTATGAATATTCAATGAAATATGTTAATCGTCAAACGGTAAATCATAATATTACTATTAATTGTCGATAAAATCGATTCAACATTAAATTTTAAGCGTTATTAACTAACTGGAAACGAAATAACAAATTTTATAAAAATCTAAAAACATGATCTTTAGCTACTTAACCGGTAGTAGCGATATATAGAAAATATGCATCAAAAGCATTTAAAGCATTTTGCACCAGTCATCAAGGAAGGAAAAGAGAATATTCCGCAGCCGTCTGCGATGTGTCTTTGCGGTATTTTCACACGCTCGCTTAAATAAACAAGTTAAGACTAGTCATATATGTATATATATCTAATAGCGTTATGTTGCACCAAGTACATCATCTTTTTAACCGGATCTAAGACTTATTCGAAGCACCTGTGCTGTTATCTATTGGCGAGAAAATTAGTCACACGACGGACTTATCGATGGATTCTCGCAATAAAATTATTTAACGCTTAATATCTTGATGATTCATGATTAGTGGTTTTCGTGCTATTTTAGAAAGTCACACGCTATTTATTGGTTGTGAGGTTTTTAGTAAGTTTTAAATTGTGTATGTATGAATACCAGTAGGTATACTGATAATCTATTTAAAATTCAACAAGTATTGTTTTGTTCTCATGTAAATTCGTTAAATGTTCAGTTACTGGGACTTGAGTATGTTTCATAAAAAGATTCACAGTATTCGATTCTACGAAATGATATTTTATTTTCTTGCATTCAATAGGAGAATTTCAATAAAATTTGACTATCTATAAATCTAAGATGGTTAGACAGGATATGAGAAAAATATTCACATATTTGTGAATTTCGTTAGAAATGTATCTTCTTCAATTTAATAGTAATATTAAAATATAGTATATTGTACAAAGCACCGAATGAAATTCATTTTCCACGAGTATAAAAGTGCTGCAAATCACACGAATGAATTATTCTGTACAAATATTACACTACATTTTCTCTACAAGAATAAAATAGAAAACTATACTTTTTGTTCTAATATGAATAAAATTTCAAAATAAATATATAGAAATTGCATGGTAGCCTAACAACAACGCTAAATTCATCAGGCATTGCCATGTTAACAGTTAAGAAATATGTGTTCCCATAGCAACTTTTTATTTCACATATATAAAAAAGAATACAACATACGTTCAGTTCAGTTTATTAGTGGGAGTGTACAATGTATTACATTTTCCAACCAATACCTGGGTTCATAAGTGACAAATTTCATTATAGTAGGGAAAAAATATATTTTATTTCATATTTATTTTACCTCATTGTATTATTTTCGTTTCAATTACAAAGCTATTAATTCAGACACTTTAAGCGTCTACAAGATGTAAGTACATCCGAATGAACGAGTCTCGTCTAGGCTTATATATATTATGATTTAAGATAATATAAATAAACTATATCAGAACAAATAAAATACCGCCATACTTGATCATATTGTTGTAATTTAAAACATACGTATGTCAGAGAACAAATTAGCAATTTAAACATACTAACTGAACTAAACTACAACTATTTTAAAAATATGTAATAATTAGTACATTAGTAGCAGATTTAAAATAATTTAAATTAATAGAACTTATGTAATATATAATTTATGTATAGAAATTATTCTTAAACTGTAAGAAAAATAATCAAAATTACGATAGAATTATAATTACTAGTTGTAATAAATGATCATACAGCATAAATTTATTTTTAGTAGTAACATACATATGTAAAGTTGTTATTATTGCGTTATTTATATAACATTATTTTTAATTCAATGTGTAGGTTATAATAAATTGTAAATCCAACAGTTACTTAAATAAATATCATTATTTGTTTCGCAATATCTATTTTTGGATAATGACCAGTTACTTTAAATATTGGACAAGATAAAGAAATACACTGTTTCCAAATATTTGATTACCATTTTATTGCGTATTATCCAAGAAATACAAGTATCAATAATTATTTCTAAAAAAATTCAAATGTCAAAACATCAAGACATTTATATTTTACTGAATGTTCACATTTTTTTTGTGTAAAATCAAAATTTAGACTGATGAACAAGATTTATAAGTGCAGACTCAAAAAAATATCTAAATAAAAATTCAACTATTTTAAAACTGCTGATAGAATATTGTAAAATAAATATTATATTTCTGCAGAAACAGTAGTCTGTATGTATGTATTATATATTAAAAAATATACGAGTATTAGCTTTAAATATTTTCAAGTAGAAAAAGAATCTTTTGTACAGGATGTTCCAAGGGAAGTTGCTGAAACTAATCAGCAAACTTTCCTCTTTTCAATGCAATTTTAATTTTTTTCAACAACTGCATATATTTAAAAATGACAGCTGATTAGTTCCAGCAACCTTCTATGGTACACCTGTAGTTTAGTAGCATAAAATATTTAATCCTTAATCTAATGGAAAATAAATTTTTGTTAGGACATGTTCAACAGATCTTTTTTCAGCTGTAAATTATAATGTGTTCTCATAGGATATAAAAGAAAAATATGTTATTTAGTTAAAAAAAAATGTTCTTTAAGCGCAGTTCCATCTTAATGTAATATATTCCGTGTTCGCACAAGTATATTTGAACCTTTGTTTTACGAAGCAAAAACGCAAACCTATTAAATATTCAGTGTTTAAGTGAAAGAAAAAAAAAACATCTATACGCTAAATTTAATATTCCACAATAGTTAAACAAATAAGCAAATATTCATATATTCAAAATAGAGTCCTCTAACACGGCGCACCGGTTACTTGATATCTGGCCTGTCAGATTGGTCGCTGGTATCAAGTGTCATATTTATACGTCCGAAACTTGCTGATGTATGTATCCATCCAGCTTCTCAGACTGTCATTTGTTAACCGAAAAAAACAGAAAAACAAGCAACGTCTGCATCCCGCCCACACGAAAAAAGCAACTGGAAAAAATTCTAAACGCACGTACAATTAACCGCATTAATTACTAACAATGACCGAGGTAGCGCTTGGTGTGCGAGATTAACAGGATTAGTGGACGACATGTGTCAAGTTGAATGGTCACCATGGTGATGACCGGGTCATATGTGTGTGTGTGAGAGATGCTTAATTGGCGCGAGAAAACCAGAAGTTGTCCGTGTTTGGGTTAGTTACCATCTTTGGGCAATAGATGGCTGTGCGGAGAAAGTTTTTGGTTTGTAAAATTTGGAATTGTAAATAATTCATGTATGCATGTATATATGTTCTTTCTTTTATCACATTTCATTTGCTTCTAATTATATTTCATATACGTAACAAGTAACCTAACCTATATTTATTTTACTTATTCATTGCATAAAAGCTAGCTTTCGTAATCAGTAAATTAAATCAGTTTTAAAATAGATATCATTTATTAATTACGAAATTGTAATTATAATAAATTGTTTGTATACATTTTTAATGTAGTTTGCTTCTACAGAAAAAAAAAACTTTATCTGAGTTTTCTAATATTTTAGATTCTCTAAATATAAATTTGGGTACATGGACTGATTGTGTATGTATGTATAACAATTTAATTTCAATTATTTTATGTTTAGATTAAAAAATAATGTTACATTAATTAAAAAAATAAATCGTCAAAAAATTATGTTCATAAATTCGGGATACATTAAAATCTTTTATTGCATTTCATTTCATTATTTTCAATAGTCCAAAAAGTATTTAAGTATTTTTTTACTTCTGTCCAACATTAAATTTAATTATATTAAAAAAAAATAATTAATAAAATTACATTAACAGGGTATTATTTCAATAATAAATTTAAATTTAATTATAATGCAGATTCAAATTCAAGACCTAAGAATAAAAGTTTATTTTTTAATATTAACAATTTAAAAAAATGGTGTATTTACTTTAAAACTCAAATATAAAAATATTTATTAAAAACAATTGTAATTTGTAAATAATCGTAATTGATACATCACTGTTAAATATGAATGAGAGATGCCAGTTTAAAAATTTCCGTTTTCTATATACTTAATTTTAGTCATAAATCCAGGTGATTGTTATTTAAGTTAAAACAAAACTTTGTATTGTAACAAAATAAGCATGACGATACTAAAATAGTTAAATAAATAAATTAATAAACATGAAAACAATTGTAACTGTGTGGTCCAGAAAGTAAATATATAAGTATATAAAGTTATTCATTGGCAGAATAATTACTTCTGGTAATATGAAACAATAAATAACATGAATAATCATTATTAGATGATTACAATAACAATTTTCCTACTTCTAGTTTTCTGAATAGAGTAACTAACTTAATGAGCTGAGAATATTCTAAACGTGATTTCTACAGTTTTACAAAAGGTGACACAAAACTACAATAGTGTGGTGGGTCCTCAGCATAAATCATTCCGAACAATACTTATGGTTAGGTTAGGTTATATAGACGAAGGGTATTGAATAAGTATTTGATATACTCCTAAAGATACTTCAATGGTGATTTCTTCTATTCTTGAAATATATTGACTTATTGTAATGTTTACGGTGATCTTCATCAGGTGTGTAAGAGGCACTCTTCCAAGTGGTTTTTGACAAATACGGGCGTGAGATGTAAAGTTTACTACCTCACCGACACCGGCCCACGCGCGCGCGTTGCCAACTGTGCGTGTGCTTTTTTTGCTCACTCGGTCTGTATTTGTAGGACGTAGGTTGGTTGTACTAGGTTTGTTTGTAAATGCACTTGAGATATTATTGTATTATTGTGTAACTATTTTATTATTGGCGGTGTCTTAATATTCCCCAACTACAATGTCCGATTTCCTGTCTCATTTTTTGATGTATTGCCCGTTTGATACGACACCGACCGTTAAACAAATTTTATAATTTTAATGGATGTGCCATGACACATAATAAGATTTTACGTTTATCGACTATCAATCAATAAAATGTTGCATATTAATTTTTTTTGATTAAATGCATCCACATATGTTATAAAATTGAGATATCTGTAATAAATTATATCTTAATAAATTCCCAAATATAAAGTCTACAATGTCTCAGAAAATTTTTCGTTCAGATACAATAAGAAGAATAAGGTTTTGTTAGAAAGTTGGACGAAAAAGCTCCTTAAGAAGAAAGATCTGCAATACCATGTTGGGTTTTAGTTAATTTTCTAATTGCTATGCAATTGCTGAAGAATTCGTGTGTGGATTAAACAATAAATAATTTTTTTTAAATAATCCATATTTATAACTCCTTTTGCTAAAAAGTTTTTGCTGTACAATTATTTCAAGTAATTTCTTATTATTTTCAAAAGCTTTAATTAGCTTTGATTTTATTTAAACATTCAATAATAAATTTTAAAACAAATGTTTCAAGAAGAGCTTTTATTAAAAAAGCTTCACTCAAATAGAGGTCAAATATCAATCATTGTTTTTTACAGCAAACGATTATTTTTAAATCGTATTCAGGTTTTTGTAAAATTATAATTATTAGTAAACATTAAATATTTGCAATATAATATCATCCTTTCTTCTAATTTTAAAAGTATGACAAAAACCACAATAATTTTTATGATTTGTTAAATTACCTATTGGTTAAATATATATAGTTATTATTTCAAGTAATAATATAAATATTTCTCATGTACTCACGCGTCATCAAGTTTCATGAAATTATGAAGAAATGAATGAATTTTTGAGTCATTTTTCTGTAAATGGCCATCTTCAAACCGCATCCTTATATAACGTAATTAATTGCTTTCAATGATTATGCATAATTTTTATAAAAATAATTTAATTAACAATGTCAGATAATTATGCTGTGCACCATACTTAAAAGGCAACTTACATAATATCAATTAAACTGCAAATAATTCATATGCAAATCGTATTTTTACATTTTTATCTATTTAATTCCTTTAATTAATCAATTAAATACACTCGCGGCGTTCTAATCTCATATTTCACATAATTTCCCATGATATCGAAATGAAATTCTAAATAAAACAAACAAAAAAATCTCAGCAAACCGACTTGTTCTAACTTGTTCGTGGATCGTGATAATACAGTATGTTTCATGATGTCATTATCAAACGTAAAAAAAAATAAAAAATGAAAAACAAAAAAAATACAGATGTGTTGCTCTGTATAATAAATAATGGTCGTTTTTTTTTTTCAATCATTTTTTATCATTAGTTATTTCTGGCATAACATGAATTAATTGTTAATTTATTACAGCTATTTTTAGTATATAATATTGACATTTTAAAATTAAAGAGACAAGTTATTAAACTTTTTTTTGTGTGGCGAATGACATCAAATATAATAAAAGTAAGTAATAAAATTTGTTGACAGGTATTTCGACACATAAAAATTATTAATACGTATTGTAAGATGGTGTCAAACGACCTTATAATCTAACACATAAAATACAAAAAAAAAAAATGATTAATATATTATGTAAACGAATCCAGTATATCGGCTAGCTTCTTTTGTTCTTATAATTTCATTTTGGTTCACATGTAAGAAGCGTATATGAAAATTATCAACTTATTATCTATAATTATTAGTTAGTAGACACCGAAGGGCACGCAAATATTACACTAAACATCAGACAATTTCCTTACTATAAGCAGTGGTGCCAACTTAATTCCCAGACTAAGTATTCGCATCACATAAGTGTAATATTAATAATCTAAAAGAAATTAATTGTGATCCCACGTATGAAATTTTTATTATAGTATGTAAATGTCATTAAATCTATTTACATTGTTAATTTTTTATAATGAAAAATTCTTCTATAGTGTAATTAAAATTACTTTTCCACGCCTGTCTAAGTGGATTTCAATGATTTTTCTTCGTTTGTGCTATTTCTTTTTAGAAGCAGTGCGTGCAAGAACTGTTTCAAGGTCTGTGGAAGATTGTTACAGACTCTGTATTCTATTTTATCGTGAAAATTAAAGCTGTAAATCTATATATCATAAGACTGAAAATACCATTTATAATTGATTTTAAATGTATTTAGATCTTTTATTGTTGCTGTTTTTTTATTATGAAGGTGAAAACAGAAAAACTACTTTGATATTTACAACAAAATAGAATTAGATTTTAAATTAAACTAAACATGATTACAAATATAGATATAATTAGTGATTTTTGTATTTTTTTTACTATTAAACTACAAAATTTAACAGTTATTTAATAATATACAAATTTCAATCAAAACAAAGAAAATTTAATATAATAATAATAACAACAACCATCGACGTTACAAAGTACTCTACGTACATCGTCATTAGGTATAATTATACAAAAATAAAAATTATTGTGTAATTTTTCCTGATCACTTAATCCTAAAACCTTTTCATTTAAATATAATGAATTTTTATCAGTATAAAATAACTATTCCGATTTGCAATTTGAATTTGTACTAATATTAAATATATGCCTGTTAAAATTTTATTTATTTATTTTCTTTCTACAATTATGACAAATTAAAAAAAAATGAAATTTGACAATTACAATGAAACAATATTTTAAAATTACATTTATATTCAGGCTACCATTAATACTGATCACATATATATTTATCCGCAATAAAAGAAATTAATCACAATTAAAAAATAACTGTCATCGAATGACAAATTAGTATAAATAAATAATGATAACAGTCGTATACAAGCTTTAGAAAACTCTATCAAACACTTCTTGCAAGAGAAGTCCATATTAGCCACGGTTCTTTTTCCAAGACCTTGGATGCAAAACCCATGCATTCCAACAACTGTATATGCGTGTATATTTCGTAGCGTTGTGTGCATGTAACGTTATAAAATGGGGAAAAAAACACACTAACTCTCTCAGTTAACACCATAACTAGTTCTCTATTTAAAAACGAATCAAATTATTCAAAAGCAAAAACAAGGTTATCTCGTGGGCGAGCTTCGTGCGACTATATCAACATCTCATCCACTCTTGCCATGGAATGGCGTTGACGATGTTCACTTGTTTTCATTCATAGCCAGCTTGGATCGTGGATGAACCTCCTCGCGAGAGAGCGCGCGCTCGCGATGCTCGCATGTTTTTTTTTTTTGTCCTCGCCCGATTGTGTTTTATAATTGAATACTGAAGAAGAAAAGAAAAGAGACACATACATACACTATGGATACGATATAAGCAGGTTTTTCTCTCAATATACGCTATAGCGCAGTTTAACAAGTTGTTTTATTATACGGTTAATTTATAGCTGTGACAAGGTAATTTTATTTTTTAATTGGAAAATAAAATATTCACCTAGTTAAAACACACACGGATTCGGGCTCGGATTTGTTTATTTCGAGGAATTTGAAACGGTTTAACGACAATAAATTTATTTTAAACATTTCTACCATTTTTTTGTTGTTGTTATTTGAACCTATAATTATTTATAATTTGAAAAAAAAGAACTTGGGTTGTCTTCTTTAGACATTAGATTTTTCAAATAATTCTACTTGATGATATGATAGATAATTACTATAAACTAAAACCATTTTTTCTAGAAATATGTAAGTAACAGTTCTCTTTAACAGCGGCAGTTATCAATATATGGGCTGTACAAAAAGTTGATGAATAAAACCGATTTAAATAAAATTTGGCTTTCTTTAATTAAAAATTTATAAAATTTTATAATATAATTACTTATTTTGTTACTATGTTACGTCAAAATAATTTTTAATTAAAATTATTACAGAACTAAATCCTAAAGCTTTTTTTATTTTAATATAAAAAGTTCTGAAAGATTTTTTTTACTATGTTAATATACTTGTTGTTTATTATAAAATTCCAGTATCTATCGTATATCAAATACAATTAGAAGATATAGTTGTTAAAAACCGCAAAGAGAAAAAGAAAATAACAAACCACCCACACTGTAATTTCAGTTCAAAACAAAACCAGAAAAAAACAAATGATCCAATCTGAACCAAATCTGAAGTCTCATTGTCTTCTCAAACAGTTGACAGTCGTGACAGGACGTCGAAGTCTGATCTTCGTGAACCTCTTTCTCTCTCTCTACAAACGAACAAAATCTTCTTCGTTGCATAGAACACACCGCGATAAAATGGCATACTACACCCTAAGATACCTCACTAAGAAGATTACAATAATTTGTCCATCTCGTATCGGGGGTCCGATCAAGAAGAAACTTCGAAAGTCCATTGTCGTGTCACTGAGCCGTTTGTCATTTGTCTGACTACAATCCGACGTGCCACGGCTAACTGAGATGGAAAATATTTGGAGTGATCGCCACAGGATATTATTTAGTACATAGCTTGAAATACACGTCTATCACTTCAGAAGCTAAATGAAACTCGTAATTATTGTATAAGCAAAAAATTTCATACTCAATTTATAAATATTTGATATACAGCTATAAATAGCTGTTTTATTTCATTCGAATTAAATAAAGACGATTTGTCTATTTAACTTAGTGTTATTTCCAATAACATTAGTTATTTCATTTACATATAAATTAGTGAAAATCAAATTACTATTTCAAAAAAAATTAATCCAAAATTGCAGGATAAATCAACGAACAAGAATATATAAATATACAACAACCGAGAAAAATTATCTAAGAATCTTAAAGTCGACATATTAATTTTTCTAAATGAAAGATTAAATTGAATTGTAATTTAAACTCTTCTATTACAATTTTTTTAAATAATTTTATATATTTCTAATATTTTGTTACAATTTTCATTTAAATTTGTGAAGCTGTATACTGGAACTTACGAGCAAATAAATAGAAAAAAAAATGGAATGAATAATACGAATGTGGTACGTACCCACCACTTCCTTATTACTTCTTCAAAAGAAAGTAAAATACTTAAAAGGCTAGAAAGAAAAATGAAAAATGGCAAACAATTCATAGCTTACTATGATTTACGTGAGCCACATAGCATGTATGAGAAGACGGAATGAATGTTACCATTCGTGCAAATTAATTCAATTAATCGTAGAAAATAATTGCCATTGTTTATGCAACGTTATTGAACTCTCCTGAGTGAATGTGTATGTGTATGTGTTTGTGTATGCGATAAACTCGACTATATAACCGCAAAATAGGTTAGGTAAATTTGAACAACTTAAATACGATACAAAATTTCAATGAACACGTTTTAAACAATTCGTTTTTTATTATTAAATAATAAAAAATTCATCTTCTCAATCGTTGTCAATCTCTGCTTTTTATATAGTTCTTATTTTGTAACCAAAATAAAAATTTACCCCTTTCGGAATCTTTATCTGTTTTATTTCAGTTTCATTATTCATTAGTGGGTGGTATTGAAAGCAAGTAACCGAATTTTTATGTTATTAATACTGATAAAATACAATAATTTCCTTTAAACTACAAACAATAATATTTAAAAAGCTATACACGTATTTAGAAAGCTAAGCTTTTAGCATCAGTAGCAAAAGTCCTAAGTCGAAAGCCACAAGTAATCTTTGACCACTGGGTACGTTGACTATTTGTGTAACCTTAAATAACTGATTAGAACTTTAGCTTTATCTTTTACAACTGATAATGAAAGCTTAGCTTTCAAAATACGTATATAGCTTTTTTTAAATTATTGTTTATGGGAAATTATTTTATTTTATTAACTTTTCGCTACAGTAAGATCATATTTTCATTTATTATTACTAATACTAAAAAAAATAAATTAAACAATGAAATTACGTAATATAGGTGTAATACATATTTCATGTAAAATTATAAAAAAAATTTACAGTAACTCTAAAAATTTTCAAGTAAACCATCTTCCAGTAAAATTATCCAATTAAAAAGAAATAATAAAAATAATTACATAATATATCTACCTAATACATGCAGTGAGATATGTTAATCCATGTGGAACGTACAAAAAACAAATAAATGTTTGTGCATTTAATTAGGTTATAATTAATTCGAAATTTATTCCGAAGTTTATTGTTTCTTTTTAATCTTTATAAAACGGATACATTTATTAAGAATTCTTTTTTAATTTAAACGTAAAAATTGAAAATAGTGTTTAGACTTCGTGTTTCCTTACAGCTACAAAGATTTTTTAGGTTTTATTTTTTTAATTTTTTTTTTAATCTTATTAACATAATAATTTCTTAGATGGCTATGGTAGACTAGATACCTTTAATAAGTTTTTTTGTTTTATTTTAAATTCTTATTATGAGAAATTATGATTAAAGTAATCTTGTGTGCTTGTGGGGGGTAAATTTTAATTCCACGGAAATAATAGTTTTTAATCTAGTAAAATTTTAACTAAATTTTAAGAGGTATTGTGTATTGTGTTACGAGGAGTAGAAAGCGATGATTATTATGTTGAGTCTAGATATATGCGGCCGAGGCATAGCCGAGGCGAAACAAAAAGAGCTTTCTATTGTCAGACATATACAAGAAAAAATTGAGATTATTGATGTTTTTAATAAATGTAAAATATAGAACCAATAATATTACGAATAAAACATAAAACTAATTTCGAGATAAATAGGGAATGTCAATAGGGCTTAAAAAAAGGTAACTGGTTTAAAGCTGCTATTTCTTTTGCAATGGATTTTGAAATATGACATTTTACGTGTTTTTGCTAATGTAAAATATTTTGAACTAATCAACAATGTTGAAGCTATTAAAAAAACATGAAAGCATATAGTAGAAAAACTATTTAACTAATATAAATTATAAATGAGATAAAAAAATCTTTAAAAGTTTGAATAATTCTATGAAAATTATTTTCCGCGTAAATGATATAATATAAAATCGGAAAAAGTAGCTCATTATAAAAATATTTTCTCTAATAAATTACGCATGAATTATATTTTCAATTAAATTTTGACAGTAAATATACTTTCTGTGTCATATAAAACAATATTTATCATTTTTCTGATAAAAATCTAGGAAAGCTATGAAATAAATATGGTAGATAGAGAGATAGTTGGTAATGTGATAGACGTCAATATAAATCACGAAATCTATTTTAATGAAGTCTATGTTTCCTCGTAGTTCGTTCCACTATTTTAACGAGGAAGTATAGAAAATGGCATTTAAGAAATAGTTTTGTTATAATAGTAAGAAAGTGTAAAGATTTGAACTTTAAAACAATTTAATTATATATTTCATATATATATAAAACAGATGAATGGTTGGTTTATTCTTAAACAAATGAATACCAATCTGTTTACCTGATAAGTTAAATATAAGTTTAGTAAATGAACCGTTTAGTTTGAAAGTCCAGGTCAAGAAATTCGATGATCGAGTTACGATGATTACAAATTATGTTTATCTTTTGCGTTACAATAAATTTATAATCGATCAAATGAAAAACTATATGAGCTTTTGTCACATATGTAGAGTATAGTTAAGTGTTAAGTGTTGAAAATAAAATCAGAATATCTATAACCTAACGCCGTTTTATTTTTTCATAATGAGTTCTGAAAGATTTTTTACTATGTTATATAAACAATTTTTTATTATAATAATGAAAGTAAAAAAAAATCACAATTAACATTTTTAATATCAGTAGTTAAATACTTATTTCCCATTCACATTAACTAAAATTGAATGAATCAAAAAAATTAATAAATTTTACTTTCGTAATATTATCTAATTTACATAGGATCCCTACTATTTATTAATTTATTCTTAAAACGGAATATATTAATACTTAAGTTAAAACCTAAATATATGACAGATATTCTTTTAATACATCGGAATATTT
This sequence comes from Clivina fossor, assembly GCA_963966155.1. Lineage (NCBI taxonomy): Eukaryota > Metazoa > Arthropoda > Insecta > Coleoptera > Carabidae > Clivina > Clivina fossor. The sequence continues at coordinate 4,723,930 of OZ014558.1, forward strand.
TAATAATTTGAATGCAATAGATAATTGCGCAAGCCAGTGAAGCAATATTATACAAATTAAACATACCTATATTGAAATGCATCTATTTAAAATATCAGGAGAATATTATATATTGATATAAGCTGAGAACCATCTTGTTCGTTTTGTTTCTAACAGATGGTAAATAGAAATATGACGCTAATAGACGGAAATGAATGTTAATTTTTTTTCTAACTTGTTCAAATAATATTTATGTGATATCTCGATAATTTATCGCCTATTTCTACTATTTTTATTCGATGTTATATATTAAAATGATATTTTCTATAATCTGGAAATACCAAAAATATTAGCGTTATATATTTAATTGATTATAAATTATTTATGAACACTGATTTAGGTAAACCAAACAGGTTTTGGTCCACTACAGTGTGTCAAAATTTAAAATTTATAGTAAAATTAATAGTGCAAAACTAAAATATTTGCAAATTCTTTGTACTGAAACAAATAAAGGATGTATTAAATATGTTTTTATTCAATATAAAATTGATTTCAAATCAGCTTTTATTCATATATAAAATTGTACATAATAGTTCGTAGCATTACAGAGTTAGTCTCAGGACTAAGCTGGTATATATGTAAATAAGAACACAAAATTAAATTGACATATGAGTGTATTCTCTATAAATTTTGTTAATACTAACAGACTTAATATAAAAATTCTGAGATTCTGTAAGAAATCTGTACTTTGCTATGTGCAACTAAATTTTTTACGAAATCTCAAATATTTTATTAAAATGGGTGTATTCTGGTCCGTTAAAATAAAAATTCTGAGATTCCGTGCTATATAGCAATAAGATTTCTTATGGAATCTCAGAATTTTCATTTTAACGGAAATGATACAGAATACACGCGTAAGTTGGTTAGTTTTAACGGAATTGATAGATAATATACCATATAACAAAATTTGTTCTAACCTATCATCAAATCAGTTTAGAACTGATCCAGGCATGCGTAATGTGAATTTAGCTTGTAATATACCATACTGCGCATGATTTGTACAGTTGCAAACTAGTTCAGAATTTAGTTGGCACAAACCTATTAAAATTACCAGATTTTTAATTACAAAAAATAAACTAAAGTTTGAAAAGCTTTAGGCTTTTAATTTAATATAATAAGGTCTGAAAGATTTTTTATTATATTAAAACATCTCATATAAAATAAAAGTTATGTAGAAATTTTGGCAGTTAACTTTTATTAGTATATTTTTAAATATTTATAATAAAAAAATTAAATGTAGCAATTCTATAAGACTATTGAAAAAGTTATTTTTTTTAAATACATCTATTAACATCAAAACTAAATTGAGAAGTAAGTATTGACATCAATAATAATTTTCATTGAATATGGAATTCAACGTACACCCTGTATAGAAAAAATGTCTTTAGCTTCCATTTTCAAGGTGACATAATGTCACAGATAAATAATGTATTTTATGGCGTTTGTTTTTTAATTTATTACGTCCAGATTCAAGGTAACTTAGAAAATAAAATTAAATGTTTTATTTTTTTTCCAACATTTATCTGTTTCTCTCGACATCTCTCGAGTAATGTACCCGAAAAACCTAATCAGAATTCATTATGAGGTCATCGGTAACACTGGACGAAACGCGAAACAAAACAAAAAAAAAAAAATTTAAACAAATAAAAAATTGCGTATGACGTGCTTAAATTAGATCTGCGATGCTTAATTGTTTTAATTAGTATTTCCACAGGACGCACTAAAAATATTTTTATTAACTTGAAAGCCTGGGAACATTATATGTCATTTTATATGTATACACTCATTTAAAATGGTAGCCGAAGTATTTTAGCCTTTATGCCATATTCATATAAAGTTTATCTGAATGTGAGTTTCTACTATATGTACGGTTTAAAAATTTTGTGTTTGTGGTTTGAATCAGGAACAAACAAAATTATTATAATATATAACGTACTATCTAATTTATTTACTTTTAAGAGTGCTTTTTATTTCGTTATCAGTTAAGTTGTATAATTTTCTGATTTTTTCGACCGCAACTAATAAGGAATTATTATCATCGTACTAGTTAAATGCTCCAGTTAGTTTTTTAATACATTTTAATAATTTAATGTACTATACTGTTTTCCAATTTTAAGTACAATTATTTAAATTAAAATTTTTTTATTGTTCATTTGCAATAATGGGACAATATAGTTTTTTACAAGTTTTAAATTACTTTTAAATTACTTATTAAACATTTAACAATAATTTAATTATATTTTATGATATCAGATATAATAAAAAATAACATTTTCATATTTGATAAAAGAGAGAAGCAAAAAATTATTTTGAATAAATGTTAATTGCAGTTTTTTCCAAAAATAAATAAGAATGCAATCCTTAAATTTTGATTTTAATATAATTATATAAAGTTCAGATAAGTTCAGATTATGAAATATATCTCACGATAATAATAAAATTTTACAAAAATTGTATTTACAGTGAGAATATATTTTTTGTAAAGATTAATTTTTATCGAAAATACATAATGCAAAAGTCAATTTAATTTCTGTGTAATTTATGGAAATACCATGAAAACACCGTAAATAATTTTAAATACATTATTAATAAATATTACAGTTATTTCTAGACAATAAAAATCTACCCATATAAACGTGCTCTACTTGCAATTATTTTTATGTAAAAATTAACCTATTTAAACTGACGTTTTCGCAATTAAGTACATCTTAATTTCCTCGCTAATTTTAATTACAGATTATTTTAAACGCACAGTCAGTCCTATACGGCAAAAACAAAACTAAAACGATTACATTTTAAAATTTAAACGTTAATTTTTTTGTCATGTCAATATCTTTTTTGCTCATTTCCATTGTGCCCTGCACATAACAAAATCAACACGACTCTTACTTTGTTTTACATTCGCCGTAATAAATTAGCATTAACGGATCGTTAATTAACGGTAATTAGAGTCCTAAATGGCGCAAGCAAACGAGATCACAACGTATTCTCCGATCTCGTCGGTCGGACGAATATAATTCAACGCAGTTATTAATAAATCAAATGGGTGAATGGTTAGGTTAGGTTTATTAGATTGCATTAGACAATCTATACAGTTGATGGATTTCCATAAATGGACATTTATTTTCTTTTAAAATATTGTTCAATCAATGAGGAGTGATTGGCATTTACAATTTGGTGTCCTCGATATGTTCTCGGATTTATCTGCGAACACGCACTTTCTGGCCGAACCGAACGTATTTGGAAATTGTTACGAATTTTATGATTTCGCTCTGATGTGAGGTAAGATGGATTACAAGAATATAAGTTTAGTTTCGTCTTCCGCAATTATTTTTGATATGGGTTTATATTCTAACGTAGAAGATTTATTCCTAGCTGTTTTCTATCTGGCTATGTTTTGAAATAATGATATTGCATGTAATGCTTTATCCAGATCAGGTTAATTCTGTTTCTGAATAGACGGTTATATCTGTACTGCGTATCGTACGGATCTGATCGTATCTGATCGAAAAGGAATAATCGATTTCGAATTTCTTTATTGATATAGCCATAACGTTTCTCTGAATTGATTATTTATTTTCATTTTACGAAAATAAATTTAGTTAGAGAAATTTATGCCTATCTATTAATTTTATTTAAACTCCATATTGTACTTTGTATAAAATCGGTTGAAACAAAATGAACTATTAAATTATTTGAAATTTAGTTTTCGTTTATAAAAATAAATATAAGCAAGAATCAGTTGTTTGAATTACAGTAACAAATAAATGCAATATATAGAAAGCAATGACTTTGTTTAAAACAATTAGAGAATATTTTATTCAAAAATAATAGTTCTCAATTGTTTTCAGGATTCCCTTTAGAAATTTAAAAGCATTTTAAAAATAATTAATAAAAAATTATGTCGAAAATGGTAAATTAGGAAATCATATTGACTGCAGTATAGATTAAAATTATTTTCATATAAAAAACTAACCTATCTTCCAATCAAGTTAAGTAGCTCTTTTTACAATTATGATCTCACAAAATACCTAACTGACTGTCAAACTAGTTATATCTACGGAACTAAATAATATTAAGCTATAATTTCTTTTTTAAATATAATGCATGGATAATAAAATTATAAAAATAAATAAAAATCGTGCTAAAATACCGAAAAAATATTGACCCGTATTGTCACCTCGCTTTTAAAAGTGGTTTTTGTCAAAAAAAAACTTTTTACGTTTATGACTTATTAAGCACTTTAAAATAGTTTATTTAAATTTTATGAGAAATATTATCTGATAAAAGACAAAAGCAAAAAATTATTTTGAAATAAATAATAAAGGTACTTTCTTACAAACAACTGAGATAAGAATGTGAGCCAAGAACTTCATTGATTTTATACATTTCAGTGAAAAACAATAACATAAATTCTGTCAGTGGAAAGAGTACTCGTAATTTTGATCTAATTTAAGCGCTGTTAAAATTTCTCTCATCTTAAGTTACATTAAATATTACGTTTTTCTTTTGAGTACTACACATAATATAAAATTTATTAATAGTAAAACAAAATTATAGATAAAGGCATATAGTTATAAGTAAAGATATAAAAATTTCTAATGAGTTTCATGTAATAGCTTCTTCTAAATACATTTATATAAATTTCGCAGAATTCCCGATAACTATATAATAACAATGCAGAACACAAATGAAACTATATTGGCACAACTCCAAAGTGGTAAACTTACAAATACAACATAGCTTCAAATTGTAATTCCATTGAATGTATCAGTTAATTTGCAGTTCTTAGTTTCAATAATTTGTTCAATAAAAAAAACATTAATAAAACAATCGAATGACTGTCGTATTATTCTAAATAGATGAAAATATCTTACGAGCATAGAAGTAGTTGAATTTAAGGTGTGTCTTTTTGAAGTTACTCTCTTCTCGATGTTTTCTTTTTGCTTACATACCCGAGGAGATAAGAAATATGAGACGCACATACTCTTGACTTTGTTCGGTTACAAATATGCATATCGTTGCTTTCCAATCACAAAATAAGATTTGTTGATTGTCGCAACAACAGTTGAGATGCAATGCCAACTGTATAACATACTTGATTCCTAAATTATTTATTGTATAGTAAAGGCAGGATTATTTTAAAAGTCATGCGGAAAAATACATATTATAATGTCAATAAGATGAAAAGAACATAAATTCTTGTAAAAATGAGTCATTTCTTTGAAATGGAATCTATTTTATTTTTTGTTATTATAAAAAAGTATTTATTCATGTAATGTATCATAGAATAAGTATAATAAAAGAATAAATAAAAAAATAACAAGTTTTAATTAAGTTTAATATCCCATTTGATATTTCTTCTATAGTTTTAAATTTTCTAGAACTAGAAATTTCTATTTACTATCTCAGTATTTCTTGAAACACGTCATCTAAAATATGCTGATTTCAAAGATATTGTGATTGCAAATTGCACAGGTACAAATAATTTTTAAAAGTATTCTGATTTTTCCGAATTCTTTTACAATTCTGGTATTTTACTTGAATTTTACTGAAGTATTCGAAAGTTTATTTATTGCAGTTTTTAACAGTTAGATTTTTAGTGCAATTGTATTTATAATATTTCTAATTATTAGCAAAAAGTATTTACTCCGAATATTTAATACATCACTGTTTTGAAACTAAAAATGCAACCACTTTTCAAATATACCCAGAAGACATCAATGGAGTTCCAGTAAAGTACCAGAACTACAAATATGTATTTATGTTTGTCAAAAATCTTATTTGACGAAAACGTAAACAGAGACGATTTCTCAATTAAATTTTCATAAATAAAAATTAATATTTTTTGATATATTTAACAAGTACACACAAAAATAACAATTGAAGTCCAATATTTCGATATCATATTAAGTTACTTAAACTGCAGTAAAATAAACGATTAGGTTTAAAACTTAAATTTGAAGTGACTTAACTGGAATAAACACAGTCCCATGATACATAATACGAACAAATACTTTTCTGCAAATTAATCCCTTAAACGAATAAATTACATTTCATTTCTTTCGATGTAAGAACACATATATGTACATGCAAAACTCATATAAGTACATACCAAACATTGAAATTGAATTTTATCAAAAGGTGCACACAACATAACTACTGCACAAGTCTTAAATTTCTATTTCTCTTTTATTTGTCGTCGTCATTGATTTCGTAATGAAATTCCGTAGGGCAGCCAATGTGTAATATAAACCGATTTCCAATTTCGTTTAAAGACTGCTGGCCCGAGCATTTTAATAAAATGCCTGGTACGTTTTGCTGGGGCCCCTGCCCAGCATTACCGAGAGACTACTTCTGATTGTGAGTCAGAGTTGAAGGTCAAAAAGTTGAAGGTCGCTGTTGACCAGTTTCACCACCATACCATACATATGTACATACATACCAGATGGACCCCGTTCTACTAGATCTTTCTCTGGGATAATATTACTCATTGCGCTCGCATTGGGTTCTTTAGAATTGGTGTTTTTAGTCTTTGTCATACAATAAAGGTGTATGCCGAAACAATACGTCTGTGTAATATGTAATTATTTGCGTTTCAATGTTAAAAATGTCTTTAAAATATCAACTCACTTATGGGTCTCTTTATGTGAGTTTTTCTTAGTAATATAAGCTGCCCTTAACTGAAAAGGATACAGTACCAAAAATTTTATTTATTTCAGAAGTTAATATATATTAATGATAGGTAAAACTTAAATTATAATTTAACATGCAGATTATGTCATGAGAAATTGCTGAAATATTAATCAGCTATCATTTTCGAAATGCAATTAATAAAAACAAACTAAAAATTTTATTAAAAAAAGTCTGCAGTATAATGTGTATAAATAAAATTTAACAAAATGTATATCAATTTAATAGTAATCTTTAGGCTTTCACGGCCGGTATCCATTGAATTTATAGAATTTTCTGGGCTAGTATGACGTGGTCGACCTATCCTCGTTGCAAACGTTTTGCCATACATACACCGTAGATGGCATCCTCACTGACTGAATTCAGTCACCAAGCACAAGTACTAAAGATGCCATCTACGATGTAAGGCGAAATGATCGACCACCATATATCAATTTATTTTATTAATAAAAGTCTTACTAATATAATCTAATAAATACATTAATTCATTAGATTATAATTAGTATATTTGCTAATAAAATAATATATAAACATTTTGTTAAATTTTATTTACAACCATTCTTTTTTCTACACTTTTTTAAATTTTTCAATAACCACATATATTTGTTTTAGCTTCTTTCATAAACTACATATTTCCCACGAATGAGAAACGAGAGAGGAAAAAACCTAAGCGTCGAAAAATAGAATCAATTAAACGCCTTTTCTAAATTAATAAAGATCTTTAGAATACTTTTGTAAGTTTAATCAAATGTCAAGTTTAAGTACACGAAAAAGTACTTCATAGAACGGACAATAGACACGGCACCAAAAAGATGAATGACAGTGTGAATGATGAGCGGAAAAGAGACAGCAAATCATTCGACTAAACGAACTTAAACGGGAGGAAATGATATAAAAGAAAGAAAGAAAGAAATAGAGACATATATATAATACATAATACTTGATTATCACATAGTATACGGCACTCGTGAAGGCATTTTATTTGTGTGTCGGTGTGTTGCTGTATTTGTGTTTGAATACGGCCTTACTACATTACGCGTGTCGTTTCTTCACACTAACATACTTCGTGTATTGTTTTACATAAATATTATGTTGTATCAAAAACGAAAACTATAATTATTTTTTAAATTGCAATATACAGTCCTACAATTTACAAGCATGTTAATTAAAATATTTATAAAAAAAAAGATAAATATGTGTTTTAGAATTAAAATTATATGAATTAAATTTCATTTCAAATGTAGTACGAAATACTGAGAATTAACGTGACATTATGTAAGTATTGTATGATAGATTATGATAAGTATTTCCGTAGTGCAAATAAAGAATAAAAAATGTTTTATATCAATATTTACACTTGTTTCTTTGTAACTTTAACAATATTTCCTGTGGTAATTTTTCTAGTGTAGTAGTAGTAGTATGTTTCTTTATTGTCATTTTATTGTTTTTAATTATCATTCTCTAAGTTATACGTTACAGTTGTCGCATTAACTATTGCTTTATTTAATATTATTATTGCATTGAAACAATGCAATGACTTGTACTATTTCAATTGTGAAATAATAATTATGGTATGTATTATATAGTTTTTTTCTATTATAAACGTGCGAAAATTATGCTGGTATGTCACTGCAAATTAGTTAAAAATAGATATTAAATTAATTAGATGTTTCTTTTGCAATTTTCTTCTTTTTTATTGTCATGAATTGTATATGATGGAAAATTTTTTTAATTATATAGATGTTTATACGTAATTCTATGAATTCATTCAGAAAACCGAATTTGTTTCACTTTTTGTAAAAATCGTTTTTATCATTTATTTCAAATTGCGTTTTACATTCACTCTTTTATCAAATTTCTATTAAATCTGATTTTCAAATCTAAAATAATTCATAAGAAAATGTTTAATCAGTAAGTTTATGTAAATTAATAGGTACTTTTGACAAAAAGCTAGTCCCTGTGTTATATATACAATTTTTTCTTATTATGAAATGAAATAATTCTTTTTTTAAATATTTAAAAATGTAATTTTCAGTAATAATAATTAGTAATGCAATACTAATTTTGTAAAAGTTTTTGCAAAAAAATAATATATTTATTTTTTGTTTAAATTAAAAAAAAAATTATTACAAATATTTTACTTTTATGCATTTTTGCAATAAAATGTATTTCTATATAGATGAAAGCTTTGTAATAGTCCGTTTAGAAGCTCAAATAATTTGCGCAAACTTGTTTATTCAAATTTGTTCAAATAAATTGGTCCTTGTATTCTATTACTTTTTGGTTTGTTCAATTTTCAAATTTCCATTTAGACGCAAGGATTTGCATGAGCAAATACCAATGCACAAGTCAGTTTGCACAAATTACTCAAGCGAGTAAACGGACTATACACAGCATAAATATTATTATTCGTCAATTGTCAAAACTACATATCGCAAAAGCCGGAGTGACTAATCCATCCAATTCACAAAAGTCATCCATGCAGCCGCGCATACATATATATACGATCACGATGCAAGCAAGAGCTCGCGACCGCCGGCCGTGCCGTGCCATGCCGCGCCGTTCCTACGCTAGCGCGCAACGGCCCGCGCGCCTCGCGCACTGCATACCCGATGAAGGAGCTAGTGTGCGCGCCGGACTAGCGGTTCCCACGGTACGCTGGCTCGCGCTTCCCGCTCCGCTCCGCCACACCGTTGCGTCGACCCTAGCCTAAATCCGCCGCTTCGCCACCGCACTAGAGTTTTAACTTAGCGAGAGCGGCGGCGGCAAAATGACCGGTTTACCGGCTGAAGTGCGCCTGACACGGGTCCATTCAAAAAACCATCGCGCTGCTGCGCTGGCTCTCCACACGAAAAATTGCTGCGTTTCGGTGGATTGTTTTTTGTTTCGTGCACTTCAGTTGTTTTAAACGATCGGCTGTTGTTACGGATGCTGCCATTAGATGTTATTATATTATTTATGGTTTACTTGTTTTTTTTTTGCTTAGATTGTTGTTATACTACAAATTAAATGTTTTTTCGGAATTTGTTATGGATTGTTTTTATCTATATTTACAAAATTACTGTTTGATAGTAATACAAAAATAGACTTTGTTTATTTAAGTTCTTTGAACAATATTTAAATAGAAAAATCAACAAAAATGTTATCGGCATTAATCTATAATTTTTGATAATTTTGATATTTTATATTTTAAGTACTTCAATAAACATTCAAATATTGCATAGCCGAATTATCCATAATTAAACAAATATGTCTAAAGTCTAAATATTTTGGGAGCCCAGAGACTAACATATACAACGAAAAAAATGTATCTACTTTCAAGTAATTTAGTATTTTCATAAATTATAAAAACTATTTCATTATTTCATACATTTATATTATATTCATTATTTTTGAATAAATATGCATCCTCCCCATTTCATTTTGTGCAAAATAAATTATGAAAATCCATTTATTTATTTTTATTTAACTAAAATTTCAAAACTTGGCTCAAATACAAAGTTTTGTCTACAATAAAAACAAAAAATTCGAATGCATCATAAATTGTTAAATTTTCTGTAAAACTACAATTAATTAAAAATAATTTTATAAATAATGGTATCAGGACCGTTCCTGGAATGATAGCCGCCCAGGTGCAAAAAAGAAATAGCCGCCCTTAAAAATTAACATGATTTATTTTACTATTAATTTGAGGCTAAAAGTGGACCACGGCCGCCCTTTCGGCTGGCCGCCCTAGTGCGGATGCACCTTTTGCACCCCCGCCAGGAACGGCCCTGAATGGTATTTATTAATGATTTAGAAAGAACAAACTACATTCTGTTTCCATTTTTCCGTAACTGTATCATTATTATATATAATGTTCTACTTAACAAAATATAAATATAAAAGATCACGCGATAACAATATTATAAACATCTAATTTTTAATTATCATATAATGTGAAATTCATAAAAATAATTAACGAAAATAATAGATTCAAAACTAAATGTAGTGTGGCTGTTTAGTTTTCATGCATACATCAAAACTTTTAACATAGTACGATTATGATAATTATCATGAACATGAGAAAATATTAATACTGAAAAATGGAACATCTTCAACAGTGTAGTGTGTTTTAATAAATTTAAAACCGGTTTCGATGAAATTAACCATTTCAGTTAAACTGGTACCTTTAATGTTACATAAATATATTTTTAATCTTATATAGCAGGTGTAAAAATTACCTTCAAAATTTTGACTACTTTATTCTGAGTTTTTCAATATTTAAAAATTTTGTAACCTTACTTGGAAAAATATAGGTCAATAATTTTTTTTCTCACCAGTTTCTAATCTGTTAAATTAATAAACATTAAGCTTACATCATTTTTATTATTTGTAAAATTTTATTAAAACTGAATTAGAGATATAAATCTTAATTATCACCTTATGAGAGTGGAAAAATTGGAATATTTTGGCCATATAAAGTTTGTAGAATATTATTAACTTTTACTTGAAGTAACAATCTCTTTGAAACTTAAATCTATATGTATATAGAATGTAATTAATTATATTTTAATATGCAAATTTATGCATTTTGTTTTAAAAATGGCAATAACTAAGATATTATATTTCAGTATTACATATGACGCTGTAATTTTTTGTTTTTAAATTCCACGATATATTTTCTTGTCAAGGAAGAATGGTAGAAAAATCTAATGTAAACATTATTTACCTTTCCGATGACACCGTAAAAATATACATTATTTTAATAAATATAAAATGAGAAAATTAAAACAAAAATATGTTTTTAATCAGTTGAAAGTAATGGAAAAAAAATCAATTTTTTTACAATAATAGATTTATGTTACTATTTATAGTATGTATACGAATTATATTCTAACTAATCACCTATCTTTTTATTTGTGAAAAAAATAACTAATAAAGCAATGTTTTGTATTTATTAGATTTTTAGTAAATTTTTCATCAATAAAATAAACTGTTATATAAAAATTTCGTTAAATTTTATTTATACTAATTAAAAACTGCAAACTACTTATCAATAAAAAATTTGTTTTTCCAATAACTACATACATTTAAAAATTAGCAGCTGATTAGTTTTATCAACTTTCTATAACACTCTTCTATAGTTCCAAGTTCTTGGTAAGGAATAGAAAATTTGATCGTCAATAACATTTTCTAATCATCGTAGACGAAGAAACTTAATCAATATAAAATTTCAATTATTTCTCATTAATCCGTTTAGGATAAGATTTTTGTGTGGCATGCAAGATTATTTTCTAATTAAAATAAAATTTATAACGACAGTCTCATCTAAACAATTGCGCGTATGTAATAAAAATAAATCAATATGGAATGTTCAAATGCATCATAAATAAGTTAAGCTACGAGAACCTGATGTATTTCACGTGAAAGAATGCTGCCCCGTATTAAGATGCATTGTGTTGGTGATGCTTAGAGAACGCAAAAGCATCGAAACAATTAGTCCTCCTCTCTATATAATTAATTTACATTTAAAATTCGAACAATGTTAACGTAACCTCAACGCAAACATTTCTCTGTATTGAGTTGTGTTGTCATCCTGACAATTTTGAAAAATAAAAGTACTTATCGTTTTCTTATTGTGGAATTATTATAGCTTAACTCTGGGCTGGTAATTATTTTGTTTTTAATTATTATGTTTCCATTCGATAAAACAGTAAATTTTAATTGCGCTGGCATTTGTTCTCAGAACAATTGCGCGCGAGTCAGACATACTCTCTCATATTTATTTTATCTAATCGTTCAATTGTTTTTCTTGTAGTTATTAAGAGATTATTAACAACCCTTCAATAGTTGCAACTGTTTACACACACACACACATACACACAGGTTGCTAGATCGCAACTTGTTTCAACAAACAAGTTACATACTTATTACTTTATTGAGTTCACCGTATTGTCAATCATATTACTATATAGACAGTCACTTGTCTTACATGGCCAACTTGGACGTGTGCAAGGCAATAATAATTTATAATATAATATATAGGCTGTTTGTGGTCGCTATAGATAAATATGGGCAGTAAGTGATGGTTTTTTTTAATATTTATTCTATGGTATTAAATGGGTTAATTTGTTGAGAGAAATTATAGAAACTATACTGTTGTATATCGTAAAGGTCAATTTTTTTATTGATCTATGATATATTGATTGTTGATGCGTATCGATACATAGAAATAATATGGTTATGTGATTTATTTATTTGTATGACAATGGAAAAGGTGAACCGTTATTACAGTAAGCTTACTAATCCATATTTATTATTTCATACGAAGAAAACAAACTATATTTCAATATTTCTTTGATATGTTGTGACCTTATATATTAATATTAAAACACTACGTGCGAGTTACATAAAACATTAAACATATTGACAATATTAATAATTTTTTTGGCTTGAACAAAATATTTCATAATAGCTTTAAAATATTTCTCAAAAATTGTATAACAAAGTGGTGAGAATAATTCTTCCTCATGTAAAATCAATCTTTCGGTTTAAGTATTTTAGAAAAAACAAACTACAATTATAGTTTGTTCATAATAACTGGCTCAAAATTGGTATCTCAAAAACCGTAAGAGAAACGAGGTCGGTTAAATTTGACAAAATTTTCCGCGCCAAAAGTGCAATTTAATGATAATTTTGTTTTTCAAAAAAAATACGTAGATCATTAAATATCAATGAAAACGTAAATTTTGCAAATTTTTCTTGCCCATAAACTGCTTATTTCAATTCGCACTTTTTATAGATACTTTTTATGAAGATTTTACAGCAGATCTCATAATTTTTATTACTCATTTCGTTTTCAAGAAATTTATACCAACTTTTAATTTTCATATGGAGCTCAAAATAGACTATTAAATACGACAAAATATTGTTCTCCTTTCAACAACATAAAATATATTGCGTACATTAAAATTAAAATTATCATAAAATTCTGCATTTACATCAATAAACTAAATTAATTTTGCATACTTTAACCCGATAGAAATTGAAATGAAAACATCAAAATTATCTTAATAATAATAAAATAAATTTATTAATTAAAACAGAAAATACGAAAAATCTGAAAGTTATTATAAAATGAGGGCCGTTACTTGTTTATTTAAAATTTTAAAATTATTGTAAATTAAAATGGCAATATTATATTTTCAATAAAATTCCCTAGAATTCAATAGCTTACCTTTCAATATTTTCCTTAAAACTTTCAATCCATTTATCATTACTCATATTTTTCAGAAAATTATTAATACAATTTAATAATTAAAATTTTGTTTAGTATTTTATTTAGAAAAAAATTATAGTATATTACTATAAAGCGGTAAATCGCTTATTATATAAACGAAAAGACTTGAAAAAGCATTTTAAAACATTGACTATATATAATAGCTTCATTAATTTTGAATTTAAATGGGCAATTAATGTTTACTGCATAAATACATAACTACGCTTCGTGTTATATATATAATATACATTTTCATAGGTTGTACTTCCTTTTATACCTGTAAGCTGTTAAAAGCTGCAATACAAAATAATTTCGATGACACCAAAGCGATAATAAAATAATAACGACTGTTATTAATTATCAGCCGAACGATTTATATGTTATATGTTTACGCGTCGCGGCAAATGTTTTCATAAATTAATAAAGTTTGCAATGCTGATATATAAATAGTTTAAGTAAAAATACTAAATGATGATGAGTTAAATATGTTGTATGTGAAAAAATAAAAGTTGTGCAGGATATTTCAGTTGGCTAGTATAATAGAATATGGTGGTAATTCAATGTTGAAAATAAATAAAAATATTTACATAAAACTTGGTATTTCAAATGTAATAAATAATTTTCAAAATTTTGCAGTCAAATTATTAAATGTACATAAATTTATGTTCCTCTATTCTTTGTAAAACAAATATGCGGCATAACTGAACAATCTGAACCAAATCGAATCGGTTTTGTAAAGCAATTTACAAACGTTCCAATTTTCTTCTTCTGTGTTAAACCGGAACAAATTCAAATCGACAAAATATTGACAAAACACAAACCAAACCGGTTTTCATTTTTTTTATAAATGGCTTGCAGCCCCAATTTTTATTTCAGGACAAATATGTTACGATTAGAATTTCAACTCGATAACACTTACATAAAGCTTACATTTTATTATTATATGTATGATAATTTTAAGTTATTTTACTACAATTTTTAAATATTTCAAACATAGTTTATTTTTATTCGTTTAAAAAAAAAATTGGCAAATACTAATTTGCTTTATTATGTATACGGTATTTTTAGGAATTGAACTATTTTAAAACGTACCGGTTTTCAATGAATGCCGGATAAAAAAGCTTTTACTGTATATTCAAATAAACATGTACAGTTTTAATAGCAATTAAAAACGATTGATATTAAATATAATATCTTTAATATCTGATGAAATAATACAAATTTTATCAACTTTCAAATCTTCTGTAAACAAAAGTAAAAGAGAATATAAAGAAAACAAACTTACCGTCCATCTGAATGTAAACGGCAACACTAGTTTTCCTCGATCGGGATCGGCGAGAGTGAAACTAGTTCCGCCCAGCACCGGACTGGACGTGTTCCCAAAGGAACAGGAACCGGTCGAGGTGACATTGCTCTGATACTCCTTGAGACAGACGCGAAAGAACGTACTGCACGGAGCCGGGCATTTACTGTGCGCGGCACCCGGTCGCGGTACACCGCCGCAACAGCCGCCCCCCGATAATTCACTGCGATAGTTCTGGATTTCGAGCACTTGCAGTTCGAAGAAACCGGAACCGTGCGCACACTGAAACACAAATAACAGAAAGAACATTTATTACTAGATTGTTTAAATGGGTAAGAAAATTTGCATTTTCAATAATATAATCAGGTTTCGTAATAGCAAAGCGATATGTTCCCGAAAATAACAATTTTACTTGCATTGTCAATGGTGTTGTTAGCCCATATTCAAGCTTATAGTAGATTTCAAATCACTCAGATCCAGACGATATCAGATATAATATTTTTCTATTTAAATTCAGGTGCAAACAAAGCCACCTGTGCATTTATTAATGTTGGTATGATTGAAGTATTATATGTGAGAGAATATTTCCAAGTCGTAAAAATAAAAAAAACATGTTTGAAATGTATCATAAATGTGAATGAAGTAAAAATTGCTTGTCTGAATAGAAGAAATGTTTGACAGAAACTAATTTCTGCTTAAATAACAAGATTTGTATATATAACTAAAATCATAAATATCTTAATTGCTAATCAATCAAAATAGCAATTAAAAAATTTTATGTTCAATATTATTAAATATTCAAATACAAAAATTAATAATAAAAAATAGATTAGTGTATGATGAGTGTGAAATTGAAAAAAATGTTGCAGCAAAAGTTGGTGTTAGTCAGTTAAGATGGTTCGGACATGTTGACCGAATGTCTAATGAACGTTTGGTTAAAAAGATTTATTTGAATGATTTTGATGGTATACGTTTGTGTGGACGTCCGATGAATAGTTGTAGTGGTATAATTGAGAGTGTTTTGCGTAAGCGAAAGTTTCCAAGTAGTAGGAATAAAAGAGCATGTATGAGAGGAATTATGAATGTGGATAAAGCAAAAGTTGCTTGTTTGAATAGGAATGTTTGGAGGCGATTGATTTCGGGATGATGAAAAGAGTTTGTGCCACATCCTTTTGGGTACATGGCGTGATTGTGTATGTATGTATGTATGTAATAATAAAAATACTTTAAATAAATTTTAAATTCTACTGAAATAATTATCATTGCTATCAATAAAACGATTTTTTTTTGTCGACTTTTCAAACTTCTAATAGCATAGTTATTATTATTATTACCAATAAAACAACTTTAAAATACACTTCAGTTAAAGTGTTTATTATATTTAAAATATTGGCCGAAAAACGTTAAAATTTATCAATTAAAACAAAACATGTTTTATTAGTCACTAGATATTCATTCTAAATCAATTAACTATAGCATATTCTGCTATATTCTAAGTAAAGGTTAAAATTTTTCCACTGAGACTAATTATCAACAACTAATTATTTCAGTAATTAATTATACAAAATCGAGTTCCGGTCTAACTAACAAATGGTACATTAAATTTCAGTCACTTTAATTTGATTATTTCTACATCTAATATACATATACTAGGTTTTACGATGCCTGTGTGCCATACATTAAATATTCCTATATAGACTAAACACTACACTAGTTACCTGACAACTACTCACTGTAGACAAAAAAAAAGTAAACTATTAAGGCCTAATTGACACTATGGTGACATTAAATTATTCCTCTTCCTTAAACTTTTTTTCTAATTCTAATTGAAAAACATTCACAATAAAAGAACTAAATTCAGTTATAATCAATTCATTTATCTACAGAAATTGTAAGTGACAGTCTCTGTTCAACTAATGCCCAAGCAAAACAAACTACAAAAAAAATGAATGTAAAAACAAATGAAGAAAACACTAATGCTTACATTGTATTACTGGCAAGGAAAAAAAACAATCGAGTAACAACGTACTTTTTATAAATAACTTTATTTGTATTTTGTAGCATTTGATAATAAATTGAATTAAAATTAATTAACAGTGAAATAAAAGGTTCGGTTAAAAATGACTAGTGGCTTAAAATGGGATTGTCGATATTTTTGGTCGAAAGACATGATTTATCGACAGCTTAAATGCCGAATTTGATGTTATGACCTCTGGATTTCGTACTGGTCAAGGTAAGAATTTTTCTTTGTTCGAAACAGAACTTGGACGAAAAAAAAATTTATCGATAATTATGTAACACAACTGTTATTTCAACAATTTGTTAAGTAGGTCTTAGTAAAGTGGACAAATTTCATTCATCCGGTTTCAAAAAGCCGCTTTTAACATTAAAATTATTATTTTATATTTTCGCATATATATATGGAACACATTTTTCATGGTGCTGTTACTCGTATACCTAATTATGTCGAAGATTATGTATATATATATATATAATGTTTTATAGGATTACGTCAAATTAAATATTAAAATATATGTGTACTAGGTGATTATATAAAACACGATTTTCGTATATGGGAAGAAAGTTATTACTGAAATAAAACTAACAAAAGTGTGTGTAATAAAATTTATACCTTATTTAGAAAAATGTCTCGAATAATATAAAGTGTTGTTTCTATTCGATTTTTTTGTCAAGGTTAAAAAATTAGTCACATAGTTAAAAAATATATAAATAATTTAGATGTATATGCTATAAATTTGCAGATAGAACAATATATTAATTTTATTACATAAATTATATACTTAATAGTTATAGTTAATAAATACAATCGATATAAGTTACTTCAATGGTTTAAAGTATTTGTTTAATAATAATATATTGTACAATGAGCACAGAATGGTACTAATTTCCCACGCATAATTATAAAAATTTGTAACACAAGCTTTGGAGAGTGTTACAATTCATACGAGTGGGAAATGAATATTTTATGCAAATTTTATACATACTTTTTCTACGACTACAAAATAAAAAATTGTAATCATATTATGAAAATTGCACGATATTCCAACAGCACTAAACTCTGTATTTGACATTTACTGTTTTACAGAAGTAATGCTTTTTAGTTAATTTTACGGATTTTATACGAAATTTCTAAGATTTTACTCGAGATTTTACATGATTTGAAGCGAATCTTTGATTTTACCATGTTTTTAAAGGATTTTACTAAAATATTATGGAATTTTAATTAATTTTTCCCCCTTAACGTTCCCTTAACAAAAATAAATTTTTATTTTAAATAGATCATTTACTGTAAAATATTTTTTAAATATAAAATAACAATTTTCACAACTTTTATACTCCCCTTAACCAAAAAATCTGTCTTTGATATTAATATTTCCCATTTTTATAAAAAACATTTTCATAAAAACACAGTTTGACAATTCTTGCAATAAAGCAATTATTTTCATAGACATTTAAAACGAACATAATTTATAAAATAAAGTAGTTTAATTAGTTCGAAAATACGTGGAATATCTTGCGCAGTAGATCATTTTTAGCGATGTATATCGATCATTTAACGTCAACTACCAAACATAAAAATGATCATAATGATCTATAGATCATAGAGCCTGATTTTCATCTGACAGTTTGTCAGTTTATATGTTAGCCGAACATAACTAGTTCAGTTTGCCGTCAAGTTAACGATATTTTACAAGAATTGAACTGTAGCCAATGATTTTATCGCGATGCTATATCAGCACATTGTAAAACATATACCTATAAAGAGAGGATTGGGAATACGGAACGTTCCATCGAAAACATTTATATAGTTATAGTGTAGTATCTCTTCTTCTACTTCTCCCAACTCGTTCACCGTCTCTATTATATTAATAGTTGCGAAGAATGAAAATGGCGGATATGATAATCATCTGATAATTTCAACGAGATATTATGGAACGTCAATTGTATCGTCAGTTTTACCCGAATAGGTGAAGACATGCTAGGGTTGTACGGCAGGTCATTGCTATCATAACTTATTTACCAATACATTTTATACGGGATGTTTCGCGAAATATTTACAGAGGTTATACAATATTTGAAAATAATGAAAATCGTTTATATAACACAGAAAAAAGCTAAGAATTTCATTTCATTCGAATTAAATGATTTGTTTCTATTTAATTAGATAATATTTCCAATAACATTAGTTATTTCAGCTATAAAAAAATTTGGAAAAATTACATTTTTATTTCAAATGACGTTTAGGTAAAAAAAATTTAAGAATTTAATATATTAAAATAAAAAGACTTTAGGATCAAGTTCTGCATAAATTTTAATTAATTTATTCTACGTATATTATCATCAGGAAAATTTATAAAATATATAAATAAACAGAACATAGAAACAAGTTACTAAGTAAAAAATAATTAATTGAAATCGTTAGATAAATTAACAAACAAGAATAGTTACATATACTTCAAACTAGAAAAAATGTCTAATAATATTAGACAACTACTTTTTAAATTGATCTTTCATCTAATACAATTAGAATCTTTTTTTTTGGATAAAACAAATATAACATTAGAAAAATAATTTAAAAAATATTTTCTGCATAACAAATATATTACAGTGTTCGCCTACGGCTTGTGCAGTAAACGTCAACTTCGTGAGTTATAGTCATCATGGCATGCTGGTTAAACATTATACCATAAATAAATTTTACTTTCATAAAGTAAAAATATTCAAATATTTATTTAAAAGTCAATCTGTCTAGCAGAATTCGACTGACGTAAATGCAACTGTATTTATAAATTTAAATGAAATTATTACCTACATATTTTGAGAAACAAAACATATTTTATGAATTAAATTTTAAAAGCCACAAATTTACCTTCCAAAATGTCACTTTTGTATTGCTATAATAATGCAATATTTCAAAAAATCTAGACCTTATATATCGTTTATATAACAAAGAATTTCAGCTATATAAAATCGTATTTTATATCTTCACAATATATGTATGCCATTAAAGCTTTATTTTGTATCAATAATATCAAATTCAATTGTTGAACAAATACAATAAATACATCAAAACAATAGCACATCGATATACGGAATAAAATATCATAAGTATACAAAACCATTTGTTCCATTTTATCATCAGAAAAATTGTATAATAAGTAAAAGCTAGTTTGACATTTAGAAATAAATAAAATCTTGGATCGCAAGACAGAAAGAATGTGTATAAAACTGGATAGAATTTTTTCATAGTTTATGAATTTCCGTAATCATACCGTTACACTAATGCATTCACAACAAACATTTTAATAGATTAAATACGTATAGATGTAGACACAAATACATGCATAGGGGCCATACAAAAATGCAATTAGACATACATGCTTGGTCAACAGTCATGCTTCGGATCTTCACTTGGGGAATATTAATAATATGAAAGCCAACAATCAGTGTAGAACCATAATATATATATATATATATATATATATATTAAGAAAGTATAAGAAAGCATTTTGCTTTGCTAGGCTACGAGTATTTTTACCTGCTAGTTAGTTAATTAACCAAATAAGTTTAATAACATTAAAACAATTCCATTTTAAATTTGTGCACGAGCTCATGGTATATAAAAAAATAAACTAGGAAACCCGTGACCGTTAAAGGGTCACGTTTAAAGTCGAAAATAGTAACAAACACAACACAAAGACACAGTATATAAATATAAAAAAATAGAGGGCGCGCGCACGCGCGCGCCCCGTAGAAAGTATTACGTAAATATAATAATAATATATTAAAAATTTTTGATTTAAGCTCTTCTTTTTTATCCGACGAAAGATTTGAATATTCCATCTTCATTCTCTTGGCATTTTTATTGCCGTTTATATTAGATTTTGCTCGTTTGGGCATGATACAAAATTTTTATAATACAACAATATCAATGAAATGTACTTTTTACTCTTATTTTAATGAAAAAAATGTAAGTAAATGCACTGATATATGTAAACAAAATGTACTTGCAATATATTGTGACAGCTGTTTATTTATTTATTTCATTCAATTTTTTCATAGCTATCTAAGTTTATTTTTGACATTTGCATTATAAACATAGTTTTTAAAATTTTTGAGAACCAAGATGAAATCGTAGAAAAATGAAACTTGCCTATTCTCAAATAGGGAATGAACCAATTTAAATGACACCACTCCCATCAAAATCGGTTCAGGGGTTTAGGAGGAGATGCTGCAGAAACATACATACATACAAACATACAAACATTTGTCAATTAGAGATATGAATTGTCTGCTAACTGAAACAAAACATTTTAAACCGAAAATAGTAAAAAACTAAAATGTCTAATTCTTGGAAACGAAAGAAGTTCAACAACAGTAAATTTTGATGTAATGACAAAATTGTATATAATTTATAGATACCGAGTTTAAACGTTGAAGAAACTTCTTTTTTTTTCCTCTCTTGTTTTTCTAGCGTGGATAAATTGATATTCTAGGATTATTAGATTTGTTTACACTGTTTTTATGTTTATACGAGATATAAGAAAATTAATATTCTTTATAACAGGTACGTGTTTAACCAAACGTGAATAAGAATATATATTTATTTATATATATATATATATATATATATATATATATATATATATATATATATACAGAGAGAGAGAGAAAGAGAGAATTTATAGCAGCAGCCCCCGCTCTCCTTAACCCGCCACTGTATATCAATATATTTTAAATAAATTGTTAATATTATAAAATCATTGTTTACCTTTAATTGTAGAATTATTATAACTTCAACTTGAATTACTCTCACTCAAAATTATAGTCTGGTAAATGTGTTAGAATATTAAATACACACACACACACATATACACACATATACAAAATTGCCAGTTCAATACTGTCTGTCCAGTTTTATCATATAAAATAGATCAATGTTACGAATAATTGTTTTAATTATAAATTAAAATAATAGTACAATATTTGTTTCACGTCTTATAAACAAAATACACTTATATTTAGTAAATATATTCATGAAACACTAATTCACTACATTTTATACAATATTTTTATTAAAATCGCGCAAAATTATCCACTAACACCTACAGAACAAACGCATTTTTCACAATTAAATTTTGTTAAAAACATAAACTAACTTGCATCAATACGAGTGCTCATCTCTGATTGGCTATTATTTCAATTATTTGAAATTGTCGTTATGCTCATAAGATAAATGAGTTAGAAAGTGATAGAATAATACTTCTTTGTCTACAGGTATAAATATATTATAAATATTTTCTTGTTTATAGAAACTAACAGACAAAATTTAACAAGATTACGCAAATCAATTAACTTATTTTAAATTACATTTTTTGTAAGTAGATTCTAGTATATAAGAGATAAATCTTTATTTAATAATTCTGAAAAAATATTAAAGTTGCAAAATACAAGCAAAATATTAAACTTGTAACTGTAATTCAAGATAATCATTATCAATAGAGATTAAAATTTATTAATAAATTTTAACTTCTATTACAATCCCAGTATAAAATGGACAAATTCATCAAAAAATCATTATAAAATTCTACAGTAATTTACAAGTACATTATGTTCAAAATAAAACAATTTTTAGATTATTATTTATTTTTATTTATTGTTCACAACAGACCTGAGGTCCAAAATGTGTCTTTACATATAGATGTTTTTTCTAATGTTTCAGTTTTTTTTATCAACAAAATAGACTATTTTCAGCCTTTCTAATCATATTATAAAAAACATCTAAATCAAAAATAGATGATTAAGTTTGGAGTATTCATCTAATGTAATTAGATATTTTTTCTAGTTTATCTTAACTTTTAAGAATATTTATTTAAATTTTTATTGAAACAACAAACCACTAATGTTATTAAAAGTATCATCTAATTAAATAAATAAAAGATTACAAATTTACTCACCTAATTCAAAATTAACAAATATATTAATTTATAAAAATAGACATAATTTTTATAAAATAACTACAAAGTTTCGCAATTTATATGTAGAAATTGAAACAACACAATATATTTACTATAACACAAATATCATCTGCAAAAAAATATAGCGCAAAAAAAAATCTATTATTGTAATGTATGCGTGTCTTTTACATATGTTTGACGTAATGTAAAATTAGAAATAATTGTTAGAGGAAGTCATCAATTCAGTCGATTATTCAAATTAACATTTTCACCTTATAAATAACATCATTATAAAATGAAATACAGGTATAGTCTCGTCGACTCGTTGTCTATTAAGAAATATGCTAATTTCTTATGTAAATATGAATTGAAAGATAGAAGAAGAAAAAAACCAACATTAAATTTAATCGCTTACTAAAAATTAATTAATAAACAAAATACGACTTCACCTGTTTTAATTTCGTGTGGCACAAAAAACAAAACATATTTGCCAAAGAAAAAACTTTGAAAAATAATTTTAAACTATTTATCATAATTTACAATTTGAAAATTATAATATATTATAATAAAACGAATCGCTAATGCAAACATAATAAAATATATAAAAAAAAAAACTTTTTAAAAACCACGCTTATATTTAAATGCACTAAAAAGGAAAATAATTTTTTTTCTGGTTATCCAAATTTTTTAGAAAGAAATGAAAGCGTGGAGCGCCAGGAAACTATATAGGAGTATTTCGCAATGATGATTAAACGTAAAAAAGTATTTTGAACCTATTATCAAATTAAAATTCAAACTTTTGCCTCTAATGACAGTGTGAATATCATAAAATATATTTCTATTTATATATTTACCTGCACTTTTAAAAAATAAATTAACTTTGTAAATAATTTACTAAATTTGATAACTCTTATATTAAAATTATATGGATTTTAATAAAAATATTGCTACATTGACACAAATCCTAACATGTTCCTGCAATTTTAGTAAAACACATAATCTCTTTCTTCATTACAAATAAAATGTAAACTTATTTGGAATATAATAATAGATAATTACCAGCCAAAAATTGAAGTATGTTTTTGTCGTCTTAATATTATAAATAATTGTTAAAATTTCATAGAAAACACAAGAACCTAAAAGCAAATGTCAATTTATTTAAAATTCTTGTCTGAGTAACAATTCGTACATGCGCATAATGTGAGAACGCAAAATTCCTAGCTGACCTAGTTCTCATAATTGTGTAAACGATGAAATTCAAATTTTCTTTACAATACGAGCCATAAAATTCGAAAAACTAAATAAAACGAACAATATATTACGAGATAAGTTACAAGTTAATTATATACAAATATTTGTTGCTTTTATTAATTTCAGAGAACACTTTTTCATAAACCAAAACAAATTCTTGCTTTTTGAATTTTTTTTTTTTATAAGTTACACCCCAATTGTGTAATTGTTGTTCGAAAAATAGATAAAATTCTGCCCAATCCGTGAATAGCTTACCGTAAAAAATTTAATGGAAATTATTGCAGTATAGGTTAGGTCAAAAATTTAGTTGGTTACTGCATAAAGAAAATTAAAACCCGGTCGTACAAGGCATTGTTAACTTAACCAATAAATTAATTAAATAACTAGATTATCATCTGTCTTCGAACAGCCTGATTGATAAATCAGTTGGCAAGTTAACGTATTGGTTAACTTACAAAGCGTTTAACAATGATTTATGCAACTGGACTTAAGATTCATAAAGAATTTAGTTTTAAATTGTTAAAACAAATAAGACAAATGAAAAAAATCCATTTCACAAACACAAACATCTACAAATTACAATAAGTTCTGAACTACTCGTACACAATAATTGTAGATATACAAGATTTAATTAAATCGTTTTTATTAAATTTTTAAAATAAATGCTATTTTGATTGACACTGCCATAAACTGTAAATGCATATAATATGTTCAATTAATTTATTTTTTATTTAAATTTTTCCAAAATAGCTGCATTCTTTAATAATCAAAAACCATTAAAAATACCGAGTTTTTCTACAATTTATGTAGAAAAATTATACTATTTTTTTTACAAAAAATTTAACAATAGGAAGCATAAATTTATGCATAAAATTGTTTATACACAAAGATTTACCAGTTTAATATATCGCCTACTAGATTTATGTTCAACCTACTGATACATCTATAAATAATTGTCAATTTCATTATAAACAATTTCTTTTGTTTATCATATGAATCAACTTGTGTGATAAACATTTAGAAAATATTCACAAACTAGAAAATTATTAAGTACTTTGATTTTAAATTTATACAACGTGAACAAAAGTTTTGTAATTTAATAAATCGTTTATTGAATATTTGATCATGACTATTAATTTTGAGATTGAAATAAAACAAAAGGTCTCATTCAAAACAAAATCAAGTTAAGTTTGAAAATTAAAAGAGTTTATTAAAATGCTAACAAATAAACATTTAAAGTGACAAAAAACAATTACATTGTTTTTGGTTTTTTATTTGCTGTTCATATACAAAAGTTAGCTAAGTTTCAGTTATAATTAAATTTAACTGATAAGATTTAAGAAATCAGATGAGGTAGAAAAGTTGACTAAACTAAAATTTCAATATAGTTACCTTAAAAAAATATTATTAAGGCTTCAATTTAAAGGTAAAATATTTTGTTTAACACAAACACCAATTATTACTCTAAATGCTTTCATAGTTTAGAGTTGTACAAAGCTTCTAAATTTCAATTTAATTTATTAAATTAAGATTAACATACAAGATTTGTTGTGGCTCAAGTGTTTGAGGCGTACATTTAGGCTACTATAAGTTACTACTATAACTCCTTTCTAAGATTTTTCTACCTGGTGTTTTCAAAACAGACGCGAGTACCGAATCTTAATGCCCTGTTTTTTACCTGCAAATAGCAGGTGTGTGATGAAGGCCCTTTTGGTAAGTTCGGTTTAAATACATCCGTTTAATACTGCGAAAAAATATCGTGAAAATTTTTGTTTATACAAAAAAATAAAAGATTTTAATCTCAACAAAATAATATACTACCTACTAGTTCTGATTTAATCTGTAGTATAATAGTTTCAAATTAACAAAGATTTATTTAATAAAAATTAAAACATATAATATATTCTCGACAGATTTTTTAGAAACATAAGTTGGTGTTTAAGACTAGCTCAATTTTAAAATCGGTTTTAAATACAACTATTATAAAACCAGGACTAAATTATTACATTGCATTTTAATTGGAACGTGTATAAAAATAAAAAAATTCGAGAAAAAAATTATCAAAAACGCATTATTATAAACCCATAAGTCACTTTCTAAAATATTCTACCAGCATAAAAATTCCATATTTTAAGAAACAGACCGGAAAAAAATCAAGATGAAAGTCCTAGATTACGAAAAAAAAAAAGTTTAAATAAGTGTAATTAAGATATTTCAAAAACAACAAAGAATGTTAATAATAACAACAAATTCTCACTGCAAGACAAAACACAAAATAAGGAAACAATTTAAAACACGCATGCAAAAATAATAAACTGATATGTTCATCAAATGTCTTTTTTGGCATCCAATACACTATTATTTAGTTGTTAATATTATTTAATTCATTCAGTAATTAATAATACATCTGCAATAACCTTAAATAATACAAGAAAATTTTCAAAAATATAAACAGAATTTTGAAATATTTATCTTCTAACTTAAAAATGATAGCAAAAATGATGATAGCTTAAAATCTTAGTAAAACTCTTTTAAATCTTGGTAAAATCAATTAACAATTTTCTTAAAATCTGTACAACCTTAGAAATTTCATAGAAAACCCGTAAAAAATCACTACAATCTCAACGATCATACTTGCAATTTGTACAATCTGGTGTTCAAAAGTTGAGGAAATGGTTTATCTCTCGAATAACATATTATAGTAACATACAATACAAAATCTTGGTGAAAAAATATTTCAAATGTAAAACGAATGCTGTACATTTCTTACGTAACAAAATTATAAGAATATAAACCGTTTATTTTTCAATTTTTCATGTAACAAATGAGAGAGCCACAATTAAAAACAACATTGTGAAAAATTATTGTGATAATAGGATTGTTGTGACGGAAAGTGAGAGATAATAGTAGCAGGTATGTAAATGTATATTCCGACAATAAATGTAACTCATTAACAAACGTGTAATTATGAATTGCTTGAATAGTATTAATTAATAGTTAAACGCACTTAACTGTATATTTGCTTCAGTAACTGGAGCGACAGCAAAGACTATACATATACCTATATTTAAACCTGGTTTACACCAACAAAATATTGCTCATTTTTTAGTTAAAAACAATGTTTCGTAGAAAGTAAAATATTTTAATTAAAATATGTAGTTTTTTAATTACAAGAAATTTTGTAATAAAAATTATTTAAAAATCATTTTAGTCTTGTAGACAGTAAAAATAAAATACCTATTTCATTTAATTCGAGATAGGTTGGCTAAATTTTAGTTAATTTGTCTTTTCTATTAGAAAATATTTTCTATTATATTAGTTGTTTCCCTACATTGAAATAGAATAGGGAAGTTTAGCGTGATTGAAGTTGCGTGTAAAATTTTTTCTCAAATAGATATATATATAAAATAATAACAAAAACTGTCATTAAAATTTTTAATCATTGTTTCATTTATTTGTTATTAGCAATTTTTGTAAGGACATTACTGACGTCACAAGGCTATTGTGCGCAAGCGTAGAAGAGTTGGTGAGATATAATTTTGAAAACGTATGTCGTAGCAAATGTTGATTTTTGTTGATTCAGTTACGCCCAGCCAGTAGCTTGTATCGGTAACCATGGCAATATAAGTGCGTCTGATTCAGAAGTCGACAAAAGTTTTTGCGAAGACATTTTTGACGTCATCACGACATGTTTTTGCATTTTTTAGAAAATTTGGGCATCTTCGAGAAAAATTATAAATTAAACATCACTTTTTAAGATAGTTCCAAACAAATAAAGAAATAAAAAAACACGCTAAACTTCCCCATTATTATTTCAAATAAATAATCTGAAACAGAGCTTCCCAAACTTTTATAAGCCGTAATTAACTTCCGAAAAACTATTTTTTTGCGATCCATCAAAGACATGTGAAGAGTTAAAATTATTAAATATTTGTTTTATTATATTATTAGCATATTTTTCATTAATAAAAAGAAAAATATATAAACATTTTGTTAAATTTTATTTATACTCATTAAAATCGGCAAACTTTTCTCTATTCAACGCATTTTTTTTTTTCAATAATTGTATATACATTTAACAAGATTAGAAGTATATGGATAAACCCATATATAGACTACTTTGACATTTCTCGGAAAGTTGACAACACTGTATTTTAATAATATTATAATTTATGTGGGCATTAGGAGATACTTTTCTGAAAATTTGATCAAAATCGAATAAATAATGTTGCCACAATGAATTTTAAAAAAATTTTGTGATTTTTTTCTCGATAAGTTGGCAACACTGTATTTTGTTAAAATTGCATAATTTATTTAGGCACTAAAAAAACTTTTATGAAAATTTGATTAAAATCGGTTAAATAAAATGGTCATAATAAACTTTTAAAAATTTACTATTTTTTTTCTCGGAAAGTTGGCAACAATGTATTTTGTTAAAATTACATAAATTATATGAATACTAGGAGAATCTTTTGTGAAAATTTGAGTAAAATCGGTTGAATAACATGGCCATAATAAAATTTTTAAAACTTTAGTAATTTTTTTCTCGGAAAGTTGGCAACACTGAATATTAATAAAATTATGTAATTAATAGGAGCATCAGGGAAATCTTTTCTGAAAATTTGATCAAAATCGGATAAATAATGTAGCCACAATGAATTTTTAAAAACTTTAGTAATTTTTTTCTCGGAAAGTTGGCATCACTGGAAAAAACCAAAACCACATGACCATCTTGGGCACTAAACAAATTTATCCTGAAAATTTCATTATAATCGGTTGAACCGTCTAGGAGGAGTTGCGATCACAAATTTTTGTCTGACGACCGAGCGAGTGAGCGAGCGAGTGAGCGAGCGAGTGAGCGAGCGAGCGAGCGAGCTGACGACGCACATCCATACACCCACATAAACTAAGTTCAGATTCGTCATCTAGAGGCTATATGAAGGATTTCTATACAATTTTTTTTTTTTTTTGAAAATGTTACAGACACCGTACCAAACGCTATACTACTTTTTCCTTGCAGTCAAAGTAGTAAAAATGAGATCTGAGTAATTTCAGAAATGTCCTATAACTTAAAATTTTAGTTCAAAACATGTTTTCTGGTGTAAAACAGACCTTAAAAATAATAGGTAAAACTCCACCTTTGTCTGCTTGATTATAAAATCCCCAATGAGTTTTATTGAAAAATATGCAAAAAAGTTTATAAGTTTTATGTAGATTATATCATTAAAATACTTATGGTGCCTTGATAAAAAGTAACATTATAGACATATATGAATAATCACAATTATAATCGCTAATTATCCGTGGAAACAGTTCCGCTGTGTATGACTATATTCGTATTATTCACAGACACATACACACATGATAAATTAATTATAAAATCATTCTGAGATTTTCGGTGGACTACATTATTTATATAATTATGTTAGACTAAACAGTTAATCAAGATTTTTGTTGATATAAATGTTTTTATTAATGAAAAATATTAAAACTTTTTACTATAGTTAAAATGTCACGAGATATTCACTATGATAAGTATTTACATTTGAATACAGTTTTGTGATATTTAATTAATTAAAAGATATATTAATCATAAATTTTATTGATCATTAACCTGAATTAAAAAATAGATAAATATCCATTTATTAGAAGATAAGTATCTGAAATGTATAAAATTTAATTCCTATAATCTTTATAATATATACAGAATAATGAAAATATTCTAAGAATTTATTTTAATATGTTTGTAAAATTATTAATTTGGTACTAATATGCAGCTTTTAAAGACAAATATATCTGCATCAGCTGATATTATGCGCGCGCATTAGAAATTTTACATACATTGGTTTATGCACTCGAAATTTGCGATGCGCAAGTCACTTTTATGTCGGTATCTGATCCAGGTGTATTTGCCCTTGAAAAAAAATAATATATACACCTAAGTAATAGTGTTTGATAAATAATTCAATAAATATTTACAATGTTTTTTAGTATGGGAAAAAAATTTGATTAGAATTTATCAAAATGTATATATAAAAATTGATATATTTTTGTACATTTGAAGTAGTCAAACGTAGCTGTAAATACAAATGTAAAAAAAAAATCAAAAATATAACAAATTAAAGAAGAAAAACTAAACAAACGGTACAACAAATTTTAATTTTTGAATATTAAAAAAATGAAAAAAATTGTATTTGGATGTGAATTAAAAATGTATTCGATTAGTGACGTATTTTCACCAACATGAACATAAAAATTATCAACACGTTTCGTTAATTAATAATTTATTAATTAAGTTAAAAATTAATAGTTTTCCAACATTCCAGTTTTTGCATAGTTTTTGTTTTCTAAATTAGAAAAAAAAATACATATGCATTATTCGAAACTGAACAAAAAAATCAATTATTTTTGTTTGTATATAGAATACAAAATACCTAATTAGAGTTTTACAAAATAAAAATTAATGACAAAAGGGCAACATAATAATAAAACTATAAAATAAATTATTTAGTGATAAGAATACAGTGTACGCGGTAAATAATTAAAAAAAAAATGTAGCAAATAAATGGATTTGGTATTAGTATTTTCAGTATTAGTATTTTTTAGTCTTAAAGGTTCGATGCTATTGAAACACGGCAGTTAAAATTTATACAAGCTTTTGAAGTAATTGAAACAGTACAGCTCGCCCACGATCAGCATTGCATTACAATGAAAAATATTCATTGTGTTACCTTACAAAGATTAACAACAATTTTTACTCTTTTCTCCGACTTTTTCGATAATTAACATTCAAATTCTTGTGAATTATTATTAATGCGTACTGACTTGCCGTTTAAATCAAAGATTTATTTTTTTAGTTAAAAATCACTAACTTAGTTATAGCAAAAACAATCAATATCAAATAATTAATTATATTGTGTTAAAAATAAAACAAAACCCAAACTAAGTTGATAAAAACTAAAATTTATGTAGAAGTATGAATGGAACTTTAATTTCAAAATTACCGCATTTGCTCGAATATAACGCGACCCCGAATTTAACGCACTGGAATTTTTCATAAAAACAATCAACATCAAATAATTAATTATATCGTGTTAAAAATAAAACAAAACACAAACTGAGTTGATAAAAACTAAAATTTATGTAGAAGTATGAATGGGACTTTAATTACAAAATTACCTAAATTAAATTGTTACTAAACGATCAACATTTTGTTGTAAGATCTTATAAGTTAAAACAAATATATAAAATATTAAAAAAACTAATTATAAATAATTTATTGAAAACTATTACTCCTATCATTTATAACAAATTTAGTGGACCAAATAGTGTTTAATATATTTTGAAAAATTATAATTTAACTCACGTTAAAATTATAGAGTAGTTAATATGAATCCATTAAAACCCACAAGCGATCATAAATTAAATTTCGGAAATTCACGTAATCAGTAGTAAAGTCTATTTATTATACAATAAAAATTAGTTTAAATTTGTCGCGGTATGTTGAAGAACATAGTCCTTAATTAATTCACGCACTATTTTATCTAAAAGAAAAAAAAAACTAGAAATATTCATTAGCCAAACGAGAATGTAGAAATATTTCCTTTTACAAATAAGTGATAAAATAGATTCTTACAATCATATAAATACTTTTAGTTTAGTTTTAGTTTTTTCGAATAACTGCTGCGGTTCTGCCCACTTCTACACTAAACAAGAAAGAAAAACAAAATCTGTCACCTGATAACTGTTTTAACCGGTTCTTTAATCTGTCACTAATAGAACGAAAAATATTACGATCTATCTCAAATTTTATAACATCAAAAACTGTGAACGATAAAAAATATAACAGGCACCTATAATGTATCTCTTACGTTAGACGGTAATATTATTTCAAATATACAAACGTCTTACTACAAAACTTAAATCATTTTTAATTGGAGATTTTTTTGTCCTGTTTCTCGTTCCGTAAATTGTTAGGTAAGCAAATTGTTTTTACGTGTAAGGTTATTATTATAGTAATAATAATAAGAGGTTCATGAAGAATACGAGAGTGACACAGTAGACTGATGGAATATGACACCCAGTTTTAAAAGTATAACTGCAGTTCACATCATTACGTCATTGTCTTTTCAGTTGTATTTCTATGTACATGAAGTTGATAGATGACTGCAAGATTTTGCCTGGCTTTCTCCTCGAACTATTTTAAGGGTAAAACTAAGAATATTTTGATTGTAATTGATGGTGGGATAATTATGAAAAAATGTAATTTGAAATTTCGAAAACATTAACAAATGAATATTGTGTTTTGAAACAGAATTTCTCAACAGCTATTCCTGAAACACTACTACACCGGAAAAATAATTTAGATAATTTTTTCTAATAATATAGGACCAGTTGCATAAAACTTAATCAATGTGTTAACTAGGCAACTAGATTGTCTTTGAAAAGCTTTATACAATAGTTAGTTGAAAAGTTAACATACAAAGTATTAGAAATATCTAATATAAAAGTAGACAATTTAATTTAAAATTTGTCAACACAGAGTTTCTCCAACAAAAACTTTACTTAAATCAACTTCCGACCAAAATTTTGAAAAACAATTCGAAATGATTGTAGAAAAAAAACTGATATCTCTCCCTAGCACAAAGTTTGTAGTTTGCTATGAGAAAACAAACGCATAACGAAAACAGATTCCCAATTTAAACAGCCCCAAACGTTGTGTTCGAGTTTCACATAGTATACTTTATATATACATATAGCAAGAAAAAAAGAGTCTCGCCTTATCTCCAACAGTTTCAACACACCTGCCCGAACGGCACTAATACAGTGCGACCGACTGTATTCCCACACTTTACGTACTTTCAGACTGGACGAAGAAACCGGGCACAAATAAAGATGGCAATAAGGGGACTGTATTGTGCTCGAGAAGAAGACACAGAGACAATAGAGTGACACAAATATTAAACATTAGCATATGTACAGGATATCTAAAT
The DNA here is from genome assembly GCA_963966155.1 of Clivina fossor. Classification (NCBI taxonomy): domain Eukaryota; kingdom Metazoa; phylum Arthropoda; class Insecta; order Coleoptera; family Carabidae; genus Clivina; species Clivina fossor. The sequence continues at coordinate 4,757,449 of OZ014558.1, forward strand.
AGTCGAAATGAAAGACTTCAACGGAATAATTTTTTTTTTCGGTTATGAATACAGTATAAGTTTGGATATTGTTATAGTTATCTGTGATGCAACAAGAGTATGTTTGAATTAACCCTTTCCGAATGGGTATTTTTAATATGCGTAGAATTAACAAGCATTTGAATTAACCCTTCCAAGAAAGACTGTTTTGTAACAAAATATAGACAAAAATTTGAAATTTTGATATATATTTTTTGAAGTTTAAACAAACGATATATTTTTGTTTTCACAGAAGTAAAGAAAAAGTTAATTATAGTTACCCGTCGGTTAATTACGTTAATTTCATGAATTTCAACTGTCAATTTTTATTTTAATTTGAAAGTTTCGAATTTTTTAGTAATAAAGTGCAAAATTATAGGAGTATGTAAGATACATATGTAATTTAATATAAGACTAAATCCTGTATTAATAAAATTTTTCGTTATCATTTAAATTTTTTTATGGGACTTTGAAAAATAATTACTTACTAAAATTGGAAGGCGTTATGGTCCGAAAGTAACATTAAATCACGAATCTTTATATTGTATAGAAGCTATTATATTAAATAAATAAAAATGAAGTAAGAATTTGAAAATATCTTTATATAACTAATAAAATATTATTTTCTAAAAATCATACCATAAATTTGAAGTGAATATGGTAGTTATATTTTATAAAAGTTTTCAAATGTTGTACAGAATTCCAGAATTTATTATTTAATAATCTGTTTTATTTAATGAAAAGTATTATATATATACGGAGGTGATAATTTGAAAATAAATATTTTGCAATACGTACTTAATTCCCGGTTTAGTTAACAAACTGAATATTTCGACAAAACAAAATATCCATTAAATTTCCATTAATTAAATTTATATCTTGTCAAAAATTAAATATCATCAAAAAGTTCTAATTTTGTGTTTAATACTTAAAATCGACTTTTGTATGATTTGAACCTTCAAAAAAATATTTTTTCGAGGGGAAAACCACTTTTTCAAATTTTGTACACCAGATTTTACAAATTTCACGTATGATTGTAGTCACTCTTCGTTAATTTTTCGGATTTTATACGAAATTTCCAGGATTTTTAGTATTTTACCAGAGATTTTACAAGATTTTTAAGAATAGTGTAAATAGATTTTTACCACGATTTTACTAATATTTTAATAAATTTGTACACCAGATTTTAAAAGTGGTTTTCCCCTCGATTTTTTTTAATAATTGGCGGCCGATTTTATGATAATATTTACTAAAGGCAACTTTAAATTGACAAATAAACATTGATTTTAAACTTTTAATTGCATAATTATTATTCTCAATCAAATAAAACGATACTTTTTTGTCGACTAAATTGACTTTACAAAATCTACCATAAAACAAACAAAATAACTTCAAGTAAAGTATACATACAAACAACTTTCATAAACTAATAATAGTTTATAATACCTATAATTTCAAATATTATTCATGAATTATTAAAAAAAAATAAAACTTATTTTAACAAGAAATAAATTTAATTTCATCCAAATAATATAACGAACTAACAAATCAAATAAATAGGTGAAGTATAATAATGACGTCACCTACAATTTTAATTTATGTCCCTAATATACAATATACGATTTTACATCCTCTTTTGTTATTAAAATGCCATATTAAATTACAGTAAAATTATGTTTCACAATTGAAACTGATATAATTATTAATTAGTTTTTAATCACTTATTATGAATAACTATATATAATAAATTTTAATCTCTTAAATAATGAAATGTATACAATTTATTCAGCACATTGTAAAAATTAATATTTACAATTACATTAAAATTTAATTAATAAATTATAAATTTTATAATGTTTTAAAACAAAAATTATATCAAGGCATTTATTTTCTTTATAATGTTAACGTAAACAAGTACCTTTATATACAGTTAAAATATATTATAAAGAAAAAAAATTTAATTCGAATTAGATGACTAAATTTCAGATGATTTGTCTATATAATTAAATGATATTATCAATTGACAATGAAATAACTGCTTTCGATAATGCAAGTGTACAATGTAATCGAATTTTTTTCCGAGAATTTCTATATATCAATAAAAAATAATTGGTTACCTATGCTCTGCCTACTTCATATGGAGTTAGATTCATTAATAAAATAAAAAATCCTATTATCTTTGTGTTTCCCAGCGAAAAGATATAATTAAAAGAATAAACTTATTATAAAAGTTAATTGAATTCATTAATTATTACCATAGAGCCTCTAATAAGCGCAACCATACTTATTTATTCTTTAGTTAGACATTTAAAATATCACATCCTGATAAAAACAAAATAATATATTTAAATATATTCAGGATATTACATTTTAAATGCATCAAATATGCGAAGTAACACGATAAATTGAATATTTCACATTTGTAAATAAAAAAAAAAAAATAAGTAATTAAATTTGCAAACTATTTTGCAAAATTAAAAAATGCTACATTTAAATAGCAACATTTTGGATAACAATTACATTTTGTTAAGTATGTATTGTAACTTTTTTCGCAATTACAATATTATTATTGTTTTTCTGAAATTTACTTTATTTTCATGTATCTTAAAATTAAAATTTATAAAATAAGTATTGAGTGGGTAATAAACAAAGTTATAAATAAAATATAAACAAAACAGTCTGTTTTACAAAAAAATTGTATTTTTGAATAATGGATCTATGAATAAACCGTGTCACATTAAAATTAGAATCACGTAGATAACAAAAAAGTTATTTGCAAATTTTTGCACGAATTGAAATCCCACGGTACTCATTGAATAATAATGTACGTTTTACAAAGTGACAACAGAAACGTTTATTAAAGGATTTCCCAGAAAAAAATAATGCACTGCTAAGTTTTGTGTCGAAAAAATATTTAAACACAATGCACAATGTGCACACTTGATTTTCAAAAATATTCCTACATAATTCGATTTGAGAAAGTAAACATTTATACATTCTTATAAGAAATATTTGAAAATCCTATTTAAAAATTCATTCGTACTTTTACTTTTATCTACAACAAAATACATTAAGATATAAATAAAAAATACATAATATTAATATAACAATTGGGCAGTGTTAATACAATGATATAAAATATCAAACAACTTTATATTTGTTGACAAAATTTTAACGCCTTCATTTACAAACTATCGACTATTGTTGTCAATGCGTAGGTACAATTAATTTGTTTTTATTTTGCGCAAAATATTGGAATGAAACGAAAGATAAACAAAAATGAAATATTTTGTTTACCGATGCAACGCACCGTGAGAGCAAATAAACCATTATATTAAAAACAAGACAATATTGACAACTTACCTGCAGCAGTGTTAGAAGAAGAAGAAAGAACTGTATTAAATATCCATGGGTCATACTTTTACATAATAAACGCCACACAACACAACACATTGTTAGCTAATAGAAACATCGATAGCACAAAATTATTTTTTTCATCACCTCAAACAATTCAAAAACAAAATTACACTTAAGTTTGATTCACTAAAAATCCACTATCGTTCACGAAAACAGCAAGAAGAGGAAAATCCGTGTAAAAGTTTACGAACGTATCGAAGTTAAGTTGGAGGAACGTTTTTAACACACACTTTAACTAATAAAGCAAACGGAGCTACTGACTGCCGGAGGACTACTGAGGTGGCTGTTAGGTTAGAGCCTCGGGCTCCCCCCTCTAGGGGTCGGGGAGCCCCACAGCATCCCGTTTGGACCAATCAACGTGCGCGGAGTGCATTGTTCTACAGTTCTACAAGCGAAACACTTGCTTATGCAGTCTATACCTTACGGAACGGAACGCTCAACGCAAAAGTTGAACCTGTACGTATACCTCGGCGCTGGTCTCCTCAAAGATGCTTTTCTTGTAGCTCTTCGGCGCAACTGTGCGCCCTTCTCCTCTCTCTCTCTCTCTTACTGAAACTGAACTATGTTGCTATTACTGTTTGTTGTGTTCTTGGAGGAGAGAACCAAAGAACGTCTTCGCTTGCATTACTCTTGCGTACGGACAATGGGAACTCGTTTCACTCGGACTCTCTTTCTCTTCTCTTGACGAGCGGATTTGTTGAGATTTGCTGCTCTCTCGGACTCTTGACGGTGCAATTCTTTATTACAGCATAACTTGTTTTAGTTTGAGTTTCTTTGGCACTCAATTCACAAGCGATTATTATTATTATTATGCTGATATATTTAGATATGATAACTAATCATACAATTATTCTGTTTTACAATAAATTGACATTTGATGAAACTGACCATAAGAAGATTACCTATTATTGCACAATCTTATTTCAAATTACAAGGAAATTGTTTAGGTATTTGTGACTAATTTATTCTTTGAAATATTGAAAATCATTTATAATTTTTGCTTAACAACAATTATCATATTTCCAATATCATTTCAAAAAAAAATATATAAAAATAACTTTTAAATACTAAATTACGTTCATAAGTATTTTCCAAAAAAATATGAGCACATACCAAATGTATTTTTGTTATTATTTCAACTTTTCGAAAATAAATTATTTAATACTGGACAAAAGTTTATTAACTATTTATAATAAACTAAATCGTATTTTTTATGTATATTATTCTTTATTATTAATAAAGCATTTGTAAACCGAAATATTTAAGTATATTGTAATAAATTTCTATAAAAATTGATAACTAAATTAATTTGTATAACTATAAATTACATTACTTCACAAATTTTCTAAGTATAAAAATAAAAATACAAAAAATACTGTAATTGGCGTGACCTGCGGAACATAGTTTGCAGACCACTATCAAAGTGTTATATATTTTCTTAAATGTAAATTTTTTGTAGTCAAATTATTTAAAAAATATATAGGTATATTATTCTATTCTATTGTAAAGAAATTACATAGCATAATAAATCCGAATCAAACCAAATTTATAAATTTGTTTACATTTGTTTCAATTTTGTTTTTTGTATGAACCGAATCGAAAACAAATCTGACAACCGATTCGGTACGAATTTTTTAGCGATTTCCACACTTAGTTACATGATTACAAACATGCATAAATTCTTTACAAGCCATTTTCAAATTGTAAAATTATAATTTAATTATTTCAGTTTGATGTATAAAGTATACAAAAAAAAACTTAATGTATATTTGAATTTTATACGCAGTTCGTGTAAGATCCCAAAATAAAAAATATAAATTACACGCTTAAATTAAGGCTGAAAAAGTTATATCTTAATTTGCTTCATTATGAAAAAAAAGTGGAGAAAAAAGAACGGAGTTAATTATTTGAAATTTTTACTTAATTACCTTTCTCAATTAATAAATCATTTTCATATTTATTAATTATTATATACGGAACAAAAAAGCGTACGTATACACATAAGTTTTTACCACTTAACTGTAATATAACAATACGGTAACACGCTGATTATGAAAATACTAAAAAAAAATGTTTGTTCTACTCTAATAAAATAAAAATGTAAATTGGAATCTAATCAACTTTCTCATACATAAAAATTTAATTAAAATGTTCTTTATTCTCTTCCAAGTAATGAAAGTATAAAATTTATTGCAAGTTACTAAATTTGAATTAGTCATTTTGATTTGGTTGCTAATACCCAAAACATTAAAAAATTATAATAGATCATTAAAAAAAATTATACACACACATACATATAAAATTATGTTATATACGACTGTTTCAAATATGGCTTGAAAGTTTAATACAATTGTTTTAAAAAAATGCGATTTAAGTGTAATTTGATAAAATTTGCACGCCTAGTTGTTTCAAATAAATCAATACTTTTACTGTATGTACAATGTATACAATGTATATGGATCTTTCAATAAAATTACGAAAAAACAAAAATTTATTTTAAATTAAATCAAATCGTAATTTACACTAGTATTATCATGCATTTTGTAAATGGTCAATAAAAAATTTAAATTCTGGATAAAATAACTGAAAATAAAAAAATATAATGCAATATTTAAAAATATAAATCTTTTTTGTAAAAAAAATTAAGAAAGTGGCTATTTATACATACGATATGTATACGCAATTGGTTATTTATACATACAGTATTTTTACGCAATTGTCTATTTAGGGTAGGTTAGGTTAGTAGGTTGGTTTAGGTTTGTAGGTTGGTTTGTTGGTTTAGTATGTATAAATAGCCAATTGCGTATACATACCGTATGTATAAATAGCCTCATCCAAAATTTAATTCTCGAGGGGAAAAATCACCTGTACAATCTGATATACAAATTAATTAAAAAAAATTAAAATCTCAATAAAATTTTCTTAAAATTTTCTTAAATAAATAAAAAAACAAAAGTAAAACGGCTTCATGTTGTAGTTCTGTATTAATATTTATTAATAATCGACGTTCCGACGTACAGTAAATAAACAGAACATAGAAACAAGTTACTAGATAACAAAATAAGTAACTGTAAAATTTATAAATTTTTAATTAAAGGAAGCAAAATTTTATTTAAATTATTGCCTTTTCACACTGATTGATGTTATATTTTTCTTTATAAATTTCAATAGCTTCTCTTTTCACTCTACTGTTAATATGTATGGGTCTTGCAATTATTACAATATCATTTTACATCATAAAAATTTTGTAACCTATGTTACCTAGTAATTTGTTTTTATGTTCTGTTTATTTACTGTAAATGCCATTTATATCAAATCATCGATTATTAATAAATATTAATACAGAACTGCAACCTATAGCTGTTTTATTTTGATATAATGAGACCTTTTTACCTCAACATGCAATGAATGTGTCCAAAATCTTCAAATATATTGTAACGTTATCTGAAGAAATATTTTTTCGAGCGTTTATTATTTTTATTAAATATTTATTAATTTAGTAAACATGTAAGTTTTATACTAAGCATTTATAATATTTATCAAACAATTATTACTATTATTGAATATTTATCATACATTTTCATAATTTGCAAAGGGGATATAATATCGAGCATTTAATTTATATACAATTAATTTTCATTCAGTTTTAAACGGCTTCCAGCGGATAAAATTAACCATAATCATTATTGAAACTTTTTATATAAAATAACAATTTTTGTGTACAGATAGTTTATTATATGTACCCAGACATAATTTCTTAATCAAACTTCATATATTAATAAAATATTTACTAAACATATACTGCATAAATTGGTTTAAAAAAAATAATATTTTCCGAAAATTATCTGCAGAGAAATTTCGTGGATATAATACAGAAACATAATCGTAAAATACTCAATTATTTTAAAGATATAATGAACACAGATTCATTAACATTTCCTCAATTATATTCGGCAATAAATCTCAGTTGAGAATATAATAAAACAACTTATTTACTGCCTAAAAGATTAGCGTTAATTTACGAAACATACCGTAACGCATACATTATTATCTGGTGTGTGGACTGAATGTTATTTAATTACTAGTTTGCATTTCAACTCTTAATTTTTTAACAAAAATTATCACTAAACAACGTGTTTCTATTTATCGTACAATAAATCTATTTTATACAAAAAAGATAAGTAAATACTATAGTCTAGTAAATAATGGAAATTAGATGTTTTTATTAAATAAATTATAGTTTAGCTGGTTTATTTTATAAATTATCTCAGCTTCAACTGAATTGGTATACATGAGAATTTAGTAAATACAAAGAATGTACATGAAGTTACAAGTTATAGAATTAGCTATTGATTGTCTCTGGAGATATCTTAAGCGCTATTTGGAGAATAATAAAATGTTGAAAAAATTCAAACACAGCATTATATTGTTTGTATTAGAAAAAATCAGATTTATTTATATCTTCTACTACGGTTTTTATCTCTACATTAAATTTATGCAATTTTGTTTAAAAGTATCTTTCTAAAAACTAAATTGTTAATATACCAGTATAATTATGAATCTACAAAAAGCAAAATAGTTAACTTGTACGACATAATTTAAAGAAAACTTTCGTTAAAAATTAAATTTCAACTGCAAAAATATGTTGTTTCTACTGTAGAATTTAAAATTCCCACTGCATATTTTGTGTCCAATTGCACGTTAAATAAGGTCTAGATTTATCAAATAATCCTTCCTCATTTTTTATTTGTTGTTAATATGCATTGTAAAAAATTTGATATTTTCAGATTTTTAATAAAATGAATAAATGTTTTTCATTAGCTGAACAAGGTTACTCAAATAAATTAAACTGAAATCTTTTTTATTTAATCTTAATTAATTTAATTTCAACCATATTTAAGAATATTTAACTTAATACATTGTGAAACTACTTTTTGAATATTTGTAAACTATAGAACTAATAAATCAATAAATACGAATAATACATTTCTTATTTCACATATAAATTAATTTTACAATAAACATACATATTCATAATTATTTGGGCGTAACTTTAATTTATATATCACATTACGTACAATAATATAAATAAATGTATGTTACTAAACAATAAAGCAACATTTGTGAAAACTAAATTTGCATTCCGCTTCTGAAATTTAAATTAATTTAATACAGAAAAACGTCATATATTAATTCAAATTAAGTATATATTTGTTTTAAACATTTTATTTTTATTTTTCAGTATTAATATTTTCTTTAGTAGACTAGCGTAGATGTAGGCGAGCAAACCGGCACACATTCAATTGTATAGACCTTATAACCATGGTTATAAGGTCTACACACTTGTTTATATTAAATGCACACCATTTTATAACTTAAGAAATTTTCAAAGATTAAAATTATTATTATTATTAATCAAATCTTATTTACGTACATCTACGCTAGTCTATAAGGCGTCTTATATGAATAATTTTATCTATATTTTAACCTCTTATCTGTATCTTATCTTTTTATTCAATAATAAACAAAATATTTTTCTTATAACATTTTTAGTACATTATAATTTTTCCTTTATTTTTTTTCTCAATTTTCGAATAATTAATTAGAGATAAAAATGTGGCGAAAGCATAAAGTAACATTAAGATATATGCTAAGTTACGAGTTGAATTTGGCGTGTTGTATTTTCAAAATAAACCATCGCATGTTCAAAATTTTGCACGTATGTATTTTATTATACCATATGAATATTTATTTATACTGGCTCATATAGTGTTTTATAAAATATAAATTAAAGTACATTTGAAGTTACTGTTACAATTTACTATTTCGTTTTTAATAAATAATATTGTTAATTTAAAAATATTTCAAAAATTTTGAATCTACTGCATTAAAAAAATGCGTATATTTTTTTACAAAACTTATTATAATAAATATTCATTTTTAGATCACAATATTTTGAATATATTTCTATTTAGGTAATAGAATGAAATGAAATAATTGCAATAAAAATTTAGTTCTATCAATATAACATACGAGCAAAGCAAACTTCGATCAATTTTAATAAGAAATAAAGTATATGCATGTGTGGTACTTACTTCACAACAATAGTCAGTAACTATATCACTGATTAATTTTCAGAATAAATATTATGTTAATGAAATGAAGATGAGCAATAAACAAAAATTTGAAATAAAATTATATCTAAAATAAAACCTACCACACCTTAAAAACGAAACAAATAAAAAAGCTAAATAAATAGTAGCAGATTATAGAAGCATTCACACATGCTGTTTATTTACACATATTTAGATAGAAGGCAATATTTATAGTCGAACGAAACGAAACCAAAAATCGTTTCTATAATAATTTTTATTTGCTCGTATCGTGATTTTTCGTGAATCAAAGCCATCAAGTATCCCGAAACGAAACGGGTCCGAATGCGTGGACCTGCCTTATTGGAATGCAACCAATCTGATACAGCCGCATCGTGGACGTATGAATTTTATAATATAATCAGAGCTGTTGGCTAACTAAAGCTTCATTCACATTACGTATATACTAACAATTTATGTCAATATATATATATATATATATATATATATATACGAGAGCTAATCTTAAAAGGCTTTAAAGACTTTGTACGTTAACTCTCTAACAAAAAAAGTTGGCAATCGAATTGTGTAGTTAACTATTTTGTTAAAGTTTTATATTTAGTTACACTGAAAATAAATTACATATGTAAAACTATCATGTAATTTTCCATAAAATTATAAATTAACATTTTTATTAAAAATATCAGATTGTATATTTAAAATACTGAATGTAAAATTTCATTTCTAGGTACAATGTCATTAAAACATTAAACAATATAATTTTACATTTAAAATTGGAAACAATTACAAATGTTTATATAGTTATACAATTAGTAATGTAATTCTACTTTCAGAAATGTAAATAATTATACAAATGTTTATATAGTTCTTCAATGCATACTTTAATAATGTATAATATTAAATTTCTAATTGTTTTTTTAAAACCTTTTGTAATTATTAAAGATGTATTTTTTAATTTTTAAAAAAATGTATACCAATAAATATACATATAAGCATCGTAGTGCACTGAAAAAAATATAACTTTAAAACAAACGTTTTTACTTTTAGTTCAAAAGTAAACATTAATTTTTGATCAGTTTATATAATAGAAATACAATTTTTTAATAAAAATAAATAATAGTATATATTTTAAAAGTTTTATATAAAATTATTTACTATTTGATTTAGAAACACAATGTATTCTGGAAAAAAATTGAATTGAAAAATTATTAATAATTTTCAATTTAAATACATATTTTTTCCAAATTGAATAGCAGAACAATAAGATTTCAAAATAGTTAAACTATAACTTACTATTATTTATTTTTATTAAAATATTTACTTCCATTATAAAAGCTTAAATCTGTAGTTTAAAAGTAGGTTTATTTTTGAATTAATAGTACAAACATTAGTTTGATGGTAGTGTTTTTTCAGTGTGTATTTTCAATGTGACTCGAGCCCGAAACGCAAGTATATAATATCCAAATGAGGCTTGATCGCGAGTTGAAGTGGACATCGCGAGAGCTGGGTTATCTGTCGAAAATAAAACCATACCAACTCTCTCTATATGTATATACGAGCGTATGAAGGTATCGCAGGAGCGTCCCCGCTGCGTTTTTGATGGGATTAAAAAAACTTGCTACCTAACTAGTGATAAATGAACAACGATCACGCTAATCAGCTCGATGAGCGAGTGTTAATGTTGACTCTCTTTCCTGCCCTCCTCACCCTAACCATTTTCGGGTAAATTTTACTTTTCAGTTTTCAAGAGGGTTTCGATAATAACAAAGAACAAAATGAGCAAGTAATTTGAGAAAAATTGGATTTTTTTAATAGTTAAGTTATCTAAAAAAAGAAGAGTTTTTTTTCTAAAGCTGAGAAATTTTTTTATTTTATTTAAGAGTGTTATTAAGCTGATAATTTCATTTTCAATTGTAATTTAATAGTAATGTCTTTATCATGCTGTAAAAAATTAAAAATGGTGTTTTTTACAATGCGATTTATTGTTTTTAACCAAAAAATGTATCTTTAATTTTTTTTATCTTGTAAAATGTTTAATTTTTTAGAAAATATAGCTAATATGTATTAAGTAAATGTATAAATTTTTCCAGAATAATATGTCATAGTCATTTTGTCACATTTAAAAGCTTTAAGGATATATTATTATTTTACTGACAGTATATACTAATAAAAAAATCTGCTGTGACCACCACAGAATCGACCGTCATCTAGTATTAAATAAATTTATGGAATAGAAAAATTTGTATAACAACTACTATACTCATGGTAACTAAAAACAAAGCTATCTTGACATAAATATATCATCTATTTACAGAATTATATGTATCATAAAAATATGAAAAATTAAAAAAAAAATATTTAGCCGTATCAAAAGATGTTACAAATAAAAGTTGTTAGTTATAACTTTTTTAGCAACTTTTATTAAATAAATTTTTCTAAATGTGTCTCTGTCGCGAAATATTCGTAAACGCATAAAAGTGACATCAGTAAATTAACACTTTCTGTTGGCAGATCTTTATCAAAAGTTCATTCATCTCCGAAGCTTAAATATGAATTTTTATAACAATCCATTCAATCGAATTTACGTGTCCACAAACCAACGGACAGTTCATATACATAGTATTTTCAAAATCATTTGTATAAATATGTATTTAATAATACATAATAACATAAATATGAAAAAAAATCGACAATTTTAATGTTATTCAATAAAATAACGTAGGTATTTCACGCGACAAAACCACAGACATCTATAATCATACCACACATTTTAAATACGCTATTAATCTAATTTCACTTCATTCATATACCTATTTTAAAACCTATAAACCTTCTAAAACACCCTATATTTCTTTCTATTACTAGAAATAGCAAAAAATAATTTCTTCTTATTATTAAATTATAGTCACCAGCAAAAGTAAATGACACGTTTTTATCGAAATAAACTAAACACGAATAACGTGCCTTGAGGTCTTGGATTATCTAGAGTAGAATTCAAAATTCTCTGGACTTATCGTAAGTAACTTTTAATAGAAAAAATTAAGACAGTTCTTAAAATGTTATGTATTTATATTGTTAATTAAAATATCAATAAATTTCTAAATCATTATATTATATTATTCGACAAGCGTTATGATGGCTAAAACTTAGGTAAATAAGATTTACAATATAAGCCGTAGGTGAGTGCTGTACATCATCTGAGTGAGTTATAGCTATTATACGTTATTAGAACAATATAATTTTTCTACTACTATATGCAATAGAATAAAAAATCACTTTTTGGTGTGAAATAAATAACATTTTATTAACAGCATAATATTTTAACGATGTTAATTTTTCCGACTGCATAGTTTTAAATGATTGTGATTTGACAAAATCGTAAGTTATGACTTTTATAACTAATGAGTATGAGTTATAGATACGTAATATAACAGAATACATATATTATACAGAATGTAACAGAATAACTATTCCTAATTTTCAGAAATGATAGAGGGCACATAAAGAAACATTTTTTATTAATAAACTAGTGTCCGGAAATTTTTTTTTTTCGGCAGTCGATTGTACATTGTTACAACTTGTGTATCGAAAATGGTGGTCGTAACTTCAAACAATTTTTATAAAGTTTAATGCGCTATTATTTCTAATAAAATGTTCCTTAACTTAACTACTCTTTATTGATGTTTTGATTAAGATTGTTTTTAACGACATCTAGTGTATTTTGGCACCGAGAAATTTCAGCACTAGTTTATTAATAAAAAATGTTTCTCTATGTGCCCTGTATCATTTCTGAAAATTAGGAATAGTTATTCTGTTGCATCCTGTATAACAGCAGAAGTAGAAAAAATAATTTTTGACGCAACAGTAAGCAGTAGACGCAAGAGTGCAAATCGAACAGAGCTATTATAATAATTTGTTGTTTTTTTTAAGTAAAAAATCGGAGTCGGAACCAAAAAAATTCTTCGGTTTCTCGACTCCGCGACTCCACACTCCTGAGTAAAAAACGTTTACCAAGAGGTCCAAATATATTTGAACACTCTACACTTTTGTGTACAGTGGTAAAAACACGCCAGGCAATATTCCAGTCTCGAGAGAGAAAACACAGAGACTATAACGTTACGGCAGGAGTAGAACCCGCCTCGGTAGGTACCTAATAATTTTCTTCGGCCACAAATTAAGACGACGCACAAATGAAATGACCATCGTTATACCGGGACCCGATGTAATAACAGGTTTAGCTATAATACGTCAGTTTCGGTGTGCCTGCAACAGTCCATAGCGTTCGTTTCACTCTTCGAAGGGGCCGGTTACTGCTTCAATTCGTCTGCTGTTCAAATGTTCGAGATGAAATTTTGTCGAGGGGAATTGTTGGTAAGGATGGGTGTTGCGTTTCTGGTAAGTTAACAGTAGGAAAAGATAAAACAGAAGTTTTGTTTTTGATATATTTTATTTTTCGGGGAGGTAAAATATACGACAGACAAAACGTTTTTAATTATTTTTTTGTTTTTGTTTTTGGCAAATACCTATATAAGAGTGGGTAATCTTTTTTCATTAGTAAACTAAATGGAACTTTACTACTAATAAAAATATGATATACGGTGTGTACAAAACATAACGCAAGGTGTGAATATTTTATTTTCTGATAAGTTTACAAGAAAAAGTTACAATTAAACAGTTTTAAACAGTAACTTGAAATACGTTTGAATATACAGAGTGATTCATTTGTAAAGAGTATGCCAAAGTTAACTTTTTAAAAATGACACATAAATTGTAAAAACTACAAGTTTTAAGTTATATCGTCCGAAAGAAAAAATTATTGTAAAAAGTAAACACACTGTATATTCTTAAAAATTTTATAAAAATACTTTAGGAACACGAGTATTAAAGTGATTACGATTTTTAATATTGACATTAAGAAATACTAAAAGTCTTTGATGTTCTTGAATATTTATTGTAATTAAGTACCTATTTGTCAAAAAACGTAAATTTTGGAAGAATAAACTTAATAAAATAAGGTTTTCATATTTCAATTTATAATTTAACAGAGAATTTAAAACTAGAAAAATACACAAGATGTACCATTTTAAAAAAACATGATACAAATTTACACATTTTTTACAAGTATATATATATATATATATATATATATATATATATATATATATATATATTTGAAGCTGTCCTGATTTTATATTTAAACGGTTCCATATTTGACATTTTCTATGTATATAGTTATTAAATATGCTTTAAATCTTCAAAGAAAAAAAAAATACCTTTTTTATTCTTCATATTTGCTTTTACAAAAGTTACATTAAACCAGTTATTTTTATTTCTTTAATAAAACATTTCTTATAAAACGATTTAAGCGAAACGAACAACATAATTTTCACAAATTTCGAAAAAAAATCATTGTATAGTTTATTGTTACAAACATTCAGTAGCAATTACAACTGCATCTTTAATCAAACATACAATCAAACAAAACTTACAATTCATTCAACAGATCAACGTACAAAACAATCCCGCTTTGAAAAGAAATAAATAATAATCTTTCTTCTTTAAGAACATCATTTATCATAAGCTGATTTCAAACCTGATCCCAATTTTAATATGACAGCAGATATAATATAGGTTAATATTAACCTCTGCATTGCAAGCGCAACAGATTCGTTGCAAGAAAAAACCTTACGAGAGAACAGAATGTTGAAAAGCTGGGACGAAGTTTAAGCGGAACTACAAGCTCGATGATTTCAATGAAATTACAGGTTAATTACGATTATTACGGGCGTAATTTTTGATTACTCTGTTGCATCATTAAAATCGATCGTGATGGTTGACCACATGTGGAGCGCGCGATCTTCAATCAACTGATCGACGAAGGCTTTGGAAACATTTGGCGAAAATAAACAAGACAAATAAAAAGTTTTATTATTCGAATGTAGACTTTAATGTTGCGAACGATGTATGCAAATAAAATTAGTAAAATTCATAAAGAATTCATTTTTATTTTATTATAAATATTTTATGTAGTAATAATTAATGGTTCAATTTTTGTTTACTGTTTTAAATTAACATGGTTATAGTTTTGGAAAGTAAATTTTATGACGATAAAATTTTAGTTTAATTATTTTGAAATATCCTACTGTGCGTGTGCAGTGTACAGTAAGATAAAATTGAATTGGAAAATGTAATAAATTATTTAAGAAATTGTTAGTAATATTAAAATAAAAGCCCTTAGGTAAAAGTTCTATAATATTTTAATAAAATTTAATTCTGGCTTTACTATTTATCCGAGATTAATCAAATTTGTACAAAAGATTCTATTAGTGCTCACATAAATTACATAATTTTAGTGTCTTATAGTGTTGCCAAGTTTCGAAGAAAAAATTACTACAATTTTTTAAATTTCATTTTGGTTTCAATGTTTACTCAAGATTAATAAAAATTTTACAAAAAATTCTTTTAGTGCCCACAAAAATTATATAATTTTATTTTAGAAGAATGTTGCCAACTTTTGGAGAAAAAATATAAATTTGTTATTCCTATTTCTTAGTATTTATGTGATGTCAAAATATAAGACTTACCCACATACTTCTAATCGTGTTTCTTAATGTTCAAACTTATAAATGAAAAAAATAATCAAAAATTTGTTTTGTGAAAGTTTAAAGTATACATTAATATACATTTTTTTTTATTGCATATGATAAAACATCGATTAATTTTTAGCAACTCGGTATTGTTAAATACACTAACAAAAAAACCATTAAGATTTGCAAAAATTAATACATTTCATAATTAATAAATATTTTGTTGAATGTAATTAAAAATATAATGATTTACTAAATGAAAAAATGTAAAACTTTGGTAATAAAATGGTTGTATAATTAAGTTAAGTAAGTTTGAAATAATACTTTATAGTTAAATTAGAATTTTAATTTACAATACGCAAAAATAATGAACTACATATGTCTAATTTGAAATTATTTCATTACAAGTTTCAAATAATTAAAAAACGTCAAATACTCGTGTACTTATTACTATTAATGTATTGTTCATATCTTTATTGAATGCCAAAAACAAAATTTTTCATTCAGTAAAGTACTAAAAAATTAAATGTTCTGTAGAGTAAATTCTTAGACCCATATTCCCACTTCTTTTCTTGATGAAAAAGTGCTTTTATTTTTTACTTTAAAATAAATTTTTACTTCCACTTTTTATCAAATATGAATAGTATTTCTATTTTTGATATATATATTTTTATATCTAATATTATAAAATTAGAATAAACTAATTAAAATTGCTGAATAAGTAATGTTAAAGAAACGTCAAAAGTACTTTTGACAAAAATCACTTATAATAGTGAGAATAGAAGCCTTAGTATTTTGAAACAGTTTAATAAATGCAAGAAAAATATTAAAAAAAATAAAAAGCTTTAGGATTAAGTTCTGCTATTGAAAAAATATTATTATGCAATTAGAATTATTAGATATTTGTATAGAATAATATAACAATTAAAAATGCGTTTATTTAAAATAGAAGTGAAATGTTTCTGAGCTATTTACGTCATATCACTTTTATAAACAAAATATATCGTCCATATTAAATAATAAATTGGCAATTATACTAAAAATCTTCATGGAAAGTTTTCAAGATAAGAGTTTTTATGGCTGCTGATTTTTGATTGTAAGGAAAGTTCATTGAAGCTTTTGGCTTTAAAGTTTAAAACCATGAACGACAATCAATTATCAATTCACCTCACGGCTTCAAAACAACTCTCGCCGGACAAGGCTACGATCTACGTTTTACTTTTTACTCTTCAACCACGAAGAATCAAGTACTGTATTCCCTTCATCATCCACCTGTGCGGTCATATACAATTTACTGCTGCAAACAACGATAATACAGTTTGCTTTGGTATTATGAAAACTGACAGTACCATTTTTATGCATTTAATTTAGTTTAAGATTTATTATATTTATACTCTAAACGATAATATTTAAATTATTATATAAACTCAATATTAAATAACTTAATTGTTAACTTAATAGTTGTCATGTTTTCATAAACATTAGTCTTATACTAATTGTTTTTAAAGAAAGTCCAAGCTTGAGTCCAACTTGACTATGACTGCTTGTTTTCACAGTGATTCTAAAAACTATTTTACGCAATAAACAACAAAAAACTTATTAATCAATATATACTCGTATATTGATTGATATGGTCAAGTGGTATAGTATAAAGCGTTAGTATGATGTCACTTATCACTCGTACAAACTTAGATTTGAAACCAATTTTGTTTTATCGTAAAACTTATAAAACAAAGTTTTTTTTTCAATAATTTTTATTTTCAATTTTCTACTCATCTTCAAATTGGTCTCACATTTTTGTCGTAATGCTATTAAAAATTTGTTAAAAGACATGAATATATTGAAATAAAAAGTTTTAAGTTATATTGTAATTAAAATTTCGACGTTTCGACACACTAGACGTGCATCACATCTAGTGACACACATCTAGTATGTCAAAACTTCGAATGTTTTATTATAATATAATAGAACTTAAACTTGAGACATTTTATTTTAATATAATGCGTACTAAAAAAAAATTTACATTAATTAAATTTCAATATTTGGCTGTAACAAAACTAAAAATAACAGATAAAATAAGTGGCGGTTCCTCAATTAGGTTATTTGGTCAATGACCTACCAAATTTATCAAAGCAGAATAAATCAAATAAATAAAAATAATAGAATATTTTGAATTTAATAATTTTTAATAAAGTCAGTTAAAAATTACAAGATTAACCGTGAAAACATTTTGCAGTTAGCA
The DNA here is from genome assembly GCA_963966155.1 of Clivina fossor. Classification (NCBI taxonomy): domain Eukaryota; kingdom Metazoa; phylum Arthropoda; class Insecta; order Coleoptera; family Carabidae; genus Clivina; species Clivina fossor. Next base: position 4,775,826 of record OZ014558.1, read on the forward strand.
ATTTACTATCGACCCGACCACGAGTTCCGTACAACAACCAGAAAAAGATCATCTTCAATCGTCCGAGGGCAAATGCGAGAACGCAACGGCAACGCAATGCGAACCGCGTTGCAAACAAAAGAAAAAGAGATAGAGGCAGCAAACCACCCAGTGGTCAATGATTGATCATAATGACAAGACTTTGATCGGATTCTGATAAATTCACAACGATGTGACGACCACAGCAAGCCCATCCGCCTTTGCCTCATTCGGACCCCGTACGTTTCGTCCAACTGGTGCATTGGACAAGACAAAGCTGAAGAACGGACGGACCATTTGCAATGAATGTCACTAAAGGCGCTTGATTCTCGAACCTTCGTGTTGGCATACGTCCGGTGATTTTCGCGATCGATATGTTCCCGACGACTTATATATACTGAATGTCCTATAACTGCAGATTCATAGCTTACACAGAAAAAAAAAACGAAGTTAGAAAAGATTTTAACGGAACTACTTTTTCAGAGTTTAAATAATAGTTTATTTTTTTAAAGAAAATTAACAAGTTTTATTATTTACTATATATACTAATTAATGAACAAATAGTAAAAAGTTTCTAAATTTTAATTATGAACAATTATTTCCGCTTTATATAAATAGTAATATAAAAATAGTAATTTCGTGTTTTAATTCTTTCAAGTAATTTCTTTGAAATTATTTTAACTATTTTTTTGTGTTGTGTTATTTATTGAAGTTATTTAATGTCAAAAATATTGAATAAACTAAACATATATCTGAAAATGCTTCCTAATTAAATATATAGCTATTGAAAGATGAGTGAGTTCTTACAAAACTTTCCTTGATTTTACTACAATGCTCTTACCATCTTCGTATAATAATAAACTATTTTTCAAAATTTTCTTTTATATTTCAGTAATTCAAATTTAAATGGTCATACTTTATATGTATATATTTCGATACTAAATGATTTCAATAACTTAACTTAAGCTATAGACTTTGAGTCATGAGACATTCTGTATATACGCTTCTGATTTCTTTCAGACCAGTTTGCCATTTTCGGATGGTACGAGATACGAGTTAGTTCTTATTGAAAAACCAACCGAATTGGTGAGATATTATTAAACTACCATTCATACAGGTATGCGTTATGTTATAGAATGGTTGATGTAATTATGGGCAAATCAAGTTTTTATAGATTTTATCTGTATTAGGAAAAGAAGTGATTATCTCTAGATTTATTTCCGTTATTGTTGCAAGAACATGTGCGAATTAAATTTGTTAAACAGTTAATCATGATATTTATGGCGTTCTTAAAAACGTGTTAAACATTTAAAAAAATTGCAGTATAACTTGTATACAGACCCGTCGGGGCGAAAAATAAATGTAAAGAAATAGATCTCTAAAAATTAACACACGAAATTGTAAGAAAAAAGAAAGGGTCAGTGTTAGACGCAATAGAAATACAGCCAGTGCAGCAAGCGTATTTTATTTATTTTTTTATAAAAATTTTCGAAGACACAAGATAAAATTTAATGATCATTAAGCATCAATTTATTAACAATAATTTATAATTCAGTCACCAAGTTTACTTTAAAAACATTATATTTTTTCCCTGTGTCCTTTAATTTATTCATTAATAGATGCTAGTTCCATTTGCCAATAATATTACAAATAATATAGATTTTCTTGAACCATCAAACTCATAACGTCGTTGTATCACACTCTTCTTAACTGTGGTGTTATAAATAAAATATTTTATTATAAATCTAAAAGTTTTTTGAAACCGGTAATAGAAAAAATCTTAATGGGAAATGTTTATTATGATAATTTAAACATTTTAAAAGCACTAAACGAAATTATAAACTTATTCTTGGTAAAAAAAAAACAATCATTTAATTGTATTCATGTACAGTAAATTCTATATTATTTATGTATTCAAAGTATCTACCATAATTATTTACTTATTATAAACGCATAAAAAGAACTGTAAGTTCTTGCAAATATAATGGATATTATTCATAAAATGTTAAAGTAGAAAATTACAATGAACATAAAAATCTGAGAATCATGTATAGTTTAGCAGTTTTTCTGTTAAAAATCAACATCTGCTAAACGTGTAAATCAAATCAGCACAGAAAATTACGCATGTTTATACACGATACGATGCGTATATATGTATAGAAGAAACGGTTGTGATGTTGTGAAAGATGTATGAAAAATCAAAAACGCGCCATTATAGACACAGCATAAACTGGGCAAGGCAAACTAAAGGAGTTAGTACTCCGAGAAAGAAGTTTAATATGAATTCATTTAAATGTAGTGTATTATATGGTGTAATCGTGACTGTTCGGAGATGTACAGAACGCGCGGAATAACGAATAGTGTAATATGGACGGTTACATGTTCGGCCTTTTGCTACCAACACTAAAGCTACGTTTACATCAACACATTTAAGAAATACAGAAAATTAAATATTTTAGTATTTTGTTACTACAGACTTTTTTGTCTATGTAAATATATTTGTAAATATCAGTTGCTTTGAATACTGATATTATAACCAAGAAATAATCTTTAAATGATTTTTTAATATTTTACTTATTTTATCTAAAAAAAAAAAAAACATTTAACGCAACATTAATTTATCATTTATCCTACAGTTTCCATTATTTATTTAAATTTATTCAAAATAATAATTGAAGTGTAGCTAAAATATAAAAATAACTAATGTTAATGGCAATATCATCTAATTAAATAAACCAATTATCTAAAATTAAATCATCTATATCAAATTATATAGAATAGCTACTTTGCACTTTTTTGAAAATGTAATGTTTTCAATAATTTAAATTAAATTTATAATTTGATGAAAAATTTAAAAATAATGTCAAAGTAAAATATTCTTTATAACCAATTTTCAATCAATATGTTAGAAACAATTTTTATTCAAGTGAAAATTTTAATTTTGATTAATATAGTAAAAACTCATATACAAATTACATTACTTTGTTGTACTTTAAATTTTATACTAAATTTTTTCCGCACTTTGTGTATTTTATTTTATTAAAAAAAAAACAAATAGAGAATACAAATACTATCAGCAATAAATACCATTTTTGATTAAATTTCATAAATGTATACGAAATCTTTTCATCCTTCACCTGGCGTTAAAGTCTCCAATTCTGTTGTAAAGTGTGCTTTAGCGGCGCGCATAGCCCAGCTCGGGCCAGCCATGTCCCGTGCCCCGCGGCCCTCGTCGCGTGACCTGCCCAGGGCTCTGCCGGGCCCGCACAGCCCCACGGCACAGCCGAACGCACAACTCTCTCGCCGCCACAGCACATACAGCTTCTTGCATCCTTTGCCTGAGCTGTGTGGCTGCCTTTCGTACCCGAACGAAACAGACGAAACGTACTTATTACCAGACAGCCGGAGAAGCGACCGCTCTGCCCCGATGCCAAACAACACGCCAACAACACTCATTTTTCTACTCGAGATGGACATTCGGCAACATGTATGAAGGATTGGTTACTGGAAATTGGAAGTTGTTTTTTTTTTATTTTAAATCTATGTTTGTTAATGCTGATAATGCGATTGTGTTCTTGACTGATAAATTCATATATTGTAAGACTTGTACTATTACGAGATTATTTGACATTTGCTGCTAAATAAAAATTTTCTTTTGATAAAGACAGAATATCTTCTAACACTACAAGTCTTATTAGATACGAATAGAATTGCAGTATTAATTTACCAAATACATGCTTGCCGTCAAGAAAGAAGTGCTAAAAGCTGCTAGAAGAGCATTTTAATATAGTTAATTATAGTCTACAATTAACTAGTAAATTATATCTATATAGTTTCTAGAGATTTACAAATTTGGATTCATCTCCGGAAATATTAAATCAATAGTTTTCTTCACATTATGTGTAACTGTCAAAATATCTACATCCGCAATAATTTTCAAAATGGACAAGTTTATACGCTTATGATGATTAGATGATTAAAAGTTTCAAATATTTTTGATTATTTCCTTTCAGTAACTGTTGTTACACGCTGAACGGAAATTGAATTTAAAATATGATTAATTTTTTTGAACGTTTAGTATAATGCATTACTAATACATTTTATTTATTGTCTGCTAAAAAAATTTGAAATTCTTCAAATATTTATACAAAATGTTGAAAAAGTTACAAACTATAACGGAATCGGCAATAATAATCTGCGGCAGCCTAGTAACCTGGACACCAAATATTCTAATGACTTTAAAAGGTTTAGTACTTATACAGTCAAAATGCGGTCATGACTTCTATACATTGATTGTTTTATGTTTCATATCCAAGATTTTATTAACAACCAAAGTTTAAAATTTATAAAAATAATTTTATTCTGAACTTCAAATATACAACAAAAACAAAATTGTATTGCATTTAAAAAATCGGTCAGACTCAATGCAGAATAGATTAGGTATAACATTAAAAAAAAAATTCCAAAAATAATATGTATTAATTTTTGCAAAAATACGAATTAATCTGTATTCTTGTAACATATTAAAAATGTAAAAAATATTTTAAATTATTTTAACAATTTTGTAATCCAAAAATGTTTTTTAATATATTTAAAATGTCCTTCTTCCATGTCCATCTGTCTTGAATTGTCTGTGTATTTTGTGAAATTAATTTAGATTATTAAACAAAATAAATGTACTTAATTTATGATGAAACTTTCATAAATTGGTAAGCAATATAAAATTAATAACGGTGTAAGTAATAATTTTCTATAATTCTTAATTTAATATATTGCAAATAAATACATATTGAAATTCCGCGACGTAAATATGGGTAGCTTTGCGGTAGAAGTTTTTCAGTATAAAAACAGATTAGAAGATTTTATAGTTCGTTTTTATTATAGAGCGCAAATTTATGATCGTTGCTGGTTTTAAGCACAAATACTTGCAGATATTTGGCTGGTAACACGTAGTAAAGTAATTACTTTATGACGACGTATTTGTGTGAGCGTATATGCACCTAGTTGCAAACTTGCCAAGCCATAAAGTTGATATAAAATTTTTATTTAGTTAAAATAGGTATATTTTATATAAAGATGATGCACATAAAAATATTATTCATAGTTGTTATAAAAAAATTTATTTCACATATATACCGAGTGTCTCAGTAAGAAATATTTTTAAGTATGCTACTGAAATTTATGTAAAAAATTGTCTGAAGGAAGTTGAAATTGTATGCGGAATAAAGATAAAAAAGAAAAGCAATTTTCGAATCAAGACATCATTATAATGTTTACAGTTTAAATAAAATATCCAAAATATAATTTTTAACCTACAAAAATATTATATTACACAAGCATATAATATTGGTTATTACTCATTATAATAAAATTTACGTTACGATTCTCGTAATCTGTCCAAAAATGTAATAATCGTTACATGCGAGTAGAATAATATCATATTGCATATTTAAATAAAATAATAACGCACTTATTGTATTCTTTAAACACTTTTTACTGTTTTTTCATTACACATCTTTTTATAAAAAATGTAATATAATTAGCAAAACTGTTTAACATTTTACTTTTTCCCTGCATTGTTACAAAATTCTCCAAATAATTCAATTTGATACACATGTCTAAAAAACGACACCACATCAAATTCTAAAAGTTTTTTTTTAAGGAAGACTATCAATAACAGCACCTTAAACGACTTGTTAATAGAAAATTTGCTTCGCCATTTATACACTTTTTTTCCCGAAAAACTTTTGTCTTACACTCGGCAAACAATAAGGAAGTTAAATGCTAGTTGGGTACATGATGTTCCAATAGAATTTTTTCTCTAGTTTTTCTAGTCCGCGCACGGTACAACAGAAGAGATGAAATTTTTTGCGTACGTGATCACGAAATACAAGCAAGTTGGGAGAGAGAGAGAGCGAGCAAAAAAGAAATCGAGAGATTCATGTGAAACATACAAAACCGCGCATCGCGCATCAGAATGTAAAAACATGTTTCATAGTAGAATTATTGTGGTACGTTCCTACATGATACATACAATCCCCGTTTTTATATGCCGTGCGGTTTTTTTTTTTATAAATAGCAAATTAAAAACGAAAAATACACTGATTTTTTATCTATGGTTAGAAGTAACTGTATCTATGGATATTTAAAAATGATCTAGAAATATTTTCAACATATAAAGTACAATGATTTAGCATAATATTTGCAAAGTAATGAAACATATTCATTTGAAAAATTTAGGACATCAAACACTTTTACATAGACTTTTAAAATATTTGTAATAGATATTTTTTATTTTTCTATTAGTTATTCTAGGAATCAGTAGCGTACGCAAAAAAATATTTCAAGAAGGAATACGTTTTAATTTGCAAAAATAATATTGACTAATTTCAATCGGTGCATGGTAATGGTGCAGTTACACATTGAAACATATTTCAGTCAACAATAATTGTTCACATGAAATATTTTGAGTAAATTAACTTTAAAAAATTAGTGTTTCATTGGCTTTGTTTTTTCGAATTTTTAAGAAAGGATTTACCCCTTACTTTTCTTTGCGTACATCACTGCTGGGAATTATCTATTCTGTTAACAATGATATGAGTTTTGAAAAAAAAAATTCGCTACTCTTGATAAATTAATTTAACCTGAAATAATTCTCAAATTAGTAGTTTATCTCTGTTTATTATTTGTAAAAGAAATATTCTATTTCTTATGTTTGCTACAAGTTGTGTTATCAAAATGATAAATAAAAACATTGCATATTGTCCTTTTATTTTTTTGATGTAGCGATAAATTGAAATTTTTGTTGATTTTAATGATTCATTATAACTCCTTTATTTGTAAAATTTTTGGGATTAATAAATATTTTTTTAATACATACTTCAATGTAGATATCATTTGTTTTATTAGATAACCTTCAGCTATTCAGGTTTTTGAGAAAACGCAATGTCTTTCTAAATAGAATTACAGCTGTTTTTATGAATTTAAAATATTGTACAAAACAAAAAATGTGCAAATTCTATTTTGGAAAAAATTTAATTGTTCTTTAAGTATCAAAAATCTCGTTATTTTTTGCTGCCGTAAAAATAATTCACCAATGAATTTGTATACCCAGCAATATTATGTTGTGGTTGTGTATGTGTATAATTCATCTAATCACAAATATAATTAGTGTAGGCATTAATATTTGATAAATGATGTGTCAAACGAAATTACTTCCTTGAAGCTGAAATAAAAAATTGTTTTATTTGGTCCAATGTACGTAACGCATGTGCACACACACAGTATATATATAGGTAATCAAGTTTCGTACGTGATGCCTTGTTGATCGTGAAATTATTTGGTCCCATTTTATATGCATCGAAAAATCGTATTTCTATTTGTTAATTATGCCTTTTCGAATTTAACACATTGGCTGGTCGTATCGTTATTTGACTTAATCGTAATTATCTTACGATTAAAAAACAAAATATAATCGGTGACGAAAAAATTAACAACTAGACTTTTTCAAAAATTTCTTAATTTAAAAATTGCAGGATGCTATTGCGTATTGGTTAACGGTTAACCAGTATCGAAAACTATATTTTAATATTGGTTTTCATTTTTTAGCCAGTATTTTATATTCAAAATCGGTTTTAATCGCTTAGTTTCCTTAATGAATATCTAATGAAAATTTAGTTAAAAGAATTTACATGAATGATTTTAAAGGTATACGTTTGCAAGTGGACGTTTTCAAGTAGTAGAAATAGAAGATCATGCATGAGAAATTTCATAAATGTGGGTGAAGCTAAAGTTGCTTGTCTAGATAGGGATGTTTGAAGAAAACTGATTTTGGGAAAGTGGAAAGAGTTTGTGCTACACTCTTTTGGGTACATGGCGTGATTATGCACGTATGTATGTATTTTTTTAATATTTTTATAAAATAATAAACTTTTTGTCTTTTTTTTTGTAGTTTTTAGAAATATTTGTTATGTAACCAAATAGTAAAATTAACAATTTTCATGATTTATTTTCAGAAAATCAAAATTTAATTATAAATTTAAAAATAGTCTTTCTTTAATTTAGAAAAATTTCAATTTTGATTACATGCTTTAAAATTGTATAAGATAATTATTTGCAGATGCTGTTTTTGGTAACGTTATATAAAAATAATTTTATAGTTCAGTTTTGTTCGCAAAAAATTGACATTATATTTTTTTAGTTCATACACAATCACGCCATGTACTCAAAAGAGTGTAGTACAAACTTTTTCCACTATATCGATACTATTTTCCGCCAAACATTGCTATCTAAACAAGTGACTTTTGCTTAATCCGCAAATTAAATAAAATAGATTGTACATATTTTATATAAAATCACTATTTTATTTACTATTAGATTGGTTATTTGACAACTAAATCATGTTGTTAACTGGCAATGTATTTAATCATGCTTTTGCAACCGGTTATAAATATAATGATCCTCATATAAATACTGAAAAACAAAAGCAAAACTGGCAGCCTTGTGCAATTGATAGACATCTAGTAAGTTAAAAATTCCGGTAAGTATATGGTAACGGTCCTTGTTTTGCACTGTCAGCTAAAACAATTAGGCTGAAGAAAAAGACAGTTTTGCAACAGATTTTCTAAATGATTGATGACCAGTAATATTGACGGCTTTCAACCATAAGTGGTAAAACCTTCAACTGTCAACTTACCACAAATTTTTCACGAAATATTTTGCTACTTCATTCTCTTCAGGCTTGTAACCAAACAATATGCGAAACTTCTAAAGCAATGATTGTTCAAAAATTGTTTCTTTTAATAATGGCAATTAACACCGGTAAAAATGCTTTATAATTTTAAAAATATACATATTGTTTATAATCTGTATATTAATTAATAACATATAAATATTTTAGATATAATTATTTTCAATTTTATACGAATCAAATATTTACACTAATAAAATTTAATATAGTATATAGAATATACGTATATTGTTTTGTTTTTTTTTTATTATTTCTATTATTATTTAAATAAATAAATTTTATTTATAATTTTCTTTTCAATTCTCGCTATTGTTCAAATTTAATACGAAAATATTTATATTTATTTAAATGAATAAAAACAAATAAAATATTTACGATCCAGAAAATTATTTTTGTATGTAGAACAATCATAATATTAATTGTTTTATTTGTATTCAATACAATTAGAAATATTTGAAATTAATTTTTCACTGACTGGATAAAAAAGAATTAGAAATTGGTTTAATATTAAACTGTGTAAAAATACGGAAACTAAAAAGATCTTTGTGTATTTAGAGCACAAAATTTACCTTTTTTTGCTTGATGCGTGAGTTGCAGGGAAAATGCAGCAATGGTGTGAGAGTGAAAGAAATTTTAAAAACAACACTGGCTACACGAAAATTAACAATTAATATTTAAAAATGATAAATAAGAATTTTTTCAGTATACTAATAGAATCTACTTAAAAAGTACTTAAACATTTTAATACAATTTTAGAATTAAAAATGATAAAAAATAATGAAGAAAAATTATATTCTGACAAATTTTGTAATCGTTTATAACCAATATTTTTTTTAATCTAAATAAACTAAATTATAATCTCTTATAGATACCAAGATCCCTCTTCATTACATATTTAATGGAACACTTGTTTTAATAAACAACTTGTAAACATAGAAACAAACAAGTTTTAATTTATTTACAATAAACCGGACAAAACTTCATTAAAATAAAAAGGCTTTAGAATTAAGTTTTGCATAAATTTTAATTATAAATCAACGTTTGGATATATTCTACGTACTTCATCATCAGGAAAAGTTATACAAATAATAATTATAATTTTTTTTTTGATGATATACTTGAAGTATATCAAAACGTTAATTTATAATTAAAATTTATACAGAACTTAATCCTAAAGCTTTTTTATTTTAATATAATAAGTTCTGAAAGATTTTTTTGCTATGTTAAAACTTTATTAGTTTATTAAACATTCGAAATAATGTTTTTCCAAATTTTCAGATTTTTATTGACCATACCCGTACATTGAACTACTCATAATTTTTATATTAACTATATACTATATTCAATTACATTTTATATCATTTATTAAAAGTTTTTGTCGCTTATTCCATGAAACTATAAAGGATATTCAAATTTCTCAGAATTACAGCTTGCATCAATCTTCAATTTATAAATCTGTATAGAGATAAATTATATTTTCCATATATATTTTATATAATTATTAACTTTAGAATTTCAGCCATTCTAACCAAACTTTTCCCTATATATACAGTATAATTCTTTATCGAACGTAAAAATATTATTAACTTATTAATGCTTTTTCGTTTACGCAAAAACGTTCAAATTGGATGTAAACTTGAAGACATACACGTATACATTTTGTTCACCTGACTTGCATTCTGCGACCGTGTTGATGCTAGTTCACGATGATTGGACAATTTCCCACTTTAACGTGATAAGAAAGATGGTTTGTAAGTTATTTTACAAAAAGATATTATTTATGTTGTTTGCAGATTCGATATGCTTATGTTTTGCAACATTCTAGCATTGTACAGCAAGTGGACTTTAGTACAACTGAAATGATATATTGCGATAAAGTATTGCATTATTTTTTTCTATACTATTATCAAGAAAATGATAAAAATGTTAGATGCAGTTCGATCACTGGAAAAAAGTTATTTGAATGCTTAGTATATTTGATACAGTTTTTTTTTTTTGTAATTGTTGTATTAAATTGTACTCATGTCTTATAATTGAGGTGATTGGGAAATTCAAAATTATAATAGATTTTGACTTGGTTAATGTACAGGCAGCCGTAACTCCAAGGGTTTCTGGTTCGCGCCGCGGTTAGACCAGAAATTAAATAAAATATTATTTCTGATATTAAAGCCTTGTACCACTAAACTGATATCGGCTGGATCTGAGTAATTCGGAACTTAGTATGAGCTGTATACAAGTAAAAATTGTTAAGACTTAAGAAACCATATGTTCAGCTACTCGAGTGATAAATAACTATCAAGAAACGCATATATAATAAATATATTATTTAATAAAAGTAGATAAATATTATTAATCATATAGTTTAACAAGATATTTTCATCTGAAATGCATAACATCGAGTTCGCGTAGAAATAAATGTCTTTTATGACATCTGCCCTTATATTCATCAAATTGATATTCATGTTATGACGTTTCGTTTATGTGGATCATATCGTGAATCTTGCCGTTTACGTGATCAACTTTTCAATTAGATTTTGTAACTAACATAGATACATACATACATAAATATTATTTCATCTAATCGCCGATCTTAACTTATATACGTATATGTACTTATTGCAGTTCTTGCATTTTTATTAGTTACTGGTAAATCATTTTTTTATTTTATCATTTATAAGAATTAAACACGACGTTTTAAAATCGAAAAATTTTTGAAAGACACAATAGATACATTTTCATAAAATCATATAAAAATATTTTTGGTAAAATACTGTTAATTTAGATTAATTATAAAAATGCTAAAATAAATATTCATTAATATTTAAAATTCTGACCAAACAATTTTTACACAAATAATAATGTATTATTCAACAAGCATATAATGAAGATTATTTATTATTTTTTTAATAACATTTTTTGATATTTCAGTATTCAACAAATAATTCTAAAATAAAATATATTTTTGAAAAAAATATTAAATTTATTAATAACCAAGAGTTCTGTAAACTAATTTGTTTTGTATTTTCAAAATAAACCAACAATAATAATAATTATTATTTAATAAAAATAAAAAACAATTCATAACTTTTCTGCCATTCAATTTAACAATTCAACAAAAGACAATCTACTTAAAAAATCACCCGATCAAATCAATAAATTATTTATGCCAAACCTATATACAAACAAACTTAAACTAACCGGATTATTTCAACCAAATCGGTCAACCCATTGCATTGTTGTCAAATCGGCAAATCATCATCATAAAAAAAAAACTAAATCAATATTAAAATATCCAAACAATTGATCGTTTAATCGTCTTACGACCATTTTTTTTAACATAACAAACCTTCAAAAGACTCAATGCCCCGGAACCATTCTCGGGAGACGACAAGTGTTCCCCCTTTATTCGCTGTTACGCATTTATCCTACAGAGGGATGAAAAATCCCTTTTCAATGACATATCACCATTCATTCCCCTTTAAATATACCTCGATCGGTAATGAAGCGACATTGATCGCATCTGTTGTGCGGTCAGAATCTCGTGTGCAACTTGTCGAGTGCTTAAATGTTACAATGTCGGTCAGTTGCTTTGGGAGTTAACAGAAGAGGGGGTGAGAATTGTATCAGTTCTGTTATTTATTGTGCCAATGTGGTGCTTACAGTGTTATATAGTTTGCGTTAGGAGTTATTTATTAACGAGAGGGTGTTTGTAATGTTGTAGGAAGTACAGAAAGTTTTGGAAGTATAACATGCGGTACAGATTTAGATTAGCTATTGTTTACGAGCTGACAGTGATGAGCTAATTTCTTTTGAATTATATTAGAAGTTGATGGGAAAGTATTTGAATGCGGAGATAATTTTGTGTATTGTTTAGATTTTAAAAATTTGTAATAAACACTTGTGCTTTTTATAAATATTTTATTGAAGTTGAAAATTGTATTAGAAAAATCTTTAAATGATTTTTCTGTAATTTTATCTAAAAAAAATTGTTGTGGTCACCACAGAACCGACCGTAATCGTATTAAATAAATTTATAGAATAGAAAAATTTATATAACAACAACTGCAGTCGGGGTAACTAAAACAAAACTGTCTTGAGATAAATATGCCACCTATTTATAGAATTTTATATATATTTATAATATATAAATATGAAAAATTAATTAGCCCTATTGAAAAATGTTAAAATAAAAGTTGTTAGTTATAACTTGTTTACAACTTTTGTTAAATATTTTTTTCGAAATATATCTCTCTTGGGGAAATATTCCTAAAATACATAAAAGTGACATCTCTAAATTACCACTTCCGATTAGAAGATCTTTACCAAAAGTCGATCAAATTGCGATATTCATCTCTGGAGCTTAAATATGAAATTTCATAACAAACCGTTATTGCTACCGAATTTATAAATATATATATATATATATATAAAATTTTCAAAACAATTTCAATATATTTATTAATTGTGGACACGTAGTAATCATGTAGCAATTATCAAGTAAATATCATAAATTTTCAAATTGTTTGTTAATCTGTCTAATTTAGTCATATTCGTCATGTACTTATTGTTTGAAAAACTCGAAAATGAACAATAACCTTTTCAATCAAAACAAAGATTATTATTGTCTCAGATGCACACGCCACACACACACACAACACTCTTGTCCGAAATAACTATATTTTGGAAACAAAATACGTAGCCATAACGACAAACAACCAAATGAAAAAACAATGACACTACAAGAAAAAAAAAAGTATCAAGAAAAGCGAGACAATGTTGTTTGCGTTACATCTACTCAAACTGATTTAATGTCACTATTATCTGTTTTAAAAACAAAATTAATCGTTCGATTTAAAAACTGCTATTTAATTGTTAGGATCTAGTATTATAGGTGGCTTGTCATCAAGTTAAACCTGTTTATTGTCTAATAATGTCTACTAGACGCACTTTAGTTGTAAGCTAGTGCGGCGCTAAGCTGCACCAACTATAAATAGAAAACTCAGGACTCGGCAAAATAGTTAACTAATTTTTCGATTATACAATGCTCATTTAATTAAGATAAAATAATTAAGTACATATTTTTTTCAATAATAAAATTATTTTACATATATTTTTTTAGGATTTTCAATACGCTTGGCTTATTGTTATTAGTATAAAATTTCCCATCAGGTATTTTTCAAAAAGTTTAAAATAATCACTAAAAAAAATTTGTTTGTTTATAATAGAATTAAAATTATGTGCTGCTTTTACTATATAATGAAAAGTACTACTTATTAAGTTAATAATGACTGTGTTTGAATGTTTTGGAACATATTATAAGATGTAAGTCTCTTGTTTGACTGTGTACTATCAATTCGCATCATTGATAATGCAGTAGTATATTATGTTACAAAAAGCAAAAAATCTATGAATTAAATTTTAAATCTATCAAATACAAAATATACAATTGCTATGTTAAACTAAGTTTTATTTGGAAAATTTTGTTTTCCACTAAGAAACTACTAAAATTATCGTCATTGGATAATAAATATTCAGGTAATTTTCTGCCGAATCCGAAGTTTTGAATTAGTAGTAAAGAAAGAATAAATTGTACAAGAGAGAGAGATAGCAAATATAGAATGCGCCATAATGCCGTAAAGTTGCTCTGAACATCTACTACGTTTAATGTTTTCTAATTGGATTTTTAAGAATTGTCTGTGTTTCATAGACACTACGAGCTAGGAATATTTTATTTCGTTTTGTTTTCACCTTTTTTTAACTAAAGTTTTGAATTCATTCTATTTAACTGTTGAAAACGTTTTTTATATTTAAATATTATGTATATTTATAGATACATTAATATGTTAGCATCTTTAGATCTTTTTGAGAAAATTAACTTTCTACTATAGACGTAAAACTAAATTAAAATTCTTTTCTTAATATTAGAAAATATTTATGGCAGTTTAGCATAGAATGAAACTAGATTTGAAAGTTTAAATACGTTTTTAATTATCCTTAGTTTTTGTAAAATAATTGTTAGTAGCTAGGTATACTTCTTTTAGAAACATATATGAGAAGAATTATGAATATTGATGAAGCCGAAGTTGCTTGCCTGGATAGGGATATTTGGAGGAGGCTGATTTCGGGATAGTGGAAAGAGTTTGTGCCACACCCTTTTGGGTACATTGCGTGATGTACATTTTAAATTTATTTATTTATTTGTATGTCGTCATTCTTATTTTGTACTATCTAAATGTTCCTAATACCTAATAGTTTTTCACAATTTAACTCGAAAAAGCATTACTCGTATTTTGTATATAATCAATTTCCTAAGTCAACCTTCCAAACGAACACCTGTACCTGTATAATAAATAGATTACAGCATAGGAGTAGAATTTTTTATTATGAAATATTAATATACAAATTCAACAGTAATAAAAACTAAAAAAAAAAGAAACACACACACATAGCCAGTATATAACACATTATGATAAAAAAATATAATTTATTTAATGAAGCAAATACGCTAATAATGTACAAATTATGTTTCACACCAAAAAAAAATCTTATTTAAATTTAATTTTTCGAGAATAACAGGTACAAAAACCAAAAACGTACAAAAAACACACATACATACTTGTCACAATTTCGTCAGTGAAACCTTATAATAACAATAATAGTAAAAATCATTGGTCAGTGAAAAATTTTTTTGACGATCGTTAAAGATGCTGAGTTGCAAGTATTTCATCAGAAATTCCACTCGATTGTAGGCTATATACAATATTATTCTCTACCGTTTTCTATAGCCAAACGGACTTCACTGTTCATATATGTACACAGGACTGGATTTACACATAAGCTAGACAAACTTAGGGTCACTCATTTAGTAAAACCTCCGAAATTTGGTTATGCTATCAAATTAAAAAAAAGAAAACCACAAAAAAAATTGTGCTCACAAGTTTCCGAAAATAGTAAGAAAGTAATTTTTTCTGCATTCTTTCAGATATATTTGTAAAAATGTAGCTATATTTTAGACTGGAAAATATCTCAGGAAAAAATATATATTTTTTCCTGATGATGATTTTTGAATGAAATATATATTTAATCCTAAAGCTTTTCTATTTTAATATATTGGGTTCTGAAAGATTTGTTACTATTTTGAAAAACGATGAGTTAACATAATTTTAATTTTGTTAAATTTCTGTTAAAGCTACAAACGATTTACCCTTAAAAATTTTTTTTTGAGAACCTCACTCTTTTAAATCCGGCCCTGTATGTACGATTGGTTAAATAATAATTAAACCTCACTTCATTATAATTTTTAGACTTTATATTATTATTTAGTTTATTTTTACATTTTTCTGTAATGTTGTTATTTTGTTGTTTGGATCTCTGTTTGATTCGATGCGATAAAAAAATCTATGAATTCTTTTACTTTTTATTTTTTTTATAGAAATTCAGTCAGTAATTTCGGAATCTTATTATCTGAACAGGAAATATACATATGTTAAAAATTGGTTCTAATTTAAGTTGACGGGCAACTATAATAAAACAGTTTAAAAATTTATTTCACTACATTAGAAGAATTATATGGAGAAATATTTCTTTGTATAGTATTTTCTTTATGTCGGTGAATATTGTTTGAATATTATTCACATATGTTAACACATTTTTAAGATTATTATAATACATGTCATATTTTAAAGTTTCCAATAATTTGATTTGAATTAATTTTGATTGGATCGTTTTTTTCCTGTTTGAAAATAAGAATGATGAATGAATTAAAATTTTATTGGTAAATAAATTGTGGATCTTTTTTTCAAAATAATTTGATAACAGTTTTTTTCGGTTTTGTAAAAATATTTCAATATAGTTTTTACTAGCATATGTATGAATGACTGAACTTGAAACAACATTTTGTATCTTAAAATGCAATACACATGCACCAATGCTATGGCGTGTATAATCGGTACAAGTTTTTTTTCTCCAACTATACGCGCATTACAGGAATCCATGAACGATTGGTATGTCGTGTAATGTGAAAGACTCAACCTTTGGTATAATATGTGTTTGTACCAATACAATATTTTAACATATAAACTTAGTAAAAAATTGAAGGATATATGTACGATTGATTTTTAAATCAATAATACGTAGTAGTTATTAAAACAAATCATATGCTTAAAAACATATAAAGTTACCATCTTAATTCATTGTGAAATAAAGAAAGTGTTATAAAAATAAGTGTCAAATACAAAGTTTGAGTGCATCCATCTAATATATGTATTTTTAAAATCTATTTAATACTACTAATTTAAAAAATTGATATTATTGATATGAAGTTACTATATTATGTTACTGGTAAAATAATGTAACAATATTTTCTGTACATAATATATAACATTACTAATTTCAGGATAGTGAAAAAAGTTTGAGCCATACTCTTTTGGGTACATGGCGTGATTGTATATGTATGTATTTATCAAGGAAAACATATAATAAATATAGTATCAAACATAAGCAAAAAAAATATATATATATATTTTACATTTAATTATACAAGTATACATATTTTTATTGAACGTCAATTAGTTTTCTATAATAAATCAACAAAAATTTGTTAAATATTACTCTTACTAAAATATTTTAGTAATTACATTAAAAGTTTAAAGTATTATATATGTAGATACTAATCTATTTTAATCGAATGCTATTAATTATAATTAAAATACTTGAAATATTTAATCAAATTCAAAAGATTTTTAACGAAATGCTAAACCATAATCTCAAAACAAAAAATTTATCACCAAATTATAATCGAACAAAACAGACAGTTTTCAAATAACCCTTATATGAATTTAGTCACAGCAAACATTAAAATTAATTTCTACACTTTAATTTAGAATTCTATTTTTATTTTTTGTTCAGAACGTGATCGAAAACATTCCATTTAACTTATATCATATTCTTCGAATAACTTTTTTTTTTCACCTGTTTGTTTCGCAATAAATATTCGAAGTTTTACTAGGCTGAATTATTTTAAACAGTACTTAGATGCTTTTTTTTTATTTCTAATATTAATTTACAAACCGGTAAAAATTCGTGTGAAATTAAATTTCACACTATAAATGTAAAAACATATAAAACATAGACCTATTTATAGAGATGAAAAATAAAAAAAAAGTTGAAAGATATCAAATTACCTAAATGTGTTAACAAGTGTGAAAATATGTCGGTTAAATTTTCAAATCATCTTTGGAACAAAGAGAAGGACCCGCCATTCAAAATCTATGCTTATAGGTTGTTGAAGAAACGTTTATTTATATATTTTCTTAGTATCTGAATAGAATTATTTTGAATTTAATAAAATAAGACGGCTTTAAATTGTAGTTCTGTATTAATATTTATTAATAATCGATGTTTCGACATAAAATAATAATTTTTTGATTTAAATGTTAAATTAAAATAATAAATTCGACACAAATGTACTTGTACGTAAAACGTAATAAAAATTGTTTGTCCGAAAACTAGTAAATATTGTGTTGTTAGAAGCAAGTTCAGGAAGGAAGAATAGAGATAAATTGTAAATTCTAGTAATATCCATATACATACATACATACATACATACACAATCACGCCATGTACCCAAAAGAGTGTGGCACAAACTCTTTTCATCATCCCGAAATCAGTCGCCTCCAAACAATAATGATAATAATATCCATATGATTCAGCCATTTAGTCTTTATTTAACTACTTTAGCTTGGCTCAGTTACTTTGTTTTAATTTAATTTTAATCTTACTAATTAATTAAAAATAAATTACAATCAGCATTCTTTCAATCTCACAATCAAAGCGACCATCCTTAGACAATAAACTACACAAATACACAAATTCATCTATGTGCTCTAAACGTGCACCATCAACAAATACATTATATTCAGTTGTCAAGTCACACTTCAAAAAACTAATCAACATTCAACATAAGATCCTTACTTACAACATATATTCTATCAAACATCCTTCTCAGTTGCTTTTCAGATTCAGCCAATACAAATATGTCATCAGCATACGCTAAAGCAGGTACAGCACAATCACCTATATGTCTTTCCTAAGAAGAACATCCATATATAAATTAAATAGTTAAGGAGACATTACACAGCCCTTTATCATATCAACAACTATACGAAACCAAGCACTTAAACAACCATCAACTCATATTTTATTATATTATATTAAAACAAGTACATAAAACTATTCAAAACTTTGTTATACAAAATTTC
Organism: Clivina fossor; assembly: GCA_963966155.1. NCBI lineage: Eukaryota > Metazoa > Arthropoda > Insecta > Coleoptera > Carabidae > Clivina > Clivina fossor. The sequence goes on from OZ014558.1 coordinate 4,794,852, forward strand.
TTCATAAACAATGAAAGATGAAAAATATTAATTTGCCAGGTATTTACTGAGCATCTCTTTCCAAATAGAATTTTTTTTAGCAATCATGTTTTCTCGATGCAAGTACTTGTATGCGCGCAATGCACCATCATATAATCATTTTCTCGATAGAAGAATAACCGTTTACACATATTATCTAGTCATAGCATGTGTATATTATGTTATATAGTAAAGTATATGAAGTATACATACTGAAGAGTGTCTGTAAAGTAAATTATATCTATGAACACATACAGAGACAAACGCACACACACACACGCACACAGAACTGTTTTGCGTCGATGTATTAACGAGGGGCGTTACTACCACATTATGATTTAAATCCAATTTAGCAAAATACCGGTTGTTTTCTGTCCCGTCAGTTAATATTAACCATACTGTATGTATAGTCGGAGTAGAGATGAAAAGACGCTACCTTTACTGAAGAAGTTCGTAAATAAATTCTATTGTGTTTAGATTTCTGTATGAATAATTTTTATATGACTAGTGTAGAAAGTGTTTGTTTAAAAATTATGTAAATATTTTATATACAAATTGAGGTAATAATAGAAAATAGATATGAAATGATACTGAAAGTGTATGAAAGATTAGGAAAAAATGTTTTTAAGTTGTGAAAAAAATATCATAGGTATTATAAATGTGGATAAATAAATGTTGCACCTAAATAAAAATGTTTGGCGGAAGCTAATTTCTGCTTAAATGAAAAAGTTTGTACCACATTGATAAGATAAAATATTTTATATATTTTTTCCACATGAATCTATTGTATGTTCCATATTTGTTTTGTTAAAAATTCTGCCATTCTCGAGTTAATAACATTAGAAGAAGAAAAATTAACAAGATATGTTTCACATTCAAAAATTTCTAATATTTTCTCGTTATTAAATAAATAAAATTGAATTCGTAACTCGTGATACTAATAATTAACACACATTCTCATACATAATACTTTATTAATATTATTATTTATGAATTTTAATTACAAGAACAGGTCTTTAAGTCACTAAAAATACTTTTTTGAAAAATAAAGCGTATTCTAATGTTAAAAAACTACAAAGCATATTCGCACAAAGTTATAAAAAAAGTGTATTTCAAAAACTGTAATATTTTATATAACACTATGTTTGTTCTAACACCAAACTTCTTGAAGTTAACACACCGTTTATATGTTTGTATTAAAAAAATCATTTTTAATACGTTGATCGCTATGGAAATCACCAGTGACCGGCAGTGAGATACGGTTGATGTTACCGGTGGCAGGCAAAAAATAATCTATTTCTGAGCAAGCGTTCTGTGTATTTTACTTAAAATCACCGTCTGAAAAATCGCTAAATTTTGCTCGAGCAAAATAGAAGATGATTGGCCTTGACAGACACCGGTGACCGCACATCGGAAAACCATTAATTTTGTTTAGATAAATGCACCAATATAAATAAAAATGTTCTAATAAACAAAACTTAAAAACAAAAAACAATTTTATATAAAATTATCTGGCGATCGAAGTGTTAATATAAACAAATCTAATGCACTAATGATAGATGAATATATAATAAATCAATATTCATTTCACAGTGTTTATAAATGCATATAATAGATTGTAAGTAATATATTAAGTATTACTAATAAAAATAAAACTATATAAAATTAAAGAAAAGAAAAAACGTTCATGGGAATATGTAGTAAATCTCTTCACATCAATAAAGAATATAATAGTTGCTATATGCCATGACAGCCGGATATTTAATCGTATAAGAAATTAACAACAACGGTGGATTCACTCAACATATCGTAAAATCTAATTATAAATCATATAAGTTCGGATATTACACATAATTTATTTAATTATTTTGTTGTTTAAGAAATATGCAAAAATTTAGATTATTTTTACGTAAAATCATTTTATTACTTTTAATATAAATGTAAATTTCCAAGTTAGAATTCTGTTGAAATAACAGCCATAATTTTTAAATAAACATGACTTATTAATTGTTTATAAATGACAACCGTAACAATTATATATGGAAGGCCAGTTGCATGAAACCTTATTAATTTAAAATAAAAAACTTTAGAATTAAGTTCTGCATATATTTTATTTAAATATCGACGTTTTGATATTTAAATAAAAAAATATATAGAACTGAACCTTAAAACTCTTTCATTTTAATATTATGAGATCTGATAGATTTTTTTTATTATCTTATTAATTTAATCAATAATTTCCTTTGCAAATATTGATAACTTTAGATTATGTCTGACAATGTTTTATGCAAACAGCCCGAAAAGTACAACATTAAGTTATATTTTATATAATATATCTATTTCTAAATTTCAAAGCTTTAAATTCCAAACTTAAAATATTAAATGTGCAAAATTCTGACTTACAATATTTGGTAAAATTGCTCCAGTTTCATTAATTAAACATATAACCGTAATCAATGGCGTATGCACAAAAATATTTCAAGGGAGATATTGTTTTGACTTGCAAAAATAATATAATGGTATAGGGGGCTAAACACAAAAAGTGATTTGTAAGAAATGGTAGCGAGCGTTCAAGGAGCGGGAGCCTTTTACCCTTTAGGTTATACCTGTTATTTATTCAATATTAATATATCTGTCAAATTAAGTATTCTATATTTTTAAGTTGGCGTACTGACAATACATCGGGAAAAATCGAAGTTACTCAACAGTACACGATAAATCTGCATAAATCTGGACAAAAAAAGTATAATGTAATTCGAGCTTTACACTCATTTTTGCAAAAATATTCTATTCAATTCTACTTTCATCATACACCCTGCAGTTCCGCACTCGATTGCTTCTTGTACACGCACCTACCAAAAATTCCATCGCATTTTATAATCTTTCAATTAAGCATTAGCTAAGTCAATACATAAAAGACACTACAAATAACCAGTGAAATAAAGTTATTAAGTACCTTGCCGGCAATTAAGTAACCATATATGTTTTATCTCTATCATCATTTGTTTTGTTTTTTTTAACAAAACAAAATAACAAACAATCATATAAAGTGAACAATAATGCGTAACAAATAATGATTCAATGTCACCATCAATCGAATGCAATTATTGTTTATTGCTTCGTATGTTTGCTGTCATCAGTTAGCCACAACTCTGTTACCGGAAACGTAAATGAATAATTAAAAGCAGGACGCAGGCGCAGTGGTGATCAGCATGCCTCACAGGGAAAAAAATATATCGAAACTTAGCCAATTAGGATAAAGGAAAGAAGAGATTCAGAACCTAATCTATGCCAAGTCGGACGGGAAATCAACAAATACTTATATTTACTACTGTACGTTGTTTGTATATATATAAATGTGTTATGTATTGGATTATATACATGAGGAGTAATGAAGCAAAACTTTGTAATGAACTTGCGTGCGAAACACGAATCTAGTGTGCTGCTCTGCGCCGCGCCGGTCGGTTGATCAGTGGCGTTCGTTATTTCCTTCCCCTCTAATCTTTGTTTTGTATTAAATAATCTAAATTGGTTTTTGCGTTTAATTTATTTCAGTGTGATTGTTTTATCATTTGGTAATGAAGTATGTACATATTTGTGTGCTTTTACTTTTTAATTACAACATATTAGAATTCAAATCAGGCAAGACTTACGTAATCATATAATATTATTTTTAAATTGAGTGACTTAATTCTAAGAAATTAAATAGGATTAAATACAATGTATTTTTGATTTGCTCGTATTTATATTATGAAAATTGACGACCGCGGTTTCGATCATATTCATCATCCGGTCTGGTACAGACTAAAAACCAATAACATAATTGTAACTTTTGGAAGTAAAATAAGTTTATTCTGTTCTAACTTATAATATTTTAAACTAAGGCCTTATTCACATCACAATACTTATTTCGAAATTTGTTGTTATCGGTTCTGAACTGTATATCTACCCACTTTTGAAAGCATAATACAAATTAACATTACCTGTATAGTTTTATCTTATCTATAATATTTCTACTAATTATTAAATATTTAAATTATATGGCAAAAATATATAAGATGTTTAAATTATTGTAGTAGCTTTGAGTTTATCACATACATTTTGAAACAAATACATTATTTTTTTTTAAACAATAAATAAATAAAAATAATAATTGTAGTTTAATTAAAATTTGAAAATCTGTAATACAAATTAGAATTAATGATTAATATATCTCTCTTATAAAATGGAATGTTTCTGATATTTAAAAAATTTATTATTCAATAATTATCTTTATTTTTTTTTTATTTAAAATTTATCAATTTCTTTTTTCTGCTTTGGTTTTTTTAAATAGTATTTCATATTGATAAACATTTACTCGGATAATATAGAAAATACAATCCTGAAAATATGTACCCAGCAATACATATACGAAATGTGTTTGTAACGTAATAGAACTATTTTCTTCAAAAGTAAAAAATAAAACTGCACAAACAATTACAATTGTCTAAATGTTTTTGATTAAAAAATAATAATCAGTTTTAATCTTAAGGTGATTGAATTTGCTTTACCTTTTTACCGACCGTAATATCACATATGATAAAACAGGTATTGTAATCATATCATATTTGACATATTGAGATTTTTACAGATAAGAACGTATTAGGTTTATAGTAACACGAATCAACTGTTTTAGCGTGATGTTCGTCTGTCAGTCTGACTGTCGGTCTGTAGACACATGTGGAGCAAATTCGGCTGAACGGATTGTTATAAAATTTCATATTTAAGCTTTGGAGGTGAATATCTTAATTTGATCAACCTTTGATAAAAATCCCCAAAATGGTAATTTATTGACGTCTCTTTTATCTGTTTTACGATTATTTTGCAACAGAAATATATTTCGAAAAAAATTATTTAACAAAATTTCAGATTTTAAAGCTGCCCCGCCCCCCACCTATAGAAGTGACTAACCACTTACGATAAAACCACTCGAATGTGAAATTAATGTAATTTTTCTGGAGACTTCAAATCTGCAATAAAAATGAGAGTTCCTATTTCAATTTTTAAAGTTCTAATTTTAACAGGAGTTTTACTTTTAACTTTTTATTTAAGAAATTTTTTCGTACCGATGCTAATTTTTCGAGATATTTCGTTGTCTTCACTTAAATCAACCACCAGATATATCAAAAATTATATTTTTTTTTGTCTCTTAAAACTGGTCAACCTGGTTGCTAACCAGCATTTAGTCTAGTTGACATGACGTCACATTAATCATAACCAAAAGTTCGTAGATTTAAGTGAATATGAACGATATGAAGTATCAAACACCTGCGTTTGAACTTTTCAAATATGAACTATTTACGGAAAAATTTCTGCTCCGATTACCCATCTTCTAACTGCCGCCAGTTACATTTTGTATCATCACAGAACCTAAAGAGTTGTAAGACCATCTCAACGAAATGGCAAAAGTGATCGCATACATAGAGTGCAGTCAAGTGTATCGCTAACTGCGACGCGAACAAAAATATCAAACAGAAGACAACTTTGAACTGTGCGCAAAGTTAAAACAACATTACAACTGCACTACTTTACCGACTTACTTCTTTGAGGTCCCGTACAATATTGTTTTTCTTTGTCTTTAAGCTGATGTTGGTGTTTGCAAGTTGAAGATGGCCATTGTGTGCGTGTGTCACTCGATGTAAAGAAGCAAGATTCGCATAAATAAGACGCTTAACTCATTTAAAATTATATTAATGGAATGAGTATTAAAATGGGATAATAAATGCCTGTGCATGTCTTTCTGCATAGTTGGATTTTAATGATTAAGAATGTTTGCTTCATTAAATTGTAATTAAATTATTTAATGTAAAAGATACTTGTTACTGTAGTAACTTTAATAGTACGTTAAGAAACATAATAATTTTTTTAAATAAAGATATGTGTGATTTATTTTGTAAAATATTTAAAAAAAATTTATAAAAATAAAGATACTAGTAAAAAACTGACAACTGTCCGAATTTTTTGTCTAAAAAACGTCTTAAAAATCTGAAAAATCCTAAATTTGACACGGTTTAACATTTGTTTTAGATGTCTTTAAATTTTGATTAATTTTAACATATATTTTTCTATATATTGTCAAAATAATATGTGTCTGAAACAGCCTGACAAAGTTTGTGAAATTAGGACTTTTCTGACTTTTTCAAATCGATATTATTTTGACAATATATAAAGAAGGATATATAAAATTATGATTATACGTGCTAAAATTAATCAAAATATAAAAAAATATGAAACAAATCTTGAACTGTGTCAAAATTGGGACTTTATGCGATTTTCATCCTTCTGGCGGCCGCATTTAACAGAGATACTTGAACAATTCAGAGGATGAATAAAAAAAAATGTTTGGATACCTTAATATATATTATACTATAATATTATAAGAATTAATGTACTGTATTTTATACTACTTTAATTAATAATAATAATTATATATTTAATTAATAATAATAATATGTATTTAAAGAATGAATTTTATATAATTTTATATGATAAAATTTAGAATATTGTGAGGCTATCTTTTTTTCAGTAATTTTGTAATAATTTATAATAAAAAGCATAATATATTTTTCTCCACGGATAATTACCAAAGTGTATTTTAAAAATTATTTCAAAATAATAATTTATTAATTTTTTGTTAACGAATTAAAAATAGTAGTTTTCAAAATTAGAAAAAACATAATTATCACAAATCCTTAATAAGATTTATTTAATACTTTAAATTTTTATGTTCGTAGGTGAACACAAATAATAAACAATATTTTAAATCATTATTTCTTAAACTTCACAACAAATTTTCAACAAAATAATATATTATTTAGTATTTTTTACAGTAGTCCTCATTAAAAATAATTATAGTTTACAGAAAAAAAATTTCAAATCTTCATAAAAAAATCAATTCTTTTAATTTTATTTCTTCAAAAACAAATCGTTCCAATAAAAAAAAAACTATATAAAAACTTCTAAACCCGAAAACACTGATTAACAAACTAAACTTTAAAAACCATACACAAGAAATCAGAAGTAAATCAGTTAATAAAAAACCGCTCGATAAGATGTTGAGAGGGATTTGTTAAAAAACGAAACCAAACCACAGAGCAAAGCAAAGAACGTTCTAATGAGCGATAGTAGCGCTGGTTTCGACCGCGCGGTTTTAACCAATTTCATTAGTTCTCATTATATGTGGTAACCGGTGCTGTGTGTGTGTGTGTGTGTTTGTCTGTCTGTCCGTGTGTTAGTACAGCGTCGAGATCTCGAAGAATGTCACCATTTGGTGTGCGAGGTATGTGGAGAATCCGCGTCTCAGCGACCTGAAGCCAACGGCCGTTCTCAAAATGTTTCACCGGCGCGAGTGGGTGACATTGACGGATACGAGTTGTCAGTGAGGAGGGTATTTAAAGATGGGAGTTTTTTTTTAATCGGAAATGAATGACATATTTCTGCGTTTAAACAATGAACGTATAAGTTTTATAAAGAGGTATTTAATTAAAGTTACTACTTGAATTATTGCGTGTGGTTTCGATTTTAATGAGTATTGGATTTTTTACTGATTGGTTATTTAAGTAAATAAAAATTCTTGTATTGTCATATTGAGTTTCAAAGAATACATATAAATACTTTTAGAAATAGTACTGTTAATGTGATATTATTACAACGTTACTGTATTCTTGAGAATTAAATATCAAATGTTCCTACTGATACTTGCACGTCTGCTCAAAACTTTTCTTCATCAATTTTTTTTTTAAATATAGTAATATATTCAAATATAATTAACTGGTGGCACGTTTTATTTTAAATTGTAATTAAAATGACAAAAGAAAATTAATGATGCTTATCCATAACTTGGACGCACAACTTGCAGGCTTGAAAATTGTATAAATAAATGCCTTAAATAGCATATAAATGAAATTGTACTAATAAAAAGTTTATTAATGCTATATTAAAATATTATTGGAAATTTTTGACAAAATTGAATAACATATAAAAAATTAAATATTCTCAATTATTTGTATATCTAATTTTAAGATTTTAAGATATTATTATAACATATAAAGTCAAATAATTTGAGAAACAATGTTTTTCTTCAAGCGTATTAAAATATTCATATTCCCTATGTAGAAAAAAGTCATTATGTGAACATTAATTTATTAATAACATAATGTTAATTACTATATATACCTCTGGTGGCAGCACTAAACATGGCCAACACAAGTAGCATCTATGATCAGTATCAATTATAAATTTCTTCTAATATACATAAGATATCAAAATATATTTTATATTAAACATACAAAAAATTATGCGATGATCCTACAAGGAAATGTCTCAATACTTATACATTTGTAAACAATACAAACTTATTTAAATATATAGATATCCATACAATATGTGAATAAAGAAAATGTGTAAATTTACGCTAACGTAACATTTTGTAATAATGTAAGTCTATTAAAAATTATTTAAGAAAGAAATATAAGTAGCAATAACATTTTCATAGTATAATTTGAAAAATATAATAAAAAAAAACTATATGTAAGCTTTCTATAATAACTTTTGTTAAATAACGCATTTTAAAGATAATAGAAAAATACAACTATAAAGTAAATATTGGTTAAGTATTCTCTAAAGCTATCGCTAAAAAGCCAGTTACGCTTGATTGCAGTAGGTACTATTTTATAACAGATTCTAGTAGTTATTATTCAATATTAGTTATTATGTGTAGAAACTGGTAATTGTAAGTGAATGTGTTTTAATGCAAATATTATATTTTTAAAAATGTAAAAAAAATATTTCATAACATATTATATTAAAATATAACAGCTTCAAAATATAGTTTTGTATTAATTTTTATTAATAATCGACGTTTCGACCTACTCTACGTACATCATCATCAGAAAAAATTAATGTCGTTTGTGATGATGTACGTGAAAAACATCGAAACGTCAATTATTAATAAAAATTAATAGAGAACTATATCTTAAAGCTAATTTATTTTAATATATTTTTATTAAGATTTCCGTGAAAAAATAATAACATTTACTGTTGATAATCTTAAAACATTTGATTCTTTAATCAAATAACTTTTGCAACAAAATGTGATAGTATATTAAAATTTAAAAAAATACTTACCACTATGTAGCAGAAAAATTTCTGGTCCTGAAACAAAATATTTAAATAAATAACAATGTTAAAAATGAATTTAAAAATAATTTTTTTCATAAACAAAAGAGGTAGAAATACGAACTAGTGTTTTCTGAAGAAAATTTAAGTAAAAAATTATGAATAACTTTCAATTCAAATATATATTTTTTCCCAAATTTAATAGTAAGAATATTTATAAAAATACTAATTTATACTATAATTTACTATTATTTATTTTTATTAAAAAAATATTTCTATTATAAAAACCCAATTTTACAAATCAAAAGTATGTTTACTTTTGAATTAAAAGTAAACATGTTGATTTTAAAGTAATACGTATTTCAGTGCAGTCACGTAAATTTTTAGGAGTTTTTTTATTACATAAAAAATAATTATTTATGTATAATAACATACATCCATTGTATTTTTTATAGTAAACAGTTATTTTTGGACAGTTTTACCTCAGACACCTGTATACCATTTAAAGTGACTATTTTTCGTTACTACAACAAAATTAAAAGTAATTTTAATTTTGACTTCATGTATATACAAAATTCCTCACAACAACAAAAATTAAAATTTTGGAAACACCTCACAAACAATACCTAACACAAAAAAAAATAACATTACCATCAGCAATAACATGTGAACGTGTATAACAAAATACTTACCGTCCATTTTCTCTCTGAAAAGGTCAACGTGCTTCTTTGCACATAACATACAGTCATACGACTGTAACAAAAGTCTGAAGAACAATAAATTAAATATGAGGGTAATTTATTTAAGACATTAATGCTTCACCTGTATCGCACCGTGCTTAATTAAGTCCAGTACTTGCGACCGGCACGCCATCTATGTAATTATATTTCGCGCACTTTTCGTTACTCTCTTTTTTTAATTTTATTTCTTTCTTAATTTCATCTTAACTTTAAGAAGATCTGAACAAGATGTTTTGTACGGTGGCTGACAGAATTAAAATAATATTATGCGTATCATATCTTTTGGTGTTTGCGAGTTGTTTGAGAATAGGTAATTACAAGAGATGACTTACAGAGATTTATTGGTTAAATATTTCATTTGTTATATAAAGATTTTGTTGTTTTATTATTAAGATTATCCGCATATAAAATTTAAATATGATTTAATAGTTGTACAGGTAATTGCTAGTATTAAATTGTTGTTTAATCAGACAAATGCTAGCAGCTAGAATATTAAGTTCAAGATGACTTTAATTAATACAAAGAATTAATTAAACTATTTTTTAAATTAATTTTCTTGTAAATTTATTGTTATGTAAAATAATTAATAAATAATAATTAATTAACTATTGTAGTTTTAAAGATTGAAATTTCAGTTCAAGTGGCGACGCCAAACTTTGAAATTTGAGGGAGCTCATAAAAACCAGAATTTTTTTTGGAGAAGTACACATTTTTATAAAACTAAGTAATTATATTTAAAAAAAAAAAAAAATAAAAAAAAAATTTTGGTAGTTTCTACTTTCCTAATTCATTCAAATTCTTTTATTTTTAAGTGACAAATTTATCAACCATTAATTTAGCTAAGTCTATTTATTTTTTCAAAATACTAATATTGCTGAACCTACAATTTCATATTTTATTCCTTAAATTATTTTCATAGATACATACTCAATCATGCCATGTATCCAAAAAAGTGTAGCACAAATTCTTTCCACTATCCCGAAATTAGTTTTCTCAAAATATCCAGACAAACTCTAGCTTTGTCTATATTCATAATACCATTCATACATGCTCTTTTGTTTCTGCTATTTGGAAACTTTTGCTCATGCAAAACAAACTCAATCATAACACGCAAACGTATACCTTCAATTCTTTTTAAAGAAAAAGTTGATCTTTTGTAAGATTCATTACTCTGATTTATTACCGCAAATTTTTATCAAATTTTATACAATCAAAATTTACACAAACTAAGAAAAAATTAATAATCTAAATTTTTCTTTAAAATATTCGGATAAAAAAAGCAGTTGGGATCACGCAATTATGGGATTAGCTTGTAATTACCATCTGCGCATGCTCCTTACAGTTGCAAACCACTTCCATTGTTGTTAGGAACAGAGCTTTTATTATGAGCATATTGCAAAATAATACAACTTACTAATGAATAAAAATCAAAGCAAGAAAAAAAAAGTCGACCAACACATTTTTGAATTATCGTAAGAAAAAAATAAATTAGGAATTAATAATAGATTAACGCCATGCGTTGAGTGCCACTGTTTTAATAAATTCCATTGAATTCAAGGTCGAAGGGTATTTGGAATACGTCCAGTTGAAGAGGGTTCTTCTATATGTCTTCTTTCAATACAAAACTTTAAAGTTAATAAACAGACAAATTCTTTCATATAAGATTATTTTTATTGTCAATTTGAATGCATACCAACTACCCGTTTTATAGACCCTGTACCAACAAATATTTCAACAAGTCAAAACAAAACTTTTCTTAATTTTTATATTACGTTCGATCATTGATAACTATCAAAACAGATTTTAATTAAATAAAATCACAAATTCGTTTTATAATTGTTTTATCTGTCCAATTAAAAACTTGAAGAAAAAAAGAAGTTTTTCTAGCTTGACGCAACGTTGAAATCTTTAAATTTATTAAGAAATTAAAGAAATAAAAACGCTAAAAATTTGCATAAATTTGTTGTTATACCATAATAAGTTATAATTTAATTAAACAAACTAACATAAAGAAATAATTTAAAAATAATTATTTTGGATGTTTTACACTTTTACAGAATCTACTAGAACGTGCCTAATTATTTAAAAGTCTTCATTATACTGTCTAATTAATTTGTATTTTTACATGCATATCTTAATTTTTACTAGAAAATTTAAATAAATTTATGTAAAATCTTCAGTAACATACATTTTTGTGACAACATAATGTTTGTTTTCTTATGAGCTGTTTAATATATTTAACAATAACAATTTAATAATTGTTATGCAAATTCAATGGATACCGGCCGTGAAAGTCTGAAGATTACTATTACATTTTCACACATTTTTTACTTATTTCGTTCTGCATTAAAATCATAATCATAAAATATAATAAACATTAAATTAATGCTTAAAACAATATGCAACAATTGCTATATAACATTACATATTTATTTAAAAATATATTTCCATATAAATAGATTTTATAATTTTCCATCAAATAAGTATTAGTGAGTAAATAATGATTGTAATATATACATAATTGACGATTTATTTGCTTCTACAATTTACAATAAATTCTTTATTATTCATGAAAAAATTTCTTTATTATATTTTCTAAAAAAAATAAATTTAAAAAAATTATATATATATATATATATATATATATATATATATATATATATATATATATATATATATATATATATATGAATATGAATAATAACCAATCAACTTTGTCGGATAATGCAAGTTGAAAATTTACTTAACTTAATTTAATAATTTTTGATATCTCCGTCGGAGATGTCAAATTAAATACACTTGAGCGTGTTTCTTTAGTCAAATATGCAGTATTTGATAAATCTAACGATGCATATTACATTTCTTGCATTTCTTCACATATTTTCAATAATCAAATTAAAATTCAAGCGAAAACAAACAATGCAATTGCCAATTAACTTAACATGAACATGTCAGATTAAATACACTTGACATTGTAGTTATGTTTGGTACTGACTTCTTTCTACATAGGCAATATAATAACGTAATATTAATATTTATAATACGCTTGAAAAAAAAATATATTAACTTTAAACAATCTGGACTCAAAATATATTTGATCATCTAAAATATAAAATATATTTTTGGAAATGTGTATTATTAATACAAAAACGTTGATAGACGTAGCGCAGTTTTTCTATGCAAATGCTCAATCTATTAGTCCCATCAATACTGTGAAATTCCCAACCAAATACCCTATCAACACGAGACCATATTCCGGAAACAATTTCCGTATGACATAACGTACTTCGTGCGCAATCTATTGGTGGAAACATGCTCTTCATTCAATCTCCTTTTTATCCAACTTCAAACATCCCAAAGCTTTAGCCATTCCATCGACCGCACAACCATCTCAAACCACAACCATGTTACGGTTAAATCAAACTGCAAACCCGAACTCGAACCGTTAACGGAACAAACAACAACAAAACGAACGAGAACACGCAACAGCAACGCATGCATTCGCCTCACATTAGAATAACAAAGTGATATGGACAGTCTTATATATTTGCTATATGTATGTATGTATATTTCGTTGTCCTGTTTTATTCTTCTTCTACGTTGCCGGGTTGTGTGTGTGTGTGTGTGGTTGTTTGGTTTCCGTGTGCACACTTTTATGCAATCGATTGTTTGTTTACGGGCACGTTACTATGGTAACGGAGATGGTAAAGGTTTTTATTGTAGCACACGGAGGAATTATTGGTTCTGTTTGCCCGGTTAAGCACGTATTGTTTTTGTGTAAATTTTATTGATATTGAAATGTAAGCTTCTTTTTTTCAATTATTAATTTTTATTTAAAGAAAATATTATATTATGCACGATATAAAATGATATGAGTAAAGAAAACAGTTCTTAACAATAGATTTAAAATTGCATAAAATACTTTGTAATTTGTGATATTTTTATCAGATTTTTAATAACTTATTATTACAATATTATTTAATTGATCTGTAATATTAAAATTAATAATTAAATTAAGTAATTTTTAATTTAAAAGTTAAATAATGTAAAATTACATAAAAATAATAAATAATAAAACTAAAACCATAAATATGAGTTTTTTTTAGTAAATTATTTCAGAACCACTAGCTCTGCCCAAAAAGTAAATTTCGTAAAGAATAGAGTTTGTAAAAAATATTTGCTGTGTATTAAATAATTGTATGGAACAGAAAAATTTACATTTGTTTATAGACCGACAGACAAACATCATGCTAAAAACAGTTAAGTCGTGTTACTATAAGCCTAATTAGTGTTCATCGGTAAAAATCTCGATATGTCAAATTTAGTATGATTACAATACCTCCCTTATCATATGTAATATGACGATTGTTAAAAAAATCCGAATTTGTTACAATGTTTACTACAGATTTTTTCCAACAAGAGTCAATGATAGTAACTGTTAGAAGCATTTTCAGACTAAATTTAAGTATTCACGAAAACTTAAAATCGAATGCTAAAATTAAACTGCGCATGTTTCTAACAGTTTCTTACTACCAGTTGCTGGAACAAACCCTATATTTTGCTAGATGTTTTGTTCGAACAATCACAGATATTAAAAAAAAAATCAGAAATTTTATTTTAACTTAACTTCAACTAAACTTATAGAATTTATTGCAGTTTTAAATTACAAAAAAAGTCATCAACAAGTTGTATGTATTAATAAATATTACAACAGTTAATAAACGTGACTTCATTTCAATAAAACAGACAAACATTTCGACAAAAAGCATTTTAAGTTCGTAGTACATTTTGAAATGAAGTGATTGTCTGGGGCAGTCGTTCTAGTCAGCGTACAGCAGGTATTTAAATCACCGTCCGAGCACAGTGGACGGGAACAAATTTATGTAGTGGTTCCGAGATTTTTAATGAGTACAGAACCATGCGCGACTCGCGACTTTGTATCCTATACACACTCTTGCATCAGCCCATGTGTGTGTGTGTGTGTTAACTGTTCATTTTATATATATATATATATATATATATATATATATATACATGCATATACACCTCTAACCCATACCAGAAAACGTGTTAAGTGTGAAAACCGAGAATTAGAACTCTTGTTTTTCGAGAGCGGCATTTTTTAGCATTCCAGCGTTGCTGAAATTTACTAGATGACTATTTATAGTATTTATAGAATTAGTTCTTCTCTGTACCTACGAGATGATATTGAAAAATGGCTTTAATTAGTTTTAGACTTTTTTTCTTCTTCTTGTTTTGATTGTAGTTTGTTTCTCGCGATGATTTAAATAAAAATTTAATTTATAATTGTTGCGAATGAAAGTGATATATCGAAGTTATTAACCTGTTAACCGGGCGGGACGTATAAATACGTCAAACGTAAACAATAGCGTGTACGGGTAGGACATATCAATACGTCCTTGAAATATATGTTGCGCCCTGGAACGTCTGGGTGTCCGGATTGTAAGGTAGCACTATGTATCAACAATTGTTTTAGAATATATCACACGGAAATTGAGTTTTGAATTTTCACATATAAATATATATATATATATATATATATATATATATATATATATATATATATATATATTTTAATTTTTTAAACTCAATATTTCTACTTTATTTGTGTGCTTTTGTTTATTGTTCTGTAATTGTTAACTTTTTTATATTTTTTATTGTGTATCTAAATAATATATATATATATATATATATATATATATATATATATATATATATATATTTTTTGTACTCTTTATAATTGTTTGTAAACTGTTTGTAAAATTTATAATTTCTTAATTCGATATTTCCATATTTTTGTTGGTATTCTTTTTTATTTGTTTGTAATTTTGTATTTTCCTTTGTGCTATAAATATAAATAAACGAAAACGTATATGTTTCATAGTCTTTTCATTTATTTTAAGCATAAATAAAAAAAAAAAAATATGAAATTACGTTCTCCGGGCGTGACGTACTGACACGTCCTAGTGAAAAAGCTCGCGCCCGTTATATGATGCGTAATTGAAAAGAGAACTCCCCGGTTAACAGGTTAATAATTGTTTAAAATATTACAAGTTTTTTTTTTAATTTATTTAATATTGTTTTGCAGTAAAATGAGGTAATTTTAAATTATGTTGTAGTAATTTTAGAAATGATGTTATTTATAAGTAATAAAAAAATATAAAAATACAGTAAATGATTATTAAAAGTTTTTTAAATGTTATAAAATAAAAAATTAAATTCTTCAATTTCTACCGACCGTCCTATCACATATGATATAAATAAGCACGAATTAGGCTTATAATAACACAAATCAACTGTTTTAGCGTGATATCAGTCTGTATCTGTATCAGAAGATGATCAAATTGAGATTTTCAGGACCAAAGCTAAATTATGTATTTTTAAAAAAATTTGTTGCACTATACGAGTAACATTAATAGCATTAAAAAAACATTTAAAAAATTGTGTCACAAATTTAAACAATAAAAGTTTCATGTTCAACTTGCAAAGCATATAAAATCTAAAATCTGTTTAAATATATTGATTACATTTGTATCTTGTACAATCGGAGAAAATAAAATGTAAACATTGATACCTGTTCTATTCTGAATTTAAATATTATCATAAATAAAATATACAACCAATGAATCTTTAACAAATATAAGATTACATATTTTAATTTTCCATTTATATCAGTATAGTTTACTAAATAATTCAGTTAGTATAAGTTGTACTATGATTAATTTTTATATTCTCCGATTGTACCATTCGAATTGCACGTATAATATTCAGGTTAATAAGAAAACTGGTAGTAATTTTTACGCTGCGTTACGTGTGAAGGTTTCGATTAAGAATTCCAGAGCTGTACATTGCTCCCCTTTACGTCCCCCTGTGATATGTTATGGGTGTTATAACAGTGGCGGGTGCAATTTTTTTAAAATTTATGACCACCTATCCTCCCTTTAACTTATTATTACAAATAAAAATTAGTGCTCACATTTCATATGTTATGTATTCTACTGATTACAGAGAAATTATATATCGGGTTTTCATTCTTTTTTTTTTGTAATTATAAATTTCATGGAGTATGCATAAGATATTGACAAAGAAATATTAATAATAAATTAACTAAAAAAATGCTTATTTTTTGTTAATATCGAATTATTTGTTGACTTATACTAATAATTACATAGTAAAAAATTTGTTGGATTTGGTAACGATATTCTATGTATAAACGTTTTTGTGTAAAAAAACTGATGATAATTTGTGGATAAATTACACTTTATAGTAGTGTTAAATTTTTTTGTTGGTATTTGAATTTAGTGTCCTTTTGGTTACAGCAGTATGTGTACTATTTTTAAAAATTTCGCTAGTGTAATTTTTATACAATTTTGGATGAGTCCCAAATAGGACAACAGTAGTACACTGTTCGAAAAAAAATACCCTTATTAGTGCCTATATAAGTCCGTTCCCTAAAAAGGGTAAATATGATTACCCTAAATAGGTAAATTCAAAAGAGTACTTTATTATCCCAGAAAAGGATAAAAAGGCAGTTATTTACCCTTATTTTTCGTATTTTTTGCCCTTTCATTAAGGTAAAAAGTCAAATATTTTAAAATACACAAGAGCAGGCCAATTTTTTGCACTAATAAGGCTACAAACTCAATTACCCTCAAAAATTTTTACTCTTTTACCCTATTATTTTGAACAGTGTATAATATAATAAAACGGCTGATTCTGTATTAATATTTATTAATAAATCGACGTTTTGACGTAACTTAACATGCGTCTTCATCAAGAAAAAAAGATAGAAAATGCATTTATAGTAAATAAACAGAACATGGAAACAAGTTACTAGGTAACATGTTACTAGATTTCTCGTAAGAAATTTCATTGCAATATACATAGCAAAATTTCTTACAGAATCCAAGAATTTTCATGTTAACGAACCATTATTTTTAACGTAAATGTTTCAGAATACGGGGGTTAGTCAAATAACATAATAGAAAATTTTACCCTAGAAGTAAATAAGTTCATAACCGACCAATTTTATTTCTAATAAATTTTTTTATCAAATCCTATGTAATTTTTGTTTCCGTCACAATTTTTATCCATTTTCAAGTGCTTTTAAATAATCTAAAATGTTATTGAATACCTATATTGAAAATTCTTGTAAAACTTCTCAGTCGGTAAATCTGTCTGTCTGTCTTTTGTGAAACAACAGAGTTAATTTATTTGTTTATTTTTACTTGCAAAGAAGATATTTTATAATTTATTTGATGTTTATGAAACTGGAATCTAACCATTTAAATTACATTTCAAATATCAAAAAAATATTAGTGATATACTGGTAGAATTACAACCAACATTCAGTGTATATAAAAAAAAACTAATGATAATTATTTTTTAAACACTGTAAACAATTTTCAAACATTTACAAAACCCGAATCTCGGATCGATCGCATGCTTTAGTTTCAACATTAGGATCACTGAAAACATCAGCTAGAAAATTCGTCTTTGAATCCAAACGGAGTGCTGCTGCAGGGGTCAGCCGGCTATGCCCCATTGACCCCGCATTTGGACGGCGATACTACCGTCGTACAAGTCCATGTGAACCTGCGGGGAAGGCCGAGAGAATGATCCGGTCAAAAGCCTGCCGGCTATAAAGAAGATACATATAAATATTGCTACGATGTTGAAGATGAAACGGTATTTTTTTCACCACAATTAAGAATGTTCCACAATTATGCAATTTTATGCGCGTTTTTTGCTGCTTTGACTTCATCTGAAATGTAGTCCGTTTGGGTTAAAACTTATAAGCAAATAACGGCAGTTTGATATAAATTTATAATTTGTAGTTGCAATAAAATGATTTTACGAGAGAGTTGTGTGTATGTTTGTGCATGGTAATGTATATGTATGTACTAAATAAATTGAATTTAT
Source organism: Clivina fossor (assembly GCA_963966155.1). Taxonomy (NCBI): domain Eukaryota; kingdom Metazoa; phylum Arthropoda; class Insecta; order Coleoptera; family Carabidae; genus Clivina; species Clivina fossor. The sequence goes on from OZ014558.1 coordinate 4,813,709, forward strand.
TTTATCGTGGTTAGATGCAAGATATTATTATATATTCAATTAGTTTTAATTACAGTCTCAGGTGGGTGTATTAACAAGATGATTTAAATTAAAAACAGAAAAGCAAATATTATAGAAGCAAAAATTATTGATGCACTTTTGCACTAATAACAACTTCATAAATAAAGTAAATGATTTAATGTAATAAACAGTAAATAAAAATAAAATTAATTAAATCTCATATTTACATATTTAATTTCATATAGGTATAGATAATTTTTAAATAAAAAATTTATATTATTCATTATTTATACTAGTACGTTTTTAAATTATTTCTTAACACCTTTTAACCAATGAAAATATTGAATTTTAATTACTCAACATTTTGTAACTAATTACAACAGAAATTTTGAAATAATGTTAGACAAAATAAATTCTTATTGTACAGAACAATCATTGTACTTGAATGTAATAATTACTATTGGCGGGGTAATAATCATTATTACATGCTCGTTGAATAATATGTTACTTACAAATAGTTTTATAAAAATCTGGAATATGTTTTAATATGTAATACAAAATAAACAGCTTTAGGATAAAGTTCTGTTTTATTTTACATTAAAATTCGACGTTTACTAAGAATGTAATGTAAAAATATATACTATTCCATATTATATAGTTAAAAAAACTGGCTCAAATAATTTAATATGATATTTAAAAAAAAAAAGAGTAATAGGTATTGTTTCTTACAATTAGTAGCAAGACTTTCAAGTTTTATTTTTAAAATTCTATCGTAGTTCAAATTTTAATCAAAAACCTAATAAAATAAATTTATACAAATTAAAAGATCACAGTGAAATAATATTTAGCTGAGATAATAATTTTGTCACTCTCTTATAATACCAACCTATGAGCTTTTAATTTCACTATATTATCTAGTTCAATACATTCAATTTCCTTTTAAGTTTTAATACATTAATTTACAATCCTGATCTAGTACATAATATTCACACTTTATTTATCACTCGAGCGTAGATTATCGTACAAAATGTCCGTAAATTGTTGCTTACATATTCACACATGTGATCTCGTACATGAAATGCGGCGCGGCATCACGGCTGGCGCATAACATAGCATTATAATCAATTTTTTAATTTCGAAAATAATCATTACAAGTATGTAACAAGATTACCTATAAAGTAGCAATTTACTATATTGAATATCGTAATACGAGTAGCTATCTGTACAACAGCTATTAATAGAGGATTGCTAACAAGAATATGACTTGCCATATACGATGACTAAACATTGAAGTATTTTTGTAATTTTTTGTAGTATTTATCTCTTGTAATAATCATATAAAAATGATTTATTTTATATATAAATATTTTTTCTATAACTACCAATAAATTGTACTTCATTTCATCATTTATTATGAGTAAAATATATTCATATTTGGTAACAGTAAAAAAAGTAAAAAGTATAAAAAAATAGTTTTGTAGCATGTTGTTATTTCACTCTGGCATTATGCAAATACAGGTACCAAAACAGTTGTATTATAAGAGTGCATTAAAAACAATTAAAGTTGTCTTGGTATCTTGGCGTTAGAAACCTTACATTTTTGATTAGTGTTTTGATATTTGTGTAAGTTAATTCTAATTGCAGAGTCGTAGAAAATATATTGCATGATAGCATAACGTGTTTTTTTTACTTATGGATATTCATGCGATTAAATTTTCCATTTGTGAAAAAAATACTACTTGTTGCAAAAATTACTATTCTAAAATCAAATAAAACATGCATCTAAGTATAACTTAAATAATGTAACAAAAGACAATTCCAAACTCTTCATTTGCCGGCATTTGTTTCACAAACTCCCCAGATCTAACCTCAAACAAGTCGTCCATTACAAAAACAAACATTGGTCTTCCCATAGTAATACGTTCATCTGTTCCCATTCAAATCGGTAAACAAATGTAACCAATTAGAAAGCGAAATAGCAAAATATAAAAGCAGTTGAACACTCCCGATCAAGTCAAAAAAAAAAAAAAACGGTGTGATCACATCTGTAGACATAGCACACAGACACACATACCCGCCCATTTACATTATCTAACTCTACGATGAAATATATTAGAGTAGAAACGCTACGATTGAAAATGTTATATACAACACTATTGTAGACACTCTACATTTTAGGTTAGAATAGGTTAGGTTGAACTATGTATTGGTTGCGCGCAAAATGGATTATTTTCTGTATTATTAATGGTTGTGGTTTTGTAGTTAATTTTAGAGAAAGGCGGTATTTGATTTTTGAATTGTGTTGCTGCTCCGTAATCGTGTAAAATTTCTTAAATGGATCGTATATATAGTAATGTAATATTTCATAGGTAAAAGTTATGTTTAGAGTTTGTATTGTTTTATTTTACGGTATTAGTAACTCGGAAAATAATACTTAATTAGTATAAGCTCACTTTAAATTTCATAGTAAATCTGACAAAAAAAAATTGACAAGTGTGAAGCACAAATATTGAAATATATTTACAGTAATACATTTTAATAAGTTTATAATTTAATTCAATAAAACTCATTGTAAAATAAATGTTGGTTTTACCAGAAATTTCTAAAACTAGTTTTGAATCTTAAATATTTAAATATTTTAAAATTAAAATCAATTTAGCAAAGATATCGTGTAATTTAACAGTTAATTTAAAATTATGTTACTGAACCAATGTAATAATAATTTAACCTAACATTAAAACTGTCAGCAGTCACAATGTTATTAATATATATTTACACAGTTTTTCTTAAAATTATATATAATTAATATTTTCTCTATTTTATTACTTAAACAAAAAAAAAAACTAAGTAACTACATGCAATTAATAATAAAATACTAATTAAATCAATTTCAATTATACATAAATAATTTACAGTGACAAGCAAAAAGTGTCTAATCTATATTTAAACTTTAAAATTGATATTATCTATCATAAAATACAAAAAAAAATAGTATAAAATATTAAATATTTAAATATATACATGCAAGTGAAAACAACTGATATATGTATAGCAATAAATTACAAAATATAATTCAACATTTAAAAACTGGTTTCATATTTTGAAATTAAGTAATTATCATTAGGGCAATTAATAGTACGTATATGTGTACCTATATAAATATTTAACATAGTATGCATTTTTTTAGGTGTTTGTAATTATTTTATTACATGAAGTGTAATGTAATTATCTTTAATTTACGTTGTAAAAATTATTAATAAATTCTTAGTGCTGTATTACAAAATTTTATAATATATAAATCAGTTTCAAAATTTGATTAATTTTGACCTGAAGAGAATTTATATTCTTTTAACTAACATATTCAAACAGTGAAATTTATTTAAATATTATTCTATATTTTTCAAATAAAATAAGCCGATTTTTGTTTGTAAAATCAAAAATACATTTGATAAATATAAACATACATACATGTATGCACAATTAGCACAAACTTTTTCTACTATCCCGAAATTATTTTCTCCAATTCCTATCCAGACAAGCAATTCTAGCTTCATCCACATTTATAATATCTTTCATACATGCTCTTCTATTCCTACTATTTGAAAACTTTCGCTCACGCAAAACACACTCACTCATCTACTCATCGGACGTCCACATAAACGTATACAGTACAAATTTAATATTATAATTACATTAAAATGTCATTCATATCAAAACGAAAATAGTCATGAATAGTCATGTAAAAAATATAGTATTTTATTCACCTTGTATGTAATGGTTATTACCTACACTATATAAAACTTTTTTCGATAATTCTACTGTATTACTATACAATTCAGGTCAATTTTGATCTTGATTTTTGTCTCACAAAATTAAACAAAAACTTGCACTGCACAATCAGTACATTAATAAATCTGTCATATTTATCTGACGAAACTTTTAAAATTCAATTAAGCAAATATAAAAACAGTAAAGAATTGTAAAAATATGTAAACACCTGCCTCAGAAATATAACTGTAATTTAACAAAAAAAAAGAAATTGGCGTTAAACTTCAATATATTTGCGGTATATACAAAATCTTTTCCACGAACTGATTTTCTTAATTCTTTAATTTTTGACAAGTTAATTGAACCGGGCATTCATAAAGGTCCATTAACACTGATCTATACAAACAGAGAGATATATGTAAAAATCATGTTCGTATTACTTCGTGATCCAATACGAAAATAAAATGTAAAAATAAGGTCAATATATCGATTTGTTTCACTTTTATGCACAGAAAAAATTTAAAATAGCTATTTTATTCAAATTAGATTACCAAATTTTAGATAATTTATCTATATAATTACATGTTATTTCCAATAACATCTACATACAAATTAATTAAATAATTATTAAAAAAAATTATTTCAAATAAAGTTTAGATAAACTAAAAAAATATTTAATACACCAAACATAATCATCTGTTCCTTAATTACGAATAGATGTTTCATCTATAGTGCTGGCTTTACACGATACAATTTTCTATACAGAAATGAAATGCGATTTACACAATATAGAATAATTTTTGATATAACAAAGAAAAATTAAGAAATTTGTCAAGAGACTAATAAGTAAGAGAATATTTGAGAATACGAAAAACATTTTATCATATTCGGAATTTTATTCTTAAATAAAACTAATAATATGTATAATCTTTTTAGACCAATTTTACCAAATAAACTATACGTTTGTATTCCAAGTAATTAGTATTGTTTTTTTATTATAAATTATTTATTATATAGTAGTTTAATAAATCATGTTTTTCGCTACATTATCGTTAAATTTGAGTATATTTTTTTGTTCAACTCCAAAATAGAAAAGTAGGTTAGATAAATTTGAACAGATACAGGTTGAGATTGATTAGTTGACTGTGAGAATTTTCTAGTTATTCGCTTGTTTATGATAGTTCTTTTTTTTTTTGGTGATTAAGAAATTTGCAGATCTCTGATATGCTTTTAAAAATGATAGTAATTAGAGTATCAAACTGTGACTATCCCCAAAATATTCTCAATACAGGTTAATTTGACTTAATATTGTAATTATAATAAAAATATATATTTTAAATATATATTGCACGTTTCAATGTTGTGTTATATCTTAGAAAAAAATGTATTTGTTATCACAAAAAATAAATTTGCGTTGTGTTATTATAGATTTGAACAATAAATTTATTTGCATATTGAAAAATAAAATTGTTTTATATTTTAAAAGTTAACCTTGTTTTTGATTTACTTATTGTATATGTACTTTATTGCTGTTTGTAATAAAAATATAAACTATACTTTTAAAAAACAAAAACATACATACCTTTCCATTAATAAAAACGTCAAATTATTTAAATTTTAATTAATTTCAAGCAAATATTTACAAAAATGGATTCTATATTTAATTTTATAATTATTATTCAATACAAAACAAAATTTACCCGTTACTTTAACATATGGTCATCTTAGAAACACACAAACTTTAGAACAAAATTATGTAGAAAAATTATTTGGTTTTAACTTTGCATCGAAATTTAATTTAAGAAATTAATCTGAAATCAAAGTATTGTTATAAATAAATTTAGACATAAATATCATTATTATTAAGAGCAGGTTCAATTTTCAAGTGTCAAAAACATTAAATATATTTTTATTTAAATTTAATACCAAACATTTGCAAATACAAAAATTTTTTGTATTCTTTTTAATATTTCAACATATTATATTTATCAAAAAACACGCCAAAAATATGTTATCAGATATATTTTAGATTTAACAAAAATTTCATTTTGACATTTGCAAAAATAAACTAAATACAAATATAAATTACATATTTTTAAATCAATCGTACGAAAAACAGTATACGACACATAAGTTATTATAAAAACTTAGAAATTGAAAAAGCTAGATAAAAATGAGCTTCTTAAAATCTATTCTCAATTCTGTTATAGTGCATTTACCAACCATGTATCGTAATATACTATTTTTATAGTAGTTAATCTTTTATTTGAAAACAGTAAATGTAAAATTACCTAATAGACCGTCAAATCAGCATAATAACAAGCATGAAACATTAGTTAAAGCTAGCCCCTGGCGTTTATGCATCCCACAATTCATTAATGTACATAGCGCCACGTTCACTTATATGATTAATTTTTTCCCAGAGGGCTTTGGTTACGCGTTAAATCGCTGCTCAACTGTTCCTGTTATATTCGATTTAATTAATAACAATAAAAGAAAAATCGAGTCACGCAATCTTAACGTTCATCTCGATAGAGACAGATTTTTCGCTCCAAGCTGACGAAAAATTATCAAACTCAAAATTATTATATGATTAGAATTTCTTTGCTGTAGAGTTTCGTCACGTCTTCAAGTAAACTAAACATGGCTAATTATAATTTTAATTACTCCGGTAAGAATGCTTGTAATTATAAGAGTATTTTCAAATAAAAGGTAATGGAAATTTTTTAATAATATTGAAAGATTGATGTAATCATAATTTTTTTGTGCTTGCAAAATTATTAATTTCTTATTAAATTATCTGCGTAATTAAGTTAATTTGCTTTTGTTTTTTAAATTATTTTGTACCTAACATTATATATTTAAAGTTAAATATTGAAAATTATTTTTTTGCTTTTTTTCTATGTTTTATTTATACATATATAAAAATCATTTTGAAAGCTTTGCTGTATTTGTTAATTGGCATACAATTTTTACATAAATAAAATAATTAATGTGACCGTAGTAAATGTAAATAAATTAGGCAATTTTTAATATACCAATTTACTATGTCAAATCGTTAGTGTAGTCGGATGTAAACAGAATAAATTTCCATACAAACATCGAGTTTTATGTTTTTAAATAAAATTTTACTTAATTATCGAGTATTGTAATTCTAAAAAGAACAAATTATAATAACAGCCAATATTATGTATACGAAAAGACTTTAGAAATAGATTGAAAGTTAAGTTATTTTACAATAAAACTTAAACGAAAGCTTGTCTAAGTCCATATCGTGTTCTAATAGAATATGTAAAGTATATGGAAACGTCCTTCAGTCAATTTGCAAAACGAATCGCTTTTGAAAAGTGTACTCTCAAATACGCAATTTGCTGCGCAAACATACTCGACGATACGATGAAGTCAAGATCATACAAATATTGTGTGTGTGTGTGTGTGTGCGTTGGGTATAATCGTATGTGTAACGTATTCTCTTTCTACTTCTTAGTATTTCAGCATTTTAAAACATGTATGTATAAACGTAAGTGTATTTTTGTGTCAACAGTCGATTCTCGTTTTTGTAATTTATGTCAAATAAGGGCAATATTGAAATATTTATTTAAGACGATTTACGGCAAAATGAAATCTTATGCTCGACAAATGTTTTTGTTTATGTTCTAGAAAATTCCGTAAAAAAAAAATTTGCTAATATTTCGCGTAAATGGTTTTACTGGTCATGTTATTTCAAAAGTTGGTGCAAATCGATTAATATTAATTAATGATCAAGTGGTAAAAATATATTAGGATGAATGAAAAGTACTGTAAATGTCGATGGAGCAAAAGTTGCTTGTCTGAATAAAAAATGTTTGCATAAATAAAAAGAGAAAAAAATTTGTTTAATTAAAATTGCTAAAGAAGCTATAACTAACAACTTTTATTTGTAACATTTTTTTGATACGGCTAAATCATTTTTTTATAATTTTTCATATTTTTATGATATATATAATTCTGTAAATAGGTAGCATACATTTATGTCAAGACAGTTACGATGACTACAGTAGTTGTTGTTATACACAATTTTTTTATTCCTTAAATTTATTTAATAAAATGACGGTTAGTTCTATGTTCTGTGGTGGGAACGGTAGATTTTTTTTCTAAAAAATTGTTTTTTTTTTACATTTACTACCACTTCAGACCGGAACCCGTACTGGTGCAATTTGTTAGAATACAAAAATTGTACAAAACTATAAATATGTATATATATATATATATATATATATATATATATATATATATATATATATATATATATATATATATTTGAAATAAATTAAATTCAGTGAAGGTGTATATACATGCAATATATAATCTAATGCCATTGTAATATACTTATACCAAAAAAAGAAAATTAACTGTAGTTTCGAATTTTTCATTAATATAAAATTTTAAGCGAAAACAAAAATGCTATAAAACATAACGACACAAAACATAAACAAAAGTAGATCATTCCGTACTTGAACAATAAAAACTATGTTATGGCGTAGAATTAAAACAAATAAATTCTTAGAGATGGCTACTGACCTAGCAATAAGAATCATCATTGTGAAAGAAGTTTCGCGCAGAGTGCTTTGTTTTAATTGCTCGCGCTCATATGGACCGTAATGATTATTAATTACTCTGATAGGTTATTAGCCTGATGAAATTATGTTATTAATCACAGATGTAAAGTGGAGAAAAAGTACTTGGTAACATGGCGAGCGCAGAGCCGCAGCAAATAATATATATCGTAAAAAAGATGGGAATGTATATGTACAGAGAAAGATTATATATACCTATACGGTCGTTATTAATGTACAAAGATATTACGTGCTTAAACTAATACGTTATTTTTTATCAGAAAAATTAGAAAATTATTATCGTGATAGAGAGGATGGGCTGTAAATTATTCTACTGCCATTGACTCCTCTTATGTACCTGCACTTGCTTTAAAGACTATTATGTACTTGAAAGTAATTATACATTTATAGTATATTACATAATTAGATAATAATAATATTAATTTTATGTACTATTGTACAGATAAACGAAAAAATAATGTCTTTAAGGTACAGTTTTAAATTTTTTAACTTAAATGCTAAATTTTTCTGAAAATTGAATATAAATCAAAAGTAGTTAGATATCATGTAAACTGAGTCCAAAATTTCAAATTAATTAAAAATAATCAAAAAAATATTCGCATCCGATTTATTTATAATAACAACTACGCACTTGCTTTGAAGACTATTATGTACTTAAAAGTAATTGTACATTTACTGTATTTTACATAATTAGATAATAATAAAGTTGGTGTTAGTCAGTTAAGATGGTTCGGACATGTTGAGCGAATGTATAATGAACGTTTGGTTAAAAAGATTTATTTAAATAATTTTGATGGTATACGTTTGCGTGGACGTCCGATGAGTAGTTGGAGTAGTATGATTGAGAGTGTTTTGCGTGAGCAAAAATTCCCAAGTAGTAGGAATAAAAGAGCATGTATGAAAGAAATTATGAATGTGGATGAAGCGAAAGTTGCTTGTTTGGATAGGAATGTTTGGAGGCGACTGATTTCGGGATGATGAACCCTTTTGGGTACATGGCGTAATTGTGTATGTATGTATGTATGTAGATAATAATAATGATTTTATGTATTATTGTACAGATAGACGAAAAAATGCCTTTGTACAGTTTTAAATTTTTGTAACTTATATGCTAAATTTTTCTGAAAATTGGCCTTTCTTAATATAAAACGAATATACACCAAAAGAAGTTTGATATCATGTAGTGTGAGTCAAAAATTTCAAATTAATTATAAATAATCGCATCCGATTTATTTACAATAACAACTGCATAAAACATATCAGTTGTTAATATCACTAGCTTATATATATATATATATATATATATATATATATATATATATATATATATATATACAGGATGTTCGTTCGCTTGGTTGATATAGGGCAATAACATGGGATTTCGATAATATGCAGAATACTACTTTCTGAAGTAAAATTCGAAGAAATACTTAGAATACTTTTCGATAAGGAATAAAAAGTTATATAATTTGGTTTTAGTTTTAATTTGCTAGCATGTATCGTTTGGGCGCTAGAATTTTTTTTAAATGTTTTTTAGAATTTTCAATAATTTTTCCTGCTAAATCAATATGAGTTAGAGAAAAAAGTTACTTAGCTATTATGTAACTAATTTTTTTCTCAATTTTACTGAATTTTTCAAATTTTTTTGAGCAAATTTTGAAGAAAGTCTGTTTTTCGAAATAAGTATTTTTTCGAATTTTACTTCAGAAAGTAGTATTTTGCATATTATCGAAATCCCATGTTATTGCCCTATATCAACCAAGCGAACGAACACCCTGTATATATATATATATATATATATATATATATATATATATATATATATATATATATATATATATATATATATATATTATTTGGGCGAACAACCATTTCACATCATATCCTATCATAACTGAAGACCATAACAAATATTTTATAGATATAGTTTTTTCCATTCCGATAGCGAATGAAACTGCGGTGTGTGTGTGCTCGCTCGGCATCACGATCTCCTCTCCATCTATTGCGAACATGATGAGGGCACAAAGGGTCACTTCAACCGACTATCCAATGCAACCGCGCAGACCCCGGTACTCAGCACGAGTGGGGAACGGACGAAGCAAACGGTTAAGATCCGTTCACGAAAGCAGCAAGGCAACACACACACACCGAGCAACACAGCATATAACGTCAGAGCGATCGGCGCGGCGTTTTTAAAAACCGCCTCCTGCACATTGGCAGCCAACTATGATTTATACAACTACCGTTTCTTTTGTAAATTCATACTCAATACCATACCACGACTATGAACGCCCTCCCCCTCCCTCCCCACCCTCCCTCCTCACTCACCTCCCCCGCGCGCTGTAACCAAGAGGAAGGTTTGATCGAATGCGAGCCTCTGACCTCTGGGCTATGCCGGAGTGTTTTAGAATTTTTCATTGGATACGCGGATTAAAGATTGCTGTATTGCTGGATTATAAGAAAATTGTAATTTTGTTACTGTATATACAAAAATGTTAATATGAATACTATGGTGTTTGAAAAACATTAATATCGCAATTTTGTTTAATATTTCAGGTCTCACCCCCCAAAAGTTATATCATATCTTTGCTTTATATCATAAGCATTCAGGCAGTTATCAACCATAGTATTCAAATTTGATTTTTTATCCAAATTACTTGAATTTTACTTTGTCTGAAAGCTTATTTCATAAGCTTTCAGGCAGTTATCTCAAAATATTTTTAGTGTAAAATCAATGAAACATATACGTAAAAACATCGGAAAAGACAACTTCCTCATTTAAACTACATGCAATTTTTGAGTCCTCTTGCGGCACGTTTTAACATCATCTGACGGACCTGGAATCACGGCTCAATTTTTTTTATTTATTTATTAAGAGTAGTTTTAGAGGGTGAGAGCAACAAATTTCCGACTTTGCCAAAATAACGGATACTCTAATAATACTTATTTTATTTACAAGTAAATATTTTAAAAATTAGAATAATTATGACACCTTCATTTCTATTCACGTTAAATAAATGGTTTGGCGATCCTACCCGTCTTTCGAGATTGTCCAGTACTTATGCTACTATTTGTTGCACAAAATAATATATAAATGCACTTTTGACAAACTTAGGTTTTCTAAACTATATATATTTTTCAAATAACCAATTTTTTTTAATTTATTGATAAATATCTAATCTGCAGCAAGTGTGTTATTTGAAAGCAATGTCAGTACATTATTACTGTCCTTTTTTACACTTTCCATAATAATTTCAAATAAAAATATTTCTGCAAACATATTCCAAGAATAGGCATTTTAAATATCTGTTTTTTTTTTCTGTTTCTTACCGATTAATCTAAACGGTACAGTAAGGAAGTCTATCACATTGCAAACTTATCAAACCTGTCCGTAGATCCTTAGAAGCAATAAAACAACGCAGGCTACATACAACAGTAAGTAGATGGAGGGCATTATTGCAATAGTAGTAAAGCCGACACGATGACGACAATTTTTTTCTTTTTTGCTTCAGCACGTTGAAATGTTCGCTTTGGCGCCACGACACTTTTGCACTACAGTCAATTAAGAATTACAAACGATATTATTGAACTGTAAAGACATGGAAGACTATTCAATAATCCTATTTGTAATCAATCTTTTTTTTAAATGTAAAATTAACTGGAAATTGAACTAGCAAAAAAAGTACAAAGAATAATATGTTAAAAATATATTTAACTAACGCCTGTATTCATAAAACAATTTAATAAATAAAACGAATCATTAAATATTATATAGTATATACTAATTTATTAAAATTAATAACAGCTAAAATCAAAAATATTAGTATAGTGTTTTAAATTACTTTATTACTAGTATTGTTTTATCATTATTAGAGTGTAATGTACCGAATAAAAAAAATTGAAAAATTTGGCATTTATAAAGAAACAAAGAAAAATAAAACCTTTTTAGGTTGTAGATCTGTATTAATATTTATTAATAATCGACGTACGTTTTCATCAGGAAAAATGATACAAATGACATTTACAATAAATAAACAGAACATAGAAACAAGTTACCTAGTGACTTGTTTTTATGTTCTGTTTATTTACTGTAAATGTCATTTATATAATTTTTCCTGATGAAGATGTACGCTGAGTTCGTGAAAACGTTGATTATTAATAAATATTAATACAGAATTACAATCTAAAGTCGTTTGATAATGAGTTCCGAAAGATTTTTTACAATTTCTAAGAAACAAAGAATTATTCCTGAAAAACTTAAAAGCAGAATGTTTAAAATTTGTTGTTATATTTCGAGTAAGTAATCCAGTACCAAAATATCGCTATGTTTGGGCAATCTATCACATGAACTAGTATATTGTACAATAAAATTTGCAATTTGAAATGTATTTAGTACATTTCACTGTAATTTATATTTACTAAGCATATAAACAAGTTTTTATAAATCAAAATAAAAGTTTTGTTACAAATACTTTATATAATATTTAGTAAAATAATCACGGACACACATATAACTTTCCATAACATACAAAATTCAAGCAATAAATGTCTAAAATTTTCACAAACATGTAAAATTTTCGCAATAAAATCATTCTTCTACATCGCGGTGCAAAGAATAAGTAATAGCAAAACCGCGAAATAAGCAGAGAGAAGAAAAACGACCTAAAGCAGAATCGAAAAGAAGATTTCTAACGTCTGTCGCATTCTCTCACGTTTGGTTCGTTGGTCATTGATCATTTTCAATAGATGTGGCTTCGACATTCACACTCACACACACAGACACACACACACTCAGACAAAGTGAATCACTTCGCAACGAATATATCATCATAGTAAGTTTTCCGTTAATGACTAACTGTCATCGTAATACAATCAATTAAAATTAAAAACCTTCAGATGCTTTTTCCAGCCCGGTAACGGATGAGCAGCAACTATTGTAAAAGACATTTGTCATTTCTTGTGTTTTTTTTTTTCGTATTTCTTGCTTGGTCGCTTAGCGATTATTATTAATATACTATTTAAAGGTAATAAGTATTTTCTAAGGAAATGCATGATAAATGTGTGGCTAAAGAAAAATGTGGTTTAGTTATTTAGGAGCTATTAATTTTGTAATATTGTTATGGATTTCTACAACTATAAGGTTATATTTTACACGATGTGTACCGATTATTGACAGCCTTGAGTCGAATATTGCCAATTAGTGTTATAATTTATTTTATTTTTATGTTTAGTTATTTCAAATACATATTTTATAAGCCTTTAATGATCAAATATCAACTACCCTAAATAATACTTGTAGGTATTTTAAAACAACAAAATATTTAAATACTTTATTATAAATGTAAAATAAAATCAAAAATAAATTTAGAAAAAAATACTGCAGTAAATTTTATTCTCATGAGTAATAATTAGTATTATACACAAGTTGAATAATACTATTATTTATATTTAACGATTTTACAAATTAATATAATAATCTATTATTTATAATATTCCAAATTCCAAATAATAACAATAATTTTAATTAAAAATATGTTAAAAAGTTAAAAAAAACGTTTAGTTTCATTTGAACTAATGTGGTTAGTAAATAAACCAAATATTTCGTAATAATTAACATGATCATATTACAAAATTATATTTCGACCGTATTTAACATCTGCAAATAACAAAACATAAGTTTACAAATCCATATAAAGAAAATAGAAATCGTATAGGTATCATAAATAACCCTATACGAAATAAGAAAATCGAAAAAGGGGCAACCGAACTGACGTATTAATTTATAGCTCAAATAAAAGAATGAAAAACTAATAACAATAAAAAGGCAAGTATCACATTCGTTTGTTGTTCAGTGTGTGTGCATATGTGTGTGTTTTGTTGAGGTCCGTATTTTTCAATCAAAATATTTGAGTGAATCGAATCAAACAATTTGAGTTGGCTATACGAATTGAAAAGTGTAAAATAGCCAGGGAGACATCTGTAAAAAATGATAGAAATTTACCATGAAATTTGTTTGTCGGGTTCAGGAACAAGTAAGAAGAATTTTGTTTTGTTTGTTTGTTTTTTTTTTTTGATTATGATATGTTTTACATCATGTTCTGCTATTACATGTTACGTATCATATTTTATAGATGTATTAATAATATGTGTATGTGTATGTAATACCAAGTATGTGTTTCTTTTACTTTCTAAAAGTTTATACCAATATGGTAATTTATTAATAAAGTTTTAGTAGTGGCAAATTTTACAAAATTACTATACTTCTTCTACGACTATTTAATATAAAATTGTATTTTTTGATCTAACATTAATGATATTTTAAAATAATTATAAAACGACAATTATACCTATCATAGCAATAGCAATAACTCTTCCGATATTCGAAATGCAATTTTATTATTAATCACAAACTGTTTGGTAATGGATAGTATTACTTATAAAGAAGAAGACGCATATATAATAAATTTATGGAATAAAGGCTCGGTTTCAGAAACCCTGGTTGAATGTACCTTAGAAGTAAATGAGAGAAAATAAATTTAATCGAATGGAATTAAAAAAATAATTATTACTAATAATAATAATCTAGTAGTAATTTGTTGATATAACATTTATTTTCGTGATTATTAAGTAGAAAAATAAAATTTACTTGCGAAGTAAATTTATTGTTTATAAAGCCAAAAACTACTTTTTCTTCAAATATACATATTATACATATTATACATAAATATTATTGTATGAATCATTTCATTACAGATTTGTTCTTTTTAATTTTTGTAACTGTACAGATCTGAATTGTAAAATACAAGTTAATTCTATATTATGCATAGTCGAAAAACTCATCCAAAAAAAAAATTGATAATAAATTAGAGCAAATCTTATATTTTCTCACTTTATAATAAACACTTTAACTAAAGTCAATTTTAAGTCAACAAAAAAGCATCGTTTTATTGTCAAAAATAATAATTATGTCAATAGAAGTTTGAAAAAATTGTTATAAGAGCATATAACAGCAATAATAAATATGCCAACAGAATTTAACTTTAGTTTATAACAAAAAAAAATTATTGAAAATTAAAAAAGACCTACACTTATTTTTTTTTTAAAATAAGCAAATAAAATGTATCAAATTTGATCAATGTACAAACTTGTAGGTACATATACGTTTAGGAAAAAATTAAAAACTCGAGATTTTCTCGTTAAAGAGAAGTTGAATCTGTTAAATTTTATAGAAAAAAATAGTGTGATATAAATTATTGTCATAAATATTTTAAAGTATATAAAATAATAGGTAATAATCTGAAACATTAAAATCAATGTAAAACAAAAGCGAATCTTATTATTTCAAATATCAAATACCTAATTAAAATTTGAACATCTACTTAAACAAAAGCAGTTAGTGAAAGGCAAAATATTCTCATTGTAAAAGAGAACAGAAATGTGAATAATCTTTTTCATCTAAAATTCTTTCTCTACTTGGGTGGAGCTTCTCAGGGTCTCTATATTTCTATCACTCTATCTCTCTTTATTGATTGAATGTTCACATCGAAAATTTTCGATAATCGAATCGTATATAAAGTAGGCGCGCATGCAATACTAGTTTATTAATTAATGAAATTTCAGTTTGAGTTTCATTACATTATCTTAAATATCTATTATTATCTGCTTCGTGCATTTTGTTTCTTTTGACTCATAGAAATTATCAAACACAGAAAGTCTATTTACAGTTAATGAAGTTAAGTAACTAGTTTTGTTTTCAAGATTTTTTATTATCAGTAAAGTAACACTGTTATTTGTTTGTGTCTGATATTGTAGTGATATGGGTTTAATTGTTAATTTGTATTTATTGATATGTACAGTATAAAGCTTTTAAAATTTAATTATTTTAGTTTTAATTATCATAAATTTTAATAAAAAGATAAAGTAAACTTTAGATAAATATTAGATAAATTTTAGTTTAAACAGACAATCGTCTGTTTGAAAATTTATTTTGAAGTGTCATATTTATGATTTTATTTTAAGTGCCAAAATTGTTAAATATAGTCCTGGTTGTAAATTATTAATATATAAAATAAAATAATGCATTTATACTGATTTTGAATGTTAATTTCTATTATATATTATTACTCATACATACATACACAATCACGCCATGTACCCAAAAGGATGTGGCACAAACTCTTTTCATTATCCCGAAATCAATCGCCTCTAAACATTCCTATCCAAACAAGCAACTTTCGCTTCATCCACATTCGTAGTTCCTCTCATACATGCTCTTTTATTCCTACTACTTGGAAACTTTCGCTCACGCAAAACACTCTCAATCATACCACTCCAACTACTCATCGGACGTCCACGCAATCGTATACCATCAAAATCATTCAAATAAATCTTTTTAACCAAACGTTCATTAGACATTCGCTCAACATGTCCGAACCATCTTAACTGATTAACATACACTATTAACATCATACACTAATCTATTTCTACTCAATACCTATTAATTGATTGAAATTTTTAATGTTATTTATTAACAGTTTAGATGGTTTTTAAAAGTAAAATAGCACATTTTGTAATTTTTACAATAATATATGTAATATTAAAATTTTAATATGTAGATTTATATTATTTTTTTACAATCTATAATCAAAAAAAAATAATTATAAATACTTGATACAGAAGATAACTAATAAACAGAAATTCAGCCAGCGATACGTTCGTCATCTACCGTTAGAATCTCCATCCACAATCCTCCTGCAACCCACTCATCCGCACGGCAAAACCAATAGCGCGCAGTGCGCATCCGCAAACCAATCGTCGTCGGTTGTCTATGCGCATACTCACGAGAGCGGCTCCGCCTTGGCGTCGAGGCGCTCCTTATACGGTGTCCCCGTAACCTTTTCCCGCCGCAATCATTGCACAACAATACCTCCGTCCGTCGTTGTCAACCCCACCACCCCACCGCCGGCGGATGTCAGCTGCAGGAGCGCAGCATTCGGTTCTCGGTTCGCCTCGCTCTCTGGCGTAAATGCACGGTGAATCGGACAGCTAATAAGATCAGTTATTTATTACGTTATTACACGGTCTGCTGATGTTACTTATTGCCACAGTATACAACGCGGACTTGCTTGCTTGATGACGAAGAAGTTGAAGTTGAAGTTTTGTTGCTACGGAGGAATGATGTTTGGCTAAGATGGGATTGAGATTGAATTAAAGTGGATTTATTTCTGTAGATGTGCGTAGAAAATAGTGACATTACATAGAAAAAGCCTGTAGATTGATTTTTTTCTAATACTTTATCTGTTTTATCTAGAAAAATTTATGACTTTTCAGCAGAATTGGACTGTTTGTGATTTTTTTTTTAATTTTGAAAGTAAGAGTTTATTAATTATTTTTATGTATATATATGTATATATATATATATATATATATATATATATATATATATATATATATATATATATATATGTGTAATTTTATATGTGTAAAATTTGATTTTTTCTTGAAGCATATCATAATATTAATAACGTTACCATTATGCCTGTGTAGAAAAAAAATCATTATGTTACTAATACAATAATGACATTATTAAACAGTAGTAAGTTACTATAGCTGTATTCTTTTTACTTAAAATTTACTGAGATCTCATCTCACTTCAGATAAACTCAGATCAACTCAGATAATTCTTATTCTTTTTATCTTAACTGAGCTACGACAAACTGAGTTGGATACCTTGCCCCCTGCACCCGCAAAATAATCTCAAAATGAAGTTAGATACTCAGATGATACTGAGTTTAGTAGTAGAGGTTAAGTTTGTGTCAATCTTGCTGTTTTTAAGGTTAACGACGAAAAATTTCATACGAAATTGAATGATTGAATAATATTGGACCTATAAATTTAAAAATTAATGTAAAATTTATCAAAGATGTATTTCTTGTTTCACAAATTTATGATTGATTAGAATAACAAACGTCAAAAAAGGTGTCAAAGTATTTCGATCTTTGTCAGTTATACGTGTTCTCTTGCTAGAGTTTCTAAAGCAACTCAACTCACTTCACTTCGTTTCACCTCAATTCACTTGCCAACTGAGCTGAGTTAATTTTTTGATAAAAAAAATACAGCTTATATACACCATTGATAGAAGCATCAAACACGACTACAACGTCAAGTATATTTAATCTCACATCTTCGACAGCCATATTGAAAACTATTACGTCAAGTTAATTGACAATTGCATTGTTTATTTTCGCTTGAATTTTAATTTGATTATTGAAATAGTGTGAAGAAGTAATGCAATGTGCACCGACAGATTTATCAAAAACTGCATATTCGACCAAAGAAACACGATAAACACAGTAAATTCATTTTACGTAAATTTATACAACATTACTATAATTTAACATATATTTCACATTTAATTAAAGAAAATAACTTCATATTGACAGCTAATAAATTTTTTAATATCACAAATATATAAACTAATAATTTAAATCATTAATCATATAATTTTGAACTTATCAAACATATGTTTATTATGTACATGAGAATTCAAAACAAAAACGGCACTATGTCTATAATTGTAAATATAAAATTGAACTAGGTTTGGCAGTAATAAATCTAACTAAATATCAAACTATACACATTACGTAATTTACAATACGTTCAAAGATTCAAACGTATAACGTTTGAATTTCACACTTTACATGATTATATTACAACCAATTACTTTAACTTTGTATACTATAATTAAAAATTATTATTATTATTTATAAATTTTATAATCTAGTTTCTTATTTTGTTACCTAGTAACTTATTTCTATGTTCTGTTTATTTACTGTATATGTAATTTATATAATTTTTCCTGATGACGATGTACGTAGAGTACGTTGAAAAATCGATTATTAATAAAAATTATTACAGAAAAACAATCTAAAGCCAATTTATTTTAATATAATGAGCTCTAAAAGATGTTTTTACTATGTTATTCTACGTATATTTTTTAATTGATAACATTTAAAAAAATTATATTATATTGTTTTATTTTCGGTGTTAAATACAATAAAGTCAATATTTCCTTGAAAGTTAAAAGATCAAAGATTACTACTTTCTAACCAATTTTAATCCAATCAGCTTTAATTCGTATTAAGTTAGTTAATCCAAATTAAAATTGCAGCATGGCAGAAACAAAAGTCACAATATCGTGATTCAGTTGTCAACATTTTCTTAAAAGTGTGACGTAACAAAATCTTAAATATTTACACGTCATAGCTATTTCAACTTTTTACTAATTAATTAAAAACACATTTTCAAAAAATATTTTATTTATATGACAAGAAATTATTCCAGATATTCCTATCCAAACAAGCAACTTTCGCTTCATCCACATTCATAATTTCTCTCATACATGCTCTTTTATTCCTACTACTTGGAAACTTTCGCTCACGCAAACCACCCTCTCAATCATACCACTCCAACTACTCATCGGACCTCCACGCAAACGTATACCATCAAAATCATTCGAATAAATCATTTTAAACAAACGCTCAACATGTCCGAACCACCTTAACTGACTAACACCAACTTTTGTTACAACATTTTTTTCAATTTCACACTCATCATACACTAATCTATTTCGTACCCAATCTCTCCTATTTACACCACATACCCCACGTAAAAATCTCATTTCCACAACAGTCATTTTCCGTTTATGCTTTTGCAACCAAACCCAACATTCACTACCATACATCAATGTAGGCAACAAAACTGCATTGTATATACTCAAACGGGGGTAGCTTCTTTGGAAACATTTACATTTCTAGCAAAAGTTCCCAAAGCACCCAAAACCTTACAACCAGCATTTACTCTCTTTTCAATTTCACGATGTGTGAGAATTAATATTTCTTTAAACAAATATACAATTTCTCACAAATCTGGCGGTGTACATTGCATTTTTTGCACTTCGTTACACATTTTCAATGATCAAATTCAAATTAAAGCGAGAGTAAACAATGCAACTCTCAATTAACTTAACTTAATAATTTTTAATATGGCCGTCGCCGACAGAGATGCCAGAAACTTTTCTCCATAATATTTGCTAAATTAATCCACAAATTAATATAGTAACTACAAAATTTTCTTATTACGTCAGAAATTAAAACTCCGTTTGCTGCATTCTGGAATATAACTCCGAAACGTGATAGTCTTCAGAGAACTACCAAAAGGACTTCCCTTATAACAATTTCTAACTCTATTTTTTTGTATAGTTAATGATCTTAAAAACCACGCTACTCCAAGAAAAATATATATATATCATAGTCTTTTAAAATCACTGCGTTAAATTAATCAGAAATTCAGTTGTCAAGGTAAACAAGTATTTAATGAACAACATTGGGTGACATATCGATTTAATTTGTCTGAGAATCTGAGTGATTCTCTACAAATTATTTTTTTACTTAACGACGTTCATTGATTACATATTAAGCTTTATCTTTTAACTTATCGATTTCATCTAATTAGCGACCAATAATTGGATCGATTTGTAGCCAAGTTTTGAATCGATGATGTACAATAAAGATAGCGGTATCTTTTCAATTTTGTTTTTCTCATTTTTCGATTTATAGTTCACATGTGTTAATGAAATATTTGTTTGTGTCGTTTTAACAGGTTAATTAATTATGTTTTTTTTGCTGTTAATTATATGTTTATATGTTTATAACATATCAGCAACAAGTTAATAAGTAGTAATTTGTAATAAGTTTATTAATATTTCAATTTTTTAGACTTTTTCATGTAGTTATTACATATTTTATAACAGTTATTTCAGATTTTGTTTTATGTTTTATATTCGCATTCTGTGAAATAATGTTTTTCTTGAAATATCAATTTATTTATCTGAGTAATTATATTGCCTACTACATTATTAATACTGTATTAAATTATGGCATATGTAATTATTATGGCTACAAATTTAAAATAATTGAATAAAAAATTAATTAGTTTACACAAACAAAATATTAATAAAATTTATTTAAGGCTATTTTATGTATATATATATATATATATATATATATATATATATATATACAGGGTGATTCAGAAACAAACGGCATCTTGTATATGGCGTGCTCCTCTCATAGGAAGAAAAGTTCCTATAAACAGGGGTTCTTAATATACTTTTTATTTGTTACTACAATACCATATTCCAAAATAAAATAGTTAGAAAAATTCAATTTTTCAACAACCTAGGATCTTAGTAACGCTGCATTTAAGGGCCCTGTTTATAGGAACTTTTCTTTTTATTTTGGTGAGAGGAACACGCCATATACAGGATGCCGATTATTTCTGAATCACCCTGTATATATATATATATATATATATATATATATATATATATATATATATATACGTGTATATCATACGTGCGTTTTCACAAAACTTTAGTTGATAATGTTCTGAAGAAGATGGGATACTGCCATCGAAAGCTTGACAATTAATCACAAATGAGTTTTTGATTTACAACTACCCGTTTTCTGACTACTTTCCTAAAAATTGTTTATTATATATATATATATATATATATATATATATATATATATATATATATATATATATATATATATATATATATATATATATATATATATATATATATTCTTTTAACCAAACATTCAATAAACATTCGCTCACAAAGGCCAAATCATCTGAACTGACTAAATTTGTGCCACCTATTTGAATATAGCTTTTCATTTTCATGGAACTGCCCTTAACACAATGTGATCTAGCAATATGTTTAACAACCTTTAGTCCAATAATACAAAAAAAATCTTATTGTTCTACTATTCTAAAAGCATCTTGCCAACTTGATTTTCAAACCGGTAAATACATAATTTTTTTATTCTCAAATTCTTTCAACATAGCAGAGTAAGAACTTTATTGAAATATGTATGATATGCTTAGTGTTGCCAGTGCCACGATTTAAATTACAGGTAGACGTTACGAATAACTATAAGAAATATAATGAAATTTTCTTTATATATGACGTTATAGTGGCGCATGCGCAAAATACGCGTGCTTTGTACATTTGTTCACGGATGGACGCGCATATGTGCACTATCTACCGTGAGAACGTGGAATTACATGATTTTCTAAGACTGCAAAAATATTTCATTTTTAATCATAATTTATGTGGTTTACATTATTTGTTTTATATAATAGTTTACTGTGTTGTAAGTATAACTGTTTCTACATCAAGAACATTTAAATTTAAGTCTTTGTTTCTTGATGGCTTTCTTTCTAATACTTTCTATTCTACCAAAAGTCTGAATTCATAGCCCTTTTTAAAAACAATTTTAGATAAAAGCACTATTTCATGTACATTTTAAATTATTTATTATTGTTTTCAAGAGTTCTATTTAGCTTTGTATATATTTAAAATATCAAATATAATAAAAATATTAAAATATCAGTTATTTATGTAACAAGTGTATAAAATGAGTTTACTCACAAGTAGCATACAAAATTTTATCTACGGCCCTAAATTATACAAACAAACATAAATGTTTTATATGAATATGTATATTAAGTTTTCTGAACGAATATAATTTAAAGAAAAAAATAAAAGCTAAATTGGACTGTGTGATAATTTTTCTTAGATTTTTGCTTTCAGAAATACTTTTTTTTATTGTATTTCTCATGTTTGAAAAAAATCTATAATGTCAATTTCACAAGTACTTATTATATTTTATATTTTAATTGTACATTATTACAAATATATTTTCAACCTACTTATCAAATTAAAACAAATTTCAAATCAAAATTATGTTAATATAAATAACAACATTTTTCTAGATATAATTAATGTAAAACAACTGATAAAAACAGTACAATAATTAACAATTGCTTAATAAGAATTCTTACAAAAATCACGTTTTAACTTTACAAAGTTTACAAAGTAAATTAGGTAATTTTTGTCACAGTTCCCATAATTCCGAACTATGCAACACTAAATTGAGTTACAGTTGTATCCTTCAAACTGAACAATCACGATATTTTTCGCGCTGTCAAAATAATGAAATCCCTTCACAATTAAAACAGGTATTAAATTAGATATTTGGTTGCGTAAAATGAAAAATATTAGTAATGTCTTAAGTTAGTACACGCCTTTGCACGAATTACTTGTTCTACGTCAATTGTAATTTTGTGTAAATTGAAAGTTCTTTTTCTTAAATATTATATCAAAATGAAACATCAATTGTTTAATTAAAAAATAAAACAAAATATTATTATATTTTCTGAGAAATATTTTCATGTAAAAATAAAATTGAACATTGTAGATACAAATCTTATTGTAAAGGGATACTAAAAAATCAAAATTTTCCAGTAGAACTACATATTTGTTCAGTTAAAATTTTACTTTTACAAGTTAGCTAGTTTTCTTTTGTAGATTTTATACAAAATTGTATATGTTTAATAATGGTGCAATGGAGAAAAAGCTTTATATCTAAAATTCATTCGACTGCCGTTTTAGTTTTACGTACAAGTACAAGATTTTGACCAATCCAAATACTTGACACTTTAATTTTAATACCAAGGTATGGATTGGTCAAATTATTGTACTTGTGCGTAAAACTAAAACATCAGTCAGAATAAGGCTTAAGATTTTATAAAATTCTATGTATTATTATTATTAAAAAATAAAAATAAAATACCAAAAATAATATTTATAATGTAATGTTGATTACAAAATTCGATTGAGAGTATTTTGCGTGAGCGAAAGAGCTTGTATGAGAGGTATCATAAATGTAGATACAGCAAAAGTAGTTTGTGTGCATAGAAATGCTTAGTGGAAACAAATTTCAGCTTAAATGGAAAAAGTTTGTGTCACATCCTTGTGGGTACATAACATCTGGGTACATAAGTATGTATGTTCCGTTCATTATTTTAAAAATTGTTGCATGTTCTGGTAAAATTAAAAGTTAAATCATAACATAACAAGATGTTTATCGACAAAATTGTAACACCAAAATTATTATTACAAACTTATCTTTCCAAGTTAATAACATCACAAATGGTAATATATTAATAATTGTTCCTAAAACTATATGTGAGATATTTTGAAGATATAACTGTAAAATGCAATCAAGATCATCAAAAATCATGATTTAATAATTAATATTTATCGATATTTAATAAGCTGTATTTACCAAAATTAAAAAAGTTAATTATTTTTTACTTCCCTGTACTATATCAGTAATAATTTAAAAATAAAATTTTATATTAATGGATATCCGTGCAGTTTTATAAAAAAAAACTTAAATATTCCCACAAAACATTAAATACAGTGAATGCAATTAATATATATTATAATAATTATTAATTCGCATGATTTATAAAAACCATTTCATTACCAATAAACATAAATTATTACCGACTTCCTGTGTAAACAAAAATCCATTAATTTTACACTATATATGAAATATAATTGAAACCTATAATTTTATTTACTTTCATCACAAAATTTTTTAACCGAACTTATCTTGAATCATACTAACACGTGTAAGTCAAAAAAACAAAAACAAGTAAGAAATAAAAATAATATTCTTTGAACGAACTGTACACGACAGCTGAAATTTATCATAAGAAGCACCATGTCAATATGAGTTGAATTCAATGAAGCATGTCCGGCTTAATCAAAAAGATCATGTACACCATGTAACATACCAAAACATCACACATTCTTTGCAAAGATAATTGAAGATCGGGGAGAGAAAAAACAATAATCATTAGCCGATGATTATCGTGCAGTGACAGTGATTACATTAAAATGTTATCAGAAAACCAGATGTTCAGATGTTTTCTGATCGATAATTATGTAGACATATGTTGTAATAACAACACCATAGATGTGTCTTCAGGTAATTTTTGTGCAAGACTTGTCAGATATTTTGTAAAAAAGATTTATTCTAAATATTTCTTAACAAGGATAGAATACAGTTGATTGATTCGTAGATGAATAGTTTTTGTGTTTTTTTTTATATATATTTATTCAATTTTGAAATAATTTATATTTCCTGGTTATAATTTTAACAAGTAACTGTTTTTTTTTTCTTCAAATTTTGTCAATTTATCTTTTTGCATTATAAAATATCAAATTCTTTATTATTAAATTTTTAGAATAACTTATGTTTGTTATAAAATTTATGTAACTTACATATTGACTAATATTTATTTTCTTGATTTAAGCATAGTTTTTTTTTATATTAATAGGTTCGTTCGATTAATGCTCTAACGTTTTACTGCAAAAAGCCGCCATAAATTACGCAAAATTTTGTAAAACGTGGCAGTAAGTAATAAACTATTTGTATGACGAGAGAGAAATCTTCAATCAATTTCTTGTTTGTTCCATACATCATTTAATTTATATTCAGTATTTCCAAATGTTGAAATAAATTTATCCTAAGAATAATTTTAAAATTAACTAATGAAATGTCATTTTTCATTTAACTTAATAGTAAATAAAATTGGCAATATTGGCCTTAAATAATTAAACTTGATGAATCAGAAAATATTTGTAAAACAATATAAAATATATGAATTTATAGAGTTTTAGTATATATGCATGCGTAGACACGAGACAAAATTCGCATCGCCCTTTGTGGGTACACAACATGGTCATCGTAGTACCGTATCTAAATATCGATTTCGTTTCGGTATACCCTATATACCACCTATATTACCTACCAACAACTTTAAATTCACAATCTATAGTTTAACTTACAAGGAGAAATTTCATATTTTTATGATATATTTAATTCCGTAAATCCCAATATATATTTTGCATTTTCACTCTCTGTCGATCACACTGTCTGTATATATGTACAAATATAGGAAATATGAGAGCGAGAAAGAAACAAAACCTAAACTGAAAAAGCGAAGACTAAAAAACAGTGCATCTTTCGTGCACAATTAAGAATTAACAACTCCCTATATTTAACGGTAGAAGAAAATTTAACTATGTATGTCCGATGAGCAGTCAGATAGAAAAATAATAAAAGAAAAAAATGTAAATGTACATAAAATTAATGTAATAAAAAAAGTAATCACTCTATTTTATGCAAAACTTTGAATAGTAATCATTAGTAGAATTTATTGCAGAACTATGTACAAGAGATTATTCAACTAAAGTAATAAAAAAGTATAATCACCCTATTACAAACTTGAACCGATAGTCGTAAACAGTTGGAAATACCTACTAGTAGGTTATGGAAGTCAGACGTCACAATGTTGAATTTCGTTGGCATCGTCGTTCAAGCGTAAATATTCATTACAACAGTGGACCCAATGAAGAGGGGGACCAATTCTGTGTGTGTGTGAGTGTGTGTGCACGTTGACCACCGACATCGTTATGCGGACTTAGGTTAGGGATCGAAAGACTGAGAGAGAAGGTGTAAAGCTTTGGAATATTGGTAATGTGCAAAAGAATGCGAAAAATCGAATTGTATACAGTTGTACATTTCGCCTGTATTATGTTTAATAAATGCAATATGCATTTGTGTGTGAACAAATATCGAATGTGTGCATGTGATTAGCTTATGGTTAAAGTGTGTTTAGTTTACAAGTAAAATTTGTAATTGTATAATTTCATATTATATTGTAAAATGGCGAGTTTATAAAATACGAATGTGAAATATTTATGTAAAAAAATTACCGTAACAAAAATATAACAACTGTTATGTATTATTGACGGATTGGGTTGTGCGAACAAAGTTTTTCAAGTACAATATTTAATAATAAAACTAAGAAAAAACATGTAGACTAATAATAATTATTAGAAACGCAAAATAGCAATTATATACCAAGGTTAAGAAGCAATTTTCATATCAGAGCTGTATTATTTCATCAGATGTAAAACATCAAAAAAAAAAAATTAGAGTACAAGCCTATAAAAGTCTTCTGAACCGTGGTTTGTATATAATTTTATTTACTACTTAATACAATTATTTCTATTATCTAACCATTTTTATATTAATAATATAGTAAAAAGTCTGATATGAAAGCTTGGTTTTAAATACAGGAAAATAAATGAATAATTTAAATTAACATTTTTTAAAAGAAAAATAGTTCTCCCTACATTTATTAATAACATAACGTAATTAATGTTATCAAAAAATGAAAATGGTCTCATTGCACAGAGCATTGTTAACTTAATCAATTAGTTAACTAGGCAACTAAATTGTCAACTGTTTTCAATATAATTTTGAAAATTATAGTCCTTTTTAAATTTGTTGATCGATTAGTTGGCAAGTTAACGAACTGATTAACTTACAAAGCATTTAACAATACTTTGCGCAACCGGGCTTTAAAGCTGTCAGATGAGTAAAATTCCAAATCAAGTTCAAAAGTAACAGAAACCAATTATTTCTATTATTTACTAGTAGAAAAGAAAAAATGAATATTAACCTATGTGAACAAAATTAATAAAAAAGAAGATCGCTTGAAATAAAATAAATAAAATATTTAATCAATTTTAAAATATATACAAATTTAACAAAATTATCACAAGATATGATTCTAAATTTAAGTTTGTTAATTACATGGTAAAATTGGCACATTTTAAAGTTAGCAGTAAATAAATTATTATTATTTTTATCAGTATTTTTCGCTTGAAATTAAATAAATAAAACATTTAGAAAGTGGCTATTTATACATACGGTATGTATACGCACAATTGGCTATTTATACATACTGAAAAAAAAATTGGCTATTTAGGGTAGGTTAGGTTAGTAGGTTGGTTCAGGTTTTTTTTTTTCAGTATGTATAAATAGCCAATTGTGCGTATACATACCGTATGTATAAATAGCCTCATCCAAATATTTAATAAATTTTTAAATTCATACAAGTTTTAAAAAATGATCACAAGATGTGATTGTGTTTGTTCATTACACGGTAAAATCAACACGAGAAACAATTTACGTCGTTTGTCGCGACGCGTGTACATTATGTCCGAGAATATAACTTTTAACTTATCGCGATGCGCCATTTATCACCCAACCAAACGTTGAACACGTGAAAACGAAACAAATGACTCGTCATGTACATTTGACGCTAGTCGAGGAAAACTTCAAACGTACATTAAACGCTTTGATATATGATTCAATTATAGCTTTTGACAAATAATTATGCAAAACAGGCGAAGATTTTTTTTTCTCCGATTTGCAAGCGCACGGTGCGGCTATTTGTCAAAAAGTTTTGTCGCTTTACTGAGAGACGATGAATACCTTTGAATAAGTAACGATTTGAAACTTAACTAAGGTTTAGTGGAAGTGTATATATACTTAGTTAATACAAGTATTTCGCGTTTATGTTAAGTCGTATATTATAAAATATAATATACCGTTTACAGAATGTATTATATTGTATCCATTATCGGGGTATTTTGATTGTGTATTGTACGAAGAATATATATATATATATATATATATATATATATATATATATATATATATATATATATATATATATATAATGCTGGAATTTTATTATTAATCTTATATTGGCATTAGATAGGTACAGAACTGAATAAAGATAAACCAGTGGCTGAACAAAATTGCACAAGTCTCCTGGCTAAAAACTCTTTGCATTAAGCTACTTCCTATATACAAGTATAAAAGTAATCATACTGTAGTCATTAAATATGTTGCAAGAATATTGAATAATCCGTATTTTTGCAAAATTACCAGTGGTCGCCCAGGACTTCGTGAAAGAGATAAGAGTTTTATGATAAAGTTGTTGAGATAACAAATTAATTGAAATTTTTAATTTTTCTTTTAGTTTGTGAATAATTATTCAGAAGAATATTGCAAATGATATTTTTATATTAATAATACAAAAAGATACGCATAACATTATATTTAAAAAAGTCAATATGTATGGTAGTTAATGTTGGGTTTGGTTGCAAAAGCATAAACGGAAAATGACTGCTGTGGAAATGAGATTTTTACGTGGGGTATCTGGTGTAAATAGGAGAGATCGGGTGCGAAATAGATTAGTGTATGATGAGTGTGAAATTGAAAAAAATGTTGTAGCAAAAGTTGATGTTAGTCAGTTAAGATAATTCGGACATATTGAGCAAATGTCTAATGAACGTTTGATTAAAAAAATTTATTTGAATGATTTTGATGGTATACGTTTGTGTGGACGTCCGATGAGTAGTTGGAGTGATATGATTGAGAGTGTTTTGCGTAAGCAAAAGTTTCCAAGTATATATAGGAATAAAAGAGCATGTATGAAAGGAATTATGAATGTGGATGAAACAAAAGTTGCTTGTTTAGATAGGAATGTTTGGAGGAGACTGATTTCGGGATGAAAAGAGTTTGTGCCACACCTTTTTGGGTATATGGCGTGATTGTGTATATTGATACTAAAAATAAACAAAATGATATTTTACTTTAGATTTTTGTCTGTCTTCACAAATAACTATATATTGAAACGAAGAAGTAATTTTAGGACGTTCTCCGCGCATATCATTTTGCAAAATCCAATAACAACACGAAAAATGTTTATAAAACATCCACGGTTAATTACATTTTAAACTTAAGACGCCCTGTATATATATTGCTTGTGTGTTGCACACACACACAGTCAGGTTATATTGATACCTAACCAATAAATTTTGACTGCATTTGTATGTGTGTGAGCATGCGTAAACGCGCGGCGCGTTTCGTATTACGGCCTGAGCCCATTGTTGGTCCGTATAATAAAAAGGTGACCATTGTTGGCAGAAAGTCCATAGTGTTGTATGACAAATCGGAGAGAATGAAGCACTTCGTCACAGTATTTGTTCAGAATTTTATATCCAGACAAAAATATAATTGATTCAGAAAGTCCGGAGGAACTCTACGAAATACTGTCACACTCTGTATATTCTGTATAATAACTCGCCAATACTGTTGGTTGGGTCTCTGCTATATTGCTATTATAGATGGCATTTGGTCAAGCAGTAGTTACGCTTATTTGTTCCTTCTTTCAGATTTTCATTTTTTTTTATTATTCTTCTTTATTTCGTTTATTTGTTTCTGTTATTCAACTTGTTCCTTCTTTTTTTCTCTCTCTGCAACTTTGTTTTGTTCTTTTGTTATTTACAAGGATTGCTTTTGTTTTTCGATTAGTTGTTGTTATACAGCATACAAAGAAAATATTTAGAAATAATTTTACAAATGACTTGTAGTTTTGACAACAAACATGCGCAGATCAAGTTCAGAACTTATATTGACATATTAATTTGTTTTACTAAACTTATATGGTAGAATTCTGTAACAAACCTGAAATATCTACTGCGTTTTCATATTTTCTATTCAATAAAGTTTGTAAGAGAAAATAACATATTCTATGGACCTAGGCAATTAAGCGTCTCATTGATTGTTCAATTAACAATTTAATTGGTTAGTTAATTCACTGATTCAGTTAATAACATTTTATACAACTGATCCTAAATGTTTTACTGACGTGTTTACATAGAATTATATTATCTACAATTGAATTATTATTAGCACGTAACGACATTGTGAAACTTAGGTACTTATCACATCAAAATCTGATTTAATTTATGATTTTTAAAATACAAAAGTCATACTCTTATATTATGATTATTTTAGATAAATATTGTAATCTTTCTGTAGTGCAGACAGTAATAAATCTTTATTTATATATAGTTTTATTTTATATTTAAGCTTCTATATTTTGATAACACAGTATATAATAGTGAATAAATTTTCTTAAATTGGTAAGTAAAGTAAACTAGAATAATTTTTCTATTAAATAGTGAGTCTATTGAGAACTTCTGGTGTAATAAAATAAAATAAAGTCCCGCTGTCAAGTCGGTACGTAACCATGCAGTTTGAATAATAAAATGTATAGCAAAGTTTATGAGAATAAAACGGCGCACATGAGATATGTAAAATCGTAACTCGAATACGTTTTGAACGAGTTTAGAATAATTCCTAACTATTTACTTTTGTAATATAAATATTTCTTGAGAAACCGCGTTTTATAGTAGTATATAATATGCCGTATATATATAATTTTTTTTATTATTTTAATTTATTATTAAATTGTGACAAAAAAATGTATTGTTTATAAAAATGAAAATATTATACAAGGTGTAACAGAATAACTATTCCTAATTTTCAGAAATGATAGAGGGCACGTAAAGAAACATTTTTTATTAATAAACTAGTGTTCGGAAATTTTGTTTTTTATTTTTTTTTTTTCGGCAGTCGATTGTACATCGTTACAACTTGTGTATCGAAAATAGTGGTCGTAACTTCGAACAATTTTTATAAAGTTTAATGCACTATTATTTCTAATAAAATGTTCCTTAAGTTAACTACTCTTTGATGTTGTAATAATTAAGATTGTTTTTAACGATATCTAGTGTATCTTGACACCGAGAAATTTTCGGACACTTGTTTATTAATAAAAAATGTTTCTCTAAGTGCACTCTATCATTTCTGAAAATTAGGAATAGTTATTCTGTTACATCCTGTATACATTCATTCAGTTGTACATTGATATAAAATTATATGTTATACAAATTAATTTAAACTATATTTAATTTTATTTGAATATCGTGAAAAACGGTAGAAAATATTTATTAAGATTTTAACAAAAAGTCAAAATTTCGTGAATTTAAAATTTTATATTAAAATATGTTATTGTTCAGCTATTCTAGAAAAATATATGCCTCTAATTTTTTGCAAGATACTCAATTTTGTGAATTTACAATAATTTGAGTTATATTAGCCTAAATAAAAATTTCTGCAAAAATTGTGCCTCAATATTAATTTTACCTATTTATGGAATAAGCTAGTTGACAATTATATATTATAATCCTAAAAAACAAAAAATTTCGACAAAAAAAAAATCTATATTTAAACACAAATTTTATACATCCAAAAAATAACAAAATTACATTGAATAGAAAAAAATATTTCAGAACTCATTATATTAAAATAAATATGCTTTAGGTTTATGTTCTGTTATATTTTAAAATTAAAATTCGACGTTTCCATATATTACGTTTATATCATCATTAGGAAACTAAATACAAATGAAATAATTAAAGAAATTGAAAAATTATATTTAATAAAAAAATCGTAAATTGCAAATATATAATCTAAACCAATAAACAAAAATAAATATTCATCATATCTCAGCTATATCAAATCCAATTCTAAGTGTAAACGAGCCTTTAGTTCGCGCTCTAGTACGTCAAGTGTTTGTGCATATACATATCTACTGTCTTTTTTTTCATTTGGTATTCGTATAAATTTCCCACGAATAGGTAATGTACAATAAATAAATCTTAAATCTCAAACATAACCTGTTATATAGTTATTTGATAACATTTTATTCATAACAAAAACTACTTGTCATTTGTTCAGACAACGCCTGCTTTGCGATTATACACATATGCGTGCATATGTAATCGACCTTGTGCTAGCTGAAACTAAAACGCATGCGCTAAACAAAGTGACATCTATTCTACAATTTTTGAAGTAAGTAAATTAGTCGATAATGTGGTTATCTCTAAATTTGTCAATATTTTTGCTATAAATATTAATTCAATTATTTTAATAATAAATTTCATCTATTTGCAGACTTTACAAGATATTTCTTAGAGAATATATACATAGAATATATTTATAGCCAAAAGTATGTGGACAAAAAACCTTCAATGAGAAATTGTAATTATTGATGAGCAAAAATTGTTTAAACATGTCTAGTTTTCATATACAAAAAATTCAAAAAGTTGAACTAAATGTAAAAAGGAAATTAAATTTGTAAATAAAAATTTAATTTGCTGACACACAGTCTAAACGCTTGACACATTTATAATTTGGTTTGGTCAAATTTTTGTGCTTGTGCGTAAAACTAAAACGGCAATCTGAATGAGACATAATAATAACATAGGAGTAATAAATAATCTTTTAATTTGTGTTTTTTTAGTAAGATATTCCCCTAATTAAATTATATATTTTAAACATTTTCGTATTAAATTCAAAAAATTTAACCTTATATCAAGCCTAATTTTTGTCCATATCTTCAGTAGCATATAAATCAAATTCTAACTACATAATTTAAAGTTTATATTAATTTTTCTTCTTTTGCATTTCTTTATTCTTAATTTTCACTTAAGTCAAAAATTACAGCTAAATTTAAATATGTTTAAAAATTTGTTTAATTCTGTTTATGCAAATCAAATATTAGTTCAATGATTGAGAATGTTCATTTAAATATTTTGGTATAGTTTAGAGTCATCATTGATTTACTATATCCCTATTATAAAAATGATTCGTCCACTAATCCTACTGATTATGAAACTTATTTTTTAAT
Organism: Clivina fossor; assembly: GCA_963966155.1. NCBI lineage: Eukaryota > Metazoa > Arthropoda > Insecta > Coleoptera > Carabidae > Clivina > Clivina fossor. The sequence continues at coordinate 4,847,482 of OZ014558.1, forward strand.
CCTAATTTTACAGCAATTTAATTTTAAAAATATTTGGTAAATTTGCTTAGTAGACTGATAGGGAAACCACTCTTATAATCTGGTGTACAAATTAATTAAAATCTATTAAAATATTAGTAAAAATTAAATAATGATTTTTTATAATCATATGTAAAATTTTCCGTAAAATCTCTATAATCTTAGTTATTTTGTATAAAATCAGTAAAATCAACGAAAAATTACTACAATCTCAACAATCATACTTAAAATTTGTACAATCTGATGTATAAAATATACTTATATTTTCTCTCTTTTCATATTTGACAAATCTGGTCAACCTAGTTAAATAATTATAATAATATTGAATAATCTATCGTCAAAAAAAAGTAATGTAAATTTACATTTTCTGTGACTGTAATTTTTTTATAAAAATGTAATATTACATAAATTATTATAGTACATATTATTAATGTTTTTTTACTATTAAAACCATGTAAAATTACATACAATAAAATTACATTTTTTACAGAGCGGAACCTTATTATAATTTACAAATTTCATCACCAAATTAATTAATGTAGCGCGTACCTGTAACCCTAACGAACAAGCCTTCCCTGTCTAAAATCAACTAATAATCCAACTATCAAATGCTCCACTCGAACAATCATTATTTCATAATAACAACAACCTTTAACCTAGATTCGTGCAAGCCGTCAAAAGACAAGTCATTTACGATTTACGCAACACATCTCCATCGACAATCCCACATTCATACTGTAAATAAATGTTCGGCAACGAAATGAAAGATATAACTATAGCCAACCCAGGCGGGTTCGGACTACTGCAACTGATTTACATCTGCGCCCGGTTAATTTGAAAGAGAGTGTGCCGCCGCCCGCCGGCGGTGAGCGTTAAGTAGCTGCCGCCACCGCAACGGCGGCACGGCGCAGCGCCGGCTGTTTCTATGTGTGTTTAAACACGGCCCCGGTAAATGGGCGTTGAAGTGCCGTGATGGCCCCGAGGAGACGCGAGCTTATGTTGAAGAAGTCTTTCGATTATTAACTGAGATTTTAGGTTTTACTTGATTCTGAGGTTTGCTTAAACACTTTAAAGTGTTCAATGTGGTTTTTTAATTGAATAACGAGAAAATGATACAAAATTATCGCGTTTTGAGATATTTCAGTGGTATTTAAAGATTTGACAGATTGTTTTAACTTGTAAATTAGTTTGTCGTTTATTTAACATAATTGGTATGAAATTATATTAAACTATTCGGAAACTAAATTATTAATATAATAATAATAACTAATTTCAATAGAAATTTGTTTTTTTTTAATATACGTACTATATTATCAAGCACAAATAAAAAGTATTAATCTTAAAATTATAATATCTGGTAACAGGGAAAATTTTATCTAATTTAATCGATAACATCTCATGATTTTCGAGATCCTTATTATAATTTTTATTATTTTTTTAAGCATACGTTTTCGAAGTTAATGCAAAATAACAATTTTGTTTAACTGAGCTCTTTGTTAATTATGAATTTATAACAAAATGTTTTATTTTCTTTGTTTGTTTTGAGTAAGCCAGTTTTATTTGAAATGATAAAACAAAACTGACTTTAATATTATTTGTTCAATGTTACTGATTACATTAGGTTGTGTGAATTAGACAAACATTGGCTTTTCTGTTTTATTTTGCCAAACAAACGTTAACTATACTTGAAGCGTACAATGAAACTAGAACACCTGTATGGGTATTTGTATGAGGTATTAATGAAATTTCAATTTTTTTCAATTATATTAACAATTTTACTTATGCTGTCTAAAGAAATAGATTTGTAAAAGGTTATTTCCACAATAATAATGAATTTTCACATTGTCAACCATAACGTTGGTGTTATTTTCAAATAACAGTTCTATATCGTTATTGTTTTGACAGTTTTTTTAACTAAAAATTTAAATTTCAATTATTTTATTAAATATTTATTGTTATTTCTTATACCACCTACATTTTACATTCTTTGTGTTTTTTTAAAAAAGAAGAAAGAAAATTTTTTAGTATTTTGTTGGATTTTCTTGTATTATTTTCTAAATAAAATTGCAGTCAATATACGCTTTTATATTTTAAAATATATACCTATAAAAAATCATCTTGATCTAATTTACATTAAAATAATGTTAATGCAAGAAAAATAAATAAATAATAATTCGCGGTAACTTGTACTACATTTTCTAAAGAGAGAAAATCTTTTAAAATAACGTCACAGTGCAATGAGGGAGGTACTGTCTATTTCTCATGCAAAATGCATAACTACATATGCAAGTTTGTTTCTAGGACAATAAATATTTCTGCAACACATGAGCATGAGCTATGACTGAAGATATTCTCGTCGTGAGGCCGCGTGAGTGGTTTCTCTTCTTACTCCTACCACCATGAATACATTACAAAACTATGATAAATTTTTGCTTCTCGACGTTACACAGAAAATATACAGTCAAATTATGGAAATTATTTATATTTGATCATTATTAAATAGGTACTGTAATAAATTACTAAAAATTATTCTGTTGTTTCTCAGAATATATGCTGGTCTATTAAATAATAGCAACGCGTTGTGGCTTTACTCAAATTGCTAGAATGTGTTGTTAGCGTTTTTGAAAGGATCACAACGTGAGGAAGCCTCATATCAATATTTATAGTTTATAAAAAAAATAACTATTTACTAACTTTAAAATTTAAAATATAACCAAAAATTTTCGACATTCTCTTAAAATGTTTTCTAAAAAAAATTTATTCCAAACATAATCTTTCTTATTATACAAACTAAAAACATTAATTTTATTTCATTCTTAAATCATATACATGTATTTAGGTACCTTTGAAAATTCCACATTCCATGAAAATAGTAGAAATATTCAAAACCACAATTTCTTCAAAATATTTGCAAAATAAACAAACAAATTTATTCTAAAACAGAAACAAACTCATACTTTATTATACATAAACGACTATAAAACTCAATTTATTTCATAAAATTACTCTGAATTCGTACTTTTCATAATTTTAGTACGTGACGAAGAATCATACGGTAAAGCAGGTACAAATAGAATAATTCAAAAATGAATTCAAAAATTGTCTTATTCTGGCTGCCGTTTTAGTTTTAGCTGTAAGCACAAACATAAAGCTCATTTTGTTACCTAGTAACTTGTCTCTATAGACTGTATTTACTGTAATGTCATGTAATTTTACTTGATGATGATGTATGTAGAGTACATTGAAACATCGATTATTAATAAAAATTAATACAGAACTATATCCTAAAGCCGTTTTATTTTAATATGAGTTCTGAAAGATTTTTTACAACGTTATTTCGTAGTTTTTCAGAATTCGATTAGAGCGTTATTGAAAATGTAAATATTATAGTGTTGTCTAAAACAAAATGCCTTTTTTACAAATTGTATATATTTATAAGGACTCATTTCGCTGAATGAACGCCATGTAGATTCAAAAATTATCAATCGTCTAGTAATTAGAACATAAATTTGTTAAGAGGTATAAATTAAATTATTAAAGCTATAAATATTTGAAAAATATAAATAAGAAAATTCTATCCACATTCATTTTTTATTTTTTGTAACTGTACACACAATATCTTTTCTCTTTTTAAGTCAAACTACATTGAAAACATACGAGGCATGCCAAGTAGCTATCATGTAGGTATAATACTCTTAATATAAACGTATACATACATATATACGAATGTAGCCAGAATGTAGCAACAGACAGAAGTTGAGGTTATGTTATGTAGGAGATCTAAGTGAAATAAAAGATGCACGTGGAAAAGGGCAAATAGAGTTCTTTGACTCTACATAGATTTTGTTTCTGTTTCTGACTTCCGTTAAATAACTTTTGAAATATTTAAAATATTTCTTTGCAAACTTTGATACAGATGTTACATATAATATATTAGTAATTTTAAAGTGCAAAAAGGTAAGAAAAGACAAAATTATCTGTATAAGGATACAGAACTGTTTAGAAACTACAGACTTTTTACTTCAACGCATTTTTTTCTTTTTTCAATAACTACATACAACTGATTAGTTTAAGCAACTTCCCATGAGAAATCCAGTAAAACACTAAAATATTACAAAGACATTAGAATTTTTTTGTGTAATAACTTCGCAAATTAATAATATTTAACATTAATAACGGTAAATTTTCAGCAGAGAAATCTTCAAAATTTTAAAAATAATTCAATGCGTATTATAATCACATTACAGTATTTCTCACGACGTTTCCACGTTAGTAACAATTCATTTTATTATATTTCATTTCATTACAAATGCATTTATTTCCTAGACAGCAGCCATGATAGATATTCTATTGTTTCTGCCACAACCTCCTAGATTTCGCTGCTAATCTATTCCCCCCTCAGTACCTCTTAAACACTTACTTATAATAGGCGAATAATAGAATTTGTCTTACAAACTATATGTTTTTCACCGTTTTATTTAAAATGATATTATACTCGAATTAGTCGTACAGCAAGTCATGACTGTTTAACTAAGAAATTTATTCCTATTTTAAAATACATTTACACATCATATGTCTTCTTTATCTTGAGTATATAATGTTTTATTCTGTTACCTGTAAATTATTGTATATTATTCTGTGTATGTATTCATGATAATGTAATTTCTAAGTCTGAGAATGTTTCGTTGTCGTGGTTCTTTTGTTTTTTTTTTTGACAAATTATTGTCTATGAAACAGTTGAATAATGGTTATTTGATGGATTGCTGGTAGTAAATTAAAGAAATAAATTGCTAACTGAATATTAAATATATAGTAATAATTATAAATCTTCAAATAAAACTGTTATATTATAATTAAAATATAACCTACATATATTTAATGATAATTTATTTCAGTATTACGTAAATTATATTTTATGTTAGACAATAATTTTCTGAATTTAATGATATAAAATATAATATTTAGTTTGTAAAACTATGTAATTAAGCATTATTCCTGTTTAATTTCCTAATAAATAAATAAATAATTTATCATATTTTTGCATAGAATTTATTTAAATAAAAAATATTATATGATCTACGCCGACTTTTATATAAAAACTTCGTTTTAAAAATAACAAATTAAAAACTGTAAAATTAACAATAAATATAAAATTTTCCAGTGAAATTTTAAACTCATCAATATACGGAAAAATAAATCTCTGCCTTTCAGAATGAAGCTATGAATATTTATCTAGCATCATTTTACGCAATGTCGCCGCCTATGTACATATAATTACAAAAATTAGTCACTGTGAATTCCGCAATTCTATACGTATTATAATATGTATGAATGTACCTATTCACCAGATGACCATATTTATATATATATATATATATACATGCGAATTACTTTTTTATTACATACGTATTTCGTTTACAATACATTTCTGCTTATTTGATAATTTGTTCTAGTTAATAAGATGTTCAAATGAGAATATATACTATTGTACATGGTAATTTTTATTTTTAAAAATAAAATTGTTGTCTGGGGTTGTAATTGTGAAATGGCCGACTGAAGATGCCGAGTCGTAGCGGCGCCAAAAAGCAAATAATATTTGTTTTATTAAAAATTAGAAATTATTGTTCATATTATTTTCCTGAACAAAACATAACAAAAAAAAAAGAAAAATAATTATAGGTAAAGTATACGTTTCTTGTCGTTTCGACGACATATTTCGGGATAGTTTTATTTTTATTAAATTGTTCATAGTTCAAATGAGTTTGACACCCCCAATTTGCAGTATACAAACAGCGTGATTCAAGTTACAAGTTCGGACTTATAATCAAACGCTAATTCGACTTCAATACAAGCTGAACTTAAAATTAACTTCGATTCAAGCCATCGAAAGTTTCAAATCCAAGCAGGGGAATAGTGCAAACTGGGCTTGACCCCATAACGGTACTAGGGTCATCTTTGGCGCTGTCAAGTCAGGCGACTGTTGAAGAACATCACATTACTGCAAACACGAACCTATAGTATGAAGCTTCTTCATTTGGACATTTGTGAAACAATTGAAGTTGACTTTTGTTGTTATTAGAAATATTTGATAACAAATAGTAGCTCCATTAAATTTAAATCTTTACTAGAATGTTTAAAAATAATTTTTTTCTCTATTTTACTAGTAACAAAATAGAAATCGGCCAATTTTAAATTTTTGTGAATTGTACAAAAACGACTAGAACAATTTCAGATCAATTTGCACCTACAAGCTTTCTTCATATTACAATTAAATATTTTATAACCAATGTTCAAATAATGTTCTTGAGTTATAATCATCAAAATATAATATAAGACAAATACAAATACAAATGAAAGTATATGTTATGAAAACGTATTCTTTTAGTTGTACATAAAAAGTATATTAAATATTTCTGCTTGTTAATAATTGAATATAAATATTTGAAGTGGTTGAGATTGTTTCGCAATGAATGAAATGAAAATTGATGGGTGAGTGATGTTGATGAACGACAAGAGAATTAATTAGAGTGCCAATTCGTGAACGTTTCGAAATAGCAGTTCAGATTAGATTGTCGGTTACTCGAATTCTTGCACGATTGATTCGTGAGTAATTTTCGATTCGATTTGGTTAGGTAATTAATGTTAGAATTAGTGGAACGCTATGAATGTTTCTTTTCGTTTTTTTTTTCTAATAAGAATTTAAATATATTTTATTTGTAATGCAATTTAGTAAAATTAATTACATACTACAAATTTAAAAACAATACACGATTCTGAATTATTGATAAGAATTACTAGAACAAACGAAAAAGAAAAAAGAAACAGATAGAAGAAATACTACTATTTCTTCTATAAAATTTGGTTTCCATTAATTAAAAATCTATAAATTGTACGATCTAGTTACTTATTTGCTATATATACCTAGTGACTTGTTTCTACGTTCTGTTATTTACTGTAATGTCATTTATATCATTTATCCTGATGAAGACGGACGATAAGTTTCGTCGAAACGTCGATTTTAAATAAATATTAATACAGAACTTTAATCTAAAGTAGTTAAATTAATAAAACTTTACTTTTTGAAAACATTTGTTAACAAGTTTTGCAAACAAATATTTTTGTTTTTCGCAAAGTATACTTTCACTGATAATTCTAATCAAAATTTATCACAAATCTATCAGAACAACAAAACAATTTTTTTTTTTCAAAACAATAACGATAATGATAAGTTTCGTTTTTAATACAATTTTGCGGCCAGAGTTCAGAATTCTAATAGCAAAAGAATTATGACTATAGAAAGCAAAACAAAACAAAAAAGATGGGCGTGTACCCAATCGAAAACCTAATCAAATTAAAAATATACTCACTGGAAAATATATTGTTGTTTTGGTCGGAATGCTGCGACCATAGCTGGAAGAAAGGCGGATTGGAACTCACCAAACGAACCTAAAAGAAAAGAAACCAATTACTTATAACGGATAATTACAATTTGCGAAAGATTCTTTTTTGTATTTTTTCATTTTTATTTTCTCTATCTATTACTCCTATTTCTTTTACAAGGAAATAAATTGGAATAAACCACTTATTATGAAAAAATATTTTTTTAAAAAAATTATTTATTAAATAATAATTTTGTTACTGCATATATATTTTTAAAGATTAACATTAAATAAGTTATATACATAATAAGTGTTATTTATATATTTCATCATTTAATTTCCGTAATTCCTAAGCGGAATATGAGGCCATTTGCTCATAAAACAAATCACATAGTTAAAAAAATACTTGTATTAATAGTAAAAAGAAAACAGAAGCTAGATAGATTTTTAAATTACAGGAATTTATATTTATTTTCAAATTATCAGAATTATATTAAAAGCAATAAACAAGTCATTTCAAAATTTATTAACAATAATTTCTATTTTTAACAGAAATTTGTGAAAAATCAAATAAACAGTTATTTTATAATTGTACGTCATCAGTTATTATATGTCTACTGTAAAAGTTATAACTACATTTCTAGTTTCGAGAACGCTGAGAACAGTGAGTAAATATTTTTGAAATATCTTACACGATAGATAATTTATAACAAACAGTATTAGAACCGTTTTAAAACTGTTCTAGAAATTCTATTTCATTCTTTCAAACTTATTTTAGACATGAACTTAATAATAAATACTATGCTCTAATAATATTAGACATTTATTAATTTTAATATGTAATTCTAACAGACAGTTAAAATGTTCTCATGAGCAAGGTGCAAGAAAAGAAAAATATTTTTATATCAGTGTAAATATCATTTAAAAATTACAACAGTTTTTTTTATGTATAATGAAAGTAATTTTCAATATACAAGTATATCAATATCAATAATAATAAATATTACTCCTATATTATTTTGTACATTTATCTAATAATAACAAGATCTCAAATTATACCATCGAAATAATGGATACTGTTTTATTTATATTATGATTTTCTAAAAACTATGGATTTAGTTTGCAAACTGTACTTTTCTTTTGCATAATTAATACCAGCTTTATACTCGTAAATTTTTGTTAACTATGTAAATATTTGATCACGGAATCAAAATATCTTAAATATATTAAATTATTGATAATTTCACGATATGACACATACTTTTTCCACTATACCGAAATTATTTACCTCTAAACATTTCTATTCTCACAACTTGGAAACATTCGCTCACGCAAAACACTCTCAATCATATCACATCTATACCCATCAATACAATATTTAAAGTTTTTGAAATAAAAATAAAATTTTAAAAAACAAAAGAAAATTATTATATTGGACAAATCTTTCATTTAAGTTTATGCATTATATCTTGTAAACAGTTATAAATCTGTGTTTTCACATTTCACTAGCTTTCAATCAAAATAAAAATAAAGTTTAAAGTATTTTAGTAATTTAAAACTAGTGAAACAAAAAATACACCACTAAATATTTTAACTATTACATAATTATTCCTATATATTTACAAAACAAAACAAACAAATATTCTCTTCCTTATTATACTATCTTTACAAGTAAAATTTTTATAAATCTAACCTAAGCAACTATTAACATAATCTCGCAAAAAAATGAAAATAATCAAAGCAAAACATCACATATATCCCGCAAAGAGGATAGCGCGATTACATGGTTCATTTACCCAAACCGTATGGTGTGCAAGGTGGTTTTGAAGACAAGCCAACCACAATCCGATGTTGTGGTCACCGGTCGGTCGGCGGTGCTGTCCGATCAAGCGGAATAAACATTTAACTTCGGATTTTAACTTTTAAAAGCAAGCTAGATTAAGGTTGGAACACGGAAAAAAGATATAAGGCCGTAGAGGTAGTGGCCCCGTTTAATTTACCGAATGATTGCACTTCGGAACTCGTTGTGGTTTATTAATATATATGTATGAAGTTGTAGTTTATTTGGTAGCCAATGACTGGTTTGGCTTGCTGTGAGAATATATTAATTAGTTTGTGAAGTGAACGATTTCAATTTGAAATTATAGGTGGACGGGGTGGAACACTGTCGAATTTTTAGAAAATTTTTAGTTGGAAAGTTCTTAATGTGAGTAATTTTGTTTTTACTGGGTTATTTCGAATTAAAGTTCAGAATTTTAAATTTGGTATGGTATATAATTTTGTTGTTTGTTTTATTAGCAATTTTTAAATATGCCAAGTGAAACTTAGGAATAATAGATTCTTATTTTTTTTTTTGCAAATAAGTTGTAACTAAAAAAACTTTAGGATTAAATAAATAAATATAAATAAATAAATAAATAAATGATTTATTGCCCAACAGATAAATCCATTAACAGGACAAATACAGTAGTATACAATAATAAACATTTAACATAAGACAAAATATTAGTATTTAGAAATTAACTGAACTTAATATGTAATTTAGGGAATTGCATTAAGTTCCATATATATTTTATTTAAAAAATCGACGTTTCGGTATACTTTACGTATAGTTTTTTAGAAGTTAATCCTAAAGTTTTTTTATTTTAATATAATAATTAAGAACGATGGAGGGGATGAACCAGTCAGAATTGATCAATGGCATAGCGAAACCTATAACGGAAACTGAAGGTACAGTCCTATTGGAAAGGCTAGACCATCCAATTATTTACCACCAAGATAAATTCGTATAGTGTAAAAAATAATATAATTGTACTTAAAATCTTGACTAATTAGAATACCATATGAAACAAGAGATAGATTTTTGTAACAATTAAATAGAAATGTGACTCAAACTCACATTAACAGCAACCTGAACAATTTACAACAAAGAAAAGCGCCAGCAATCGTGTTCGACAAAACAAAAAGCAACAAGTTTAATAAGACATTGGCTTGTTTCCAATCCGAAGAAGCGCGCACGGCCAGAAAAGCCATGCTGGTCGGAGCACTCTGGTCTAAGCAAATTGATTACGATTGGTAACTTCGTAGTGGATTTGATGGGTCATCAGTCAATGCCGGCACGAGAGCAGATCTTTATCGCTGTCTGATCAATCATCGGAACCGAAGAAGGGTTGCAGCAGCACGCCACACGAAATCGTCTTTTTCACAGACAACTCGCCAGCGCACAAAAGGTTACCGAACTCAAATTGAAGCAGGAGCACGGTGTGCAAAATGGATCTAAGTTATCTTTCATTTCAACTGGATTTGATATGTTCAATGTCGATTAAAATACATAATAAATAAATAATAAAAGATTGTTGGAGTTTTTCTATTGTTACCAATGCCAACTACGTTTTTATTAGTTGGAATAAATAATGGATGCTTCGAAGATAAAAGTTATTAGTACTAACAACATTTAATATTAATAATAATAATAATAACTCATGGTAATGTAGACAATTGAACAACACTAATTAAAAATAATAATAAAGAAAGATTTTAAATTACATTATGATCTACTGTAACAAAAATTTACTAAATCACTAAATTGATTAAAAGTAAAGCTAAATACGTATTTGAAAAGCTAAGTTTCCATCAATAGTAGCAAATTAATTAATTAATTAATTAATTAATTTCATGTTAATGCTTAATTTATTAATTTGCTATTGATGATGGAAACTTAGCTTCCGAAATGCGTATTAGCGTTACTTTTAATTAATTCTGTGGTTTTGGGAATCATCTAAAAAATTGTGTTTAAAGAAAATGATGTAAATAATTTCTAATTTATTTATGTTATCAATTTTTATGAAATAGAAAATTGTACTTTTTAATCTGGCATTAATATAATTTCAAAATAATTATAATATGAAAAATGAAGGCATATAATGTTAAATTTGGTCATGTTGCTATACTGACGGCTTACTTGTTTGAAATGCAATTTTATTATTGACCACAAACTATACGCATTGCTCTAGCAATTTTTCATTTCTCCAATAGTATACAATGTAATACATTTACTAACCAATAACAAGTTTATAAGATACACATTATATTATAGTACGAAAAAATAATTTTTAGTACTTACACTATCGCTTTTCGAAATAAAATAAAAATTAAATGACTTTGTGCGGGAACTCATAGAAGTATACAAACAGAATTGCTTTGAAAACTATTTTGTTTTAGATAAAATTGCATACCTACAGACATCATTTTAAAAATATTTGAAATATATTCTAGAAACCACAAAATGTGTGTATTCACTAATAATTTTACACAAAAACAATTTTAAATAATATAAAATATAAAAATTATAATAATAATAATAAAAAAATTACAAACTTAAAGATCTATTCGTTCTGTTCAACTGGTACCGATGTGTAGGCAGAAGCAGTACGTACAAAACGTTATAATAATTGAGTCTGTCTTTTATTTCTTATTCTAAACGAGTTTATGTTTCATTTCTACGTTTACCGATCATTTATTATATAGATTACAAAAGACTGAAGATGTAAACAAGCCTTTTCTCAACTTACTGTATTAGTTTTCTTCTTACCAACTCTATATAGGTATAGGTAGTTATACCCATTGGACGTTTTGTATTTCATGTACACCGCATGGCTTGGAAGGTTATAATCTATTAAGTTTAATAATATACATATGTTATTATTGTTATATTATCTATTGATATGTAAAACTATAATATGACTGTAGAGAATGTCTATAATGTGCTTATGAATTTGTATTATTTGTTTTATGCTTTTGTTCATGTAAGTTTATTTATAGTTATTTATATTTTTTGTGAAATGTAATTATATGTATTTTTTTCTACTCTTGTTGAATAATATGATTTTATAACAAATGTACCAAACTTTAACGGTTTGTTAGACAGGACATTTCGAGTGAAAAATATTATATGAACACTAGCTGGCCCGGCAAACGTTGTCTTGCCTTTATTTTAATGTGTATATTAAATTTTTTATGAATTTTTTTTGTATTACAAAAACACATCAATTACATTTCTCATATTATAATTATTTTCAATTTATTTGGAATCAATTTCTTTCACACTTTTCTATATTTTTCCTGGGGCCCCCTCGGTGGGGGGGGGGCTACACCCCCCAGGGCCCTAGAATCCTTTGCGGGAGTGTACTCAACAGCTTTCCAAAGTTACAAATTTATTTATTTATTTATTTATTTTAATTTTATTGAGTTTGGCTAAACGGAACCCCATTGATCAGCTATCGACCGGGGTTAAAAAATATAAAATGCTATTAAAAATTAGGGGTTGGTGGTAGGAGGGTAAAAATTTAGGACTAAATGTATTTTTTAATGGCACACCATAAAAAATAACCAAAAAAAAATTTGTCCAAAAAATGAAAAAAAATTTTTTAGGGTGAGCCACCCTTAACACTTAGGGGTATAAAAATTAGTTATAAACCTATTCTCATACCTACTGAATATACATATAAAATTTTATCAAAATCGGTCAAGCCGTTTCGGAGGAGTATAAATACTAAAATTGTGACACAAGAATTTTATATATTAGATAGGTCCTATTCTATCTAGTTATGTAATTATAAGAAATTAAAGTTTTGTTAGTGCCATAGTAAATTTGCGAGTTTAATAACATTTTCAATAAATTTATTATAAAAAATCACTAACTCATGTGGCCAATTTTATTTGTGAGGCCCTGTCTGTCCCGCGTTTAATCCACTGGTTATAAAAGAAACAAAAATAATATTACCAAATAATAATAACAAGAAGTAATCAACTGTAAAATAGCAAACCATTATAATTTTTTAATAAAATTTCTGTACAACTTTAAAGTCTACGATATATTATAAAAATTATCATTTCTTTGTTATTATTCTAGATTTATATTCTATCATAAGATATAATTTTTTGTTTTTACATTAACAAATATTTTAATTACAGAAAAATAAAATGCATATAGCTATAATCGGAGCAGGAGCTGCAGGTCTGGCATCAGCTCGCTATGCAGTCGATACAAATTTTAATTTCACCTGCGAAGTTTTCGAGCAAAATGATGCATTTGGTGGTACATGGATTTACACGGATCAAACAGGTTTCGACGAATATGACATTCCAATACATACTTCAATGTACAAAGGTCTTGTGTAAGTGTTAAATTAATGTGTAAGCTATAAGGTAAAAGTTTATAATAATAACAAGTTGGTTTTGTTTTATGTGCAAACGTCAGATCAGTATAATAGATACTTTAAAGTTTTGTGTAAGTTAAAGGTTAGCTGTTTCTAATTTCTCACTTATTTGTCAAGGACTTATAATTTTAATTTGAGAAATACAAGTAATTGAATAATCATAATATGGAAAATTAGATAACATATTGCATTAAATGCCAGTTACATAAAACTCGGTTAATTTTAATCATGATTAACCATGTAATTTGATTGTTAATTATTGTCGAAGCACCTCACTGATTAGACACTTGATAAGTTAAGAGGAGACATCATACTGATACTTTCGAAAAATCAAATTTTTTGGAATTTTCTGAAAGTTTATAGTATGTAGATGTTAAAACGGGTTTTCGAAATTTGAACTATTGGCAGAGTTAAAGTAATCAATACAGAGTTGTTTCAGAGCAGGTACAATGTACATTTTTGTCACAGTAAAAAACTAACTTCAAATTTTAAACACGTTTTTCTCGAAAACATATTTTTCAACTTTGTTCCACCGAGATCTCGGAAACTATCCATCCGATTTACTTCGGTTTAAAACGTAATTATAGAGAATTAAATTCTCTAAAAATGATGCTACTGATATTTCTTTTTTTTATACGCTTTAAAAGTAGATAAAAAAGCTATATACGATTTTAAAAGCTAAGCTTTCATCATCAGTTTGCAAAAAATAAGCTAAAGTTACACAAATACTCAACTTACCCAGTGGTCAAAGATTAACTTTTCGTAACAGTAAGATCATTTTTTAACTTATTAATATTATGACTTCCCGGTCAATAGATTGAGTAATTTTTGATCACTGATTAAGATTTTTAGCTTTATCTTTTACTACTGATGTTGAAATTTTAGCTTTCGAAATACGTATATAGTTTTTTAAATTATTATTTGTGGTTTGAGGGGAAATTATTTTATTTTATTAAGATAGTAAGATCATATTTTTATTTTTTTAAATTACATAGACTACTAGAATTTACGAATATTATTATTACAGAACAAATTTACCAAAAGAAATAATGAATTTTCCCGATTTTAAATTTCCGGATTACGAAAAATCATATATAACTCAGGAACAAGTTTTAAAATATCTTCAAGATTACGCCAACCATTATAACATAGTACAATACATCAAAGTAATTATTATAATAATTTAATTATCCAAAATTATTAACTACATACATTAATTGAGTGAATTTTTACATCTAGTTTCGTCATATCATAACTCAAGTTCATCCGATAGCAAATAACAAATGGAAAGTGAGTGGAACTAATTTACGAACAAAAACAAAATTTGAAAAAGAATTTGATGCCGTAATGATTTGCAATGGACATTATAGTAAAGCAATTATACCAAATATACGCGGACAAGATTTATTGGAAGGAGTTAAAATACATAGTCACGATTATCGTACAGTAGATGTGTTTAAAAACAAAACTGTTCTTGTTATTGGAGCTGGTCCTTCAGGATTAGATATTGTTTATAAATTGGTCAATCATTCAGCAAAAGTAACACAGATTTTAAAATAAAACACGGCTTTAGGTTATTGTCCTGTAAATATAAGATGTACGTTGAGTTCGTCAAAACGTCTATTATTACATATATACACAAACACCATATATGCAAAAGGGTGTGGCACAAACTCTTTCCACTATCCTGAAATCAGTTTCCTCCAAACATTCCTATTCCGACAAGCAACTCATATGTACATGCTCTTCTATTCCTACTACTTGGAAACTTCCGCTCACGCAAAACACTTTCAATCCTACCAATAAATAAATAATAATACAGAATTATAACCTGAAGCCGTTTTATTTTAATATGAGTTGTGAAATATTTTTTTTTATTATGTTAAAAAGATTTTGGTTTTGTTTTTAATATTATCACTATTTCAGTGTTATTGTATTTCAGATTTTGTTAAGTCATAGAAAAAAACAACTGCCGTTTAAATTTACAGAAAATGTAATTATGAAACCGGAAACTACACATTTTACTAAAAATGAAGTATTTTTCAAAGATGGAACTCATGATATTGTTGACGCAGTTATTTATTGTACAGGTAAAAATATACAGTATGGTGCAAAAAAACCGAAAATATTAAATATTTATATTGTGTTATAAATTTGTAGAGGTAAATTTTTCGGAGATTTTATTATAAGTTTCACTAAAAAGTTTATTTCAAAAAAATATATACATTAGGTACTGTACGTATATACTCCACGGCAACTTTTAATCTACACTGTAAAAAAAATTGGTAATTTTTTTGTCGTAACGACAAATCATCTAGAAATGTTAGACTGTTACCTGTAATTGTTTATAATAAGTCGTTATCGAGTGAAAAAACTTTACATATTTAGTTTAAAAAAATGATACCACCCGATTGAAAATGTTTCTGTGAACGATTAATTGCTCACAATCGACATGTTGAGCATCCCTGATGTACAGAGTAAAAATGAAATCAATTTAATCAATTATTATATCAAGAAAAAACTTACAGGTTACGAATACAGTTTCCCGTTTCTAAGCCACGAATGTGATATTGAAGTTGTTAATAATTTTATTCAATATTTATATAAGCAAATCATAAACATACAACACCCAACAATGGCTTTTATTGGTATACCATTTACTGTTGTACCATTTCCAATGTTTGATTATCAGGTAAAGGAAAAATCTATAAACATTTACAAATATCTCATTTATTTTGTATATGTACCGGGTGTAGTACACAGCACGGTAAATTCAACTACTATTGGAATTAAATACAAACATTTATTAAATTAGAATTACTTCATCTTTGACTGATATCAGTTTTGATCTGAAATATAAATTAGAAACACTTTTATATCTAATAATAACAAATTTTTTTGTGAGTTCTGAAAGATTTATTTACTAAGTTTATTAAGATTTAGCGAAATTGGTTTTCTGCATCTATAAACAATAAATTTAACTCATTTTTACAAAATTTCCTTTTTTTATTTATCTAGCCTATAAGATACTATATAAATTTGACGCATAATTTCATATCTATTATAATTTCATTACATATTAAAAAATTATAAACATGGTAAATAATTTTCTTTTCCAGGTGAGATTATTTTACAAACATTTAAAAGGTACAATACAATTACCTGGTAAAGCTGACATGAAATTAGATATTGAAAAGAATCTAGAAGCACGTAAGGCTAAAGGTTATTCAGAAAAAGAAGGACATAAGCTTGGAAATGATTTTCAAGAGTCTTACTTTTTGGATTTAGCGAATACTGCAAAAGTTGATCCAATGCCGTCTGTGTTCTTCAAGATTTATGGCGATGGTCGTTTGAATCTAGCCAGAGATACCATTTATAAAATCATTGATACTAATACGTTTACAAAACGTAAAATTTAGTAAAACAATTTATTTTTATACCGAATTATGTATAATAGTTTAAAAAAATTATGAAATAAAAACGCATTTATAAATATTACTCTTGTTCTTATCTTAATATTTTTTTGTTTATTTCTTCATATTTCATAATTATATATTTTATATATTTCATAATTAAAATGCAATAATACTAGATATAACTATAAAGGTTTATTTTAAAAAATATACTTTAGTTAGGATGGTTCCACTTTCATTTACTTATGTAGTTTAGATAATGCATATTTATCTTATCAAAAATTATATTTATTTTTATATAAAAAATTACTAAAGAAAAGATGCATTTACGAAATACGGGGAATAACCGTTAATAAACAAATCTAGCCTTGACTTTTAATTTTGCTACTACTTTCCTTGATCAGTAGCGGCGAGTTAATATACTACTAAAATAAAAAAGCTTTAGGTTCAAGTTCTGTATCATTTTTAATTAAAATTTCACTTGTCGATTCGATATACTACATGTATATGTCATTTGTACATTTTTTCCTGATGATTATATACAAGTATGTACAGTATATCTATAGGTCGAATTTTAATTAAAAATTATACAGAACTATGTCTTTACTATGTCAATATAAATCAACCAAAAATAATAATTAAAATGATACCAAATTTCTATCAAAAAAGTTAAAACGGAATTATGTTTTTTTTATGTTAAAAATAAAACCTACAAATTTAAAAAAAATACTCCAAAACTGTTCATGTAGTTACAAAATGGAAGTATTATTTTTTATTTAAATTTCTGTTTATTCTAAACTTACTGTTATCTTATGTAAATAATGTGTATTTTTAGAATTGCTTTTTTCCACGTTATTTTTAAATGAAAACTTATAACTAAATTTATATATAAACGTTGATAATTTTTTTTTTGTTAAAAATATTAAATACAATAATACAAAAATAAAACGGCTTTAGGATTTAGTTTTGTATTAATTTTTAAAAATAATTGACGTTTCGATGTAGTAAAATACTAAAAACAAATTATGTACATAGTATGTTGTATTAATTGTAATAATTCGTACTAATATTGTTAAAAATATTTCTGTTTAAGGCCTGTCTTAGTCATAAATGCTATGTTCATTATACATAGTTACGTACAAGAAAAATAGATATGATTAGCAAATATTAAATAAGATTTACAAATTATAACCGTTCAAAACAGACATAAAATCTAAATATAATTAAAAAAGTAACTCTATAAAATTTTACAAATAATAATAAATAATAAACTATTTTGTATGAAAATAATTTTTTTCTAACGACGCTACTGCATAATATTCACCATATGACTCATATAAGCTACTCACAGCGTTTAATATTAGATAGAATTAAATCCACACCTACTCTATATACTCTACAAGTCTACATACAACTACAAAACCATCCTCTTCTGTATAAACATTTGTATTTTTTATATTTGCCGCGGCAGTTCATTTTCAAAAACGCAATTCATTTCTAAATTTAAACGTTATGCATATAGCAATAGTAGGTGCTGGTGTATCGGGCTTAGCGGCCGCTCGACATATATTCGAACAAAAAACTCATTTCTCTTGCGAAATTTTTGAGAGAAATGCAGATTTGGGTGGTACATGGTATTATACGGAAGAAGCAGGGGTTGATCAATATGGATTTCCAGTGTATGCCTCGATGTATGCCGGATTACAGTAAGTTGAAATTTTCTTAAATATATCAATGTTTCATAGTTGTTATTTATGTTGATGTATATTTTCGTTCAAGGTTATAATTGTATTATACGTTTATTGGTTTATTGTTTTTATTTAATGCAGATTACAGTGGCGTTTCTATGTTTATTTTATTAATCAGACCAGTTTCATAATAAGACCTCTTATTAAAGTCAATTTAAGCTGACAAAAAAAGCATTGTTTTATTGGCAACAACAAATAATTATCCTGTTAGAAGTTTGAAAAATTGACAAGAAACATAGGCTTTTGTTTATGAAAAAAGTGCTGTTATTATTCACTTTAAAATAAATTTTTATTTCTACCTCTTATCAAATATAAACAATATTTTATAGCTAATAATATTAAATTCAAATAAATCTGATAAAAATCGCTTAATAAGTAATTTAAAATAAACTTCAACACTAATTTTGACAAAAATCCCTTTTAAAAGTGAGCTGAGAAGACAGTTACTTTGCCAGTATAATTTAAAATTGATTTTGTTTTTGTCTGCTTAAAGTTGATTTTAGTTAAAAGTGTTTATTATAAAACCGATCGTTAAATAATTGAATTAATAATAATAAATAGATAATAACATCTTTAAAAGTCTCCTTTTTACCAGATGTGTTACCTCTAAAATAATTTGTGTATTGTTTCTATAGACGTTTCGATTTTTATGTAATTAATTAGTTAATTAATTCTGTGATTTTATAATTTTCTGTTTTTTGTACATATACATATTTTTTGTTGTCGCCTTATAATTGCGCTTCTGTCTGTTAGACGCATGTACTAAATAAATATAATATTGATGGGTATCTAATGAGTAAGTAGATTCGCATGGTGGAAATATATATATATATATATATATATATATATATATATATATATATATATATATATATAAGTTAAATTTCGTTATTTATAAGTAGCGTTTATAAAAAATGTTTATTTTTTAAAATACAACAATTAAGAGATTTTTTATTAGAAAATAACACAATATGTTAATACAGAATATTTATTTTATAATTATCTTTATTAACTTATTTTATTAATATTATTTGTTTATTTTATTCGAAATTATATGTTTTATAACAATATTTATAATTAGGTATTTATTATTCGAAGATTCATCTGACTAACTTAATAAAAAACATTAAAGTTCTATCTAGCGCCAAGCGCGTTATGTAACCATGGGAGTCATGTTATCGGCGATTCAGCAGTTTTACGTGGGAACTCGTTCTGTAACTTATATATTCATTATAAACCTGACTCCACTTTACATAAAAATATTTCGTATAAAACAAAAAGAAAACTTTAAAATAATATATCTCAAAACTCAAAAATATATTTAGGCTCAGATTATGAAACTTTAAAATAAAATAAAAATTATTATATTTTCAAAAAATACTTAATTTTTATAAACGCATTACAAAACTAAAAACAAAATAATATTTAAAAAATCCATTTTTCCAATGACATCTAAGAATGGACCCCAGTGAAGCAAAATCATGCTGCTCCACTGCTCCAAGTTCCAACTCCAAAGCCCTGCTTAGGTGACAAATATTTTCAAATTATAAGAATAAAAAAAGCATATATGAGAAGTATGATAAATGTGAACATCATTTGTAAATAATAAGTAATAGACGGAATTCAGTCAGTTATACGAGTATATTTTCATTATCTTCTATGTCAACATTTCGGCAATCACCATTGTCTTCTTCAGGGCTAGCAGAATATATTTAGTTGATGTTTAACTGAATATGTTTATAGATGGTTCTTGTACGTCAATGCACTGAGAAAAATAGATATTTAACAAATTGTATAATAATAAGTAGATATTTATTTGAAATATACGAGTATGTTTACTGTATTCACAAATTTATACATTTTTAAAATCTACTCTCATATATATTTTAATACTATATTAAGAATTAAGACTGTAATACTATATACAAATTGATGGTATTAAATTTTTGTTTTTATTATATTTATAGTTAATTTTTAAATATACTTATTTTGTTATTTTTAATATCTTGTGTTTGTGTCACCTTTTTAAATATAAATAGCGTTACGGTAACTATCCATTTTTCTCAGTGTGAGATTGTAGTGTTTCAGACATTGTTTTTACAGATTGTTCTTATCTACGTACGTGATAATTTATTATTAAAAAGAAAATTATTGATCTGTATTTAACGTAACAACGATAATTTTAATTTTCTGAACAAGTAATGTATATATTGCGTTACAAAATATTAAATACTAATTACGTTCCACAAACGTAACATCAACTAAATATATCCTGCTAGTCTTGAAGAAGGCAATAGTGATTGGCGAAACGTTTACATAGAAGATAATAAAAATTTATAACTGACAGTAAATAAAAATTTTCAAATAAAAAGATACATAATTATAATGTCTATCTATAGTGAAGCAGCTAAATATAGTTTGTTAAATAAATATTTACAATATGTAAATTTACATTTCTTTAAATAAAACATATCAAAAATGAAAACTCATATATTTAAATGTTATAAAAAAAAATGTATAATAATTTTTATGTACCTGTTTAATGTCTCTTGTGCACAAAATCACTTGAACTTTTAAATCATACTGTAATAAATAGTTAATACACCAAATTTAAACAAAATCTCTTATACAAAATCACAAAGTTCTTTCACAAGTCAATCATATTTACATACTAAAAATAATAATGTACAATAGCAGTTACAACTACCTGAACCCACGTCTATATAGGCACTAATTATATCTAAACTTACTGTTTAAATTTGTTTGTTTTGTAGAAACTAAAACATTTAATTTAAGAAAATTAATTAAGTTTATTATTATTATGTAACTTTGTGAAAAATAAAATAAAATATTTTTGTTAAATATGCATTCTTTATTATACGTCTTTAAGGGCCGCATTAATAGTTTTATTTTTTGTAAACTCATTTAACATTTAAAAAATTATTTTGAAATTTTTTTTATATCACACCAAAAATTATACAATTTGTAATCGTAGAAAAAGCAAACACACAAAATGTGTGTACAATACTATTTTGAATCTTTCTAGCCCAAATTCACAAAAAAAAAACAAACAATTATTGCAATTTTCTTTAATCTACTGAGAACAGACATAACATACAAATTGATTACATTTCACACAATAGTTCAATTTACATTTAAGAATCATAATATTTATTTTCTAGAACTAATCTGCCCAAAGAAGTAATGTGTTTTTCAGACTACAAGTTCCCAGAACTAGAAAATAATCGGTCATATTTAACGCAAGAAGAAGTACTAGCTTTTATTAATTCATTTGCTGATCATTTTCAACTCAAACCACACATTAAGGTATCAGAATAGTCAGAAGTTATATACGTATTGTGCTTCACTTGTTTTTCATCAAACCACTAATCATTAGCACTTTCACAAAAAAAAATCATGCTATAAAATATTGTACTTGTACTTTCTTTATACACAATTAATTACCTCGAAATAATTTATCATTTTAATTATTATAAATTATATTATTTATCAATATTTACTATTCTTTGAACAATGTTACTTTTACTAACAATAATTATTTTTTAAAGATTACTAAGATATTTTTTTTTTGTATTTATATCAAAGAGTTAATTATCTCTTTTCTAGTACTTAGTTTAATATATATTACATGGACCAAGTAATAAATCAGACAAAATTATACATCGGATAATGTTAAATGTTTTTTATTATTTTTTTTTTAACTATAATTTAAAAATTTATAAATATTTGTTATATTTCATTATTTATCTTTTTATTAATACGAATACACGTATTTTTTTTAATCGTTAATTTTAAGTAGCACCTATTAAAATAATTGAACACAATTCCGTTTTTGTTTAAGCGCAGTTCTTAACAGCAGTTACCGAAATAAAACCAATAGCAAATAATCGATGGTCGATCAAAGCAATACACATTCCAACAAAACAAGAGACGATCAAGGAATTTGATGCGGTTATGGTATGCAGCGGGCATTTTAACGAGGGTTTATTCCCAAATATACCCGGAAGAGAACAATTTCAGGGACAGCAAATACACAGTCATGATTTCAGAATACCTCAGCCATTTGCAAAGAAAAAAGTTCTTATTATTGGTGCAGGACCATCTGGACTGGATTTGACGTTAATTCTCTCACAGCATGCACAGTCGGTAATACAGACTTTTTTCTACAACTATTAAAAAAAGACTGTATTTTATTTCAGTATTTCTTATGCATGTAAAATATCTGTTTATGGCAACAGTAAAAAAAAAATATTTATAATCAATTATTTTATATTATTATTAATTATTTTTTCCAAGATATGAATCTTGTGTTGAATGTTGATAAATGCAAAGTTTTAGTTTTTGAGAAGGGTGACTTGATGACCGAATGTAATGTATATATTGATGGAGCACGTTTAGAGCAGGTAGATGAATTTGTGTATGTGGGTAGTTTACTGTCTAGAGATGGCCGTTTTGATCGTGAAATTGAAAGGAAAGTAAATGCTGGTTGTAAGGTTTTGGGTGCTTTGGGAACTTTTGCTAGGAATGTAAATGTTTCCAAAGAAGCCCGTTTGGTGCCTACGTTGATGTATAGTAGTGAATGTTGGGTTTGGTTGCAAAAGCATAAACGGAAAATGACTGCTGTGGAAATGAGAGTTTTACGTGGGGTATGTGGTGTAAATAGGAGAGATCGGATACGAAATAGATTAGTGTATGATGAGTGTGAAATTGATAAAAATGTTGTAGCAAAAGTTGGTGTTAGTCAGTTACGATGTTTCGGTCATGTTGAGCGAATGTATAATGAACGTTTGGTTAAAAAGATTTATTTGAATGATTTTGATAGTACGTTTGCGTGGACGTCCGATGAGTAGTTGGAGTGGTATGATTGAGAGTGGCTTGCGTGAGCAAAAGTTTCCAAGTAGTAAGAATAAAAGAGCATGTATGAGAGGAATTATGAATGTGGATGAAGCAAAAGTTGCTTGTTCGGATAGGAATGTTTGGAGGCGACTGATTTCGGGATGATGAAAAGAGTTTGTGCCACACCCTTGTGGGTACATGGCGTGATTGTGTATGTATGTATGTATGTATTTTTTCCAAATATTCCTATCCAGACCAGCAAATCTAGCTTATGATCTTTGATAGAAAAACTAAAAATATAAATTACTGTTTCAGGTCATTTTAAGCCATCACGCTAGCCAAACAATAAAATCGAAATTTGCATCAAATGTAACTTTAAAACCGGATGTAACGAAATTAACCGAAACAGAAGTAGAATTTTCTGATGGTACCAGCGCCCCAGCTGAATGCATTTTTTATTGTACGGGTTACAAATATAAATTTCCATTTTTAACCGACGAATGTAAAATAGTTATCGAAGACGATGTCTATATGAAACCACTTTATAAGCACATGATAAATGTTGAATTTCCAACAATGTGCTTGACTGGAATACCATACCGTGCTTGTTCCTTTCCCTTGTATGATTTACAGGTAAAAATTAATATAGCAATTAAACATTTAACAATATACAATTTGTAATAAAATTCCAAATTTTTAAATACAAAACTAAGCATTTTTATTTACGAAATTTAACTTAAAATATTTTGTAACTTATTAATATTTTATTTAGTTAATTCTATAATATTTTAACAAATTAATTTTTATTATATCTAAGTTATTAAGATTTAATCAGACTACTCTGCTTATCGCGCTAATAACTATTTTGATTTAGTACAAAGCTAGTGGTTTTATATCAATTGTTATTGATTTAATGTAGTCTAAAATTGAGATTATTAATTTTTTTAACAAATTTTTATTGCATTTTTACAAGAACTAATAGCACACATTTAATATTACAACTAAAACATAACACTAATTTTGTGATTAACAGGGTAATTTAAATAAATCTTTAGATTTTACTTTTTAGTTTGTATTAAAATTATGTTTCAACCATGTAGGACAAACGTATAAAGAAACATTTAAATTATTAGAGATATTAAAGTAAAATTTCAAAATAAATAAACTTTATATATATTTCAAATTTTAATGAAATGTATATATTTGTGATTTAATTTCTGATTCCACTGTTTATTATTGAATTTAAAAATACAATTATATCTTTAATTAGAGCATTATTAATAAATAACTTTGGGCGTATTTCAAATAAAGGTTGTTTTATAGTATCCTATTTATATTGATTTTATACCACAAAAATATTTATAATCAATTTATTTTATATTTCACTATTTCAGATACGTTATTACATGCAGTATTTAATTGGTTCTATGCAACTACCCAAAAAAGAGGATATGTACAAAGATATAGCTAATGATATAGAAAATCGTGAAAAAATTGGATATACTAAAAAACAATATCATTTGATGAGTGTGGATTTTGTATGGGATTATTATAAAAGTCTTTCCGAAGACGCTAAAATCGAAAATATCTGGCCTGCAGTTGTAAAATTACGCTTAGAGGGCGCGAGACAAATCGCCGAAAATTTATTAACATTTAAAAACGATAAATATCGAATTGTTGACAAAGATAATTACGAAAAACTTAATTGAAAACTTTTGATATTATATAAGAATATAATATTTGATCGTTATATGAAACGTACTACCTAATTTATTAATATTAACATTACGTATAAATGTTTTTTTTATATTCCACAAGTAACATTTTGTATGTAATGTCATTTTTTAATAACAAATAATATTATTTCTATGACCACTAGAATATACAGTATTTTGTGAATGACCCAGTGAGTAAAATTTATAGTTTTTGATTTATTAATACCGTTTATTAAAAACAATTACATTCTAGCTAAATATTCGATTTATTTCTGTTTCAGAAATAGGTAAAATAATTTATATTTTATCATGTATTAGTCACAATATTAAAAATTAAATAACTATAATAATCAAGTATTGCATTTACAAACTTTTAGATCTGTAACATAATAAAATATGCTTTGATTTATCAAATCAGTAAGATATAACTAGAATTTTCTATGAGAAACATCAAAATTTGTTCCAAATTCTAATTTGTCATACCAAAAAATGTAAAGCTGCCAATTTGCAAGTTGATACTATAAAAACTTTCAAAATTATTGAAAAATTATAAAATAAAATTCTAAATTAAAACGACTTTAGGTTTAAGTTCTGTATTAATATTTATTAATAATCGACGTATCGACGAACTCAACGTTCGTCTTCATCAGGAAACCTTACACAAATGATATTTAGAGTAAATAACAGAATACAGAAAAAAGTTACTAGGTAACAAATAAAAACATAATTTTTTTTAATTTGTTTAGTTCGTAGAAACGTCGATTATCAATAAATATTAATACAGCCATTTTATTTTATATAATGAGTTCCAAAATTTTTTTTACTATGTTATAAAATTATAAATTAAAATATCCTATTAATTAACCATCCTATATAACTATAATATTCAAGTATTGCATTTATAGACTTTTAGATATAAAATCATAAATATTTCATAAAAAAAATACAAAAATCGTATAACTTATAAATTATTTTTAATTTATTTTATTTTTAAATTTTACATTTGAGCCAAAAATATTTTTACACTTTCTGCTGTAAACATTTTATATTCCTGCATACATAAGTATTATTATGTATACAGTGTCCAATAAGTTTGTTCGTTTTAAATAAAATACGAATTTTTTAATGTTATTTGTTTTGTCTTATTAGGTAAACTTTATATAAATAAACTGTAATTATTAATTATATCATTGCCACCTACTTATATTTCAAAATTTGAGTAATAAATTAAATTAAAAAGATTTGAATAATTTTTTTCCTACATTCAAATACATATAACAATTGCCAACTTTTATTTATGTACAAAATTTGTTTATCAAAAATAGAACAAGTAATATGCAATATAAATATTCTCACGTTTTATTTGAAATGTACAAGCAATTTGAGATACTTATTTTTTGATATTTTTATATGAATTACTAACCATACATTATAAATATGGACTGTTCCAAACTATAATGGACCATTCTAAAAATGTTAAAATTGAGATATTGATGCATATAAATGTCTAAAATTATATTTTACTTATACGAACAACAAACCAAGTTGTAACTTTAATTATCAACGTATAGCAATAGTTACCTATTAAATTTACAGTAATCAAATGGTTTTATTAAACTTTACTGCTAATTATCTCAAATTGAAAAAAACAAAACAGACTGAGTTTATTATAGCTCTGAACACCCATATTATCGAATAATTATTTAAAAATATATTACTTTCTTGTATCTATTTAGTATTTAATAAAAACTATAATAATGAAAAACTATTTTATATATTATTATATTTTTTAGTAATTGATAATTGACAATAAATATACAATTTGAGTAAAACGTTATATTTTGACATGACCGAGTGAACTCATCAGTTCACAGAACTGAATGTGCGTTAATTATTTATTTCAACAAATTTATAAAAAAAAATTATTTGAAACAATCGGTGATCCAAATAAACATGCACACACATATCTACATAATATCTATATATTTATCACTTCCTATTTCGTTATCAATTTAGACATTTTATCTAGCTGAAACTGGACTATCTAATGCTGCAATAATAACAATATTTATTACATAATATAATAATATAATCAGGACCGGATTTACGTATAAGCAAAACAAGCAGTTGCTTAGGGGCCTCCCCATCCATCGAGGGCCCCGAAATTTTGACTGATTTGAACACAAAAGAATCTGTTGTGACAAATAACGTAAATCTGATGCTTAAAAATTATCCAAAAGATTTAAATATTGATTTTACTGTTGAATGAAACAGGATTGAATAAATTGAAGTCTTAATTTCCAGTTGTATATATTTTATGAAAATTGACGACCGAAATTTTGACTATCATTTGATCTGGTACAGACTAAAAACCAATATCACATTTGAAATTGGTGGAGTAATTTTAATTTTTTTTTATATTGTAATACAGTTGCACAATGTATAAAATTATCATATTAATTGAACTTTACAAAAATAATTCAAATATTAAAAAAAATTGTTGAAATTTTATTTTTTACGTATGTGAAAGACACATGCCCTAATACCAAGTTCAATTGAAAAGAACTGTACCATCTTATATGTCAGGATAATATTTGAATCACTTGAAACCACTTTACGTTTGTATTTAAGTTTGATAATATCGAACTGCACTGGAGAACGATCATTCAGTATTTTTTTTTTTGAGGAAGGGGGAGGCAAAAACATTTTATGCTTAGGGGCCACACATTAACCTAAATCAGGCCCTGTTGTATGTAATTTAATGTATTTGTATGTTATAACTAAATTTACATAAAATAAGAAAGTGTCTGTTCTCCATTTCTCTATATCTTAAAAAATATATTTAAATTTTTACAATTTACACATTTTTTTAATAATAATAATAATAATCATTTATTGTCAACAGAAGAACCAAATATGCAAAAAATGTTTTTTTTATTTAAATATAATTTTATTTAAATATAAATAAATATATTTTATTCAATTTATTTTATAATTTTTTTTTAATTAACCAATTAAAGGACTTCTATTTTCATTTGTACGTGTGTGTATTTTTGTATGTGATGCTTTATTTATATGTGACCCTATTCTATAAGGACATTGCTAAGCAGCAAACACAAACGAATAATGAAATTTAGCAATGTTGAATAACAATTTGAAATATTTTTGTCCAAGGAGAAAAATTATATCAATACTAAAATTGTATTCATGTCATAAATGTTTACATGTCATATTTTTTAGTCTAATCTTTCAATTTATTTCAATGAATATCCATTCTGATTTAAAAATTATAAATACAAATATAATATTAGCACATAAACATATTATGTTTTTCATATTTATAATAAATATGTTTACATAAATATATAGTGTAAAGCGAATACAAAGTCAAATTTTAGTTAAAAAAAAAAAGAAATACAGAAGAACAACAGTAAATATTTACAGGCGGCAAATTTTTAATTCCGACCCTGGTAAATGTTTAATAAGAAAGTTACAGAAAATTTTATAATTAAACAAAAGTTTATAACCTACAGACATTATATACAATTTAAAAAAAATCAAATTAATAATAATTAAAATTCATACTAGAAAAAGAAATTTGAAATATTTACAAGAAAAATCATGTGATTCAAAACGATGTATGACGTAAATCTGTTCTGTATACCTAGTGTGAAAAGTACACTTACATGCATTTTGCATTCATTTCTTTTATACGTGGTTAGCTCGTGTTATAATAATTCTAAATATTATTTCATTTTGGTTTTGTTTAATAAGTTTAAAAATATTTCTATAACATTGGCAATTATATTTCAGGTTATTATATAATATATCTAAAGTGACAGATTTATCACAGTTCGTTTCGAGGACTGACTGACGTCACAGTTTGGTTCCAGAATAAACATTACTTTCGCAGTCCCCCCCCCTCTATGTATTGAAAAATGTCATTTTTTTGGTGTTTTTGTAGTATATAAAAACCATATTTTTGATATTGTTTTTACGTGTACTTAAGATAAATTAAAAAAATTAAAAAATGTGAAACTTCCTTATTGATATCTATTTTATGCATATTATTGATAACCACATACAAATAATCAGTTTACTATATGACTTATTAAACTCTTGGGAGAGCTAATCTTCTGGATGGTGAATAGTGTAATGATATATAAATAGAGTATGATGAGTGTGAAACTTATAATATAATACACATTTAGAACATCAATAGAGAGTTTGTTTCTACCCACTATGTGACTGGATTGCAACTATACGAAGCATGCGCAGTATGTTAAACTTTTGTCCCGAACGTGAGAAACATACAGTTGTAAATGAAGTAAATATTATTTATAGACGGAAATGGAGAAAATTATCTACCATATTTATTATAAACAAACTTATTTATATAATAATTTGGAGTTACAACATATTTCATGTTTACCATTAATAGAAGTATGGAAGTTTTAATGTTTTAATGTATTTTTCCACATTATTTATTTCGTTTTATTTTAAATGTTATGAGAATTAAAAATGGAATATTCCAATATTATTTTTCTACTGCCTTATGATATATACGACAATATCTTATATAAACAAATTCAAATTATATTTCACAATTAAATATTTGTATTTATATTTTAACAAACATAAAATTAATATAATATATGGAAAATTTGTCTAAAACTAAGAATTCAAAAATGTATATTATTTAAAAATATTTAAATTATGTTGCAGGTTACTGCACAGTTGACCACTTTATTGGAATTATTTTTTAATGTAAAATTATTAAATATTTAGAAATTTTCTAAACTGACACAAAATTGCAGACTATTTAATAATCATCGATTATTTCTATAACATAATTTTAAAACAATAGATTATAATT
Source organism: Clivina fossor (assembly GCA_963966155.1). Taxonomy (NCBI): domain Eukaryota; kingdom Metazoa; phylum Arthropoda; class Insecta; order Coleoptera; family Carabidae; genus Clivina; species Clivina fossor. The sequence continues at coordinate 4,877,706 of OZ014558.1, forward strand.
TATGTAAACCGACTAATGACGCAAATCCCATCATATTAAGTTTAGCAAAATTTACATTTCTAAACAAATGTCGCTTAATCACTAAAAATTACCAAGTATAAAAAAAATATAAAGCAAAATTGTAATTACTCTACTGGATTCTCTTCATATAACATCGTTATAATTTATAAAACTTGAAACAGAAAGATTATAATGAATTTATCTTAACACAAACTTCAAAAATAAATACATGCAATAAACAGTAAACAATAAACAATAGATTACCAAAAACAATAACTTTATGAATCAAATGTTGTTATATTATAAAATTTTTCTACAAAATTATAACGTAACACGTTTCATCATAATGTAATTTTATCAAACTGGTACACAAGTGTCTGAAAACATACAATTTATTATTAATAATAATAACCACTTACAAGTACGTATTAATAAAACATTTATTTTTTTTAACTTTATAAAGATTTTCCTGCTTCTATTTTTCAGAGGCGTACTTATAAAAATTTAATGTTCAATTTACAATTAATTACTAATACGCAGTATTTTAGTTTGATCAATTAAAAAAGAAAGTAGTGTAATATCAATAATTAAATAATTGTAAACATAAACATGTAAATAAATTTTTGGTATAAACACCGTTTTGTCACCAATGTTTATAATGTTATTTTTTATTATCATTTTAATATATTATCTTTCAAATGATAATCGCAATATTCTAGAAACGGAATTAACCTAATTTTAATATTTTGGCTACATAATTACATACAACAAATTAATGTATTGTAAATATGTTTTTAACATTGACCGCGTATTACGTAATATTTTCGATGTTATTAATTATTTAATATTTACAATAGAGCTTTTCAATATTTTGTTGTACACATACAAATTTTAAAAACCCTATTTATAACTGTTCCATTTAAATGACAAAATACTTAAGAAATTCAATGAGAAATGGCATAAAATAAAAATATACAGACAAGACACGAATATAAAAAATAATAATGTAGAAAAAATAAATAAAATAAAATATAAATATAAATAAATAAAAATAAAATGAATATCAAATATTAGTTATATATTTTAATGAAAATACCTTAACATTTGCTATTATTCTTTAAACCAGGATTTAAATTTTGTTATAAAACTCTACATTCAAATAATGTTTAAATAATTAAATACTGAAAAAAAATTATCACATTTTGAAATTAACTGTTATAAAAAACATCTTTTTAAATATTTAAACACAATTAATATTTCATTTCTATTTACATTTCGTAAGACTAGCGTAGCGTTACGAAATATTTTGTCTTTTTCTAATAAATAGAATTCTTATTTTTATAGAAAGAGATAGAATATGTTGTAGTGCTGAGTCTTACAACGTGTGAACAGAATTGCAGCATAAATTCAGCAAAATTTTCGAATGTTACACAACAAGAAACTTGAAACACTATAATGAGCAATATTTTACAGCTTTGACTCCGCTCCTACTGCGAGCTTCACCCCCAGCTCCAAAGCTCTACTATATAGTATAATCTGTATACTAAACTCTAAATCACAAACTCAAAACATATATTTTTTTAACAATTTACAGTTAATCGAACAATATCTAGCGCCGTCACTAATATTTGTGCTCATTTAAGCCATTTTAATACCAATGATTTTATATCAAATTTACTTATAAACAAATTAAATTATTTCTATTAAAACTATTAATACTTGCAGAAAAAAAATAAACAAAGAAAAAGAAGAACAAAATCTGTCAATAAACATGTTTTTGTAGTTCGAAATAATATCAGAAAAATTTCCGCCAGAAAGAAATTAGCAAATAGTATTATAATTATTCTCAAGGTTACATGGTGATTCATAATATAATGAGTGAAATTAAAACTTGAATGTACGAGGAAAATGATCTAGTTTTTATGCAATATATAATAAGCGTACCAAGAAGATTTTTTCCTTGTAAAATCCGAACTGTAGATTAAAATTTCCAAAGTGGTGTATTTGTTGTAACAAGAAACATTTTTAAAAAAGTTGGAAAAGATAATTTTTATATGTAGTATATAATTTTCGGGTCAATTAACTATTGCTAACCATTGGGAAATGACCTCAAAATTATTGATAATATGTCTCAAAGATTTTACAGAATTGTACTGGCTTAATATGATTTGATTAAACAATTTGTTAAACAATTATATTTTTAAATTTATTTCTACAGTAAATTTTTCCATTGTAAATATAGGAATTTTTAATTAAAAACTATTTTTCAATAAAAATTACAATCAATTTTTATACCCTTTGTCATTTATATTATAAATATGAAACAAATATCATAGATTTGAAAAATAGATATAAAAAACTATACTAATTTTTATTAAAAATAAAATAATTTCAACTAACAAATTTACAATTAAAGATAGTGAATATTGTAGAAAAAAATTGTAAATCCTGTTTTCTCCTTCTTACTTTATACCTACACTAAAAATAAATTTATGCTCCTTCATTAAATAAAAGTTTAAATTAAAATTGATATAATTTAAGTCCGTTTTAGACAGTCATAATTTTGCTTTAAAGCAAACAAAAACCACGAAAATATGTTAAATAAGTTCAACATTTTTAAGCGAAGTTGATTTAAACCAGTCAAAAACGATCTATGGAAAAAAAATCTGCGCACTGATAGTGTAAGCAAAAAAATCAGCGATTTTATATTAATGTTATGTTCACGATGTCTCGTTACGTACAAAACACGCAATTACACGCATGTTCATTGATAACCATATTACTTTCTTCTTCATAACGACACATAGTGAAAATAACGTTAATAAATATTTATTCACAATTTATTACCGTCTAAGACAAGCTTTAATATTATCTTATAAAAAATTGTCAGATATTGGTTTACGTAGTATAAAAACATTAACATTTGACATAAATGTCATAGGTATTTTCAAAATATCATCATAGACGATGAATACTACACTATTAACTATTGTAATAATACATACACACTCACACCATGCACCTATATGGGTGTGGCATAAACTCTTCTCATTAAAACAAAAATTAGTTTCCGCCAGCTTTTGTTTCATTCAAATTTGACAAATCAAAACATTTGGTGTAAAAACTAAGAATGTGTCACGTGTTTGGATTGGTCAAATTCTTGTGCTTGTACGTAAAACTAAAACTAAAATGGCAGTCCGAATAAGACTTTATTCTTAAAATATTAAATAAATAAAATTTACTTATTATATTTTTGTCATATCAATCGAACTAACACAAGAAACTCTCAAATCACAAATAAAACATTATCAATTTAAATTACTCATTAATATCAAATCGTTAAAATTTTATAAACAACATTACTATACAAAACTAAAAAAAAACAACAGAATCCGACCCTGCACATGCGTCTAACGTGAAACCCCCATAAAATTCACAGATTCTCCAATTTCAATACTTTGTCCCTAGTTACAATCCATTCAGTTTTATCAAGCACCAAATTTCTCCTTGATAATTTCCAATTGTAATTCACATCTTCCAGCCCCGATTCTCAACCTATATAAACGGTTCCCGCGTATACGTAATCTCAGAACAGTTTTACACGTTGATTAACGCAAATTAATATTAGCTCTCGTTTAATCTAATTCATCGGCTATTGAGAATTATTATCTAATATATTATTTGTGTCGATTTGTATAGTATTTGTTTAAGTAGCATTAAAAATGCATATAGCTATTATTGGAGCTGGGGCAGCCGGATTAGCGGCTGGCCGACATATTTTGGATAAGAAAAATGGATTTACCTGTGAGATTTTCGAGCAAGCTGGTGAACTGGGAGGTACTTGGGTCTATACGGATAAAACGGGAACAGATGAATATGGATTTCCGGTTCATTCGTCTATGTACAAAGGCTTAAGGTTTGTCAAATTTTATTCATATCGCGTAGTGTATTTAAAATTTCGAAGTCAAATAAGTTGTTATTGAAATAGAAAATGTAAAATATTTAGTAATTTATCGAGTATAATAATTATGTAATAAATTATTTTAATTAGCGTGCCTTATTATCAATTTGTATTTTATATTAATGTAATTTAATATATCTATACTTGCGAATGTAAAAATTAACTTCAAAGTGAATGATTTTTAAGTATAAAATATTTACGATTAAAAATAAAATAAAATAATCAACTTAAGTGCATCTACTGGATGATTTTACACAAATAAATATGTAAATTAAAATTGATGATGATTATATATTATATTTAAAATTTAATTGTCAATGTGTAAAAAATAACATTGTAAAGTGTTCATATAATTGCTTTATAATAATTGATTAAAATTTTTAGTACATTTTTATAAACAAACTCGTAAAAAATTGATACCGTTTCTGTTAATTTTGTTTAAAAATCGAGTTTACTTCGAAGCAAAAAAAATTGGAAGAAAGTACAAAAATTTACATTAATCTATTTTTGTTAAATAATAACTACCTTAATAATAAAATAAAACTGGTTCAGGTTAATACAGAACTTTAAACTATATAGTAGTTTTATTTTAATATAATGAGTTCTGAAAGATTTTTTACTATGTTAATAACTACTTTTTTACTTTTTACTTTTTTTTTTACTTTTACTTTTACTTTTTACTTTTTTACATTTTATTTTGAACAATATTTATAGTTAAAATTGAGTAATTTTTATATTTCAATTTCATTTGTATTCATATTTATATAAAAATTAAACTAGTTTAAAGTTTTTATATATTTTTGAAAACAAATTTTAAAATACATTGAAAATTTTACAGTTTCATTCGTTTCGATTTACATTTAATAAAACTAAAAATTAATTAATTATTCTATCATATGTGTTAAAAATAAATTAGTTTTTAACTTTTGTTTTATTAACTTTTTTATATTCATTACATTTCAATCTTTAATAATTTTAGTTTCAACCTAAATGTGACAAAATTTATTCAGACAAAATTATGTGTTTTCTTGAATACATAATTTTGTGAAATGTAATATTTAATTAAAAGTAATATTTTTCTAACATTATTTTAATACATTTCATATGTGCTATCCTGTATCCATTAAAATAAATTGTAAAAATTCTAGAATGTATATTGCAATAAAAAAACAAAAAACAAATAATGTAACATAAATTTAGAACAATGAATTAAGTTAATAAATCCATTAAATTTATATTTATTAAACTATAATGTTCATTATTGTAATATGAAACAATAAAATTTATTTATAAATGAACTAATTACATTTATATTCGTAATAATTTAATAAATCAATAAACATATTTTTTAAATAAAAATTTCACAACATAAATTAGATAAAATATTTGAGACAGACATTCGACCAGACCAGATCAACAATTCAAGAATTAGATTTTATTAAAAAAATTGTTTTTAATTTATGTTAAGTTTCACATATTAATCTACATTTTTAACATAAACATCTTTATCAAACCTTTGATAAGTTTCACATTCTCTAAATGTTATATAAATTTCATTTATTTTAGAAATAATTAACTATTAATTAATAATATTATAAAAATATTTAGTAAAAATATTTAATTAAAATTAATATTTAAAATATTTTTACGATATTCGATTTTAAATACATTAATTTATTTTACGTAGTTATTAAATTACAAAATAAATTAGATATTTTAAAACTAATTTTGCAAGTTAGCTTTCTAGAATAAAAGTAATAAAGAAATTTAATTTGTCAACCTAATGTTGTCTTCGATTATTTGTTTTTATAATATAGATTATTGATAAATAATACATATAGTAGAATATTCACGAAGATCTGGCCTTACGTAATAATAAACAAATGTAATTCAACCAACTTACTACTGTAGCATGTAGTAAAATCATAGCTACAACCCTATACCTATCTATCAGTTTTATTTTCACCAAGTAAAATAAATAACAAAAGTCCAAACTTTTGTGAGCTCATCTATAGACCATTTTTAACCAAAAACTTATTTTCTTTAATTCTGATCAAATGTATATATTTTCAAACAAATTCAAATAATAAAGCATATTCTTTATCTTCAAATTCATTTCTATCTTCATACATATAAAAAATTACTGCTATATTTACTAGAATATTAAAGCAAAGTTGTAAATTCAGGAAATTTTATCATTTGCGACAACAGCAAGAACTGTTGCTAATAATAAGTTCAGAAAAGTTAAATGACCTTATAATTATCAATAAAGATAATTTTTTATAAGCATATTTTGGTTACTCACATATGTTACTCTCCGTATAATCAACAAAATTTATTTCCTTTTACTTACTAGACACCAAAATAAAAAGAAAAAAATTGATTAAAACAAAAAACACATTCTTAAAATAACCAATTTATTAATGTTATATTGTAGGTTTAAAAATCTACGATAAGTTATTAAAAATATGTGATTTTCTTATTTGTCATTAATTTTGAGACGTAATTTTTAATAATAATAATTAATTTTGTTCATTTTATTTATTTTTCAAATCGTAATTTCTGAATTATATTTACAAATATTGAAATATATAAAAATTGTGTGCTCTCAAATTGTAAGCTAATCTAATCCTTCTTTTATTCTAACATTTATTCATTTTTATTATAAACACTGTACGTACACAATTACTTATTTTTGATTTTTTGCCGCAAATTTCTTATTTTTAATTTATTACTTTATAATACTTATTTTATTTTTTTTTTGTTTCCAGAACAAATCTTCCAAAAGAAGTAATGGGTTTTCCGGACTTTTCCATTCCTGATCAAGAAAAGTCCTATTTAAGTCAACAAGAAATTTTAGACTTCCTAAACTTATACGCAGATAACTTCAATTTGAGACCAAGCATTAAGGTAAATACTTCATTTACTGTATTTGTATAATTTTTTCCTGATGATGATGTACGTCAAATACGTCAAAACGTCGATTTTTTTAATTAAAATATAAACAGAACTTAATCCTAAAGCCTTTTATTTTAATATAATAAGTTCTGAAAGATATTTTGCTATGTATTTTGTGCCCAACTTAAAAACAGTGACTAGTTAATTAATTCTACATTTAATAGTAGCAAAAAAAAAAACAACAGGAGAATACTATATTTGTCCGTATCTATCAATAAATAATTTTCTTATCAAGCAACTGGCAAAGAATTATTGTAAACATTCTAGAAATGATATTCATAGTTCATAGTCAAGGTTAAATTGTTTCTTTCTTGAAATAAAAATTTCGAGTTCACATTCCAGGATTTATTTAAAATGTATAATAAAACAGTTTCTTAAAGTTAAAATACAAATTGTATTACTTTTTTATCAATGTTGTATTTATCATAACTTTTTACTTATTTTATAATATCTAAAGTGATGATTAAAAGTTCGTAGACAAAATTATCAGGTTCACCTAAAATATGAATCACAAAAACGTATTTCGCAACTTTACAGACTTATAGTATCCAAGATTACATAAAATTTGTGATAAGATGTGGTTACATTATGCAAATTCAAATTACTGAAATATTTTGGAAGTAAACGCAAATAAAACACAAACAAAAAAATATTAAATTGTGTTACTAAGAGTAGAAAGAGATATTTTTGTGCTAAACTTCAAAAATATAAGTGTTCCATAATTTTTGTCAAAATTTATATTTATATAAAAGAATCGGCACTTTTTATCAAAAATTTATTTTAATTAAAAAATTGTCATTTATTTTTTGGTTTTAATTATATTGACTGATATTTCGTTGCTAGGCAATCTATTGCGTTACTAATACAATAATAATATTATCATAATAGTAATATAATATTTGCGTTCTATATACGCGACGATGTGACATAATATATTTTAATAAGATTAAAAAAATATATTTTTTTTCACTTATTGTTAGTTCCGAATCCACGCTAAATTTAATAAATTAATTTTGGTAAATCTTAAGCTGTCATCAACTTTAATTATGCAATTCGCTTGTCAATTGTTTTCAAAACGCCCCATTGATTTGTCAGTTGACATGTTGTTAACTTACAATATATTTAACAATGTTTCATGCAACCGGGTAGTAGTCATTTAAAAAATATACTTAAACTAAAATAAACTCTAAAATTCAATATAGTAATCATTTCTTCTGTCAATACAGTTCTATCATCACGTAAAAGACGTATCCCCCTTATCTGAAAACCGTTGGTTAGTAACCACCATAGACGTCCGTACCCTGGAAGAAAAAACCAAAGAATTTAACGCAGTAATGGTTTGCAATGGTCATTACAATGATCCTGTTTTGCCAAATCTACCCGGCAAGGACTCGTTCAAAGGACATCAATGTCACAGTCATGATTATCGCTCTCCTGAACCTTTCTGCGATCAAAATGTTTTAGTTATCGGTGCAGGACCTTCAGGCATGGATTTGGCCTTGCATATTTCTTATCGAGCCAAAAGTGTAAGTAATAGAAAAAAATTTATAATCATGTTTATGTTATTAGTTTCATTTAAAATTACATAAATAACTTTTTTGTTGATCAGTTGTGAATTTTAAACATTTAATGCAATAAAATTTTAGAATACCTATAATTTTTCTGCATTATTATTGAAAGAATAATATTATTATTGAAAGAATAATATTATTATTTTATCAAAAAAATATTTTATAAATTGAACAAACAAAAAAAATCTTTAGATAACGTACATACATGTTAAAACTATTTTATGTAGATGTTAGATTTATGTATAAGGCAACTAAAATAAAATTTATTTGATTTTTATAGGTTGTACTAAGTCATCATTGCAAAGAACCAATTCACACAAAATATCCTAACAATGTAATAATGAAACCAGATGTCAAATTAATAACAGAAAACGGCGTTGAATTTATCGATGGAACATATGCTGATTTAGATGTGATTTGTTATTGTACAGGATACAAATACAATTTTCCATTTTTAAACAAGAAATGCGACATTACCATTGATGATAATCATATAGAACCATTGTATAAGCACATGATTAATATTGAACATCCAACAATGTGCCTGATTGGAATACCATTCAATGTGTGTGCTTTTCAAATGTTCGATTTACAGGTTAGATTCTTTCTGTTGGTATTTAATTTATTTCCTGTTTATTTTATATATTTGGAACATATTTACATATGTAAACAAATGATTCATGTAGTGCCCACCTGTTGATGTTATATGTAGCTACTTTATTTCGCAATTCTAGTTGTTTTTGACAAGAAGTTTATTTAAAATTCAGATTATTTTACTTATTACAAAATTAGTGCTTTGTTTTAGCGCAGAGCTAGTGATTCTGAATTAAACTACTTACTAACTTATGAAATAACAATGTCAATGCACAATTTAAGTTGTTATTGGTTTTATGCAATCAAGAATTTGTATTTTCACAAGCTAGCAGATAAGTGCAGTTCAGAACCAAAACATTATGACTAAAACATAAAATTAATTTTGAAATAAATAGAGAAATATGAACAAAATTTTAACATTTTCTTTTTTTATTATACTCAAATTTATATATAATTTAATTATCAAGTATAGTAGTCTCAGAAACTTTGTAGGTTGAAAACTATTTCTCAACTAATACATACATACATACACAATCACGCCATGTACCCAAAAGGGCGTGGCACAAACTCTTTTCATCTTCCCGAAATCAGTCGCCTCCAAACATTCCTAGATTCCTATCCAAACAAGCAACTTTCGCTTCATGCACATTCATAATTTCTCTCATACATGCTCTTACTCTTCCTACAACTTGGAAACTTTCGCTCACGCAAAACACTCTCAATCATATCACTCCAACTACTCATCGGACGTCCACGCAAACGTATACCATCAAAATCATTCAAATAAATCTTTTTAACCAAACGTTCATTAGACATTCGCTCAACATGTCCGAACCATCTTAACTGACTAACACCAACTTTTGCTAATAACCGATCTAATAACTTTTATCTTATTCTCCAACATTCTTTTTTCCTATCTCTTTTCATCAGATTCGTTAGTTGTTAGTTTAATTTGTTAGTTTAAATTGCCATATTACGACAAGATAATATCGATACAACTGTATATTAATAATTTTAATATGTAATTTATTTTATAGGTTCGTTATTTCTTGCAAACTTTAAATGGTTCCATGTCTCTTCCGACAAAAGACGAAATGTACAAAGACACGGGAATGGAAATGGCCAAAAGATGGGAAAAAGGTTATACAAAACGACAAGCACATATGATGGGTACCGATCAAATTAACTATTACCAAGATTTAGCTGATTCGGCTAATATTGAACCTATTGCACCCGTAATTGTTAAACTTCGAGAAGAAAGCGCCAAGAGAATTACAGAAGATTTGATTAATTTCCGAAACGACATTTACAAAATTATAGACAATAAAAATTATATAAAAGTCAATTAGAAAAATAACCTGTTAATTAAATATTTTAAGTATTTATTGAGTATTTAAGTATATTTAGAGAAATTTAATAGAAATATTATAGAAATATTTTTTTTATATTTTATGTAACGCACCATTGTATTGTTAGATTAAGTTATCGCGTTAATAAATTGTACAAACAATGTATTATTTTATAAATAGAGTAAATAAATAATTTAAAAATTAATTTGATTTTATTTTGTTATTTAAAGCTTTGCCATTTATTTTTTAAATAAATATTAGTGATGTGACAAATTGTAGTTCAGCCGAATAACCGAATAACGAAGATTCGGTCAAATTCCGAATAGTAAAAACTTAGCCGAATATCGAATACTTATTCGGCTTCAGTCCCATCTCTAATAAATATCATAAAATTTAATTAAAGTCAGATATATAAAACAAATGAAATCAACTCAGAATTCAGTCATAAATTTTTATGAATTTATATTCAATTTGTTCGACGTTTCAACATCACAGATGACAACACTTTATAATTAAGAATATTAATGGCTTTTAATACATTTTTATTTTGTATTCACAAGCTAGTAAATAAAGTACTTCAGAACTAATAGCATTAACATTAAAACATAAAACTAATATACTTAAACACGGAAGTGTAAATGTGACTTAAATAAACATAAAAAAATTATAATATTAGTTTTCTATACACAAAATATATAATTACACTTAATTTTCTTTCAAAATCACATTGTTCAATATTGCGTAAACCTCACTGTAAAAAAATTAATGTAAATTTATATTAATAATACCTGTAATTTTCCACCAAAAAATTATAAAATTGCTATACAAAATATAGTAAAATTACTATGATTATTAAGTAAATTTACAATGTTTTTACAGTATTGTTAGGAGTACTATACAGGGTGTAACAGAATAACTATTCCTAATTTTCAGAAATGATGGAGGGCACATAAAGAAACATTTTTTTATTAATAAACTAGTGTCCAAAAATATTTTTTTTCTTTGTCGATTGTACATACATCGTTACAACTTGTGTATCGAAAATGGTGGTCGTAACTTCGAACAATTTTTATAAAGTTTAATGTGCTATTATTTCTAATAAAATGTTCCTTAACTTAACTATTCTTTGATGTTTTGATTAAGATTGTTTTTAACGATATCTAGTGTATCTTGGCACTGAGAAATTTCCGGACACTAGTTTATTAATAAAAAATGTTTCTCTAAGTGCACTCTATCATTTCTGAAAATTAGGAATAGTTATTCTGTTACACCCTGTATAAAAGTTCTATCATCTATTGTATTTACTGTATAATTAAAAAACTAAATACATAGTTTAAAACTTTACCAAGACGTTTCCGAGTACAATAAAAAAGAATATACTTGAAAAATATGGACATTCTAGACTTCCTACAACCATTTTTGCATATATAAGCTATTATTTCTAATTGAACATCGTTTGAAGAATTTCAATAAAACATACGAAAAAATATCGAAAGAATCATAAAATCCTAATAGCTATTATTTAAATAATGAACATATTAATACTCGTTTATACGTAGGTACAATAATTTCTAAGCGTGCACATTTGCGATGCGTGTAAAATGAAAGTAATTAACTCGCCATGCATTGCTGCATCTATATTCCATGTCTTACAAGCGGATGAAACATCAACATGCAAAAAGATGTGTACCGGCTGTCAGCACGTACAACTAAATTTATGACCGAAAGGCCACGATCTTCACTCTCAAAATATTTTACAAATACGATTTTCTACACACACACACGTATGATGCGTAACGAACTTGATATTAATTAGTATTCTAATTTGATTAGTGTATCATTATCACTTTATAGAAAAAAATATATAACTATAATAATAAAAAAATTCTAACCTTTGTCGACTTGTCTTACAATCCTAGTACTTCATTTGAACTTCACTAAAGTCCACAATAGTTGATTCCCAGTAGCGGACTGGCAAATTTAACCAGCTCGGGTAAATTATGATGTATCGGCCGCAACAAAAAGAAACTGAAAAAGAAGAAATTCAGCTAATTTTGTGATATTACAACACCCTCAAATTAAAATTAAAATCTGACAAATTATTAATTGTAATTTCCAAATCTTTAATTTTATTGTAATGATATTAATAATAATTTTGTGACAACCATACATGTTGTAATTGTAAATACAATTTTAATATATATATATATATATAAATATATTGCTATTCTCATAATGTTAAAAAAATACTGTTATTTAAAATATATATATACCATATATGTTTGACTAACAACAATTTTCTTGCATACTTATATTTTTAAATATGTTGATATTTGTTTTATTTGATGTTTTTATTTGTGGTCTATAAATACAACAAATAAATATTTAAATGATTGATATACTACAATTTCAGCTGCAAGCTGCATTTCAAGTGTCACAAAATTACAAATAATTTTTTAATTATTAATTGCATTCAAAGTTATTATCATTATTATTATCAAAATTAGAATTAAAATAATAATATGTATTTATTTAAGTGCATTACACGTTGTTTTCTATCAGTGAAAACAAATCCAATAAATAAAAAAGAACTAAAAAAAAACCAACGAAACAAAGCAGAGATTTAAGATGTTGCTTGAATGAAACAGAAAACAACAGACATTCGAAAATTGTTTTTAATTAAAAAACCGCAAATCGAGGTAAGGCAGCGGCGCGAACGAACAGAATGCCCGCGCGCCCCAGTATCTGAATTCAAATAGCTCGGAATGCCCACATACTCAACAAGCAACCAATTAAATGAACACACATACACCCCTCTCTGTCCGCGTAACTTCAGCCAGAAAAATTCCCAAACTTAGAGGGGCTAAGATTAATCAACGATTACCCGATGACTGAGAATCCGGTCAAACATATATGTGTATGGTTCGTTTTTGATATAAACTATTTTAATGAGGCGAACTTTTCGAACGATTTTTTTGTTTGTAGTCATTTCCAGTTGATTCAAAGAATTTTCTGTTTTAAATACCTAATTGCTAGTAAATTCTTTAATGATGTTTGAATCTTCTTAAAAATAAACACTCACAAATTTATTTTAATTTTGTTTAATTAATTTGTGTATAAAATTATCATTTTACTTGATTTGTAAAAGTGTACAAATTGCTGACTCAGAATATATAATACATTCTCTTATACGATCAATATTACAACTTAGGGAACAGTTGTATAAAATTATTAAAAACATTGTCAGTTAGTAGCATGATTGAAGATTAGTTGAAAATAAAATGTTGTTAAACACAATAGATGCCAGCTAAAATTGTTTTATACGTCAGACTCTGTATATTATGTAATAAAATAATTATTATAGAATGGTTCTTTCTTTGTTTTCTACAAAATTTTAATTAAAGTTTTTTCAAATTTTGAATATTTATGTCATACTAAATTTAAAATAATTTCTTTAAAATATTTTACATTTTCTATCAACATAAACAACACTTTTTTCGGTTTCCTTATCTAAATACTGTAAATTTTTTTAAATAAAATTAATAGTTTTATATATAAACTATCTACTATATACAGATTTGCGAATTATGAAATAATTTTAGTAATACTAGTACTATTTAAGAGTTGGTACGAATATTTACTTATCATTAATTTATCAACTGAATTTTTTTAATTCTATCTGATACTGCTATACCAAGTAACAACGATAGTATTTTAAATTTACGGCATAAATTTTAAATTTTTTATTTTTTTTTACAAATATCAGATTAGGTTTGAAATTCAATTTCATAAAAACAATAATTAAAAACATAAAAAATTAAAAATTACGTATGTAAGTTTAGTCAACCGCAATTTTTTTATCTCTAATAACAATTTCGATTTATAAATAAAAATTCAAAAAATTACAAATTTTTAAGGGCGGATTTTTTGGGCATCTTAAAACTATCAGAATATATATCAGAAAGTTTTATCCTTTTTCAGGAGTAAGGATTGAAGTTTTGTCAGTGCATACATACTACTGCCATCTATATATCAAAAGCGGAGAGACGGTAAAATATGTAACTGCGACACTGCTGTAATACAGACACCATCTGTTATAGTTTTTTGTAATAAGTTGAAATTATTTCAAACAAGTTTATCTTAATTCATTTTTTTTCAAATATTAGTTTAATTCATATTTTTATATTAATTTAATAATAGTTAAATAATGTATATTTTATAAACCAATTTTGCAGAAACAACCAAAATAAGTATATTATCAATATTTTTTTTTTACTAATAAAATACTAAATTACGATTTCAATAATTTATTTATTTTCTCTTGAATTTGAGATGGAAAATCTCGCATATAATCTTTAACACAATATATACAATAAGTTCTTTGGTAGAAAAAACTACATTCATTTCCTTTACAAACATTTTTTTTACAAATAGAACAATCAGAGCCTAAAGTTAAGAATTCTCCACTTCTTGGCGGTAAAAATGGATCTTCCATCATATAACAGTCTTCTATCATTTGAATATGTTTAGCGAATGGTGGATTATTACCTTTATACTGATAATTTTCTTCTAACGAACATATGTAACATTTAAAAATCCCCGATTCAAATTTTTCAGTATTATTTATATTTTCTGTATCTGTTTTTGATGTTGACGGCTCATTTGAGTCCATATTAATTTTTTCCAATAGAAACTTTCTCCTTTGAAAGTTCTACAGGCCACCAATCCGGTTTTGCAGTAGTTGCTTCTACTCCGTTCACAATTATTGTTTTATTTAAAACTTCTGCTATTCTTAATAGTGCAAGCGCACTATCTTCTTCATATCCTCTTAATTTTCCAACGTTCTTATCTCCCAATTTAATAATTTCGTCTTTTCCTGGCGGTTTTTTGAATGTGTCCGATAAGAACAATGGCATAAGTCGTTTTCTAACAACTCCAGTGTGATGCGATCTGGCTGTTAGCTCTTGTCCAATGTAACAACCTTTATGGAAACTCACACCGTGTAAATAGTCACAATTCGCTTCTAAAGGAAAACAATTTCCTGGAGGAAATTCGTTAATGCCTTCACCGATACCTAACTTATAGCGGAACCATTTATATACCGGTTGTGATTTAGTATTAGAGAATATTTCTTCAATTTGTGTATCACTATTAGCAGGAGCTAAAATTCTAGATCCTAATAAATTCAATCGAGGATCTCGATAAACTAACGCTTCTTGGTTATCGACTGGTTTAATAATCACATTATTATCGGACCAATTTTCACTTAGAACTGTGCAGGGTACGATTTTTCCTTCCAATTTAGTCAATTCGTTGTTACTTTTTAATTCTTTTTGTATTGTAGGTTGAAAATACGCCCAGACATGAATCTGGTCATCGATTCGTGAAATATCAACCTTTTTCCGTAAACGAAAAACAGTTAGATGTTTTTTAACTAAATCAACTACTTGACTATCAACTTCAACGTAGTATGTATTTTCAGCAGGTATTCGATAAACAATAGTATCGTATAAAACCCTACCTTTATTATTTAAAAACATAGCATACATACTACCTGGTCCATGACTTAAATGTAATATGTCATTTGTAATTACACCTTGTAATAAATTTCCCGCATCGTTTCCAGACACACGTAATAAACTTCGATTCGCAAGTTTTTCTAAAATTTGTGTTGTATTGATAGTCGAATAGCTTCGGAATCGGGGTCTGAAAACCAATCTTGACAGTAGCATTTTGCCTGACATAACCTCACTTTTCTATTTATTTATTTATTTTTTAACAACCTAATTTGAAAAATTATGCATGAATACACATTAAAAATAAAGAAATTGTTTTATTTTTAAACGGTTGTCATGTACTAAACGATAATTGCACGTAAAACAAAACTATTTTCAACATTACTTCGTTTAACATTAAAATAAATTATTAGAATATTGTTTTTACCTTATTATCGGAAATAAACGTTCATATATACATTTTGTTATTTCAAAATAACAAAAATTTAAAAGAAATATTTAAATATTTCATAGACAGCTTTATTTACGACAGACATGGATTCTCCTCATTTAATTGCACTACATGTATCTGTTCATAGATGGCACCATGATGACACTATAAGTTTAAAATCATAACAATATAAACGTGCTTATTATCCTTCTAGTCCTTGTTGATTATTAAAATAATTAAAGTAATTTTCATATTTTTAACATAAATATTAAAAACAAATATCTGTAATTTATTAACAAAAAATTGTTAATATAGTGTAATAGTAACATATAAACGAAAAAAAATAATCAACTTAAAGTTACTTTATTATTTGAACTTACAGGTGAAATAATTACATATACATCATAAAATAAAAATAAACAATGTAAATTTTGTATTTTTAATCATTTTAGTGTAAAATAATAAAATGGTTATGTATATATTACATTAATTATGGATATTGTTTTTTTTTTTTCAAGTCTTTGAATATTGTAGTTACTGATTATTATTATTATTTTGTTATTTCAGTTGAAAATAGTTAATATTATTGTATATGGTAATAAATAAAGAATTAAAATTAATAAACAAATTGTGTGATGATCCTTTTATGTATAGTTTAATGAATTAATTGGCGATATGGATTGGATGAAATAATTTGAACAGTAAATGTTTACAAATTTTATTGAACGTTTCGGCTAGAAATCCGAGCCATCTTCAGCTATCAATTAATACATTATTACATTAATATTATTAGTATTACAATAATTATACAAGTAAAAAATTTGTTAATGGTATGTAATTCTCTTTAACATATGTTTTACTTGTATAATTATTGTAATAATTATTTCATCCGATCCATATCGCCAATTAATTTATTAAATTAAAATTAGTGTTATTCAATATTTAAATAAAAAAATCAATTACGTAATAAATAAATTCAATATGGTAACAAAATAAGTAAAATAAAAATATACAGTGTCCGTAAATCAATAATTAGTTCAGATTAATCTCAAGCTTTAAATAACTGATAAAACAATTGCTAAAGCAAGGAAACCTTATTAAGCATATATAAAAAAGAAACGAGATTATCCTTGAGTACAATAACATAGAATTTTAAACAGTCGAACATCGTGAAAGAAAAGAAAAGAGGAAAACACGATTTGAAAAAAAGAAAAAAGAAACGCGAAAAACAAAAAACAAGAACGTAGCTAGCGCGCGTTGGGGTAAAATAGTTTCATTTCAGTGTCTACAGCAGTATGATGATGGTATGGGGGCGGACAAACGCGAGTCCATCTACGAAAATTGAGGAAAAGAGCGGAGGAGGCATGAGGAGGAACGAGTGAAAATTATGAAGTGAGTGTTTGCTAACGTAGCGCCGCGCAAAAGGGTTGGGAAATAGGAAGAAGAGTAAACACGAGATGAACGGGTAGCAGGCAGCGCTTCCTTAATTAATAAACTTCGCTGCTAATGAAAGAAATAATTAATTTCTGCCCGCTGCTACTGCTATATATATATATATATATATATATATATATATATATATATATATATATATATATATATATGTACCAGTATATATATATATATATATATATATATATATATATATATATCTGCGTCGCCCGCCATTTTGGTGTATAAAACGCGGAAAAGTTCGTCGGCATTTCACACAACCAATGAGAAGATTTTGTCATTTTAGAATTTTATCATCTCCTCTCTCCCCGCTTGTATTTGTGTGTCTGTCGCACACGACTCTCTCTATGCTGGATTTCGTTCGTCTTTTGTTTATTACAATCAATATTTCATGGCCGGAGATATGTCAGAAATTAGGTCTTCTTTGACAACGACGTTTTCATTTTTTTATTTTATTTTCTATCCGTTTTTGTTTAAATGATGTAGACTAGTACTACAAACGCAGTTTTTATTCTGGTTTAACAATAACCCCCTCGGATTTATACAACTTTTCATTAAATTAAATAGGTCATGAAATAACAAATTCTGGGAGTTTGTGCATTGTATGACAAATTTTTATAAAATGTAGCCATGAAACTACTATATATAATCCCATTACTGATTTGTTATATTTAACGAAAAATTTTATGAATATAAACATAAAGTAATATTAGCTACAATCAAATTTAAAAATAACTTTTTTCTCTTAATATTACCATTCTGAATACACTGAATATTAGATCCATTTGAATAATGAATCATATTTATTGATAAACATATATTAAATGTTTGCATATGATTTATAACGCAATTTAGAAAATTTTACTAATACTTATATATTTTATTTTAAAATTTGAAATAAATTAATATAAATATAAAATCAATTTAATATTTAAGATGCAACCAGCATTACACGTGT
Organism: Clivina fossor; assembly: GCA_963966155.1. Classification (NCBI taxonomy): domain Eukaryota; kingdom Metazoa; phylum Arthropoda; class Insecta; order Coleoptera; family Carabidae; genus Clivina; species Clivina fossor. The sequence goes on from OZ014558.1 coordinate 4,896,495, forward strand.
GTGTGTAATGATATAGATTTCAAGGCGCAATAAAAACCTAAAATTATAATTGAAATTGAAAAAAATATTATTAATAACAACAAGTAACTTTTACTATTAAATTTAACTATATATTGACCAAAATATTTTCTAAATTATTTTTAAAATTTGGTTCTCTCAGTGTTTGTTTAACTTTCTAGATATTTTTATTTTTACGGCCGGACTGTTTTGATATATGTCTAATCTTTTATATTAACAGTATATATTTGTAAAAACTCTTTAAATTTTTTTATTAATAAAATAATTAATTTAACTAACAATAACAAACTAATTATATTAGAAAACAATGGCCCATATTCTCACCTTACTTTCAAAAGTGATTTTTGCCAAAAGTATTTTTGACATTTACTCCAAATTACTTATTATACAATTTATTTAAATTCGTTTATTTGAATTTTATAATATTAAATATCAAAAATAGAAACATTATTCATATTTGGTAAAAGAAAAAAGAAAAATTTATTTTAAAGTAAGAAATAAAAGCACTTTTTTATAAACAAAAGATGTGGGAATACGAGCCAATATTTTCTCAGCTATTATCAAAAATGTCTTATGTTTTTGGATATTTTTCTTAAATATTTAAAAATATGATAGAGTAAATTTATAAAAATACTATCAAATTAAACTTAGAAAATACATATAACGTTTATTCTGTAAAAAGTTCTAAATAGAAACCAGCAAAATTAATGTTTTTTTTTTTAATTTAATAAAATGTTAATTATTTTTTTTTTTCAAAGTATTGCAACATTTAGTTTTATTATTGTATAGAAAGCTGACAAAAGATTGTCATTTGTCTTTAAGTGATTACATTTTATTGGTTTGATTCGAGAAAACCTCGACACATACACACACCACAAAACAAGACGACCTAAGCCACACATCTACGAACACACAAACACACACACACACACATAGTACATACACCGATACACGTGCAAGTAATAAGGAGGACACGAAAGGACAGTGTTTACACGGGTGTGACGTCACATGTTTGCAATGTCCGACAATATTGCGGGTGTCTGAGGTAATTTCCGGTCTGATCGTTCGCGTTACTTCAATATTGCACACACACACATACGCGGACCGACACACACACACACAAACACACACACAGACAACCCTCAATTGTTCGTTGTTGTTGTTCATCTTGGCATCGTAACGAAAATTGTTATGTTAGAGATTACAACAATACCTATAAGAATATATAAACAAAACACATTTGTCGCGTATAGACGCGGACAAATAATGAACAAACAGTAAACTCATTTTTCGACGTAAACAATTTTGTGTCAATTATGACAAAAATTAATCAGCTTTTTATAGTTCATTTACGTAATTATTTATAATAAATATTATTTTATATTTAAGTCATATTATAGTGCATGCGCTGAGTAGAGATCAGTGAATTTTTGCGTCATTGCTACGTGACACTTAGTAATTGGTCTGTGTAGGGATGTATCTATTGACTGATCTCTCAGCGACTGAAATGTACATAGTAAGTATTATAAAAATAATATTTGTACTAAAAAAAATATTTAATGATTAACTGCAAGAGTCTTAATGCAATTTTTTATAAACATATCTTAATTATTATTATTATTTTTCTAAACATAATATAAATTGTACATCCATGCTCGGGGCTGGCTAATATAGGTGGAGTTGATGAAACAATTGCTTCTGTTGAGTAATAATATTAAAACAGAACAAAAAATTGAAATTAAAGGCACAAATAACTTATTATCATAAACGAACTATTTTTTGAAAAAATATTACGGTCTGATAACTTTGTTTCACAAAAAAATATCTCTAGAAAATTGAAAATTTGTTATAATATTCGTTTTTTGTATCTTATATTTCTTTCTAAATATATTTACATTTTTAATTAGCACATTATAGAGATACAATAAATTTTTATCTGTTTATAATATGTAAAGTTATTTATATTAATTATTATTATTTCATTCTTACATAACTATTATACAAATACATTTTTTCATTGATTATTATAGTTCAAAAACAAAACAAAACTCTTAGATAAAAACAGTTTTAAAAGAGATCTATCATATTCTAGTAATAAATTTATAAATTATATAGCGAATTATATGTTAGTTTAAATCAAGTATTTTTTATTTGTTTAAATCATCATAGGTGATTAAATAAATAAACTAGTAAATTGAAATTTAATAAATAAATATGATATATATAAAAACAATATTGAATAGTAGTTAAAAAATTATTCAAAAAGATTAATAAAAATTCATCTGGTATCTTTGCTATAGGGCTATATATACATAATACGTTTCAGAAAAAGTTGCACAATTTAATTCTTATGAAGAACAAGCTACACTATACACAAACAATATTTACCGAGTAACCATGACATCGTTAACAAAAAGAAAACACACACACTCACACACACACACATAAACTGCTAATAATATAATAGCTCATACATGCATGTCATACCTGTGTATGTCCTTTGCGTTCAACTTTATTCATAAACTGGGGTCCAGTTTGCAAACATAACATACTCGGTACCATTTAAAAGGAAATAAAATAACTTTGAACATTTCCGGTTTTAAGAAAACATATGAATGAAACAAAAATCTTACGCCTCGTGTCACTAGTTTTGAAAAAAGCTTAAAAGTTCCCAAAAGTACAATGGGCGTAGAAATCAAAAAGTCAACAATATATTAGGTCAATTCATGGCAATACAAAAACGACTACAACGTCTCCTGTGACGTTTATTGATACAAATATACAAATGTTCTTTTCACCACCCCCGCCCTGTTGCCATCCCCTGGTATCGTATATGTGCGTGTGTGTGTGTGTGACAATACACCCGTGTCGGAATGTTTTGTGTCGATTGTGTATATTGTTTATTATTATTCTACATGCGTGACTTTGTAAACAGATATTAATGACAGATTTGTGATTTATTATTTAACTGCTAACCTGAAAATTTATCGGCAAAGGATGCAATTTATTTATATCTGCGTATACGTGTTTTTGTTTTCCAAAAATTGTATAAAGTAAATTGTGTCACATTTAAAAAAAAAATTGAAATATTTATTCCAGTGTTTTGATTCAACATTTTTTGTTATATGCATTAAGCTCGTCTCAGACGATCATACAAATGACGAATTTCTTGGAATAATCTAGGGGAAAAACTTTGCAATATGAAAGTTTCTAATGAACAAAAATAAATTCTTCCTATTCTACACGCAGTCACGCAATGAGCTAAATTTGCAAAAAAATTAGTGTTATGTTATGCATAATGAACTATACTATATATTAGCTTGTGAGAATTTAAAAAAAAAATGTAAAAAAACTTTAATAATATTAATTTTTGACAGCATTAAAACCTGCAACAACAGATAAAACTAAAATCATGTCATTTGCATTGTTTTTTCATAAGTTAGCAAGTGCAGTTTAGTTCAAATCACTAGTTCTGGGCTAAAACATAACACTAATTTCGTGATAATTTGGATAGTCTATGAGTTTTCAAATTTATCAGTTGCTGGTTTTATTGCAGCCAAAAATTGAGATTATTAATGGCTTTTAACAAATTTTTATTGTGTTTTCAGAAACAATAGCAACTAGTTCACTACGACTAATATATAAAACTAATTTCGAGATAAATAAGAAAGTTGTCATATTTGAGTATAAGGGTTAATTGAATAATAAATGAATAATTAAACATAGAAATCATCTAAAAATCTAGCCAATCTAATTCGTATTAAATGAAATAGCTATTTTTTTTTCTGTGAAGGTATCACATTATATCGTTCCAGATTAGCCTTGATCGTGTTCAATCAACGCGCCAATTTCCACCTAAACCAAATCAGTAAAACTGCATCATCATCAATACTAAATTCCCCGATCATACATCCCTATATATATGCATCGGGCGAAAAGCAAACGTCGTGTCTCGTAACCGCTCAATGTTTGGTGCCACTGGTCGCGGGGAGCTATATCTCTCCGTCGACAGACGTGGCGTGCCCGTGTACGTCCCCGGCCCTCTAGCTGGGGCCCTATGCAAACACTACACCAGCCGGCCCCAGTAATGCCCCATGGAACTTGTACAAACAATGTACTCATCAATCAAACACTACCACTACCCCCCCTTCCACCCTTTTGGACAACCATACCACGGGGCTCTTGTACAGCCCTGCGGCGTTGCATTCGGTCACCTATCTAACCCACCCACTAAACACCACCAGCACCAGCTAAACAACAGAGAATCGGTCGAACACAGAGACAATAAATAAGATTTTTTCGATATTGGTGAATACGCAATGCGATGGTCGTCTATATCTTATGTTTATTTTATGGATTGTTACCGTTTATAGTATTAAATAGAAATTAAATTTGTTTGATGCATTTTTTTCTGCCTTGCAAGAGCTGTTTGCTGAAACGATTGTCATTTGTTATGCATGCTGATGTACAATGTGTCAATCATATATAATATAATAAAATAGGTTTGTTTATTTTACTGGGAATAGATTTTTAAATAGATGAGATATTTTAAAATTATATTAAATGATATTTTTTTTTAAATAATTACTGTTAGATTATTTACTGATATAAATGCATTTTATAACTAAAGGGCAATTTATATTTTCGTTAACTTTGTATACTTTCCGACAGCTTCATACAAAATTTAATTATAGCCCATAATATTTTGCATAATTCTTCTTTAAAAATATTCCTAAATATAACAATATGTAGCAAAATCACTTAGCAGTAAAATGAATTTTCAATATATTGTCTTGTTGGTTCGCTACTGTATTAAAAAAATATTTTTCATTTATCAAGAAAGAGCTATTAAAACTATTTTTGCTTTGACTTGATAAATTTATCAATTAATTTCATAACAAAACTTAATAAACAACCCATTCAACGTAAGCACACATTGCCAACAAAGAATATCTACATAGTGCACCTAATAAATTGTTGGAAAGCGGCAACCAAATCAACCATCAATACAGCAATAAATAATAATCAATACTAGTACCGAAAATCAACTTCATTTGTGTGTTAAAAACCTATGCATAATCAGAATACATATTACCGAATCTCTTTCCCCGCTGACAGAGTTAGGACAGCCCATGCATCCCAACAACAACTCATATGATGGCAACATAACGCACCAGGAACAATACATGACAATAAGCTTTGACAAATTGCCGTGCTAAACCGGATTTGCCGAAGCTTCCTGTATATATGTATTGCTGTATATGTATGTCAGCTAGGTTATGCTAAAAGTTTGGAAACTGGAAAAAGTACAGGAAGAATTTAGGTAGCAAACTGGTATAAATACAAATAATACAAATTTGCATTTTAGGATTTTTCTGCTTTTGTTAATTAATATTTCCTGAATACTAATAAAATATGTTTTAAAGTCATGTCTACTTTCAAATATGTCACTTCTATTATCAGTAATAAATGTTTACAATAATAATTACAATTACAAAATGTTTGAGGAAAAGTATATTTAAGTGTTAATTTTTTTAAAATCGGCAATTAAAACCTATAGGTTTGTTGATGTATGGTAGTGAATGTTGGGTTTGGTTGCAAAAGCATAAACGGAAAATGACTGCTGCGGAAATGAGATTTTTACGTGGGGTAAATAGGAGAGAACGGGTACGAAATAGATTAGTGTATGATGAGTGTGAAATTGAAAAAAATGTTGTAGCAAAAGTTGGTGTTAGTCAATTAAGATGGTTCGGACATGTTGAGCGAATGTCTAATTAACGTCTGGTTAAAAAGATTTATTTGAATGATTTTGATGGTATACCTACGTTTGCGTGGACGTCCGATGAATAGTTGGAGTGGTATGATTGAGAGTGTTTTGCGTGAGCGAAATTTTCCAAGTAGTAGGAATAAAAGAGCATGTATGAGAGAAATTATAAATGTGGATAAAGCGAAAGTTGCTTGTTTGGATAGGAATGTTTGGAGGCGACTGATTTCGGAATGATGAAAAGAGTTTGTGCCACACCCTTTTGGGTACATGGCGTGATTGTGTATGTATGTATGTATGTATGTATGTAGGTTTGTTCTAATCTATTATTGAATCAGTTTAATACAGCACAGAACTGTTTGAGATACGCGCATTGTAGAATTAGCATATAATTTATTATATTGCACATATTTCCTACCCCAATAATTCTCATAAGAGCAGGACTAAACTGCCAAAAGCTGAGCTTATGTAGTAACAGATAATCAGTTCGGTAAGTTTTAGATCGTACCACGTATATCCACATATATGCAACAACAGGGAGTTTTGCCTGCAAAGCGTCCGACGTAACGATATTGTACAAGTCGTTTAGCGGTGGTTAGTTGAATAAGGGCGTTGCAACACGATTTCACAGCGGTATTGTCCTGTGACACCTGGCCGGCCCCAGGACAACCCCATGATTCTATATTAGAGCCCATTATGTCGCTTCTTTCACAGGTTATGTTACTTACTATATATGATAGTAATAAGGGTGCCTAGTTTTTCTATTAGGATGCAATTTTATATGAATGACTTTTGTCGACTTTTACGTTTTTGAAAATTGCCAATACGAATAAATATTTATGTCCTTTTTCGTATTGATGTATTGATGATAGTTTTGTTCGGAATTTACAGGGTAGTATGTTTTGTTGTATTGATACTTTGCTAAAATCTGTGAAATAGAAACTGGAAAATGTAAGAAAATAAAGTAATATTTGGTAAGATTCACATTACTTTTAAACTGATTTGTTTATTATGAAAGTAGATAATTATGATTTGTAAGTTAAGTACAAAATATCAACACTTGTATAAAAAATATATAATTGAATTTGAGTTCATTAAACTAAAGAGAAATAACAAAGCTGAAAATGATGTAAATAATTTTAAAATTTGTTAATTTCTATGGACTACACTTTTTTTTCTTATTGCAAGTCTAGACTTATACAAATCTTAAATATTTACAAGAAAAAAAAGTAATATAGTTTTTTAAAAAATATATACTTACTTTATTACATATAAGTTAAGAATAATTATTGATAAAATTTAAAATACTAAATAATTTTTGAATTAAAGTAAAATAATTATCAAATAAAAAATAAATCAATATTTAATAAAATATCAACATTGATATTTGTAAAAGTATTACGATATTTTTAACTTTTTCATTTTTTATTCAAAATGTACAAATAAAGTAAATGAAATTTTTTTCCAACATTTTAATTAATTTTTCGGGCATATAATTTACAAAGAAAATATTTAATTTTCTAATAAAGTTCAAAAAATAATATTTACAAATTTTATGAAGTGCTCCATAAATATTTATCTACAGTAGATATAAATAAATATGTAAAGAAAAATATTTTTATATTTATGTATGTATATATTTGGACAAAATTTATGTTATCTAAATTTTATATCTATAGGTATACGTACTTATACTTTTTATGTATCATTTTTTCCACGAAGTAATACTAGAAGTAATCAAAATTATTATCAATGTAATTTCTTATAAAATTAGAACAACTGAATTTCCTTATTATAAATATTACAAGTATATCAATACATCCAATAAATTTTCTTTAGTCAATAAATTTAGCAGAATAGATATTGGTTTTTCCATAGTGATATTTCAACGAAGAGAAAATATTTCAAAGAATAACTGATATTTGTTTTTACTTTTTTTGGTAATAATTCTTGCCAGTTTTATTTTCTTAAACAAAGAATACAAGACAATACAACTGATGTCATTTTTTACTAATCAATAATTATTTTGGTTCAACAATAACATAAAACACAAAACATATTTAAAAAAAATTAGTAAATTATTTTTAATTTAAATTTTTGCAAAAAGTAATTTTAACGGTATTAATATTCAATTTTCTGTAGATAAAACTAAAATTAATAATTAATCATTTGTATTTTAAAATGTGTTTTTTAAGAACTGAAATTAAATATAATTAAAATTAAATAATTTAGATCAGTGATGTAGCAATTGGTATCCGAAAGGTTGTTAATACAAATTATGTTTATGGCGTTATTTCTTTAATATATAGTATAAAACTTTCAGATTTGAACTTTTAGATTAAAATGTTATTAATATATTGTATTGTTTATTAATTAATATGATAGAAAATGGTAAAGAATACAATTTTAAACACGAAGTTTGAAGAGGATTTAAGGTATTTTACAAAGAATGAAAAAGTTAGTAATGATGTTACAAAAATTGTCTACAAATAATATATTTTCAATTTTATTTAAAATTTCATTACAAATATCTTTAATAATTTCTGTATGAGCAGCTTTCAATTTCTGCTTATCTTGTTAATATTATTTTTGGCATACATAACAACACTCATTCCTTGTGACAAGACTTATACTAACACATACGTAAAACTATATTAAAACTATACAAATAAGTATCTCTAAATAAAAATAAATATGCAAGTGAAGTTAGAATGCACAGTAGCAATGTAATATAAAAGTAAAACAATTAATTTCGATCTGTTTTAAAAGAATATAAAGTACGCTTCTTGCCCTGAATATACTTGAGAATGCCGCATAGTCAAGTATCATTATTCAATTTAATAGCGACTATTTATTTCTTCTGGTGCTGGTGGTAGATTGTAATCTTAAAAAGCTTATTTTTTCAGAATTTTTCATCTTTCCACTATGACAACGAAGTGAACGAACTTCTACACAAGTTCTACTATATGGTGATTTAAGTCACCAATTATTATTTGCTACGAGCATAAATTTTTGATTTATTTAACAACAAATCAATTCCTACATAAATTACCACAGACTAAACATTAAATTTGTGTAAAAATTAATCTTATTTGAAACTTATGACGTAAACTCCTTTTTAGTCAAAACACAAGAAACTCGTTTATATAGCCGGCAAAAGACAATAGAAACTGATAACAAAATTCATCAGAACGCCGTGTCGGTGTAATAATCACCGGCATAAAATTACGCCATTGCGCAATAACGCGAAAATAACCCGAAACAAAAATGAATCAAACGCATCCGCAAACGTAGGGTTACTCAGTTGGCGAATATTTAACGTCACTTCATGAATTTATAAAAGTGTTTCGTTTCGTGTGCCTTGAAGTAACAACGGCCACGCTCACGTTCCAACGTTTTCACGCTCCAAGCTCGCGTTTTCCTGGTTACGCGCACGCCACTCTGTACCCGCTGTAGTCGTATACGTACTACAAACAAAAGATACTAAAAGTACATAAATCTCCATGATTCATTTGCATTGTTTCTAGAGCGTTCGTTATTTGTTTTTGAAAACCAACTATAACCGTGTATATCGTACGGTATATATATATATATATATATATATATATATATATATATATATATATATATATATATATATATACTCGTAAACGAAGTTTGATGTACTTTTCTGATTCTGGATTCTAAATTCATCCCTCTCGGGTTGTGTTTTGACTAGAATTAGATTCAACGATGCTGATTGTGGTTCTTCATAATATTTGTAAATAATGCTTTTGCCTTCTGTCTTAACTATACTATTACATATTTGAAAAAATTTACTTTGTTTCTCATAGATCTATACAATATTTTTTTTTTATTTTCAATTTAAATTCGAGCATATAAAAAGCAAATTTAATATATATTTAATTTCCAAATTATTTCTCGTAAATCCAGAATAAATGATTAGAAATTGATAATTTGGAGCTAAAAATTCGATAAATTTCTGGTCTTTTTATGTAACGTAAATTTATATCTGACTTTTAATATGATCAGATAGAAAAGTACTTATATATAACTTAGAGATTATATATGAGATGAGAGGTATTATGAATAATTTGAAAAATATGATTATATTAAACTTTTTTAAATTAATTTTTAACTATGAAATATATAATTTTAGAACACAATATGTGCAATTTATTATTATTTAAGTAAAAGTACAATATAAAACAATTGAAATAAAGAAATTAGATTATAGTGGTCAGTTTCATAATATACTCGTAATTTAAAAATAAAAAAAAATTTTGTAGATAAAAAAACTTGAAACTTTTGAACTAGATTTATAATTGATTGAAAATAGGAAAATAGGACCTGTAATATCTGCAAGATAAAAGTTAAATTTTGAGCATCTTTGCCATACCCGTTCATGAATAACAGTATACTTTATTTTCCAATAAATTCGTGTACATCAACTTCTATAGAAATAAATAAATAAACTTTCTTTCTGTTGTCGGTCTTGTTACAGGACTTGACCTAGGTTGATTGTGAACCTAGCTTTAACCTGATGAGTGTAATTGATAAAAAAACTAATGTGTTAGAATAAAGATTAGTTAGTAAAAAGAAAAAAAATTAAACATTAAATTACATGTCAATAATTACTTGTTACATTAATCTACTAATAAAATAAATTTTGACAAAATGCACTCATTAAATCAAAGTATATACAGATAAAATAAATAGGCTTTAGGTTAAAATTCTATAATATTTTAATTTAAATTTAACGTCATCATCAAGAAATTAAATACAAATGACAAATAACAAACAAAACAAAATTATAACCTAAAACCTTTTTAGTTTAATATCGTGAGTTCAGAAAGGCTTTTGACTATGTTGCCATACAAAATATCTGAATAAAATTATTAATCGTTTTATAATTCGAGCAAACAAATTATTCGAATATTTATTAATATGTCTATATTATGACATTAGTATATTAGAATAATCGTTTGTAAATCATAAATATCTCTGCAGCCTGAATTATATAATAAATGAATATGAATTGAATATCTAACCGAGACAAATATGAAAAGGTGAGGAAGTAAAGCATACATACACACACACACACAACACACACAGATCTATCTTTATATAGAGTCACCGGCACCACAAAGTGAGTTGGAGTTTTTGAGTTACGTTACGTTACGTTACCATCGAATGAGTGAGTGAGTGGTACGAGGTCTTGGTATAAGAATGTAAATATGTACAGTGTACATTTAGATTCTTGCTTTGTGGATACGTGCGGAATGAAATACTGTACATCGCCGCTAGTCGAAAGAGTGGCGCTGGTTAACATCGCCAACCTGAGCTAGTGCGGGGCAGAAGAGGATGAGGAACAAGCCTTGTTTGAAGAGCATACGAAAGTATTCTCTGATGTTTTGTCGACGCTAATATTTACCGACAGTTATACATTTTCCTCTCCTAAATAAATTATTTTAGTAAATTCTGACATTATACCTCCGAAAATGTTAAGTCAAATGTTTGGTTTTAAAAAGAGAAACCGCGAGTACTCGCCGCTCCGCGTGCTAACTGCGAGGTGGAAGGGTAGAATCAGGTACGTTTGCCTTCCAACATCCTATTTCCTCTCCTTTGTTCTTATTTTTCTTCGTAATGCTACAAGGCCAAAGGTGAACAACGTCAAACCACCTGCTATTTTTCCAACTGATATTTTGTTTTTATAAGCGAGTTTGTTTTCGTTCTGTTCTTTACACTGTTTTATCATCTTTCAAATTTAAATTCTTGTGTAATTAGTCGTCTTAAAATATTCATGAAATTGAAATTTAAGATTTTTTTTAAATAATTTGTTGAATTGGTTAAAAGAAGTTACTTACAATGTCTTCAAGAATTAGTAAAACTAATTTTCAGACCATACGAGAATCAAGTGAAAAGTAATAAATAATTTTTAGAACCGTAAGTTTTATTTATTATTATATAAAATTTCACAGGTTTAGGTAGTTTAGTCACCTAAATAGAATGACAGAGGATAGCCAGGTATATAGACTACATAAAAATACTCCATACGGTAATCGAAGTAGAAGCATGTGAAAATCAAGATGGAAGTATAGAGTTTTAGAAGATATGCGCAAGACGGAAATTAAATTTACCGTAAACAGGAAGGATTGGATGGGACAAAAGGAATCAAGTCAAAGATTTTGGATTAAGTCTCTAGTGCCAAATTAAGAGAAAGTTTTATTTATTGATTTTGAATAAAACGTTTAATTTGAATATTTAACTGCTGATAACATAACATCAACTATTATTTATTGTCATTTGTTTACAAGATTTGGCAAAAATTTAATAAAACTTATATTTGTTAATATTTTCAATTTTGTTTTTCTTTAATTCATATTAAGAATCTAATTACTGCTAAATTACTGAATAGATCAATAGCATCAAAGGATATTCTGTTTTTCTATCAAATAAAAAATTCTTTTTATTAGAAACATTTTGTAATATTATAAAATTGTTCAGAATACCACAATTAGTATAACTGGGATTACATCCTTTTTTTTGTAATTAATTAATTTTTAAAATTTTAAGTTTTTACCTTATATTCAATGTGATTTGAGATTATCTGGAATTTAACTCAATAAATTCTTGTTTGAAACAAAATAGTAAGTTATTTTTATTTTTTAAAAATTATGTTTATTCATATATTATATACAATATAAAACAATATGTAAATATTTATTTGGATTTTAATATAGCTACAAAAAATATATGTTTTATTAATTTTCATAATTTAAATATTCATCATTTTCTTATATTTTTCTTTAAACAACAAATTTATAATGGAAAGCTTTAAATTTTCTAACAATTTTCATTCATAAATAAATTTCCCATTAAATATACATAAGCTAATTTGTATAACACATATTAGTTTTTCGTTTTTTTTTTGTGGCTCTTTAGTAAATCATATTTCACACATTTACACATTACAAGTGTATGCAAATATTTCACTAATATTTAACAATACTCAGAAAATCATTGCACATGCACATATATGTGCATTTAAATGCCTCTCGCAAATTGCAGCACGGGAATCCCTAACATGACATAATATTTCCTTTCATATTTCAATATTTGAAAATAATTAAAACATATAGTTGACGCAAGCTGGGAATTAACAATAAGTCATGGATTTTCATAATGTGCCAAAAATAATTTTTCATCTTAAGTTAGTAAATATAAAACTGAAAACAATAAAAGCAAATATAGCCAGAAGTCTACAAAATGATTCATATAAAAATTAATATAAAAAGATTTTATTTTTATTATAGAAAATATATAATTTAAAAATAAAATGTTTTTGTTCTACTTTTGTTGAATAATACATTTATTATACAATATGTCCTATTACACGAGATACATATTTTAAGAACGTGTTATTGAAATCATTTAGGGTTGTAAATAATTTTAATAAAATCTCTGTTATGAATTTCGAGTCATAAACTATCTTGCATATGAGTTTTAACATTATGTATCAGTATTTATTACTCATGTTAGTGAGTTTTAAAATAATTGCTAAAAATAAATGTTTGATAGTTTGTGATCAATCACAAAAATTGTATTTGAAATATCTGACACATAAAAAAATGTTAGAAACATATTTTTTTCCTGAGTATACAAAAATAAAACTTTATAAAACTAAAGTTATATTTCTAATTTTGTTATATTTAAACAAGGTGTGTTGGAGCTGCGCCCGTTGTGTTATCTCTGTGAAGATAAGTTCTGTAAATAAGAAATCACATTCCTGAGGGCATGTTGAACAAAAATTTTCAAAACACTTTCCTGTTTCTCATAGACTTTCTTAAAAAACGCGCAAGAAATATGTGATTATTATAATATTTAAACAATGATAACAGCACTCTTCAGTTTTTTTTTTTAATAGATTTTAAATTTTAACTTTAGCAATGTCTGTATATAAATTTTATTTTTATATTGAAAAATACTTTTTCTAAAAAATTTTACTCACTTGTTTAGGTATATATTATTTACAAACAGAATGAGAACATAAAATTTTCTCTATATATTCATATATTTATGCAGAACTTAATCCTAAAACATTTTTATTGTAATATAATGAGTTCTGAAAGATTTTTGCTATGTTAAATGAATTTTTTGTTTACTATAAGATTTATAATTTAATTTTTAAGTTCAGTTGTTTAATACAAGAATATTTTGCACAATTACATATTATTTAATCATTTTCAAAACTAATACCTAATTTGCTTTATATTTATTATTTTTGAAGACATATTCTTGATTTATGATGCACTGCTTGATATTATCAGTTTTTTTATATATACAAAATATGTATTTTATAATAGAGATATAAAAGACAGAAAAAATATAAATACAAAAAACGAATAGAAAATTATTATATTCTAAAATTGTAAAATTCATGGATCAATTTCTTTGTCAGATTTGCGAAAGGGACATTTTGATAGTATATTACGAGTATAAAAATATCAGGAGCCCAAGTTTTACTTGTTCAAATAAAACTAGACCCTTTATTAGTTTATTAAAAATAAATTTTTTCAAAGTCGAGATGTTGTTAAATTACTATTCAGCATCCGAAAATGGTAAATGTACCCCATATTATTAAAATCTCTAGAATCCTTTTCAAGATAAAATTCATAGACAAACACACAAGTAAATATACAAGAATTGTCCATTCAATAGTATAGAATATGTAAAATATATTGTATCAATTTAAACATGAGTAAATAATCAATTTCTATATTAAAGAAAAAAATTGCTCAACATAAATTTTCTAATATGTAAAAGAGTATACAATAAAAAAATCTTAAAATACAACAAATGCAAAATATATAAAAATTTCGAACATAATTTTACGTAAAATATAATATTTATGCTGACCAAAAATGGTCAAAGTAATCATTCTTCAATAATTTATTTTTCATGTACAGGAAGTCCATAGACTGCCAGTAGGCGGACAGCAATTCAAATCGTGTTTTACACGTAACAAATCTTTCAATACATCAGACGAAAACCATTACAAATTTCCCTAAAAATCATTAATTGATCGTGTGAACTATATGTTACCAACTACCTCAACAAAAATACAAAAACACTAAAGAATTTACAAAATTATTGCAGGTTCCATATTGTATTGAAGACCTGTTGTAATATTTCCGTTATAATACTAGGATTTTGTACTTTTTTTTTAAATTCTAGTGACTTTCAACCCTCAATATGACACAATGATGTGACACCTGCTGGGTTTAACGATATTCCAATATGGTTTTAGTTTTGGGTTAATATATTAGATTATAATACAATTTCACACTTTGGTTTGGCTTCCGTTTTAGTGGATCTCGTGATCCACACAGGTGTTCTACTGTTTTAATGAAATTTATGAATCCGTAGACTTGTTTGATGTAGTTTTGTTTTAATTTTGGCAATGTTTGAAATGTATAATAAGATTTGATTTTTAAATGAAGTTAAAATATAGTTATACGAAAGTAAAAATTATATTTTAATATAAGTTAATTGATTTATGTTTTATAGTTACGTACTTATATATGCCCTTTTAAGTGCTGATGTAAATAGTAATCATACGATGATATAAAAAATTATATTAGCACTAAGACCCATTTTCGTAATAAATAAATAAAATCGACTTTTAAGTCGACAAAAAAGCACTAAATGGTACTACAAGCTCGGTTTTTGAGTGTGTTCATTTGTTTAATCCTGTTTTTATAACAGTTAAGTTGTCTTAAAACCGGAATGATTTTACAATCTTTTTGCACAATTTTTAATGCTGTCAATAAAACGATGTTGTTATTGACATTTCAAACTACTTAATTACTAATTAACTACTTAAAGTCTTTATTATAGAACTAGCTTTAATGTTTTTTAACTTTAAAATTATAGAATGTTAAAATAAAACGGCTTTAGTATATAGTTCTGTATTAATTTTTATATTTACTGTAATGTGAAATTAATTTCCGCCAAATATTTCTGTCCAGATAAGCAACTATTGCTTCATCCATATTTATAATGTTTTTTAGTAATTTCACACTCTTCATATAAATATGTAAATTATATTATTTTTTGTTAAAAATAAATAAATATTACGAAAAAAAATCTAAAGTTTCTTTAACGAATTCGATTGTAAAATATAAACAGTAATTCTATTCGTGGTCAAATTTAACAAAATAAATAAAAATACAATACTAATTCAATTATAAAATAAAACAAAACTTTACGCGCGAACGATATGTGTACAAAACAATTTTCTCCAAACGGATAAATGTATATAGACATATATCTAAACCCGACAAGTATTCTCTTTTCATACATACATACAAATATACAAATTCGATTAAATATATCGTTGTCAAACGGTAAACAGAAGAAAGAGCAAAGACAGGAGTACGAAAAAAAAAACAAAATATTTGCCTTCCAAATAATTGATCAAACACGCCTAATCAAAGCGTGGACTGAATATGATGGCGATGTCTCAACAATGGGACACTTTTAACGAACGACGATCGGAAACAACATCGTAAACATAACAATATTTGACTGTAGATTCTACAATCTAGACGCATGCACAGGGCCGAACTGCTCAAATGGAATAGTATGATAAATTTGGTTTATTAAAAAAAAAATACAATGATCTACTGTAGTGAAAATTCATAAATAATTTAATAAATTTCAGATAATTTTCCTAAACTACAATATTTAAAAATAATAAAGCTAAATACATGTTTCGTTAGCTAAGTAGCTTTTAAATATCGTTTCTTTTAAATTCTAATAAACCCGATAAGGCTACGTTATTAATTTTAAATTTTAAATCTCCAACATGTAGCCCACTATATGTTCCATTTAAGAATTAATTATATATATATATATATATATATATATATATATATATATATATAAACGTTTATTATTATATACCAAAAGAACACTAAATTAAATAAACATTAACATTTGTAACACTATTTCAAAGAGTAATTTTTATACAGAAATGTTTGCACAAAAAATATTGTTACTTTTTTACTGTATGGCTTGCCAAAAAATAATACTACTAGTCCGTCTCTGATCAAAGCAAAAAGAGGGTGTATATTCTCTATGTGTCAAACAGAAGACATATACATATATACGTAACACATACAAATAAAAGTATGTGTGTGTGTAGATGATATTTATTGTTGAGAATAACCGAATAACCAAAACGTAATCTTAAATTTAAATTTGAACAGATCAAAACGTATAAACAGTAACAACGATGGCCTAATATTTAGTTATTTGCCCGAGTAACACAAAAGTGTTTAGTATTGTTGACGTAGTCAACATACCGGGTTCGTATTGCACGATCAGTCGAACTAACAAGGCAATAGGGGCGAAGGGGAAATCTATTCAAATATTTTAATATGAAAACAACGATTTTAGACAGGTACAAGATTAACAATGTACGTAAATATATATATGTATACATTAGTTTAAATATTTTAAATAAATTTACACAGAAATTAATTCATCATTGACTTTTTTTAAGTTCTAAATAAAGTTATATTTGTGTATAACGTACAATCTTTTAAATTGTAATTTTATTTACTGTGTGCGTACGTATTTATTTAATTTAATTGAAATTGGATGGTAAAATTTTATATGATTTAATTAGATAATATTTTCTCTAATATTAGTTCTTTCATCTACATATAAATTAGTTAAATAAAAATTATTATATCAAATAAATTTTAGATGAATAATCTAAAACTACAGGATAAATCAATGATGAAAATATTAAAATATACAACAAACTAAAAATATTATGTAATTACATTAAACCAATACACTAAACGTAATCACCTACCTAATTAGATGTTTTATTTAATAAATTAAAATCTGAAAATTATTTATTTTTTAATCAAACAAGTAAAACAAAAAAATTATTTACACTTTTTTTCTGTGCAGAAAGAGAATAAAAATTATTGCACATTACAAAGAAATATAACACAATAAAAATAATTAAAATTTTTAGGAATGCAAAACATGTGTCTTGGCTTATTTTTTTATCTCTGAATTGTCTTTGATTTTATATTTCTTCTAAATAGTGTGTTCTCTACCACCGTACTTGACTATTAATTTTACTAATGTAATCTAGGCTTAAGTATTAAATAGTACGCTACCAGGAGTAAAATATAAGCAAAAAAATTGTGTTTCTCGGAAATTAAAAAAAATCTTATACTGATATATATATATATATATATATATATATATATATATATATATATATATATATGTTGAAAAATTAAAGTTTTATACTGAAAATCTGGGACAATTGTCTCTTATACGCAAACAGTTCTAAAACAAACATTAAATAAAAAAAATTACGTCAACGGATTTGAGTTTTTTTTACAATAGTTTAATATTATATAAGTACACAATTTCATTACGTGTATATCATATATACATAACGTAAAATAATTTACCATCACATAGGGTATAATATAATAAGTGAAGCGTAACATATCCAGGCAAGCATTTGTAAATATTTGTAAGTAATTGTTGATATTATAATAAGTAATAGAGAATGAGCAACAACTATACTTCATTCACTCATACATATACACGAGTATACACCACCGACAAAGAGTCAGAGAGAGACAGAACGAAAAAAGACAAGACCTAGGCATATATTTGTTTTCTAAATAAAATACTTGTGTACTATAATAACATATACGTATATATATACATATAAAACGTACCGTTGGTGTCGGCATTTCGCCAATATATTGCATATTAAGGACCTCGAGTATATTAAATTTATATAGGTACATATAAAATTTTATATCATTTGATCTGTACCGAATAAACTAAATTATTTTGTATACGTTCAATGATTTTTAATTTATATACATTTTATTAGCCGATTCTGTTCATAACTCTAAAATCGGTAACATTACAGAATATATTGTTTTTTCTTCCATCAAAGTAAAAAGTATATTTACTAAAAATATACAGAATATTCTGTACAGAACATAAACTCATTCAATAAAATAGTAATCTTCAGGCTTTCACACGGCAGATATCCATTGAATTTATAGAATTTTCTAGGCTGGTATACCATGGTCTATCTATCCTCATCGCAAACGTTTCGCCATACATCCGAGATGGCATCTGCAGGCACCAAGTACAGAGAATGCCATCTACAATGTTTTAAATTTTGTCTTGTTTATTAAAAGTGAAAAAATGTAAGACGATTTACATTTTTTCATATTTAATAATCATTATTGTAAAATTTTACGTGACGCCATATTGAACATATTGTATTCAAAGTGATTCGGTCTTAGTGTGATCAATAAATTATGATATGTGTAAACAATAATTAATTTTTTTTTTTTGCTCACTTGACTTCTTATTATATTTATCCAGGGACATATTATATATATATATATATATATATATATATATATATATATATACTTTAATTTAGAGTAAAAAGTTTATAATTTTAATAATGTATATAATTAATTAAGAAAACTATTACTTTACAACAGTTAAAACTAAAACAGTTATAGTAAACAGCGAAAGATAAAGAACAAATGAGAACAAAAATAAAATAATGTTTCTAGCAACAAAACATTCACCTAAAATCCATAACCTACTAAAATCCTTTAACATCTCGACCTAGATTTAAACTGACTCTCAACTCATATTCGTTAAATATACATCTTTTGTTTAATTTGTTAAAAACCACGCAGAAAAGAGAAAGAGACAGACAGCGAGACAGAGAGACGCAAAAAAGCAATAAACGAGTAAAACTTCCCCGTCATAAGCGGCCATGGAATAACAAGTACAAATTAAACAAGACAGATTTTCGTAATAAAAAAATATATATAAAACAAATAGCAAATATATACACGACGCGGATATGAATTTTCGACGATTTGTTCGTTCATTCGTTTAGGTTTTTTTTCCTTTTATTCTGTCGCTAAAATGTACAGTTATTATGAACGTTTACATATCAATAATGTGTTCTTTTCTGGAGAAACACTGCATTACAACTTTGTCAAACATCAATATTTGATTTGGAGATCGTATAGAAGAGAATGAGACACGATCCGACATGAATGTTGCGCAAATAACTTCGGATTTAATCGGATCTTTTCGGAATTGCACGTCAAAATATATTAAGATACAGATTTAATATTGTCAAATTGGAAAAAGTCACATATTTTCTCATATTTATGAATAGCGTTAAAAATATAGTTATATAGTTGTTAGTTTGATTTTCATTTATTTTAATATCGAATAATAATCAATATCTTGATATTTTTATTTGCCATATACGATGTATAGCGAAACATCTGCGATGAGGATAGATCGACTACGGCATACCAGCCCAGAAAATTCTATAAATTCAAATAAAATGTTATTTATTTCACGGACACGGACACATTTAAAAAAGAATCAATGTTTATTAAATAATTATATACATGCTTCTATAAAATTGAATTTTGTTATTAATAATTTAGAAAAACCTTTGATATTAGTAGAATAACTGCATTATAATAATCTTCCTATTTGTTAAATATGCATATTTTAAATATTTACATAAATATTTGCAAAAGAAAGCGTAATAACTAATCATAATTGTAAACATTTTCTTAAATAATAATAAATAAATATTAATATAATTTTTGTGTAAGTAAAACAATATTTACCGTAATTATATTTGTAAAATAATATCAAATAATAAATAGAATTTTAACTTAAATTTTAAAATACACATTTATCTATATGCTCAGTTTAACATATACAGAAGTTCAAATATTAAAAAAGTGTTTGTTTTATTTATTTATATACATACTAGAAACTTATTTTTATTTTGTAAATATTTTTTTATAAATATTGTATTTCCTAAATTTCATTACTAAAAATTCATATCAAATGAATTCATCATATAATTTAACTTATTTATTTTGGTATTAGTATTTTAAAATGAAATATGTGAAATATATGACTTTTTACAATATTTTGTAACATTATATACAAATATGTTTAATAATGATATATTATTCAATAGGCATACATGGAGAAAAAGGATTCTTTCGAGTAAAGAAAATTCTTTATTGTTAAAATATTTTTATTAAAAAAAAAAAAAATTTTATATAATGAGCTGTTTATTTACTCTAAATAAATTTATTTAAAATAAAGAACTCCGGATTCAAATCCCGGAAATCCGAATTTGAGATTATCCGGATTTAGTTTCCAGCATTACTTCGGACAATAAGACGCACTCCAATTTGAAGTCGATATTTCAATGTAAAAAAATGCATTTTATGGTTCGAAAAATACGATATATAAAATTCAATTAACAAAGTGAATTTAAATAATTTTCTCGGTACGTCGACATATCTTAAAATAAGTGTGTAAAATAATCTAACAGTAACAAATTTAATATACAAATCTCATAATTACTCTAATATATTTTTTCTCGCCTCGCAAATAGAAAACACAAATAAATAACCAGCAAGCGAGTTATTTATCATAATTTTATGCTAATAAGCACCTCGACCAATACCACAACTGAAAAACATGTTATCGACGTTACCTTATCTCATTATTTTTTACTTTGCGTTCTATTTCTAATTGCACCGTGGCCTACGTTTGCAAGGCACACTGGGATGGCTCTATAGATGTATGTGCTGCCTGTGTTAAGGTATATAATTATTGTCGAATGTTTGTTTAAACAATCTGCCGTGGTGACATACTCATACAAATCGGTGTCTAAGTGAAAACGCAATCTCAAACGCTATAAGGTAAATAGCGCTGTGCGCAGCATCCATTGCTTTGGTATATCTCCGTACGTTATAGATACGATTACGAACGCGAGACGCAAGTAGGCTTAGGCGAAATACAGTACCGTATTGATGTAAATTTTGTATAGTTATAAATAGAAAATTTTCATTAAAGAAATATATTTGTACAAAGTAAACACATCTGTTAGATTTGGTGTGTAAATGTTTCTGTGAAAAAAATGACTCTAATTTTCTGTATAAATTAAAACTTTATAATAGTGTCAAAAAATGTTGGTATTAATTCAATTTAGTGTTCTTTTGATAACACTAGCTTTTATTGTAATGTAATTTTTACAATACTTTTTGTAATGTTCCAAATGGAACACCGGAATAGGTCAAATTTTTTACTGAATATTTTTTTGTAGTATTACTCCAAAACTAAATTTATAATAATTTAAAACTGTAAAAGTAAATTTTTAACTCTTAAAATAATATTAATAAAAGTTAACAATTAAAACAATTACTGAATCAATATAATATAATAAAAATATAATAATCAGTTTCCATAATTCCTAAACGAAACATATAGTTTCTTAACAATTTTTACTTGCATTGGCAATAGTGGTCGTTAACCCACCGCCAAGCAAGGAACTTACAGCTTATAGTGGGTTCCAAACCATATATATATACATATATACATTTTTCTTTTTCCCTTTCAACTACAAATCAATTTACACCAAAAATTCCCATTTAGGCAAGCAATTTTTGCTTCATTTACATTCAGAATATCTCTGATTCTAATACATTCAGGTAGACGTACAATTTAAATTTACATTTGTTACAATTGTTAATTTTATAGATCAATAAAAACACATTTGCAAAAATTATATTAATTAAAATATATATTTTTTTTAAATACACACTTAATTTTTATTTTGAAAATTCGGAGTAAACTATTGTAATTCAACCTACAGTTACGTCACTGTTACATATATAAATATAATATTTAAACTTATCAGTCATATTATATCGCACGCTAGTCTGTCTAACCATATGATTTTCGTGAACTCGAAATGAAAATTTTCCATTTAGCTAAAAATATAACTCTTACAGTTCACGTGCAATTAGTATGGCCCCTATTTAGAACGTTTTCATAATTTCTGTTTGAAAAAGAATTAGTATACTTTAACTCTACTCTAACATATCTTTCAAAGATATTTCGCAAATTATCAGTTATTATAATATGTTAAAAATATAATTGAAAATCACTTATTTTATTATTTATTTTTGTCGAAATTTATATTTTATTTTTTAAAATTTGGAAATATATTTTTATATATCGTTTAGCTAATATAAACTAATATAAACATATCATTATAAAATTACACAAAAATAAAAATTCAGCGTTTTAATTATATTAGATAAAACATTTAATGTAAGAATAGATATTTACAAAATTTAGTTTCTGTGTTATAGAAAATATTATCTAATTAAAATAAAATAACTATTCAGTTTTTTGTATACATATTATTAAATTTTCAAAAATAGATTTTATGAAAAATTAACAAAACTTTAATGTAAATTGACATTCATATGAAAAATAGACACATAAACCCTTAACAAATTCGCGTAATATGAATGCTCGAACAAAACTACATTGTTCAAATAAACACGGTCCCGTAGAGACAGAGAGTTAGACAGTGCAGAAGAAGGAATAGCGAGTACAGAGACGTCCAATTCACGAGTGGTAAGAAGAAGAACTTACAAGATGCCATTTCCTCAGATCCTCAACCCTTAGACGATGCGACGGCGAAGCGACCGTACTACCTCTTTCGGCGTCTCGAAACGAAAAACCCCCCCTCCTTTAACTATTATTCACAGCGTCGCGAAAACGTATTAGTGACAGAGATAGATCGAGTAACAGACAAAGAAAGAATATCACTTGCCGAATAATGTTACTGGTGGATAGAGATTGAAAGGGGTTTAGTTGGAAAGACATTTGTAATGCGCACAATATTATTATTTTTCTACTGCAATACATAGTGGTTATTTGTCAAAAAATTTAACAATTGCTCTGATATAGTAATTAGCTTTAAATATATGCGAATCAAGTTCAACAACAGAATTTCGTGTATTATATTTATATTTGTAACTTTAAAAATTTGCCATTGCCATACAAATTGAGAACTAACATATGAGTCGTATAGATGCAAAACTCACTATTTGGTAAATTTTATGTTCTAAGATATTTGCAAAGAAACTGTTATAGCTGGGTGTAATTGTATTTTGATGATAAAATCTTGTTACTAGATGGCACTTATTAAATAAATAATGCCATCTAACAACAAGATTTTATCATCAAAATATAATTACACCCAGCTAAACAGTTTTTTGCAAATATCTTAGAACATAAAATTTACCAAATAGTGAGTTTTGCATCTATACGACTAATATAATTTAAAATAGTTCTAAAAACAGTTTTTCCTAATATGTCAAAGATTGTTAAGTTTCGTTAAAATAAAGTTTATAAAAAATGTAATTTAAATTAAATATGATTAAAAAGCTGATTTTTTTTAAGCTAGTCCACATCTACATAAAATGTTTGTGAACATTTTGTGCGTGTTCAACTGTTCAATATATATATATATATATATATATATATATATATATATATATATATATATATATATATATATATATATGTTTTCCATCATCCATGAAAAACAGCAAACATAAAAGCATTTGTAAAAATTATTTTAAACAAATCGTCGGTTTAAAGATAAAAGTCATTAAGTAGAGTTTTTCTGAAAATTGAGTTGACAATTTTTTTCCATTTTAATGATATTTTTCGATTATTACTTAGAAACAATTATTAATGAGAAACAGTATTTCTGTTTACAGCAAAATTATGCACAGTATTTCTCTTTTTAACAGAAATAATCACAGTAAATCATTGTTTTCTCCCAAATAAAAAATTGGAATTAATAAGTTTTACTTTTAAACAGACGAAACGTATGCAAACAATTTTTTCACATTAGATTCTGTTTGCGAGCAAAAGTATGTAAGTGTGTACTAGGCTTTAACAAAAATAATTTAAAAAAATGTCTGTGTACAAATTAAAAATGTTATATAGAAATTTCCTTGAAGCGTAATTAAAATTCAGCGCCCTAAAATGTCTCCTCAACTAAAGCTATTTGAAACTTGAACATCTCTTCGTTCATTGCGATTGTTCTCAAATGTGTGTAAGTATTCGAAGAAAGAGAGACACAAGTAAACGAGTACATGGGTCGTTATAGAATCCGTGTGCAAGAAGGAGAGAGAAAGAAAAAGCGTTTGTAGCACTTCTCTAAGAGGCTTACACTCTCAATATATATTCTCTAAGAGAATCTGCCGGTCTAATAACTATACCCTTTGCAGTTTCATATTTAACTTTAGGATTAATATGATCTTACAACTGGACTAGCTACACAGCTACGCGAAGACGAGTTCTCTAGCTAGATATAATGGTTCCTAGTTTCAGTAACAAATTGCTACTGTTAGGGGTAAATTGATAAATGGCAATTGTAACTTATAGTTTTAGTTTAAATAATTGTTTTGTTCTTATCTAATAGGAGTATGAGCTAATTAATTCAGATTGATAGAAACATAAAAATACTATTTCTAATACAGCAATGTAACTATAAATTTTAGGCCCAACAAAAAGTATTAAAGCTTATTATCCTGTCAGTAGTTACCAGTATTTTAATATGACGATTACCACTGTAATACGTGGACCTCATACTGAGATTCCCGCTGTGAAACCTGGTGATTCTAGCTAGGAAATTTACCGCAACTAAAATCGAATGAATTAAAAAGGTTCTCCAGGATTAATCAGTATAAAAGTTATCTTAGAACATAATAAGTTATTATTACATTTAATTAATAAATTAATTTTATCTTGATTCTTTTTTATAGTAAAGTGATGAAAAACTGTTTTATTACTGTTAGTGATTTAAATATGTACAATAACAATTTTTTTCTATGTTTTGTTTGTTTATTATTTATATTATTTGTATTATTTTATCCTGATGAAGATATACGTAGAGCATATTGAAACGTTGACATTTACATAAAATACATACAGAACTAAATTCTAAAACTTTTTATTTTAATATAATGAGTTCTGAAAGATTTTTTTAGTATGTTAATTATTTATAATTGAAAATATAATATTCCAATCGAATAAGTTGATTATTGATGTTTTTAATAAAATAAATTTATATCTGAAATTACATATTTGTCGGTAAATGCATTTTTCCTTTTATTTTGTAAAAAAAAAAATTAAGAATACAAAAAATGCTACAAAGTTTTTGCAAAGCAAATTGAATAAAAAAAAATAGATCTTCGCTAAAACCCCTTGACGAATCATCTTACATTGCCTAAGCATCGGTATTAAGCCGGTTAAACCAGTAACCAATCTGGTTATCTCTTTCTCTACTGTAACATATAAGGCTTCAAACTACGGGTAATCTCAGATATCCGGTACTATAGTATTGAAAACGATGTTGCGGATAAATAAATTATTGGGGGATTTTTGTCTGTTTTGTTCGTTGCCCCTGGCAACGTACACCGTATGTATACGACCAATCGCTTTCGTTTTCTGTCTCGTTTTTCCGCACTGATCGTTTAACAATGATGTATTATGAGATTGCAGAAAAAAAGAAAAAGCAAAAACAGTTCGGAGCCATAGCCAAGTGGATTAACTAAAATTTTATTGGTGTTTCCTGTCCGATTTCGTATTTATTTTGTCGTAATTAAAAAGTATTAGGTTATACGATTGGTCATTAGTAATTTGTCATTTTATTTATAAATATGTAAAAAATTTAAAAATATTATAATTAAATATATTATACTGTATGTTATATAATATTGTCTCTCTATTTCTTGCAATTACATACAAAATATTAATATTTTCTTTGTAGGAGGTGTGCACAAACTTACTGACGAATCGAACACACAATCTATCGATCTTCAGTCGAGTGCCTTGCCCGTTAAACTACAGATGACTACGGCAGTTTTTAGTATTAATTTCATTTAATATTTGTTTATTTCAAATATAAGTAACTAAGTAACTTTATCGTATCGTATTGTTTTCTCTACCAAGTGTAGATTTGAAACAGCAGTCATTGTGGACGTGTTGAAATTATTTAATATATATATATATATATATATATATAAAAGTGAACATTTTATTAAATTTTATTTATACCCATTAAAAACTGCAGACTTCCTTTGTTTTCAATTTTATTTTAATAACATTTGGTAATTACAGCTAATTATAGTTTCAGCAATTTTTTATGAACCATATGAATATAATTAAAAAAATTTAACTATAGCTTTAATACCAAGAATAATATATAATATATAATATATATATATATACATATATATATATATATATATATATATATATATATATATATATATATATATATATATATATATATATAGTGTAGTATATTTAAGAGAATTCAGGTATATCTGTATATCTGGTACAATAGAGGTACGGTTGACTTAAAATGCCCGCTGGTCAAATTTCGTATTGTATGTACACAACACAAACATATATTTGTGGCACACAGAATTATTATTGCTCTTTCAATTCGGGAATCGGGGAATAAATGCTCGATTTAGTTTTTTGTTATTGCTGGTCTACCATTGCGTTGTTTTGTTTGTTACTGTACTCTTGTTATACCGATGTGTATGTATCTCAATCGGGTAGGTAAATTGTAAATACTATTTGGAAATACAACACCATCCACGGGTACACAGTCAAGTGGAAAATGTTTTATGGTCCCTCGCCGCTAAGAGATTTTTCAATAATTATTTTCTCTAATTTGTTGTGACGTGTGCACAATCGGGCGTAAATAAATCATTTGTTGACAGTAAAAAAATTGTAAAATAAAATTTATAAGCTTTTGGTTAATGTTTTGTATTATTTTTTTAAATTAAAATTTGACGTTTTCATTCATTATACATGAAATACGAATAATGAAAAAAAGTAACTATTGTTTTACTGCCCAGTTATGAAATCTTTATAACCTTAACTATACAGTCGTGAAATAGGTAATACGTAAGTTTATTATAATTGTTTTAAAATATCATTTATGGTCATATAATAGATGCAATTTTGTGATTAATCGTACAGTTTAAGGTAATAAACTTATAAAAATATTATTGGACAGAAGGTGTTAAGTATACTAATTTAAAACTTATAGTTTGAATAATAAATAAATATGGGACTATATGCTGGAGAAGCTGATCATATAGTTCCTTAATAATTTTTACTTGCATTATGAATGATGCGGGTCGTTAGCCCACAGTCAAGCAAGAGACCTACAGCTTATATTAGGTTCCAAATCACTGAGATACAGCCGATATTAATTCAGTGGTAAAAGGTTTTAAAGTCAGAAATAATATTTTTATTTAATTTTTATATGTAATAAATATTTTACTTAATAAGGACAAAAATAAGTACCTATTTAATTTTATAATAATTTATTATTCAAATAATTCTTTTAATAAATAAAATGAAAATGAATCTTATTTCTATCACTGTGAAGGTACTAAGTTAAATAAAATTTGGTTTCCATTAATTAAAAATCTATAAAATTAATGTCGGGATAGTGCAAGAGTTTATGCCACACTCTTTTGGGTACATGGCGTAATTGTGTATGTATTATATAAAATGTAAAAAAACACAATACTGAAAAATGTGAGGCACTATATATTCATTCTAGTAAACAATAAAATTACACAAAATTGGTAGTCACATATTTCATGTAAAATTACTATTTTTTTTTCAGTGCAGTTTATAATATTTTAAGATAATTGTCATATACTTTTTAAAAATAATTTTGCAATTTTAAAAATTTATAGATTTCTCTTCAGTGTAATACAAACATTTAGTACACACGTCCGGTTATATTTTTGTCATTACAGAGACACGTGACTTAATGTTTTTTGTGCTTTACCTATATGCACGTGTTACATAATTACACCTAATCTAATATATCATGCATTGTTTTCTCATTATCCAATAAACTATTTGTTAAGTTTAAATGTAACTACTAATGTTAATGTCAAATATATAAAACAAAAAAGCAATTTATTATTTCAGACTCTTTTAAATCACTGGAATTAAACTGAATTTTACACAAACACAATGATAAAACAAAAGATTGTTTAAATATAATTATTTACAATACAGCAACAATATTCTTATCTTTATGTTCTTTAATTATAGTTATAAATGATCTAATATAATATACATGTCTAATTAATATTCAAACAATGGAAGATAAAAATAAAATTTATGCTGTTTTTCAGCGATTAAATCATAATTTAATATTTCAAAATGCAATAATAAATTCTTTGTTGCTTTATAATGAAATATTTTAAAATTTAGATGCGAATTTCTAAATTATTTAATTCAATGTGTAATGTATAGACAAAATTAGTCTAGAATGAATGTTATAGATGAAGTTAAAGTTGCTTGTCGGAATAGGGATGTCGGAAAAGAGTTTGTGCCACACCCTTTTGAGTATATGATGCGATAGTGTCTCTATTAGTGTTATTTTTTTACACAAAAATGTTGATACAAAAAAATACTGTTATTTTGTTAAATATCAAATTCAATAGATAAGAAAATTTGATTTCTTGTACAATAAAATTTAAATTCATGAATCGACAAAACATGATTTATACTAATTCTAACAAAAACAAAGAATTACAACCAAAAATTACATTATCAATAGGTCCCATCCCGTAAATATTGACATACTATCCACATAATTTGTCCAAGCGAAGTAAAAAACATTAAACCAGATATAAAACCAATATTTTCTCAAGGTGACCACCGCACCAGAGAGGCGTTAGGACACACCAAAAATTAATTGTGTGGAAACCTTAACTCGTCCCGTGTCTCACAAATTAATCATCCGGCAGTCGACGATAATGTTTTAAGTGCGTAATAATAATAACTGTCCATCCTTCCGACCACACTAGCGCTACGAACGCTCCTAACGAAAATTCGTCCAAACATCAGATTAACCATAGTAGAGATGGAAAACGTAATACAATCACCCTAATTCTGTAACAAAGTTGCTAAGTTTTAACAACGTTGCTAACAACATTAGCCAATAATATTAGCTGACACTAAATTAAAATGACAATTGTTATATTTGTTTCTATTAGTTATAGTTGTTAACAACGTTGCTAAAACTTAGCAACTTCATTACAGAATCAAGTTGAATGTTTTGTTATATTAATAAGAGAGAGAAGTTTTAGTTATAAACATGTTTGTGTTTAGATTTGCTTCAATGCTTCTGTGTTAGTTGGCGAGTCCATTTTTGATATATAAAAGTGTCAGATTACAAAATATCTATATATTATTATGTATAGATATAACAATACAATTCATTACGTATCTATATTTATGATTAATCTAATGTCCGAATTTACTACACTACGTTATGAAATGCAAACACGCCACAGTGAAAAGAAATATGCTCACGCATCGCTGATATTTTGTGTGTATCACGCGATGGTTTCGGAAGGGAAAGCAGGTTATTAGGCGTTTGACACGTGACCCGATGCCACGTGAGGTCACCCACGCCCATTCAGGACACTCGTCCATCTATCCTGGGTTATGTGTTTTTTTTTTTAATTTTATTTTA
The DNA here is from genome assembly GCA_963966155.1 of Clivina fossor. Classification (NCBI taxonomy): domain Eukaryota; kingdom Metazoa; phylum Arthropoda; class Insecta; order Coleoptera; family Carabidae; genus Clivina; species Clivina fossor. Next base: position 4,926,812 of record OZ014558.1, read on the forward strand.
ACCCCTTTTTTTTGATTGTAAATGTGATCACGTTATTTTTCTATTATGTGACTGAAAAATATGAAAAAAGTATAGGTGGATGTTGTATTGTTATAATTTTATGTAATTAATTATTAAATAATGTATTCATTATATACATGTTTCTTGATAATAAATGTAATTTATTACATCAGTGAGTTTTTCAATTATTACTCAGTATCTTATCAAAATTTTGTAGGTCTATTACTGAATTATAAAATTGTATTTGAAATATTTGACGAGTTGTCGCTGTTATTTACAAAACAGTACTATTTTTATATTGTAATACTTTTAAATATTATTTATGTCAGATTTGCAAATGCAATTTTCTATTATTCTGTTAGTAAAGTCGAAGATAAAGTATAGTATTGTACTCGCATAAATAATATATTATTTTTATTAAAATAGTAGTAGTAATTCTGAAATTTGCAAAATACTAACATATATAGATATGTATTATAAAAATAAACATTACATGTAAAAGCCCAAAATTATTTTTATACTTAATTGTTTGATAAAGTACTTATTTAGTAGATCAGAAGAAATCGTTTAAAGTTGTTAAAACACATTTCAATTTGCAAGGATTTTAAAGTATTTTGTAGTAATTCTTCTGTAATCTAGAAAAATTATTATAAGAACTACCAACATAATCATTAACCTATCTACTAAAATGTAGAATCAAAACATTATTTTTGATTAATTCTTATATAAATTTGACTAAACTTTTAATAATGAAAAAGATATAATTTTATGAAACAAAAATCGATTTTGATCACAAGAGAAATAGTAATACGTTGCACAATTAATTTTTCTACTTCTTTTAAATAATACTTTTATAAAATATGTGTTAGCTTTTTCAAGTTATACTGTCTGTAACAACCATTAGTTATGAAATCATAACATACGGTTCGTGACCAATCACAACTGTTTAAAATTTTAACTACACTGTAAAAAAATTCAGTAATTTTACAAAAAAACCCGGAAAAACTGATTTACACCAGGTTAATATGTAAATTAATTAATTAATATATAAATGTTTACTCATTTTTGTAAGTTATAAGCTATCATAGTTTGTTGAAATAAATATCGATAAACAATGCTGTACTTATTACAGATTATATGATCAATATTAACACAAACAACTAATTACAATATGTATACGTAAAAGTATTTGTTGACAAAATGCAGTTGATCAGAAACTAGATATTGTGGAAGTATGTGTACTAATACAAAGAACAATAATACTCACACAGAAACGGTACAAATATATATTTCATTTCTGTAAACAATAAACATTGACAAAGTCCAAAAGTCCATATTCTCATCGGAGAGATCGGGCCTCGGCACAAGAGTGGTGTCAACCCATAGCCGTGTTCCGTTACTTTTAATATTATCATTATTGATTCGATGATTCAATATTTAAAGCTGTATTTACAGTCCATTTCGGGCTCTGTTTTGTACACAAAACAATTACGCTTGTGTTTACAGTAAAAACCAGCTCGTCGTTATTGGAAAATTGTGCGACAAATAACATCTATTTCGCTCGGTGTTTGCTGCGCGCGTTTTGTTTCTGTAAATGTGTATGGAGGATTTTTCATCTACATAACAGAAAAACAAGTGTGTTTATAGAGGGTACACACATGTGTGTGTGTGTGTGTTGCGATGTATGCAACATAATATTTGACCCTCTCTCTCTGTAATTTTACAATTTTGACCTGATATTAGGACACACTCTGCGGTACTGTGGTGTTTTGTCGAATCCCTGCAGACTTTGAAATACCGGTCTGACACATATGTTAACTTTTTGTTTCAGCAGAGAACATTTTGATTTTTCTATTTAAAACACATTTATTATGATAACTAAATGTTAAAATTTTGTTAAAATAATTCTAAAATTAACTGCTGTTAATTTATTTATTAACAAATATTTTAATATGTAATTATTTGTAGAACATACATTATACATATATATTTTCATTTATTAAATACAAATAATAAACGAATATTAAGAAATTCTAATAATTATTTATTTACAGATATAATACTTTTAAATAAGTTACATTCCTAAAATTTGTGTTTACGTCAATATGTTTACGTTATGAGATTATTTTATTTATATAAACAGTAGATATGTCATTTGTTTCAAATAAAATTATGTTCACTTAATAATTTGTTGAAATATCTGATACGTTTTTGGTATAATTTTCATATTATAATAAATTATTTTTAAATGTCATTTCAAATCAGATCGAAAAATTTATTTATTATTCTATATTATACAGTCCCATAAAAAGTGTAGTATTCTTTATTCCCATGAGTAATAATTATCCTTATTTACTATAAATATCATTTCTATCTTTTTTCCTGATGAAGGATGCACGGAGAGTTCGTTAAAACGTCGTTATTGCAGGACTAGAATCTAGAGCCGTTTTATTCTAATAATAAGTATGTAAAATAATATTTGATTAAATTAAAAATAAAAAACTATCGAAAAAATGTCACATTGTGCTATGCCCTACCTGTCTAAACAAAATATTAGATTATATTTAAAATTGTACATATATCGTAGTATTTATATAAAGAACTAGAAAAATTTACTCAAAACTTTTAATCGTTTTGCAAATTTACACGGCAAATGTTGATCTTATAATGTATAATTATGTATATGGATTGCCGAAAAAAAATATTGTCAAGTGGCTGGTAGCTGCCTATATGTATTTATGTAATATAATGTAATGTTAAGTATCTTTGTTTTAATAATAAATATATAAATACATAAATATTTGAAATTTCACTTATAAAATAACGCGTATACTACTTCATCAACATTTAGTCTACAAATATAAACAAACGTATTTATATATTTACGTTTGTAATTCTTTCTGTTATAAATTTCTATTATTATATACTTAAATTGTTTAATATTTATTTTTCTATAAAAATCAATATTTATGGCAATCCATGTATATATTTATATTATTCTTCAAGCGTATTCAAATACTGATATTACGTTACTATAATTCCTATTTAGAAAAAGGTTATTATGTTACCAGTACAATAATGTACAGTATTATACAAGTTAGTTACTACCACTGGTGGCAGCACCAAACGTATTTACAACGTCATGTGTATTTAATGTGACAATTTCAGCAGACTATTGAATAGTATTAGATCATGTTAAGTTAATTGACAATAGCATTGTTTAATTTTGTTTAAATTTAAATTTGATTATTAAAAATGTGTGAAGAAGTGCAAGAAACGCAATGTGCACCGTCATATGTGTCAAAAACTGCATATTCGGCCAAAGAAACTCAGTCAACTGTATTTAATTTGATATTTCCGACGGTTATATTAAAAAATTATTAAGTCAAGTTAATTGATTTCCGGTTAGATTTGAATTTGATTATTGAAAATGAGTGAAGAAGTGCAAGAAATGTAATATGTGCCGCCCAGGTTTGTCAGAAATTGTATATGCGGCCAAAGAAATATTAAATCGCACAAATCACGTAACAAATCTAAATAATATATATACATATACAACTATTCTAGAACTTCTAGTAAGGTTAAGATTACTTGATATGTATTTTTATTTATTTTTACTTTAGTTTCGTTTAATTTCGGTTGAAGAAAAAATCGCATATGTAACACGGAGCAGAATGCTCTTATTACAGAGAGAAAAGGCATTCTTTGGAGTAAAGAAAATCATTTTCATTCCAATAAATATTTTTTTCAATAGTGGCAAATAAATATCTATTTGATTTAAAGGTATTTATTTATTACAAACAAATAATTATTTTGCAATAAAAGATTGTGTATTTACTCTAAATAAATTTATTTAAAATAAAAAAATATATGTTATTGAAATTTATTTATTAATATCAAAAAAACGTTTTTCCCCGTGTATATTTCGCTCAGATTGCTTAATCTCGGGACTCTGTCTAGGTCGCAAGTATCTACTCATAATACACTATTATTCCAACAGAAATTATTACAATAAAATAAAATTAATATCAGAATTATTTTTAAAACTGTTTTCTTATATACATATATATATTTTGTTTAATAATTACTCTATTATAATTTTTATTAAGTACTACTATATTAATATCTTGATTAAACAAACACAAAACAAAACAAAAACTATCTAATAAAACTTTCCATCATAAACAAAGCAAAAAGAAACCAACGAAGAAAACAAAGAAAACAGATTAAAGATTCATAAACGTTTTCACATCGTACACACAGGCAGATAAAATTACATTTTCCCCACCTCTCCGAAGATAACAAAAATCTGTGCTCAGCATCCATTCGAATCTAGGCTCTGTATCTACCAAACACACTGCGAGAAGAAGAACGGAGGATATTTTATCTGACCAAAACAAAAAGGGGAGGGGCTTAAGCAAACAACCAATCACCAGCCAGAGTACTCGGGAGTGAAATCATGGTATCATGGGTGCAACATACATACATCGTATCGGCCAAAGCTATATAACGTATGTGTACGTGTATACTACATGCTACATGTAAACGCATATGTAATTGTATGCGCGTGTGATAAAGATGGAAGGAGGCTGAAGAAGCGAGATGGCGAATTGTCGGAGAATACGAACGCGTATACTAATTACAGGTATTATGCCAATGCTAATAATCATTAATCAGAGATTACTTGATTTACAAATATTGTAGGTACGCGCGCACGATACTGGATATGTGTGGTTTTAGGCTGCAATGGAAAAATGCTGGATGGTTTAAAATGGTTTTGGAGCATTTATGAAATATTATGGCAAAGATTAAAAATGTTTTATAAAGAATTATTAGTAGAATATTATAGGTATATACAGCAGAGGGAAAAAAACCACTTTCTCATATTTTGTACATCAGATTGTACCAATTTTATGTATGATTTTTGAGTTTGTAATGAATGTATTTTATTTAAATTTTCTAAAATTGTATTGATTTTACTTGAGATTTTACGAAATTCTTTAATTGATCATGATTTTAAAGGATTTACTAAAATTTTAGGAAATTTTAATTAATTTGTACATGAGATTGTACAGTGAAAAAATTACTTTAAAACCAAAGTTATTACTATTAATTCAAAAGTAAACATACTTTTGATCTGTAAAATTGGGATTTTATAATAGAAATAATTTTTTTAATGAAAATAAATAATAGTAAGTTATAGTAAATTTTAAATTTATATTTCAATTTGAAAGAAAATATATATTTAAATTCATAATTATTAATAATAAATAATACTCTAAATAATTTCTCATATATGATTGTTTTTTTCTTTAGATGATATTTTTATAGTTAAATCAATATTATTATTAAATAAAACGGCTTAAGTTTAAGTTCTGTATAAATATTTATAAATAATCGACATTTCGACGAACTCAACGCCCGTCTTCATCAGGAAAAATGAGTTTGTCGAAATGCCGATTATTAATAAATATTAGTACAGAACTTAAACCTATAGCCGTTTTATTTTATATAATGAGTTCCAAAAGATTTTTTACTATGTTAATATTATTATTTACATACATATATTTTAAAAAAAATACAAAGAAGTTACTGTAGCTTCAATATTTGCAGATTATACGATTATAATATTATGTATCAATGTATCAATCAATGAATATCGATCAATAATTTTATTGCACGTTATAGCTTAGACATTTGAGTAATAAGAGCAAATTACACAAGTCGAATTAAATCATCTATAATTGTTTAATTATTTTTTGATAATTATTGTTAGTCATAATCTCATAAACAGCTGTTGTTTATTTTTTAAGAATTAATTTATATTTTAATAGAAAATAAATTAAACTAAATACGATTAAAAATAATCGATATTTAATAAATGTAAAATCAAATTTAAAAATACAAAAAGATTAACAGAAGAATATTAAACTAAATTAGAATTTATCATTTATATTTAAGCGTTTAATTTTCAATTGCATCAATATAAATTCAACCCCATTCTTTAAAATTTAAAGTTAGCATCATGCATCCCCAAAAATAAGCAATGAAATAAGGGCAGTTAGAGTTACAACAAGCGAATTGAAATCACACCAGCTTAACAGCCTCGAGCGAAAGAACGAAATGCAACCAGTAAGCTCGAATCAAAATCAAAGACTGTTTCAACATTAAAATCATCCCCAAATATATACTAGAATAAATGTATATTTGGTATATTCCAAAAGTTATTGAACTAGCATATTAAGATCAATATTACTGGAACTGTGGGAGTTTTATACTTCTGCAAATAATACAATCAAACAACTTAACGTACGAGTATAATGTTGTTATATAAAAAATATTTTTTAGTATTATTACATAAAATTATGTACTTACTGTTGTTAAAAACATCTGATATTTTTTTATTAAATATATATATTTTAATATAGAGCTTGTGCTAGATAAAGTTGCAAAATGTATTTATTCAAAATTAAATAAAAATTCATATTAATCAAACATTCTATTCTTGTATTTATTAATTATTTAAAAAATGTATTTATTAATTATTTTAAAGTTGGTAACAACTTGGTATTAAAGTTGGTAACAAAAATCCATGCAATTAATTTAGTTACTACAAAAAACCTTAAAGTCCTTAAAAATTTACATCACTAAAAAGAAACTTAGCAGTTAATAAATACTCCCGTCCCAGAGCTGCTAAAACAACTATTTTCTGAAAGTGTGATATATCAGAAGTTTTTCTTTTTTATTGTTAAATAAAAAACTACTTCGTACTTGCAGTCAAGGTTCTCCTATGGCTATCATACCTAATATGATGATAATGATGATCTCCAAGTCAAGTTTCCTTTTTCTAAATTTTTTTAAATAAATTTTATTTTCAAGTTAAAGAAAAAAATATTGTGTGCTGTTTATTTTAATATTAAATTTGAAGAAATAATTTATTATGAGAGTGAGAGATATGTTATGCACTAGATATTTAAGTTTTTAATCTTAGAATAGATATCTATGGAATAAAAACATAAAAAAAATACAGATAACTTATTCTAGAAATAAGTTGATTTTATTATATTTTATTAGAAATAAGAAACACCAGCGCTAAAGAAATTTGAATTTTTGATAAAAATAAGTACTAATATTAACTATTAAGATATCTATTAATTTTTAAAAACTAATATTTCTTTCTTTACTGAAATTGTTACATCTTGCCAATATTATAAATATATCTTTTATACAATTTTCGGTCAAAAAACTTCTGGCAGTTACTTCGAAATATACCTTCCTATTTCGACATCAGTATATGTTTAAAATCTATAGCGTTCGTCTGTCAGCAAAGAGTGCATATGTATATAGAATACGCATTGGTAATGTTGTATTCCGTTCCATCTCTTTTTCGATGTTCGGTCCGATGGTGATGGCGTTGCAGAAGGTTAGGTTGGAAAGCATACGATCTGTAAAGGGGCAAAGGGGTTGAGGGGATGGAAGCAGAGTAATGTTTGCATTTAGCGTCCTATGTACACACGCCTCTTTTGTGTCGGGGACTCCAGATATCATATTTACAACAAACATCTGCTCGCCCAGCGCAGCACCGAAACGCCATTACCTTTTTATTCCCTTTTAAGATCATTTGATGGAAATCACCCCGCCGATGCTGGTTGAATCGTTTGTTCGTTCGCTCTATCGCTTTACTTTCATATGCAGTAGGTTAGATATGTAATTTATCTATTTATTATATACGGAAAATATCGAATAAATATATTTATTTGTCTATATGACTGTCATATAGTTTAGTATACACTGTAAAAAGTTGCCATTTTACATTAAAACATACACATACATACACAATCACGCTATATACCCAAAAGGGTGTGGCAAAAACTCTTTCTATTATCCCGAAATTAGTTTCCTCCAAGTATCTTTAGCTTCTTCTTCATTCATAATTCCTCTCATACATGCTCATCTATTCAAAGAATATACAGTCTTAGGTACATATTTCTTAGTAAATATTAGAAATTTTTAAATGAAGAACTTATTTATTAATTTTTATCTTTTTAATATTAAAACGTGATAGTGTAAGTATAGTCCCATATTTTACTTAAGAATTAAGGAAAATAATCAAGTTTTATTATTTCTAAATATATATACTTAGTAAAATGTTACTAAATTTCTAAAAATTAAAAATTGTTCCGAATTTTGCTGTATATGTAGTTGAATTTGGAAAAGAAATCATAGTACAGTAAATATTAATTAACTATAATATATACAAATATACATATATGTAAAGTTATTTATAATTTAAATTTAATTACAGTTAAACGTTTACATCAATTAGTTTCTATATACACTAAACAATGTTTATATCAATTTTACCGCAATCCGCAATGCAGTTTAATTTTGATATTCTCCTACCCATTTTATTATTATAAACATATTGCGCATTATTATATACAGTAAATGCTTCATCTATCGTTTTCATACTATTAATTTTCTGTAAAACACAATAAATTTTAAAAAATTGACAATCTGCAACTATTACCCACAAAAATTATTGAACAAAAATTTTCTTTTAACTCATTTTGGTAATTCTCTGGAAACCATTTTAGTTACTTATTTTTTATATGTATTTTTTTATATCTTTTGTTTATTATTGTAATTTTAAAATCAGTATTATCCTGTAAACATAAATACAAAAAAAAATAATAACAATCAAATTTAATTTTTAATTATAATTAAGTACAGATTTTTTTGTATTCAGTCGAGTTATATCCTTAAATTATAATTATTTGAAATGTAAGAACGTTCTGTATACATATTGTTATTCTCATATAAATATAGTATATGTTCGGATTTTTATAAATCCAAGTAAAGAAAAACTTTTTTCCACATCAAAATTTTGTATCCTTCTTGATTCTCTATTCACAGTCTAGTTTAGTTTCGTTTTTCATTCGTTGCGTGGCCTGTTTCGTGATTTTTCTTTCATTGCATCATTTTCTCTTCGCCAGCACGTTTCAATCTTCGAAATTTCGTCTCTTTGGCATCCGCGCCCTTGTCGCACGATATTCTCTGATTCGTTCCCTCCCCTATTGCTAAAGCTATATGGCACACTAGTTCACGGACAAAATGCGACGTTTGTGAATTTTATTTTTTGATTTGGAACGTTTCGACAGAAGCGCTCGCTTCGCAATTTTAAATTTGAGTTGAGAGGGTGCGCGGATAAGGTGCAGTAAAACCGTTTGTAGAATGTTTGGGTGTTTTCGATTGGGATACGAATGTTTTACTATACAAGAGAAAATTATCAGTTTTTTTTTTATTTAGATTTTTTTTTTGTTGATTTAAATTTGGATTTTTAACTTTAAAGAAATTATGATATGTTGAAATAGTTTTTCTAAGTTGTAATTAAATATTACAGTAGAACATAAAAAATTGTAAAAAAATATGACTTTTGAAACTGTACTTAAAACAGGTTCAGTTGATAAAAGTGTAGTTAACTGGGAAACTAGATTGTCAATTGTCTTCGGACCGGCACATTGATTGGTTAGTTGGCTAGTTAACAAATTGGTTAACTTACTAAACATTTAACAATACTTTGTACAACCGAACCCAAGTGTAATTAAATTTTTATTGAAATTGATTAAAGTTTTAAATATTTTTTATAGATTTTTAATTAGTAGAAGCCAAATATTATCTAACTTAATGCTTTAACAGTGATCTAGTCACTTATTTGTTATCTGGTAACTTCTTTCTATGATCAGTTTGTTTCGACGAAACGTCGATTATAAATTAATTTGCATACAGAACTTGAACCTAAAGCAGTTTATTTTATCTTGTATATTAACATAGTAAAAAATCTTTCAGAACTCATTATATTAATATATAAAAAGGCTTCAAGATTTAGTTTTGTATTAATTTTAATTAAAAGTCGACGTTTTAACGTACTTTATGTATATTATCATCAGAAAACATGCTATAAACGACAAATACAATAAATAAACAGAACATAGAAACAAGTTACTAGATATATTATAAGTTTTTCAGACCTACAGATCTCAGTTGGATGGTTCAGTCAAATATTAAGAATAAAATTAGGTAAAAGAATTTCACCAAATCATTTTAGTTACTAATAAGAAACATGCACAATTGATTATATTTATATTCTACGTATTAAATATTCATTTCAGAGAAAAACAAGCTAGTTAATTATGGTAAATAACTCTATTTATAGCCCATATCCTACATTGTCACATTGTATCCTATACGTAACAGATACACATATGTAAGATATATATAGGTTAGAAGCAGCGACATTATAATATTACAAAGATGGCGTCATAGTTCGCATATATATATATATATATATATATATATATATATATATATATATATATAGTGTTAGTTGTTGGCGGTAGAGCAATATGGGCACTAAACATACACCGTCTATCCCATTATGACGCCATAAAACGTATTTTCTCCGCAAGACTATAAACCAGTCGCCATGTTTACACAAGATGGTCGCCGCAGCGCACCACCGTCTTATCTGTTCGCGCGCGCAGTTCTCGTCGGTGTTTGCGTTTGAATTGTCACAGAGATAAGGTTAGGTTAGGTTCGGTTGGTTTTGGAACCGCGACTATACGGACTATACAGGCGCTCGAATCTCCTTCCCAGCTAAATTATAGTGTACACTAAGATCATGTATTTACATAGCACACAAATGCTAAGGATATATACCTACCGATCTTCGCGCGCCCACCTCGCACTTCGTCTCATAGTTGAGACAGGATTTCGCACCTCGCGCGATTTTGGGTTATATGCTCCTTTATGGTATATATGTGTGTATGTGTGTGTGCTTGTGTGTTGATATCGAAACTAGATTTAATGGGATGAGGGTGTCATCTAACGAGCAAAATGTTAAACACTTAACGCTAAATCTGGTTAGGAGATATTATCATTGCTTACAAGTTTAATTTCAGACACAATAAGTATATTGTGTCAAATGAAATGTTTCAGAATGAACCTGGAATATCAAAGATATATTCTTGGCTTTCTTTAATTAATAATTTATAATTTTTTTAAATTTAGTTACTTAGTTTATTATTACCTAGTAACTTGTTTCTATGTTCTGTTTATTTATTATATGTCATTTGTATAATTTATTTCGAAACGTCGATTTTTAATTAAATCTTATACAGAACTTAATCCTAAAGCCTTTTCATTTTAGATATAATACTTTTATTCTCCAAATAATTATTTTAGAAATATTGTTGAATTGTAACTTATTTTAAATTTATTTTCATGTTATCACCAGGAAAAAAACTTTGGTTAACAGAAAAATTCTAAACCTATTTATATTTTAGTAATAAACCTTGAACAAATAAATGTTTATATTGTCATTGTGAAATTTAATATAATTTATTCAAAAATATTGAGATTTTATATTTTTCCCAAAATTTCACAAGATACTCAGTCATTGAATCGGCTTGTTAGGCTTGTTAGGCCTAACAAGTCGATTCAATGACTGAGTATCTTGTGAAATTTTGGGAAAAATATAAAATCTCAATATTTTTGAGTATATTATTTATATTTTACATTACACAAAAATTTGACGCTTATTATAAACTTCACAGAGTAACCTGTTTCTACAATTTAATTAAAAAAAAAAACACTATTATTTTCACTATATTTTTTGTGTTGTTACTGGAAAATGTAAATAGTTAAAAAAAATCTGATAAACCAAATAAAATCTACATTAAGATGGCATTTTAGTTTTTTGCAATACCTCATAGACATTAATATTTAATAGTTTTAAATTATTATATACCTAAAAACAGAAGTTTTAAAAAAAAAAATAATTAAAATAATCATATGTTATCAGTCAGACAACTTGTTTCTTCAATTACAAAAACTTATATTTAGTTAGTTTAATAATAAACAAAAATTAGAATAAAAAAATGCAATTTATTTCAATTAAAAAACATGATTTTCAAATATGTTTTAATTATAGAAAAATTATCAAAAGCATATAAAAATTATTTGATGTTAATATTTTTTTTTCACTCTAATAACTATACAAATATAAAGCAGAATTTGTAAATAAAAATTATATAGTATCAATATATTCAGTAACACATATAATTCAATTTATTTCGCGTATAAATAACAAAATAAAAATAAAAAACGGTACAAATTAACATGAAATAAATAAATAAAAAAGCTGAATGTATATTTTATTTAAATATTTGCTGTTAACACATTATAAATATCATATCAGTTACAATTTACTAGGAATTAAATACGTTTTAAAATATTTTTATAAAATTTACATTTCGCATTTGCACGAGTGTTTAATTTAAACACTCACATACGTATACACATTCACACATGTATAACGCAGAGCGAAAAAAAAATTATATATTACATTCTATATATTTCATATTAAAACTGAAACAGTCGCCACATACCAATGCGTAAACAAATAAATAAACATTTTTATTTCAGCTTTCATAATTTGATTCGCATAATGTTTGCACAAACAGAAAACTGTTTTCGGCTCTTTCCCTACCAGCCCCTTGTCATTAACAAACACGACAAACAAAAAAATAACGAAACAAAACAGAAAAATATGAACGCAAAATCTGTAGTTGGCTTTGGTTAGCGCAATATAACATTGGACTATAATTACAAATATTATTTCATTAAAACTAACTATATAAACATTAATTAAAAAATCATATATAATTCAGTAGAATATTGTTTGTATACCGGGTGTATGGTATACATCGTAGTTTGGGCAATTGTTTTGGTGCAATATTGCACGGGGCACTGCCAAAAACAACCGAAGGCAATCAATACAAACAATTTAGTGTACAGCCGTGTTTACACTGTACCTACATATGTGTGTTATATGAATTTATTTTTTGGAAAAACGCACAGTGGCTCCGGGATATTTAGCATATATCCAGTATACTGTGCGCAGTGCAATGTGAATTACGCGTTTATTATAATTTGCCCGCGGCCTCTAGTGTCATTTTTTCACAATTTTTGTTATTCCATTTTTTTTTGTGTTTTGTTTTTGAGTTTGAATTTGCTGTGTTTACCAGGAGTATGTTTGAATATCTTTTACCCAATTTTTTTTGTTATTGTTGGTTGTTAGGTTATGTTAGTTCAAATGACACAAATTCGAAAATTAATTTTTAAACCAGATGCGCAAATGTTTCCTTATTTACCTTTTTCGTATCGTCAATGTCTATATCTCATGTATGTATAAAAAAGGTTATGTTAACATTGATGATAATTCAAATATATTTGTGTATTATTGTATTTTAGAGAAATAAAATTTGTTTGTTTAATGTTTTTATTGTATATGTGTTTATTACATTAAAAAATACATTATTCATATTTTTGTTAAATAAATTTTTATATTTCAAAAATTAAATATTTATTAGCAATTTTCTAATATAATTAAAAAAATATTCGTATTTTGTTTCTGTTTTTAAAAAAATTTATATTATTTTCAAGTGTATTAAAAAATTCATATTATGTTACAATCAAATAATAATGTTATTATTGTACTGTAACATAATACGTTGGTCAGAGCCGTGCCGAGAGTATGGCGAATGAGGCAGTTTGCTTCAGATGAAAAATAAATAACGGTAAAAAATTTATATATTCTTATAATAAATTAAAAATTAATGTAATATAATATTTTTCAAAATTTGTATTTTATTTAATATTCAGTTAGAAAATTCTTGAAATTGTGAGAGAGATAAAAAGATAGAAGTAGAAATATTTTGTACAATAATATTATTTTTCTAAAGTTGTTAAAAAAAACTGTACTTTATTCACTTATTTTGTTGTACTGTCATTATTTTACTATATAACGTTATATAAGTACACACATCAAAAGAATGTACAGAAAAATCATTTTAACAAATCTCGCAATTTTGGCAACAGAAATATTAAATTTTGATGTTTGTATAAATAAATTCTCTACTTACAATCGTAAAAAATATATTGTACTATATAACTCATTCACTCAGTGGTAATTTTTTTTGGTTCTGTTTTCAATATTCCTTACACTTTAAATCAAACATTATAATTATATTTTCAAAAAAGTCCTAAGTTTTGAATAATATAAATATATTTAATAAAAATGATTATTCTTATTCAATAAAGTTGAAAGTTTCAGCTGTAGGCACTTGGTGAAACATTTTTAATAAAAATAAACAATAAAACACTTGGTGTAAGTTTCACTATATTTATTTGACTTAATCGATTTCGGCTTTCTAGGCCCTCATCAGAAGTTTATACAGAATGAAATATTAAGATTATTTATAGTTCTTATATACTAAAATTACAGACATATTACAATATTATAACGGTACAAGGATACAGACATTTAACAATAATATAACAGTACAAGAAATATTAAAATCGGGTAAAACCTTTTATAAGTACTTCTAATGAATTTGAGTTGAACAAATCTGTTTGGTCGTTAAGTACATTTAAACCCATAGCTATTGCTTTTTGGATTTCATATGCTTCTAAGAAGTTCATTTTCGAACCTTTGTTGATTGTATGTAAAATATCCAAGTCTTTGATGTCACAAGTGTGACCTGCCTCTATTAAATGTAGTGCTAAATGAGAATCATGTTTTTTATATTTGAAGGAACGCATATGTTCATAAAATCTAATTCTAAAGGATCTACCTGTTTGGCCAATGTAGACCGCATCACAATTATTGCAATTTATTTTATAAATACCACATTTACTATATTTGTCTTTGAAAGTTAATTTGTTATTAATTAAAATATTTTTAAAATTAAGATTGTTATAGTAGGCGGCTGTAATGTTATTTTCTTTCAATTCATTGCCTATTTTTGTACTGGTGTTACCGATATAACATAATCTGCGATAATTTTTTGTTTCAGGCTGTTCAGGTATTTTATTAAAAATTTTGTTTAAAATAATCTGTTTATTTTTCTTAAATACTAATTTGTCTACTACTTTAGGATCATACCCATTATTGTTAGCAATTTGTTTAATAGTATTTAATTCTAATTGAAAATTTTCTTTGTTTAGAGGTATAGTTAGAAGTCTGTGAACATAACTATTAAAAGCAGCCATTTTTATATTGTTTGGATGGTTAGAGTGTGCTGGTATTACGGTATCTGTATATGTAGGTTTTCTATAAATTTTGAAAATAAATTCGGAATTAATATTTTGTATACTGATGTCTAAAAAGTTTATTTGATTATTATTTTCTTTTTCTATGGTGAATTGAATTGATGGATTTTGGTTGTTTATAAACTGCAATAATTGATCTAATTGTCTGTCGGAACCTGTGAATAAACATATGATATCATCAACGTATCTGTACCAGAAAATTATAGAATTGATTAGAGGATTTCTAGAATTAAATATTTGATCTTCTATGTTATTCATAAATATTTCCGCTAATAAAGGACTTAAAGGTGATCCCATAGGAAGGCCATCTTGTTGTGTGTAAAAATGATCATTGAATTGGAAATAATTTTGTTCTAAACAAATCTCCAGTAACGACATAATTTCTAGTTGCAAAACTATATTAACATTATTTGAGTGTAATAATTCTTCTAAAATATTTTTGAGTTCGTTGATTGGGATTGATGTAAATAAACTATTGACATCAAATGACACTAATTTTGCATTTTTTGGTATAGATACATCTTTGATTTTGTCTATTAACTCTAATGTGTTTTTTACACTGTGTATTGGTTTGAAATTTAACATTTTTGGTAGAATAATATTTAAAAATTTACATAATTTATATGTAGGTGCTTTAGTATATGAGACGACAGGCCGGATTGGGTTATTAAGTTTATGTAACTTAGGTAAACCATACAGTATTGGTGCTGTGGGGTTCATTGTTAAATATTTAAACTTTGAGTTTTCGTTAATTAATGAATTAATATTTTTGAGAGTGGATTTTAATTTTTCCTGATATTTCGGAGTAGGATCTTTCCGTAGTTCATTAATATTACTTTTATTAATAAATTCTTCTACTTTGTTAATGTAATCTATTTTATTAAGTATAGTAATAGAATTACCTTTGTCACATTTTGTCAAGACTAAGTTTTCATTCTTAAGTTTAGTTTTTATAGCGTTAATTATGTGTTTAGAGTTACTATGTTTACCTATAGTATGTGACTTATTTATGAGTGATTTTATGTGTTTTGAGGTACCTGAAGTTTTGGTATTTGTAGATTTGAGAGCTACCTCTACATCTGCAACTACACTAACAATGTCTTTTTCACATGGCTTAAAAACAGGAGCAAACGACAGACCTTGATTGAGACATGTTACTTCTTTTTCTGTAAAAACGGAAGTAGATAAATTTACTATCCTGGAGTGAAATTGGTGTGAGTAGACTGCGGATTCTTCTTGTACTACTACTGTAAGAACTATAAATAATCTTAATATTTCATTCTGTATAAACTTCTGATGAGGGCCTAGAAAGCCGAAATCGATTAAGTCAAATAAATATAGTGAAACTTACACCAAGTGTTTTATTGTTTATTCTTATTCAAAAACATCTTTTTCTTTTATTGTATAATTATTGTCTAGAAAAAATTTGATGGGACTATTTTGAGATTTGTCTCGCTTGCTAAAATTTCTCGTTGCGGTTCCGGTGTTGGTATCATCCAATATAACATATATATGTATATATATATATATATATATATATATATATATATATATATATATGAAACCTGTCAAACTTTCATATAAACTGTCTATTTTATACGAAAATTGTCAAATTTTCTTTAAAAAAAAAAAACTCTGAAACGTTAATATTATATGTTTGAAGTTTCATGTAAACGGTTGAATAAAAAATATAATATGCATAGTATAAGAAGAATATGTCTTTTGATTAATTTTATTTTAATCGTCCACCAATTTACTTTCTAAACTCTTCTCGTATCAGAATCACAAATCTCTATAATGACGCTATTTACAACTACCCATATAATTATCACCTCAGTATTGAATCTGTCTGTTTGGGTAGTTTCTATTATAAAAAAATCCACCACTAATTCATACTGGCCACAACAATACTGCTAACCGAACCTAACCTATCCGAAACACTGCATATGATGTCTATCAACACCAAAACACTTTGTAAATATAATGCGGTACTCGTGACCAAAGTATAACATTGTATATAATAAAATAAGCCACCATATTCTGGATATATATGGTGCTCGCTCTACATTGCACATACAAACTCATATTCTTGCGGTAGTGACACATATACAATCTATAGTTCTCCTTCATACACAATATAGCCACGGTTTTGGATTAAGAGGCTCTCTATTGTTGTTCGCCTGTCAACATAAGTGCACTCTGTCAATGTGGACGCGACAACATTGATGATGTCACAATGTAACCACCAGATTCTTAAATTTTCTTCGGTTTATACTTATAGATGACAACTTTTATTCCGATATTATAACACCGAAATGAAAACTATTTAAAATGTCATTGTACATTCTTTCTAACATGCAGTTTTTAAGATGTGATAAGTTTCGAATGATGTGTTTGAACAAAATTTTACAGTTTATTTTTTGCTCCACAATAAAAGTGTGACCAATATAAAAATACAGTATATGTTAACTGACTATGAACAGACTGTCAATATTAAACTGCAAAAAATGTACATAGATTTAAGCAAATTCACTTAAAAAGAAACTAATTCACAAATCAACTAGCAATGTTAATTTACAAATTAAACTCTTCAGCAGATAGGAAAAAAACTTTGGCCTGTATTCCTCTTTTGTGTATGAAAAAGTGCTAGTATTTTTCACTTTAAAATAATATTTTGCTATTACCTCTTATCAAATATATTTTTTTTACATCTAATATAAAATTCAAATAAACTGATTAAAATTGCTTAATAAGTAATTTATGTAAACGTCAAAAGTAATTTTAACAAAAATTACTTTTAAAAGTAAGGTAAGAAGAAGGTAAAGGCTGGTTTATGCACGGTGTAAACTTATGCCTTAACCCTAACCCTAGCATTAGCATTATGCACTAGCATTAGCACTAATAGTCTGGTTTATGTATTTCTACGGCTTGCCAATGAGAACAAGCCGTTAAATTAGTTTTCTATAAAACAGACATATTACTGACAGCGCTGCACGAAATATGTCGATGTCAACCGATCATACGAAGATCATACGCTGTCCTGATTGGTTGGCATTAAGCATTAGCACTAGAAATTGAAAAGTTCCCAACTCTTAAGTTTAAGGCATAATGCTAGGGATAAGTTTACAAGCGTATGCCAGCACTAGTACCGTAGCACGTGTTTCGCTATACTTCAACTTTCAAGGTTACGGCTTAATGCTAGGGTTAGGGTTAAGGCATAAGTTTACAGCGTGCATAAACCAGCCTTAAGAAGAATTCTACGTATCCTAATTTACAAGTGTATTTAGTAAATAAACAAAAAAAAGAATTGATTTTGAAATGATTTCAATTTTTTTAAAAACTTATTCACAATTTTATAAACGATTTATAACAGTTATCGGTTCGTTAAAATCTAATGCTTTGCTAAAAAAAAGTATTATTCTTTTATTTAAATGTAAGAATTCTTTATACCTTATTTTAATTAAAGAGCGAAGTTTAAGTGTTGAAATTCACTTCACATAGCTTAAAAGAATAAAAACTTAAATATATGACAATTCATTTATTCGTGTTCTCCATAATGTACATAAGATATTCGTTAACAAGAGATGAGTTTTTGAGCGACGGAGTTATTTAAAACCGTCTTGTAAAACTCCCACTCTCTTAGGCTTGAGCCAATAGTGTAAGACATCTTTAGCTAATGTGCAGCTATCTTAAAGACTCGATGCTTGAAATAGGGTAAAATATTTATTTAATTATTCTAAATAAAACTTACCAACTTCAATACGCATGCAGAGAGGATATTGGTCCAAGACAGCTCTGTAAAAGAAATATAGTTTAATATAATTCATAATTAAAAAAAAAAATTAATCTATACTAATATACTATATTAATTTTAATGAAATTTTTATCTTATAATTCTGGAAACCACATACATAGTAAAAAAAAAATTACGGTGTAAACGTTTATGACTTATGTGGTTCGAATTTGAACTACGTTTTCAAATTTTTATGTCAAAAAAACCCTGGCTCTT
The DNA here is from genome assembly GCA_963966155.1 of Clivina fossor. Taxonomy (NCBI): domain Eukaryota; kingdom Metazoa; phylum Arthropoda; class Insecta; order Coleoptera; family Carabidae; genus Clivina; species Clivina fossor. The sequence continues at coordinate 4,945,995 of OZ014558.1, forward strand.
GTCCCGTTTCTCAGAAAGTTTTGAACCATAATGCAAAAGTTTTCTTAAAATATCTTAAAACTAAAATAAAAAATTTCAATAAAAAACTACAAGAATGGCGGTTGTTTGGAAAAAGTGTTCCCTTTCAGTGTAAAAAAAAATAAACTTTTAAAACGTATAAAAAAATCGAAAAAATGGATATCAGTAATATCATTTTAGAGAATTTAATTATCTATAATATTGTCTCAAAGCGAAATAAATCACATGGATAGTTTTCGATATCTCGGCGGGACAAGGTTGAAAAACATGGTTTCAAGAAAAACGCGACTAAAGTTTGAAGTTAGTTTTTACTGTGATAAAGTGTACGTTTTACTTGCTCTGACACAATTGTGTATTGGTGGCTGTAACTCCGCCAAAAGTTCGAATTTTAGAAAACCGATTTAGTACATTATTCTACACACTACAAGTTTTCAGAAAATGTAAAAAAATTTGAAAGTGTCAGAGTAGTGTCCCCCCTTAATATAAAACAATATCGTGTCTTTATTTAGATATAATTTTCAATTTTGACTTTTTGGCATTTATCTTCAAAAAAAACAACGAATATTAATACATATTTAAGCTTTCGAATTAGGTAATTATAACATTCAATCACTCCCATGTTTACACATTTTATTTAATCGAAAAAAAGAAAAAAACTTCTACATTTTTCGTTCATCTATAATCTCGTCACTTCACCGATAGTAATAACTCCAACATCACATCGCTTTCTGTTTGTACTGCGTTTCCCATTTTAAGTCCCCAAGCGATTAATATAGAGTACAGAGAGAAACGAAGCGATAGTTGAAAAGTATAGCGGCGGTGGCACAGTCAACGCCAACGCCAATATATATAAAATACGTCAGTTGGACGTCGGACGAAGCAGGGGTGGTCCCACGGACACGTGTCCCACCGCGATGCCACGTGCAGCCTCAAGTACCTTCCCGTAAAGCTCTGACTATATTAACCACCTGCCGTGAGTGTTTATAGTGAATGCACGGTGACAAGATAAGATGGTGATAACACCAGGGTTTTTGTGGTTGGGTGAAGCAGTACTTAGAAGATGTAATTAATTTTTATTGATCATTTCATTCCGACAATCATACTTATCACAAAATTAGTGTTATGTTCTAGCGCAGACTTATAAGCTTGGTAAAAAATCTCGATATATCGATAATTGATAGTAAAAATAAAAATTATCGATATATCGTTATATGAGACTGATGAAATTCTAATTTAAGGTAAAAATATTTGAGTTTCTTTCCACATGTGGATGAAGCAAATAAAAAAATCTATTCTACTTATTGCATTAAAAAAAAAAACAACATATTACAGATATTTTTGAAAATAAAATATTTATCCTTAATGTAAAAATTAAAAAATTATTAACATTTTATTTTTCAAAATTTTAATTACATTTACATTGATATATTGTTTAATTTACGTATTGATTGATACAAATTAAATTTTTCATTGAATATATAAATATTTAAATTGTACCTGTATATATCGAAATATAGATATATTAATATTTTATATGTTCTTTTAAATAATAATAATCGATATATCAATATTATAGATATTTTTTAAATATCAAATATCGATATTGAAATTCTAATATCGCCCAGTTCTAAAATCACACTACTTGCTAAATTATAAAAAATTGCAAATATTTAGTTTGACTAGTTGTTACTGTTTGTTTAAAAATTAATATTATTAATGTATTTTAACAAATTTTCATTGTATTTACATAAGTTAGTAGAAAGTTCAGTTCAGAATCAATAGCAATGTGACTAAAACAGAAAAAAAAGTAATTTTGAAATATAAATAAGGTGGTTTAAATGAGATATAAGAAGTATAGATTTTGAGATACTAAAAATTTTGCATTTTAATTTATATTGCACAAAACAAGTTTTATGATCAATTGTGAAACTTTTGTTAAACAAAAAAATAATTTTAATTTATAATCATAGCAAGTATATTATTATTATAAATAAACTATTTTTTTTTTTAAATAAACACATGCTTTTTGTCATGAGTAATATTATATAAGTTGTCGTCGTTAAGTTCAGTAGTTATTATACAGGCAACATAAGGGTTGTACTTGTAGTTAGGTAGCCTAGCTACGTATACTGAATATCATCATTAAAAATTCAACGGTCAAGATTGATTTTACATCATGTATGCCAACGACGCTATACGGCATCACGTGATCATAAAATGGCGGCGTGATTCGTGACAGCTGATGTTCAATCAAATTTGTTTAAACAACTATTAGAGTAGAAAAAATTTCTCAAATTACTATCTTGTTAATATTTTCTGAACTTAATTACTATTTCTTGAAAAATCGTTCAAATGAAAATACATGTTTCAATTATTTTATTCTTTAGTTTATTTTTTTATAATTATTAGTTTTATATTAGAGTTTTTGAAATATTGATGTATTGTTTTAATATATAATTGAAATAAAAGTAAAAAAAAATTAAGAATTTTTGGTCATTGCTGGACATTATTTACATAACGTAAATATTTTGTCAAAAATTTTATTATTTATATGTAGAAAATTTATAATATTTAATTCTTCAATAAAACTAATAAAATATAATAAAAGTCGTGTATTGGCCAGATTTTAATTTTCCTATTTATTTAATTTTTATTTAAAATAATATTTTAAATTTTTTACTAGTAGAACCGCACCTCAGAACGACTCAAGGTTCGAATATACATACTATATCTTATCATTTTCTATAAAATGAGTTGAAATATACAAGTTTTATATTCTCATAGGATGATAGAAAAAGCATCATATATATTTTTACATATTCGTGTCAAGCAAAAGTAAACATTGTATTATCGTTGCAGATTTTGATAAGACAGTTGAATGTTTGTACGTAGGTATGTATGTATGTGCATCCGTCACACCTTATAAATCATTTTTCATTTAATCCATTCTTGTCATACCTAAGGTCACATGTTTACTTTTATCTATTATTTTATACTTTTAGGAACAGATATTTTTTGCTCTGTGAAAAACTATATATTGTAGTTCACTAGAATTAGATTTATTTTTAAAGTTCATGCTATGGAATGGATATAAATACACACCATAAAAAGATTTACCAATATTATCGATACTATAAGCGTCTCCCAACAAAAAATGTGTGTATGTTATGTGCTTCGTGACTGAAGATGCCATCTACGCGATGTATGGCGAAACGTCTTCGATGAGGATAGATCGACTACGGCATACCAGCTAAGAAAATTCTATAAATTCAATTTTTAAAACAGATTACGAACGACAAAAGCAAAACAATTACATGATTCGGCCGTAACATTAATCATCATCACTGACGCGACAACCATAAACGAGCCTTGACTTTCAAGTACCGAAATACTTGTTTCGTAATTTTTCATCTAGACACTTTTTCGAAACTGCAAGTTGTGCGTTCGCGTAGAGCAGCAACAAGCTCCGAACAGTAATCAAAACTACTGATGTTTTTAAGACAAACAGTTAATCAAACTATTGTGTACGATTCTGTTTAATTAATGTCTGATCTTGTTGCATTTTTATTTTACGACGAATAGAAACGCCGGTCAATGGATTCGAACCACCGAATCTAGTATTATATTAGGTAATACCTGACGCATAAACACGCTCGGCTACCGCGCTGACTGACCGTAACATTACTATATGTTATTTATTATTATGGAATACTGACTTCAGATTACTCGATAACTGTGACATATTTCGATATGTCAGAACCCTACAGAAAAGTCGTGTAGAAACACCTAAAACATATGTGTAAGTTTCAATTTTTTTGTTGGTATCCTTATCGAATTTTTTCGGAACATAACTCGGGGTTACGGCATAAACACTGTTTTCCAAAATGATCTAATTATTTATTAAACGCTTGTTGCATATTAGACCGGGGTTAAACTACCTGTCTGAATACAGTATGTAATCTAGTCACGCGAACACCTTATGCTAAATTTAACGCACGCATATGCATATCATATGTAATGGACATGTGATCTTTTAGGTTTTTTATTTTGTGTTCTAAAAATATCAAAAAGTTATTTGTTTTTTATAACGTTAATGTTTTATAAATTTACTTATATTATTTTAAATCTTATGTACGACAAATATATAAATGAATATAATATATAAATCTGTTTAAGAGAATTATTTTGTGGTGTTTCAAAAATCAGATATGTTTTATAAAAATAGTAATTATTGCAATCATTGAATGATTAAATAACAAAAAACTTTAATTATACAGAAAACAATGTATTTTTCTTTAATATGAATATATATAGCATTTGAAAAGCACAGTTTTTACTAAATTCAAATATTTTAAATAATTAAAAACAAGAAAGAATGAAAAGCAACAGTCACGCAATAACAATATAATTCTGTCTGGGTTACGCGTCTCTTTGTACACACGCAGGCAGGCACAGACCTATACGCAAAGGCGACCCAAGGCGTACCGACGCGCGGCGTCGGTGCTGCGTGCGTCCCCAATGACGTCCGTAATGAGCCGTCATTGTCGAAAAGCGACGTAGTTTACCTTCTTGTAAATAATTCATACAACAATGGCCCAATCGCTTAATAAATATGTAAAGAGTAAAATGATTGATTTTTCTCAATGATTGAGCGCAAAAAAAAACAGTAAAAAGACGCTTTCAAACGATTTTCAATTCATACTGAGAATTTTTTTTAATAGACATAAATATTTTATTCATTAAAATAATTATTGTGTAATAATAAATAGCGCTAAAATTTGAAATAAATATTATTAATTTTACAAGAATATTTTTTCAAGAATAATTATAATAATTACAGCGCAGTAATGCACAAAAATAAACCTTTAAACATTTTTCATTCATTTTTATATACAAAAATTTATACTGTTAAAAAAAGTTTAAATTGAATGAAATAATAAGTTACTCCAAAAAGTCTTAGGACAAAAAAAAGACACAATGTTAATGGAAAATTTGAATTATTGATAAGGTAAACAATTTATTTTAAAAATTCACATTAATAGTGTAAAAAATCTATTTCAAAATACATATACTACATAATGTAGTGAAAGAAATGTTTGGTTCTTGTTCGTTTAAATTTTTTTTGATTACGAAATGATGAAAAGAGTTTGTGCCACACCCTGTTGGGTACATAGCGTGATTGTGTATGTATGTATTAGTTTTTGTTTGAAAAAATCACTTTAGATCGTCGTCCTGATAAAGCTCGAAATGAATCTTAAATGAAATGTTTTATATTTTTTTAACACCGTTTCCAAAATAATTTTTGACTAGCATACCTATTAAAAAATTGTTCATCATTAATGTTTTTTGTCGTTATTAAAAAGTTTTGTATATACATATATATATATATATATATATATATATATATATATATATATATATATAAAACAACAACGAAAATTATAAACAAATAAACACTATACAGACTACGCAGATGCATTCAGTTCGTTTCTCCTCTTGGATTCCGAATAACCAACTTGCATTTCTGCAAGCAAACATTGCATACTATACCATCGTCGTCCACCAAATTTCCAATCGTACAAGCATCCGAGGGCGCTATGCTGCAGAGCACAACACAACCCCCCTCCTCCCCCTTCCCCCCTTCAGCGCCAATCCGCATGGCTCAAAACGCACTGGATCTCTCTCCACGCTTCGTTGTAATTTGGTTTTCGGATTAAATTCACAGCCGCGTCGTGTTTGATTGTCGATATATATGGAGTTCGTTTGTAACTGGTTGCCGGTGTTGCCCATGCGGTCCCCGGATACAGCACCACCAGGACCCCCAATGCGAGCTGTGCGGCTCTGTGTGTATGGAAATTGAGATTTGTTCGGGCGTATGATGTGCATTGCGTATGATTCTCTCTCTGGTTCTCGGCGCTCGCACTGCTGAAAGCACGGAGTTTTCGGTAGATGGTTCAGTTCTATATCTCGTGGTGTATTGTCCATGTGGTATTCTATAGTATTTAGATATTATATTAAAAGATTTGATTAGCGATGTTTAGTTAGAAAGACGATCTATTTAAGTTAAAGTGTTCTAAAGAATCCGGCACTTTTTATGCACTTTCTGCGTTGTAGCAAATTTAGCTGATATGTGCATAGTATGACTGACACTAAAATTAACACTTACTGAAATATTTCTCTCTCACTCTGTATTGCACGCAATAAGAGGTCGACGTGTGTCTAACAAGGTAGTTTATTTTCTTCTTCTAAATCGTCTAAAATCTTACTTCATAAAAGTCACATTGGACTTTGTTCCGATTTCTTTCATGAACAATTCTATACTAAGATACTAAGATATTTTAAAGATTTTAATATGTCAAACACATTTAAAAGTTCGTCCAAATGTGACATTTAAATTTTTTTTAAATTACAATAAAAATAAACAAAAAATTCTATAAACGAAATATTATTTATACACTATATATGTTGTGGTTAACATTATAAATTAGTTATTATACATAATAACCGGTTATTATAAATAATTGTCATATCTCTTGATTAATATGACATATATATATATATATATATATATATATATATATATAATTGCCGGTTATTATTAATAATATCCAATACAATAGGTAGTTAATTTGATTAATTATATTACGATTAAAGTAATTAATCCGGTTATTAATTATTTTTAATATTAACCTAATCATTTTGTTTGGTTATTATTAATAATATTATTTTACGATTATGTGCATTTGTCAAATATATATATATATCTATAATAAAAACTACCACCTAAAAATTATTTTCAGCAATATAATATAAAAAAAACAATTCAACATCAATTTCAAACACAAAAATAAGTTAGATTTATACAATGAAACGCATATCGCACCCCCTCTTCAATACAATTTCAATTATCCGACATTATACCGGCTCGGATTTAATTTAGCAACAATGAAATCACGTCCGTGAGCAACAATATGGAGAGTCAAAGCCGCGTAAATCTCAATTTCGGCGTCGCGTGCACTAGAACAACACGGACACGTGGCGGGACCAGATTGCGTCGTCGTCGGGGTACGCTTAGAGACGCTTAGACACGGAGCAGCAATCCAGTACGGCGTTTGGTCGTCATCGTTAAGTCGCGACAAATGCTCTATGTTCACACGAGAATTGGTCGGAGCTAATATGTGCTACAAGGTGATGAGAAAGAAGATTGGCTGTGAAGAGAAAATTCGATTTGAAAAAAGATGAGCAAAAGAATTAAGTATTAAGATTGATAAAGTAATTGAGCGATAAAAATTTTATCAGCAATCTATCTTTAAATTATGTTGTTGCTTGTTGTTGTTATTGTATTATAAATGTGGATGAAGCTGAAGTTGTCTGAGTAGGTTATAAATGTTTTATATAAAAAACTACGTAAAATTTAAAAACGGTAAATTATTAAATTTTCAAAAAATATTTTGTTTAGTTACAAATATTTATTTGTTATTTAACTTACTTAGATATAAACATTTAAAAATAGTTTGCATTATTTATACGTATAAAATTATTTTATGATATTGTACGTCAAATTAATAATTACTTGATATATTATCGGAAATATTAGAATCCTATATTTTTCAAATTCAGTATAAAATAATAACGAATAAATTATTCAAATAATAAATACATACCTAAATATTACAGCTTTATTACAGAAATATAAATTATTGATACAAAAATGATATAAATCATTATTAGAAAAAGAAAATTATGAAAAATTTATAAAACTAATTTTATATAATTTTCTTATAAGTAAAGTAATTTTTCCTTATACATTTAAACATATCAATTTGAATCAGTTTATGTATTGTATTATTTATGTGTTCTATTTTTATCTAAAATTATGAATAAATTAAAAAATAATTTTTTTGATAGTCCATTTTCGACCTCATTGATATTTTATTAACATCTGTTTTATATAAACTTTAAACACATTGATTAAGAAATCTTAGTAACTTTATTCAAAGTTTAACATCTCCAAATAGCTAATATTTATGGTCACATAACCATATTTTTTTGAAAGTGGCTATTTATACATACGGTATGTATTGTATACGCAACTGGCTATTTATGCATACAGTATTTTTACGCAATTGTCTATTAAGTTAGTAGGTTAGTTTAGATTTTTTTTTCAGTATGTATAAATAGTCAATTGCGTATACATACCGTATGTATAAATAGCCTCATCCTATTTTTTTGTGATTCTTGCAAAACATATTTTTAAATTACTAGTTTTACTAATTAGGGTAACAACATATGATATATTATTCGGATTAAAAAGCACCTGACGATTGCGGCATATAATAAATCCTTGCAGAATAAAATCGATTTTGTTTTTATTAAATATAATGTGCTATATTTCAGTCTTCATATTCAAATAAATAAATAATGCGTGTAATACCAAAACATGTATTTTTTTAAATTATATTTAATGCAATTAAAATACAGACAACTTACACAAAATTGTTTATTTAAACAAACAATAACCAGATATAGACTTTCCTACACACCATTTTAAATAAAAACTAGAAATCTCGCTTCAGAGAACAGCTCCCACAACTTACAATACTCCTGCAGCATACTCCCAGAGGAGCATACGTCTATATTATTACCCAAAAGCGAGTTCATTTTGATTCAATGCGAAAGCAAGGGGCTCTCTCTCGGTTTTGATTTTTCTGGGAGAGTTGTTTCGCAGCATGCAAACAAATAGATGAGCAAGCATGCCCTCTCTCGTCCCATTGTGACGATTCAATTAAAATAGATAATTGATGTCTTTTAATCCACAAAACAGTGGTTTAAAATTAATCAACTTGGGAATTGATTATTGAGTCCAGTTTGAGTAGTTGTTTGCGTAATGAGATGGCTAGGTGGTTGGGAGAAATGATTGACAGATATTTTGAAAATTGAAGAATCTTTTGATGTAATTCAAAATTAATAACCGGATATTATTGGTTATATTTTTTTCAATTTTGTGCACATATAATACGAGATATTATATTTTTTTCTATCAAATGAAAAATATTATTTACTAGAAAACGACAAAATATCTTGTAACGCAACGATTCTTATAAGATGTAAACAGAGTTGCAGCATTTAGTTTTGTAAAAATAAAATATATAATATACATGGAAGAAATATGTAATAAAATAATAAAATAATTATATTAAATGATCTACTTTGTTTTATATTTTTCAATAAAGAGAGTTTTTCTGTGTATGACAATTGATTTTGTTTGTATATTTTTATGACACCATTTTTTTTGTATTTTTGGTTTCAATTAAAAAAATCTATCTTTCTGACTAGAAAATTAAAGTTATATAAAAAAAATGACAAAATCAATAAGTTTGATTTAATATTATCAAAATTTTCGAAAAGAAATTGACAATGAATAAACTGAAAAACCTAAAAATTAGGAAAACTTTAAATTTTCAAAAAAATATTGTTAAATTTACATGTATTTCCATTCGCACTTACTATTCTAGTTTATTTTAGTCTATTTTTATATAATCAGTCTCACGCCCAAAAAGACAAAACAATAATTATAAAATCATCAAGTAACAAGTGTATATTGTATTTTATTATTATCCACATATATTTGTTCAAGATGGCCAAACTAGCTTAATTAATCCACTGTTGCAACAATAACTTTGCATTCATCATACACCAATATATTCTGCTTTCAATTCATTCCAGTAATACTACATTCCTAAAGCAAAAATCTCATTTTCACATGCAACACTTACTGAATCAAAATGTATCCGTGAAAATTGTGTTTATGAGTTAAAAGATTCACTCAATAAATGTGGCATATCTACAGAATTGCTTACATGCTGAAACTGAAAAAAAAATTCATTTTTGCAAAACTACATTTTTGCAGATTCGCCTTTTTACGTTAGTAGAATAGTATAGTATGAGTACTAAAGCTGCATTTTAAACATTCAAATGTACCATCTGGACACAATTACATATTTAATAAAAAAATCGCAATTATTATTAATTATTATTTTATAATGTATAACTTTATAAATAAAATAAAACATTTATGAGCAAACAAGTTTATTAAAAGCAGGGTATATTAGTTTCTTGTCAACAATTGCCTGCATGACTGAGTGCATTGAAATCGCTTCAGTATCTTAACACACGAAAACAATTCATGTTTTAATACCAGTGGCAAAGTAACCCCTACAGCAAAAGTTCTCCGTTCGTCTCACACATGATGCAGTGCGGCGAGGCGCCCTTGTCTAAACTCAGCGTTTAATATCGTAGATAAGTCCTTTCCGGAGCCGTGGGGGCTTGTGCACCCCCCGCCGGTGCAACAAGGGTGGCTCAATCACGCCGGCTAAGCCGACAATTGTGTGTTCATTACACTGCCGACGGCGAAAATCTGGCCAATACAAATTATATACATCGGGATTCTTTTATTGTACCCCTGGCACATTGGTACTGGTGCGGATTCGGATTTTGAGATCACCCCGCTGTGAAATCGCCCCGAATTGACGACGTGTTTATTATTATGATCGTGTTGTTGTGTTTAGGAAGCGATGTGGCAGTTATGCGGAGCGTGGGTGGCTTGGGTGAAACGTTTAAGTTTAATATTGAGTGACAACAACAATATTTTATTAGGACAGTTAGATTGTTCGTTATTACTGACATTATTGTGAGCAATTTTATACTTAAGCAAAACATAAATTCTATTTTTTTAAAATATTGATCATTTTGTATACAGTATGTTTTCGGCTAGGTGTTACAAGAAAATAAATTCGCCACAAACTTTATTGAAATTTAACTAAATTTGAGAAACTGACCCTTTGATCTACAATCAAGCTAAATTAAAACGAAGCTTGATATACATAATATTGTTTGTCAAAAATTTTATAATGATTAAAATGAAAAAAAATATTGTATTTTAATTTCTTAAATTTTTGTTTAAAATATATGTTTATATTTGGTATGTCAAATATAGTGAGACAAGACAAAGATTAAATAAGTTTTAAAAATAACACATATTTATATATGTTTTGTAATTCAAATTAATTTAAAATTGACGTTTCGACGTACTCTATGTACATTATCATCTGGAAAAAATTATATAAATGATATATACAGTAAATAAACAGAACGGAGAAACAAGTTACTAGATAACAAAATAAGTAATTAGATTACAAAATTTATAAATTATTAATTAAAAAAAGCCAAATATTATTTAAATCACTGTCTTCACTAACTGATGTTATCTTTTTCTTTATAAATTATTATTTTTGTTAAATTCCTTTTATAACAACATTTTTTTGATTAATAATGTTATACCTTGTTATACCAGTTCCAAATAAATTTAATTTACTGAAGAGCATGCATACTTATATTAAAAGTGCACAATTAACAGTAGTAAATATATTAAAAATGTAAAAAACAAAGAGAACTGTACAGAAACTTGAACAAAAAAATCTCTAAAACGTTTCATCGTCTTTTCAAATCTATCGACCGAATCGTCGATAGGGCCATACCATCGTGGCAAATCTATCCAGAAATTGAAATATTCTAATATCAAAAGAGAACTGAGACGACGGTAGAGCACTTATACACACACACACACATACAGACACACACGTACGTCGTACAAAGTCCGTCATTCTATCCGTCAGAGAAAACCCGGACGGTACGCGCGGCGATAGCTCTTTCTACCCCGTTCCGGAGAAGCAAAACCCCGGAGCCGGAATCCTGCCCGGTCTGGGCTGTCTGCTGTTTGCTTAAAGCTTCCAGTGAAATATTAAAACTTCGACGACGCCTGCGGCGGCGGTCGTAACGCGTGGCGTGCTTGGAAAGAGAGAGAGATAGAGAAAGATCTGAAGCTGGAAAACCGGGTATTGTACCAGATTGCCGGGTTATTACTTCCGCTATGGGTTATCTTATTCTATGTCGGCCGAAGTATATCCTATATTGAAAGATTGAAAATGGAATATATGCTTCAAGCATTGTATGGAACGGTAAAAATTGATTTAAGGTTTTTCGATGTTAATGAGATATCTATTCGCTAAGGAAATAGTTCAAATTAATTTTATTTTATAACACAAATTCTACGATTTTTCAAGATTTTAATTGTTGCTAGTTTTAATAAATTACAGTTTATATAAAAATGGAAAAAATAAACAGTAAACAGTATTTAAAATATATACAGAACTTAATCCTAGAGCTTTTTTATTTTAAAAATAATATTGTTGCAAGAGTTAATGTATATCAGTTAAAATAATTTGACAGTCTTAAATGTATGTCTAGTGAACGTATATAAAATTTACATATGTATAAAATAACTTAGTTATTTGCAAGTGGTAAAAATTAAAGAACTTACAAAGAAATATTATAAATATGAACAAAGCAAAAATTACATGTCAAAATGGAGATGTTGAAAGTAAAATAAATATTAGTTGAATTTAATAAAAGTCTATATATTGTAAGTATTTTGTATATCGTATACAATTTTTTTTGCGCCGATCATACATCATATTTTAATTGAGATTTTTAAAATAATAATTAATAATTTAAATTAACAGATTATATTCTAACTATCTGTCATTCATAAAGTCCCAATATCACTGCATTCTAGTGAGAACAAATTATATTACTAGAATCTTCTTGTTTTTCAAAATGCAACATTTTTTTACGTAAATTTTAATATTAGATACACACCTTAAACACCGCTAGGCCATGCAAGTCGGCAATAAAAATAGTTAAATTACATAATAAATTTAATAAAATAGTAATAATAACAATGTAAATATATAATTAATTGAAAATTATGTTTTTAAATATATCGCTGAACAATATACGTAGAATTTGATTGACATTATAATAAAAAAATAATACCCTAATCAATATTTATCATTTATTAAACATTTCAGATAACAGCCTACATTCATGTAGGAGTGTCCCCTACATGAAAAATATATAGAAATTACATTTTAAAAACAAATACATGATGTATAAACACATATATTTTAATATGTATTATAAACTTATTTATTATTTATATTAAAAAAAGGTATATTAACACATTGTTATATTTAAAATAACTTCAAATATTTACGAACTAAACAAACGATTTAGAAGAACAAATGAATAAAGCTTTCTTAACATTTCTAAATATTGAAAAATAAATATTATTATATATAATAACAACTTATTTTTAACCATCGAAGACAGTTACAAATCAAAATTCTATTTACCGTTTTTTGACCTCAATATGCAGTGAATAACTCTGAAGTTAATCGGGAATAAATATTGTTTTCTTATTGATAATAGAAACTTTTATAACTAAGTATTATGATAAAAATAAAGTTAGAATTTTAAAATATGAATCATTTATTATCTTGTTTACAAGTTAAGAGTGACACATACAGGGTTGTTTTGAAGTGTGGAACAGCAGGGGGTGTATTTTCAAAAATAAACTTGTAGATGCATGCTCGTTAATGCATGGTTCAAAGTACAAGTGAAATTTGAAAAATATATAAATTTGTTTTTCTCATGCAAATTTTTTTTTGCTATGACTCATTTTGAGATTTTGAATATTTGTAAATAGCAAAATTGTTTTTCAATTATCGTTCTTAATATGTTTATTTGCTAGAATGTAATTGTTTAATGGTTTATATCAGGCCTTACTGTAACGTGCGGTTGAACACACACGGAGAAAATTTTTCCTTTAGATTCAAGATGTTTACTTTTAACTCAAAAATTAAATGTGTTTTTGAACTGTAAACTTATGTTTTTCTAAAATAAAAAGACTGTAGGATTAAGTTCTGTTTATATTATTCAGTCTTCGGGAATATATAGAATTGTTTCTACCAGATAGACAGAATATAAGAGCTCAATACGTCTAAACAATTCAGATAAATCTGCTATTGCACATCATACGTTAAAAAAATCTTCATGATGAAAAATTCAAAGATACTATTATAATTGCAAGATCATACAATATTAACAGTAGATTGATAAGAGAAGCAATAGAAATTTATAAAGAAAAAGATAAAATCAATCAGTGTTAAGGGACTGACATAAATAAAATTTGGCTTCCTATAATTAATAATTTATAAATTTTATAATCTAGGTAGTTATTTTGTTACCAATAACTTGTTTTCTGTCCGGTTTATTTACTGTTATGTCATTTATATAATTTTTTCCAGACGATGATGTACAGAGAATCGTCGATTTTTAATTAAAATGTATACAGAACTTAATTCTAAAGCCTTCTTATTTTAATAATAAAGTACATATCAATTTACAAAATTTAACATTTTTTCTAATAGTGCAGTGAAAAATTTTATGAAGTACATTTTTTTCTGTTTATATATTTTGTTTATTTACTGTATATTATGTCATTTCTATAATTTTCCTGATGATGTACGTTAAGTACGCACAGTACGTAGAAACGTCGATTTTTTATTTAAATTTATATAGAGCTTAATCCTAAAGCCTTTTTATTTTAATATAACATATTATTATAAAATTAATTTCATATCGCATATGAAACAAATGTGAAATTAGACAATCACAGTAAATGATGACTGCATTATTATTTTGCAATTTAATTATAATTTTTCTAATGTATATAGCAGAATAATTAAATACTTTTAAACATATAAAACATTGTAATTATATGTATATATGCACAATTTGATTATAATTTTCGTCGTAAATATGAACAAAATTAATTAGGCATATTTAGAATGTTTTATTCATATCGATATTTACATTTCATATTTCTAAAATATATTTGAAAATTTCAAATATAATTACTTGTTTGCAAATTTTTTGTGTGTAAAATTATTTGCATCGTATTTTAGAAACACAGTGTTTAAGTTTTATTTACATATAAAATTAAAGTTTAAAACAAACATAATATTTATTTTATATTTAAAAATATATAACAATATTTTTAACAAGTACAATTAAAACTATTAAAAAATAATGCAAACAAATTATTAAAAATTTATTATATTGGCATACACGCGTCCATATGAATAAATAAATTTCCAGTTATTTATAATACCAATTAAAAGTTAAATGCAAAGAATATATAATTCATGAAAATTGTTATTCATACATGTGATTTACATTTCGCATTTTTTTACTGTATATAGAAGTACACAAAATTTATTTACTTTTGGTGAAATAAAAAAAATATAGTATATTTACTCGCACGTATTAATTACAAACTGTTTTAATTTAATTTATCAATAAACAGAAAACAGAAATGTTAAATGTATGTGTGTATTTGTAAATTTACTAATGCTTGTTATAATATTTACTTTAAAAATTAGTTTACTGATTTTTCAAAATATATTTCAATATACACATTTAGATTTAGCAAAAATAAATATTAATATAAATAAATATATTTATTTTATGTCAATAGAAAAGACAACATAAAGAAATGAATAAATATTTTGTTAACATTCTTTTGAATTTCGTTGTTTAGGTTTTTTATATAAATTTGGTAATTAAGATTTCTTTAACAAAAATGTTATTGCAGATAAGAAACAAAATATTTATTAAATATACAATTATGTAAAATATATACTGGTATATATACTAGATTGTAAATCAGAAACTGTCATTCAGTCAACAAGCACAGAGAATGCCATCTGACGAAACGTCTGCGACGAGGATAGATCGACCATGAAAAATTAATTAGAACATTTTTTTCAACATTATTATTACCTGAATTAAAATAAAAAAACTTTAGGTTTTAGTTATGTATATTTTTTTTATTAAATTTTGATATCAAGAAAAAATATACCAATGACAAATAATAAACAAACAAAAGATAGAAACAAGTTATTAGGTAACAAAACACAAGCAACTAGATACAGAAATTTATAATTTATTAATTATAGGAAGCCATATTAGATTTAATTTGCCTTTCTATAGTTTATAAACATTTTCCCATATTCAATTAATTTTTTTTATATACAAATGAATTCGGTAGCAAAGACTATCAACCAATAGATGCTTAGATATCAGTTTTCAAAGTGCATTTTGACCATATAAAGACATTACATTCATCCATGCCCCAAGCGGGATTCGAAACCGGTCCCGCACAGGTACGACGGTACGAGCGGTGTTAGACACACATCTCAAACCACTCGGCCATAGTGGCCGGCAAAATTTTGTTTTTATTATAGTAAAGTAAATAATAATATATTAAAAAGCTTTTAGAACTCATTATATCAAAATAAAAGGCTTTTGGTTAGGTTAGTGAAATTGCAGAACTTTTGCATTAACTTTATTATAAATTTAAAATATATTTCTTAGAAACAAGTGACTTAAAAATAAATAAAAATATAACATATTATTCCTTATTATTATGTGTGAATCAAAACAGTTGCAAATCAGATCGGAGAAAACAGTAGCGTACATCCAAAAAGAAGGGGGTCCATGATATAGCAAAACAGCGTTAAATGTCTTAATCTAACAATTGTATTCCGCTAATAACCGAACAAAAGAACTAATAATCGCAGTGACAAAACACGGCCACAAACAAATGCGATACGATCAACTTGTCCCACATATACCCAATCAATTCTATCCTGCATATCGCATATATGTAGGCTCAAGCCCCCTCGTTACGAAAACAGTTGAACGGCGCAGCGCGCTGTAATGTGACATATGGTCGCTTAAATGTCCTCTCCCTGCTCACTAACCCCCCCCCCACCCTGTGGACAACGTTTGGCAGTTGTTAATCTTTGGGGAGTCGATCTTAAGCATGCTAAATAAATGTAACAGGTGCAGTTAGTTTTTATTTCAGATCAAACGTAAAAAATCATTGTTGGTTTTAATCTGTCTCGAGGAAGTGAACATGTGAATGTGCTGAATATTTAATAATATTATACTGACATGACAGAACTATTGGAGGGACTGACAATTGAAACTTGGGAGATAACCCAATAACTGTAGGGAGTGAAAATTAAATTTAACTATTTATTATCTTGATGGCATTATATGTTTTTACTGTGGGTGACTGGTAAAAGTTTGGGCGTGTAATTTTTGCGCATTAAAACCAAATTAATTTAAATTGATGTTTTGTTATCGCAATGAAAAGGACTTTATTATAGGAACATTAATTACAATATATAAATAATAATTATAAAAAAGTGCAAATATATTTTTTTATTAAATTATTACGTTTGCGTGGACGTCCGATGAGTAGTTGGAGTGGTATGATTGAGAGTGTTTTGCGTGAACAAAAGTTTCCAAGTAGTAAGAATAAAAGAGCATGTATGAGAGGAATTATGAATGTGGATGAAGCGAAAGTTGCTTGTTTGGATAGGAATGTTTGGAGGCGACTGATTTCGAAATGATGAAAAGAGTTTGTGCCACACCCTTTTGGGTACATGGTGTAATTGTGTATGTATGTATGTTTTAAATTATTCAAAAGCATGAAAATTATAAAATTTATTAAAATAAAAACGCTTCAGGAGTATGTTCTGTTTATATTTTAATAAAAAATCCACGTCTCGATATACATTATCAGGAAAAAATTTAACAAATGACATATAGAGTAAATAAACAGAACATAGAAACAAGTTACTAGGTAACAAAATAAGTAACTAAATTATAAAATTTATAAATTATTAATTAAAGGAAGGTGCTGATTTAAATAAAAAAAATTTTGTAAATTAAAAATTTATCTATACACAAAAATCGCTATTATTTATACAAATACACTTTAAAAAATTATATAAAATAAATAATTAATATAATACAAAATACATTTAACAAACAATTTCATAGTTTTAGTATAACAATGATGACACGTCCCATACATATATACAAAGATACATAAATATAGAATGACATACGTCATACGTCATCAAATGATAAATTAATGTTCGCACATATACATCTAGTAACAACACAAATGAATTTGTTAAGCGTTAAGCAGATCCTGTATAATGTAAATGTGACAGTGCTAACACATTGTTTTAAAAAAATTATTAATTTATTACCATTATACAGGCATACACACAATTACACGTAAAACAAAACTTATTTATCTCCCAAAGTTGTTAGTGACATATTTATTTTATCTTTGTCCACCTGTTTAATTTTATTAAATGGAATATTCCAAAACAGCGATTATTTTGCAACTTTATCTCAGTTATTATTTAAAAAAATTTCTAAGAAATTATCGCATGTTGTCTACATACTATAAGTACTAGGAAGTACTTAATAGTAAGAGCAACAATCATTAAAAAAAATTCAATTATTATTGTAAAGTTGTAAGAATTATTATTGCAAAATAAACCTTCTGATAGTTTCCATTTTTAAACTAATAATCTTTTAAATAATATTATCAAATATATATGTAATTAAATTTTTATAAATTACATTAAATAAATAAATAGAAGTTTTGTAGTATTGATAAATATTAACATTTAAATGTTTTTGAAACGAACATTTATTGTAAAGATAACAGAAAATTATAATTACGATAATACAAGTGATAGTGATATTTATTTTATAAATTATTGAAATATTTGATATTGCTTTGATTTTATTTATAATTATAAATACTAACAAAATAATATTGTTAATGATAATTTTATATTAAAATCTTTTAATTGTAATTAATTAATTCTACCTATTTTTAAATGTAATTAAAATTTATTATAATAATTGGAATGAATAATTTGAAAAATGTCCAAACACGTGTCATGCACAGATTTCTACTTTATTATTGTTTCAACTGAAAAAATAAATATGCTATAACAAAATAATAAAATATTATGAAAAAGACGTAGTTTTTAAATGATATGTTTCACAAAAAATAACATTGTTTTGTAAATTTATAATATATTTTAAAATATTCTGTCTCTATTTCCCGGACATACTTTAATTAAAGTTTTCCAAAATTCAATCAATCAATAATCATCCCCATAAAACAATAACCTTCCCACAACGAAAATAATCCTGTCATCGCTTCAGTCATGCCACCCCTAACAATCAACCTTAGACAAAAACCTTCCAACTTTTATCCGTGAAAGTGCAACCAGCAATACTTGATCATCTGTGCCAATACCGGGAATAGTAAGGGCACACCACGCCACTTCTGACATCCTATACGTAAACCATCGAATATCAGAGGGAAGAAATGACGCCCGAGCGCCGAAAAGGCTCTTGAACCTGCATGTCTCATTCATCGAGTGCCGATTATGAATTTCTAGATAACGGAATAATCTACGCGCAAGCCGCCTGATTTCGAACGTTTATTGCACGAATATTATACGATATTGAATTATGATAGAATGGCTGTTGAATATTGGAATGACGGATTAAAACTATTAGTTTTTTAGACAATGAAAAAAAACTAGGTTAGATTGAAATAGTTATAATTAATGAAAACTAAAAACTTTTGTTTAGTTTCAATAATGAATTATTAAATAAAATAGCACAAGATGTTAAGTAAATAGTTAAGTAAATTATAAAAACATTTTTGATCGAAAATTATTATGAGATTAAGAACCATAGTTATATTATAACACAAGTTATAATAAAAAAAGTATAAATTGCATTTAAAAATTAGCAAATTAACCGCAAAGGCAATTTTAATTTACTGTAAAATCAATTAGATGAAGCAAGATGAAGAAAATTGAAAAGAATTCAGTCAGTCCAATTTAGTGGAACATGAACAATTAGTGTGATGAGCAAATTTCAGATTCAGAAGTTCGTTAAGAAAAAAAAAACCATCGAAAACTTGATCATTTGAATCCGTGTATAACAATGTTAGACCATCTAATGAATCGGGGAAAAATAAGCAACGAATCTTCATTGACTAACGAACTGTACGTCATTTATTGTCAATTTGCACAGTCCAGACGCGCCTAAGAAATTTAAATACGAAACGAACAAAAATATATAAAAAAATTTATTCAATCGACTAGGCATTATTCATTAGAAATATTTTTATCAAATACTAATGTAATAAATATACTTATTACAGTAACTTTTAAAATAGGTAAATGAAGGTATAATATTAACAGATGTACGTACGTACATATATATTTATAATATTGAATAAAACTAGATTTCTTTTTTAATAATAATAATTCTCAAAAATATTGAAATTTTATTTTTCCCAAAATTTCACAAGATACTCAGTCATTGAATCGGCTTGTTATTAGGCTATGCATCAATTACTTTTTTAAAGTAACAATTTTTATACTTATCTTTTTTCTTCTTATTTTTATTAAAAGAATATAAATTGATTCAATAAATACTAAATATTTACCTGTATTTAATATTTTTATTATAAATTGAGTATAATTATTATTAATTAAAAAGTTAATCATTTTATAATTCAAAATATATAAAAATATATGAAAAATATATAATTAAAAAAACATAGGCCCGTATTACCACCTCTTTTGTTTATGAAAAATTGCTTTTATTTTTAGTTTTAAAATAAATTTTCACTTCTACCTCTTATTAAATATGAATAGTATTTCTATTTTTAATATATATTTCTATATCTAAAATTGCTTAATAAATAATTTTAAGTAAACGTCCAACGTACTTTTGACAAAAATTATTTTGAAAAGTGAGATGAGTATATGGGCCATAGTTATTATTCATCATTACGTACAAGTAGAACACTATTCTTTTTCTACAATTATATAATAAAAAATCTCACTTAAATTTGGAATAAATAATAAATAATAGGACCTTATAATCACGATTATAAAATCTATACAAATTTCCAATCTTTCTAAAAAATATGTAAAATTATTCTGTATTTCGCAAATATCTTTTTTTTTTTTAACATATATATCCTAAAATTAATTCAAATAATATTTAGTAATAAATAATTACTTAACATTTTTCGCATATTTAATGGAATTTTCCTTTGTCGCAATCACGCAATAAATAAAAGTTTAAATTGATAAATTTTACGTGAAAGATGCAAATATTCATACACATACATTCACTATAAGCATTTACCTACCTAGCTAGGTGAGTTAAACGCAATTAGCACATATAGAAAGAATATATTAATTAATTTAAGAGGCACTTCCTATCGTCAATGGCGAATGGAGAAAGACAAAAAAAAACACAAGCAAGCGGCTTTGCTGTGTTGTCATTTGCGTTCCGACCGTTTTTATTTACACAGAACATTAAAAGTTCCATTAAAAACCTCACGCATCGTATTAATTACTATAGCCTATAGTCATTTACTTACTAGCCATTCAAGGTAGCAAACTGATGATATACAAGAATATTAGATATTATTTAAAAACCTACCTATTTCATACATGAACGTATGAACGTAAAATTGTGGTAATTGTAGTAAATAAGTTATTTAATGTTCATGGATTGTATTTTCTAACGTTAAGATATAGCCTTGGAATTAAATAAATAAATTTTATGATAAAGAATAAGTATCCATTTTTAAATTATATATTTAATAATGGAAATTAGAAAATTATTAACATTAAAAAAAAACCATTCCACAAAAAGGACCATCAGTCATGATTTAAATTTAAAATAAAAATATTATTCAATATATCCGGCCGAATATTCAGTTGAATTTGGCCGGAATATTCGTTATTCGGCTATTTAATTTAATGGTATTAAGATGGTTCGGATATGTTGAGCGAATGTCTAATGAACGTTTGGTTAAAAAGATTTATTTGAATGATTTTGATGGTATACGTTTACGTGGATGTCCGATGAGTAGTTGGAGTGGTATGATTAAAAGTGTTTCGCGTGAGAGAAAGTTTCCAAGTAGTAGGAATAAAAGAGCATGCATGAGAGAAATTATGAATGTGGATGAAGCGAAAGTAGCTAGTTTGGATAGGAATGTTTGGATACGACTGATTTCGGGATGATGAAAAAAGTTTGTGCCACACTCTTTTGGGTACATGGCGTGATTGTGTATGTATGTATGTATGTATTAAAAATAGTTATTATTATTAATAATAATCTGGCAGTAAATTGTTGAAATAACTTTTGTATTTCAAATTTATTTAGCAGCAGAATAAAATTTACTTATGAAGTAAATTTATTTATCGTTTATAAAATCGGTCTGTAATGGAATTATTTGATTTTTTCAATATCTTTCTAAATCTAAATAAACACTTTAACAAAAACTGTTCTATATATAAATTTTCTGTGTAAATTTTTCAAGCTAAAAAAAGAACGTATATAAACTAAAACGTGAGACCAAAAAAGCAAATCCATCAAATAGAAAACCCACGCATAGAAAGAGACAAAAATACAAGAAAAAAAGAGTCAACCAACATGCATTAATACACACACACATATACGTACATAGTCCAACTGACCGAAGCGAGGTCATATCTCTTCAATTAAGTAATAAAAACTTATGCCCATGCATGTTAGACTACTTAACTTACCCATCAGGCCGAACACCAACACATATACGCACAAGCTGAATTTGTAAGTTACAAAATTGATCAGTCTCTCAATGTGTGAGGTCTCCTAAATGGTTAGCTGGTCCGCCATTACGCCTAGCATGCAAACGGAATTCAACTAATATATGGTCAAATGTTGATGGTGACAAGACAAAGACGCCATCTTTGAACCGTTATCTGGGATATGCGTGTGTACAATATGTGCGTCTATATGTATGTTAATGTCTATGGTTGTTTCTCAATTATATGCACTTAACATGCGTGTCCATCATCTATATTTGTTTCGTCTCCGATGTGTTGCAATGACCTTTCAGAATATGTAACAAGTCGTGGGTATGTACAGAAATGATGCTGTAGGAAGTAGGATATTTACCTACTAGTGTTTGCATAAACTTTCTGTCTTTTAGTAATAAAAATTAGAAATATTCGTTTCTAATAAAATACAACTTCAGAACAGAAAAGACTTTAAAAAAATTAAAAAAATGATATCGATTTCAAACAAATATGAAGATAATAATAGCTTGTAATTATTAATTAAAAAAAAAAACGGAAAATGACTGCTGTGGAAATGAGATTTTTACGTGGGGTATGTGGTATAAATAGGAGAGATCGGGTACGAAATAGATTAGTGTATGATGAGTGTGAAATTGAAAAAAATGTTGTAGCAAAAGTTGGTGTTAATCAGTTAAGATGGTTCGGACATGTTGAGCGAATGTTTAATGAACGTTTGGTTAAAAAGATTTATTTGAATGATTTTGATGGTATACGATTGCGTGAACGTCCGATGAGTAGTTGGAGTGGTATGATTGAGAGTGTTTTGAGTGAGCAAAAGTTTCCAAGTAGTAAGAATAAAAGAGCATGTATGAGAGAAACTATAAATGTGGATGAAGCAAAAGTTGCATGTTTGGATAGGAATGTTTGGAGGCGACTGATTTCGGGATGATAAAAGGAGTTTGTGCCACACCCTTTTGGGTACATGGCGTGATTGTATATGTATGTATGTAATTATTAATTATATTAGAATTAAACGGATTTAGGTACTAGTACGCTAGTACAACTACGCTAGTGTGTAGGCCCAATAGAAGAAATCCATTTACATTCTGTAACACTACAAAATTTACAGATATAAACCAAATAAATCCATAAATATACAATAGGTTGAATAATTAATAAATAATAATAATTTTAAAAAAACTTTCTTTAGAATTAACAAAAAAATACAAACACTTTTCACTTTAGCAAAAAAAATATTGACAAATATTTCAATATTTACTTTAAACTTGTATTTACTAAAATGTCATTTTATTGTCAAAGATCAAATCATCACTTTCAATTCTTAAAAACATTGTAATATAATACTATTAATTTTGCGTAATCATCGTCAAATTTTGTATTATTCTTTCTAACACTGAACGTATAATAATAAAAAATAAATATGTAAAAATACATGTGACAGTACCGCCATATTTACTTAGCATGATGTAAACTTATATTTATAGTGCGTATGTGTGTCTGTATGCACCCTTACGTAAAGTGTTTTACATTTAATATACTGTTAAGTGCATTGAGAATAAGCAGTGTTTCTGAATTTTCTATCCGTCCAAATAAGTAGCCAAGGGAATAGACGTGTAAGTTGATAGTAAAGATTTTATTGATTAGTTGCATATGGTCAAAGTACACACCATTAGCATAAGTACCGTATAAGAAAAAACAAAATGAAAATATTACGTATAACCTCGCTGCTGTGCTGCTTAAAGTTTTCGAAATTTTAATTGCCTCAGAGAACCGGTTTTGCAAACATCACATTTCGGCCATTATAGATTTTTTTGGACATTGAGCATGTCGAATGAAAGTCACTCTACATATATTTAACGAATTTTTTTCTTGTATTCGAAAGTATGTATGTATGTAACCTTTACAGCAGAAAATGGCTGTATGATGTATGATAAAAAAATTTAAATATTGTTAGGAATAAATAGAAAAGTGTTCCTATATCGAGAACTATAAGAGCTATGAGGTTGATTAAATTAACAAAGAAGCACTATTTTATATTCCAATAAATAAAATAAAAACTTAAACCTAAGTGCGAATACAGTAAGGTTTATGTTGGACAGTCAGGTAAAACTGTTTCTGTTAAATTGATTAGAACATAAGATATCAATACGTTTAAACCATCCAGATAAATCTGCTATTGCTCAACATGCGTTAGAATATCTTCATGATGTAAAATTCGAAGATACTGTAATAATTGCAAGACCCATAAATATTAAGAGATTGTTAAGAGAAGCAATAAAAAATAAAGAAAAAGATAATATCAATTACTGTGAAGGCACTGATTTAAATAAAATTTGGCTTCCTTTATTTAAAAATTTATAAATTTTATGATCTAGTCACTTATTTTATTACCTAATAACTTGTTTCTATGTTCTATTTAATTACTATAAATATCATTTGTATCTTTTTTCCTGATAAAAACGTACGTTGAGTTCATCGAAACATCGATTATTAATATATTTTATTTTAAAGTACGATTTTTTTCTACCAGTGGTTCTTAAATATGAGATATAACATTCTTGTTTTAAATGAAAACATATATTTTCATTTGTCTGTAAGAATATATATTAAGCTAATTGTAAGTTTAGCAATAGCGGCAAACTTAAATTGATCACCCTGTACAATAAATAATTAATTATTATTTACTAGGTACGTTATACGTATAATAATGCTAATGTTGTTAAAGTGTGTCCACGGAACATAAACTTACATAAACTTATTCAATAAAATTTAGAGTTATGCAAAATTTGTTTTAAATATTAGTGTCTATAAAATATTTTAGATACAAATTCTCTTCAAATATAGTACAATGCAATGAGTTTATAAGATTGGACAAACTATACAGTTCTTTGTAGTAACG
Organism: Clivina fossor; assembly: GCA_963966155.1. Lineage (NCBI taxonomy): Eukaryota > Metazoa > Arthropoda > Insecta > Coleoptera > Carabidae > Clivina > Clivina fossor. The sequence goes on from OZ014558.1 coordinate 4,971,384, forward strand.
TTTGTCCATGTAAAATATTTGTAATAATTATTTTTTCTTCCTGCATTACAAATTATTTATTAATCTCATCCAGTAAATTAATATTAATTTTTACAGACTATTAAGATTTTATTTAAGATTAAATTTAAACATTATTATACATACATTATACTGTCGGTTACTCTAATTATTGATAATATTGTTCTCTCATTTTAGTAAATGTATTAAAAAGAGAAAGTAACAGTAACCGCTAGAGTAACCATAAGTAACCGCTGCTGAATAAAAATCGCCTTATTTATTATATATTGATAGACCGTGAGCTTATAAAAAAAAAAGTTAATCTTGAGATAAAAAAAAGTTTACTCATTGTCAGTCATGTTTTAAAATGAATTTATATAAATCTAAGCGAAAATTTATGAATTGAACTGTATCATGTTTACGATAAAACTGAAAAAAAAAAGTCAGGGCCCGTTTTTCTAATCTTATCAGTAAGTGTGTTCGCCCGGTTATTATCAGGTTTATACAGAGATAAAAACCGCACAGGACGTCCCTGTATTATATTTTTATTTTCATTTCGCTTTCGTTTCTAATAAAATATCTAGGTAGATAGACACGTATACACACACACACAAAACTGTCTGTAGTATTTTACAGATAAATCATTACAAAATATTGCAGACAATTTATTATTTATCTACAATCGATATGTAAACATGTATCGTTGTATTAGTAACAGAACATCTGTGTGTATGTGTGTATAAAAATATATAAGTTTCTAATTAAAATTATTGACATATTTGTTCTGGTTTAATTAGACACTAGAATAACATAAATAATATTATATTGTTTACTATTTTAATTAATTTACGTTAATTTAATTTGAACAAAATTACAAATTAACGTAGTAAATATCTTTCAAAGCTCATTATATTACAATAAAAATAAACCTTAGGATTAAGTTCGGTATATATTTTATTTAAATATCGACATTTCGATATACTCTACATATATCTTCATTAGGAACATATAATACAAATGACATAAATAATAAATAACAAAACATAAAAACTAGTTACTAGGTGACAAATTAACTAGATTAAAAAATCTATAATTAATATAATTATAAATATAATTTACAAACAAATAAATATATAATTTTCGCTAGTTTAATTGTATAGGATTTATCATTTATTAAAATAAAATTGTTCTAAATGAACTACAAGAATAACAAGAAATAATTTCAAAACATCGATTTCAGTTTAACCAAAATAATAAAACAGCAAATGACTAATGTTAAATGAAACTCGTATTGCACATCTATTTCCTGTAATAGCGTTAAGCTAATAAGAAAGCTTGCCATTGTGTGTTTTCCTATCAGTAAAATTTTCCCGAAGACGTGTGACGTACGACGAACATTTTTTTTTCTCGCACCATATCTGTCATTCTCCGCGTGTGCACATCAATGACACGCCGATTGCAAACTCACATCGAACGAAAGAAGAACAAAAATACATACGACAAAAAATATCATCCACTTCCAGGAAACGTAGCACAACACGTAAAAGAAAGGAAATCGCGGCATGAAACAAACTTACCTAAACTAAACAGGACCTATACAGTTTGTTTCAGACAAAAAATATGAGATCGTAAAATTATCAAATGTTATTTACTTCAAACTTTAGAGACTATTACTGTAGCATATTTTATAGATATAAATCACGAAATTTTAATGCCGGAATTAATATTTATTAAAACTGATTTTGAAAATTCGATTTTAACATGTTGAATATTGAAAAACTGCTGCCATATTTTTTCATGTTTACATAGCTACTAGCAAACACGGTTATATTTAATTTTTTACGTTAAAAACAATTAAAAATTAACAAATTAACCTTTTAACCTAACCTAACTTGCAGTGAATATCACCATACATGTCAAGTACAACCAATTCATCTTACGTAAAATATATGTTAAAAACTAGTTTTCAAAATAAGTTTTGACATTGTAAATATCATTTCCGTAATAAATTTTGTGATTTATGTAAATAAAATGTGCAAAAGTAACAGTTTGCAGCAGCAGTTTGAAGTAAATACATTTGGTGACCGTAAAATAAAGTTTAGCCCATATTTCACAATAACTACTTGAATTAAAATCAACTTTAAATTGACTAATAAACTTCCTATGACATAAATATTAAAGTTAATAAGTAGTAAAAAACTTTCAAAACTCATTACATTAAAATTTTTAAAAAAGTTTTAGGTTCAAGTTCTGCATATATTTTTTTTCCTAACGAAACGTCTAATTTTAATATAAAATTAAACAGAACTTCAACCTAAAGCTTGATTTTTGACCACTTTAACCAATATTATTGTTTGCAGTTTAAAGGAAATTATTTTATTTTATGTTATACTTACATTAAAAAGTATGAAAAGTTTTAAATTGTATCACTATTTTTTGATATGTGCAATTTCATTTTATATTACTCATTTTTAATTGTGATCAAATAAAAAAGATCAACACATAAATGATTAATAAAATTTAAAAATCCAACAATTTGCAGCCCTAGATTCATTCTTTATATAATACCATCTAGTTTTTGTTTGAGAATGATGTCTTTAAGAATAGAGAAAAACGCTAAGACCTGAAACACTATTTCATTGAAAAATACTACGTCTTAGGACCGCCCATGTACATTCTCAAATAGAGTCTTTATATAAAAATGCTATATGTAAAATATTTTTACTAGCTTGTATAAATACATTACAAATTCAGCTTAACCGACCCGTCCCTCAAAATTTTGATATATGCGTTGCACATTCTCTTAATAGCTGATACGACAAGCTCAGGTATTCTGTGTATTAAACTCAATTGTTTAGTCCAGATCATCTAGGACGGTCTGTATGGCGGGTGCTCGAGTAAATTGAACATGAGTTTGAAGGATGCAGGCGGTGGCGGCATGCGGCGGAAAGTTGAAATAAAAACAATGAAATGAGCAAACAGTTGAACGACAGTCAATAGAGAATCGACGAGACGAGCAAATGTTTGACGAGGCAACACTGAGATTTCCTAGACTACGGCTCATCGGCAACGTGTGCCCATCTCCCCCCGCACCTCTATACCCTTATTGTCCTAACGCAGCGTCAAGGTGTAGCAGCGTCCTGCCGTGACGTCATCATCACGACGTCGTGACGTACAATGCCAGGCCAAAATGATATAGGCGTGTAGTAATTTACGTCAAGTTGCTAAGTTATAATCTTCGCGGGCGGAAAATGTTACACCATAAATTATAAATGAATTGTGTGCTGCTTGGAAACGAATTTATATCAGACAAAAATATATCGACTTTTATTTTATATTTAATTTTTTAATTAGTATTGTATATTAAACAATATCACTGTTGTGTTACGAAAATAAGTACGTAATTACACTATTAAAAAAAAATGTAATATTACACAAAATAACATGTACCTAGTTTATATTTTTTTTTATATTTATCAAACATTAAAAATATATTTTAAATAATGAATGAGGCTATTTATACATACGGTATGTATACGCAATTAGCTATTTACACATACTAAAAAAAAAGCCTAAATCAACCTACTAACCTAACCTACCCTAAATAGCCAATTACGTAAAAATACTGTATGTATAAATAGCCAATTGCGTATACATACCGTATATATAAATAGCCACTTTCTTAAATAATTGCTTTTAAAATGTTCATTTACTTTATTACTAATGTTAAAAAGAATAACTTAATTATTATTTTAAAACTTAAATTAATATCTATGACAATAAACCAAATTTTGTCGGTGTAGAAGCCAGAATAGAATATAAAAAGAGTTCATATCTAGAAAAGTTTGTATGTAGAGCGGTTTGTAAGTCGAGGTACTGACTGTAATATAAATATAAAATAATAAATATTAAATATAGCTATATTAATTTATCTGCAACGGCAAAATTTCAAAATTACTTACTTACATTATTTTGTATTTTGTACTTTATCTTCAAATAAAGCAAGAAAATATGAGAGAAGTGTTGTCTTAACGTTCGGTCTAATAAAGCAAAAACTAAGAAGACAGACACCTTTTTTAGTAGCCGCCCTTGATGTGCCAGTAAAGTTTAGTTTGCATAGGCTGGAACTTGAAGACTTGAGCCAACGAAGAGGAATACTTACTTTAAAAAAATATTTTTCAAATTTTTGTTAACCCTCAGACCGCTGTCAAAAACCACTGCAAATATTGTACTTTTACAGACAATAAATCCTTTTCAAAATAGTTCAGGTCAGATTTATTTCCAAATGACAATAAATATGTTGTTTAATAAATTATAAAAAAATTTAATAATAAAATTTAAAAGAACACTTGCGGTCGAGGTAGAACCAAAGTCAAGCAATCTGAGCGAAACATAAAAAAAGCATTGTTCTTCGAGTGACATATGCTATTTTACTTCAAGCGTTTCAGCCAATATATTAACGTAATATCAATATTTTGAAACGCTTAAAAAAATATATTACATACTATTACAACCAAAATTTTAGAAATACATATAATATTTCTTACCATGATAAATTTGCAAACAAATGATTAATTTTGAGATCTTTTATTTATTAAGTTAGACTATTTACATTTGGAACACTTTGTGTATTATTAAATTTTTTAGCACTATTATAGATTTGAAAATATACTGAATAAGCAATAAATATGATAAAAAAAAAACAATGTATTTTAATTTCTCCAATTAGAAAATGTAAAACATGTTACATGATTAATAAACTAAAGTATAAATAAATAGGCAAAATGTATATAGGTAGAGATATATTTATAAATGTTGTATTTGCACTAATAATCACTGTAAACGATAACATTTAATTAAACAAGAAATATTTGTCTATTAACTTCGCGGTATTATACAACATATTTCCTCTCAATAATAATGTTTATTTGTGTGTATTTTAAACGGACATTACCTACCGCAATAGTTCAATAAACAAATTAATCGTCGCATACAATTAATATATATATATATATATATATATATATATATATATATATATATATATATATATCTTCTAATAATAAATAATAAATTATTTTAATTGTGTTTAACTAAGCGAAGCTAAATTAACGCAGTGCTAGGCCGGCGCAGCGCCGAGTGTACAAAATTATTTGATATAATCGCCTAACCGAACATAGAATATAGATAGATAGAATAGAATAGGAACACAGGATATACGAATAACAATTGGAAATTGGAAAACGCATTATTGTTTATCCAACGCATGTTGGATAGGTGCTGTCTTTCTTGCGCATGCGTAATCGGTACGTAGTGTTGTCTTTGTTACCGGTGTATTTGACTATCGATTCTTAAACCATCCCTTGTGTTTATAAGTATGTTCGGACTGATTTTCTACTAGATAAAGTTATAGAGAAAATTATTCAATAAATGTTTTAATACAAAATCTGTTTATAATTTTATTAAAAAGAACTGAATAATTAAAAATGGTTCCAATGTAATTCCACATTTACAAAATTTATCAGAAGTATTTTAAAATCCTATGTAAAAGAAATAATAAACAATACACCTCTTGTTTAATACACAAATTTATATTAACTAATCAAACAGTATCATTACTAAAAATTATTAACACAAATAATAATTAATAAACATAAACTGACTTATATACGATTATATAATGTTTTAAGTATATTTAACTAACGCACAACTACAAGTGTTTTCGTTTCATTAAATACTTAAATAGTAAATATTAAATAGTTTAAATATATGTGATGATTTAATTTTTTTTTTTCAACAATTGTTTTTCTTTCTCTCTCTCTCTTCACTTGTTTAGTTTATAAACTGCTAACTATGTAGATTTATATTTGCTAAAATAAAAATAAAAAAAAACTATTTGACTATATTTAGTTCTTGTTTTAGAAGCAAACATTTTCTTTTACGCTTGATGGCACATTGTTGATACTGTTATTTTTCTGATTCACGTATATTAGTTTTGTAAATAAAATAAAAAAATATGTAAATAGAAATGATAACAAAAACAAAACAGTTCAATGTATTCAGTAATATCAAATAAAATATAATAATTTAAATATAAAAATAAAGAAAATAAATATTGTTTCGTATTTTATACAATTAAACAAAAACTGAAATTGTGTAAAATTTAATATTGCGGATGTTGTAAAACAAAAAAACTGGTCCTTTATTTTAACTCTAGTTTAACATATAAAAAAACTCAAATTCACTTGATGACCCCGAGTAGTGGTAAATTGTGGTTATTCTAGTAGTTACAATTGCTTTCTCAAAAAAAGAGAGAAATTATACCTGCTATAGTAACCGTAAATAACCGACGCTGAATAAAAATCGTCAAAGATTTTTTAAATTACTGATGTCATGGAACATATAATACATAACTTTTATCAGAATTTTAATACAGTATATCTGTAGAATAGTATAATTTAACAATTCCAGCATTTTTTTCTATATGTGGATATGTTAGAGTGCATTTCATATAGATCACGATAGCGCGTGGGTGTAAATCAAGCTTTACTGGCTTGCCCTCTCCCTCACCACCATCTAGGACCGACAAGCGAGCACCCAGCTCGCGCGGTGGTCAGTTTAATCCGAACGAGCGGCGCCCAGGCACGGACGCCACTGGCTGACCATTGTCCGGCCCCTGCTTGACACCATCAGCACACACATACATTCTCACACACATACACACACACACACACACCAACATCATATATCGACAATGACCAGAATCAATCACGCAACTGCGTGTCACGTGGCATTCCATATATACTATTGCCTTCTATCCGCACGCCACCACACACCCGTGGTGTCCAAGCCATGGTATAACGCAATTGAGCTTAGTAGACTATAGCGGTAATAGAGTTCTCTTTATACCGTATATAAATATATGTTATATATAGAATTGTACCAATTTGTCACGTATTGGTCATTGGTTGATGCATTGAAAATCATGGTTAGGATATGGATAGATTTTCTTGAATAGTTTTGTCAAACATATGGGCCCGTATTCTCACCTCATTTATAAAAACCATTTTTGCCAAAAGTACTTTTTAGGTTTACTTAAAATTATTTATTAAGCACTTTATAATAGTTTATTTAAATTTTGTAATACCAAATATAATAAAAATGATCAAAAATAGAAAAACTATATACTTATATTTGATGAAAAACAGAAGTAAAAAATTATTTTGAAATTAATGATAAAAGCACTTTTTCACGAAAAAGTGAGGTGAGAATACGGGCCTTGGTTTTTATTTATATGTTGTTCATATTTTCTGTAAATATTATTATGACGCTTCCAATAATTTTGTAAAAAATTCTACTGGAATAAATAAAAATAAATAAATAAACTATTTAAAGTTTTATTACTAAAATTAAAAAATAAGTTGTAATAGATCGTTTGCACGACGAGTGAGTGAGAATCGTTGCAGCGAATTTTTTTGTAGACAATATAATTAAATTTTAGTATAAAGGCCTGTATACTTTTTATAAGTCTTGTGCAATTGTCAAATATCTACTTATTTTGCATAATTTTTGACTTTAAATTAATTACATAGTACATTCTACTGTTTTGAAGATATCACAATATAATATAGTTTGTCCATTTTTCGTAAACTCACATAAACATAAACTCATTACGTACTTATCGTAGTAATCACTAATTTAAGGTTCAATATAACTTCGAGTTACATTATAGTTATTGTGTATACAAAACATTTTAGGTACAAATTTCCTTCAAATATATTATGTAAGTACTGTAAAAAGTTGCCATTTTACATAAACGCCATTGTAAAAAAAAATTACATATTATTACAACAAAACGATAAATTTTCTGTAAAAATAATATAATTTCATAATATTAAATAAAATAATTAATTTACCATATTATATGTTTTTTTTTAATGAAAAAGTAAGTAAACTTCATAAAATATTATGTATTTTATATGTATCCTCTGACATCTGTAAATTTATATACTAAATCAACCCAGGGTTTTTATGTAAAATTATCGAGTTTTTTTTTACAGTGTAGTTTTTCTCAATACTGTCACAACTAAATGGTGTAGTATTAGTGTTCGCATTGCAAATATATTAAAATTTATAATATATTAAAGTGATCAACTGTAGATCTAGTTTCGTTAGCCTATCATGAATTCAAGAAAATAGGTATAACTTTGCATCAAAGTGGTAATACCTATTTATAAAATTTACAAAAAAAAAAATTAATAACATAACTGTTTCATAAATTTTACGTAAAAATAATAATAATTAAATTTTTAGAAACACGTATTTTTCAAATAAATTATAAATTAAGATTAAAAAACATTTGAACAATATTGTATCGTATTTTTAACTCAAAATTTGTATAAAGGCCCAAAATATTATTTTTACAAATAACTTTTTTCAAAATTAAAAAGTAAAATTTCAATTCCAAAAATATGAAATTTCAACTGCAGACTTTAGAATTTCTGCTGTAAATGTAATATACATTTACACACTAATTTTATTTATATATAATTTTATAAAACATTTACACACTAATTCATCGTGCTATGCGTGACATTTCTGTACTTAATACACATATAAAATTTGAAATATTTTGTTACTTTTTCTTTGAAAATATTTAATAATCAACATTTAATAAAATTACGTTTTAATAAATATTTTATTTGAACATAACTTTGTAATAGCATTTATTAAAATATTATTATTACGAGTATATTTCCATTTATATATTATCTACCTATATTTCATAACTGATTTCACAACAAACAATAATTAATAAAAATACAAAAAAAATAAAAACAAACATATACGATGTACATGTGTTTATATCAATTTATTTAATTCCAGAAATAACACACTGATCATAATTCTAATTTTAATATCAAATGCATTTACCAATATGACCGATTAGTTATAGTATCAAAACATTGTTTTCCAAACAAAATTTATCTCAATTTCGATTTCAAGTGGAAAAGAGATAGATTTATATTATAATAAAAACACCAATATTTATCGTACATATATAAAATAATATATATTTTTTTTTAATTTATATAAAAATATAATATTGCAATAGTAAAAATTCTGTACAGAAAGTGAATAAAGTAATTAATATTAATAAAAATAAAATACGATAAAATTTTATAGAAGAAATGATATTTTATATTGTTGTACAATAATAAATGATAACAATGTTTGTTCACCGCGATATAGGTCATGACTCGCTCACATATAAATAACAAAAAAGTCGTAGTATATTGATAGAAATATAGATTGATAATTTTTAAATATTTCTATATTACGTACTGTAACATATTGAATTGTGTCTTATTTTCTAATAATTTTAAAATATAAAGTTAAATATTATAAATTATACATAAAATATTCTCTACTGTAATTTTTTCAAAAATTACTTGCTTTTATTATAAAATTCAAATAAACAAATTAAAATTGCTTAATAAGTAATTTTAAGTAAAGGTCAAAAGAAATTTTGACAAAAATCACTTTTATAAGTGAAGTGAAAATACGGAATAAAAATTTTAAAAATTATTTCACATATTTATTGTTGTTTGTCAAAAGTTTAAAAAATATTGTCAGTAAAAAAATGCCAGCATAAAAATTAAAAACTGGTCAATATAAAATTTAAATAGCATTAGTAAAAATTTTAAAAATAATCTGCAATATATTTTTTTAAATTGATATTTAAACTAGTATTATAAATAATAAATAAAATTGCCAAAGATTTATTTTAAATTATTATAATTGTCAATTTTAAAAGTAGTATAATCTAAGATCAACTGACTTAAAATCAAAAGTATATCAAAATTATACATTTTACGGGCGGCTTCATAATAAATATTTGAACTAATGTCAACTTTAAGCTGACAATAAATGATTTATTTTAAATTTTCTGCCATAATTACTATTGAAGTCAATAAAATTATGCTTTTTTGTCAATATTTTAAAAGTTTTACAGAAAATTATTTGTTGTTCAATAAAGTCAAACTTTTTCATAGGATTAAAGTTGACTCTATACTATAAAAAAAAATCCGTAATTTTACATAAAAACCTGGGGTACCTGATATACATCAGTTTAGTTTGTAAATTTACTGACGTCAGTATTTGTACAAAATGTATATAATATTATTTACAGATATTTTAGGAAAATTTTTACATTATAATTCAGTATTTATCTATAAATAATCTGTAAAAATACTAAAATATTTATATATAAAAACTGACGTCTATAAATTTACATACTAAACTGGTGTAAATCATTACCCAGATTTTTGTGTAAAATTACCGAATTTTTTCCAGAGTAGTTTATTGTGAATTCGGCTGTTACTAAAAGATATTAAAATAAAATTTGCTGACCAACTAATATCACAAAATTCACTAATAATTTCCGGAATTCATTAACAATTCCATTTTGTACTTCGACATCCTAAACGCCACCTCGAAAAAAACAATAAAAACAAACCTAATCATTGCAACCATTTTGTGTGGCACAGTATTCCGTATCGAGCATTCTCCTATTTCTGACCGCACGACATCAGCGTCAATCTTTTTCACGGACTGTACCACGTAGCCGAGTCAGACATTGGTCGGCGCACGTATTGACGGCGGCTCACTGCTCGACGATGGGCCGTTATACGCATGCGTTGCGCCATTCCGCCCGGATCCGCGACCGACCCGGAATCCGGTGCGCCGGAGCAACGCGGCACGGCACGGCAACCGGATAGAGAGACACATAGACGCCCGTCGCCGCCGCCGTCGCCACAGCGCACGATAAAATGTTACGGTCGCCATTGATTTTTGTCGTCCGCCAATTTAAGTTTTCCGAGCTCGGTAGTCGAGTTGGCGAGGTGCAGTCAGTCGAAGCGTGGGATTTCAGTGAAATCTAGCTTACGATTAGGAGTTATTTTTAATGAGGATTGAGCCGGCGATGTGATTAGGATATCTTGCAATTATAGAAATTGGTTTCTAGTTTTCTTTTGTGTTATTATATTTGTTAAAAAATCCATTTTAATAGTTTCAAAATAGAACAATTAAAAATTGTTCTTAACAATATATAAAATAAGTTATATGTTGCATTTGTTAAGACTTATGGCGAAACTTTTTCAAAAATTTCCATAATAATGAATTTTTAATATAGAAACTTACGAATAAACATATGTATTATAAGTTTATAACATAAAAAGCCGTGTCCAGTCATTTTGGCGCCTAAAGTAGATAATAATAATGGCGCCCCTAATAATATTTTATCAGCAAAATTAGTTTTACCGATGACAAATGTATTAATTACTACAATTTGTTTATCATAGTTTCGAAATGTTATTGTTACAATAAAACATACATTTTTTAACTGATTTCGTAATTTATATTTAATATCAAAGCCATATCGATAGAGAGGTGAGAAAAATATTTTATGGCGCCCAGTCGAAAAGACGCCAAAACAAAACACAAGATATCTTCAAAAACTTTTAACTGAAGATAAAAATAATCTTTTATTATAAATGTGTAATCTTCAATTCAAGTAAATGTAAAAATATTGTTGTGCGATAACTTAGAAAAAAATGTATGTGAAACAGGTATTTCTATTTTTGTTTGTTTTTCGTTAATTTTTGTATATTCTTAGATACATTTATATTTAAAAAAATTTGTTTTAATTATTTTAAACTCTAGAATTTGAATGTTTTTTCAGTTTTTGTAAAATATAAAATTATATAATTATAAATAAAACTGCTTTATTTTCAAGTTCTGTATTAAAATTTATTTATAATTAAGGTTTCGAAGAAAACGGGCGTTGAGTTTCGTCGAAACGTTGATTATAAATAAATCTCAATACAGAACTTGAACCTAAAGCATTTTATTTTAAAAATACGAATAATTTTAGTGCATAAACTAAACAATAATTAATTGTATTTAAAAACATATAAACTTTTATTTTTAATTATCTATGTTTATATTTTCGAAATAACATAAAATATTTGAATCAAATATTTTATGTAAAATTATAAAATTATTAATTTAAGTTGAGAGCTATTAACAAAATATAATTAATATATTAACATGTAATTAAGTGAAACAAAAAAAAATAATATAGAACAGTTATTTTTAAATGTGTTACAGAAAAGCAATGTGTTGTTTAATGTGTATTATATTTTTATATCATAATGTATTTTCTGTTTTCCTATTGATTTTAAATGGCTCTGATATGTTAATTACTATTTGTTGGAGTTAAATTATTCATTGTAGATAAATATTATTTACTCTACTGTAAATAATAATCAATGTTTTACTTTCCTAATTGATCACTTTCAGAAATTATTTTTCATTTTGAAAAATTATTATCGAACTCTACTTTATGTGTGATTACTTTTGTAATTAAAAATAAAATCTTAAAATTAACTTAATAAACATTTTTTATAATTAAAGAAAAATTAACAAATCACATATTTTATTACAATAACTTTTATATAGGTGAGAAATATTTTTTTTAAGCGAGCTGTATTATTTTCCGAGATGCAAAGCTTAAAAAAATAAGAAGGCAACGCCATAACAATACTACTATTTCTGTTATTTAACAATTTTCATATTGATAATAAAGTAAAAAATTATATAAGTAGGTAAATATTTGGATTTAAATATTCGTAGAAAATAAGAAAATTTAATTGGCGCTTTCAGCATTATATAATACCAAAAAGTAACAAAATTAACTTTAAAATAAAATTGCTTCAGGTTAAAGTTCTGTATTAATATTTTTTTAATCGACTTTTCGACGAACTCACCGTCCGTCTTCATTACGATAAATGATACAAATGAGATTTACAGTAAATAACAAAACATAGAAACAAGTTACTAGGTAACAAATATGAAAATAAATCATAAATTTTATAGATTTTTAATTAATGGAAGCCAAATTTTATTTAACTCAGTGCCTTCACAGTAATTGATGTTATAATTTTTTTGAAAAAATTATGGTCAAATATGTTTGGTGCTGCCACCAATAGTATATATTGTATATACTAACTAACTGCTGTATAATAATGTACATTATTGTATTAGTAGCATAATGACCTCCTTCTGCATAGGCAATATAGTAACGTAATATCAATATTTTAAAATACTTAAAAAAAAAAATAAACTTACACATCTATAAAATTTCAGTCGCTATGTTTATAAAGGGAAATACAAATTAGTAAAATAACAATTAAGTCGCTATCTGCCACCAAACATGCATTTTTTAATAACTCATAAATTAAACAATTAGATTAGATCATTATCTGCAAATTTATGATATCTGATTATTATTATAGATATAGCAAAAAAATAATAATATTCAATAATTTATCATAACAAATAACGTAAAATTGTAGACTATAAATAAATGTCTATTTTTAGTATATTTACTAAAATGTTAAAATTTATTTTGCTAGACATACATACATGATGTTCAGCATTATACTGATTAGTTTATATATATATATATGTATATATATATATGTATATATATATATATATATATATATATATGTATATATATATATATATATATATATATATATATATATTTATTTATTGTGAAATTAATTGTTTTATAACACACACGTATGACTATACCAATACTATACAAACACAGCGTGTAATAAAAGTTAGAAATTGGGTGAAAATATTTTATATTTTTATTAATTTCTAAGTCATTACAGTCCCCTAAAATGCAAGATTTTTAAACTACAGTTTCTTTGGCTTATACATAAGTTCCATGTTGAGCATATATTTGTTAAAATATTTAACATAAAATATTGTGTAAAATATAAGTCAATAAACATATGTTACCCATTTAATTGATTGGTATTATTTTTTTAAGTTATAATTATTACTATATTTTTATCTAACTACCAAACATATTTTTCTGATAAATATCATTAGTAAATGGATGTCTAGTACAGTGTAAATGAAGCCTAACATTTTAAAAATCTTTCCAAATATAAGAACAAATAACGAAAGCAATATCAAGAAAGCTCAACTCTGTGTGTGTGTTGAAATGTTTCAAACAGCCCCTACTACACTATATAAATGTATATGTGTACAAACGGAATATTTTATTAAAAGTCCCGGCTCGCTTTACTCGTTCGCTCACTGAACGGAATATGGACACGAGTTAAAAGTTAGGTTAAGCGATGTTTAATATTGTTTTTTCGAGGCGTGTTTTCGGATTGTCAAACCGAATTTTTAATTTGATATCCGCGCGCTTATTTGCCTATACATGGTATACGCTATATAGCTTTTGGATGTGTCTTGTATAAACAAAAAATTGGGTTAGTTTAAATTTTTTAAACGGCTAACTCTTTAAATTAACTTTTATTTGATTTTTAAAATACAAGAGATTTTCAAGTAATCGCTTATAGTAATCAATTCTGGTTTAGTTAAATAATGTTACTTATACAAAAAAAAAGAAAATTGTTATTTCATTTAATTCACATTAAATGACTAAATTTTAGATAATACTTTAATTATTTTATCTACATATAAATTAGTTTAAATCAAACTGTTTAAATAAATCGAGAAATTAAAAAAAAATTTAAGTACATTAAATGAATACACCAAACAATCATCTAGTCTTTAATTAATTGTTTAATCTACAAATTATAATTTTTGTTGATTTTTTTACCGGCAAATTACATATCTGTGGACACATGTAAAACAAATTCGGCTGAACGGATGGTTATGAAATTTTATATTTAAGCTTCAGAAAAGAATATCTCAATTTGATCAACTTTTATTGATAAAGCTAACCAAAAGTGATAATTTACTGATGTCAAACACAGAAATATATTTCGAAAAAAATTATTCAACAAAATTTACTGAACACGTTATAACTAACAACTTTTATATACGGATACATATTTTTTTTTTTTATATTTTTTTCATATTTTTATGATATATATATATATATATATATATATATATATATATATATATATATTCTGTAAATAAGTGGTATATTTATGTCAAGACAGTATTGTTTTTAGTTACCACGACTAAAGTAGTTGTTACACAAATTGTTCAATTCCATAAATTTATTTAATACGATAACGGTCGGTCGGCAAATTTTTGAAATTAATCAATTAAAATTTTAGAAAAATCATTCAAGATATTTTGTTCTATGTATAATAATAATATATGAGGAAAATCAAACTTTTCCTTATTCAAGATGGGCCCATGGCTATTTATGTTTACTATATTCTCATATCATTTGTTTGATATGGAAATTTATGCTCATTTAAAAAAATTCTACTATTGTTGTTCAAAGAATTTTTTAAAAATAACACACACTAAAATTTATCGCTTGACTTGCTCTATAAGTGACACTTTAAAGAAAATAGATTCCAAAATAGATCCAAAATAGATTCTCTTATTGTAAATGAGTTTTTCCAAAACTAAGATTTAGCTAAATCACTCTTTCGCACTCAAAATGTAGATTCACTAAATTTCATCAACACCGTTAACACCGTTTTCAAGATATAGTTTAGTCCACCCGTACAAACAATAAATACAATTTTAGCTCGTTTAATAATATAAGATACTTGATAATTACATTAACAACAAAATTATCTTACAGTGAATACATCTTAACATTTTAAAAGCATTCGAAAACATTACAGTACGTAAAAGTAGCAGCAATTTTGTGCGAGTAACTCCAAAATAAAACTCGAAACTTCAGCACCGAACAGGGGCGCTCCAGTAAATAAAAATCTGTGTGTTTTTTAATCGTTATTTGTTCTATGAAGCACCGTACGCGTGTTCACTCTGTTTCGTGTTTACTTCATTCATAAAAAAGTGCGAGACACACACAGAAGCACAGTTACAAACATGCGTTTGTATTTAAAAAAGAAAAATTCACTTCGAATGTACGTGTATACGCCGTTGCGCTCTCGTATGAACTGTGTATATGTCAATATTATTTAAAAAAGACACGGAATTTTTTTTTGCAACTTTCAATCAGGTTTTATTATTATAATCTGATCGGCTAACAGATATTTTGGTTTTTTGATTCTGTCTGTACATGCTGATATGTACGATATAGTTGAATTCTTATTTATTGATTTATCATATATAAGTTTTTCAAATCGATTCATCGAAATCAATTGTTTTTAAGTGTTTAATTGCTATGAGAGATTTTAATCTTATTTGTATAACACTTTAATAAATTAGAAATATGATAAATATTTTTGTTTTGACTATTATTATTCCATTATTTAATTATTAAATAATGTATACTTTATTTTAAATGAATAAATAACAAAAATGATATTTAAATTTTGTAGTAAAAATGACATAGCATAAATATTTCAATATTTTTTTATCAATATAAATAAAATCAATCACCTTATATACGATAGTTTATTGTTTATCTTTCTGATCTTATAAAAATAGATTTAATTTATAGATAATAAATAATTAACTAGAAAATAATTTTTACACTGTCAAAAAATATTAAAGCAATTTTGGAAACAAAATATTAGTGCCTATGTTGCTAGGGGCGTCCACAGAAATTTTTATAGAAGAAAGCAAAGCTTAAAGACAAATAATTACATCAATTAACTATTATCTATTTATTCATTATTATGTTTCTATAACAGTATTGCATCAAAACAAAAATACACACAGATATACATTGTATAAAAATTTAATTTGTAGGGGGTACCAAGTGCCCAGTTTATTCCTCTCTGTGGATGCTAATACATGTTGTTTATATTTTGATCGTATTTCTGCAGACTTTGGTAAAATATAATTATACGTTTATTTTGTAAATTTCATTTAAAAAATCTAAAATTATAACAATACTGACATATGTGTGAAACGTGTGACATTACATATTTTTTTAGTAAATAATAAAATTACAACATTTTACATACATAAATACACAATCACGTCATGTACCCAGAAGAGTCTGGACAAACTCTTTCAACTATCCTAAAATTAGTTTTCTGCAAACATTCCTATCCAGACAAAATCTAGAAATAAATCAAAATTATATTATATAATTATAAAATATAGTTGTTAATTGTTAATTTATTTGTCTATGCAATTAGCTAATATTTTCTATAACATTAATTCGTTTATTTGCGTATAAATTATTTGAAATAAAATTGTTATTTCATTGATAAATAATCTAAAACTTTGGATAAACAAGAATATATAAATTAACAATAAACTGTAAGTAATTACATTAGATCAATATATCAAAATAAAAAATAAACTATTACTTCTACAGTAGATGTTTGATCTAATATAATTAGGTGGTTAAAAATCATTTAATTTTTTTGTAGATAATAGTATATTATGTTACGAGAAGTAGAAAGCAATTGAGGCTATTTTCCCTTCAAAAATAAACAAAAGAAGCTAAAAAAATTAAAAATTAAAAATAAAGATATACGTAGAGTATATTTAAACGTCTTTATTTACATAAATATATACAGAACTAAAGCTTTTTATTTTAATATAATGACTTTTGAAAGATTTTCTACTATGTTATTAATAGATTAACTTAACCTGAATTTATTCTTGAGTTAGTAGTTATCTAACCTTGGTTTATTATTACCAGGATAAATATTTCAATGTATCGAGCCTATTTTCACACAGAAATCATGTTATACCCGCCGGTATAAAAGCCAATACACGCAGAACAAACCATAATATAACCCATACAACCGGTACACTATAAAGCGGCCGAAAACAACATATTCATGCGGTTTCATAAACCGTAAAACCGTTTTAGCAGTCGGTTATTTCGGTGTTTTACCAATAGAGACCAACCCGGAATCGGACTACTGAAAGCTACACCGCGAATATAGACGACAAGGGATCCCTGATATTAGAAGCACTATAAAAGCCCACAAGAAGATTATTAGCTTTCGTCGGTTGGAAGGATAAAGAATTTAATGAGAAGTTTGAACGAGGGACTTTCTCGGATATTAACCGCTTATTAAAATGTTCAATATAAAATTTTTATTTAATGCCCGATGCAAACTGAGACTGTGTATTTGGAAATAGATAAGATGAGAGTTATTTCTGTAATAAGATTTATGTTACAAAAATTGTTTATTAAATGATTATGAGTAAGTTATATAAAACATTATTAACTGAATCAATGTGTTAACTAGGCAACTAGATTGTCAGCTGTCTTTAAAACACCTTATTGATCAATTAACAATGGACCTGTTCCCATTTTTTTTATGTACAATTTAGAATCTAGTGTATAGAAAAATTCATATATTTTTGAAAAAAATATTTACCATATGCTTTAAAAAATTATTGAAAATTACTAAAAGAGCGGATAATATTCGCTATTTTTCGTAGTTTTCGTGCCCTCACGTATGACGTGATTGTGGTTATTGGAATGTACACATGTCCATCATTAAATTAAATCAAATACGTTTCTAATGTAATATTCGCATCGCATATTTATCGATGTAGTGTAGTCTATTGGATTCTCATCTGTAACTGTAACGATCTGTAGCATTACAGGATATTTTGTCTTTTTCTATCAATAGAAGAATTCTATTATATTAGTCATAATAAAACTGTTAAATAAAATCGAACTATTTAGTAAATTCAAGTAAATTTGTAATTATTTGTAAATTTGTTCATTAACCTTTTTGAATTCTATTCGAATTTTAAAAATTGATAGCAAAATTTGTATGTTTATTTCATATAATTCTAATTAAAATCAAATAATATTAATATAAATGACAAATTTTATACTCAAATAATATGATTTATACTTAAATAAATTTAAAATTTTATTACAAAATCGGAACAAATTCAACTTAAACATTTTAAATAACCTGTGTCAGTTCAACAAATCGATTTTAAATGAACAACAGTTCGATGTCTTTAGTTAAGAAAAAAAAACACTTACTAATTTAGTTTGTAGCTTTTATTTGCAACATATTTTGAAATATTATAAAATAAATCGTCATGTCATTGAAATATTTGTTTTCTGTCTAATGTCATCAAAATTTCATAGACGCCATATGTGTTTTTCAAATATTACCTTTATTTCAAGCAATAATTATTAATTTAACATTTAATCATTATTAAAAAATTTAAATGCAATTTTTTTATTATGTTAGTATAAGAAAAATGTACTAATATAAAAGAAAAGAGAAATTTGTTTATAAAAAAAAAATATTGTTTTACAGTTTCACATTTCCAATTTTTTTAAACCATTTAAATATAAAGTTAAATAAAATTTATAAATAAATATGAAAGCCAATGTACTTAATTTCAAATTTACTTTATTCTGTGAAATGTATGTATCATTTTTTAATTAAAATTGATAAAAATATATTATTTTGAGTAAGTACTATCATATATACCAGAAATAACTGGTCTATACTAAAAATTTGTATAATCATTTCTAATACGAAGTTTTAAATCAAAATAATTTTAACTAATAATCTAAAAAATAAATAAAATAATTACAATAATTTATTTTTCAATCCATTATTTGCACAAATTGTTAATAAATTTTATAAAATCATTTTGTAAATTCATTAAACTAAAATTAAATACTGCGATAACAATAAATTAAAACAACTTTATTTTAAAATTAACATCATATATTAAAATATAATGTGGATAAAACTTTAGTGTATTATAACGTAAATAAAAACGCCACTTTTTTTTTTAAATATTGACTCAATTTAAAAAATAAATGTAGAATCACACCCGTCGATTTCAGATTGTATAATAATGATATTTGTCAAGTAAATATGTTTTAAATAAATAAATTAGCCGAATCAACACATCATCAAAAATTGCTACTATAAATATAATTAAATTTCAATGTTAAATCGGTTCTCATTAAAAATAAATTTTAAAAATATTGCTCATATTACACAGTTATAATATTAGTATTAAATTTTGATAAAGATATAAAATTTATATGAATATATTGAATTTCAAATATGCTTCATTTATTATTAACTCTGAAAATACATAATATATTGAATAATAAAAATTTAAATAAACAAAAACTGGAGCAAAGGTAACTTGGATAAAATAATAATCAATGTAATTAAAGATCCGAACATTTATTTTTAAGACAAAAATGCATTTCAATATACATACATATTTATATACAATAACGAGAAGTATCAATAAAATATAGTTAATAAAAATTTATTTATAATATAACTAAATTATATTACAGAAGTATTTTTCAAAAAATTCGACTTCTCGCTTATATAAAAAAATTATACATGTTAGTACAAAAAAAAATATATAAAACACATTTAGAGGAACATAAATCAAAGAAATTTTTTATAGAAAATTTCCTTTGAAATATGTTTGAAAATTGCACTGTTAGTATTTCTACATAATTATAGTAAAACTTTACAATATTTAACATAAATAAGAGTTCAAAATACTAAATAAAAATTATTTGTAAGTAGTATTAATATTACTGCACTTCAATAAAAAAAAATTATCCTACTTGTATTATAAATTATAAATTCGAACGTCAAATACAGAAAATTTTTGAAAATTCGAGACACAGTTTTAATAATAAATTTTAAAAAATACAGATCGACGTCAGACACAGATCAATAATAACAGTTTTTTTTTTTTAATTAAAATAAAATCAATAACCGATAAGCAAAATAAATGCTTGGTAAACAAGTGTTAATTCAATAAACTAATATTTTTTTCTCACAAATGTTACATATGATTTGTTTTTATAACAAGTATTTACAAAAAACCTTAATTTTAATAATAGTTTATTTTTTATGTACACAGAAACATACACTGATATACAAATTGGAAACAAATTTGTTTCTTCGTTATGAACAGTGGAAAAAATCGCGAAAAAATTGTTAGAACCACATTCAGATCTTGAAAACAATTTTTGCCAAATCCAGTTCTAGCTTTCCAAATAGTTCGTTGGATTGAAATATCATCAAGGAATAAATTTGATTCATCTTCATTTTTTTTGTTATTTTAAATAATAATTATGAGACAGCGTGCAAGCAAACACTTAACAATTATTTTAAAAATCACTAGCTTTGTTTAATGAAAACGTCGCATCTCGAAATGTTCTGGTCTTTACGCCAGAGGGTATTGTCACAAGCTAGTGCTACCAGCTGAGGTGTGATACAAAGAACTCTGATAGTATGAATCGTTTCCAAGTCCAGAATGTGAGTGTACCGCATTCGGTATAGGGCTTAATGGATTGTAGCCATATTGCATATCGTACATTTTAATGTCAGACTTACTCTCCGTCGGCAAAAGACGAGTTATAGAGAAAGGATGATTGGAAGGTGTATACCCCGTCGGCTCCTGTTTCAGGTGATGTCCCATAGCGCCATGATGCATTAAAGCCTGATGATCGCCAAGAGTTAACGGATGACATCGGTTTACCATTGCAGATAATTCCTCGTGCGATAAATTCTGTTGCTGATGGTGCTGTTGATGCATGCTATTCAAATCACTGTGATGCAAAATATTCATTGGATCTTCCAATTTTGTCGAGTGAATGCCTAGCATTGAGCCGAGATTGGCGTCCGTTGTTTTATCATGGGAATGATGAATTTTTGCAGCGTCGTCATGATGAAGAGGTGTTTTCTTACCGCTACTGTTCGTATTGTCGTGCACACTACCATGTGTTGGACTTTTATGATTTGTTCTTATAACTTCCTTCTTCTCGTCTTTGAAGCGTTTCTGGCGACGGAGATAACATCCATTTTCAAACATGTTACCTGAATCGGGATGCAGGCTCCAAAATGATCCTTTACCGGGTTTATCGGGTGTTCTCGGTACTTTTACGAAACAATCATTAAACGATAATGAGTGTCTGATAGAATTTTGCCAACGCTGTTGATTCTGTCGGTAGAACGGAAATAGGTCCATGATAAATTGATATATTTCGGATAAAGTAAGCATCTTGCTGGGACTGTTTTGAATGGCCATTGTGATAAGTGATATGTAGGAATAAGGTGGTTTTGCATGCGTGTAACTCCTTCGATAGGTTTTATCAGCTCGTGCCCTTTGTAATGCCGAATTCGGGGAAGTATCACCGCCTCCTAAATCGCCTCGTCCCAATGAATTAGTGCCTACGGTCGTATTATAACCATTCATTCCTGTTATCGGTGTAGCCATGCACTGTGACATATTCGCCATCGGTGAACCGATTCCATTGTAACCCATTGCTGATGAAGACATACAGTTACCGTTCATTGACATTGTTGTCATCGACATGCGATCTGCCGATGAGTTAAGCATGTTCGATGTGAAACTGCCACTTTGCGGCGAACAACTGTTCATCGTCGCCATGGAAACGCACGACATAGAGTTCATGGAGTAGGTTGGCGTCATCGGCGACATTGTGTTCGGTGTCGACACCATTGACGTAGCGTCCGTATAGAGTTTCTGCGAGAGCATTTCGATCGTGCACTATTATACGACGCAAAACACACAAAAAAATAGTTTGTCGAAACTTTATCGATATAATAGAGTTTCTATTCGTTGACGGTGAACAAGTTCATGCCACAATCACTGTATTATTGGAGTTTGAAAATAACGTAACACTGTAACTCGCGAACTAATATCTAGTAGTCTCACTGTCAATGAATATCAGCTTCGTGTTATGAAAATTCGATTAAAGACCAGGTCTTACGGCAATCGATAACGGCTTAAACTGTCATCGCGGGGTATTGTATCATTGTTTACATCACGAACAGACTCCACAAACAAGTTAACACTTT
This sequence comes from Clivina fossor, assembly GCA_963966155.1. Lineage (NCBI taxonomy): Eukaryota > Metazoa > Arthropoda > Insecta > Coleoptera > Carabidae > Clivina > Clivina fossor. Next base: position 4,994,192 of record OZ014558.1, read on the forward strand.
AGGCATTCCAAACCTGCACTGATTGGAAAAACAAATACTCTCTGCTGCCTGTTTACTTAGATACTACAAGCCCAAGTGAAGTACTCAGGACTTTAGGTAGTCAAACAGCAAATTCGGGTGGGGGGAACGGGGGTGCTTCGGTTATCCGGCGTATCGACGCCGCCAATCCGGAAAGCGTTTACTAACGTTACTATGGCTACGGGCCCACGGCCAGAATATGCGATTGGTCGATGGGGGCCGTTGGGGGCTTTGACACCTAGTACGCACGCCCCATTCCGTTCGATACGCACCCAAACGGCCGAATTACGAACTAAAGATTGTTGGGTGATCGTGTTGCTTTCAATGTTACTTGATTTGCTACGTTTGTCATTTTATAATGTTACACGTTTTAAGTAATTTGTTCAAATCAAAGTGTGCGATTTCTAGTTCAATCCTAAATGTTATGTGAAATGTTTAATTAATTTACATTAATTAATTGAATGCCTGAATATTAATAAAAACAAAGTGTTCAATAATCTGTCTGTAAATTTTTACATCTTCTAAGATGTGAACGTATGTATTATATTTAATATTTTTTAAATACATTGAAATTTACTATCAATAATAAATAATATTTCAAATCAAACTGCAGCATAATTAAATATATAAATATTAAAAACTTATATAGCAAATTTAAGTGATATTATGTACAAATTTATAATTAAAATAATTTAAATATTAAATGAAGTGTTGTAAATTTATTTCCGATGTTACAAATACCTATATGCTGATAAATTATTAATAATATTAAACAAGTTAGTACATTACTTTAAATAAATTTATTAAATCTAAATAATAGACAATTTTAAACATTATTATTTAAATTTTATTGTTTTATTTTATCACAATAAAATATTTGTATAATTTTTTTTGTAAATGATTTGTTAGAATATTTTATATTTTATAGTTCTATAACACTTTTTTTAACATTTTTATTATTTTCACATGCGGAAAAATTTAAAAATATTTTTTATTATTCTACGCGCTAACAGCATATAATTTTAAAATTAATTGATTTTTATTTATCGTTATAATTACAAAATATTGTAAAATATTTATTGATTTTTTTTTTAAAAAAATGATTTCATAAAGTGCTGTATTTTCACTATAAATTTACAGATTTACAAACTTAAAGTCATAAATTTTAATCAAAATTAAGTTGCTATACTTATTAAATTGCTTCGAATAACTCAAAACTTAAAATTAAATTAAAAACGCACAAATAGATGTTTTAGTTAAATTACAATCTTAAGTTTATGTAAGTTTACTTACTTTTTTCGATAAAATATATGTATGATAAATTAATTATTTTACTTAAAATTACAAAATTATATTATTTTTTTACAGAAAATTTTGTAAACCATCGTTTTATTGAAATAATATGTAATTTTTTTTACTATGGCTTTTATGCAAATTTTTTTACAGTGTGGATATTTTTTTAATTTTTTTTTTCGTAATATTCATGTATTCTTATTTATTGATTTAGTTTTAGATGAAAGTAATTTCAAATTTCATTTAAAAAAAGACAAAAACTATTATAAGTTTGATGATTATCCTACGTAACAAGTTCTAATTTTCAATTGTAATATAAAATTTTTTGTTGTATTACAATTTTTATGTATTTTTTAATTAACTTTTTCGCACACCAAATATCGGTTATATAGAAATAAAATATTATTATTATCTAAACTTTATTTGATATAACAAATTGATTTCAACAAATTTAATGTAAGTAAACTAATTAATATTATTTGAAATATCATCTAATTACATAAATAAATTATCTAAAATTTACTCATTGGAATAATATAATAACGTAGCTGTTTTACTTTGTATAACAAAAATTACAAAACGTTAATATACTAATAAAAAAATTTGTCATTTTCCATAAAAACCTGAAGCAACTGATTTACACTAGTTTAGTATATAAATTTACAGACGTCAGTATTTTTACAAAATGTATGTAGGTAATATTATTTACAGATATTTTACGAAAATTTTTATTTTAATTTATTTACAAATACAAACAAACCAGTAGCAATTTTATCATAAATAAAAATTAACATTGTGCCTATATGCAATAGCATAACCTCTTTGTTTCATTGAAATTTTATTATACGCTAAAAACTATTTCATATAATTTATAAGTAGATATTGTAAAAACATAAAAACAGAATTTGTCATAAATACAAGTAACCGCAAAATCATATATTGTTTAAATTTCAAAACAAGTCATAATTCATATTTATGGTATGTCTTCATCAACAACAAACCACTCGGCAGAACAGATAAAAAAAAATAACACTTCAACTACTTCGTGCACAATAGAAGAATGAAATCTACCGTTTTTCTTACTTATACAATAATTCCTCAAATTGAAGTCACAATAAATAACTGCTTAGTTCTTAAGTGAGGCTAACCTTAAAACGGACTTGGTATACATAAACATTTCTTGTCTCATATAATATCTGACCGCATCATCCAGGCAAAAGCGGCATCGCTACATTATAATGAAGATATTTAAATTGTGGTTTATATATATTATAATCTGGTTTTGATGTTCTCGTAAAAAGAGTAAATATTTTTGTTTGTTAAACACTCCACTTCTGTGCATGGATGAGCTCTATTAATAGTTTATATAAACCTTTACAGTCAATGAGTTTTTATTTGTGTATTTGTCTCTTTATATATGTGAGTGTGTGTGTTTTAGAATGGGTGCGTGTGTGTGTATATGTGTGTGGACGAATAAAATATTACTGATGCTTTTGTAATTATCTCGTATGAATTTACTGAAATTTTCTTTTTAATAATTAACAATAATCTGTATTTTTTTAACTGTATAATGTCTACAAGATTAAAAATATAAGTAATTTTACTTTAACTTAATTCAACTTTTTTCAACTTAATTTTGTTACAAAGATCTGTATTTTTATTGACATAGTAATAATATTAAATTAAAATAGTTCTGTATTAATTTTTATTAATATTCGACGTTTCGACTAACTACAAGTACATCATAATACATTTATAGTACATGATAATTTTATTTAAATGTTTAAACTCAATTTTATTACAATAATTATGTAAAATATTAAAAATACTAGGTACTTTCAATACATTGAAAAATCATGTAAACATAACTTTGATTATAATTGTCAACATATTTTATAAGTTTTGTAGATACTATCACACTATATACAAATGAGTCGTAAATAAATGTATTTTATATATTTTTATTCTAAATTTAAAACTTATAATTTATTTGTAAAAGATGTAAGCAAAAAGATATATTTGTGTAATTGATTATATCTACTGTAACGTACGATAAATGCAATCAATATCTTTAATATCATAAAACAAAAATAGTTGAATTATTTGATTTATTAAATAAACTTGTTAATTATTATTTAATAAAAAACAGATATCTATTTTTTTCTTAATATTGAAATATCTTGTTCGTGCATAATTATAATTTGTAATTAAAATAAATGCTGATATTGTTCCTTATTTATTTTTAAACAATAAAAATATTTATTACAAGCTATAATTTTTTATCACTAGTAAAGTTGATTAACATCATAATTAAGTATTTCAAAATATTTATTTAAAAAAATGTTAAAAAGAATTATATAATTTTCACAAGAAAATTTTAAAGTTTTATAATTTGCAAAGAAATGAAAGTTTTGCAAATAAAAATTTACAAAAAAAATTAATATTTATTATATTTGTTAAAAATAATATACAATAATATACTATTAATAAGAAAAATTTGATTATTATTTCTGATATTTATATAGTCAAAATTGTAGGTATCTTTTATTAAAAATTTCCTATTTTTTTAAAATAAAATAAATATTAATGAAGAAATGTTTTAGCCTGTAATTTTATTTTAACATCATTGCTCTAAAACATTGAAATATGTTTACCACATAAAATCGAAAGCATAAAAATTAATTCAACCTAAGCAAAGATCCCATCAGCTGGTGTACGTACATCACCCAAGAGAAAATATATTCGCATCTCTGTCAACCCTTAGAGCTACACCACATACAGTTCGTATTCACATGGTACCGGCCTGGGAGCAATGAAAGTCCATTGTGCCCGGCCCCATTACGCATATAAAGCATCATCATATAGCGGAACCCGAACCCACCGCACAGTGTTCGTGATTTTTGCAACGTACAGCAGATTGTTTCTTCTTATCGCTCTGTCACCAACTGTGCGAGGCTGGTGGACTAGATATCCACCGCCACTAAACTGCACTTTAATAGAGGTTTAGTATAATGGGTAATTGTGGACGAATTCGTCGCGTCGGCTATACGATATGACTTGTGCGTATACGAAACGAAACGAGATGATATAAAACGTATTTTTTTTTTGACCTTCTTGGTTGATTATAAGTGTGTGTGTTATGTTGATTTATACTGGTATTCTGTATTATTCTGTAAGCTCTATAGAATCTAATATAGTAAAAGATCTTTCAGAATTCATTATATTAAAATAAAGAAAAAGGCTATTTATACATACGGTATGTATACGCAATTGGCTATTTATACATACAGTATTTTTACGCAATTGGCTATTTAGGGTAAGTTAAATTAGTAGGTTAGTTTAGGTTTTTTGTTTCCAGTATGTATAAATAGTCAATTGCGTATACATACCGTATGTACAAATAGCCTCATCCTAAAATAAAATGGCTTTAGGATATAGTTCTGAATTAATAATTATGAATAATCTGCGTTTCGACATACTCCACGTACATTATCATCAGGAAAAATCACAAAATACTAGGTAACAAAATAAGCAACTAGATTACAAAATTTATAAATTGTACTATATCCTAAAACCGTTTTATTTTTCTATAAAGTCTATTTTTTTCTTGTAACAAACGCATTTTTACTGGATCGAACTTTGAACTATGGTCAGCAATTTCGATATATTTTGAAATTATGTTCAATAAGTTCAATAGATATTTATGTTTATGTTGCTACCTCGCAGAGCCCAGTTCACTGGCCAAAATGTAACTTAACAAGATTAGAAGTATATGGGTAAACCCATATATAGACTACTTTGACATTTTTCGGAAAGTTGGCAACACTGTATTTTAATAATATTATAATTTATGTGGGCAATAGGAGATACTTTTCTGAAAATTTGATCAAAATCGAATAAATAATGTAGCCACAATGAATTTTTTTAAAATTTTGTGATTTTTTTTCTCGATAAGTTGGCAACACTGTATTTTGTTAAAATTGCATAATTTATATAGGCACTAGAAAAAACTTTTATAAATATTTGATTAAAATCGGTTAAATAAAATGGTCAAAATAAATTTTTAAAAATTTTACTAATTTTTTTCTCGGAAAGTTGGCAACACTGTATTTTGTTAAAATTACATAAATTATATGAATACTAGGAGAATCTTTTGTGAAAATTTGAGTAAAATCGGTTGAATAACATGGCTATAATAAAAATTTTAAAACTTTAGTAATTTTTTTCTTAGGAAGTTGGCAACACTGGATATTAATAAAATTATATAACTAATGGGAGCATTAGGGAAATCTATTCTGTAAATTTGATCAAAATCGGATAAATAACGTAGCCAATATGAATTTTTAAAAACTTTAGTAATTTTTTTCTCGGAAAGTTGGCATCACTGGAAAAAACTAAAACCACTTGACCATCTTGGGCACTAGACAAATTTATCCTGAAAATTTCATTAAAATCGGTTGAACCGTCTAGGAGGAGTTGCGATCACAAAATATTGTCTGACGACCGAGTGAGCGAGCGAGCGAGCGAGCGAGCGAGCGAGCGAGCTGACGACGCACACACATACACCCTCATAAACTAAGTTCAGATTCGTCATCTACAGGCTATATGAAGGATTTCTATACAATTTTTTTTTTTTTTTGAAAATGTTACAGACACCGTACCAAACGCTTTACTACTTTTCCTTGCAGTCAAAGTAGTAAAAAGGGATTATACCATCGGTACTGAGTTAGTTACGGTCATCAGCAAATTACAGTTAATCTCGAGTTACGACAAGTTGCGATCAGAAGCAAGATGCAGTCAACCGTCGCGTTAAATCAGTAAGATATATAAGTAAGATACGAGCAAGAATTCAGTTTTAAGTTACATTTTGGCTTCATATTTTGTCGCTTAATTTATATACATTTACTTTGTAATTTTTTTATAATATTTATTTAATTAAAGTTATATTTTATTATATTTACCTATCGTAATTATTCCATAACCAAAATCCAAGTGCAACTTTAGCTTGTAAGATAAAGGATCCATTTTAAATAAATACTAAATTTACTGTCAGAACAAAATTTGTCATCTTAAGTTGCACAAAGATAGCAAATTGTTACTTTTTTTAAAATAAAAATGTTCTATTTGTTATAAATAGACAAACGATTCTATAGTATTATAGAACTTATAGAATAACACAGAATAGCAGCATCAGTTAGTGCATTTTGATAAGAACACAACAAGATATGTAAAAATTTTACTAGGAGAAAAATGACAAAAAATACACTTGGTATATTTTTTGTGTTAAAAATAATTATGTTTCTACACAACCTTTGGTGAAGGTTAAAGATCATATAAAGTTCTTCAAATACTATATTTTTTCAATATATAGATACTACTATAATTTGTAATAGCAGAAAAACATTACTATTAGAAATACATTTAGAAATTTGTAATGATTGCACATATACTCATATACGACATTGACTTAATGAAGTAGTAATATTCATAATAAAAAAATCTTAAGTACGTTTTTTTTCTATACGTTATTAACTTTGAATTTAATGTTCTTATATTATAATGGTATTTTTATTTTATAAGTTGATATAAAAAACTTACGTTTTTCTAATAGAAATAAAAATTTTAATAGAAAAAATAATGGTAAGTAACAGTAAAAAAGCCTGAAGATTACTATTATATTGTTTAAAAAAAAAAAGATTAGAAAATGATCTACTGTGGCGAAATTTAAATAAAAATAATATTATAAAAATAATATTATAAAAAATCCCAAAACCACACTTAAATTATTTTTCTCGGTACGATGGGATTGCTAACATTTAATTTCCACTTTAACTTAGGGTCCAAAACACTATTGCAATTTTTAATTGTTGATTTTGTGTTACTGATCATGCTGGGTAAAGGGTTTCTTTTGACTTCTGTATAGGGTCCATCAGAAATCATGCGTTCAACTCGGGATTTATATTCTACTTTATCTAAAATTACAATGTTATTGCCTTTGTCCGCTTTTAAATAATAACAGTTTTTTCTTTTTAATTGCTTTATAATATTATGTTCTGAAAAATTTTGTTTCAAATTACTTGAGGAAATATTTAAAAATATTAAAAAATATTTAAATATTTAAGTGTGGTTTTGGGATTTTTTATAATATTATTTTTATAATATTATTTTTAATTATATTGTTTGTTTATAGTTTTGATTATATTTTACTCTTACAAGTCGAAATTTCTAAATACAAATTTGTTTTAAAATAATAAATGTGACTCATTAGGAAAACCGAACTATATCATTTTTAAATTTATAAACTCTTTTTTGTTTTTGGAAATTAAACTTTTATAAAATGATATAAATTCAAAAACATCTTGCATAAATTTTTATCAAATATTAATATACTCAATAAATTAAGTAATCCACATATATACCTATAAATTATAAAGTGTGCCGTATGACGTTTGTCTTATTACAGTTATATTAATATAAAATACGTGGCGATAGGTATCTATCCTTGCTGGGGCTTAGTCATCGGCAGAAATTTGAGCCAATTTTCAGCTCATCGCCTTTTTTCCCCCCATACATCCTTGACAGGCCACAGAAGGCCTAAAAATAGGAAAAATAAAATCGAACCGTACCGGTAAAAGGCAATAGCGTATATTTCGTAATTCTTGTTAAGTCATTCGGCAATTATGTAATTTAGTTATTTTTTTGACTACACACGCGCGCTCTACGTTTGCATATATACACCTGGCTGAAAGCTGATGGATGAAGACACTAAATGCTGGTTAGTTTAGATAGAGAAATGTTTTATACAAAACTAGTAGGACTTGCGTCATCGGTTAATTGATTCATGCTAAACAACAATATTGTGTTATCTATCATTCTCTTTTCCATATTAAATAATATATACGATCTTGATAATTAATTTTATTGATTACTCACGCCAGTAAATTTTTGAATTATTACCAATCAAAATTTTGAAAGTTTGTGCACAGTTTGTGACTAATAACAAAATTGCATTTAAAATATCTAACGTGATATCGCTGTTGCTATGATATAATAATAATTTCATATTATTATTATTATTAAATGCCATTTATATCAGATCAAAAAGTGCAATATTCCATTGTGTAATCGTAGAAAATATATAATAATCTACCCGCATGCAAAGATTTTTTACGTTCACGTACAAAAAAATGCGTAAAAAATGTAAAATATTATAGAAAACGTAAATAATGTAAAATTTAGTTTTTAATTACGCCACTAGGTAACTTTTTGTTCGCACTTGTCAAAATTGTGATATGTAATTGATTCAATAATTTTTTAAAAAATAATTTGTGCAGAAATAAATGTGATTCAAATATAAATATCCTTTTTTACATTTTAAAATTTTTTACCTAAAAAAATCATAAATTTGTTTTAACACTCACCTGCGGCTTGTACATTAAACTTCATCTGTATGAGTAATAACCATTAATACATTGTTATTAAATAAGATATGATTATTATATGTTGTATGGATAGCAATTGCAAATATTTATAAAAATTCAAAATTAAAATTATATGAATTGCATATGAATAATTCTTAAAAATTATAATATTCAAATATTACGTTATTCCTACTACTTCAAAGTTCTATTATCAATTTGTATAGAGTGTCTATTACTACATGTATGTAATTTTTTCATTTATAGAATTTCTGATGTCTAATATTATGATGAATGTAATTATTCTTCAAATGCAATTTTGTAATTAAATTCTTGTAAATGTTTTTATTTTCGTTTTGTTCTGAAAGAAATCTTTTAATACTACAATTTTTATAAACTTAACATCTTTCTATGATCACTACAGGTATATTTCACATACATTAGTAAATCCAAAAAATATATCTATTTTTATACTGTTCAAAATCGTAATTAATGCTGGCTATATACAATGCATTTTTCTATACAAAAAATAAATTGTTTTCTGTATAAAGAAAATTTTCAGTATACACGATTCAATATTTGATACTATATTGAAATCTGTACAGAATATTTTATACATGCGCATGTCCAGTTTGTCCTTTCAGTCTATACAGAAAAATGTTAGAATTAGAACACGTTCTATTTTTCATGCATTTCGACGCTAAACTGAATAGATATCGGTGCTAGAAACGTCAAATTTTCATTTAGGTTACCTATGTATTATCATCAATTCATATTTACTTATGTGTACGGTTTCTAAAAAAAGTCTTATTTTGAAAAAATTTTCAGATAGATATAAACAAATTGTAAAAATATAAAATAACATTACGCATGCGTCTGTACATTTAATTCTGAACGCTGTAAAATGTATTAATTTTGTATACTTTCTATATAATTTTGTAGAGTTTTTTTTTTATCGAAAAATGTATCTTGTAAAGCCAGCATAAAACGCAATCCAAAATCCTACTTAACTCAACGCACAAAACTACTGAAAATAATCCTATTATTGCAGTAAAAATTTGAGTCGGCTGACGCTGAATTAATTTTTTTTTAATAAAGTAATTTATTGTTTGATTATTTAACATAATAAATTTTTTCTTAAACATGAAATATATTTTATTAAAATTAGTAATTTAAGTTAAAAAAATATTGATATTTTATATAAGCTACAAGCAACTTTAATTTTGAATTACTATTTCAGTCAAATTAATTTTATTAGAGTAAAAATAAATTATTTGTTTTCTGTCTTGTTACAAATAAACAATTAAACAAATTATAAATGTAAAATAATATATTTTGCAAACATATTTCGAAATTTTAATAGTATTATTACTACTACGAGTATGTTGATATGTAATGTGCAAATTTACTATATTTATTTCGGATGTTTATTTACTCTGATAATCTTGTTTATAAATAAATATCATATCTAAAACTAATTAATATATAATTAGTATTTTACAAGTTAATTATCGTTCACGGAAGTTATTCTATTGTTTTCCTATTTATAATTTTTATGATATAAAAAGAAGCATCTTCTGAAATCTCTTTAAACTTTTGATAAGATTATACTACAAATATGCAATTAATACAAATCATATATAATTAACTATGATTAAATTATCAGTATATATAAATTATATTCGACTTAAACAAGAAATGTCAATTTTATATATGTTTTCTTATTCCCAAGTTAAATTGGCAACTATAGAAACCTTTCGATCCAATAAGTAAATTCTAATGTCATATTTGACAGCATAATTTACTAATATAGACAGTAATTTTGAAGATATATATTCGATTATAATACCAAAAACATTATTAATTATATTGAACAATATTAAATGCTTCATAAGTTAATTAATTCGTTAACTTATTGACAATCGATTAAGATTAACTTAGCAATACTTTGTGCAACGGATCTAAGAGTCAGATCAGATAATTTTAATAACAAAAATAATGCAAAATTTCGAATCTTGGAATAAATATCAATGCGGTAGCCGAGCGTATTTAAGCGTCAGGTACTACCTAATATAATACTGTGAACTATGGTTCGAATCCGATGGCCGGCGTTTCTGTTCGTCGTAAAATAAATAACGCCACAAGATCAGGCATTAATTAAACAGAATTGGACACATTAGTTTGATTAATTGCTTATTTTAAAATATCAATAGTTTAAATTACTGTTTCGAAAAGTGTTTAAATGAATGATCATGGAACAAGCACTTTGGTACTTGTCAAGGTTCTGCTAGGGCTGTTGTACTAAACATGACGATGATTAATAAATATCTACGGAATCAAAACATTTAGAAGTAATATTTGTAATTTATTCCGAAATTTATTCTTTGTTTTAACTATTCCATATTTTATCCCTAGTTGGAAATACCGAACCCTTAATAGACCAAAATTTAAAACAAAAACAAATCTCCCAAAAACCTGTCTGCACACTCAATTTCTTTCTCTTAGCCAAGCAGTGCAACAAAGTCACATACCGAAAAATCAGATGAATGAATATTTATAAAAGTGGTATTCTTGAAAAGTCATGCGGAGGACCATTGCCAACATCCCAGAGACAATGTAGCCCTGTACTAGCTAGGCTATACTGCCTGCTGCAGTTCGAGTGGAAATAACCTGCGTGTGGTCCCACGATGCCCGTAGAGAAGCAAAACGGGTGCTCAACGCCACTCTTGAGAAGAACCTCTCTCACTTATGTCTCCTCTCATCTTGGTACGGTTTCATGTATAAAGGTGTCTTCTTGTATTATGCCATTCGTATGATGGCTTGCCTTATACTATGGGTTATATGACGTTACAAGTTATTCGCGGTTCAATTGCAGCAGCAGTCGTAGCATACCTTTGAATATTCATGTAATTTTCATTTTAAGTTGGGCGCTGACACTGTGAATGCGATGAATATGCTATTTTTCGACTTAGGTGGGAATGTTTTAGTGTACGTTTCGGATTTTGGATTTACATATGTATCTTTAACTTAAAAATTATGTATTTGCAACATCATTTTAGCTAAATAAAGAGAATCTATTTTTTATATTTGTAAATTATTTAATTTAAAGAATATACGAAATTTGTATAAATGTAGGTACCCCAGATTATAATAATAAGCTATAGCGTTAAAATTTTTATTTATTTTTTTTTACAAACACTATAAAAAAAAATTATGTAAATTTACAATAACAATAATAATAATTGTACAAATTTTTTATTATAATTTGTATAAATTACTACAAATTTACCAAATAATAATAAAATTACATTAAATTTTTTTATTATTATCATTGTAAATTTAAATTAGTGATTACAGTTTTTTAGAACTAAAGTTTTTAAATTTTTATGTTAATTGATTTGCCCTTAATGTACTAAATATTCTAAGAGAGATAAAAAGCGCAACTTGCTGTAGTATTTGTAAATAAAAAATATGAGAACGTACAAAGTTAATACTTCACTGATACGATATATAAAGCAGTCTTACGATACATTTAATATTCAGCAGGAAGTAAAACAAAAAAAAAAAAAAATATATATAATACATCAAAATTAGAAAGAAAAAATATGAATATTTTGCCCATAGCAACAAGCTGCCAAAAATAAAAACAATATTTAAATGAAAATAGTTTAACTCTTTGCATATAACGTGATATTTGAATATACAGTGGAATATACCCTCTATAAATTTAAATAAAAACTAGTGGTCCTAAAAATAATTTTATTAAATTTTGTATCTCGTTTTATAGTTTTTATGTATTTTTTTTATTTTTTTAAAAAAAAGATAATAACATGTGTGAAAAATAATATATTCGTCAAATTTATATAAAGTCTGCAATTATTTCTGAATACATTCTTAAACTAACAAATCATATGGCCATGAATCAATTATGTATTTAAAAGACCTCACATGTTTTTATTAGAAATTTAAAACAATTTTATCTTTAATATAAAAAAATAGTTATGCATAGTATGGTAATTAATACTCTCAATAAGCATTAATGTATATTTTTTCGTTTCTGCAACCTTTCAAAACAGATACAAGTCGTATTATTACCTACTTATAATTAGTTTGTAAAAACAGACGTAAAAATAAAACAATAAAAATATTAAATATTAAACTATTTCCTACCTTTCATCCTGCTCATCGGTGTCTGCTTCCATCTAAATACTTTTATAATTCAAACAATATTACCATTTAAGTTACATGTAATTTGAATCATCAGGTTAGAATATCGTTTATTTTATAGAAGAATACTAAAGTTAATAGTCAATGTAATAATACACACACACACACACTAAATACTGTTACATACGTAAATATTTGTCACATTGTTCAGTTTTATATTTATATTTCACAAATATATTTATAAAAGTGTGAATAGTACAACACAAAAGATATACGAACTATCGAACTAAATAACGTTGGTAAGGTAACAAACCTTGTAGCAATTATTGTTTACCTAGTTTATACTGTTATTCAATCGAGATTCCACAAGTATTTCAACTAAATTAACAAATATTTTGTTTATAACTTGTAAATTCCTACTTACACGATAACATATTGTTATACAGAAACACAATTTACATTGAAAAAATATAACTTTACACATTTTATATATATATATATATATATATATATATATATATATATATATATATATAAAGTACAATCAATTGTTTATTATATTATTTATTATTATTATTATGTATATATATATATATATATATATATATATATATATATATATAAAGTACAATCAATTGTTTATTTACATCGAAAAATAATTTTTAAATTAAATAATAAAATATAACAATCAAATTCTGATAAAACTTTTGATTGGGATGAGGTGATTAGGTTGCATCCAAGGCCTCCAAATATTTTAGGAGTACCTAAGTTAACGTCAACGTGGTAATTGTCATTACTTAAAAAATTAATTTATATAAAAATAATAATAATTTAAAAAAATATAAACTATAATATAAGGTATAATAAATAACAATTAAGAGAATTGATAAAAGTTTTAGATGGACACAAAAATATAAACAAAAACATGAAAGTAATCCATTCGGATATAATTTTCTCATCTATATATTCTCATCCTATATAAAAAGATATTAGGTATATTTTACAGAAAAATAAAAATTGCTTAAGAAAATTGAAATAAAAAAAAAATTATGAATAATCATATGCGCTTTTCCAGGTAAAATGTGTGAAGTCATTTAAATGTTTATCAAGCAAACAACTTACAGCACAGTATACATTATATATCAGCTTTAGAGTAAGGCCGGAGCAGCGCAGCGCTGAGGCACAGAGCGTCGCCGTCGTGATAGCAGAAAACGATGAAGACAACGGAATACGAAAACCGAAACACAGGGCAAAGAAGACAAAACAAAGCAAAATCAAATCCAAATAAAAAATCTCGTACACGCAATTAATAAACAAGGAAACAAACAATAGACTTTTAATTGACATCGGTTACCGGCCAGCGAATAGAGCAATAAGCAAACACCATCCGCACCGGGGCGCAAGGCGGGACGAATATTTCAAAATATTGACAAAAGAAGTTACGTACTTCTACTCTACTCTCTACTCGATACCTATAATATCAATTTTATGAAAAATATTTAAGCAAACACTGTTCGAAATGTCTATAGACACAAAGATTCGCGCGCGCAACGCTAAAAATATGAACGCGGCCAAAGATTACAGCCAGTTTAAATATTTACAGAATGTTTTTTTATGAATTGGAGACGTACGCCGCCGCCGCGCCGCAAATCACACTGCTACAAAAATCATATTAAAATAAAAAAGAAGAAAATTGGCTCGATGTACGGGCGAACGGTCTTTTATTGGCCCGTCGGACGAACGCTCTGATAGCTGATTGGGTAAACCGCAATTATAATTTGATCACTAATTTTCGAAATGAACATTTTTGCAGTTTCTGCATGATTTAATTTCAACGTAGTTTTCAAATGTGTTTTAAAAACTAACGATTTAAGTAAACTGTATTAGTGATTTGCGCAGATGATTTTTCAAAAGTTAATAAATTATATGTAACGATATTATCACTTAAAAATGTATTTTAAATTTATGTAATTTTTCACAGATTATTACTTTAATAAATTTAATCTGGTATTAAAAACTAGTTATTATTATTAATAATAATAATCTGATTAAATTGTTGAAATAACATTTGTTCTAAAAGTTATTTAGCAGAACAAAATTTACTTGTGAAGTAAATTAATCTATCGTTTATTAAAAACTAGGCTTTAAATAAATTTATATTTAAAAAAAATATATAGACATAATAATCAGTATACATGGAACAATCTGTGTAATCTTCTGATTTTTAATTAATTCTCTCACCTGCTATTAATAGACAAATCCAACTACTAATGTAATTAATATTTACTTTACTTTTAATTCGTTACGTACGAAACCGAATAATTTTTACATAGATTATTTTTTTCGGTAAAGTTTTGTTTCTATTCAGAAATATTCTATCATATAATAATATTATTCAAACAGAAATTTAAATTCAACGTTGGCTTACAACATAATATCAATATAAAAATAGTTTTTTTTTTTCTACTTCATTAACAAGTTATGTATATGTGATTCATAAAGCTAAAGTGTTAACTGGTGTTAGAAAATAAAATAAAATAAAAAGACATTATAAAAACATGCTACTGAATTAACACCTTAAAAAAATCTTAGATGGTCATAAAAAACCAGAAATTAAAAACCAAAAACAACTTAAAGATAAAAAAAAATTCTCTCATCTTTTTTACAAGTATCCGAATATTTTATAGTTGAAGTGTAAAATTTTTCGAAGTAAAATAATTTAGTAATTATTTTATTATAAATAATAAAATAAATGAGTAAAAATTTATATTTATTGCAAGCAAAATCATACAATTTTAACATGAAAATGATATTTTTTTGTCTATTTTTTTTTAATATCTCATAAGTTAGATGTATATAGATTTACTTTAAATTACAGTCGACACACGACAAAATTTAATGATCATTATGCAACACTGGTTAACTACGCAATTAGGTTGTCAACTGTATATGAAATAAGTTGAAGATAGCGTTAACTTACAATGTGTTTAACATTAAAATAAAAAGGCATCAGAATTTAGTTCTACATTAATTTAATTTAAAATCGACATATACAATAAATAAACAGTACATAGACACAAGTTACATGGTATCAAAATAAATAAGAAATATATCAAAAATAGAAATACTAATCATATTTGATAAGAGGTAGAAGTAAAAAATTTAAGCACCTTTCTCATAAACAAAAGAAGTTTCAGATATAGTTGTCAACCATTGTTAAAGTTACTAACATTTTATTCAACTAGCTTTAAGTTCTAACATCCACAATAATAAAAGACCTTTGACATCAAATGATAAATATATAAAAAATCATTTCATATTAACATAAAATCTAATATACTAAAAAACATTTTAACATTTATTGTCAACGCTCTCCTCATTCAGATATATATAAGTATGAAAAAAAAGAACTTTCCTTAATACGATACTGAAACAACAAAACGGTGTAGAAATCATCCTGGGTGGTCTCTTCGGACAAGGGATGTACAAATATTGAATGTTTTAATTTCCAACAAGCATAATACTTATAGCACGGGCATTATTTATATACACACCGTTGAATGGACCAAGAACTTACGGCTCCAGAATCCTTTTTTTCGCCTTCTTAAGTGACTGTAGCTTACGAACTGCAACCGCTTAAAATGACCACTTTGGCACGTATTCAGAATAGGTTTCATAACATTCCAAAATATATATAGTATATAAATATAAAATTTAAATTTGCATTAAAAAATCAGTTTTATTATTCATGTAAAATAAGATAAAATCATAGTGAAAAATCTTTCAGAACTCATATTAAAATAAAAAGGCTTTAGGAATTAGTTCTGTATTAATTTTAATTAAAAATCAACCATCAGGAAAAATAATACAAATGACATATACAATAAATAAACAATACACAGAAACATAAAATTTGTATCAATTATTAATTAAAGGAAACCAAATTTTATTTAAATGAGTGCCTTTACACTGATCGATGTTAGCTTTTTCTTTATAAATTTGTATTACTTCTCTTATCAATCTTTCTAATATAAGTACATCAAAATTTTTTTCTAAAAATTTCATTTATTCACTTATTAAAATTTAGTCAAATTAGATTTTTTTAAAACTAGTAATTATTTCAGGTTACACAAAAATGTAATTTTACAAAAATAATTCCATTTTTTGGTAAAAATATTTTTTTCAGGGCTGATATTTTTTGTTCTAGTTAAATTCACAGTTAATTAACCTAGCTACTAAATTAGATAGATATCAAATTTATGATTAAAAACATATAAATTATAAATTATTAAAAAAAATTAATTTGTAGTACCTATCTTGAATAATCTGCAACTTGGTTAATGCGAGCTGGATAATAAAGGAGCTATTGTATTTTTATACATATTTAATTCTTTAAAATAGTGTATAATAATCAATAATATTGCATAGTTAATTATCTTATTCAAATAGTGTTAAAAATTTATGAACTAGTCGCATCTATAAATAAAATAAGAATTAATAGAATTTTATCTGTATGTAATGCTTAAAACAGCAGCTAATAAACTCAGCTTACCCTAGTACATATTGTAACACGGGGTGCAAGTTTAAGAAGTGTTTATTTTAAGGGATGTGTGAATCATCCCTTTAATATCTTCTAGAGTTGTGTCATCAACTGTCAACAAACCCGAAAAACGTATAACAGTATACAATTGATTATTTTTGAGTCATGTTGTTTGACTATTTGAACGAGTACGTTTCTTCTTCACTTGTTTTTCTTTCAATGTTTTGGAATTTCAAAGATGCATAATATTTGAACATAATTTTATCATAAGAAAATGAGTAATATTTTTCCCATCATCAAAATATGCTAGCATGATTTTTCTTCTAAACAACTCGGTTTTCATTGTCGTTTCAGAAGAAAATTGACACTATTTTGACACATCTATTTCCCCCAAATATGTCATAAATATAAACACTTATTAATAAAAATAACAGTAACATAACTGAAAATGGAAAGAAGTGTGGAGAAATTTTTGAGCTCTATGTTACATACTTTAATAATTATAATAAGATTTGTTATCATACTAAAATTAAAAGAAAAAGTTATTTAAAAGCTTTTCCTATACAAGCAATCTTTTTTGAGCTCAAATACTTATATACATAAAACAAGGCGTTCTACTCTGAATAACATATAGGAGTACTATTTATTCTTCAAACGTTCCAGACTAGACTTCAAAGATGTAAAATAAGTGTATCACAGTTTTTGACAAAATTTCAAAATTTTGCCAAAAATTAACATTTACATATATAAAAAATCGACATTTTTCGTAAAAAAAATTGATATATTTCGTTAATAATAAAAATTTGACATTTTTTATCTAAAACCGACAGTTTTTATGAAAAATTGATTCTGGTATTGTGTTGCAAGATAGCCCATTCTGTACTAGTAGAACAATAACAACATTATTTTACTTGTATTATATTTTCGTTCTACATACTACGTAAGTTCTGTACCATAATATGAATATTTTGATAGGCTTGAAGGAAAAATTTATATTATTTGCAATTATGTTAGTTTTTCTATTGGAGATATGTTAGCATATATTTTTTTACTATTATTACTAATTATTAGTAATTCTCTCTAACTGACATACATCTAATAATATTACATATCACGCAATTTTCCGAAATTATTTGAAGAGTATTGTATGTCGAGTCGATCAAATATACCTAGCGCGAGTGCGCTCGTATTAATACAGCTCTATCCGGTCACTTCCGCCGACAACCGACCGGAAATGAGTTATTCAATTTTGTGCAATTACGATATGGAACAAGCACGCGCTGCACCTCGATCACGTGCCCCCCCCCTCCCTCGCATGCAGCCGCAACCCCTTATCAGACTCGCGATAGGGTTGTTCGGTTATGCCAACCCCTCCAGTATGTGTGTGTGTGTGTGGTATCGTGATGTGCGTCTGTCGAAACGGGTGACCTCTTTGCATACGCGTGTCCCACGTTATTAATAATAGATTTATATTGTTTTCCTATGTTTTCTATATGAGTATTTTAATTTTACTATAACGGGACCGTGCTCGGTTTTCGATGATAAAGTACTATGAATATTTATATCACTTTTAGTTATTAAATTGTAATTTTGATGAAAATATTTGGTCATATACTGATAGATAAATACAAATAATAAATGTCCAAAAAAAAAATTGTCTGTGTATTTTTAAATTGTACCAAGCTTTTCATTCCTACTGGCATGAGAGGTTAACAATACGCAATCCTTAGTCAATAAACTACCCAAACACACAAATTCATGTGCCTGCTCTAAATGTGCACCATTAACAGAAATATTACAATCAGTCGTCAAGTCACTCTTCTCAAAAACTAAAACTTTTTAATTATCAACATTCAACACAAGATTCGTATGCTTATTACCTAAAACATTAATTCTATCAATCATCCTTCACAGTTGCTTTTCAGATTAAGCCTGAAGAATTAAAATTCACATACAAAAAAGTAATCGAAAATTAAAAATGAATATAAGAGTATGAGTAAATGCGAATAAAATGCCCAAAATATAAAGTAAAAACTATTTTTCTGTGAATAAAATAGATTTTAAATATTCTATAACCTGCTGTATAGTATTTTTTTACCCTTAAAAATATTTATTTATTACCTTAATAAAATACAATTTTTAGAGTAGGTAAGTGTATTGCATCATATTTCGAATATTATATCTTAAAAGCACTTTGATAACTTTATATATATATATATATATATATATATATATATATATATATATATATATATATATTTAATTATGATAAAAAACATACTTTTCCAATTATTCCTAAATGTAAAAACTTTTTTTTTTAAGTTAAAAAATTGAATTCTTTTTTTAGTTGGTCAAAATTTGACACTGGAATTATATGTACATCGTTTTTAGGATAAATTTTTTTAATCATCGTATAAATATAAATTTTATAAACAAAGTTTTAGAGAGAAAAATATTTTCATTCATATAATTTGGGTATCTGACTACCATTTTCTGTAGTCAGGTAGAGAAACATAATAAAACAAAACATTATACTGTTCATGGCATTTACATCAGGCAGGTAATAAAAACAGATTGAAAAAAAGTTGTTAAACATCGTTATCTCTTCAGTACAAATTGCTAGATCCATTCATATAGAAAGTGTGAATTATTTCAAGTATTCTGATATAAAAAATAAGAAAGAATATACATCTCAGCCCACCCAACTACAAGCAATATAACCTTTATCCTGAAAATAAAATCTAAAGAATTATTACTCAACTATTTATATAATCTACATTTCTAATAAAATTATTTAATATTTTTATTACAAGTACGGTCAGTTATTCTAAACTTGAAATATTGAACAATGACGAGATTGTAAACTAAAAAATTTGATAATAATATAGAAATAGTTTTAGGAAAAATTCTGTTAATTATTTATATAAAACGACGTTTCAACGAAAGCTAAACTAAATCAATCAATCAATAATTTATAATTTTTTGACCTGATGAAAACGAGCGTTTACATTTCGTCGAAACGTCGTTTTATATAAATAATTAACAGATTTTTTTTTATCCTAAAACTGTTTTTATATTAATACAATGAATTCTGAAAAATATTTTACTATGTTAAAATTGATAATAGTTAATAATTAATAAATATAAAATCACAATTTAGAAAAAAAATATTATCACGATAAAAATTATAAAATTCTCTTACAGAGTAAATATATTTAACACTATCTAGAGTCTAATTTGAGACACCAAAAAATGATGTAAAAATTTATACTTGCTAGTGTTACTAAAAGAAATTAATTTTTTTGACACTATTGTAATGTATAATTTGTATACAAAATTAGTGTCGTTTTTCACAAAAAAAAAAACATTTACAAGAAAGAATAGTGTTATTTCTAAATCTTTTGCTATTCAGTAAGAGAAACAAATGAAATACTCGTATATAAAACAAAACTTAATAATCTAAATAGCAATAAATGATTTGAAATAGATAAAGCAAAGCTTACTATTTTTGCATACTTCATATACAATTATTATTAATTTTTTAATATTTACTACTTATTACTTTTCAATTTGAGCACAGTGTCGAAACGCTGGCCTATTATAAATAAAACAGAATGTTATACGAAAAATTGTTATTAATAGTGTTATTTTTTAACATCAAATTCAACAGAATTTTTAGGGTGTACATGTTGCAAATTCTATTTTGTTTTGATTTACATTTGTGAATTTTTCTATAATATTGAAAAGCATTAGAAATCAAATTTATAAGATTAACATATTACTGAATATTACAGTTCGACAATGCCAATGTTTGGCGAAACTGCAGTCACGTTTATGTAATAAAGAGTGAAATTATCAAAGTTTAAAAAAAGTGTTTTATAATTTATTTTATTACTGAATCATTCAAAACGCACATCATTAATAAATCAAGTCAAAATGTGTTAAGAACTTATGTGTTTTGATTTTTGAAGAATGTTCTGCTTAGAAATTATGAAAAGTAATTTTAAATATTTTGACAATTAATTTACGTGCATTATAAATTAGAAGTCATTATTTTTCTTTAGAAGCTTGACAAACTTCATTTTTATTTTAACATAATTCAACCCAATGCTACTTCTATTTATTTTGGCCTGCTTAAGCTATTTTGCCATATTAACTCAAAATATTTTAATCTGTTTATTATTTTAAAGGAAGCCATGAAAAATATTTGGATCGTGCCCCGAGTTTTTGTAAAACTGGCCCTGAATAAAGTAGCAACATTATATGAAACTTGTTTCATATTTACCAAGTAAAAGCTATCATTAACATCACCTACCATACAAACAAAAGACGGTGTTTATCAAGACATGTTGGTAGTACTGACATCAGCGCAGTGCCATTCAATGTTGCCACAACTGAAGAAATTCTCACGTATTTCCCTAGGATCAGGATATATTTGTTTGTTGTTTTTATAGGATAGAAAAACAGAAAACAACCATTATCGTTTTTGTTACTAGAAAAATATATTTATTGTTGTCAAAATGTTGTAAGACGCATTTTATACAATACCCTGGTTATTATTTATAATTCATGTTAAGTGTAGGCAGTATTTTTAATCATAATAACAACACTTTTTTTTATTAGTTAATATATAAATTAATGATATGATTGTTATGGAATTATTATGTGTATAAACTCATCATCAATGAATAATACTATAGACAGAACACACACACACACACACGCCAATGTTTTGATATTATAGGTCAGAAAGATAGTAGAAATATATATGCAGATTTTACTCTGTTTGGTTTCATAAATGCGAGTTAAAACTCGAGTTAATGTGCTTAAACTCGAAATTAAATTTGAAAATATGTTTCAAATAAAGAGTTAAATTAAAGCTTAAATTAGATACAAAGTTTCGATAACTCGTCTATTTATTAACTACACAAAATTAAAAAAAAAAAACTTGCAGAACTCATTTATTTTCCTGAAGTACATTTACGCGCAGTAGACCGAAAAGTCGACTAATGAAATTCATGTAGAACTTAATGCCTTTTCAAATTATTAACTAAATTTTAACTAATATTTATGAAACTGAGCATAAACGAAAATAAACATTTTGAAAAAAAAAATATGAAAGAAATATTAGAAATTTATAAATGTCTTATGACGTAGTAAACTTCGTTTTCATATATATTAACAAATATATTAACAATAATATAATTATACGCTGCTACTGACTTGTAAATTTTTTTTTTATATGAAATATTAATACTTAATAATTTGTATAGAATACACTGGTATCATCTAGTGACTATTTTATATTTTTCTCTTTCTGACATGAGACCTCAAAACATTGGCAATAAGTTAATCGAAAACTAAAATACTTTTTTAGTTGAACTTATTACAGCATAGGGTAGGTAAAAAAGTTATTTTTTTTATTTGTTTAAGGAAAATTTTGTCTTGTATTTTTTTTGCTTTCGATAAACTTACCGTGAATCAAAACATTCAAGATCTATACATAACATACTATAAGTATAGGTTTCATATTTTTATAATCTATCCACGGTATAAACCTAGTATATAAATATAATTATTGTTAGTTATTAATAATTACTTACTGATTTTATGTCAATTACAAGTTACAATAATTTTACCTTAATTTTAGTAAATATTGAATCAATTACAAAATATTTTACATTTAAAACATAATAATAATACATTCAGAATTCGACAATTTTCAGAATTTAAATTCAATTTCACAAAATTATAATTATAGATTTTATTTATACTATAAAATTTGTATTTATTATATTAATTTACTTAAACTTTTTCTAAAAATTACCGAATGCATAATTACTGTTATCAAAACAATATATTCGTAAAATTATTATTAATATTTAACTAATAAAATTGTGCACTATTTTAAATTTTTATAAATATTTTTTGTTATAAAAAAATTAAATTAGACAAATCAGAATATTATATATGAAAATTTTCTATAAACTATTGAAAAATTTAATATTACATAAATATAAAATTCAAACACATATTTGTATGTAGCTATCTAAATATTTTATTGAAAGCTGCAAATTAAATCGGATCACACAACCGAAATTGTTTATTTTGAACTAATTTATTGAATTTTGAATATAGAATTTTCATATAAATTATTAGAACAATTTCTTTGTTACTTTTTTCTAATCAAATAAAATCTAAATTGTCTAATTTAAATCAACACATATTTAGTTAAACGAGATTCTTCTAACTTTTTCATTATCTTAATTTCAAATTATCAATTTTCCATGATACCCTAGTATTAATATCAATTACAAATACAAATATCCATAATTAAAAATATATTATAATTTGTCAAGTATATTATTGATATATTAATTAATAAGGTACTATAATTCTAATTCTATAAGAACTTTTTCTTCTATTCGCTAAAATATAATAGATAATTCTTAATTTTATACAATTATTTTCAGTTATTACTCTGTAAAATTTTCATTAAATTAAATTAAAAAATATTTTCTATAATGAAACAAACTTTGTAATTTAATATTGATTTTTTATAAAACACAATACTTAAAAATTTTGGAAATAGTAATTAAATTTTAATAAAAATATTACAGAATAAAATATATCAGTCAAACTCAAATAATCAGATCTTAACGTAATATCAAATAGTTAAATATGAGAAAAATATAGATGTAACCCAATAAAGTATAAACAAATATATTTTGACTATATATATTTTTTAAATGGCAATTTTGAGACAATGAAGAGAGCTTTATATGTAAATCATTATAAATAAGATTCAAAAACATTACTTTTTTTAAATAAAAAGACAAGATATGTTATGGCGACAAATTAATTTAAATGTAACTTTTTTTTTGTTAAAATGGCACAAAAATTAATTTCAAACTAGGCAAGAAAGAATGATAGATTGATTTAGGCACAAGTTCGCCATTTTTAGGCACTGTATTTAAAGCCATGCCTAATATCGGAAAACACATTATCATTTTTTTATTGCTATAATAAGAATATATCGTTAGATCTATAAGAATAATTATACGTCTTTTATAAAATCACTTTTTTTTGCAGTCTATGTTACAAGTGTAGAATTATTAATAAATATATTATTATTTATTTGAAAAATAGTATTTGTAAAATATCTCAGTATATTTTACATTGGTTATCTAAGTATAATCATTTCTGTGATAAGTTCAAAAACATTAATTTCGGAAGAAAATGCAATCATTTATAATTCTAAAAATTTACGATTGATATTAATCTAATTTCTAATAATTTTGTTACATACGAAGTGAATTAGGTTTCTTAAAATTTATATTAGATTGTTCAAAATATTTTAAAACAATTAAAAACTAATCTAAAATTACGTGAAATTAATTAATATTAATTTTAAAAGAAGTATTTAACTAAACAAAATAGTTAGCGCGTACTGTATTAACACTATTATACATTAAACTAAAGAAATTAAAACTTTTTACTTAAACAGAATTTAAATATAAACTTATAAACAAAATAAAATGTAAATAGATATATGTTATAATTAGGTATATATTAGTATATATAGTAACCAAGTAAAATATTAAAAATAATTTGTTCATAAAGGTTGGCGTAAGAAACTGATCCATTTCTTCACTGATACGAAGTAAAAACTGTTTATGTGCAAATAAAATATCAATTAACAATCATTCTAATTATATAGAGCAATAGATTACATTCCAAGACATTATAATCATTTGAAAAAATAATTTATGACCTTTTTTAGTAAAATATAATTAATTTTGTAGCCGTAAGTGTCATGAAACGACTATAATTTAAAAACAATCAAAATTTGGATTAAACAAAATCATCTTACATTGTTTTTAAGCATTATCAATTAATTCTATCGATCTAAAAACATTATGGAAGAATCAATTTACAGCTGTTCCAAGCATGCGCAATATGAAATTCGATTGTAATTTACTAACTGCGCATGCTTCATTCGATTGCAAACCAATTCCATAGTTAGAAACGTACCTATAGTGTAAACAAATATACTAATTTTATTTCGACAATTCCATCTAAAGACCAAAAGAAGAATCATATATAAACATAAAAGATGTTTTCATTTTATAACTTTTATTTTTAATATATTTTAATCTATGGTGGTCATACCGTAATATCAATAGCCATAATATTATATAGCATTATAAAAAATTTAATCAAACATTCATTTCATTTTTATTTCAAATTACCTTCAACGATTCTCCCGCTATAATAGTAAAATAATGGACCTGCTTTTTAAGCCAACCTATATTTTGTCAAAAACGTAAATAAATAACAAAATTAATAAATTTTCCTTAATTTTCAATTATACAACCATGTGAGCTGCATATTTCTTTATATAAAAATAATATAAACAGTATTATGCTTTTAAAGCAGTTATAACAAAAATACAAATTAATATAGTTTTTACGATACAAAATTTAACATTATTTTATAAATTAATTACGGCAAACTTCAGAGCTTTCTTAATTAAATTTTGCGAATTATTCATAATATACATAATATTAATATTAAATATATGTTTATTCTTCATAAAAAAAAAAAACTTACAAAAAATTTACACATTTAATTTTACATGAACCGTTTATAGAATATAAATAATATATATTTAAAAACTATATTTAAAATATATTGTTGGTAAAATGTAAATGATAAAAATATTCATAATTTAATGTTAAATTTTCTATCATAGAGAAAACAAAATACATCAAAATAGAAAATCAATATGAATTTAAAAGAATCATCTAATACAACCGTATTTTTTCATAGGACAACAACCATTTGTGGTTTTATATGGGATATGTCATAGATTAGTGACCGGACCAGACAAAACCACTCTGGCAATAGGTGATGAACTCTTTGTTGTCAGAGAACAATTATCAATAGAACTTATTGTTTTTATGTCTTCGTTCGATGTCAATAAGTCAGCCGATGTTTTTTGTCGTACTGAGTTCAAGATTTTGTCCATACTGTCAGCCATTCAAAGAAATATATAAGTGTTCATTTATAATCATTGAAATTGATATTTAGTTTTAAAATATTTCATTATAAAACATATTATTATTTTTGGGTGAGCGGAAGTTTCCAAATATTAGAAATAGAAGAGCATGTATGAAAGGAGTTATGAATGTGAATAAAGATAAAGTTGCTTGTTTAGATAGGAATATGTGGAGGAGACTGATTTCGGGATAATGGAAACAGTTTGTGCGTGATTGTGTATGTATGTATATTCATCAAAAAAGTTACTAAAAACTTTATTGTCATGTTTTGCAACGTTTAAATTGTTTGAAGTAATGTGTAATTGGTGTTTTATAATACAAGATCATAGAAAAGTCAAATCAAAAAATTCAAAATACTCCAAAATAACGTAGTACGAACACAGTAAGATCACAGTAGTACAAATCGTAATTTCAAAAAGTACGTACATATATAATCATTAAATAATTAAATGTAAAAATTAATAAAAATGTAATGTTTTAAAAGTATTTCAATTATTTTTTCTGTTGTATTTTTCCGTGAATGACATAAATTAACTGAAACAATAAATAGGCCATATGTGTTTTATTTAATAGTTTTTGATTTTTGTTAAGGAACTGTAAATGATAGTTAGCTAATGCAAAATGATGTTATTTGTTTTTTACTAGTAAATTTTTTTGAAATAATAAAATTAAAAATAAGTAAAAATATTTCAAAAACTTACTGCAAGACTCTGGCGTCAGCGTCCTTTTTCCCAGCAAGTGCTTCTTGCAACTCTCGTCGAAGATTTAAAGTAATTTGTTCAAGTTCTAAAACTTGATCTGTAGAAGCGTCAGCTTCGCTTGATCCATCTTCTCGAATACTGCATCATACAAAAAGAAATAAAATACTATCAGAAACAAAATTCTAAGTTCCATTTTAATTTTATAAACATAAACACTAAAATAAAAATAAAATATCTTTCTTCTATAATTTTATTGATATATAGTCTCCAGTAAAACCACACAAATTTCCTTATTCTTCAAAAATTAAACATTCGTTCAGCCATAATTTTTCCTAATCAGTTTTTCCCATTCCTTCGGCAACGTCATGCAATAAATTAATAAAATTACAAGCCAACCTAAACGCGGTGCTGCACCCCTGAAAATTTTTCCACTCTACCATAATTCACATCATCCAGTCAGAACTCCAACCAAACCAAACCAAACCAAACCCAACCTAAAACCATTTGCAATATCCGCGCGCGTTAAACGTTCCGTCCAGGCGTGTAGCTAAAGTCGTCTGTATCCATATCCCGACCATTTTCATTCCCGTTCCATTGTGGCGAGCGAGAAAACGAGAAAAGCAGTACCATACTAGGCTAGAGCACAATGGTGTGTTAGTGGGCGCCGCGACGCGTCGCTCGCAATGTTTGCACACCGAACGGCACGATGTGGTCCTAGCTGCGCTGGGGAGAAAATATTGGCGCTCCGGTGACGCCGATAAGGCAGGTTTCTGCACTATCGCCCCGCGGCCAAGCGATGAAACCCGCTATATCCCCTGTCCCGCCACCAACACCCCTACACCGACGTGTGTCACGAATGATCGCGGTCAGCTGAGGAGGGGAGATGGGAGAACGAGGTGTAATTGCCGTTTTTAGAATGGGTAAGTACAGAAAATGGAAATGATATTTGAATGTTTCTGTATGTTGAATTTGAAACAAAGATTTGTTCTAGATACGGATAAATATTTATAAATTTGGTGGTGTTGAAAAACAAAATGAAAATTAAATTTATACCAGAAATAGTGAAGTATACAAAAGACAACACAAAAATGACATCAGAATTTAAATACGTATCAACTGTACCTGAGTTCCGTAAGCATTTTTTTGTAATTGTTCGACACTTTTATTCTTCATGGCAGAATTTAAAATTTGTCATTTTTAATCAGTATTAGATATAAGACTGGTGGAAGCACTCAATTTTTAAAATATTCCGAAAGAAAAAATCCAAATATTCAAGTTGAATTTCTTGGCAGATTAATTTCAAAATTAACTGTAAAATATCTTTTGAGTACTAAAATTAGAAAAGTTTGCCGACTATAAGTATTACAAATAGATATAGAAAGATAGAGCAATTTTTCATATTTACGATGTACATTAATTTTAGAAAAAATGGATAAAAATTTTTTGACAACACCTCAATTTTTTCACAATGTGTATACAAATTCATCAATAATTATATAAATAATAATTTTGATTTATTGAAAAAACAACATGACAATATAATATTTTTCAATAATAAAATACTGTTTAAAATACTGAAAAACTGTATACATATATTTTTACTTTTTTTCAAACAACATTAAACTTCAATTCCATCATAAAAACCTTTAAATTTAAAAAAATACTAATCATATTAACAAACTAAAAATAGCTGGCTAATAATTGTAAGTTGCTAAGAGGTCAAATTAAATTATATAATAAATATTTAGCATATATTTATTTGTAGTGTACTTGCTACCGAAAATATTTACCTGCTATTTAGACAAAGTGTTTTCATCTGTTCCTCAAGTTTTCCTATTCGATCATTGTTCCTCGCTTTGTCCGTGACCATTTGCAGATGATTCTGTAACAAAAACAAAAACCCAATCAAAACAAAATCACAATATTTTCATAGCGTCGCGCAAAAATCCAGAAACAAAGACACATCGTCTTGGCTGATGCTCTGTAAAACAAAACAAAAAAACTCAACTTGAACATCGTACAGTTAAAGAAGAATAGAGAGAAGAAGACAAAGAGAAAGAGAGAGATGAGAAGAAAAGCGCTTGAACGTAATATGATATGAACGACGGATATATAAGGACATGAAATGTGAGGTTAGGTTATAACTGGAGTTTGGAGCCGGACACGATGCACGGAGTTGGAGCGTTACGTCCCCCCCCCCCCTCATTGGCCCCCTCCCCCCAAATGATGGCAGCAGAATGGGATCGTTGGGTAAACACAGTGCCAAGATTGGCCTAATGGACAACTGAATCGTTCGGCATCGACTAACATGATATGAAAAGACCACTTCGACATAACTGTACTTGTACATTAGGTCTGTAAGTATTATGTAGAATGCATTTACCTATATTGAAAAACAATGTATCTTTCATATTTTTAATATTTCAAGTAACTGTATAAAAATGATCAGATATTTTCGACCAGTTTTGCTGTATTTGTAAATTTGTATACAAGAATTGTAATTGCCGATTTTATAAATATTATATATCTAAAAGAATATGTACATTAATAACTAAAACTAATTTCATCTTTAAAATAAAAAATTTTAAGTTTCAAAACAAAAATAAGGTCTAGAGAAAAAGGCTTCTTTTCGAAAGGAAAAATACAATTAAAATTTATTTATAATTATTTATTTATAGTTATTCATAAATTGCTTTATTCCAATTTTAAAAAAAATTTGACTATATATAGTCTAATTATATATCATAAAACGAACACAAGTATGCTATAAATAAAAATATTTTTATACCTATAGCAATTTTGTCTATTTATTTTGAATATTTTACAGACATATTTCTTCAAAATGAAATAAATTTAAATTCAAAAAATATCGAAATATAAAAAAAAAAATTATACTAAATTTCATCATAATTCGTTAGTTATTAAGAAGGGGGAGAACCACTCAAATTTTAAGAATGATTTTTAATATTGTAGTGATTTTTTATTGAATTTTTACGGATTTTATATAAAATTTCTAAGACTGTAGAAATTTACTCGATGTTTTACATGATTTTAAAAGAATTTGCAATTGATTTTACTAAGATTTTAATTAATTTATACACTAGATTATACAAGTGGTTTCTCCCTCGGTGTTAGTAACACATGATTTCTAAGACTTTACTTTTTGAATGACTTTCATTTCAAATATCAACTTCCTTCCTGTCATACATTTGTAAATAGAAAAACACCTGTATTTGTAAAAGTATAATTTTTTTTCCAAAAATATATGATTTTTAAGTATTTAAATTACGAGTATTTCTCTGAAAAATAAATGATTAAAATGATCATTTGTGATTCATTAATAAGTATCAAATAGGATAAGGAACATCTATTAACAATTATTGTATTAATATGTAATTAATTAAGATAAATAAAAACACTAATTCACAAAAATAAAAAAATTAAGAAGTATTAAAATTATAATTAATATATTATCAACGTTTTGACAAAAAATGAACATAAAATAGAGTAAAACTTGTAAATCTAATTAATTTCTTCTTTTTCTTTTCTTTCAAGGAATAAGTATATTTTCATAAACTGAAATTTTATTGAAAAACTTATATTTTTGAATGGAAATATTTAGAAAATTATAAATAAGAATGATGGCACTTAAAATTCCAAAAATTATCACATTTTATGCATTCCGATGCAATCAATATTTACTAATTGTATTTACATAAATAAATAAATAATATGCGTCATGATAAAACTAACATTATCATTTTCATTTGCATTATAACTTTTCAAATAATACTTCAGTTTTCAAATAGAAGCTTAAAAAAATATTGTTATTATACTGTATTATACTGTTACATAATAACGTATATGTTTAGGAACATTTTTTGAATAAAGTATAATTATTTGAGTAATGAACTGCTAAGATGACAATTTTTAAAAATTAAAAAATGTACGTTTTTAGTTACATT
This sequence comes from Clivina fossor, assembly GCA_963966155.1. Taxonomy (NCBI): domain Eukaryota; kingdom Metazoa; phylum Arthropoda; class Insecta; order Coleoptera; family Carabidae; genus Clivina; species Clivina fossor. The sequence goes on from OZ014558.1 coordinate 5,025,356, forward strand.
TTGATAGTAAAATATGTTTATTAATTTTTAAATTGTATTTTATAAAAGAAGGTGACTATTTATGGTATACATGAATTATAAAAATTTAAAATTTCAGATAATTTTTTGAAAAATAATCAGAAACTAAATTATTTATTGTCTGAAGTAAAGGTTTATAAAAAATGTATAAGTTGACATTTAAATAAATAATATAATTTTGTCTCATAATTCTTTAAACCATCGAAAAACATATTTCAGTAACATATTCTTTTTTAAGAAAAAAGAACAAAATCGTTCTTTACTATATTACGTAATACAGACTGTACGAAATGTAGGTACATGTTGTATTAAATAAAATAGTAAAGAAAGAGTTTTTTTGCTTTTTTTTTTAATTTAATTAACTTCACATAGTCAAACCCTAATTATTAATAATTTCTTATTTCTTTATAAATAATATAAACTTAATAGAAAATATACACCGATCATTTTTAAAGCAAAACTTCTTTAACTGCAATAGTATAAGTATGTTTAGACAAGATGAAACAATTGAATTGTTTCCCCAAACAAGAGGCCGAGAATGAAAAGACATCAGAAAAACCTTCCTATTATCTCTCAGATAAATTTGCTTTAAACTTTTTGAGAAAAAACCTATATTACAGTTTACATATATTACCATCTAAAATCATTTATACCTGATACATTTTAACCAACAAAAATTTAAGAAATAATTGTATTTTTGTAAAAAAAAATACATTTATTAGTGTTTTTCCGATTTTTTCTTCAAAATTTCTAACTTTACAAAAACTTTAATTCGGATTTTTGCTATATATATTAGTTGTCGAAGTTGTCCGAAGTTTGTCGAAGTGCTCGTATCTTTGGAATGGCATTTAAAGAAGCGAAGCCGAAACTCGATCTGTCTACTATAGTTGATGAGTACATCTACTTTCCTGAACAAATATTGACAATGTGCTGTCCACGTATTCCGTAGTGCGCTCGCCCGCTCTCTCGGTGCCGCGCCAAGCTCGCGCGCGCGGGTAAAATCTTAATAAAATCAATATCGGCCATGATTGAAGCTCAGAAATAGGTAATCTCTGAAATGGTTTCAGGAACGTTTGGCCTCCGCAAACCCAAACGCCCGAAGAGAGAGAGAGAGACCATCTTGTTCAATGACCATTACAAACTACACACACACACAACGACAGAGTTGATATAATGTAATATACCCGCACATATGAACAGGCAATTGTTTTTTGTTGTATGTACATTACGAAGTTTTTTCAACTCGAAAGATTATGTACTGAAAGATTTTTCAGGATTATATTGTTAAAATGATATATATAATAAAAATTTCAAACTTAAAAAAATAAAAAAAAGTATCTTAAAAGGGGTTAAAAGAAACAGAATTTAATTTGATTAAATTGTAATTCTAAAATATTAAATACTGAAAAAATTTAGAAAACAAATTTTATTGATAATAAATTCAGCTACATTAAATATTGGTTGTTATAATGCAGAGTGGTGACCACAATTCTCAAATATATGACTAACATATAAAATTATACTTTGATAATTTCCTGCTTCCCTAATAATTTTAGACAAAAAAGCTACAAATATAAGTTTTTGAGCATAAAATTCTACATCTAATTCAATAAATTAAATTAATCTTACATGCTTTGTAACGGAACAAATTAGATATGAAAATTATCTCAAAAATAACCATAACCATGAAATTAGTACAGGAAAATGAACAAATTGTAGTTTTTTCTTCTACAAAATAATAATAATAAAATTATTTTAACACATAAAACAACAAACATTTGTTCATATTTTTATATTAATTCCATGGTTATAATTATTTTGACTTATTTAACAACTTATCAAATAAAGTTATAATATAAAATATTTACGAAATAGCAATGAGAGTCACAGAATATATTTCTACTAACAATTAAAAATAGGATAATTGAGAAAGCTTTTGTAAAAAGTACGAAATGATGAATGACAAAATTAAGAACGAAACTCACCGCACAAACAAATTTACATAAATAATTCTAGTATTAATTTTCAAAAGCATTTTTAACAATACTGTCAAAAATTTTGAACTATCTTTCCTAATCTCCAGTGCCTAAAAACCTTTCAAAAATGAAAAGGAAAAGACGAAGATTACTAACAAAAACAAACGGTGTGTTTGATGCATAAGCACGTTCGGGATGCACTTCTGCACGCGTTGAAGTCAAAACATATTAAACGCACGTCTATTTTTTTTTTTTTTTTTATATATTTGGTGTTTTTGTTAAGAAAAAGATAATACATCAAAGTTCACACATACTTTATTTTACCTTTTATGTAAATATTTTGATGCATAAGCGTACACAGATATTTAAAAATTACGAAAAAATAAATTTACAAATACTACTAATGATACTACTAATGATGATAATAAAAAAATCACAATTTTTTTTTTTCAGAACTGCAAAAAGCTATAAAAATTCGAACCAGTAAGACAAAACCAAATTGAAACGTTTGCGACTGATTTCGGGATGATGAAAATAATTTGTGCCACACCCTTTGGGTACATGGCGTGATTGTGTATGTATGTCAATGTTATATTTATGCAATATAAAATTTTGCAAAATTCTTTTACAAAAGAAAAAACATTTATAATTCACAATTCACTTAATAAAATTTACAATATAATTTATCATTTTTAAGTTTTCATCAAAAAAGAATCAATTAACAATTCTATAAAAAAAAATGTAATTTCACTAGCCTTTTTGTTAAGTGAACACAAAAATGAATGGTTTCTATAAATGATTTGTTCACATGAATTAATTATACCTTTTCCATATTTTTTTTTTCATAATTTTACGAGTAATAATTCAATGATATATTAAAAAGCTTAAATCATAAATAAACTGCTTCATTAATTTAAACTCTTTTTTTAAAAATCATTCATATCCAGCTCTGATTATTAGTTATAATTTGAAAGCAAACATTTTGAAAAAACCCGTCTAAGAGCTGTAGCTTCTCGATGAAATTTTTTAATAATTAAATGTAAAAATAAAACTCTAGGTACACTGTAAAAAATTTATGTAATTTTACATGTCCTATGCATGTATTTTTTCATAAAAAAAAAAGTAATATTACGTGAATTATCACAGTAAAATTACAAAATATTTTTATTTTACAGTTAAAAGTTATGTAAAATTACATTAACTTAAGTTACATTTTTTACAGTGTAGTTTCACAAAATGGATTAATTAAATTTTCGTTCCTTTTCTGCTAGAAATAACAAAAAATAAAAACAATTTTCAAAATATTCTATTTAATTTTTTATATTACTGAAATTTAAAAACCCATTTTAAATTTACAACAAAAAATATGTTATAATTCTAAATCCTAACACTAACTTTTATTATTTTACCACTTTATTTAATAAAGAAATAAAACAAAGGTAAAAACTTTATTGACATTCAAATCCATATTCTGCTCTCAACAAAAAATCAATTTTAAATTCAAACACAGCAAAAAAAAAAGAAAAACCTATCCGGCGCCTCTGCCTAGGGAGCGAAGACTCCAAAAAGCTCTGCGACCTTTTTCTCATCCCGTTCATAAAAGCTTCACTCTCTCTTTCTCTTCTAACATTTAGTGGCCGGAAGTGCACTTCTTCAGTCTGTACAACCTTAAAACCACCTCGAAAATCCCACCATTCACATATATAGTCCCCACCGAGTTTTATGAACATACTAAGTAGTGCGGTTTCGCGCGGGGGCACGCGGTGGACCACCCACCTTGACGGTGAAGTGAAGACAACGGGCGTTTTACCTGTCTGACAATGAGAGAGAAGTGGAAGTGTCGTATCGTAGCTATGGTTGTGTAAACATTGGGTTATAACCTAGCACCTATAACTCCCAGTTAACTAAACCCGCTGCGCTGGCCGCTAGATGCGCGCTGTCTCAAGTTGCGCCACTAAATGTGCTAATAATGTTACTTAAAACCTTTCGACTAGATGGCACGAAGGGCTTGGCCCTTTTTAACCGAATGCTGCCCCTGCTATAGTTCAGCAAATATTATACAAGAAGTTGAAACAAGATTGTAGTAGTGTATAATTATTATTCTTTGGCCAAGTTTGCCCAAAGTTAGTCGAAAATATTGTTATAAAATGAATCAAATATCATAAACAAATATTTAATATTACTTTCAAAAATTCTATTTCACTTTAAGTAAATTAAAAAAATCAGTTATAATAAGAACATCAAGTATAAAACATAATAATTATATTTGATAAAATAAAATAAAAACAAAAGAAGTTAATAAATTTTTTTTCTCAAGAATAGAAAAACAAAGGTGATGAAAATAAAAATAAAATATCTTACGTATAAATAAAAAAACGACGCAGTTTAGTCTGTAATATTATTCATTACTAAGAAAATATAAAATTGAATAAAAGACAAAAAATTCACATTGGTTTATATTAAAATTGCCCTCAGCGTCGTCTTACTCTACTTCAAACATAAATTTTACTTTTAAAAAATCATACAAATAAGGCAACAGCGAGGAGGAAACCACTTGTAAAATCTGATGTACAAATTTATTAAAATCCCTTAAAATCCTAGCAAAATCATGGTAAAATCTATTAAAGAAATCTTGTAAAATCTCTAGTAAAATTCCTAAAATCCTGGAAATTTCGTATAAAATCCATAAAATCAAACTAAGAATGACTACAATCTCAACAATCATACGTGAAATATGTAAAATCTGGTGTACAAATTTTTGAAAATCCCTTAAAATCCTAGTAAAATTCTAAAATCATGGTAAAATCTATTAAAAATCTTGAAGTGGTTTCCCCCTCGACCATCAGTCTATATATAAAAAAGTTTAATTTGGATCTGTAATTTTACTATTTGTAATTAATTAATTGTAATAAATTAAAAACAATAACACAAATAAATTTTAAAATTTCTCATATTCATACGATAAAATAAATATAGTTTTACCCAATCCTGCACAGTTTTGTAAACAAAATATTAAAACAAAATGAATCCAGTGAGAAAAAAAATTTTTTTATACAGCTTCAATATTGATTGGCAAGATTTAACCGCATTCAAAATTAAACAAAAAGCATTTGACAAAAAATACATATTAATTTTCGTTAATAAAAAAAATTTAAATATATTAGAAAAGTACCCCTAATATATTCAATGATACAACCCGCAACACATATAAGTACAATAAGTTGCATTTCAATAGCAACTCAACAACGCACAATAAAATATTTTTGTTAATAAAAGTTCAGGTAAATTGATACATTAATTTTTGTTTCACGTCTGACAACTGTTTTCAATTTTAAAATAATTTTTCTGTAGATGTACTAACTTTAAATTAATGAAAATTTCGAAATGTGTAAAACAAAACAACAATATTTTTGCAAGTACACCATTATTAGAAGCAAAAATTAAATGTAACTAACAAATTAAAATAAATAAATTGAAAAAATTATTTAACAAAAAACGAATAAAAAAAAGAACAGCGATTAATTTAAACTAAATATTGACGCAAAAATTTAAAACAGTTATATATATTATATACGCACACGATTTATAATATACAAACACCGGTTGCGAAAAAATATTTTTCACTTTTTCTTCATTTTTCTCGCACTCTATCTTTCTCTCATTTCATTTTTAGCTAAATTAAAATTTTTTTTTCGCTTTCGCATTGATAGAGAACCCGAGAGCTCCGAATCGTGCACGACGGGCAAGACGAAAAAAATGCGAAAAAAAAGTACGTGGTAAAATTAAAAACACAAAGTCTACACTGCAGTATTGCTAGGCAAATATAAACAGTGTACTTTATATTATGTACAAAGCACACAGTATACCATACAGGGCAAAAATAAATTTGCACAGTGCTTTCAGAATTACACCAAGCGAAAGTTTATGCACTGATCAGATTAAGGACTAATCAACTACGATTCGTTTTCATTACGTCATATTTGTTACCGATCTGATTCTCAATTCGAAGATTTTAATTCGCTCTCGATACTTGTGCGAGAGTATTTAACTTTATACTACATAATACAGAACATATATACCTACGAGTTACTTTATTATAGATATATTGAAATAATTACATTATATTAATAAATTATCACTTATTTTCGAAAGTCAATAATATATTGGAGGTTCCATTATTAACTTGGTATAGGCCAAGGATGTTCATTACTAAAATCAGCAATGCGTTTGGAGGATTTTCGTATATATATTTATAATCTATATCAAGCCTAGGTAGACTATTTTAACTAAAGATCGATTTAAATTTTTACAGTCTATTAAAGTAATGTTTAAATTTTGAATTTGAAATCGAAGAAATATTTTTTTAAAGCATATCTACATTTTATAAATATTTGAACAAAAATTAATTCTATTTCAATAATAATAATAAATAATTTAATTCGATCAAAGCATTAGAAGTCTCCCTCAAATTGTTTTGTAATCGACCGATCGATTCTGATCGACTTTCTGCTCAGGCTCAATAAATTTTTACATATTCTACAAGCAACATATTATATACATATTAGAAATCAAAAGACAGCTCTGTAGCAAGATTTTCATGATATATAGTATTCACAAATCTTGTTCACATTCATGTTTTTCATCGGCCAGACGAAATATGAATGTCTAATTTCAAATATTTTTTTGTTATTTTTTACATAAAATAAATAAATCAATAGTTAATTACTGACGTACTATTAAATTTATAAAACTGTTGTTTTTTTTTTTAATTCAACTGATTAAATAATTATTTTTATAGCAATAAATAAAATTATGATCCATTAAAGTACAAAATTAGAAATATAAATTGCTAATTGCTAAACAAAATTGTCAAATATTTTTTAAATATTGTAATTGCAAGAATTTAAAAACATATTAAATGTATTGGCACAGTTATTTTGGAATCGTGCCAAAAAGAAATTTCATGCAAATAAAATGTAAAGATAGTTTTCATTTTTTTTAGCTTTGTTTTTATATTCAATTTTATGTTCCTAATAATAATTTTATGCTACAATAAAATATTTAAAAAAAATATATATAACTATATTTTTAATTAATATCATAAATCATAGTAATAAAATTTTATTTATATAATTATGCTAAGATAATTACTGCGATTAAATCTATGTCAAAGACGTGCAATTGGAAAAGTTTTTAACTTTCAACTGTTTTTTATATACTTTAAATCAATTTTTACAGGGGCATGACAATAGCATTACATTTTTCATATCACTTTAAATAACGTGGTGCCATCTGTAGTCGTACAAATTAAATTTTAAAAAATATATTTCAATAGATTGCTTTGAAAAAAATTAATGTTTTTTTTTCGCTAAAATATTGAATTTCGCGACTAATTGTCAAAATCAAATAAGTATGAAGATAATGTAAAATTTTGGTCAATCTGTTCAATTCATTTGATAATTGTATGTATGTTTTAAAATGCTAAATCTTATAGTTAATTTATATATTTATTTGATCTATTTATGTTATCTGTATTATGATGTATCATTTATTTTTACGCAATATATTATGTAATAAATATTAAATATGTTTTTTTTTTCTATTTTATCATTTATATATATATATATATATATATATATATATATATATATATATAATATATATATATAATATATATATATATATATTATAACTCAATATAAGCTACTAGGATCCAAATTCTGCGTTAAAAATTTAGTTTATTTGTGCGACTAGAGATGGGTCTGATGGGTTATATTCTATCCTTGTCTAGCAATATAGTAAATGACAAAATACACGGTATTGTCGCTTCTTCTTTTAGTATATTTACTATTTCTATGAATTTTTATGACGCATTTGTGCCGAAATTGTCACACTCCAGGTCAAAAATTATCTTATATTTTTAATTTATAATCAGAGCCGTATTTACCTCTTTCGAGGCCCCAGGCGCAATTGAAATATGAGGCCCCAGGCGCAATTGAAATATGAGGCCCCCTTGCACATATTTTTCAACTGAAAAGGAATTGTCAGTGGAAAAAAATTAGTTTTAGTCCTATTATTATTATATGAAAATGTTTTTAATTTGTTTAAATTGTTTATACATTGATATTAGATCAAAAAAATCAGCAAACTCAAAACAAAATAATGTATAGGTATAACATAAGGAAAAAGGGAAATACACACATGGCTATAAATATAATAATAATCTTAAATAAACTTTTTACGCGCTTTTACCTTAGCAAACGTATCAACAATATCATCATAATTGATAGATTTTTGTAACTCTGTTTCAATAAACAATAAGCTTAAATTACACAATTTTGATGTGAACTATTTCTCAAATAATTTTTAATAATTTTTATAAATTTGTACATTTCGAGAGGATTCGTAAGATTTTCTTGTTTTGCAAATTTTTAACATTGCATAAATTCTTTGAAAACAAGTAGCAACTAGCGGGTAGAGAGAAAATAGTCCCTTTTGTTACAATAGCCAGATAGCCAGCCTACTTAATATGCAGGTTTTTATTATCTTATTGACAATGACAACACCAGTACCTCAACATTAGAAACGTATTGAAATATAATTTACTCGTAAATTAAAACTAGAAACTAGAAATTAAAATATAATATTCAAATTGATCTCTGTGACTGATATCTGATTTAAAATCTGAGGCCCCTTAGCTACGAGGCCCCAGCTTGCGCCTCATGAGCCTGTGCATAAATACGGCTCTGTTTATAATCAAATTACCTAACGCAAATAAATACTATAGCATATTAATACGAAACTTTTAAATAATATTATAAAATTATTTGCGCGTGAAACTAAGCAACCAACGCGCGATTTAAATGATATATTTATGTATTCCAATGTCATATGAAATTTACATAATACTACCTTGACAATTACGTATATGAAAACAAGCTTAAAAAAAAATCATACTCACCATAGCAATCTGTCTCTCTTCAATCATATGTTTAACTCGTGACATGAGTGCCTCTTCCCTAATTCGGGCTGCATCCCGTATCTCCCGTACAATATCAGACAACATTCCCGGCTCGTATTCTTTATCGTAATATTTCGCACCGCCAATTTGCTGTTTCATAAAGTTCATCTCGCTTCGCATTTCTTGCAGTTCACGATACAATTTACGATTACAGTCTTTCAAATAATTGACCTGTTCGACTAAGCTTAACACTAACTGATCACTTTTCACGTTACTATCGATATCACAATCGTTTGGAATGCCCGGATCGCTAAAACGACGCTTATTATCGCTATCACTCGAATCATTATTCACGCATGGGAGACTTGTAAATTCTTGATCACTTTCGGGCGGTTTGCAATAATTCATCGGTGGATTGTTTAATATACCGCACGAGTGATTTCTATAAGATGGATATGGTTGATATACATTGTACGCGGGAAGTGAAAGTGGTTCCAAAGGCATTTGATAATTCATGTATGGATAGCACAATGAAGGATCGGAGACAGCGGGAAATATGTTTTGATTTCGTGGATAATATGGATAGTTTGTCATATTATCGAAGTTACATGTTGGATTATTGTATTGGAAATTAACTGGTGGCGCATTTTTTCGCTCTCGGCCCGGTTTTCGCTTTACAACGTGAGGGGTATTACCGTTTATTTCTCGTCTAACTGACATTGTCAACAATTTTTAGGTTATATTAAGTTTCTCACTCAAATAAACAATTAAATCACAAGATCATTTCGTTAAATTAATCATTCAAATTCTACCAATTCAGTTTTAATTAAATAACTTACTATTATTGTATAAAGAAAATGTAAATCACAAATTATTTTGCGGTTATGTACACGTTACAAACTTGACAGCATATCAGTTGCTTTTCATTGATATAAAAAAATAAATTATATACATATATTTAATATAGTATTTCACGGATTACTTTTACTATAAACACTCACATTTTATTTGTCAACAACTTTACTTTCATTTTACTAGTCACTACACAAATAACCTATGTTTACTATATTTACCGGGGAGATGGCAGCACGTGCTTAACATGAATAGAAAATCTACCGAAATAATAAAATCGTACACATAATTTTAAAAAAATTATTTCATATATTAAAAAATTATTATAAAAAATATTTATTTAAATAAATAAATATATATTTATACTATACCTTACATACTTACAATAAAAAGTATTTACAAAATAACATATATATTTAGCTTGATAAATAAATACTAACTTTTTCAAAAATTTTTAAGAAATATGTATCATTTTTAACTTACATCACTAACTATATGCATAATTAAATTATTATTTCACCACTTTCAAAATAAATAATTTCAAAGTAAATTTTGGATTTAGTATCAAGAAAACTCAAGACCAAAATTCCCATATTAAAACATTTATTTTTCCCGGCCTAGTACCAAAATCAATATTTTATTTAATGCATACTTAAAATTTAATTTTAAACAATAAACGTTATATGATCATATATATAATACAAAATTGCTCTCTTATAATTATTATAAATGCATACATAGTGTATTCATTACATATATATATATTTATAAAATAAAATTTGAACTTAAAAAGCATTATTAAAAATCTCACTAAAATAATTTTGAATTGCATTCTTTTTATTAAAATGTATGAAATCAAACTATATTTTTCCACTACTTCAATAATAAAATATATATCGCATTATCGCAAATATTATTATATTACATATTTTGTAAAAAGAATGCAAAGCTATTATTACTTTTTTTTTTAAACAAAATATTATCTATACAGATTTATGATAATTTTAAAATGTAAGGCTTCCATTGTCTTATTACCATTTCGATAAAATCTTGTCTTCGGGTAGAAATGTTACCAGTCAGTCACAATTTCCCTGTATCAGTTTATTTATATTAATCAAGAATCAATCATTTTTACATACTTAAAAACTAGAATTAAATTATTTGAATTTATTCAATTAATATAATGTATTTTATATTCGACCTTTTAAGTTAATCTGGGTAGCAAAAACTACATTTTCAAATTCTTTAACATGGACCACAAATTTACAAATATATATATTATTCCAAACATGATATTTCTGTGATAAATTTGCAAAGATAATTATGAATGTTCTCCCTTTTCACTATGTATTAATATTCTCAGAAAAAAAATCTTAAACATAAAAACAAAAGATAATAATAAAACTATATAACATAATCTATTTTATGGCAGTTACATGAAACTTAAAATTTAAATGCTTGTATATGGTAGATAGAAATGATTACATGATAATTGACAGAAAACATACACATTGATAAAATTATATGAAATCAAAAAATAATTGTTAAAATAATATTGTCACACAAAACATATAGAAATGTTTTTTTTTCTTTCATTTTTTGTAAAAGAGAGAGCTTGAAATTATGATCCGTTGTAACTTTCAATTAATTAATCATACTTTATTTTACAAGTTTGATAATTACACAATTGTTTTAAAATATAATCAGCAGTATTTTTACAAAACTAAATAACAACAAACACGTTATTATTTTCAAAATTTAATTTCATAATTACTGATTATTTACAAATGACATTGAAATAATAATTTTCTTTCAAAATTACTCTTTCAACTATTCGTAATGCAATTCTTAAAAAAAAAATAATTAAAAACTATTTTAGTGCAAATTCTATTCCAAATTTAAACTAAATAAAACACTATTTAAACACAATTAGCTATCTACAAATTTGTTTATTATTAAAAATGTAATTCCAGTTAAAATTTCATAAAGCAAAAGAAAAAATTCTACTGTACACATTTCTATAAATTTATGGTTTTAAAACATGGTTTTGAATAAATCTACAAATTTAGAAAAAAAAAAAACCATAAAATTTTTAACTAAGTATTGATTAAGTGAACTTATAAAATATATTGTATCAGTGTGAAACAAGTTTAAAATTCAAACTCTCTAAAATAAAATCTATTCAAGTAAAAGGAGGCAAATGATAATAACAAAACACTAATTCTAGCGCATGTTAATATCGCTAATTTCTAGTGCCTGAATTAAATCTTGACCCTGTAAGAGAAAACTGTTCACAGGCGCGTTTACTTCGTAATCTTGTTGAGTTAGATCGAACAAAGATGGTATTGCTTTTGAGTCCAGCAAAGAATTGGAATTCTTACGGATGAATTTACGCGTATCGTCCGGTGGTTTTGACCGATTTTTTTCGAGTACACTCAGTGGTATATTGAGCAGTTGACCTTCTACATCGGGCGGAGAATTCTCCTGAAAAATTTATAATATATTATTTACCATTTCAGTATTTGTTTTTCTGCAAACTGTTACTTTTTTTGCAACTTTTTTGACGTTGATAATAAAAATAACTATTATCAGTCAAAATTTAACAAAAGATTAAAAGTTACTTTATAATATATTAATTACTTTAACGCAGACGATGAATACGTATAAATTGAAGAATCTTGTTTGATTTATAAAAATTTGTGTTGATTACAAATATTTTCCTATTTATTTAAAATATTCTAACAAATAACGAAATATTCTGGAAACATACCATACTGAGTTTAAAATATAAGATTCAGCAAAAAAATGTAGTGACTTTAGTTAGAATATTTTAAATAGTTAATGCATATTTAATTACATAAAATTATGATAACATGTTTTTCTTTAACTTAATACTATTATTATTTTCATAAATAATATAAGAAATTTCAATGTACAATGCTTTTAGTTATGGTATTTAATTAAAAACAGTTTTTAATTTGTTTATTAAGTATTTTAAAAGCTATATTTAACATTGCTTTAATTTAGAAATATTAAGTGTGTAGGCAACTTTCAATATATGAAAACTAATTATATTAAAGAAAAAAGTGAAAATGTTAAAAACTGCTTTTAATTAAAACCAATTCTAAAGGGGATATAAATACAAGTTATTATATTTTTAACAAAAGCTCTCTATTTACATAACTAAAAAAATTTGATACAACATAAGTATAATCAGTGGTGTCATTCAGTCGGTTCGCTCCGGTTCGGCCGAACCGGTTATTAATAATGTAATGAACCGCAAAGCGGTTGATAAAAAAATATGAAAAATTTCTGTCGGTAACTTGGTCACTGGACACAAATATTTGTTATAATTTTAGAGGCTTTCAGGGACGATGCTTATGAATATGAAATCGGTTTTTTGATTGCCCTTATCGTTTTTGAGATCTATTTGTCAACGGACAGACAGACGCACAAACAGAAAGAGACAGAACAAATAAATAACCGTTCATTTTTGATCGCAATTGAAGGGAACCGGTTGTAAATAAATTGGAATGACACCACTGAGTATAATTAATTTATAAGACAATAAAATATAATGAACATAATAGTCAGCAACTTAAAAATAAATACCTTATATGATGGTACTAATTATAAAAACTAAAATAAAATATGTAATAAAATACATTTTTTATCTAAATTATTCAATAACTCAATCCTGATTCAATAACAAATTTTTTTTAATAAGTTTAAGCATTAATTTTTCTGCAAAAATACATTTTTGTATATATATTATATTTTAAAAGATACGTACCAAGATATTTTATTTATGCTGTAAAACAAAAAAAAGAGAAAATATTTACGTGCTATAATTTTGTTAGTATAATTTTTTCCTTCAATATAAAAAAAAATAATATTCGTATTAATTCAAAAATTATTATGATTAGTTATTTTAAATATATTAAAGATAGATAAATCTAATCAAATTTTAATTGTAATATAGTTAAGTATTTTTTAACTATTCACTAGATTAACATAAAATTTTGCATATTGAGAATATTAAAACAGACTAATCTTACTACTGAATTGAATAATGTATAAAAAAGTTTCCAATTATATTAAATTTATTTAAAAATCTATAGTAAAATAAAAATAGCATATATTATTTTCAACACCTATGAAAAAATATAAAGTTTTTTAAATATTATAAAAGTTCCAAACTTTTTTCTAATACTATATATTTTACAATATTTGTAATGAATCTTTTAAAATAAAATTTACATATTAAAAAACTTTTATAAATATGGCAAATAAAACCAAAATTTTCAATTTTATTATTATTATAAATTAATATAACATCATCTAAAAAAATAATTAATGAACCAAGATTGAGTCATGATTATAAGGTACAGGACAATAAAAATTGCTGACTATATAATTATTTACTTTATTTATAACATTCAGGATAAATAAGTAAATATTATTGTTCATATATTTCTTTATTTTTCATATAATTACAACAAATGTAATATACATCTTTCGAGAATAGTTTTTATTTTACAATTTCCTATTACAAGTAGGTATATGTAGTAACTCTTCGTTAAATTTTTTTTAAATATTTAACTATCACTCAATTTTTTTTTAATTTTACAATAATTGCTTTGTTATCTATTTCACTATCGCAAACATAAAATACAATTTTTTTAATATTATTATAATTTACAATATATAGTTTTGTTTTTTTTTTTAGAATTGTGACAACCACAGACGTCCGCGATTTTACGAAGGTATTCCAAAATAAAATTATTATTATCATTTATTATCTATAGAAAGCGGCAAAAGAGACAGTGGCTCTTTCTCTTTCTATCTAATTGGGACGCCCATTTATGTTATTTTCTTTTTTCTTCTTTTAGCTTCATTCTTCCAAAAAAATTACTACAATTATAACTTCGTAGTGGAATAGTCTCAAATTTTCTTTATCGCTTAAAATTAATAACTTCAAAATGAAATTAATGTTACAATATTACATGTGTAATTTTAATTATACTTATAAACGTTTTGGATACCAAACATTTTACATATTAAACAAAAATTTTAAAAATTAAAATAAGCGAAGAAAAATATGATTTAAAATCTACAAATAACAACTCAAGATTTAATACTTGCGAAACACTATTATTACAAAAATAATTAATCCTGTCAAAAAAATAAAAAATATAATATTTCGTATTTTTTGACAAATAACAAATAAATTAAATGTACAATAATGAAATAAAAATGAAACAAACCGAAAAATAAATTGCTAATTTTGTTTTTTTTTTTATTAACAACATCTATTAAAAACTAACCTATAAAACTAATAACAGTATTATCTGCGCCATAATTTTTTGCAACAACATTCACACAATTTTTATCGTTAATTAGTTTCATCGTAATTATTTAGTCACGTACAATAATCTATTACGTCCACAAAATTATGTCTCTTGTCTCTTGAAATCACATAATGTCATCGTTAAAACCTTTCGTATGAAAATACATTTCTCTAAATTTATATTCCTTTCGAATAACTTTATAAAATTAATCTCTTTATATATGTTTTACTTTTGAGCAATAAACACATTTCATTATAACTTGATCTACATGTTAGATCATAGAAAAATATTACAAAATATCTGTTGATTCATTCGATTTTATTTGTCAAAATTTTATTGCTTTTACTATTTGTTAGCCAATGTCTATCAATCTTTAATATTTATTATTATAATCGAAATTTAGTTTCATTATTTCTCATACTTATAAGTAAATATTTAACAAAAATCTGACCGAAAGTTCAAGCTTAAAGCACATAAAATTACATATAAATTCATCACCCTAACATTGAAGATCTATGTGCTTAAAATATCAACAGAATAATAATAAAAAATTTAGAATGATTTCTCAACAGATAGATTGCAATTTACAATGACAAAATTGTATGATATTTTTTTTTCATTTAACATGAATAAGTTTTATCATAAAACACACAACGTAGATACTAAGTTGCGTTTTTACATCATTTTTAAATTAAGAAATTAACATTTTTTTCTTGAAGATTAAGTCGTATGTACATCAATCACTAATGTTATTACTATATAAGATAAGTTCTTTCATTCTGGAATGCTGTAATTGTTGGTTTTACAAAAACCAGTTAAATTTTATTACAATACATAAGACATAATATAGCTTTTTTCTTATTTAGAGAGCTTTCGTTCCATTTGAAATTGTGAGACAGTGTTTTTAAAACTTATCACAGTATCAAAAATGTACGCTACGGCTACAATATAATGTTCCGAATGATTAAAACTATTTACATAGTTTCCTTTTTTTTCTATTTTGATTCATTATAAATTAGGCTAAAAATATTTGATATATTTTCATCCATAAAATTTCATTTAAAATATATGGCAGTAATAAATAAATTGTATTTACTTATTTATCCCTGATTTTGGCATTGTACTGTTAGAAAAATCTTAAAGCCCACTTCACACCACATGAAATTAATTTCATAAAAATATTTTTATTCAAGAATCGCTTACATAAAAAACAGAAAAAGTGTATCCCAAAACTAATATTACTTAATTTTAAAACAAGTTATTTTATTGTCTTAATTATCAACTGTACATTGTTTCAGATCTTAAATTAAAAATAATTGTAAACAAATTAATTTTCATGTATTTGTAATTTGAATCTAAAGAAAACAAGGGCCCGTATTCTCACCTCATTTATAAAAGTGATTTTTGCCAAAAGTACTTTTGACGTTTACTTAAAATTATTTATTAAGCAATTTATAATAGTTTATATAAATTTTATAATACCAAATATAATAAAAATGATCATAAATAGAAAAACTATTTACAATTGATGAAAAACAGAAGCAAAAAAGTGAGGTGAGAATACGGGCCAAGATATTTTTATGGATTTGTTTTCTTGTAACACCAATATGAGATAACACTTTATATTTGCTATAATAGTGTACAAAACATTCACAATGAATCTTTAAATTCTTAAAACGAACAAAATAAAACTGTAAAAATGTATAAAGAGGGCTTAGCATAACAACAATGTAAAATATTTCTCGTACTGACATATCTGCAGCCAAGCGTACGTTTTTTAAATCTTATTTTAAATATGCATCGACATTAAAAAAGAAAAATTACGCTTCCCTTATTTAACATTTAGACTTCGTTGGTGTTAAACAGATGTATCCGGCTCGAATATCGAATCCACTTACCAATAAATTCATTAAAACACTATCACTCGGTTGACTAACACATGCCGCCGACGTTTTCCCGCTGGAATCCAACAACCAGGAGTTTTTCGATTTTGTTCTCTGTCTTTGATTGGTATTCGATATGAGTTGTTGAAACAACTCGGACGATAGTTTCTCTTTGGGGTCATTTTTTGTCCGTTTATTTGACGAATCGTACGGTGTATTACACGTACGTTTATTCGTTCGTTCATATTTTTGTGTTTGTACTACGGTTGTTTTCGGTGGTGATTTTATACTCCAATCGGAAGTATCTACAAGAAAATTTCAGTTTGTTATTTTGGGTGGAAAATTATCGTATAATCGTTTCCTAAGACAATCACATCAATTTGAGATAAATATGAATTGTTATTTGTAAAAAATTGCATTAATGTTTTGTTTGAAAATAAAAAGAATAAATACCGAAAATATAATAAAATGAAATTCAACAGAAAAAAAATAAAACAGAGTCACGATAATTTAATTTACCCTTTATCATAACAAGAAATTTTTTTACTTTTAAATTTTTTATTATAGCGTAAAAAGTTGAATACAAAACAATATGAATTATAAATATGTATCTATTGAATATTTAATAAAAACTTTGCAAATGGAAAACTTTCTTATTATCGATTTAATACAAAAAATACTGTGTTGTACTTTTCTAATTCTTAAAAAAAAATACTATTAGTTTCACTTAATTTATACTAATTTATTAATTATCTTTCATTAAAATTCGTTTTTCTGCGATAACGATTGTTACACATGTAGTTTAGAATATTCGTCAAAAATACTAAAATAATTTTTAATAATCGTAGTGATTAAAATAATTTGATCTTATTATTTTATTATTTAATCGTAATTAACTGAGTAATATTTTTGTTTTTAAAAGTGTGTAGTATATATTCTTCTATATCTTTTTTAATTTAGTAATATTTCGGTTAAATATTTCTGTATGTTAAAAAAATAATACAAGTAACTTCCATTAAAATAACTTCTTTTGATAATTTAAATGTAATTAATTATTGAATTTTTGTTCAATTTTAATTGATATCAAAGTAGTTGATCCAGATCAAGTAATTATCTTAGGAATCGAAT
The DNA here is from genome assembly GCA_963966155.1 of Clivina fossor. Classification (NCBI taxonomy): domain Eukaryota; kingdom Metazoa; phylum Arthropoda; class Insecta; order Coleoptera; family Carabidae; genus Clivina; species Clivina fossor. The sequence continues at coordinate 5,043,525 of OZ014558.1, forward strand.
ATAAATCTTTTCCAACATACTTCTCTGTCGAACATTCGATGGATCGGGACTTTTCAATTGTTCTATAAGCCCTCCGCCATGATCATTCGGCTTTATGTTCGATTTGTTAACTGTAGAACAAAGTAGATGTGCCAAACTCGAATTCAAATTTGGTGATTTATTATTTATTTTGGTGATCTTTTGCGGTATTGGATTCCACATTAAATCGTTGGATGTTAATAAAGGAAAATCATCACCACTACTCATAGGAATGTAGGGAGCTTTCATAGAAAGTTCTGGATCTTCTTCTTCCATTTGAAGTGATATAAATGTATTCATATGTTCATCTTCTCCCAGAGAATTGCCGGGACTATTTAACGATGCTATTGTACATTCAGGACTCTGAAATAAAAATATATAGTTTACTTTTTCTAATTCTTCAAATTACATATTATAAAATAAGAAATATCTCAGTTCTGAATAGATTTATGTTTTCTATGAACTTTTTAGGCATTCTATATAATATTGAATCAAAGTTTTTGATTATTGGTTAAATGTTCTGCGAAACAATTGTCTCAAAATAATCTTATGCATATTAGATGTTTAGTAATAAATATTTTTTTTTATATATCATCAATGACACTGCACAAACTCAAGGAGAAAATCTTCCTACGTTTTTTTATTTTTTAATTTTCTGCTACTGCATGAAATTACATAGCTAAATGAATTTATCATTTTGATCAAAGTTATTTAGCAATATATTAAAACGCCAATTAAAGTAGAAAACAAAATAATTATTTTTTAGTTATTGCTCATCAGTATTCATTAAAACTGTCTCGCAGAATGCAAGTTGTTAAATGTAATACATTTATTCTATTAAATCGGTAGATCTTTTATGTTGTTATTTACATTTTATTATTTAAGAGAATATATTATTACAAGCAATAAACTTGTTTGCGGTTAATTCTTCAAGGAAATCATTGTGAAATTATAAAAGAAAATTATTATCGCAAAAACATATTATTTGCACATATTCTAATATTTTAAGTATTTGTAAGTATCGCTGATAATTTTTAAAAATAAACATGATAAAATAAACTAGAATAAAACATAAAAAATATTTGTTATATTTTTTTAAATACAGCAGTTTATTTTCAATTTTTATTATAATTTTAATACTATAAATAATTAAATTTGTCTAGTAAAAATTCCCAGCTTACATACATGAAATAAATAACCATTGTTAAAAATTTTAATATAGATTTAAGCACCCTTCATACAAGCATTTCTAGCAGAAATAACTCAATTACTTTAATTATGAATATTTTGGTAGTAAATTAAATTAATTATTGATTAAACAAAATCAAATCAAATTTTTATCTCGTGCATAAAACTATATTGCTGTCAAATTATCCATTTTTTTCCTTTTAATTCGTAATCAACCAGACTAAAAATTAACGCTTAACTTTGATTCAACATTATCTAACGATTACATAATAAACATTTAACTAAAGTTAACTTTAAATCAACAGAAAAACATCAATTTATTGATAGTAATAATAAATATCTCATTACAAATTTAAAATCTATGCTTGTTTAGCGTTTTAAAATTGACTTTAATTAATTAAAGTGTTTATTATAAAATCTGCCGTATAATCTATAAAGCAAACCCTGCACGATTTATATTTTTTATTCAGTAATACTATAAGTACCAAATAAATATCAAAATACGCCAATATTTTTTTTTTTTTGATACTGACAGTATTATTAACCGTGTAAGAATCTGCTTAGTTTCCTTCCAAAATTGCGATAATTTACCTTCGATAATGGCGGCGACAATAAATGTGGCGACGTTGTATTATCATCATAATCATCGTGATACGTAATAAATGGATCGCTAGTTTTACTACACTCGGAATCGAGTGATTGTAGATCGTCGGTGAAAAGTGGACAGTAGTTTTCTCCGAGGAAATCATTTAACATATCGGAGATTAATGGATTATCTTCCAATGGGATGCATACGTCACCAGCGGTTGGTGCCAGGTGCGTCAAATCATCTGGTTCATCTTTCAACACTGTCAACAGAGCAAATATATGAAAGTGAATATGTCGGATTAGATTTTACATAGGTTTGCGGAACACAGAGACATTCAGTGACAGTTACGTCATGATAAATTTCAGTTTCAGATTGTCAAAATTTAATATAAATTCGAATTTAATGTTTCTCGCACAATTTTATTCTTCACTTTAGATACTTATTTCAAAATTTACTAAATATTTAACTGCAAGTTTTATAACAAAATTTTAAAATTATATTGAGTCCATATAAAAAAGAAATTTGTGCTTTTATCTTTCACATACCTTAATATAGTTTTTTTTGTTTTTGATATTTATTTTATTTTACCTGATATTATAAAATCTAAACAAAATATATTAAAGTGCTTAGTATTAAGTAATTTTTAATAAATGCCAAAATTACTGTTATCAAAATCTATTTTAAAAGGAAGATTTGTTTTAGTTAATAATGCCATTCAAATGACTAAATTTTTAGATTTATTGTTTCAATATTTACTTTTTAATATTAATATTAAACATATTAAAATTGATTGATTTAAATCATTATTATATCTTTAAAATAATATATCATATACTCGATTTCATCAATAACACTGAATAAAATATTTTACTATTATTTTTTTTAGTTAATAATACATAAGTAGTCGCTATAGGAGCAATAAACTATTAAATTGATAATTTTTATAAAATGGTTGGTTAAATAATAATTTGCTAAATATATTACTAACAAATGAATGAATTATTTGGTGATACTTTAAATTTTGCATTAGAGAGTTTTTACATAACGTCAAAAATAATATCGTCGTTATAGCAATCGTTGTTTCAAAATAGCAGGAATACGTATGCGCATTTGTGCTAAATGTCAAAATAAACTCAAAATATACGTCAACCTTATTTATTTTTGACATTATGTAAAAACTCTCAATATATACTGGCGACAAATAAATATTAGAAGCATTTAACATAAAATTATTACTTTGATAATATGTTTCATTTATTTATTTATTATTTATTTTTTTAAATATATCCGCAAATATATAATAATTGCTATAGAAAATTATTAATTTTTAGATGTAATAAAATTTTAAAGTCATAATTTAAAATTAAAAGTAGAAAATGTACAAATTTTTTTTAAAAAAGATTGTGTTTCTTGTTATACTTATTTATATAACAGGTGATTTTACTTAAGCAGTTTTGACATGTTTTCAGTTTTTTATCAAGCATTTTATATTTAGTTTTTGTTATAATTTATAAATGTCAAATGTAATAATAATATTAGACAAAAAAAGTATAAACAATTTAAAATAAACGCTAAAAAAGACTTTTACTAAAACGCTTTTCTAAAAAGAAGCCTGTAAATATAAACTTAATAGCCAATTTTATAACAAACACTTTTAACTAAAGTCGATTTTAAATCAATAAATGAGCATCAATTTAAACTTCTAATGGTACAATTATTTTTGTTGTCAATGAATCGCGCCACTGTCACTTTTCACACTTGTAATTGAATAATTACTGCGAATGTCTAATGAACGTTTGGTTAAAAAGATTTATTTGAATGATTTTGATGGTTTACGTTTGCGTGGACGTCCAATGAGTAGTTGGAGTGATATGATTGAGAGTGTTTTGCGTGAGCGAAAGTTTCCAAGTAGTAGGAATAGAAGAGCATGTATGAGAGGAATTATGAATGTGGATGAAGCGAAAGTTGCTTGTGTGGATAGGAGTGTTTGGAGGCGACTGATTTCGGGATAATGAAAAGAGTTTGTGCCACAGCCTTTAGGGTATATGGCGTGATTGTGTATGTATGTATGTATGTATGTATGTATGTATAAAACTCTAGTTAAAATTTTTATTATCAAATTGGCCATTCATTTCGTAAAGTTTAAATTATATTTGATATTAGTCTTTTATTATTATTTACTATACACATAAAATAGTTATAATTAGTTCACGACGACAGGACCATAACAAAAATATATTTTAACTTTTTTATACATGTTCATATTTTTAATCATAAAAATTCTTGCTCTTAAAAATGAATTTTTTTCCTAAACCTGTGTTACAATTAATTTTAAATTATTATTATTATTATTATTAGTAAATCACTAGACAGATTCATTTCGATTCTGGTCATCTTCAGATAGGTCTAAGTTTGGTTTAGTTTGTGTTTTATACCTAAAGTTGACCGGAAGATCAAAGCAAGTAATTAACAATAAAAAATGAAAACAAAGCTGACAGAGAATTTACTAATAATAAATTTAAAGTTAATTACTTTTTTTGTAAATTATTTTTAATTCTTGTTTGTCTAAAATTACATAAAAATATAACACACAATTATCGTAACTTTTACTGTATTTAATAGTATTTTAATTACATATTTACATATTTCAAATGTAAAGTTAAAGTCCAAAACATTTTTTTTTAATAACAATGTCTATATTATCTACTAATGTCAAATTTCGAAATATATTTTCTAATTCTAAAATTACACAATTCTGTTTTTATAATTATAAAACAACAATTATACGATATCATTCATTTACATTGATAACTTCTGACCAAAGAAATATTTACGGAATAAAAAAATATTTAAATCAGATGATATGTATGAATAACAAACATAAAAAAATAGAGTTAATTATATAATATATACTAATTAAAATAAAAATATAAATTTTGTAATAATAAAACTTCATTATTTACAAAAATCTAAAAAATATTTTTATTAAAAAATGAAAAATAGTCAATTATTGAATTATTATGTTACTATATCAGTAAATAAAAGATAACATGTTGTCAACGTAAAATATTGATAACAAATATCGTATTTTCGATAAAAAAAAATAATTATGTAGTCAACAAACATGAGTTAAAAATATATACAGAGTTAATCAGTCTTTGATTTGATATTATTCTATCTTATAAATAATAATCAGTTGTTTTGTAATTAGTATAGTTGTAATTTATTAATAAAACTAAATTCATTGCTATGGTTACTATGTAATTTGCAACTAATATCAGTTTGCATTTCATTCAATTCAATTGTTTTGTTTATAAAAAGTACAGAAAAAGTTTACTTATATAACATGTAACTAACGATAAGAATCAATATAAAATTATAGAAAATAAAATTGCAATTTCTATTTCATAATAATAAAATTTTAAAATAACGTACAAAATTAAAACTGTTTAAAACACTATTTGAAAATGTACAGTAAAGTTAGTAAAATATAAATAAATATAATCGTACCATTTGTTGGTAATACTTATGTCACTGAATACAATACAATATTTAAAATTTAAATCAATAAAATAAAATATTCAATATATGTAATATTGTCATAGATCACATAAAATTGAAATATTAATATTTATTTTGTAATTTGTAATTCGATTAATTTAAATATTGTATATAAATATCAAAATTAAATATTACGATTAATATTTGGGTATTAATAGTATTAATTTTTGTTTACATAAAAATGTTTACTATTTTAAACAAATATCGAAAAAGTCTAAATTTAATTTCAGCACATCATGTCAACTACGTTGACAGTTTTAAAAATTCTGTCACATTTTTTGTTTTATATTTGAATATATAAAGAAATATTAATCATTCACGTTCATTGTAGTAAAAGTAAAATACAATAGTATTCAAAAATCTAAATTTGAAAGTTTCTACAGGATTCGTAATGTCTCTGCATCAGAGTTTTCTGTTAACTTCTAATTTTAAGTTTGATAATTTGATCGAAATATAAAATATTTTTCTATATATAGATTCAGATTGTTAAAAATTAAATTATTAAAAAAAAAAACTGTTTTTAAAATGCATTTTTTTGTTATTAATTCTTGAAAATTGCAATACCATTAATATTAGAAAAAAAATCACATAGTTTGTTTTTAAAACATCACAACCTTGAATTTTTTTATATTAGATTCACGCTAATTACATAGATTTGAAACAGCTTTTTTTCTCAATCATTCATTAAACAATTATAATTTGTATAGTTCCGTTTCGAGATTCCAATGCAAGTTATTAGCATAAAAACTCATTCAGCTAGTAGTTCCAAACTAAACTAGAAACTACTTATCAAATTATAGAAAAACTACGCAAATACTCGATTTTAGTTATTGTTGATTTTATTGCAACCAAAAATTGAAATTATTAATGTCTTTAACAAATTTTTATTATGTTTTAATAAGCTAGTATATAGTGGCGTTCAGAACCAATAGCATTACGAGTAAAACAGAAAACTAATCTGAATGGGATTTAACTCTTACAATGGCACAGAGGTGCAGTCACATAAAAAAACCTTCTTTAATTGCTTGTAGTACATTTATTTTTTAACTTAGGTTTAAGTTACGTAATTAATCAAAAAAAGAGATATACTTTCGATTATCTATGCAATTATACAATCTCAAAAAACTACAAATATTAAACTCACCAGAGGTTTGTGTGACCGCACCGCTGTGATTAAGGGTTAACAAAAAGAAAGAAAGAAAGAAGAAAAAAAATAAAGTAGACTTACTTGTTAAACCAGGTTCATCATCCGAGAACATCAAGAACCCCTTGTTCATCTCTTCCGTGCGCGGAGCGAAAATTTTCGACGTAGCTGTTTGGGGCCGTAGTAACGGTATTGTATCCAATAGGGGTGATGACGACGAAGAAAATAATTTCGTCGTTGATGATACAGGTGATTGACGCGGTATTTCCACTGGATCCAATAACTCAACCGTTACCACGTTATCAATTAAATCGGGCGAGACTAACGGTGTACGCACCGTACTTGTTACTTGCTGTACCGATTCGGTTTCCGATTGCTGATCACTATCCGACGATAAATTTTCGCTTTTCACTGACGATAATTGAGCCGATGAATAAATCTCATCTTTGCATTCGATGCCACTACAACAGAAATTTTATCCTCCAGTATCTAGACACGAAAAGTCGACACTAGATTCTTCTTGTAACCGCAATGATTCTGTCTCACACTTAATTATAATTTCCTAAACGACACTTTTAATATAATACGGATACTGGCACAAATGAGAATCCACAACACTATAGTGACTTATATTTACAGAAAGACACTGCTACAATTGACAGTTGCTATCAATCACTTACAGATGATAAAAATTACTACGATTACAGTAAGGTAAGGACTAGTTTTTAGTTTGAATTGGGACACGCACTTAGCACGTTGAATACGCTGAGCTGATACTGGCTACTAAAGAGTTAAGCGCATGTTTAGCTTATGGTGTCCCCTCCCCTTTTTGAATGCTGTATGACGTAGCTCACGTGATATGTATTAATGCATCGCGTACCGGTTGGATCACGGAAGAAAGTGTATGTATGTGCTTACGCGCATTCGAGAGCGGTTACTCTCGGTAGAATCGAAAAAAGAACGCCAAACTGAACGCGTGATTCTTGCTAAAGAAACGGTTTCTGCAAACCACGTATAAGCTACGTGTTGAGGGGCATGTATTGGCTTGATGACCGCACCACAACCAAACACCGGCTACACAGTATCGAAAAAAAAAAATTCGCTTATGTCTGCCAATTTTTATCGCGATTTATTTTCGATAGTTTGTCAAGGACGCGTTGCTGTGTGGAGATTACTTAATAACGTGTTTGATGGATTTTTCAAGTGATATTAATTATTTTTTACATGCATAAGTATCTATAGTTAAGTGAAATCATTCATGGTTTTGTTTAAAATTTACATTGAATAGATTGGAATTTGTCAATGATATTCACAAACTTGATATTCAAATTTTAATTTAATTTGTCTAATATCAAAATCATAGTTGATAAATTAAAGAAAAACTATTGATATTTAAAGTATTAAATTAGAATATAATATTTTTTTCTTAATTCGCTTTTATGTACAATAATAAATTATATATTAAACAGACATGGATAAATTATTATTATTAAAAATTGAAATCTCAAAGTTTAATAAGTAACTGGTGGTATTTTATAAACAAAATTATGCATAATGCCTGTGTGTATTGTTTATACTTTTATTAATAATCTGAAATAATTAATGTTATTAAGTATTAGAAATTGTTTTTATTATTATTTAGAAAAAGAAAAAACATTTTTGCCCTTTGATGAAGAAAATTAATTTATCGAATTAAAATTAAAATAGAGCTAGTACCTAGATATTGATATATTTTACGAGTTATAATTCATTCAAAATAATAGATAGTAACCGATTATACAAATTACAAAATTATATCATCAAAACGCTATTTTATACTAGGTTATTATGCAAAAATGTATGAATATAAAAAAACACCTTATTAATTTATGTGCATATTAATCTACTATTTTAAAAATAGTTGTTTTTCTATGGTACATAATATTACATTCAATGCATAAATAATAATTTTATTAAAAATAATGTATGATGTATAATGTATATTTCAATATGTCAATGTTTGACATATGAATATAACATAAATTTCAAATTTAACACATGCAAAAAAAAAGAATGATTTAAAAAGTATTAATTGTAAATTTTAAAATATTGAATCACTTCTATTTAATTAGTCAGTATTTTTATTCATAATCAATATTCAGTCAGTATAAAGAGCAACTGACATCTTTGGCATAGACCAGTACAACAATTATATTAAATATTGATATTTTATTGAAATAAATATTGTTCAAATATTTCAAATACTTATATATCATAATAAATACTGATCCACAATTCTAAAATACTGATATTTTGTTTTAAATACTAACTATTTAAAATATTGATATCTTGTTATAAATACTAATGATGTGACGAATACTAGTTCAGCCGAATAGCCGAATTACGAATATTCGGTCAAATTTTATACAAATATTCGGCCAAATAGTAAAAACATGGCCAAATACCAAATAAATATTCGGCTTCGGTTTCATCTCTAATATATATTAGTGATGTCACGAATAGTTGTTCATCCGAACAGCCGAATAACGAATATTCAGTCCAAATTCAACCGAATATTCGGTCAAATATCGAGGAGTAAACACATGGCCAAATATCAAATAATTATTCGGTTTCGGTTTCATCATTAATAAATACTGATTATTTACAAATATTGACCGTTTTTACTGATCAGTTTATTAATGACCATTTATATTTACTAATATTTTACTATAAATACTAATAATCTATTTAAAACACTGACCAAATAAACACAAGTCATATTATATCTTATTTCATACATTAATTTGAATAAGTAATATGGTTAAGTAAGTTTTGATAAACAGGTTTTTATGAATTTTACTAAAAATTATATAATATCTTGTATTTCCTAATATTGGTTACCATGTTTAACAAGTTATTTTTCCATAAGTAAATTTATGATAATTAATACACACACACACACAAATTATTTCAACTATTAATATTCTGTTCACGTTAAACTGTAAAATATAAATATAAAAAATATTTGTTTATTCTAGCCAAATAGATTATTTTATTAAGAGACAAAAAAATATTCCTACAAATAGTAAGAAATGTTTAAAAATATTCGCAAACATATCATTTATTTTTAGCATAGCACATTATTGAGATAATTATTTCAAGGTCAGAAATGTATTAAATAACATGAGTTGACGTCCGGAATAACGTAAATAAGAAAATACATTTTATTATGAATCATTTGTTTTATAAAAATATTCTGTTTTATAACTTTTTTTCCAAGGGGGTGTGTAGTCGACAAAAAATCGATCGACCCAACTCCAAATTTTTCTTTAACAGTCTCCCAATTTTTTGTTCGATAATGATATTTTATATTTTATCATATTAATAAACATAGTAAACTAACATAAAACATTCACAAAAATAATGTTTTTTTTTTAAATGTTGCAAATGCAACGTGATAAATTTTCCATAATTTCACAAACGGAAAAATTATTTACAGTTTACTTTCGATATATATTTCAAACCCTACATAGTTATATAAAAATCTACATGATTTTTTAAGTTTTATTTCTCAGTTAAAAATTTATCTCCGAAAGTTATAACTGATATAAATAAAAAAATAACACATATGTCACCGTGCACATTTAAATTAACATAAAAATTCTTTGGTAATGTGACAATTCAAAAGAATACCCCAAATTACTGTAAAATATGTGACACAAATAATAAAAAAAACTTGTTGCATGTTTTTTTAACACTTTATAAATGGATTTCGAATACTTTCTAGAATTAACTTCAGTGTTCTAATTTTGTTTCGAACTAAACGAAGAATCAAGAACCTTTTTACCTCCTGCTAAATAATTAAATTCAACGTGAAATATAATTAAAATTGATCTAAGACGTTAAACTAATTATTCGATCTGCTTGAACAAGAAAGCGCTTTATAAATTATATTTTATAATAAAATATTTCAATTAGCACAAGATACGATTTAAACTGATTTGAATTGATTTCATATTATTAATACGCTTATAGTGTTTCTCCTGTTGAATTTATAATATTGTACTTGACTCGTTTCCAAATTTAATTTCTATTAATATACAAGCAAGGCATTGCCATTGGTTCGCTATTAATAATACATTTTTTTGTATAAAAGCTATATATAACTACTGATTTTTTAATATGTTACATTTTTTTTCTAGATTAATGTTACAAGTTTTCATTATTTATTATTAATATAAAACATTTAAAAAATTCAAAATAAATTCTAATATATTTAAATAAAAGGTTCGTCAAAATTTTAAAATAAGTTTTGATAGTAAATGTTCAATAAAATTAATAAAGAAGTTTAAATTTACATACAGTTCAAGTATACTAAAAAAATCTATGTGTTATTGCATAAACTGTCTGTGTAAAAAATTACATAGACGGTTTCCGTAATATTACATGGATTTTTTTCAGTGTTTTCAGTTACAATATTTATATTTTTTTTATTGTTTAAAAAATACTTCTTATAACTTTACATTAAAATTAGATGAGCATAAAAGATATGTGCTGTGCACATCCGATTATTTACTGATTGCACATAATTTTTTAATAGACTTATCTATGCATAAATTCAAAATAATAAGTAGATTAAGATGTTAAATTACCATAAATAACCAATATGAAATAATTTAGTACAGTTTTATTAACAATTATGTAACATAATTAAAAAAAAGGTCAAGGACAAAAAACCAAATTATTTAAAATGTTATTGAAAATTACAATGAAAATATATAATTCGAATTTAGATTATCGTTATATAAAACGTTTTTGAATATAATCTGAAAACGAGAACAAAAGCAACCATATTATAATATAGGATTAGTTTGTGTTGACAGTAAATTATAATATAGAGTATCTGTTCGTAACACATGACTTGCTAAAAAAAAATTTTCAATTTATCAATTGAGTTGATGGCATTTGCAATTGGCCCCAACTAATGACGTCAAACTGGTGTATAAAAGGCTGCGTTCGAATCCAATATTAATAGATATCTAGTTAGTTTAGTGTTATTTAAATTTTTTTAAACTAGTTTTTGAAATCGGCTAAATTTTTATTATATATGTATACAAAATTTTTGGTTAGATATTGAAATAAAATATATTGTTTTTAGATGTATAAATTTGCTTGAAATCAAAGGGTTCAGATAAATAATTCCAATATTTGTAATAAGTAATTTAATAATTTACATCTTCTTTTTAAAGTATCACATACAATTTTCTTTATAATAGTTTATTTATTTTTGGTATAATACGAAAAAGTAAACTGTAACCAAACTTGTAATATATTATTATATTCGAAAATTAAAGTAGAATTTGAGTATTTCTAAAAAAAATTTAAAAACTAGAATTTGTTATCAATAAATATAAAACGTAGTAAAATGCCTTATTAAAATTTTTCTTTTGAAGATCTTTATTAATATGGAATATATTTAATTCTTTTTTCATATTTTTAGTGTATAATGTATAATAAAAAAAAGTTATATATGAACATATATTTATTTATTATCATTCAAAACAAATTTAACTATTTTAAAATGTTAGTATATACGTTATCTAAAGTTTTGTAAATAACTTACAATCCTGCTATAAAACTTATCAATTTTTAAAAAATAAATATTTAATTCAAATTATTTTGCTGTGGAAGTGATAATATAAATGATTCAAAAATTGAAAAACATATTAAAACATGTGTAAAAACCGAGAATTAAACATTCTAATAGTTAATAATAATTATCAATTTAATAAACTTATTAAAAACTTAGATAATAGTTTATTAGGCAAAAATATTTAACAAAATTGTATTTATAAGTTTAAAAGTATTTAATAGTTTTAAATTTAATTTTGAAAAAATTGCATTAATGTTACATTTACTTCCCTAATATTAACTTAATTACTTCGTTATAAATGACTAAATTAATTTTACAGGTCTTGGATATCCAATTATGTAATATTCAACAAATTGCCTATGATGTATTAGATTTCAGTGAGAAAAATATAATACCTACGTTAAAATAAGAATAATAATTATAATTAGTTTAAAAATAGTATTTTAAGTATCAATTACATTATCGTAAGCAAAAACAACTTATTAAATAATATTATTGCAAAACATCCTCTTTATTAATTATAATTAAATTTAAAAATTAAAGAAACACTTGTGATTAAAATATTTTCAATAATAAACAAAAGCACATACAATTTTTAATTTCGCAGATTTCAATATAAAATAAAATATTTCACGAAAATTCTATTACATTCTGTTACATTTTTAATATTAGGAAAACAAATTGTGTAATGAAACCCCAGAATGAGCACGGTGAAATAATAAAAAAGAAAATTAAATGTTAATAACTGAAATAAAATTTCGCTTCGCCGATAGCATTTTTCCAAAATGTTCTTTGTCATCGTTGTTATTAAATTTTATAAAAATAAATTAAAAATTAAATGGATTCTCTTCAAATGATGACGAAGCAAATTTACACGCTATACATATAGCACAGATGTAGTTGAAAGAAATAAAAATTTTATGCAATTTTTTTAATTCATTTCTATAAATCATGTTTGACATTGACATTTCCGATTTCAAATTTTTTATTAAATGTTTTGTACTCTTATAATAAAATTGTAATTTTTCTTTGTTAAGAAAATCACAATTTGTTTATGCAGAAATCAAAATGAAAAACAACATGTCTGATAAATAAACGTTCAATGTGTAAGAAGTATTTTAAATATTATAAATACAAAATAATTGATGTAGAATAATAGCTATTTGATGTAATAAGAATTTCTATTATATGCTATGTTTACATAAGATTTCGCATGTTATTTTTTGTTTTTGTTTTGTTTTATATTTTGTTTTATATTTTTGTTTTATATTTAGTATCTTTTTTTTGAAAAATTATATATTTCCATACATAATTTTGTAATATGCGTCAAGGACAATATATCAGACTCATATTACATTAGCAGTAAAATTGTTAAAATAAATTTTGACAAATTGGAAAAGTATTGTGTCGTAATAAAATAAAATGGCAAAACAAGATAGATTTATTGATGGAATTTTGTCAATTTTAAAATAAGGTTATTGTTAAATTAGAGTGTCAGCGAGCAGTAACAAAAAACTTTAAAAATAAGCAATTTAAAATAACAAAGAAACGAGTGCATTACACAATTTTATTTTATCTTTTAGTTAACTTTCCTGCTATAGTAAAAGAATTTCCATCAGAATCATGAAAATAGCTATACGGCTCATAAATTCCCAAAAGATGTACCCTACTATTTTCTAGCGATATATCTAAGTCGTCGGAAAGCGTCTAAGTTCTAACGACGCTCGCCCGAATAGCAACGTGTCGTCCGTCGTCGGGTTTGAATTTTCTCTTGCGGTAGCCCAGCACGATAGAAGCTAGTTGAAAATTTTCGATAACTCGGCGTCTTTGTACACTCCTACCACTCAACTAGTTGGGTCATATAATTTTGCAAAAACGAAAGCCAAAGGAAATTGTGCCAACCATTTTGTTTTAAGGTTTTAAAATAGTAAGCAACCGCGATAGCTATTTCATTGTTTCATTGTAATTGCTAAGCAATTAAAAGTTTTTGTGAATTATCATTAAATTAACAAAAATTTAATCATTTTTTTTCTTTTTCTTACAAACGAAATTTTGACTTATATAATTGTAATCCGACTCTATTAGTTAAAGTTTTATTTAAAATTTAAGCATAAAAATTAATAGTTATTATACAAAAAATACAAAAAAGAAAAAAGCTAGCTTATTACAAAAAAAAAAAAACTGATTGTCAATTGTAGAAAATTTACATTTGACAATAATTTTGATATTTCATATATAAATTCAATTTAGTATTATTAAAAACAACTTGTACAAAATATTTTTTATTCGGCCATGTTTTTACTATTCGGTATTTGGCCGAATATTTGTTTGAAATGTAGCCGAATATTCGTTATGCGGCTGAACAACTTTTCATCACAACACTAATATATGTACATATATTAGAGATGGGACTGAAGCCAAATAATTATTCGGTATTTGGCCATGCTTTTACTATTTGCGGTATTCGACCGAAAATTTGTTTAAAATTTGGCCGAATATTCGTTATTCGGCTATTTTCATCATTTGAAATATAATGGATAAAATACACACACAGGTTTATTAAATATAATTTAAAGTTGAATAAATTTTAAAGTAAATTTATTACATGCAGTTTACAATGATAAAATTTCTTTATAATTCCACATTCATGTTATAAAATGTAAAAATAAAATTTAAAATCCAATAATACTGAATCCGTGGAAATGTATATATTTGAAATAGTAAAATTCAAAGCTGGTAAGACTTGTGTAACTTACATAAATTAAAACTGAAGTAACTCGTACAAATAATGGAAAATTTTTATTATTATATAACTCCTACAAAAAAATGAGTCAGACTAAATTTAAATATAATGTATATGATAATTTTTTATAAAATTATATGACTATCAATAAGTATTACAATAGATAAAAGAAATTGAATTAAAATCATTTTATTATATAAACTGATTAACATTGTTTATATCTAATTATGTAATTTTACGATAACTTTTTTAATGCTATTTATAACCTTTATGAACCTTAAACATATGTATACGTACGTAAACCACTAATCTAAAAAATAACATTATTTTAGTTTTTTTTTGTACATATATTATTTTTATTTCGATAAATCATTTTACCAAAATACAAAGTAAGAAAAACAAGAAAGTAAAAAAAAAATGTTTTATCAGGTTGTGTAACTGATAATATATTTAACCGATAGCAGTAGCTGACCCCAATGTACATAATGCACTGACAACATTTATACTCATAGACATACATATACGGAAAAGTTGCTTATAAGTCAGATCTAATCTTAAGATTTTTTCTCTACTACACAAATATTAAATTTATGCATTTTTTCTTTAAAAGTGCTTTATAGAAACTAATACTGTAAAATTCTATAAACTCTATAGTACTATAGAATTTTTTTGTCTTTTATTAGTATATGAAATTTTCCATTTATTAGAAATAGATAAAAGATTCTATAAAACTATAAAAAACTAATAGAATAATACAGAATGCAGCCATAAATTATAAATATACCAGTATTACTATAAACCTACATAAAAAAAAAACAAGTTAATTTAACGTGTGATAAAAAAATAAAAACTAAAAAAGATAAAACTAAAGTCCTAATCTTTTGCTACTGATGAAAGCTTAGCTTACGAAATATGTATATAGTTTTTTTTAATATTATTGTTTGTGATTTAAGGGAAATTATTTTGTTTTTCGCAACAGTAAGATCATATCATAATTTATTATAATATGTGCTAGGTTTAAAACTTTCAAGATTTCCTATATGAATTCATCGAAATTATTAGTTTCTCTAGTAGCAATAGAACGATTTGGGTCAGATTTAAGAATTTCCGATATTTTTTCATTAAATAATTAAAGACTGAACATTGAATTGAAATTATCTTTAAATCCATCAATACTCAATATATAAATAGAAAACTTATACACTATAAATTAGCAAGTAAGCAAGAATTTTTCTTCGGAGCGTGGCATGGGTCTCGTGGTGACACTATTCAAGACAAGTCTAGTTTTTATTTTTGCTTGGGGAGAGAAACTGAAACCTCATACCAAGTTAACAGTCTGTTCATGTCAACGGAGTAGAAAACACAAATAGAATTGGACAGTTTTGCTTTTTTTTTCTCTTCTCTACGCTGCACAGCGAGCGCATTTTCTGTTAGTTTGTAATTCACTTGATGAAAATATATTCTACATTGCAAAAAAAAAAAAATGTAATTCTTTGCTGTTACGTTACATTAAATGAATATTTATTTCTAATTTACTAATCAAAAGAATAAAATGAAAATTATGTCATGTCATTTATCTATTTTAATTAAATTAGAAAATAAAAGCAAATAAAATGATCAAATAGTCAGCTTGAAACAGAACTACGAATAAACCTATCTTTGTTTTTTGTCATATTAAGATATTTATGGAAAAAATATCAAATGTCATATATTTTCATTACAGAATTACACTGTAAAAAATTGATGTAAATTTACATATTCTATGAGTGTATTTTTTTAGAAAAAATGTAATATGTCAACTGTTACATAAATTTATTTTCATTTTTTTACAGTGTAGCTGCAGCGTCTTATATAAAAATATTCTCCATATAATCCAGAGCTTTGGAGGAGCCTTATATTTATTCATAATAATAACCAGTTTCCATAATAATTGCTAAGTGGAATATAGGAACTATATGCTCGAGAAACTGATCATGTAGTTTTTTAACAATTTTTACTTGTATTATCAATGGTGCGGGTCATTTAGCCCGCAGCCAAACAAGGAACCTACAGTTTATAGTGGGTTCCAAATCACTCAAACGCAGCCGCTGTTCTGTTTTTAACAAATTGTATATTGTTAATTGTTTATTCATATTTTTGTTACAAACAGTGATATTTATTTTGTATATTTAAAATAGAAATAAATTTATTTATTTAAAACAAAATAAAACTTTAAATCTTCGTTTTCAGTTGTAAATTAGGAGTATTTTTAATACTAATAGAAATATTTTCATCGTTTTCAATATATTTTACTCAGCAACAATTACCTAATTGAAAACTTTCCAACAAAATAAAAACATTTTAAAGTTGCATCATCATGTCTGACCATAAATAACCTATATATAATCTGTTATTTTTACTATAAATACACAAACAACAAATACATGGTCAACTGCAATACATAAAGACGTTAAATCATCAAAGATATCATACATTAGAGCAAATGCGTGGAACTATTAATACAGTTTATGCAATGAAATGCAGTTAGCAAAAGTTCATGGAACTCTACAGACACGATTTTTTTACTCTTACATTTCAAAGTTGAAGTAAAAAAAAATTCACTTTTATTTTTAAACTTTAGTTACATGTTATATGCATACCGTACAACTGTTATACATTAATCTAAAACTTTTGAACGTAAATATATTCAAAAAAAAAACCTGCAACATAATATATGTATGTCAGTATACACATATAATGTAACAACGTTGTCCAATTAGAATTAAATTTAATACTATAAAGTTTTTCCAGACTAAAAAAACTACATAAAATATATATTTTATGATTTTTAAATAAACAAGAGTTAAATTTTATTTTGTTCTTGAACTTTAGTTATATTAAAATAACACGGCTTTAAATTGTAGTTCTGTATTTATTAATGATCGATGTTTCGACGTACTCAACGTACGTACGTCTTCAAAAGGAAAACTGATACAAATGATATTTACTGTAACTAACAGAACATAGAAACAAGTTACTAGCATTTTATTTTCATGTTCATGTGGTATTTCAGTCAACAATTTATTTACCGGAATTTTTTTAAGCAAACTTTAATTTTAAAAAGTTAGTGTTTTACTGATTTTATTTTTTCGAATTTTCGGGAACGAATTTATACCCTTAATCTTCCCACTGAACTATGTTTAATAAAAAATCAAGAAATAAAAAGTTCTAGAAATATCATTGCATTTAAGAAACAATTATACATTTATACAAAACAAGAGTCAGAATCTAGCATTGTAATACAATATATATCATATATGTATATATATTAGATATGAGTTTAAAATTAATTAGAGAATGTAAATGAAGATTTTATTTATTTATATTTATTATCTATTTTTTCGAAATACCAATAAATTATATTCTAAAAGCTTACTATAATTCAAAACAAAGTTAGCTGAGTTGAAAACAAGAGACATTTTAACTACATACATAACAGATTGCGTAAGTGAGTTTATCCAACATAAATTAGAGTGACATTGAACCCAAATTTAATACAGAAATTATAACACACTCGTTAACTTGGTATAATAAGCTTGATTTATTTAGAGCAATATTATGAAACAAAAGGAAGAATCATTTTATAGATTTAAATACTGTTAGTAGGTTGGACTTTATTTCATTGTTTAAACAGATTATCTGATGTAATTTTTCACTAATTTACTCAATATTGCGCATAAAAATTGTTTATAAAGTCCGTTTGATACGGTTCATTATTTTGTGTAAAATAATGCAAAGAATTATGCATATAATTTTATGGATTTTTGTGCAAAAGATTCTATGTGCAGTATGTCACTTAGATATAATTTGATGCATAATTTTGCCATGGTCATTGCCATAGTTAAATTATAATGATTTTGAAATGCAATTCACTTCATATCAAAAAATGTTTTCTATTTCTTTCTATTGTATAGTCGTAGAAAAAGTATGATGTTCTATTTACTTATATAGCTTATACAGCTCACCTAAATCTCATCTTCGTGAGTCAAAATCATCATAATATACTCGTTGAACAATATACTGTTTTATTGTAATTTGTTTATTTCAATACAATTTAATATCCAAATTTTATAAACAAGATTATTTATATAAATATACAATTAAAATCGAAACTGTATAAAGTTGATTGTAATAAATAATAAATTTTACATACAAACAAGTGAAACAATAATAATTATTGCAAATACATTAAAAACTTCACAGTATTTTTAGAGTATTCTATTTACAAAACTAGTTTAAATAAAATAATAATTTATTATGTTATATTTATTCATAGTAAAAACAACTACCCGGTAAAACAATAAATAATAATAGGAGTAATAGTTTATATAACATACAAGTATAAAATTTCAATATTGTTTATTTATATTCAATTTTATATAAATTAGTAATTGATAGTTTTATAAATATAAATATTAATAGAACATAAATCTTTATTTTATACACTTTATTGTTATTATAATGCTAAAAATTTCAGTATTTGATAGCGCTGAGAAGCGAATCCAGATAATTTTAGATTTGGATACAAAATTATTCGAATATCCGGATAATTGGGTTTTTGGATATCCGGATCTCAAATTCAGATATTCGAATCTCAGTCCGAATATATGTTTTATATTTTTATATACATTTTTCACACATTATACAAATATGTAAGCATGTTTTTTTAAAATATATCATGTATATAAGTAAACTGTATTATTGAAATAAATGTGCGGGGAGGTTATAAAAGATCTATGATAAATGTTTTCATATATAATTATGATGTACGAATAAAATTGTTAAAATCAAATTAGACAAGCCTCTTTTATCATTTGTAATTATAAAATACTTTAATTTCATTAATTAGAAATTAGAACGCAGACAGCCATTTAGAGCAATTAATGTATAGAATACCTCTAAGTCCATTAATCTTAAGCAAGATCATTTAAGACAAGATCTTTTATTATATCGTTGCATGTTTCCGATGTTCCATCAAATCTTACAATACGTATAACAAATGTTAGCATGAAAAGGAATATCAATTTCTTCTGTAATTATCTACTTTAATAATTATTATTTTTTCAAGTACACGCACTCACACAAAACAAAAGACTTTTCTGTATCATAAATACCGGACAAGGAAAACAGGTACACAAATAGAAAACAATATTCTCGTAAGGAAAATGAGAAATGTTAAAACAGCCTACTGCGTGTTACGAATTGTAATCCAGTTGATTCGCATTTCTATTAATCGAGAAACAACTCCAGTGTGCCATTTATGAAACATTTAATGAGCACTTGTTTCTTTATCATTTGTCATTAATATTATTGAGAGAAGAATGAAGGATATGTTGCGTGTTCTATCCTTACCTTATCCTATCCTAATATGGCTTCAATTTAATTATTTTCTACTCTGTTATTAATTTCGTGTACTGATAGAGTTTTCTTTTTTTCTTTAATATGGTGTTATATGACTTTTAATAATTAAATATTAATTTATGCTATTTTCTGTAATTTGTTCATATTTCAAATGTGATAATAACGAGTTGATAAAATTATTTATATTCGAATTTTTATTTCAGAATCTTAATGAAATTTCTTTTATTGCGTTGCAGAATTTATAACTATCGTATATATTTTTATTGGAGAGAAAAACAAGCAGCAATTAATTTTTACTATAATTATTATTTGCTTGAAGAAAAATTTAAAAAGAAAATTATATATTTATAATTTTTAATATAAAATTATAAATAATTGAAGATATAAATTCAGGAGCAAAGTACATCAGAGGACAAAATCTCATCGCAGCAATGTCTTTATCCAAAAGTTATAAATGATTAACAACTAACCCTTTCATCTTTTAATTTTTGTCAAGTGCAATTTTAGATATGGGTTTCTTGTTCGATGAGATTTTTGTCCATTAGAATCTAACCCGACAATGTATAAATGTATACCATTTTATTATTTTATTCTATATTATATCGTTTTATAAGTTTTTTTAATAAAGTCGCATTTTACAAACAATTTTTTGTACTTTTTTTCTACATATTAAAGCCACTTTAGACGGTAATAATTTATTAATAATTTATGAATAACTGAAATAAATCATGAATAAATGTTTGGGACGGATTTATTTTCCCTAAATAGTTGGGATAGATTTGTGAAGACATGCGTATTCGTGTCATCTATCAGTGCTACCAACTGACAGCAACTGCTGGCTGGCAGTGTAATGCAATGGCAGCTATTTACTGGCAGTTGGTAGCAGTGGTAGATGACATAAATGTGCATGTCCTTACAAATCTGTCAAAAATATTTAGTTAATATAAATCAATCACAAATATTTATTCATAAATTATTAGATAGATATTTTACTTGCTTATTTTATACAGTATTTTGTGAAACAAGTATTAAACTAATTTAAGTATGACTAAAGCAAATAATGTACGTAATAATGGATATAGATAAATTTAATTGTGAGGGAAATTATTGGGGAAACATTATTCAGTTTCTATATAATACTGTTCTCGTATCTTTGAATTTTAGACTAAATGGGAACAATATGTTATACAGAATATATTATTGTACAATTAGCGAATTTGTAATTCATTAGGCGTAAATAAACATATACATAACTGAACACAAGTCTTACATTAAACATACGTTTATCTACATTGCATTTATTTCTATTTATAATACCGACAAATAAATTATAAGTGTAACTTATTCATGGATAAAATTTTTAAGTAAAAATTAGAAATCGAATATAAATGTAATATCTGCATACAATTGTTCAATTTGAGCATTTATTTGATAATTATCAACCATGTTTTGATTTCAATTTATTTAAATGTGCTATTTTTATTTATAGATTGATTAAGACTAAACTTTCAACCTTAAAAAGGTATAGAAGTAAATTTTAAACGAACAGCATTTATCGCGCAATTTGCAGAATATAGGTATTACAAAAATATAAACAATGAAAATATTATTAAATTGTCAAATTACGTAATACGTCAATTACATGTATGCAGCAACAAAAAACAAACTGACAACTACCATCACAATTTTACAAATAAAAATGATAAAGCGACAGAGAAAGAGAAAGAGAGAATAAGCTCCATCGACCGGAAACACATTATAAAATCTATTCCAATTCGTTAAATCTAAAAACCAGTAACTTTAAACTTGGTAACATATATAACCTAGCTGAGATTGTATCTTCCAACGCAGCAGACATTTATATGTCACAAAAGTCACTATACTGCGTTTGCCCTGTGCTGTAGTCGTGCACACACATACACATATATTTCATGGATGATGTATGTCATGCGACGCGAAATGACAACGCAATCACCAAGTGCAATAACGCTCCATTTGAACGTTACAAGGGCAGCCCCACTACTTAGTTGAATTTAAAAATCTATGTACTTCACACAGGTTCTATGTTATTTTTAAGAATTACGGATATTACTGCATAATAAGATACCAAATAGTAGGGCTCGTTTACATAATAAATACCTGAACTCAAATGGACAAAAAAAAATCGTTATATGGGCAACAATAATAATTATGCTATTAAAAATTTGATAAATTTATAACAAAAGCATAATTTTATTGACAACAAATTATTGTTGTCAATAAAACTATTGGCTGATGCCCGAGTAGTTGTTTTATTCTTATATTTATTAAAATATAAGAATAAAACAACTACTCGGGCATCAGCCAATAGTTTTATTTTATTTTTGTGTAGTGTAATGGTACAATTGTCATAAATGGTGTCGTGCCAGTTGCGTACGTGCCAGTTGCGTACAGTCATTAAATAGTGCCATTTGCGTACAAATAAGGTACAAACCCAGGTAGTGAAGCTAGTTAGGTCGAGTGCCAGATGCGTACTGTGTTATATAATATTTATAATACGCTATAATATCATCGCACATAATTTTTACAAATAAACAAGTCAGTATTTAATGGCACTTACTGGCACTTACGCAACTGGCACTATTTCGTCATAAATATTGTTCCTGATGATGGCCTCAGTGAGGTCGAAATATTGAACCATATTTTAATAAAATAAAATAAAACTATTGACTGATGCCCGAGTAGTTGTTTTATTCTTATTACCAATTTATAGTCGAGAAAATACATATTATATTTATAATAATAAATATGGCAGCAGAATTTCAAATCGATGATTCTTGTTAACTTAAAATTGATTTTGAGTTAAAGTATGTATTATGTAATCAACCCTAAATATTATATTTCCTATTATTTAGTAGTAATGCCTCTTAAATCTTTTTATAAATTATGATAAATTAATAAAATAAAGCTAAGTTTATATGGAACGGCACGGAAAAGACGGTTTATCCGAAGTTTTAATTTTAAAAATATATTTCAGATATTAAATCGTTAGGTAAGATTAATAAATTTTTCAAAATAGATTTTTATCCTCTTTAGAGAAATGAGCGAAAAGCAATGAGTGGCAATTACAATTATACTATAGCATATTTTTAAAGAAAAATGTCGACCATTAAGAGTTAAAAAGTTGAAAAATTATTATTGCGCGTTCGTATAAACATGTACCTAATTTGCAAATAGACATGGAAGCTACTATTCTTGTAATTTTATACTATTTTATTCTACAAGACAAACATATAAATATCAACTGGTTCAGATAAATTTGAATTGTACTCTGTAACACTATGAATAAGTCTGTACACAAACACAATGATAGCGGTTAGTGGAAATACAGCGTCCTGCCATCAAACTTGACAATGCTATGATGGAATCATGATGTTAGGTTATGCTTGTGCTTGATTGGTTGAGGTTAGGTTATAACCTATATACGGTTATCGAAAGATTTGTGCTTCTGTTCAATTCTGTTTCCATACACAGCCATAATGGAATCAGGTCACAAAGATATAATGAAATTATGTTGTAAATCAGTCAAATGTGAGCGTAGAAAACTTCTATGATTCGTCAATGTAAAATGGAAAAATATAGTTTATTGTGAAACCTTTATTTTGTTTGAGATATTTGTTTCAAAAACTTGATACTAATTTATATAATGATTACTTCAAAGTTTGATTATGTTTAAATTTAGGCTTCTGTAAATTTTATGAATTTATAATAAATTTATAAAGTTGCTAATAATTATACCACAAACAAATATTAATATATTAATAATTACATTATTCTAATCAACATTTTATAAATGTAATAATATAAAAATATATTTCACTTTTAACTAATATTTTCCATCAGATCAACCACATTTCAAATTTATTTTTGTAGCATACAATAAAAATTTCATAACAAAAAATTTACCGCCCGTAAAATATTTTTTGTTACCTTTAAGGCATTTTAAAAGCCTAAAAGAATTTTAATCCCCTACTAAATTTTCTGGGTTCTAAAATTAGGTTAGTAGAAAAACACTTTAAGAATCTTAGCAGTGCATTTACCACTACAAACATTTTCTCTCGCATGTTAAATGGAAATTTTAGAACATAAATTTTGTTAGAATAATCGGATTTACAACAAATACGAATAGAAAATAGTGTATTTTGACGACAGGTGTATCATTGTATTGCATACCGTAGATATAGTATAATGTTTAAGTTATGAAGCTTAAATCTATGTTGTATCCACCTGTTTCTCATCATATTGCGATCATAGTTGGCTAAGTTCGTTGTGTATATATACGTAATTTTGTGCATTTGTTCACTTGGCAACAATGCGAAGAAACTGTCGCAATTTCTTTTACAATTTTTTGTATGTGTACATACAATATAGAGATGATGTGTTTGAGTATGACAAAAAACAAAAACAAAGAAGCAGCGCTTTTTTAATTTTAACACAAAATGTTGATGGTTTAATGTTCGTACTAATGACATTTTTTTTGTTGTTGCTCTTTTTACGGTTGTAAAGTTTCAAGAAATCTAAGAAAAATTAATTTTTCTACTCTTACAACATAATGTGTATTCACTTAACTCATACTGTACATAACTTTAAACCGTGAGATATGAAATCATAACTTCAAACTCGTAAAATTGGGCGTATTCAACACCTCACAGCGATCGTCAGCGATGTTTTGTAGCTATGTTGTTTGACCTGAATGGTGGTACACTATTATTACGGTTAACTTGAACAATATGTTATTACACTTTTATTTATTTTATAATTTACACAAATCTTTGCATGTATATGTGGAAATAAAATTATCTGCATATAACATCAGCTATATATTTGAAAATTATTCATCGAACACACGTCAAATATTCCGCGTGAAATAAATTCAATTTTGAAATTCCACAATCTGTTCCGAATAAATTACCATGTGTCAAAAATGTCTATATCTGACAACATTATGTCACAGATATATTCTCGGATGACTGAAAATATCCTACAAAAGAACTGGAAAATTTTTAGAAAAGGAAGTAAAAAAATCTTAGTTTCTATAAGAACCAAGCATTCTAGAAAAATATGCAAATCTTCTTGTTCAACGCACTCGGCAAAAAAAAAGTATATATATATATATATATATATATATATATATATATATATATATAAAACCGATAACAAAAACAGGAATGTACCACAATAAATACGACACTATGTTACTTTTCAAAACACAATATTAAATCTCAAAATTCCATTGTCAAGATATCTGAAACATAATCTAAAATAAGTCAAAATTGATTTAAACAATTATTGCAAAAAGTAAAGCATTTATATTTTAGAGTTAAACATTTTATTTCTCAATAAATTTTAATATAAAATTAAATTCTTATACAAAAATTTAAATTAAAAAAATATATTTAGATTTAATGTTAAATAATTTTGTTTTTGTAAACTTATAATCCATACGAATATTAAAAAATGTATATACTAAATATATATATATATTATATATAAGTATATATATATATATATATATAGTTTTGATGTGCATGTCTTTTATAAATTTGTATATTGATCGTATTATAATAATACAAAAATATTTTCCTTATTTATGTCAAAAAATTCTTTGATAAATGATATCAGATGAAAACTGGCTCAATATTTACTATATAAATTGAACGCAAAATAGTAATTAACCTGTTGACTTAACCGCACAAAGTTTAGTAATGTTTTACATAATACAACCTTGTAAATGCAATGAAATAATTTTTTTTTTGTCAGTCAATAGCTGAATAGTTTAAATTGTTGATTTTGCACTCTATTCAGTTAAAATGTAAATAATATAAAATCTAAACAAAGTTTTGAACATGTACCTTTAAAATATTTTAGTTTAGACATTTCATTTAAAATTTTGTCATGTAATTCGGATTGAATATTAATTTAATTTTTTCTGCATACGTTTCTATATTATAATAAATTATAAATATCTACATATATACATATAATTGACATGATTAAAATCTGTCTTCTGATAGATGATAGTAATAACTTGAAATGTCATAAATTAAAAAAAAAGATTACATAATAAATACTAAATAACAATGTAAACAAAGTAATTATGTTAATCTAGTATGTAAGTATTTATTTGATCAAGAATTTAAAATATTTAAACATATCTTTACCGTCCTATTACTATGGTTAACAACATCTTCAAAATAATTTAAGAAAACATCACACACCCATACGACTATAATCAAAAAAATAAAAGTTATTGCAGGTTAAAAACTTTGTCAGATTAAAACTAATACGTTGTATCATACTTTTCTGAAAAACTACTAAAATGAAGATATATAGCTGTATCATAGTTCGGAAAGTTTTATATCTCGAAAAAGTTACTTCTAATTTAAGAGGTTGATCGTTTTGCACGGCACACTGAGATGTGAAAGCTGTACTTTCTGAAAGTTTATAGCCACTGGCGATAAATATTTCTGAAAACTAGAATTTACTGCTGTACTGAAAAGATTATGAATTGTAAACTAGAAGAGTATTTTCTCTGTCATATTTAAAACGATTTGTTTTATTAATTTACTGACTAGAACTGAAAACAATCGTAATAGCTGTAATACTGAAATTACATAGAGTAAATGCTGGTTGCAAGGTTTTGGGTGTTTTTGCTAGAAACGTAAATGTATGTATCCAGATAAGCACGTTTGCGTGTATATGCTGTTTTGGTGTCTACGAAGATATATGGTTGTGAGTGTTGGACTTGGTTGCAGAAGCATAAAAGGAAAATGAGATTTTTGCATGAGATATGTAGTGTAACTATTTCTAGTTTGCAATTTATTTATCTGCCCTTGTTTGTTAATTTTTCTGCAGTTTTCGATTGATTATCTAAACTATTTGAAATAACATTTGGATTTCTACTAATTTATATATAGATAAAACTAATTTTATTGAGAAATAATTTGAATTAAATTTTAATTTTTTCTGTGTAGCTAAAAAGATCATGTACCTTTTTTTTCTAATTAGACTAGAACTAGAAGTATAACAACTGTAACATTAAAACTGGTAACAGGTAACATTTAGAATTAATAATTGCACCGAAAAAGTTTCAAATGTTATTTGTTGTATGAAAATTTCTAAAATGTACTAAAAACTTTGCCAAAGACAAAAAAGCAACAAGTACATACTTAAAATTTCATAATTTTTCTAAGGAAGTTTATGCAAGCGTAGCTTTTGTTTTAATTAAATTATTATTTGTTATGTAAGAATGTTTCATGCTTAACGGAAATGTTATTTTAAACTTGAAAATTTTGCATTTAACTGACTTTAATTCTTTTGCATTTCCATTTAATTATAGTAAATTAATTTAAGTACACAACAATGCAATCAAATCACACTTGGTATCTTATTTAGAAATATGAAATTAAAGATTTCTTTAGTAACTTTTAATTATTTACGTGCATTTTGACACGATTCAGGAAATTACAATTTCTTATCTGTTTGGTTTGAATATTTCATATGAATTTCATAAAAAAATAATGTTTTCTGCGAATTTGAACAAATTAATTTCTTCTGAATTAATTTTTTTAAAGTAAAATTTTGCTCAACCTTTTTATTTTCTACTATTAAATAATATATTTATTATATATAGATGCGTTTCCCGATATAACGTTATTCATTAATCACATCAGTGAGTTTTTGAATTATTACTCAACACCTTTTGACCAATCAATACTACTCAACAGTAGTAATTCTTAATCTCAAAACTGTATTTGAAATATAGTGAATATAGAATATAGATAAACCATGGTAATAAGGTCTATACAATTGAATGCGTGTCAATTTGCATGCATATATCCACGTTAGTATGTAGAGCCTCTAATATACTATTTATTATGTATTTATAAATATTTACGTAATATTTTTTAATTTTTTCTAAATACATAAATACATATGTTAAAGTATTATAAATATTTTGGCTATAAGCCATTTACGTTTTTGACAATTTCGTTTTTATATTTTATTTACCTAAACAATTTTGAAATTATATTTTAAAAGTTCAACATTTCTTAATCAAAATACAATATTATTTTTGTTTGTACAGATTACGTAAAAATTTTAATTAGCATGTATTTTGAAATTTATAAATAGTTTTTAAGCCAGAATTAAAAGCCTATAATGAATTAGTCACAGTAGTTTTAAGAGAAGTAAAAATCTTTTGAATATTTGTTGATATATTTACTTCAATACAATGCTTTATTCATAAATTTTACGTCTCTATTTGATGCCAAATGAAATAAAAATTTGGCATTATATAAACAATGTAAACTTAGTTTTTAATATGTCATAACCGTCATCATTCAAAAATATTTCATATTTTCTTTTTCATTTTTAAAAAACTTTTTTATATAAGATTTTTTTACATTCAGGCCAAGATTGTGGCGTAAATTCTTTATTTTCGCTAAAAATACAAAACAGTCATGCGAATTTCGCTCCATTCATAATAGCTCTCTTACACAAAAACCCTGTCGAATAATATTAGAATAAACTTGATACTTCTTTAAAATATAAAAAGTAAAATTATTTTCAATTACACCTCATATTATGCATATTAATATTCTTTAGTCATTATTTATAGAATGTAATTATTTTTTTTAACAAATTTATTTAAATACAGTAAAAATTATGTCGTTTAGTATAAAATATTTCTTATATTTTTAGATACATCAAATGTTTTATATTTATCTAAAATTCTAAATTAAATACAATTTATATTAACCAACAATTATAGACCAAAAAATAATATATTAAATTTATTTTCAAAATAATTCACGTTTTTAATTGTATTATTTTAAATGTACGACATTTCACGAACAATTTGTTGAAAGCAAATACAAAAGTAAATACGACAAATTAAAAACGAATGGCTTATGTCCAACAATTACTTACGCGTACATAAAGATATTTTTTGAATGAATTTCTGCCAAGTCAAAAAATTAGGTCAACATATTACAGAGAATATTTTAATTATAGCTAAAGTGTGTTTACAACCTGATTAACAAAACAATCTGTGAGCTTCAACATCGAAATTGCAAATCAAATTTCTTATCAGATCTTATTTCGTGCATGTATTTAAAATTGATAGATCTTTAAATTAACTCTGAATTCTTGCCATATCGGACAAGTACATCAAATTAAAATGTTTCTAATTTTCGCTGAAATTTCAAAGATAAAAATATTTATTTCCTGTTAAATACTTATATAAATTTTCTATATTTTAATTTAAAAAATGTAATTGACTGTCATATATTTTTAATTAATTTTAATAATTGTAAATGTTGCTCTTGAAAATTGAAGTGCAACTAAAAATAATAAAAAATTGACAATATTATATTAAGAAAAATATTATTTAATAGCCAACTAATGCAATGTTAACAAACTCGATTTGTTAAAAGACATCAAATATTAATTTTTTGGCTGCAATAAAACCAACCATAACAGATAAAATTAAAAAAAAAACTAATGCCCGTATTCTCATCTTACTTTTAAAAGTAATTTTTGTCAAAAATACTTTTGATGTTTAATTAAAATTTCTTATTAAGCAATTTTGATAAGTTTATTTGAATTTATTGAATATTATTGAAATCACAAATAAAAATACTACTCATATTTGATAAGAGGTAGTAAGTAGTAAAAATATTTTAATTCAAAACTAGAACCAGACACTAATTTCATGATAAGTTGGGTGGTCTGAATGAGTCTTTACTCAATTCTTTTAACCAATCGAAATTTTGTAAGTTCATTATTCAATAATTACTAATGTCAAGAATAATAAATCCATGCAGTAAATGCCCTCTGGCAAATCAAAAACATAATAAAATATTAAAATAAAAATTATTTATTTTTAGTACATGTATTAGTAAAGATGAGCTGACGTTAGTAACTTTTTAATTTATTTGGCAAAGAGAATAAATGCGTTTTGATCTTGTCAAATACTTAATGCAGTTATTATTTCTAATTTTCATGTGCATATAATTCAAAGACATATTGTGAAAAGCTTCGTACACAATGTTTTCAAATGTGTGTTAATTTGTAAGCATAATTAAGTTTTAAATTCAACTGTTGTACTAGTAGTAAATGTATGATATTTTTTCCTTATTTGGGTAACAACAGCGGTGGTTGCTAAATTTATTTTGTAATTAAACATGCAAAGCCATGTTTGTAAGCAGCCTTGTAAATTAAGCTTTATTATCCAGAAAAAAATACTGTTTTCTTTTTGATAACTAAAAAATTGATGTTGAAAATTTTTTTAAAAATAATTTAAAAAATTTATATTTATTTTAATTTTGTATATCACTTTGATAATTAATTTCTAAAGCTCATTTATCAAATTATATCTTTTTAAGCTGATTTAAAATTTAATAAATTTTGTTGAAAAAGACTTCAATTTTATTTAATTAATTTTAATGTCATTATAAAATAATTATCATTACTATAATAAAATAATGTATTTATTAAAATCGGATTACAAAAATATAAATGCTTTGATTATAATCATTTTGGATTGTCGTTTTATTTTAATGAGTTATAAAAGATTTTTTACCTTGTTATCATATAATATATTTATTGATAAAAGTTAATAATTCAACAAAAATTTATGAAACAATTTTTAACTATTTCAATTAGACAATCTGCATTTTATGAACTTCTCCTTTAATTAAACAATAAGATTTCATTTTCTCTTTTAATTTCAACTTTAGATGGCATCTCTAAGATTGTCGTTGATTGAAGAAAGTAAAGACAAAAGAACAAACTGTTAATTAAGAAAATTCGCGTTCAATATCAATTAACAATGTTAAATAAATTTAGGTTATTTACAGGTACCTTATAACACAATTAATAAATGCTAATAAATGAATTCATTGATTTGGCGTGTTCGATTGTGTTCTAGAAACGATTTATGTTCAATAATTATATGGTCCATTTATATTTGGCACAATAAAACGATTTTTGATTTTAGAAATAATGAATACAAACATTATAAGTAAACGAAAATATACTGTCTGTAAATCTAGATATTAAGCCCACTTTAGACAGTCATAATTTGTTAATAAATATTTAATAATGCTATGTTCACACGATGCGTTGTTAAGTACGGAAAAGGCTATTTGTCTCCGTCATACGCACGTTCTTTAGTGATTACATTTTTTTTTTCGTGCGTAAAAACAAATCGTGTGAACATGGGTGGCATTAATAAATATTTGTTAAGAATTTATGATCGCCTAAAGCGGAGTTTCGATAATTTAATACTACATATTTAAAAAAAATCATTAGTTAAAAACCACTGTTTTAATTTATTTCTAACAAAATTTTTATAGTAACAATGCGAAAATATTGCTTGTAGATACATTGCTTACTTTAAATATATTATTGTCATACATTTTTATAAACCATATAGATTCCCACAGAATATTTATATAGAACACCCTTGCATCTACTGTTTACGGCTGCGTCAATGTTTGGTATTTTGTTCCGTTCACAGTTACATGTTATGTAAATGACAAACTGCTGCATCATTTATGACGGCGTTTTGTAGTAAAACGCAAGAGAGTCAATCGAACAAACCTAATGTAAACAATCATTGCATCTAGAGTTATCAACCCTTCCGGAATGACCGGAAAACTCCTACAACTATTCTTTCCAGAATAATTTAACAGACTATAAACATTCTTATAATAAGCTTAGCAAATTTTATAAATATTTGTATTGTATTAATATTTTTTTTTTATTTAGTCATATATTTTTTATCATAAAACTAATGTTTATTTATTCATATATGAATGTTTTAAAGTAAAACAAAAATTATTTAATTTAATTATAAGAAAAAGATAAACTGGAATTAAGACTTAACAAGTTTAATTTGCAATTAACTTAATTCTTACAATTAAAATTGTTACTGTATTTTACAAATAGATTCTTTATGCGGAATAAATTTATTTACAAACATGTTCGAAAATGTGATAATATTGATTTTCGGAAAATTTGTCGGCCTAGAGATTCACGTAGATTGGAATGTACAGAAAACGGTACTTCAGCAAATTGAATTCAAATCGAATAGTTCAAGTGAATTTACTTGTATAAAACGTACAAAATCCAACAAAAAAATTTAAATAAATTATAAATCTTCTCAAAATTTATTTATTAAAATAAAGTAAATGTTATACATCTACGCAAGTGTATAGAGCCTCTAATACCGAAAAATGAATAACATGTTTTAATACTTAATATTTGAAAAATAAATGAATAATTATCACTATATGGAATATACCTTACGTTTTAATATACAATCTTTACACATGGCAAATCAGAAAAATAATCTAGAAATAGATAAAAAAATGCATAATTCTCTCGAGAATCGACATGTTAAAGTTCGAGATAGTTAAATTTTCTCTTATTTTTACAAAAACTTAACTACTGCACATTTTAACGCGTTGTTTCTTAAAAGAAATCACATCGTATCATACGAGCTTTACGTTTTTTTTATTATTATTATTATTACAGACTAGATAGAACTATTGTATTCTAAACAAATTGTATTATCTCTGTATTTTCACATAAACTGTAGTTTTAAATAGTAATTTTCAGTCCTAATAAACTACGAAAAACTAATAATTTCCGAAAACTTTTCAACGCACGTGTACAATTGTTGTACACCTTTATTACGAATTTATATTTTCGCACTGGCATTTTCACTAGTCAATAACAGTCAGCCAACCTTGATCTCAATGTATATTGAGCAATTAACATTAATAAAAAAACACAAATGAAATTTATTTTCGGATCTTGCGACTTAGCGCAAAATTTACTACTTAAAAAAAAAACGAAATTCAAATAAATTCATTTAAAACACATATAATAAATATAAAATCAATTAAATTAATAATATCAAAAAATATTTAATACCTTGATTGATCAGGTATTTATTTTGAATTATTTCCGTTAATTTTGTTTAATATTGATCATCCGGTTGAGTATTTGTGTAACCTTAGATCAGTTAACTTTATCTGTAGCTGTTGATTATGAAAGCTGTGCCTTCAAAATACGTATATAGCTTTTTTAATATTATTGTTTGTGGTTTAAAGGAAATTATTTTAATTTTTTAACAAATTTAATGTGAATTTTAAAAATGTATGACTGAAATCGGAATAGTTGTTTTACAATTATACAATTAATAAAATATATTTGATTGGCATAAAATTAAAGTAATGACTTCACTAAATTTAAAAATAAATTGCCTAGTTATTATAGTTAAATATATCAGGATCATATTCAAATGAAATTGATAATTCCCAATGGAAATTACTCAAATTACAAATTATGTCACTGATATTTAGAGTATAAACGTAGAACCATAAAGGCCTGTCAATAAATTGTCAATTATTAATAGCATTGATTATGTATTTGTCAATCAACTAGTACGAAATTGAGAAATAATTATAATTATAAAATAAATATCCATTTTAATTATATGTATATTACTGTCCTCATTTAACACATTTCAATGAATTAGTTTAAAAAAAGATAACATCAATCCGTGTGACGGCATAGATTTAAATAAAAGTTGGCTTTCTTTAATTTTTTCTTTATTTTTTAATTGTTTACAAATTTTTAAATCCAGTTACTTTGTCACCTAGTAAATTATTTCTATGTTTTGCTTGTTTATTATTTATGTAATTTTTATTATTTTTCCTGATCAAAATATACGTATTGTATATAAATATGTACAGAATTTAATCCTAAACCTTTTTTATTTTAATTAAATTACGTATAATTTTCCATTAATACCTCCTTTCAAAAATGAAATTTCAGCAAAATTCGAATACCTCTTCAATGATTATCGCTGACACATCATTTAAACTTTGAACAATAAAATATTATTACACTTCACTTCGTAAAATTTTATTGAAAATAACTCGAAAATAAACTCAAAGTTTCGAATCAAACGTCATAGAAAATATAGAATATTCCCCCAAAGTCCGAAACTATATTGAATCCATTGAATCAAACTATATTTGAGAAAACATTTGAAGCGTGAAAGGTGTTCGCTGTCAAAGAACTAGCCAATCAAATTCTAGACGTCACCAGCTGTGAAAATAGTAAGCATACTGAATCGCTAAAATAGCACGTACAGATGTACTGTACAACTATTTCGCTCGTCTTTATAGTTATAGAAATACCTTCACCTTCAAAAATATCGAAATAACAAAAACAGTTTTCGGATAATTATATAATCTGTTTATAAATTCGAAAGAGAAGCGATATCTAATTTTGTTTTTTGTTTCCAATAGAAAACATTCGAACAGTCAAAGACATTCGGTACCTAACTAAAAATAGTGAATTGAAATATCTTAGTCAGCAATATAAACTTATACATATTAAACAGGTAGAAATGCTTATTTGCTAATTCTCTGCACTTGCTGCTGTAATGACTGTATTATAATCTAAATATGTGCTCTTATACATGTTAAATATTTGTTATATATTTATTTTATGTAGCATTAATGACAATGCAAAAAAATGCTAACAAAACAAATAATAAAATAATAAAAATATATAAATATATTTTAAGCCATATTTGTATAAAAATAATAAACTGATATATAGAGTGTCCCACGACGAGCTGTACTCTAAAAACTATATAATATTATGTTACGAAATTTGGTATATAACTATATTCCGATATGTTCAGTTGAAGTAAAATATTAGCAATAAGTTGCCACTTCCGATTTAACCAAAAGACCCCTAACATCCTAATTTTAAATGGAATACTCCATTTTTTATTTTATAATTGAATTTAGGACATATTAATAATATTTTACTTTAATTTAACTAGTAATAACGTATCCAAATTATATATTTTTTGATTCTATTAAAAATCTATCAACTTTCAACATAAGACATGTTACATAAACTGACACTATTTTTTAACGTAAAATTTATTAAAATTGTAAAACTGGGGGGTTTCCATTTAAAAAAATATGAGATTTTCATGTTTTTTTTTAGTTTTAATTTATTTCAGTTTTAATTTATTTTTTATGAAAAGGTAACCCAAAGCTTCCTTAATACGACCCCGATTTACAAATTGCAAATATTTAATTGCATTCTTAAGATACGGACCCTGAAAAATGTTGCCGATTTCAAGCAAAAAATCAAAATAGTTAAAATACGTCAAAAACAGTTAAATGTTATTAATGTATCATATGCAAGATTTATAGTCCTAAATTCAATAATAAAATAAAAAAAAAGGATTTTCGATTTAAATTTAGGAAGTTATATATTGTTTTTTTTTTTGCAATATGTAGATAAGTACATTTAAGAATGACAGTTGATTAGATTCAGCAACTTCCCGTGGGACACTTTCTAGTACATTATCTCAATTTAAAAGACATTTTCCAATATTTCTGCTACAAGTTTGTTTCACATTTTTCTGCTTACATATAAATAGCAAAAATAAACAACAAATACTTGTTTTTATTTCCTTTAAAATCCGATATAAATTTACTTGAAGTTAAATTTATTTCAACGTAGATATCATTACATTTAAATTATTATTCCGCCCTCTCTATATAATTTGTAGGCAACAAAGGAAAATAAATTCTCCAACGACACAAACAAATACTACACAAATTGGAATTGAATTTCATTGATTCGTATTACAAATTGCATTTAAGCAAATACATTTTATATCGCTAAACAAAAGAGTACGATTACGTAATTTTAAAATCTAATTATATGTTTGTATCGCATCATTATCTTATGAACAACAAATCTTTGTATGCGAGTGGAACACTATACTTTTTCTACGACTATACAAAAAAAATATTATATATATATATATATATATATATATATATATATATATATATATATATATAAATAGTAGTGTAACCAAGCACACATTCACATATTGTATTAAATCATACTCCTATATTATTTTCTATTTTTAATTTTATTTTAAAACTAAAAACAAGAACGTATTTAAATGCGAATAAGCTGGCTAATATCCATAAAAAAACGGCTTAATCACTCGATTACGAGACCATTCGGATTCATATATAAACGAAGGTGCATGCAGTGCGTGTTCGAGGTTTTCTTATCATGG
Organism: Clivina fossor; assembly: GCA_963966155.1. Taxonomy (NCBI): domain Eukaryota; kingdom Metazoa; phylum Arthropoda; class Insecta; order Coleoptera; family Carabidae; genus Clivina; species Clivina fossor. The sequence goes on from OZ014558.1 coordinate 5,079,983, forward strand.
CAAATTTTGCATTAATTTGTAATATTGTTACTACTATATATTACTGACGTTGCTATTTTCCACCAGAAGGTTATCCATACTTGTAATCTCACTTAGCAATGAGTAATTGCAATGTATGGCCTAGATTTGAAAGAATAAAAATTGTGTCAAACATTTAACTATTTTCTTAGCATCGTACTACTATTATTTTCTTAATTATTATAAGAAGATGTAAAGGATTGAATGTAAATGGATTAAAAATACAAACACTTTGTATTTTTTCAATTATTTAGACTTCTTGTCCGCTGTATCTTAAGCCGTCCTAAGCTACATATATTATAATTTATATGTACGAGTATTAACAATTTACAATATATAAATTTAAATGTTTTTAAAACAGATACATAACAAATATTTGTGTGTCTCATGTACTTACATAAATTAAGAATAAATTTTAAAATGTATTATTTGTTAAGTTATTAAAAATATATCACATATTGTATAACATAAGAAAATTACATTTTATATTAAAACGATAAATATTAAATTAATAAAAAGCAAGATTATCATAGATTTGAGTTTCTAAAATAAATTATAATATATGTAGCTGGAGATGGCTTACAATACAGCGGCCGAAACATAGAAATAAAACATTTAAATAAAAAATTGACTTAAAACAAGAATTTATAATAAATTGTTTATGAATAAATTTGTCCATGCTTTGCAGAACAAATATTTTGCAATGATTATTTTTTTTTAAATATCGGATTATACATTAGAAGCTAGAAATTAGATAATAAATAAAGATAATAAAAAAAATATTCTTTTTATTAATATATGATTAGAAGATACTCAAAACAACTTAAAAGTATTTAATAAAAATAAATGATAAATAAATTTTTATCAATTATTATTGTATCGGTAAAGTGCTTTTATTTTCTTATCAAACTCTTACAATAAATATGATTAAAAATAATATATGTAAATATAACATATCTTTAACAATTTATTATAAAAACTTAATTTGAAAAAAATCACTATAAATTTAAGTAAAAATAGTTTATCTTAATTTCAAATAATTTCATTTATATTCCGTGATTGACACGCATTATATTATTACTTATCATGATAAAATAGCATGATTTACACATATATATTCAAATTTAAATTTCAGACTACATAGATTTTGATATAGACTAATTCTAAACAAATTTCCAAGATTTTATATAACATAGCATATAAAATATTTGTAGTCGTTAGAAGTGGTGCAGTGAAATAAAAACTCACAATATAAACACAGATTTGTGAGAAATATAAACTAATTTGATATTAAAAATGCATTAAACTTGTATATTTTATAAATTAAATATACATTACATTATCTAATAATTAAGTAATTGATTGGAATTAAAAATAATTCAAATATTAAATTAAATATATTATTATTTTCAATTATCAATATTACTCCTATAATTTAAATGAAATCAAATTACCAAAGTCCTTACTGTAATATACACTATATTTCTTATTAATTAAATAATTTTACTTCTGACAAATTAATTTACAACACTTTCTTTATAAAGTATTTAGAAAAAATCGTACATAATGTCTTATACTGATAAAAATAGTTTTACGTAAAAACTATTAAAACATTTGCAATAAAAACACAAAGAAAGTGACAAAAATTATTATTTATTCACACGCGATAAATACTTTACGAAAATAAATCTTTCCGTTTTGAATATCATCCAAAAATATATCTTTTACACAAACAAAAATATAATATATTTCCAAGAATTTATTTTATACAATAAAATACGTATTTAAAAGTATCGTCAGAATAAATAGTGTCTCGCTATATCTTATAGGATGAATAAAAATAGATCAAAAAGTTGAACATCTCTATGATTACATGAATTGGTTACGGCAATGGAGAAGAGAATCAGCTGATTTTCCGACAAGGTCAAGCGGCTTCTGGCGCCTCTAGCGTTCATTCAACGAACGACCAAAAATAATTTACAGAACTGGGCTTTTTTTTACTTTCATTGGTGTCAAGTGTAACGGCATTTTTTATTACAAATAACTTTTTTTTTACTTTAAAATATATTGGAATATTTTTATGCGGTGACTTGTTTTCAGAAATTCGAAAAAAATGTTTTCTGTGTGTTTTTGAACTTGAACTTTTCGTGGTTTACCTTCATTGCCTCAGATTTTCGGGTGTATTTTATGAGAAAACTTTTAAAAAGTTTGGTACTGGTATGAGAATTTTAAATAGTGTCATTCAATACATTTTTATCTTGGTACCGAAAAGTTAATTACGTAATGTATAAAGTTTGTGATAAAAAAAGTATTGAAGTTTTATTGTTCATATATTATTGAAATATAAGTAATTTTTATAATATTTATGTTGCAAATTATAAACATACAGAATTTGTTATATTTAAATAAAAAATTACAATTAACTTCACAACAGATGTTATTGGAGTAAATGTTTAACAAAATATATTTATGTTACTCGTAAGTTGTAAGTTTTTCCACAATAATATTTTTTGATAAACTTTATAAACAATTAAAGTTTTATATTTAAATATTTATGTAACGTGAAGTGTGCATGGATATTGTGTTTTATTTGCGAACTCAACTTCAAACTTCAGTTGAAACCCACGAAAACTGTTATCTAATTAGTTTATTTAATTGTATTAGTAATAATAAAAACTATCAAATAGTATTATATTGATTTTGTCATTGAAAATATGTCTCACAACGTAATAGAAATATAGAAATAACAAATTTATATTTTAGTTAAATAATAATTAATTCTTATGTTAGTTGTAAGCTTATAAATATATTTAGCTGCCAACATTAACAAACTTGTGACTGCTACATTTTGGCAGTCGTTTAAAAATTATCGGGTGATTATATTATTTATCGTGTGTTTTCTCGGTTTTAATGAGAATTGAAAATCATATGATTAATATTAAGTTTTTCTTATCTATTTTAAAAGTTAATTATTTTCCATTATTTATGGTAGAATTCCGAACATTAACAAAATATTTTATCTTTTTCTAGTAAGTGCAATTTTTAATGGATAAAATATTCTATTACGAGCTTCGTTCAGAATTCCACCATTAAGTTCAAATATCTCAACAAAATAAATAATGTATCAAAATGACTTATGAGTACATTAACACTATTTATTTTATTATTCAATTGTAGTTCTGATTGTATTTCTAATTATATTTCAAAATGAAAAATACATTCATTAATTTCTTTTGCATATGTTGATAACACTAAAGTGAATCTTTATGAATGTGTTGTTCAGAATAAACACTTTCAAATAACTCAATTACGATATAATCTGCCAGTATTAAAACGGAAATAAGATAAATTACAACCCATAATAACGCTAACCTACATAATGACAGTTACAGTAAATTCCTCTAGTTGTAAGCTAGGATAGTTTGTAAGGTAAATCGCTTAACAGATACGTCATTTCAATGCGATACATATTTAAGTTTTATGTCTTCCTGCATGTTCAACACCTAGCTACCGAATTTATTTCCTCATAAAATTTACCAAAAAAAAAAATCAATACAAATATATTGCTTACCTCATTGATTTTTACTAAATGTCAAATATGAAATTTAACGTAATATTCAAATATAAAATCACGAGTAAAAATAGAAATCAGTTCGTTCCGCGAAATTTGCTAAACTTTTCCGGTGACACTGGGACTAACTTAATTTGGAATACTGATGCTGTAAATTGAACAATTGTAGTTAATCGTTCAAGTTATTCCAACTACTAATTTAGTTTAGATGTGTTTTGGTAAATCACATTTGTCAAACTTTGTTCGAAGTTAACAGAGATATATCTTCCTAGATAAACTGCTACGTAGCTCAAGTCAAACTGCAAATTCTAATTTAAATATATATATATATATATATATATATATATATATATATATATATATATATATATTAATCAATGCCAGAAATATAGTTAAACTATTTTGCATATTATTAACTGATTACAATATAAACTTCAACAACAAGCACGCCATTTTTATAATATTTACTGTAGTAATTAAATTTATAATTACACGGTTGATAATATAATAAAATTATAATAATTAATTTATCAGACTATCTTAATATTTTGACTGTCCTACTTAATCATGAAATTACACTCAGTTTTATAAACAATTCAATTCATCAATTTAACTATTTGCTAAAACCGGTTTTGAATACGTGTTTAACATTGTTCTTTTTTAACATCGGCGTTAAAATTTAGCATTTCTTTATATTATAATAAATGTGGTGTGCAAGTAAATATAAAATTACTTTTTTAACCAAAATGCATAGAAAACATTATAAACAATAAATTTCAGCAGGACTATAAACAGTTTTATTAAAGTAACGTATACACGCACATTTAATCTAACAAAAAGCATCTTGAAATAAATTGAAATACGTAATGTACAAAAGAAACAAAACACTTTGAAGTATATATTACCCTTGTGTCCTATAATGAAACAAAAATAATTTGAATGCATATTAACTTGGAAAAAATATTTTATATTTCAAATATTTTATAGAGCGACTAAAATTTCAAAAGACTTTTAATATTAAAATATTCATTAGAAATTTCATTCAAATATCTTGTCAATAAAGTATAATGCCTACTTATAACTTTGTAGTCATAAATACTCTTTAGAATTATGAGAAATTTATTTTTTCCCCTACATTAATGGTAGAATTAGAAACAGAACTGTAGCGTTACAGTATGTTTTGTCTATTTCGAATAAATATAAAAAAAAGGAATTCAAACGATTATTTTGAAACAGAATAATAAATAAACTGAATCTTGTTTTAAAATGTGACTAGATACTAGAGTTAAGCCTCAATTAGATTGCCGTTTTAATTTTAAGCATCAGCAAAAAAAGTTTTTGACTAATCCAAACATAATTTCTTAAACATATTTCAATATATTTCAAAAGATGTTTCATAAAAATTTATAAATTTATGTCAATAGAAACTACTAAAAACTAATAATTCATTATTTTTTACAAATATTATTCAGTCGACTTTTGATTTTAACATTTTGTTCTAAATATTAATGCAACACTTAAACTACTTCTTATGACAAATCAAACGTCCGCATTTTGATAATCGTATTCAATTTACAAAATCCGTTTAGGTGACCAACCGCACATCGCGTCGTATTCACTTTTTTCCACCTGACCTATCCAAGCCAAAAGACAATAAACAAAATAAACTATATACCCACCGATTCCAAACAAAACGTAATTCTCAAACTCTCTGTTTCATTCCGAAAAACTTTCGCTTTTCCGTACGATCGATGCAAAGCGACACGCATGCGCTAAACAATCTGACCTTGAACCAGAGCTTCCTGCCATTTCTCCCCCACTCCTCTCCACTATACCCCTTAACGGTGCATTCGGAACGGCGCTCAACGCGACGCCCTAACCGAAATTTCGTCGAGCAGACTGTCCCGACGTGACGCGACAAACAACAGTTGACGACTTTTCAACGACTGAATGTAAATTTGTCCGGAATAGAACACGGAATAACTGGAGCTTTGCTGAGATTACAGTATTTTAGGCTGGACGCACACTGGACAAAACAGTATTAGACACATTTAGTCACAAAGTTACATATATTTTCTAATATACTAAATATACCAATTACTCGTAATGTTTAGTAGAAAATATGTGTTACTTTGTGACTAAATGTGTCTGATAGTATTTTGTCTAATTATGACTAACAGGTGTGCGTCCACTCTTAGTTTGTGGTAGATCAATCGATGTAAAAGGTAGTATCGATTATTTGAACAATAGGATAAAAATAGGTACTTTTAACTTAATTAAGTTTATTTGAATTATTAACAGTGATTTTCCATTTGTTTCTGTAGTTATCACTAGAAAGCCTGCCGCCTGGGAATAGCCAGGGTATATAAATATATATTAAAGTTTTAAAATTAAATTTTGTACAATTTTTAGTCGTGGATTAACAGATAACTTTATTATTCTATTAGTTTTTAATGTAAAAGAACCACAAGCTAAATACGTTATTAATTTTAACATTATAGCAAATTATTAAAAAATTTAAAAACATAAATTCAAATATAATAAATTTATAGAACAAACATTTAAAATTAGTTAAAAGATTAAAAGCTATTGCATGATGTTATTTGAAAATTCAGTTTGATAAATGAAAACTGTACAGGAGTTCATAAAAATAATAAATATGTCATTATATTGAACATTTTAATATACTAATGAGGTAAAATGTACTAGAAACAATCTAATTAACCCATTAAAATTGAGATGAATGAGATAATTCTAGATCAAAGATTATAATATTACAAATATTTCAAATTATAATTATTAACAGCAATGCAATTAGGGTCAGTTATATTAGTTCAATATATTCAAATAAAATCCATAATCTGAAATAATACAAAATCTATAAACTATAATTAATCAAATTTAGAAATTCTACAAATAATTACAGTTTACAATATGATTAATATTGTAAAATTACTTTATTTATTAAAATTATGTTAAATTAAATCAGTAAGAATTAAGCTTAGCATGCACACATTCATGCACAACCACATACACACACTCATACACACTCACTCACTCACACATGCATAATTTATTGTAAATCATCATCATTGTAAATATCATACAATCATTATAAATAACATCACAACAATGTCAAGTAGGTTTTTTCATTGTTTTTCCTACAGTTAACAAAAATATCTCCTCAATGTAAACAAATCTTCACCATTAAATATATGTATCTAGAAACTAAGTTAAAACACAATAAAATTAGATAATAAATCCATAGGATAAGGTGTGTCTACCAATAAGCTGTATTACTTATGTAAGCAATTAAGAAAAATAAAAATATTAATTCACGGAAAAAAAAAAAAAGAATTAAGCTTATGGCTTTTGAAATGTAAATAAAAACTATTTATTGTAATATATAAAAACTCTTTAAACTTAAGAGCCTTTATATTCGTGTCTACTGCCTAATATAGAAAAAACTATAACATAACTTATATTTTTTAATGTAAAACAAAACCCTTTCTAGCCATACATTGCTCTGCATAATATTTATCCTCACTGACAAAATCATATTTATTATAGGACTTAACTACGATAAAACAAAATTTTAGTTCATTTAATCAATAAATATTTGTACTGATACTGTAATTCTATTTCTAAAGGTACTTGTATAGTGTATAATAGCCTAACTGTTTCAAATTCATTGATTGCATTTAACAAGATTTAAGTTTGTAATTAAGTTCACATTATAAATGGATTATCGAATTTGTTTCCGTTTTAATTATAACGAATTGACGTAATTTATAATGACGTATAATAATATCTAGACGCGTTTAATCCATCCATATTCAATTAAAATCAAGATGATATTTTGGATGCACGCCAAAATCGCACAAAACATATATTTTTAGACAACATAGATATGTCTCTAATCAATTATTATTATTATTTAGTGCGTATATCTGTCAGCTCCAATTAGTGCATTCATCGAACGATTTTTGAATGAATTATGATATTTCTATTCTAAACGTTCGGTATTTTCAAATATATGTTGCCAAGAAGATATTTTTTTTTACTTTGCAATATTATAAGTAATGTTTTAAAATTTTCCAGCTTCTGTACATTTTTATGATTATGGGATTTTTTTACGATCGACAAGAAATGGATTTTACCAGTGAAATTTTTTACTGAAATATTTATTCATAAATAAAAGACAATTTTATGAAGTTAGAAACTTAAGAATTTAAAAAGTATTTACGATAAATCTCTTAAAAAGATAAAAATGTCTTAATTTCAAATAAAATATTAAATCTCTCTGTGTTTTCCAATTTTTTATTCTTCTTATTCTGTAAATCAAAAACAAAGAAAACTTTTGTAATAATAACAAAAAATAAGCTATTTTCGTTGTTTAAATTTTCTGTTATTTTAAAGTTAAATAAGTTACAAAACAAATATTACAAAATTACAATTTTAATTAAAAATAAAATGTGATATTTAACTAATCGAAAAATATGGCAACTTGCGTGTTACATTATATTTTAAAGTACAGCATAAAACTAACTACAAACGCACGGATATCAGTTTGTAAATCAAACAAATAAGTAAAATAATTTTACAAAAAAAAAAATTATTCATTGATATAAATTGGGACAATTAATATTTGAATATTTAAGTTAAATTCTTATACAACTATAATAAAACAGTAAAAATTACTATTTTACTATTATAATCTATGTAAAATTACTTAAATTTTCTTAAAATACATTTTTTAAAAGTGTTTTTAACAAATTATGACCACCTAAATCGTGCTAAATTAGTATCCACATTTTTACTAAATTATTTTTATCATGTTAAATTTTCAAATACTCTATCTATATCACATCAACAAACCTAAGATTAAAATACTAGTAAATAAAGATAGATCAAAAGCTATTTACTTTCCGAGAAAAAAAAACCTAATCTTGTAATCCGAGATTTCACTTAAAAATTCAACCAATATTGAACTTTGTCGAACGTGAAATATTGCCAATCCTTCATCTTAAAAAGTGGATACAATATATTTGCTAGAAGACCACGTCAAATCTCAGAGTACACATAATATATATAAAAAAATCAGTGGAGTGATTTAAATTCAAATTCCGTACCGGTGAAAATCTTTCATGAAACCGTCTCGTCCGAATGCCATATAGGCAAGACGCGTGCGTGCAAATGGGAAAAACTATTTTTGGCTCATTTTCCGCTATTCAACTGTTTTCCGAGCAGCTGCACATGGCTAGTTCCTTCGTTGAGCCCTTTCAATGTATTAAAAATTTTTTGGCGAAAAGTTTTATAAACCAGCAACATGTAAAATGGGCCCGTATAAAAAAAGTTTTACTTTCGGCTGCAAATAATACGTGAGTGACAAACAAAAAAAGAAATTGCAATAACAAATGACGTTTCGGAAGTTTTTATTATCTTCTACGAAAAGACAAGTCTTGTATTTTGTTTTATTTTGAATTTTTTTACGAAAATTGCAAAGTTCAAGAGAGATATATAGTGTTACATTAGAGAAAAACTAACATTTTGTAAATGTCAAAGACGTGTTATATTTTGGTTTAACAGTTTTGAAACCCATATTTTGGTTGGTAGCTAAAAACAAAACTGTCTTGACATAAATATGCCACCTATTTACAGAATTATAGCGCTGAAGAAACTATCTACGATGTCTGATAAAACGTCTGCGACGAAGAGAGATCAACCACCAATCTATAAATTCAATGAATATCGTCCGAGAAAGTCTAAAAATTACTATATTGATTCTTTGTTATTTAATTTTGGTGATGATTACATACAATCAATATTAGAACATTAATATACAAAAAATTATCAAACATAAATAATAATCCATTCAAATATATTTTTGCTTCGTTCATGATTGATTAAGGAAAAAAAAATTACTAACTTTTACAAAAAAAATTCCTCAATAATCCACTTTAACACAAACCTAATTACAAAACTAAAATTAAATAACGAATAGAACTATCTGAAGAAAAAACTTATCTACCGGTTCAGCAAAATTATTTTTCTTCCATCGGGACAAAAAATTACATTTACGTTTCCGTTTTTTCCTACGTGAAGAATACAACAACTTTTTTCCCAAATACCGGTAGAAAATCAGCTGATTCAAGCTCAAGATCAGGTCAAGGGCGGGCGGGCTGACTTAAAACATTTATATGTGAAACGTGACGCGGTCGTCGTATACACATTGAAATACATCGAAACAGAAATTAGATTCACATGATATAATTATGCTACTAGAGGTATATAAAGTTTTTTTTTTTTTTCTTAATAGTAACATGATTAACTGAACGAAAAACTTATAGTTATAAATACAAACGACATAGTAATATTTTTTTCTTTCGTGTTATAAACACGCAATTTTTAAACAAGAAATTATTTTTTTTGATAAATTTGATGTTACAGTTATATATTTCGTCTGTAAATTTTGATTTTTCTTTTAAACAAATTGTATTGAAACATTTTTGTGTTATATTCTATATTTGTGATATTTACTAATTACTATTTAAGGGGGGACACCATACCGTAATAACATATTTTAAAGAAATCAGAACATTTGCATTATTATTTCCAAAGCGCTCAGGGTTGTGTCTCCCCCTTAATATTAATATAATATGAGTGGTAATAATTAAATAAATTAATTAATAAATAATTATTATTATTACTAGTTATTAAATCATAATTAAGAACACTGTAAAATAAATTATAAATTCAACATAATTAAACTATACTGTATATTATATACGTTTTTTGGATATTTTTTATTGAATACTAATTTAAAATTTATAGTAGCTAATTATAGGTTTTGATTGCTACATAGAATATAGAAATTGTTAAACATAACAAATAAATTATTATCAATACAAATTTTCTAATTATTAATTAACATGTATTTATCTGCAATTATATTAATATTATAAAATAGATTATAGTTAAAATTTTCTATATATATCATGTATGTTGTTACTAAAAAAATTTGATAATTTGTAAAACTAGAAAAATCTGGAAATATCCTAAACAATGTTTTGAAATCTAATGAAAACCTTGTAGTATATGTTAAAAAGTTAATTTTATAAATTATATCAATAATACACAAATATAAAACGTATTTTTTAAAAAAATTGGTAAATTAAAATAAAAAAATAAAATTTGGCTCCCTTTAATTAAAAATTTATAAATTTTATAATCTAGTTACTTATTTATCTTGTTTCTATGTTCTGTTTATTATATAGGCATAATATAACAATATTCACCACCTTTGTTTTATAAAAATATTAAATTTTAAAATATCAATTAAAAAACAAACAGCTTCAATTATACCGCAAAGAAAAGAAGAATATATTACGTTACGGAAAACGAGGTAGGTAAAATGATTTATTTTTCGAAAATCTGACGTTGTAATATTATGCAAAATTCAGCATTATTATTATAATTCAATGCGGTTGTATAATGAAGGAATACATTATTATTGAAGTCGATATTTTCAAAATTAACATTTATAGAGTGACTGTACCGCTATATAATAAGAATTCAATTAATAAAAAACGTAAGCTAATTATGTATTTGTACAGAAATTCTATACACCGACAATACGTAAATTCTCTATCGATATTTCTACACTGAATCTTTGATTTTTTATTTAAGTAATATTAAAAATAATAATGGTATAGTTATAGAACAGCCTCCCGTTTTTGCGGTAGGCACGCGAGTTGAAAAACCAGTGACTGTCAAACTGTTCGACAAGACAAAATATGATTTTAAATGTGTTTTAACGGTCTTTAAACAACAAACTCCTACCTGAAACCTACCTACCCTAACCTACCGGATTTCTTAACATAACATAACATAAGGAACAATCACACTTCTTAACATGATATAAGTTTTAACGGACAAAATTGTCAAAATTACTAATGAAACTATTTGAGATTCACTGGTTTTTACACATGGGGCATGCGCATTCCGATGTTCACGCATGCGCAAATTTGGCTTTTAAAAACGGGAGGCTATTCTGAAGTCCAGCCATAATGGTAATAAAAAATGAAATAATTAATCATTAAATTAATCACTTAAACGATTTCACAAATAGAAGCAAAATTTTGAAATACTTATTTATAATATCTAACTATTAATATAACTACTATAAGGCCCAATATTTACAAATTTTGAAATAAGTTTATCCTTGGAGTAACTTCTAAATTAGCCAATAAAATATTGTCATTTATTCTGAAGATACATTTGAATGGAAAAAAATGGTACAAATGATATAAATGGTAAAAAGTGGTAATTTATAAACAAATGTTATGAAAATATGTCAAATAAAATTATTCATAAATAGGATTAAAATTATTTGTACAAAACTTAAATTGTCACGGCATGTTTCGGAAACTAGACGTTAAACAAATAATTTTCATTTGGTTAAAAATATTATTCTACGTCAATCAAAACTGTAATAATGATATTATAATTGAACAAAATTTTTAAAACCTATAATTACGATATGGTTAACAAAACAAACTTATTTGTATTATTAATAAATTGAAGTTTTTTTCCATATAACATATAAAATGTATTTTAAAAAATATCAGTGGAAATATACCAAATATATAAAATAAATATTAAATTTTTTTGACACAAGCCTCAAAAACATTATAACATTGTTAGTATGGCAGTATTCTGTATTATTCTATAAGCTCTATAATACTATAGAATATTTTAATCTTTTTTAAATAAATAAAACAATTCATATGTTCAAAACAAATCAAATACAGAATATATTATATTTATCTTTTCAGCAAGTTCATAATTTATAAATATAATTTTTCGTGTCAGCAGTGTACATTTACAAAAATCTATAATTTTTTTTAAAATAATTTAAATTCTAAAACTATACAAAAAATTACTATTACAAAATAAAATCTTTAACTTACGAAATAATTTGTTAATATTCACAACACTATACATAAGACATTATTTCAAATTACTCGCATTAGTCATTTAGTTACATTATATGTAGTTTTGTGACTAGCATTTTTTTTTAAATACTCATTTATATGTATGTAATGCGTTTTAGAAAAATATGCAATTGAAACGCATTTAGATAAAAATTAGATAAATTACTACTTCGATAATTATTACTTACAAGCATAATATTTTATTCATTATTACATTTAGTTATTTTTGTTGCTAATATAAAAGATAAATGCAAATATTTTAAGTCAAGTACATGAAACAAAATAACCTTGAACTTGATAAAATTAAATTTAGAATTTGCTAACACATTATCGGCATAGTTAATAATAAACAAACATGGATACAAATTGGATTGCATAATTCCAAAGTACAACAAATATGTTCCAGATTTTAAATTATGTAGCTTCCTTAACAAATTCTATTTACTTTGTTAATTATATGAGTTTTTATTATAAAGTTCAGCAAAAAAACAAAACATTTATAATAAGTCTCAAATTAAACTACGTTTTATTTTAATTGCTTAATATTTATAAGAAACTTATTGTGATACAATTGTATTACATTTAAATAATAATATTTTCGAAAATAGACTTGTTTAAATTTCCCAAAAGTACTTCTATAATTTTAGTACATTACGATTTAATAATAAATTATTTTATTAGTTTTTTGAAACTTAAAAAGATAGAATATCGAATTTTGCAAAAAAAATTGATTCTACGTAGAGTATTTGTGTAACCTTAGATCACTGATTAGAACTTTAGCTTTATCTTTGCTGCTGATGATGAAAGCTTAACTTTTGAAATACGTATATAGCTTTATTTAAAATTATTGTTTGTAGTTTTACGGAAAAATATTTTATTTTATTATCAAGTACTAATTATAGGTACAAAACATGTGCAGTACAATAAATTACAAGCTAAATCAACATCGCACATGCCTTAGACAGCTCTTGAACACTTTTCAAGCTAACTTTATTGGTAGGTTGGAATAAACCTTTCGCCAAACTTTTTTATTAAAATATTAATCTTTCGATATTATTTTTCTAACTCCTAAAAAATAAACCATATTTTCAATCTAATAAAAACAATATCGTTTCTTCAAAAGAAAATCAAATTATAGTTAACAATAAAACGAGCAAAATACAACAAAAGTAAATTATACTAAAACGGGAATATTTCTTGAAAAACTGTCGTCTAATAATCTGAAAGAAGAAAAAGGAATAATACATTTCGTACTAAACAAAACTCAATTACTATTCCGTCCGGCGATCATATCCCCAGTAGAATAACCCCCCCCCCCCCCCTGCCCCAACTCGGTTACATCGCAAAAATGAAATTGGATGATTCGAAAAGCGAGATAAAAAATATTCGGTTGGAAATATTTGCTTTTTAAGCCCAATTTTATTACATCTCTCACGTGTCAGTTAATAATTTGAATTGTTAAAAAGGGGGGACGCAAATAAAAAATCCAGCATCGAGATCGGTAAATTTGAACAAGTATTTTCTTCAAATATACACCACACATCCACAAAAAATTTGTGAGTTTGTATCAAAAGCGACAAAAATTGAATTCAATTGAAATATCGGATTTATTTTTATGTAAATACATGATAATCTATTCATGCATACATTAAGCATCAATGGCCGCTAAAAGTTTTTACTAGTGAAATACCATAAATAGAGTTGTAAAATTCAGTAGTAAATCGGTATTTGATCATTTCGGATCTGGGTCACGCTTAGTGTTTATTCAAAGATGTAACTATAGAAAAAGTGCACTTTTAGAATAAATTCGGTATTACTAACGTAACTTATTTATTCGAATTTCTTTTCTCATATTCGTTTTCAATATTTTCATTTACTGATTCAATTTACAATTAAAAATAAAATAACCTGTTTAATTTAATTCGAATGAGATAATTAAATTTTATATAAAATTAAATAATATTTCTAATAATATTATTTCGAATTAAAGATCTATAATTATATATAATGCGTGTTAACGTAGATTAGTATAATATTTGAGTGCTAAAATTGCTATTAATGAACTGATGAAATCATTAGATAATTTTTAAATTAAGCAAAATGTATTGACCTTGGCAGGATTCAAACCCGAGATCTTCTGCTTTTCATCTATACGCAAATTAGAAAAATCATCTAAATTTATTCTTAATTAAAAAATAATTTTAATTCCTTGCGAAAAAAGATAATTTAATTTTGTAAAATAATATTTTGGTAACCGACTGATATAATATATATATTATTTAAAAACATTTTCGCATAACTCTAAGTTTCTATTGAAATAGATTTATGTGAGTTTATAACCTATGGACAAATTCTTAGCAAATTTTTCATAAATAAAATAAACATTGAATTTATAGAATTTTTCTGGGCAGGTATGCCGAGATCGATTTAGCCTCATCGCAGTAGATTGTAAAAAGTCTGCAACGAGGATAGATTGAGCGCGACATACCAGACCAAAAAATTCTATAAATTCAATAGATACCGGCCGTGAAAGCCTGAAGATTAAATATACAAACATTTTGGTAAATTGTATTTATACCCATTAAAACCTGCAAACTTTTCTCTTGTAAGCATAATTTTAGTTTTTCCAATATTTGAAAATGATGGCTTTCCATAAAAGACCCTATATAGACTTGCAATTTTATCATACCGATGCATTAATTACAAAATAAAATAGAAAATATTTTAATAAAAATTATATTACCGTAAATAGTGCGTATTAAAATTACTAAAGTAATCTGTTGCAATAAAAATATTTACTCATAAATTATGCAAATTTATTTAAATTATATTTAAACTAAACACTACCCCAGTATATGGTGCATGTATGAAACTATGCATAAATATAATAAAATTTTATAGTTTTTTCACGATTAACAAAACTAAAAGTACGTATTTACTCGATGGAAAAATAGCGGGGAGCTATAATTGAAAATTCCAGCGCTAGAGCAGTTGGCATATAAAGTAGCAACAACAATCTTCGTATCGAAAATCAATATGGTTTGTTCGTTGAGTTTTTCGAAAAAATAAATGTTTTTATAATAAAAAACTTGTATCACAAGTTTAGTTTCTTCGACAAATAAAAAAGGTAACCCGTCTTGAATTTCAAGACGAAATAATATACTTTTAGAAAATTTTATTTTTCGTCTGTCCTTTTATATTTTTACGTACAAATAATAAAATATTGTTAAAATTGATTTGTAAAGCAACAAAATTCATCAAATTTTTATGTGTATTTTTATATAAAAAATTATTAATCTTACAAAAATATAATATTTAAAGTTTTATTGATAATTATCACATTAAAATGAGAAAATAACGAACTATATACCCAGAATTTTATTCTCAAAAATGTTTACTATCAAGCTTGTAACTAACAAGTATTATTTTGATAAAATTATATTTTTAATTTTAATAATCTGAAAAAATAAACGTGTACATATTTTTTAAATAAATTTAAATAATTCTAATAATTATTATCAATATCAAATAATATCTTCAGAATCAAGAATATTTTTTTTTAGTAATTGTTTTATAACCTTAGTAACAACTAACAACCGGTTAAGTTAAAATAAACTTTAAGCAAACAAAAAAGCAAAATTCTGCCAGAAGTTTGTAAAGTTGACAAAAAAGCATTGTTTTATTGACAGCAATAATAATTTAGCTAGTAGAATTTAAAATCAATACTTTTTATCGTCTTAAAGTCGACTTTATTATGAAATCGACCGTAAACTAAGCATTTATATTTAAAATTACAAAAATAAGATTATTATAATAATATAAACTAAAATATATAAGTAAGGAATATGTATAATTTTTTTTTACGTCACACTTCATTCATCAGTTAATTAGTTATGAATAAAATGAATAAGTTGTACAGAAAAAAGCATATAATAGTAAATTGTTTAAAAAAAAAAAAATAAAATTTAGCTTTAAAACTAAATCGTAAACTTCATCTATCAAATCAAAAATCAAATCAGCTTTCATTTAATATTTATTACCTAAATATTCGTTTATATCTATATATGTAAAACATATATTTTTTCTTTACAATGTGTAGAATAAATTTCCAAACTTGTATGGATAATGCTCGACCCATTTCAGTTGTAAAGTCCACAGAGCTTAAGTTTAACAAAGGACTTTATGCAACCCCAAGTTTCAAACAAAGCATTCATATGACTTATGTTCACGTAAAATTTTATTTTTTCTTTGAAAAATACTTTATATAAACTTACATAAATATTCATAATAAAATTCACCTTAGTAATTTTTAAATATAATTAAAAAAAAAAATTAAGTGTCGATATTTCACATATTTACATGGATTCGTAACTAAATAAATAGTGTACATTTTCATTAAAATTATAAAAACCATACATTGACTAATCCATATCTGAATAAATATTGATAAACACGTAAAAAAAATCTATATTTAACATTCACATTGTTAATTAAATTCAAATAAAATTGAAAAATAAAACTTTAGCTAATATTGGTTTTAAAAAATGCAATTGTCATCAGACTAGAATTTGAAGTGTCAAAATAAATATTAAAAACATGAAAAAAAATAATTAACTTTTACTTCACTTTTTGTGGGTCAATCATTATTTTGCAATATATTTCTGTAACATAAGTAAATATATCAAACCGGTGTTTTATATTTTTTTATTGATTTTAAATAACCATTTCAACAGTTATCTATTACATTTTGTTTTCTTTTATTTGCAATAGCGAGTGAATCAAGTTATGATATACTACGTACAACTACAAAACGATTTGTAGACAGTTGACATAGTTACAGATATCAATCGTTCTATCATCAAAATCATTGTAACTTTCCCATTACAAAAAACTTCTATAAACTAACTTTATCAGAAACCTATAAACATTCGATAAACAAATAAATTCGGAACATGAAAGCATTAAAAACAACGCTTCAAATAATCAAATATCTAAATAAAATTAATTTGAAAACAAAGAATTTATTGCACTTATATCAAACATAAGCTATAGCCAGTCTTCATAAAGATATTTATAACGTGATACAAACTCGGAATAAAATAGCCTATTGTTTATTATAAAAATAATAAAATTATTTTACTACCTAGCATGTCGTTGAGACATAAACGAAAACTTTGCCAATATCCATATTCATAAAATCATTTTCTTGATACAGTAATTTATTTTTAGCAGGAGACAGAAACATCGTAAATAATTTATGTACAATTATTAAACTAAGTTAACTACTTGAAATAATTCCGCCATCACTTTTTATCGAAACACTCTTCCTTTATTTTTAATTAAACAATATAAAGTTAGAACAAATAACCGGTAATTTATCTTATGCGACATACAAATTTTTCAATACAATTACAATACGAACAGAGTTAATTAAATTTAAATTCGTTACATTTGCAACCAGGTTGAATTAGATGAAGAACAATAAATGTTGCAACATGCACAAAAACAAAACATATGAGTAGAAAAGGTTTCCATAGTGATGAGCTGCAACTTTTGTAAATTATTTGTGCTAATTTAATATACAGTACAAAAAAAATAAACTAGAAAAATTAATTCTCGTAAATGTAAAATACATACAGATTTGTGTAAATAATACTTATTTAATTATAATTTCAGTTATTATTAATTAGATATATTATTATATAATTTAGATTATTTAAATTATATTTACTTAGAACTTGGTAGTTTTTGTTTGTTATTAATAATAAAGTAACTATTCGTAAAAAATGCTTTAGGATTAAGTTCTGTATATATACAAATTTAAATCAACGTTTGGATATATGTACAGTATATCGAAACGTCGATTTTTAAATAAAATATATACAGAACTTAATCCTAAAGCCTTTTTATTTTAATACAATGAGTTTTAAAAGATATTTTACAATGTCAGATATAGTTATATTTAATTTATTTATCAAGGCTCAGTTAACCAAAAAATTATTTGTATTTTTTATAAATATTTCTACGATCATTATCGTTTCAAAAAATAAGTCTCAGTTGCATAAAACATTGTTAAGCGCTTTGTCAGTTAACCAACTGATCAATAAATTATTTATAAACAAAATTGAAGGAAAACATAAATTTGTGGAGAATTTATTTTAAAAAATATTTCACAATATTTAAATTCGAATTATTCATTAAAGATTCTCTTTATTTCGAACTCAAACACAGAGAATTATTATCAAAAAGCAGTTGTTATTTACATAAACTCGCATTTAAATTCAATTCAAGTGATGGCACAATTATTATCAACAACCACCAAATCGCAAAAAAAATGAATAATTACCATTTTTGTAAGCCAACATTTTACCACTGAACATAAACAATTTTAAGGAGGGGCGCGAGAGACGATAAAACCACAACAATCTCCAATCGAGACAGAATCGGAAAAATCGGACGGCGACCAATTCTACATCGAAACAATCACAATAACAAACCGATATCGAGAAGAGCCGAGACTGTGAAGAGAGTGTCAAGTGTTTAGTATGCCACCAACCACCGCGCGCAACAAACATGAGAGCAATGCCGTGACGGAAGCAGTAGCACACCGAGAATACCCGATGTCGGGAGGGTGGTTGAACAGTTTTGCGTGGGCGAGCATGCGTGCGCGCCGCGACGCCTAGACTGCAGGTCGCTGGGTTAAGGGAGGCACAAAAATGAAATGGGTCAACTTTATGGAAGCGAACCCATGGATGGATGATGGCGCACGCTAACCGAACTGCGAACTTAGTTTGAGAGAAGTGTTCAAAAGTTCCAATTTGAAACTAAATTGTTGGATTGTAGTTGAAATGTCTCTGTGTTAAAAATATTTTATAAAAAAGCGATCTAAAAGTAATGATTCCCAATTTATATTTCAAAATTAAAGCACAATGAACGTAATCTTACTGGCCCATATTGAAAAACTATAATCGAATTACTATTAAACTTTTTACCCAATTTAACCGAACATTAGAATTATTTTATCCATTGGGCATTGACCCAACCATAATTTTACTCATTACAGTTTATGGCAAGATTTTTAACAAAACATTTTGTTTTTTTATCTAGTTACTTGTTCCTTTATTATTTGTAATGTGTATTTATTTTCCTGGTGTTGATACAAGTGTAGTGTACGGAAATGTCAAAATTCAATTAAATTATAACAGAACTAAAAAAGTCTTTTATTTTTTAACCTGATATATTTATAAGCATTACAAAATACGTTTACTTTTTCTACGAGGTAATTCTACTTAACGTACAAAAGTATTACTTTTTGATCAAGCCTCAAATAAAATCATATTTAGGATGATAAGTAAAAAATATATGATGACAGTTCGTTGTTGATGTTTTTGTAACAGAAATGTAAAAGGATTTTTTTTGGTTGAAAGTCGAGACACTTTCGAATTTCAATGTCAAGAAATCTAGATGTTTATACATATCAATATTTACATAAGTAAATTTTCCAAAATATTAATTTCAATATAAAATTAAAATATATATTATTTTTTTTTACCAATAAGAAATACTTAAAATCTTTAATTAATTAGAAATATAATTTGTTTACTAATAATTTTACCTATTTTAATAATTTATTTAAGAGCAGATAAATATAACTTTTACTGTAAATAACTACCGACAGCTAATTTATATAACAAAAATACCAATTTTTTATTGGCAAACTCACATCATGTTGATGTAGAATAGAACTACAGTTTGCGTTGAGGAAGGTCAGGTTTCACTACGCATCAACTAGTAGTACAAAAAATTAAAATAATTATATATATATATATATATATATATATATATATATATATTATTTATAAAAATAGCAGATTTTATTATAAACATGACTTTTACTGTAAATAACTACCAAGATCTAATTTATATAACAAAAACATCAAAAACATGTGACGTAGAATACAACTACATTTTACGTTGAGCAAGATCAGGTTGCGCTACGCATCAACTAGTAGTACAAAAAAAAAATGAAAATAATTATATATTTAAAAAATGTCAACTAGTGTAATTTATAATTTCAGTTATATTTTAGAATTTTAAACAACTGGTTCCATAAAACATGATTAAATACATGTTATGCTAACAACATAATTAATTTATCAGCTGATTAACAAGTGCGGTGCATCAAAAACAGTGGACAATCTTATTGTCTAGTTAAAGTTAATAATAATTTATACAACTGACCCAATAAGTCTCATCAACCATTAAAACTTTTGATTCTGTTATTTTAATTGTCAATTCTTCGTACAAGTAATGATAGCAAAATTAGTTTTCACAAAGAATTTAAAAACTAAAATAAATAAAACAGTTTCTTGGAAAGTCAATGACATATACTCATAGTATCTTTTTCAGTAACTGGGTACCAGTATGATGAAATATGGTAGCCTAGTGACATCAATTACATTTGTATCAGCAAAAAAATATATTAAACAATTATTTACAAAAAAAAAATTATTAAAATATTTGTATTATCTATGTTATCACACATAGTTTTGAAAAAATAATTACATACATATACAATCATACCATATGTCTAAGAGTGTAGTGTAAATTCTTTTAATTCAAACAGAAATTAGTTGCTGCTAAACATTCCTATTCAAGCAAACAACTTAAAAACTGATATATTAAATAATAATTACCGTTATAAATCTATTACTATATATACATAATCGTTTTCCTCTTTATACCCTAAGGGTAATATGTATATATTTGTCCCAGTAAAACGTTACATATAGGTAAATAACTTATAAATATGTATGCAACACAGCAATACACTCGTGTATATAATAAAATTGTTGCATAATTTACAAATGTTTGTCCAGACTAATATAAATCAATGTTAAATAATTAAAACTTGATATATAATTATTATACTTCGCCCCAAAAGAAACAAAACCTACCTATGATGCGTTTTTAAAAGAAGAAAAAAACTATAAAAAATATGTGACCTCAATAGAAACACTTTAAGGTTATGTTAGTCAAAAAACGTACAAGAAACTTGATACTAAAAGAAAACTGTCATGAAATTATGTCATACTATATACCAATACTTTGAAATATTACTCAATTTGATATCAACAAAGAAAATGATATATAAACGTTAAAATTTTTGAAAAAAAAAGTATATAAAAGTGTATTTGTTGATACGGAAATTAAAAAAGCAATTAGATTAATTGCGAGTAATGCAATATAATGATAATAAGTATATTATAAAAATATTTGAATATAAACATAGTAAATTAGTTATCAACAAAATTATATTATAGTATACAGTGCCTCACATATGTATACATATTTATAAAATAAATATCGATAAAACTTTTATATATAAAATATTCCTTAACGTGATCAAAAAATTAACGTAAAATGTAATCGACTTTCGAACAAATTTTATTCATTGTCATTATTAAATATTATTCAAATTTCTTAGTATAATCCACAGTTTTTATTATTTGTTCTTATTGTTGTCTCCTCTCTACTTTATGCGTTTCAAATTAACTAATTTTATTATAAATTTCTAGTTATACTGGTAAATTAATAATTATTATTCGGAAACACACTTCTAATCGAAATTGCATTAATATAATATTTGTGCTTAAAATAAAGACATCTTATTATTAAAATTATCAGTAAGTACTCGACACTAGTAGTAATAAAAAAACACTTAAATCACACCATATTTTACGTAATCCGTAGTAGTAAATATTCATATTTCATTATATACGTAACGTATTAATCATTGCAAATATCATTCATAAAATAAAAATAATAATAAGGATAATGGTCACGTGATAATCACGATAAGGCCAGCCATACATCATTTACAAAAACACGAAAAAATAATTTTCATACAACTTATGAATTATTATTACAGTTTTTATTTGAGATTATTTCTTCATAAAAACTATAAATTTCTTTACGGACTTAGAAACTAACAACCTCTAGAGGCTTATATATTTCTTTTATATTAGTGCGCACCCGCTCGAATAGAAGCAAGAAAAAGATTTAGGGCTGAGACCCGATCATGAGCGAGAGATTCTTATATCGGCTAGGAAACGAACCCATATGACGCAATAATAGAAAAAATTTTATAACAAACTTCTTTAATAAAACACCAGCAAATAAAAAAAAAATATTTTTCTTCCTATCTCGTTTCTGGTTCGTTTTGGTGTTTAAATGAGTTTTAACAGTTTAACAAAACGCCAAATTCAAACAGTTGGCTGCTTTGTATGAAAACTTAATATTGTTTTCTAGTTCGAGAGAAATTGTAACTTGTAGAAAGAAATAAGTCAGAATAAAGTTATTACAACGACAAAGAATAACAAATTAAAATGTTTATCAATGTAATAAAGTGGAACATTTGTTTTAGATTAATTTTAGTGTCTTTGTTATTTATATTATCATTCGATCTGTATCTAATTGTAGCACAGGTTTGCATGCAAATACTACATATGAGTCGTATAGATGCAAAACTCACTATTTGGTAAATTTTATGTTCTAAGATATTTGCAAAAAAACTGTTATAGCTGGGTGTAATTGTATTTTGATGATAAAATCTTGTTACTAGATGGCACTTATTAAATAAGTAATGCCATCTAATAACAAGATTTTATCATCAAAATATAATTACACTCAGCTATAACAGTTTTTTGCAAATATCTTAGAACATAAAATTTACCAAATAGTGAGTTTTGCATCTATACGACTCATATATGGTTTTATTTTTATCATGTTCATATATTTATCAACTGGACACTAAAGTAATCATAAAACGGTCATAATATATGGATACATGTATGTATCACATACAATTAAAATTGTTTTAATTTTTAGATAGAATAAATAATAAATATTACTTTATGTTCAAATTTGACAGAAATAAAAGAAAATTGCACAAACAGGATAAGACAAAAAATAATATCCCACAATAAAACATGTCCGACCTACACAGTGATAATATAGTAACTAAGAAAAATGTTCTTAAATTTATCTAAAAAATATAAAAGAACTCCGGGGTTTATACAGGAAAAGGCATTTATAACAATTTTTTCTTGACTTCCTGTCTAGTGAAGTACAATTTATAACCTATACGGATTTAAGATTTTTATTCATTACTTACCTGTATAGTTTATAGATCGATCGAACATATTTATTTTTAAGTAGAAAAAATGAAATATATCGATTTTTTAAGATTCTAATTATTAATAATTGAATTTTATACCATTTTTTAAATTTTAATTATGCATATATGTATGCAAATATTTATTTAACAATTACATACTGTCAGTTTGTTTCATATCACAAAACCTTACTTTCGAGAAAATAATATTTAAAGTTTCTGAACTAAATTGTTTATCGTAAGGGTATGGAACAAATTAGAATTTATATTTCCAAAACTATTAAAATTATAACATCTACGATTGTTAAAATAGATACAAGACAAACAAATATTGACAAAATTAGCAATAATTCAATTAGACCAAGAACCGCGAATGGAACAAACAAGAAATCGACTGACGATACATTAAATTTAGTTTCAAGAACATTTTTAGTCAAGCATTAAAATATACGGTTTATAATACATTACAAACCAGAGTTTATCAGTCAAGTGATACAATATAAAAATATATTATTTAAATAATTACAACTTATAAAATTCAATTTCATTTTATTTATACGTATATTTAATAAATTTACTCATGCCTGAAAATTATCCAACTGCAAATTTATAATACAGAAACATTCTTGTTTCCTCTTTATCTAATCAAATTAACTGAAAGAACCAATTACATTATCATAAGAGAAATTCCAATGTAAAATATTCATTTCTTTAATACATTTTTCCACTCAAATCTAAACAGTAAACTATGCAAAACAATTGCAACTACCACAAACAAAATTGTAACCATATAAAACAAATGAAAAATAAACAGAGATTCATAAATGCAATTTGTGTATCTCTGTTTATATATCTATATCTAGTAGAATTATCAAAAGACTGACTATATGAATTTGATTATTTTGTATAAGATATCTATATATGTAATATAAATACGTAAGTATATCCCAGATAAATAATAATATAGTATTTCCGTTACTAAAAATTTATATTTGATATCTCAGTATTCTTTGAAATACATTGTCTCGGATATGCTGATTCTAAAAATATTGTGATTGCAAATCATATAAGTATATATATATATATATATATATATATATATATATATATATATATATATATAATAAGTTCTGAAGCTAAAGCTGAAGTTCTCTAGGTCTATATTATTTGGAACTTCAACTTATATTAAATAAAGAATTTTTTTATTTGTTTTATCGTAACACATTAAAACTGTTTTATACAGCTTTATAATAATAAATAATATATGAAAAATGCGCAAATTAAATTATATTATTATTTTAAATTATAGTTGAAAAAATATTTAATCCAATTCTTAATACGTCACTATTTTAAAACTAAAAATACAAGTGTTAACTGCAATCAATTCCGAATATTCCAAATGACTTCAGTGGAGTTTAAGTAAAATACAATTATTGTAATAGACTTCGACAAAAATCTGAATATTTTTTTTATTATTATGTACCTATAAAATTTGAAATCGCAATATCTCTGAAATTAACATATTCTAGACCAGGTAACCTTTTGTAACTATCGGACCAAATTTAATCATATGTTTTATAAGCGGACCAAAATACGTTTTAGAAAAACATAAGTTTACAGTTCAAAATCACGTTTACTTTTGGGTTAAAAGTAAAAACCTTGGATCTAAAAAAAAAAATCTCAGTTTTGGCGGCTAGAATAAAAATTATTCGCGAGCCAAAGTTGGCAACTTTTCTTCTAAACAATGTGTTTCAAAAAATACTGAAACAACAAATATAAATTCCTAATTAGAATATTGAAAGAGTAGAAAAATAATATAAATTTATACTCCATTTACTACACAATAAATAATAAAATATCTGCGTAATATTATTAGTAAGTATTTAAGGTATATCTATTTTAAAAGTAATTGTATTCTACTACGTATAAACCTAACCTACATCAATGTTTCAAACGTTCATTCTTAATTCGTATGATGAATTGAGGTCGTGCTAAAATGTTTGGAACATAAAGTGCATTCACCAATAGGAATGCACCGTTCAGGATACACTCCCATCGCTTTCAAACAACCACCATCCCCACCGCCGACAGCAGGAGAAATCCAATAATGCAACGTTGCCAAATCCAAATAATTTATCATTTAGCGTGCGCCGTACACCGGAACAGCGTTGCCGTTGTGATACCGTCTAGACCTCTAAACTAAACTCGATAAACCAGGGTATCCCAAATTCGTTACATAATCTGATTTTTGCAGGAGAATTATCATATAGACTAGTATTACAAGCTCGGTTTAAATTCATTTGTTTAGTCCTGCATGTCTTAAAACCACAGCTTTAGCGCTGAAGCTCGAGCTCAAAGCAGTATATTTTGCTTGGAGCAGGAACGGAATTGGAGCTGTAAAGATATTGACAGCTCCAATACTCCATTGTTAGCAACATAAATTATTAAAAAAAAGTTTCATAATTTTTTTTCATAAAAAAAATGTTAAAAAAAAAGATTTTTTACAATTTAGATCGGATCGCGAAGCGGAACCAAAGCAGTTGCATAAATACCGGAGCAAAGTAGAAGATAAGCAATTAAAAATTTAGACTGCTCCAAAACTCTGTTCCGCTCCAAAACGGTACTAATTAAAATCTCATTTTAAAACCGAGCTTGTAGTACCAGCCGTTGGAACGTCTATAAATCAACTGAGCGCATCTAAATTAATTAATTTACGATAATACTAAATAGCAGATAAATTTGAACGTTAAATTTATTTATGTATTATTAATTAATTTTGATTTATTATTATTATCATTAATAACTTATTCAAAACATAAAAGTGTTCTACTTAATAATTAAAATTCTTTATTTACACTTTAAAATATTACAAAACGCATGCGGACCTGCGTTTATGGTTGTTCCTAATGTCTGTGCCATTTGAACTACATGTATTCTGTAGCTATTGGCCAACGTATGTATAAAAAAAATGTTGCAAAAATTTCCGCGTGTCAATTAAGATGGTTCGGTCAACTTAAACAAATGTCTATGAACATTTGGTTAAAATAATTATGTGAGCGATATTAAAAGTGTATACCTATGTGAATATACGATCAGTATGGATAAGTTTGTACGATTGAAAATATTTTGCGTGAGCAAATGTTTCCAAGTGATAAAAATAAAGAAACATGTATGAAAGACATCATGAATATGAATGAAACATAAGTTACTTGTATGGATAGAAATGCTCAGCGAAAAATTAGTTTCTGTTTGAATAAAAAGAATTTTGGATGAGGCTATTTATACATACGGTATGTATACGCAATTGGCTATTTATACATACTAAAAATAAAAAAAGAATGAACCAACCTACTAACCTAACCTACCCTAAATAGCCAATCACGTAAAAATACTGTATGTATAAATAGCCAATTGCGTATACATACCGTATGTATAAATAGCCACTTTACATGGCGTTATTGTGTATGAATGTCTTTTAAATTCATAATTGACTTATGATCAGTTTCTCTAACGTAATTTTTATATTTGTATAGCAGCTATGCCACAGCCAATTAAAATTAATTGAAATACAAATTATCGTTTTGATCTTTTTTCTTTATTCCACCAACAAGTTTTCAATTTAAATCCATTACAAGACAAACAGGCAAAATAAATTTCTTGAATTTCATTAAAATTCATGTTATTGTTCATCCTGATATGACTTTTAGAACTGTGTATAAATATTTTATAAGCATATATTATGTTCAACGTCTCTATTATTATATAACTTTACAGTTTCGAAAACTTTTGACAACTTATTCTCTAAGTGATATTTCGGCTTTTAGACTACCTTACCAATCCAGATAAACTGACTACACGAAATAACATGAGTCGGTTTTCCAGCCGTGTGATCGATACACTTGGGGTGTCAGCTGTACTTTACAACAGGAAAATGTTTTTCGCAGGTTTTCATTGCCTCCGACGATTTTTGTTCAATTTCCGTACAATTGATTTTCATTGCACGATTTGAACAGCTACTATTAAACGTTTCTATTTTTTTAAGTAATACCTTTACAATATATGTGTATTCTATTAACACGTTCATTGCTGATGTAATATCCAGTAATGTAACCCAATACGGGTTTTCATTGATTTTAGAATTACGTCATTTGCAATTTTTACAAGATACCAAACTCAGATGATTTACGGTACTCGCATACGGTTCATGTCGTAAACCTCATCTTTCTGAATTATAACCAATATAATATGTTTACTGAACCACATACTGTTACTAGCAAAACAAATTCGGATAACCAAATTAAACGTAACTTAAAATGTACTTTTTAATGTGTCATAAATTTAATACAAATCCACTGAGTTATTTTTTTATTTATCTGTAACGTCCAAAAACGAAACATTTAGGTGAAAGTATTGATCAATCTGTAATCTCTTCAAAAGATTTATAAAAGTACGTAACATATCAATTCTTTTCTGAGCAAAAGTTGTCGTTTCTAAATGATCGATATGAACGAATACATGACTATACTCTGTATATATAGCTTCATTCAAAAGTCTTTTCAAGATTATTTTTCGTTAAGTTACGCTTTTCCTGTATTAACCTTTATATTAAATGTTTAAATTGTAATATCTTATAGTAGTATAAATTTTAAAAACAGTAGAAGCCAAACTTATTATACAGTTACTATATGGTAAAAAAAAAATGGAAGCTAATTTTGTTAACGTAAACCGAATCAGAAATTTATGTTATCACAGCTAATAAGTTTGGCTTCTACCATAACTAATTATATAAAAAAATATAATGACTGATTATTATATAATTTATTTAAAATCCTTAAATAATAAAATCTAGAAATAATTACAACAATCAACACATACTTGAATTAAGATTCAGTTTATAATTTTTATGGTATGTACACTGAATCTTATTTTCCTACAAAATTTTAATATTTGTATTCTGACAAATAAAATTTGATAGATTTTTTTTTTATAGTTAATATAAGTAACTAAATTTACTAAAACTACTACTAAACTACTAAAACTACTACTAAACTACTAAAACTAAAATATTAAAATAATTAATAAACTGAATATCAATATCAATATCTCCAAATAATCACAAATTGACCATATTAAATTTACAAATCTTTACACAGACATAATTTTCTCTAAAAACGTATTTTAAATTCGTTGTACTTTTAAATAACCTTGAAGTAATTACCTCAACACTTTGTCATCTTTAAATAAATACTCAATCACTTTTCTACTAATACTTATTGTCATAAGTAATTTTTGTTACGTTTTACTTTCGAAACATTGCACAAGAGCTTCAGTTCCAACCATCAGACCCGAAATATCTGACGCAATTCATAAAATCATGTACGCGGCACAACATATACGTTTACAAATATCAGGTGATGCAAAGCACCGTCTTGTATATGCAATGTGGTTTAATAAGCACGTACCCTTATTAAATATGTATTCGTATCAGGTATACTCAACTACGTGATATTGCATTTATATCTAATATTATTATTACGGTCACTAATTTTACCAATAATGATTTTTCGTTAACGATTATAACTAAAGTTATTATTTTATAAATTTTAGTATATACATTTATATAAAGAAAATTTAATATATTTTAATATTTATATTTTCTATCAAAATTAATATAAAACATTTAGTAAAATTGTATTATTCCTATCCAGACAAGCAACTTGAAAAACATAATTTCGAGATATTGGAAAGAGTTTATGCTACATCCTTTTGGGTACATGACGTGATTGTGTATGTATGTTAATACAGTACTTATGAATGTATATTAATTAAAGTTGTTAATTGAGCATAAATCAATTAATAATTAAATTCTTATTATTCATAGTTTCTGAATTAGAACACACTTATTTTAAATATAAAACAAATTCAACTGCGAAAAATAATTAGTTAAAAATAATAACTAATACATTTCAATAAATTATTTAAATATAATTGAAAATCTGTGTATGTTATAAAAATAGTACAAATGCATTTAGAAAAGTTTTTATAAAACAGTAGCAACATAAAACTTTTTCGTATAAAAACATCGTTGTAAACAAACTAAATTTTCCCACAAATATTTTCCGCGCAAGTTTTTCATGTCTTTTCACATAAAACATACTCAAACCAAAATTAAAACTGGCGAAAAACTTGGCGTTATTTATTTTTTAATTTCCCATTTTCTTTCTTCATGTTTACATATATGCATACATAAGTTGATATATGATTCTTGCTGAAAATTTTTAACCTACGTTATATTTAAAAGTCACTGAATATTACGCATAACATTTTTCATTTGAATATAAAAAAATATATATAAATGTGAACAAAAGATATATAAAATTGTTTTATTCCAAGCCAGAAAAAATAATATTCAAATTTTACAAATATTTCCGCTAACAGAATTAATAAACAATTTTACGAAACAATAATGTTATTATTTGCATTTTTATTGGAAATTATAAATTCTTTATTTTTTTTAAAAAATAATGAATATTTACGTTTGTTTGTATCTCAATTTTAAAATTAATGATCAAAATATTTTGAATTTAAAAGTTAAACATTTGAAACCTGTTGTAAACATATTTATTATTTACAAATACAACAAATTGTTTAAAAAAAAATATGCAATTTATAAAAATAAATAATTCAACATTCTATATAAAATATTGTGTAATTGTATTGAGTATGTAGACATTTATTAGTATATACAATAACTATGAATAAATATAGTACAAGAATCGCAGATCTGATATTATTGCACAATAAATTGTATAATTTCAAATAAATTTTTATAATTTTTACACTGTTGGAAAAAATAAAATTTGTTGCCTCAAATTTACATGTAATTTTACACAGTTTAAGTTTTACATTAATTTACATTAATTTAATTATTGCATCTAATAATACTAATGAAATAAATAATACTTTAAAATAAATTTAAGAAAAATATATATTGCTCAAGTTTTAAAATCTGTTGAAAATCGAAAACATCAATAAATTTCAACTATAATACTATATTTGTAATATAACTAAGAAAAACTTAATAATAAAAACATGTAATAATACTCAAAAATATTGAGATTTTAAATTTTTCCCAAAATTTCACATGATAATCAGTCATTTTGGGAAAAATTTAAAATCTCAATATTTTTGAGTATTATTATATTAAATTTCACAATGACAATACAAACATTTATTTGTTCAATGTCCTAGTAATAAAAACATGTATTAAAGTAAAATGTAAGTACTAACAAATAAATATAAAACAAATCTTTTTGAAGATATTAAGAGTTTTTGTAGTAATTTATTATAAAACATTACTTAATACAGCTTTAAACATACGTGATAAAGCATAAATTTCAATTATCCTAAACAAACATAAAATTTATGAACTTTTGCATTTAGAGTTTATAAAACTTCGTATCATTTTACACAAATTAACGAAAACTTTTTTAAAGAAAAATGTTTATTAAAATACGCACACAGAATATTTTAAAATTGTTAGAAGCATACAAAAAAAAATAATCAGAAATTTACAAAAACTTAATCTGAGTAATATATACGAAAAAAAAAAAGAAATTCTTTCAAATTGGTGTTAATAAGTTGTAAAAGTCGAAAAGGTCAAGAATAATTTTATCCAGAATCGATGACAAACTAGAGCAAACCGTAAAATGTTAGCTTCCAAATAAGCTCACAGATTGGGAACCACTGGTCTAACATTTTGTCGAAATTACAGTACCGTATCAAATGTTATGAACCATATAATCAAATATGCAAATAACGATTTCAATAAAATTACGTATAACTATTTGTACAACTCCAGTTTAGTTATAAACTAACCTATGTGTAATTATAAGTACATGTGTAGCTATACATGTGTTTAAATGTTAAAAATAATAATCAAATAGATATTGCTTCTTCGTAAAATGCATTATAAAATTTTATGATTTCAAATTATGCGTATAATTGACTAAAAATGTTCGGATATTTTTAGAAACGCCTTTGTAAATGTCAAAGTTATAAAGCATCAATATTGTGATATACCTATATAATTTTTATCGATTTATTTAATATTTATATCTATAAATAACACCATAAATAATAATTATCCCATATAGATGTTTCAAACAATTTTTATTCCTCAATATTTCTTTACTTATATATTTTATGGTATTATTTACAGTATAAGGCAAATATCTTTTAATACATATTTAAAATAAAACAGCTTTAAGATTAACTTCTGTACAATTTTAATTGAAATTTGACGTTTCCATACACTTTAAAAAATATACAAATAACATAAATAATAAACAAACAAAAGATAAAAACAAGTTACTAGATAACAAATACAAGTAACTAAATTATGAAATTTATAAATTATTAATTAAAGAAAGTCAAATTTTATTTAAATCAGCGTCTTCACACTGATTGATGTTATCTTTTTCTTTGTAAATTTCTATTGTTTTTCTTCTATAAGCTCGTGAAAATACAAATAAAAATTTGTTAAAATACATTGATAATCTCAATTTTTGTTTACAATAAAACCACCAACAACTAAAAACCCTAAAATCGTATATTTAAGTTATTTTTTCTTTGTTCAGAATTACTAACTGTACCACAGATCTAACTGTGACTGTACTAACTAACTGTGCAAAAATATAACACAATTTTGTAATAAATTGGATTACATGTTAAATTTAATATATATTTACAAAATTATAAAAATTATAGGAAATTTATTACCATAGCATAATATTTACATAATTGGTGACATTTAGCAAATTATCAACTTTAACCGGCATTAATAATTAACATATTGTTAATGGGTTCATATCTATTACAATGTAGCATTATTTTCATGGCTATATTTTAAAGCAACTGTAAATTATGTGTACTACCCTCATTACCAATATATAAAATTGTTACACAATATGTAAAATGTGAAATAAAGCCTTAAATAACCATAGCTCGTCAAAAAATCTAAAACATTTAACAAATAATTTGACATAATAGTTTATAAAGTAATAGCAAATTAACTTTAAACTGTAATTTTCTAATTAAATATGAAAGATATGCATATTTTCTCACCACATGACGAATATTCGTTGCAAGATATGACAAATTAGTGGTTGCATGTTAAATGCAAATAGCATTTCATTGCACTTAGAACAAAATCAACATGTACTGTTATTATGATTACATTTAATTAAGATATTTTACACATTTCTGTTAGCATTGTTAGAAAATACTAACTTTAACATGGTCTACATTTAACCAATTTACATACTACATATGTAAATTCTAATCAGCTGACAATTATCTTATATCTTCTGTTAATAACGCAGAAATGTTATAGTATGTGTTGCAGATTTATTAAATAATAGAAAATTCTAAAAAAAGGATAAATTAGTAAAAATAAAAAAGTACTCAAAAATTAAAAATAAATCACTGACATCAAGGTCAAATTGATCAGCTGTTTTGAATCAAACTTGTGAATATACATTTTTCCCCAAAAATAATATACATAGTAAAAAATTAATACCAACTACTTACTCAAAATATATCACAGTGTAAAAAGTTATTAACTGTACGTATTACTTGTTTATCTTGTTTTAAAAGTGTTAATAAGTGATCAATAAAAATTCCGAAATCAATTGATTGTTGTATCGTAAAATTCATTTAATATACCAGTACATGAAATCATGATAAGCAAATATTTACTCCATATATTTCCTGCTCTAATTAATAATTCATTAAAATACAAGAAAATGTATTTTATTTTTTATGTAAAACTTAAATATTCATAAAATTAAAATTTCACTTCCGAATAACTTAACCTCAAAATATTTACAATTTCATAGCAATCATATTTACATATACGAGTATGTCTATATTATCTAAATACTAACAATTCTAAAATGTTATTCCGATAATTATACCTAAGTTTAAATCAAAGTAGAACCAGTGTTGTCTGATTTAAACATTAAAGCTAAGTTTTAATCACTTTAAAAAGGATTTTGGATTAAAATTGAAGTTTGTGCGACCGTAGTGATTATCTCCGCTGCGTAGTTATTTTGATTACGAGAATTCACCGGTAAATAATCATACGTGACACTATTACGTAATCTTAACATTGTAAATTACTGTAATACTAACTAAATATAAAGTTGTTAACACTTGTTAAACATCGATTTATTAATAAATAGAAACCTTATTTTGCAAAATTGTTAACTATACTTTATTTTTAGAAATTTGGAAATGTTAAAAGTTATTCGTTACGAAATTAAAGTTTTAAATTTTGTATAATATTGTTAAACAATAGTTATTTATGTAAAAAGTGTTTAAAGATGGGGCTACTCACAAAATCTACAAAATTAAATAGCTATTACATTTAATTTAATTTAAAATTAATAATATTATTTATTTCATTTACATATAATTTAGTTGAAATCAAATTGTTATTTCAAATAAAATCTAGATAAATAATCTAAAACTTTAGATAAATCAAAAATAAGAATAAAAAATATTGAAAAAAATTATCTGAAGACTTTTTCTTTGTATCAATAATAACTGAATTACATTATATCAAAATATAATTTACAAAATAACTAAATTATACAATTAATTTTAAAATTCATTTACTACAATTTTATAATCAAATTAATATAATTTAATTTAAAAACAATTAATAATAAAACTGAATTACACGAATAATTTAATTTAAAATTCTATTATAAAGAAAATTAGTAAAACACAAATTAATATAATATTTTGCAAATATTAATTACATGAATAGTATTATGCGATAATTAACATAAATAGCTTTTTCATTCAATTTCTGTGTACTATTTCAAATTTTGTGCAAAATTAACTTCATAGAAATAAAATAAAAAATTTATTTAAAATGCATTTTAAAAATTCAAAAACACGTACATCGATTAAAGTTACTGTTTTCAAAAACAAAATAAAAAATTGTAAAACTGTGATAAAGTAAAAAAGTTTTCATGAAAAAAAAATAAGTTTCAATATAATTTCAGTTTCATTTTCATTAATAGAAATTTCTACCTCGATATTAACTAAAAGCAAAAGTAAACTTTTAGTTGAGTCTCTTCTAACTTTGTTTTCTTTTCACAAATACACAATTTATAACGAAGGTAAGTTTAATTTTCTTTCATAGTCGACGCAAAAGAAATGTGTCAAAATCTATTTGTCGTGTTTTATTTCTTTAGTTTACAAAGATTTTATACTTTAAATTGAAGTGTGAAGAAAAATAAATAAAGTTACCGGTAGAAAGTAAATATGTTGTCAAATAAATTTTATATTTTGCCAATGCTACACAAAAATCAAATAAATAACATTACTGAATAACTAACTCAAGTGTACCAGTATATTTAATATCTTTTAAAAATAATAAAATATTTTTTACATAGATTTTATGTAATTTTATAATTATAACACCTTATTTTTACCTTCCTTTTGGAAAATATATAGAGTATGATCATTTAAAACAAGTCACCTTAAATATCTAATAAACGGGTAAAAATAATAAAAACTGCAGACACATGGTTGCAAAGTTCTTTTATTTGCATTTACTAGAAACATAAATGTATCCAGAGTTTGAGTGTATATAATGCTGTTTCCATGCCTACGTTGGTGTATGGTAGTGAGATTTTTGCATGAGTGCAAATTAAATTGGTATATGAAGATTGTAAAATTGGTTATTGTTAAAAAAGTTACTATGAATCAGTTAAGATGGTTTGATCATCTTGAGTGAATGTCTAATAAACGTTTGGTTAAATGAATATATGCTGTGAGTGATATTGTAGGTATACGTCTGCATGAAAAATGTGTAAATGGGGAGGTATGATTGTAAGTGTTTTGCGTGAGCGAATGTTTCCAAGTGACAAGAATAAAAAACCATATATGAGACGCATCGATAATGTGAATGAAGTATAAGTTGCTTGTCTGGGTAGAAATGTTTGGATGAAACTAATTTCTGCATAAATGGAAAAAGTTTGTGCCACACCCTTTCAGATACGTGGAATAAATGTATGTATGTATGAAACAAATGAACATAAATTCAAACAAATATAACTTCCTATCAATTTATTTAATTTACAATATTTTGTAAATAAATATATTACATTAAACAAATATACATACATTTTATTATTGCCAATTTCAGTTACATTAATAATAACAATTTAAATTAATCGTTATTCCAAATCCATTACAAAATATAAACCATTAAAAAATATTTTATTCACCACGTATTTATTTCAATATATCAATAGCCCGTTTTTGGTGTTTTATTTTTAAAATTTGATCTGAATAATAATCAAGTTATTAGTGATACTTTTTTCGGAGCGTGTTACTTTTTATTACCGTCATTTGTTAAAGACACCACGGCTTGTCTTGATTTGAATATGATATTATTCATCTCGCATACTACTGGTAAGGAAAATATAACTACCATAAGTACAACTTAAGTATAAGTAGTTTCAAGATGTAAGATTGTAGGGACCCTTGTATTTTGTGTTGGGCGATGTTACGTAATTTGGTAAACGATACGCATTCCTCTATTTATTCATAGCCGCCTGAGACAACTTGGAATTCTAAACAGGTTGGTAGGAACACGTATCTAGAGTTCCTACTGATGCAGTCTTTGGTGTTGAGAAAAAGTAATTTCAAATGAAAATTAATGGTGATTTTTTATATCTTTTTTAATGACTACAAATACGTTTGTTTTCACCTTTAAAAGTACTAATTAAAAGTTAATGTTTTTGAATTTTAACAGTTTGGGTTTGCAACTACAGAATAAAACCAATTTCTACATTTTGTTTCAATTTAGAAAAAAAAAAGTGATTTTAATTAATTTTATTAATATCTGCTTTTAAGATACTGAAAAATTTACTATTATTTGACCAAATATTTGTTAGTAAATTCAAGATTTGATGGGTTAAATTTCCTCGGTCATTGACCGTATGTAAGCGAATAGGTGGTTGTCTTCGTCTAACGCAAGCAAAGTTACAATTTGTTTGTCCCTGTCTGACGCATGAGCTTGTATATGCAGTATATAAAACAACGTGGCCACAAGTTTGGTATTAAAATAAAAAAGCTTCAGAATTCAGTTCTGTATATCATCATCAGAAAAAAATATACTAATGACATAAATAATAAAAAAACAAAACTCAGAAAACAAGTTACTAAAATTTGGCTTCCTTTAATTAATAATTTATATATTTTATAATCTAGTTACTCGTATTTTGTTACCTACATAATAACTTGTTTCAATGTTTTGTTTGTTTATTATTTATGTCATTTGTATTTTTTTTTTCTTAAGTAGAGTATTTTTAATTAAAAATTATACAAAATCCTAAGGTTTTTTTATTTTAATCAAGAAATATAGTTTATTGATTTTTTTAATTATAAGCTATCAGGCAAACATAGATAGAGACCACTTTATTTTTTATTATATATCAGTACAAAAATTGTTTAAAATCATCCGTTTCCTACGCAAAACTAAATTTTGTTTATTAATCTGTTAAATATATTACATGTTCTAAAATTAATAATAGTATTATACCACATAACAATGCTAAACTCGAGACAACCATTTTGATTTATACCAGCATTTCTAGCTTCAGTGTAATTTATGAACACACTATATATTTACTGTAATAATTTATTAAACCATTTAATAACTTTCTTCTTGACATTATAACTTTTTTAATCAAACAAAATAGAAAAATACATAGTATGAAAAAAAATTAAAATAAATTTTGTACTATTTTCATTTTACTTGAAATATCAAACTAAAGTTTTCATAACACTAACTTATTGTTAGAAATTCACACATTTTGATTTTATTCATTTCAAGGCCTACTGACTTTTATAAAAGTCTTTCGAATACAAGTTTCTAAGTTATTTTTACTGTAAATAATAAAACAAAACAAGTCATTATTTGAACTAGTATTTTATCGCTTAAATATGGCCGTATTACTTGGCAAGCTGCCTTGAAAACATTCAGTAATAATTCATTATGATATATAGAAGAATACTAAAAAATTTTTTCAAAAAAAAAAAAACAAACTTCAACGCAATTAGAACTTAATATACTTAGTAATATTTTAGAATTTCAATGAACTCAAATGCGCCTAAAATTAAATTATAAATAAATTTTATTTTATCTTTCAGTTACAGATAAAATTTAATAGACGATTGCGTCAATGTTACAAAGAAAATGTATATTTAACTTCCCGAAAATTATGCAAGCGTCAAAATTAATTCTTATAAAATTTGTTGAAATTCATTTTGAAAAATCTCTGAGCAAAGAATAAAGTATCTACTATTTTAATTGTTTCCAAATTTAAATTATAATTTCATTTATATTAAAACATTGGCAAATAATTGAATAATTTCACAATACAAGTTCATCTAAATTAATTTTCTATTTCAACAAAACAAGAGAGCAAATTTTCACAACCACCAAAATTATTAAAGAAAATATTTCATTTTATCATTTTATTTACAGACATCTAAAAGTAAATCGCTCCGTCTCGCTCTGGTAAAAAGAGCAGACGTTCATTGCAATACGCGGTAAACAGTTTTTACCCTCAACTAGGAACCGTACATACAAAATGTCAAAATTTAATTAAGTTAAAAACAAGTGTACAGCTTGAACAAACATGCGGTGGTCCATTTTAAAAAGTTTGCGAGATGCTCCGAGAGCTGGTGCAATTTCAAAGTGTACCCCCGTTGTGTGTGTTACGCGATTTTATTTTGACACTTTCAGTCATCTGGTGCATAAAGGATCTCGAGTGAACGAAAATATAAAAGTAAAATTGCTGGTACAGAAATATTGAATAGTATTTTAAAACTTGCAAACTTTTATTAAATAGTTCCTGCGACGTTGTTTTAAAACTATAATATCAAGAAATAATAGCTTTTTAATTTAATTTACAAATGTATGTTAAGTAATTAAGTTGCATGAACTATCAAAAATTAATACATACATAATTAACTAATAGGATAAAATTTACGTCATATATGTCATTTGTATCATTTTTTCCTGATGATGATGTAATGTAGAGTGCATTGAAACGTCGATTTTTAATTAAAATAACTAAATCCTAAAGCCTTTTTAATTTAATAAATATGAAATTACAATAATTATAAGATATTTGCATATTTAAAAGTTATTTTTATGAGATTATTAAGAAATTTAAATCAAGATGATCTTTAATATTTTCGCGAAACAAAATTCAAATAAATGTTAAAATGTTGGTATCAAATAATTAAATAAAAATCACTGTTCAAAAAATTACAATAATCAAATAAAATCACAAATTTCGTAAACTAGATCAATCAATTTGAATTACTAAATCATTTAAATGAGCACAAAATTTACATTACATTTGCATGTAACCAAACCAAATGATGAATGATTTCAAATCATTGAAGAACATATACGACAAGCTCAGCATATAATGTTAAAATTTTCAATTAAATACCATAATAAAATTAATTTTAAAAATTACAATAATAATGGAATTTTACTTATTCTTACATAATTTTATGTTCATTTACAATTTAATGTTAAAAAACAAATATTCTGCAAAAAAAAACCTACAAACGTATTTTCAGCTAATAACTATTCATTCAACCTAATTGTATCATATAATTTATGATATCAGTTTCGATTGTTAATTTTCTCTTACTTTTAATTCAGATCTATTAAATTGTATTTTTTTTCTACATGTTTTATATATCTTCAAAACTATTTATTTAATAAACTATTCAATTACTCATCAAACAAAATATCTTTTAAAACAATTCCTGACGACATACATAAAGCTAAACCCATCCCTAATAACTAAAAAAAAGAACACATTGTCTGTTTGTCATTTTACAAGAAACCTAATTTAACTGCACTCGCCATATTGAACGTATGTGCAAGGATCAAAATAATCCTACAGGGATTTCATTCCGTCAATTCCGCACAGGTGTAACCACCTAAATTGGGATGTCAATAAAGCCCCGTGTGTAATATATCCGTTCTAAGGGAAACTTGTAAACTTACCCTAAAACCATGTCTTGCCAACACAGACAATAGTGCAGCGTAAATAGTTGTTTAAATATGCATGTCTATCAGCTGAGTTAATTTAATTAAAAATGTAAAATAAGTAAATCTATAGTGTTAGTTTCCTAATTTGCGTATTTAAAATATATTTAGTTTTAAAGTAATTTGTCTGAAAAAATTTAAACTTTTAACTATATATCATTAGTAAAATTAATCTAAATTATTTAATTAATTAATTAATATGTGTGTATAATTATATAATTAATTTACTAACATTTTTATTTTTTTAGCAGACGTATCAGTGAAACAGAAAGACATTTTAAAATAACTAATAATTTTTTTATATAAAAATTTTTATACGTCAAAAAGAAAAGATAATAAACTTTAAGAAAAAAAAATAATATTCCCTCTGATCTCTATCGTAATTGTTCGAATTTGAAATGCAAATAGAAATCTCAAACACATCTTTAATAATAACTTTATAAAATTTATTTCATGTTTATGTTTACATTAAATTATAAATATACATTAAAGCAAAAATATTCTTTTATAATATAAATTTTTGTAATATTTAAATATACTTACACAAAAATACTGTCAATTTAGAAATAAAAATAAACAATGTTTTCAAAACAAAGCAAATAAAAATTTGACAGCAATGGTAACAGTCGTTTTAAAGTAGATATATTCTTTATATTTAAATATAACATGACAGATCATTAATTTCAAGATAAAATATACATATTTTGTATTCAAAAATTGTACATCACATAATATAACCAGATTATCTGTTTTTCACATAATATTGCAAATAACATGTTACAAGTGCTTCAGTAATGTCAACAAAAATCAAATTTATTCTCTGGAAAACAAAATCCTATCAATATAACTTCTATATCATCGCAGTCAAAATATTTGATTAGCATTTGTTTACTCATGTTAAACAACGTATCATCAATTTCACTTATTCCATATTTTAGAAAACGAAACTAAGAAAAATATAAAATACTTCTAGTAATTTTAAAAAATATTCTCGTGTTTTTCTGGAGTAATTTTATAGTTATCATTATATTTCTTTTGATTTTTAAAAAGCGAATAAAATAATAATACAGTTGATTCGTGTTACTATAAACCTAATTCCTACTTATCTGTAAAAATCTCGATATATCAAATTTGATTAAAATACCTTGCTTATCATATATGGTATGATAGTTGGAAAAAACACATTTTTATGTAACTATCTTTTAATATTAATTTTCCATTATTTTTTTTTGTCTGAATAATTTTTAATTTAAGTTCTAAACTTACCTTTTGCGAAAAATCACAAATTTGTAAAATTACTTTACTTAATGTACTTTTTTAAAAAATGGCGACCATGTAAATATAGAGCGATTACTGTACTTTCATTTAGATCTAACTCAATATAACATTATATCGTATTGCATATATTAAAATTTATTTATAAATACAAAGTAATAAACTTCAAACAAAGATATGTATCGCAATATATTAAAAGTCTCTCGCAAACGCTTTTAAAACAAACATTTTATTGACAATTTATCCGTGGCATTAAAATAATATTAGGTTAGTAAAACACCCGAAAACACTTTATCTTGTTTATGACAAAACATAATTTATATATACAAAATCTTTGGAATGAAAACTAGAATCAAGTAAGGACAGATATTAATGTTGTTTACATACAGATCTCGTCTTAAACTGTGATTGCGTATTTGTATTTAATTAACAACCACAGTGTGATAGTTGCCAAATAAATGACCTATGTCAAATCAAGGTTTTATCTCGTGTTTTTGTTGAGTTACATTTGCAAAATAAACAGTTTTCTGCCATCTGTACACAAAAACACCCTAATATTTCAAATACAGTATTCGATAAATATAATATTTGTGGTCAGCTAAACTTGTAAATAAAGTTTATTAATAAATAAGTAGATATTTGTCGTCAAAAAAAACCTCATTTAAACTATCTTATAGTTATCATGTAATTGGTGTTATATCTCAGCGCAAAACTATTGGTTCTGAACCAAACTATTTACTAACTTATGAAAAAGGACACAAATACGCGATTTTAGTATTTTCGGTTTTGCTGTTTTTATTGCAACTAAAAATTGAGATTATTACTTTCTAACAAATGATGACGGTCGGTTCTGTGGTGGCCACAGTAGATTTTTTTAAGTTGTTTTTGGAAAAGCAAAATTTCTAATTTTAAGTTTGTATGAAATATTTTCTTATTGCAATATTCATTGGTATTTTTTTTAGGAATTACATATTTAATAAAACAGTTAATAATTAGAGAGCTAGGTATAATAATAAGTATGAACATGTATGTACATTTAAACTAGTATTCTGTTTTATGAACATGAAATCATGATTATTACTAATAAAGATAAAATTTACGGCAGAAGCTGCAGATGAATAGGATTGTTTGAATTAGCCTTAATATTAAATAATAATTTAGTAAATTAATTTCAACTA
Source organism: Clivina fossor (assembly GCA_963966155.1). Taxonomy (NCBI): domain Eukaryota; kingdom Metazoa; phylum Arthropoda; class Insecta; order Coleoptera; family Carabidae; genus Clivina; species Clivina fossor. Next base: position 5,122,359 of record OZ014558.1, read on the forward strand.
TGCATAAAATATAATAAAACTATCAACGTAATTAATATCAAACAATATTTCTAATAAGTTATTAAAATAATACATAATTCCTCTTATTAATATAATATTTTTATTAAATAAATTTGTCAATAAATATTGTCCAAAATATATGTTCAATCCGGTTCTATCCTATTTATTATTATTTTTCGATTATAAAATATCAAAAATAAAATATGTTTATTAGAATAAATGCAAAATGTAATTCTCTACAGCATTTATTTTTGTTTAAAACACTTTGAGAATTTTTTCGCAAAGAAAAATTAAATTTCATAGCCAGTTTTTTGATTAACAAACTGTATATGTAATAACACAAAAATTAAATTATGTCAATGCAAAAATCAATAATGGAACTATTATTTTACTCACGTTTTTATATTCATGTTTCCTGCATCATCTAATACATTTTTATTATTTCTAACAAAAAAACAAAAACATCTGCTATCATTTTTCAGTAACAAATGCCCTAGTTCACATTGCAGTCACGTTAAATAGAACATACTGTATATCTATGCATAGAAAATAGAATGCTTTAAAAATATAATACGATATGTGAAACAATGGTTTTATCTGAAAAATTTCAATATATAAAATTCATGAAATTTTATTCTTATTTTCCTATTTTTATATACTCGGGTGTCAAAAAGTGTAAAAAATCATATTTTTAACCAATATATAAGAAAATTGAGTAAAAATACGAATACATCAAAAATAAGAAATTGCCGTAATATTTTATGCAGCATATTATAATATATAAATCATTGGAATTGTTACACTTTTAAGATTAATATACCAGTAAATTTTTAAACGCCTACAACGTTATGCAACCTAAATTACTCAAGTGATCAACTGAAAACATATTTAAAATTATTCATTCATTCATTATCTGAAACCGTCTTTTACCATAATAGCATAATATGAATAAATATTGTAATATTATAATAGAAAATGATATTAATATTTCAATAAAAATACACATATTTGACAGTATTTATCAAAATCTTTCGTGTTATTTTCTAAACTCTTAATATTTATATCGCATAGAAGTAACAGCCACTTCAGTATAAAAAAAAATAATACAGCAAAACATAAAGAAATATCAGTAATTAAAAATAAAAACATAAAATAATATTAAAAGTTCCAAAAGTATATACTTACTAACATCCTGAATATATGCATATAAATAACGTAAAATTACATTTAAAATTTAAAATAGCCAAGAAGAATTTTAATAATTTGAGAGCAAAATAAGTTTCAGTTTAGGAAAAGTTTTCTGAAATTGCAAAATGTAACTAAAATTTTCGAAAACTATATACAGTTATAACATCATTTAAATTACTGTTTTTAACAAAATCGGAAATAGAAATAAATTATTGTTTCAATAGAATTGAATTATAAAAGGAAACACAATATGTAATAAGTTTTAGCGAATCAATTTCTATTGAATTATTAATACACTTTATACAATGTGATTAGTAAGTAGTGCTACGTACTGAATCCTTAATAATTAATACAAATGTTTTATTTAATTTATTGCGTTTATGTTTGAGATTTAAAAAATGTTCAATTATACAACGTAACTAGAATTAAAAGAAGTCTATTTTTCTAACAGTATTTATTAATTTAGAATACAATTTTTCTATTCATAGAAATATTGAAAATTATTATGTTTCATATAATAAAATACTTTCGCATTATTTTAATTTATTATTTATGTAAGTTTGAAAAAAATTGATTAACATTAGTTTTTGAAGTATAATTTATAAAAATTTATAATATTTTAAAGATAATGAAAAACGCTTATGCTTTTCCCTCTACCGAATTTCGATTATATACTTTAAGCACTTCTACAATTTAACTAAAACATTTAATAATTTATATAAAGTTAAATTTATATTTTAATATAATTTTTATATTATGATTACTTGAAATTTTAAAACAGGCAAGATTAAGATTTTATTTTCTATATATTGCTATAATTATTTTCAAAATTTTACATCAATAAAATAATAAAAAATACAACAAATTTCTTCAATATCAAAAAACTGTAACAGTAACTTAAAAATTCGTATTACATAACTTTAAAAATTCTTATTGCAATACCTTACTGCATCTAAGTAAACAACTGTCAATAACATAAAATTTAAATAAAATGAATAACTTTATCTACGTAATGCAAGTTGTGAAATTCTCATTTTCAAAACGAAATAACGTCCGTCAAAGTAAAAAGTGCCGAGACATGTCGATTATATTAAACGTATGTCTAACTGACAAACGTGACAAACTACCTATTTTTCAAACGACGTATATAACATTCACGAAAAGAAATAAAAAAAACTCGTTTGACACTTCCGGTCTCGACGTAAAATCGAAATAAACAAAAAAAACTGGTCGGATATCGTACACGAATGCGCAAATATATTTTGCACAATTTGAGCATAGCTTTATCCGTACACCGCTTTAAATATTCATCGAAGACAATTTTTCAAAAAAAAAAAAATGCTTCTCTTTGAAAACAGTTCACCAAAAAGCAATTCAAAAAAAGCTTCTTCCGTTGGTAGAGTGTTTGAGTCTCAAGTATATCAAAAGATAAAATGTCACGATGCTGCTTGAATTTACCCGCTTTTTAAACAACAGCGAATCGTGAACTGTGATTGGTCACAAGAAACAAAAGACAAGTGACAAAAAGATAAATGAACCATGCAAAACAATTACATTCTACGAATTTTTTTATTTATTCTCTGGTTCTGGTAGACAGTTTGTTATAGATTTTTTTTTTTATTTTAAATTTATTATACTATTGTATTTATTTTTTTCATTTTAAACTACATTTATTCACTTACCTTTGTTGATAATCCTAGAAACAAATTTATTATTAAATTACAAATTATATACATTATGAAGTACAAGCTCCGAAAATTAAATATACAGTTTGTTTCAAAAGTAAAAATAGTCAATAATTCTTTTAACTATAAGTTTTATGATAAGTGATATGTTAAATAAAAGTTATATGTAGAGTAGGTACTACTTTTAATCGTAATTGATAATATGCTACATTCTATATGTGTAGGTTTCTAAATTCTTGAGCATTTTTTAACTGCACATTTAAGTTAAAATAAAAGAATATAAATTTGATGAAACCAAAGTTTGTGCACGTATAAGTTTAAACTATGAATTAATAATATACTAATATATAACTAATTGCAATTTCTGCTAGGAAGTTCTTTGTAACCGTTAAAATAAATTGTTTATGTTGATATATTGTAAACTATGTATATACCAATTTTAATTAAAAAAAATTTAAATTATTTTCCATAAAACTTATAGCTACGTCAATCATTTTATACATACTAATTAACTTTTTGAAAAATCCGACAAATTATTTTAAATAACAACTTTTTACTTTCCAAACCATATAACATATAATGAAAAAGCAATATTCAGTGAATATTAAAAAAATAAGTTCATATTATTGTTCTTAATGCACTGAAATATATATTCTGAGAAATTTTAAATTTACTCTATACACAAAACAAAAACAAAAAAATAACTAATTATCTATATTTTTCTTATAATTCCTACCAAAATATTTCAATTTATCTCACTTATAATTTTATAATTTTAAACGTGTATAAAATCTCCAGTTAATAATATTACTGTTCCTGAAAAACTTCGTAAGATATAATTTAGTAAGTAATTTAACAAATTCCGTCATACCAGACATTATTCTTATGATTAAAATTTCAAAAATCTCTACTCGGAAGAAGCTATGCTCATAAAGCAAAGTATGCAGCGTTAAGATTATTTTTTTTTTAAGAAAATAGAAATTAATCCTACCTTATGACGTAGTTCACACAAACGACACTTTGCGGCTTTTGCATCTTATCGTGAATCAAGGTGGCTTGGGTTACGACCCACACATATCCGCCGGTTTTTGCCAAAAATCGGTACTGTCCCGTCTCGCACTGACCCTTGGAAAATACTGAAAAACAAAAATTAAATAAACATCTTACAGAGAATAAAGAGTTCAGATTTACATGATTTTTTCTACTATTTTCGTGAATTTAATGTAACACTTAATGAGTAGACGGTGTACACATTTAAAGTAATTAGATATTTTTCCCACTTTGTCGTATATTAATGTATACGTGTTTGTTAATTTATCCTACAATTTTCAATTATTTACCTTAACTAACATTTAACATTGAACTACTTTGTAGGTAGATGAAATAACTAATTGGACACACTAGATGTGTATCAGTATTAGAGAAAATACAAATGACATTAATAATAAACAAATAAAACATTGAAATAAATAATTTTCCTGATGATGCATCTCTAAGTGTGTCAAAGCTTTTTATTTTAATATGAGTTCTGAAACGTTTTTTTACTGTGTTAAATCATCTACAATTAGCCAACTTTATTCTAATTAAACGAAATACGCAATGACCTTTGGTTTTATATAATTAAAACAAAAAAACAACAACATACGCAATCAATTTTAAGAATATCTACAACTCAACAAATTCAACCAAATTTTTAAATTTGGTTAATGAAAGATTCTTTAAACAATTATATCACATAATATTATTTAAATAATGTTAATGTAAAAACACTACTTTTATACTTCGTACGTATTTTTGTAACAAAGTTGTATTTTGTACCTGTGTTTTTTAATGCATAACTGCAATGTTAATAATAAAAAACTCTGTTTCATTTTAATTTCGAGTTTTTTTTTTAATGTGGCCCGTAGCTAGATGTAGATTAATTAAACAAATGTTAGTAGAACTTTTTTCTTGATTTATTAAAAAAGAATAAAAGGGAATGTTTGTAGAATTTATATTTGATGGTTTAAATATAGAGATTCAAATTTTATGTTCTAAAAATACTGCTTTGTTTGCAAACAAAAATTTGGAATGAAATTATATTTAAATTTTATTTGCTCAGAAACCGCATAATAAATTTGAACTTTATAAATAGATTTTTCAGTACTTTACAGCTGATAATACTGTAACTGTTTTAAAAATATTTTAAATTTTAATTTTTATAAATTAATTCGGAAATATAATAACATTTATTTTATTTATTAAAAAGATATAAAATCTAGAGTTTTAATGGGTATAAATAGGTATATGAAATAAAAAAAATATGCATTTTATAATAATTGAGACATAATGCCATAAAATTTCTCCAAAAACTAAAAGCTCAAAAGCGGGGCAATAGTCCAGGGCTCTCAAATTTCAGAGTACCACCTTAAAGTACAATGTAAAGCTTTTTATGTATCAATACACTAAAAATAATTTACAAGAAAATATTAATGTTAAAAACCTACAAGTAAATACGTACTAAAAAAATTAATATTTTATTTATTTATATTTATGGTTGATATTTCCAAACGCAGGTATAACTATAAAATAACTAAATATATAATTTTGTTTCTTTTGTTAGTACCTAGATAACTTGCAACTCAGGATTCTCAAAAAAAGCTAGATCCGCAACTAATCAATATATTCGTAAATAATAAAGTACCTTATAGTAGCAGCATACTACTACTGAATATACTATTATACTATTATATATATATATATATATATATATATATATATATATATATATATATATATATATATATATATATATATATATTATCACTACCCGACTCGTAACAAACATATTTTTCCAAACCTATTTTCCAATATTAAACAAGGACAAAAAGAAAAACCCATAGTCCCAATAGGCATATCCGTGAACCTATATCTTTAATACCAAAGTAAAACAAAAGCTGTTAACATCGGAACCACAGTACACCAAACAAACTAACTCTTAACTACGAAAAGGTCTCATTCGATCGTCCCATTCGCAAAATACGTCCTTAAAACACTTTGAAATCGAACCCTAGAGCCGAATTTAATGTTTCTCGCTAACGCTGAACCAATGATCTGGGGACATATACAAACAACATTCAGTTTGCCTGGCGCAAGAAAATTTCTCATGTGATATTTTGTCAGCTATAATACAATAAAGTCGCATTTGTACAAAAATAATGTATACATATATATATGGAACAACGTATTCAATTTTTACATGAGAATTTGACCGCAAATTTTTATACAACTATATAAGGTTTCCAATTGTTACAATTATTTCCAAATAAATTCTTTCAAAAAAAAACCTTAGGTTTTATATTCTGTTGTATTTTAAATTAAAATTCGACGTTTCGATATACTACACATATATTAAAATAAAAATGCCATAAATAATAAGCTAACAAAACATAACATAGTAAAAAATCTTTTCGAACTCATTATTTTAAAATGAAAAGGCTTTAGGATTAAGTTGCGCAGCAACGCGCAACGGAAAAGCTGCAGTTGCGCAGGAACGCTCGACGGGAATGCTATCTTTCAAATATGTACTGAATTTTTGCGCAGTTGCGCAGCAATGCGCGACGGGAAAGCTAGTACATAATAAATTTCATAAATTACTTTTCTTCTCCAATTATTAAAAATATAGTTTTCTTTTTTTTTGTTTTGTGCATAAACCTTTTGATATGTTTCCTTGGTAATTGTACTGTTTAAGTTTTTGATACATTTTCCTGGTTATCGATTGTACGTATAATAAAATGTTATTTATAAAGAAATATCGTGAAATAGTATGTAATCTTTGCGTAAAAATGTTGATTGTTTACGAACACGACTTTTGCATTTATTTTGTGCGTTTTATCTCAGTAGGTCTTGGTTGGCACAAAAGAAAAAATAACAGTGAGTATAGTAGGTTGATGTACTCAATGTTATTATTAATACAGTGTATTTTATTTAAAAAGCTTTTGATAGTTTTGTAATTGATTTCCGGTTTCCGGATTAATATTTCAGTAAAGTTGTATTTAATATTAACCTGCTCCAATATCTAATTTTACTTTTGTATTTCAACAGAAAACAAATTTTAAAATTAAATTATGTAACATAAAATAAGTCCACGTTTATTTAAAAGCTATTTAAAATTCTTGTTAAACAATCTAATTTTACTGCAAAAATAATTATTCGCTTCAAATTGATACAAATGCAAAATCAGTACCAGTTTGTAAAAACAGACTATAAAAAATATTTTATTATCATTTTTACATAACAAATCCGTTTCTTCCTTCGCTTCTAGCAACTTAAAAATGACAATTCCAGTTAACTTTACAGTTTCATTGAACTTTGTTCCCAAATAAACATAAAATTTCCCATCTCCCCATTTGAATACTCAAACTCAGCGAGATTGCGTAAGTAAAAAAATGTCGAATAAGCAGTTTATCACATAAAAATCCTTACTCTTAAATCTTGGCCCGATTTTAATCAAACACATTGATGTGACAATGTCCCTTCGTAAATAGGGGGCTAGGACTTGATGATTACTTCTTGCTTGCAGCGTTTTGCGTCTGCTTTTAGTACGCACTAAAAGTTGTTGTAAGATTTTAAGGCCATTTTGACAAGGAACGAACATTTGAAAATCGTTTTATATGAAGACGGAGCCACACCAGTTGGCCAGAAGCAAAGTTATTAATTATTAAAACTTTCTTGTTACGAATTACGAAATTGTTGATAAAGTTTGCATACGAAATTTCAAGTTTTCCTAGCAGAGATTATGTTTTTGTTTTTTGGACAAAGAATTTATGATTTAAAAATTATTTATTTTCAATAATATTTAAATGTTAAATTGTTAATTTCATTTTAATTTATTTATTTACTTGTAAGTGAATTACCGTCTTAATGTATTATTATCTATAAAGATTATTATTAAAAGAAACACAAAATTTATATTCTTCGACGATCGTATGTAACTCTTGAAGATAGTCGAAAGGTTGAAACAATCGTCGAGTAATATAAATATTATTAAACTAACCAAATGTTTTTTTTAATAATAACCAATATAGTTATTTCATTCTCTATTAATTTTTTAAAATGTTTCATCAAGTACCAACCACCGAAAGTGTAAATGATTTATGAGAATACTTTTCGATAAATGTTGATTCTCTAGAAATGATATTTAAAAAATTATCTAAAACTCTTTTTCATAATATTAAAGAAAATATTTAAAATTCTTTTTACTCTAAAATGTAGCGTCAAGTTACTTTTTCGTATTCCTTTTTAAAATTAGATTGAGAAGTAAACTTAAATTATTAAACAAACTTCTAATCTAATTTCAATTACTAAATAAGTTAATAGACAATTTAACTTTAAACGACCTTTTAGTCTATTAAGCTAGGGATCTTTTAATTTTTTTTTGCACATAGTCAAAAAAGTTAAATTCTATATAATAGATCGTAATCGCTTACAAGTGACAGCAAAATCAATAATACTACTAGTTGATTGTATCCTTTCAATGCTACAAACTACTACTTATTTTATCATTAATTTTCTTCATAATGTAAGCATTTTATCTTACATCTATCTTTACATGTATAGTTAGTAAATGTATACAAAAATAAAAATTTAAATTTATACCTGTAACCTATTATTACTCTATAAAATACATTTAATTGAATTGTAAATATTATACTTGTCATTATAAAAACATTAAAATTTAACTCTATATACATATCATAAATTTTAGTTCAATTCTATGATTATTTTAATTAAAATATTGTAAAAATTTAAAAATTATGTCATTCTTATTTATTTTAAGTAATTTGTTAACAAAGTTTTGTATAAATCTATCATTTAAATAATCTTTTTTTTACTGCCATGCGTATTGATCACGTATTGATCACAGTGCATAAAACACAATTTCACACACCAATGCGTAAAAGGTACCACGACTACAAATAGTACTGTTGTAGAAAAGTCTTTACTAAAGCAGTTGTTGACAAATTATAGTATTATCATTAAAAAAAATCAACCATTTTTTTGCTGAATTTATTGTAATTATTTATATTAATTAAAAAATTTATTAAAACATCACAAAATTATATAACAGGTTTAAATCTTTTTTTTTTAATTTATAATAATAATAATAATAGAATGACAGCTATAGCGCAATCTGTCTTGGTGTTAAGTCGCCTTAATTATTATGTAAATAATAAAATTTAACTATTCCGAAAAAAAAAAACTTATACTAATTATTAATCTGTTATTTACTACCAATTTAGAACACCGTTTCTAAAAATAAAAACGTACATTTTTAAATAACAAAGTTACAAAGATCCATAAAGTGATATACTCCAAAAATGACATTCGAATTAACCAAAAAATATAAGTAATTTGTAAAATTTGACATGCTAAAAACTCATATTACTTTAATTACAATCACGATACTGTATTTTTAGCTTTTCTCCAAAAATTTTCATTAAACAACCAAACAGTCCGTAATGAAAAGTCGTTAAAACTTACAAAAAAATACATATAAATCTTCCTTAAAATTCTTTACTGTCCGGCCGCAATTTCGAATTTTTTATAGCGTCGGGAAAAAAATCTTCGTAGTTAATTTAGAAAATTTTACAGTCCTTTGTTAGGACGACCTAAGTACGCTGTGACGTCTTTTGGAATGATATCGATTTGTCATCAGCTCAGAACTAAACTGCAAGAGCTTATCTGAGTCGTGCCCGCGCGTCCTGCTAGCAGCTACCTTACAACCCTTGGGCGAGGAACTTTTGCTGTTCCGTGGGTGCCTGTTCGAGTCTTACAAATGAACTTTATCGAGTATATTAGACACTCCTTTTTCGTCTAATTGGAATAAGTGCCTTTGAAAAGGTAGCTAGCTGGCTGCTTTATATATTTATATCATAAGTTAGAGCCAACGTTAGTTTAAGTTTCATCTTGTTAAGAGCTGAACATCGATTACTATTTCTTGTAGTACAGTGATTTTAAAAGTTACACAATTAAATTAAAACATTAGTAGTAGTAGTATATTTCAAATTTATATAAGTTTTTGTAAAACTGCTATTCAAAATAGTGGTTTATGCAATAAATGCATGAAGTGGCAAAAAGTTAAAAAGACATTTTATGCATGAGCTCCATACAATAATGCCTGTCTGCGTTTAGAATAACTTGTACATGAAAACATACAAATTTAAAATTTGACATTTCTAACGCCATTATTTCCGCAAGACAATTTTAATTGTTTTTTAATGCACTCTTTTGTTGCATGTATTTATATGCAATGCAAGTAAAAATTGTTAAAAACTATATGATCAATTTCTCGAGCATATAGCCCCTATATACATAACACCAGCGTGAAATAATGATAAGTTATGGCACTTTTTTTTCACGCTTTTTACTTTTTTTTACTATTACTACAAACTATCTGTTGACGCACGAAAAATACTTAAATAGTAAAAAGTAAAACATTTTTTTAACATTGGTAGAAAAAATATTGATTTATATATTCAATTACGTTTCCAGAAATACAGAAATATACGCTATTCATCCGACTTTTTGTTCTAAACAATAGAAATAATTTATAGGAAAACGTTAAATTCTGTAAAATTCATGTTTATTTTTACGAGTACACAAGTTTATTATGTGATACAAAATATAGCTCTATAAATCGATGACAAAAACAAAAGCCCAGTTTAATTCAATTCTGATTTATAATCACAATTTCACGTTTTATCTCATCGTATCTTTTTATTTGTTACATCAGAATTTTATTTTAAATTTACTCTTTTTGTAATCGCTTTTAGTAATCAAGCATTTTTATAAAAATATTCCTCATAATTTAAAAGAAATTTATGACAAAAACCCGCTTTTATTCCTATCTCGAAATATTGTGTATAAAACTTTACATTTTTATGACAGTGTTATACATTTGGGCAAAGCTCTGGTGGCCTTTTTTGAACATAGCTAGAGCCATTTTGTACCATATGCACACCTGATGCTTAAACTAGCGAAAAAGTATTAAATATTAATGATAAAACATAAAAATGTAATTAGTATTTTATATATCAATTTAAAAAGTGCTATACCATAAAATATTTATTGATGTAATATTATTGGAAATTATTTTTGCTTGAATTCACTGGAGATTTACATATATGAAAGCAATCGGAAATAAACAAAACGGAAATATTGAAAAATGTAATCAGTTTTCAACATCGGAAACGATAAATTCCACGATAAAAAGGTTGCAAAACATGATAGGTTAAGTACACAATCTTTTATAAAATTATTAATATTCCAATCAATATTCATCTACTACAATTATTGACAGAAAAAAATTATAAGTAATTCTTTTTATTAATACATTTTGTATCATTTAATGACAACATTTGCAATTAATAAATTGAAAGGATTTCCTGTCAACTAATTTAAAAAATTGGGCACCTTTTAGTTATTATCTTATTAAAATGACTTTTTGATAAGTTTTTCTATTTGTTTTCGAATTTAAATATAAAACGTCAAAATTTTAATTTAATTAAATTTTTTTCAAAATGACAAACGACAAATTTGAATAATAAACAGCCCTTAAAAACATTTTTTCCAGAACAATAGTTTGGTATCTAGTAAAGTACAGATAATTTAATATCTAACTGTGTGTTTTAATGTACATTATTTACATTAGCTTTTACTGAAAATGTTTTTCGTTGAAAAGCTTTTGCTAAAAAAAAAATTTTGTTTAAAAGCTTTTCTTATTTTTCGCTTTATTTGAGCTCGGTGAAAAAGTGACGAATCCGCCACTTGATTGAAATGTTCAATCATATAATGCAAATTATTTGAAAAAACTGTCAATAATTGTAAATTTATTCTCATGTTTTTTAAATAAATATTTTTTCATGTAAGTGAAAAAAATTTAACTTTTGATCTACAGCCACACGTAAAACGTATAGTAGAATATAAATCGTATAGTAGATCTATCACGGCATACCAGCCCAGAAAATTCTATAAATTCAATAAATCAAATCTTAAAATGTGACACCAAAAATCAATTTTTGTTTTTGTATTATTTTAATATAAAACTTTTCAACAAGTTCTCATAAATTATAAACCAAACAAACGAAATAAAATATTTCATTTCACTTAACATTTAGGATTCAGCATCGACTACAATATGTCAAATAAATTTCAATCGAAATTTAAAATCCAATTATAAAAAAACTTTATTACGTCGACTCTCATACTATAAATTATTTTTACAGTAAAAGTTTTTACATTACATCTAACCTATACCTACTAATATCCTATAGTTTTACATCTATAATATACTCTGTGTAAATTTATACCTATCCCAGGTCAACGTAAAACCAAAAATACATTTGGTATATTTTTCTCTGGGGTAAAATAACTAACATATCATTGGATAATAAACAAAATGCTCATATTAATATCGTTTTATTGGCGGATAGCGTGCTCAGTTATATTTGCACTGTACGGCCGATAAGGTTAGGTTAGGAGAGAGAAACAGAAAAAAATTTGTTTCGTGCGACTGACAGTGCTGGTTGCCTGCATTATGGAAACAGTTTTGACAAATTGATTGAATCAGTGTTCAAAGTTTAAAGACAATCGAATAAATCAGAAATATGAAATTGATCTAAGGCTTCGATAAATAAGAAACATTAATAATCTAATTCACATTTTGTATAAATTTGCAAAACGAATTACAGCCTCAAATCGAATAGGCATATTATATAAAAAAGTTAAAAGTAGTTCACATGTATCATCAATTTTTTAGTTATATTAAAAATAAAAATGAATGAATCTTAGTCATAATCAGATTTTATTTAAAGTTTAACTTTTTTATACCATTTAATCTCAAGTTACATAACATTATCTTCTTAATATAAATCAATTATAACTTAATAATAATGTATAAAAATATTTAATTTTTTCAATAATAACAAAATACTAACGAAAAAATCTAACTTTATAACAGTTACGTAATGTATTAGTAATAAAGTTCCTAGAAAAGTTGAAATTTGAAGGATTACTCGTAATAAAGTGTTATTTAATTTAAACTTTCAAGTATCACAACTTGAAAAGTACAGCATAAAATTTGCAAGCAAGCATAAAAATGAGAATAAAGAAAAAATAAAACTCAAAGTGTTATTATCCCTTCAGAAGCTTAAATCTGGCTTATGCCAGATAACAACGTTATTCTTGTGGTATCACACACACATTCCTAACACATAGAAAACTACAATCCATATATAGTGTTATCAAAACCGAGCATGGCCAACTATAAAAAGACGGACCGCTATTCTTGTGTTTCAGAATTGCCTAGACTAGTTGATACTTAAGAAATTTTATTACACAGTCATTCTTTTTCCCTTTCCTTCTACTCTGATTTCGTGTTTGTTTTTCTCTTTTCTATTTCTTTTTTTATCATTTTCTGCCCTTTCTACAGTTCAACGGCACACATAAATTTTTTATATACTTTGACTATATCGTTAGTTTATTGTTCTAGAAAGTAACAATTGTGCTTAATCAGAAAAAATCAGAAAATATTTTTGTGTGTTTTAAAAATAAATATTAAAATTAATAAATTTATTACTGTTCTTTAAATTTCTGGTACGAGATTAATAATTATTTTCTTTTAAATTAAAAAAAATATATAGAAATTTGTTTATTTAATTTTGGATAACATTAACATTTTCTTATTCTTCAATTAGTTATTCTAGGTATAACCCTATTCTGTTAACATTGATGGAGTAATAAATTACTCGTATTTGTTGTTTTCTTCAGAATAAATGAGCATTTTATTACAGAATTTCTTTTGTAATAAAAATTACATACCTACTTAAGAGCCGGTTTCGAAAAGCATTGTTAACTGAATCAATATCAACTGACCAAACAATGAGGCATTTCGAAAACAAATGACAATCTAGTTGCCTAGTTTACTCATTTTAATTTATTTCTTTTAACTTAAAAAATCCTCTAAATTTTTCAACAGAATATAGAAAATATAGATATCTACTATATATTTATAATTTATTTACAACCATGACTCATATAGTATTTATAGAACATTTCTTTTTTATCTTATCTATTTTTGTATTTTTTTTATAAAAATGCAAGTTGTATTTACAAGACAGTTTATTTATTGTTGTCTATAACTTACGTTTGAATTTTTTTGTATATAGTGTAAAAAAAAAACAAATAAGTCATTTTTACGTATAAAGAATTCTAAACTGCTGACAACAACTATTCCCTTTTACCCAACTATTTTTCTGGATGTTTGAAAATTTTTAATGAAGGCACCTTTATTTTATTTTATTTCATAAATGTCTTTTATTTAAAATAGTTTCATTGCTGGTTCTAGTTTTTCTTATTATTTTTTGGGGTTCCTTCACCTTCTGTCTTTGTTACACTAGCAAATGTATTTTTTATCATTTTCTGTTGTTATATAAATGTGTCTCAAATGGAATACCGAATAGTGAAAAATAATTTTACGGTCTTTTATAAAGTCCCATAATATTTATTTTAACGATTTATTTTATTTCAAAAAGTTTTATGAATATTGCAGTAAACCTCAAAAATACCATTCTACATTCCACCTAGTATTATGAAAACAAACAAGGCAGGTAATAATTTCTTTACTGTACTTTTCGTCTGCGACATAAACTTGCCAATAATTATAAATCTGTTTCACACACACAACATGAAACAAACAAATTCTGGTAGAAAACAATTGGCTACTAAATTTAACGGAGAACACCTATTTCACTTTTAGTTCCAGTTAGCAATAAAACGAACCAACGACCCTTTTCACATAAAACCCTACATACAATTTATTTGGCAACCTAGCTAGCGTATTGTAAAACAAAATGATAAAGCATCGTTCAGTAAAATTTGCCATCTCACTTTCGGTTTCACAATATAAGACACCTTTGGCAAAAAAAATCTAGCCTTGAATTTATTATTGGCATTGAAACGATATATTTAATACCTCGTTTGATTATTTTTGAATATAGATATATTTTATTATTGTTTTTTTTTTCAAACCGATAATGTAAACAAGTCACATAAAATTTAAGTTATGAACAAATAGTTTTATTATTTGTTTTTAATTAGCGATAATATTTAGTAAAATGCTGTAATATTTAAACTTCCTAGAACTTATATAATTATACTATTGAGTAATTTAAAATAACGAAATAAGAATCTTCTTTCATTACACAATAAATATGGCCTACTATTTTATTTTTTAAATAAAATTTGCTTACCAGCAAAAAAGTTTAAATATCTACCTGTAAAAGTAAAATTCTGACCAAAGCTGGAATACAGCATATTATATAGTCTTTTTCTATCAAATGAAATATTTCTATTTACTAGAAGAAAAAACATTGTATGACGCTATAGTTTTATTCAGAATTCCACCCAAGTTTCATAAGTCCACTACGATTATCTAAACACTTTCATAATTCAAAATTCTATTTGAATAATACTATAAATAAAACTTATAATTTAACAATAATGTCATTACAGTCGAAATATAAATAAATCACAATAATGCTTTCAGTTTTCAACCCCAAACTGAGAACAAGAACTTGTCTGCTATTGACTTAAACAAGTCCTTCGTCCTGTTTGAAGGATCACACGTCTTCAACATTGCTTAGAGTGATGAAGACACGGAAAGACAACGATAAGAAAAGTCAACAAATGAATTTCCAAACCAATCTTGACATGGTTGCTATTAACCTAAATTTTCATTGCTATATTATTTTATCGTTCTTCCACAAATAGGTTAATTAATTATTCACTAAGACAGAATGATATGTGGCATTTTTATTTTAGTAACAAAATATTTGCTATAAGTTTAGTAAATAAACAAGTTATCTTAAGATAATTAACTAACATTAAATTTTAACATACCAAAAACTGTATTTTAATATTAACTTTTAAAATATTTGTCAGTAAAATGTGCTAGTTTCTTTATTGATTTACTTCCAATTAAATTATAATATTATTTTGAGATAAAATTAATTTAGTTGCTGTATATCAAATTTAATAACTTTTATTTGTAAAAATTAAAATATTACAGATTTAACATTAATTAACATTTAAAAATGTATCACGTAAAATTCGACTCATTTCAGTAATTTTAAAAAAAAGCTATATTAGAGAACTTATAAAATTTTCTAAAATTTTCTAGGTTATAGTTCTGTATTAATATTTATATCATTCTGATTCAAACATAAAAAATTAAATCAATTTAAAGACCAAATAATATTTATTTCCTTTACTTTAAAAACATCACATTTGCGCAACTATATACAAGATTAATTACAGTGCTCTGTAATCCTAGATCCTTTTGTGGACATGGACCAAAGAAACAGGACTACATAAATATACACGGAACGGGTGGTAAGTTGGTAAGGTAATTACAAAAAGCATAATTAATTACACATAGAAACCTAAATACATATACGTTTAATATAAATAATATGTACATTTATTGTTTTAGACTATCTGTATATTAAACTAAATACAGTACTGCAGTAAGTAACATTGTGCTAATTTATCTAAATTTACCAGATAACGGAATTATTTTCATTTATTATTTCGAATTATAAATATTAAATATGTACTTTGAATATTAATAATAATTTAATAATTGATTCACTAAAACGTTATTTATCAGATCAAATTCTTTTAAATTTTCAATTTCCAATAGACTTGTACAGAAAATAATTAATTCATATAATAAGTTATTTTTTAAATGCTTACAGAAATAATTGGCAAAAATAAACAGTTTTAAAAAATAATTTAATGTTTATAAACAAAACAACTCTCCATTTATTTAATTACAACTTTTTTTTTTCTTTCGTTTTAACGTTTGCAACTTTTGTGCCTTGCGATCCAATACCAGATGAAAAGTGTTGATTAGAAAATAATCCGTTTAGACTTTGATTGATGTTGTGATCATTATCTAATATCTGATCCTTTAACTCCAACTTTTCTGCCGAAAATAGATATTTTTTCTATAGTAAATTTACCTTCCAAATATAAAATATATTTTAGTACTAAAATTTTAACATAAATATCAGAAGTAATTGTTAACGGTTCCATATTTTAGTACAGTAAATTTGCCAAATATTATTATTCTACCGACCGTTTATATAATTTTATATTAAAAAATTTAAATTTAAATCCGCTAATTAAAACTATGTAGAAAAGTTATTAGTTATCTACAGAAAAGTATCAATATTATTTACTCATATTAATACAAAACACATCATCTGAATAAATAGAACATCATTATAAAAGTTATTAATGAAATTATAATTTTCCATTTTTTTTTTAATCTATTCGTACGAATTCATATGACAAAACCGTGTAACAAATATGTATACAGTTATTATAATTAATTACAAACTTAATCGAAATATTAAAATATATGTAAATTTATGTGCATCGAATTAATTAATACTAATGACGTAACAGGCACAAACAACAACAATTACTTTGGTATAATTATTTTAAAATAACATTTCTATCATTAAAACAATTAAAATTATATCATTAACATTTTAAGTATCTTTAAACAATTTTCAAGTTAAAAAATATCGATAGTTACTAAATTATCAGCTTACAAAAATAGAAATTAAACTTTCAAGTCAATCGAATATGTAGTAGAAATATAGGTCTATAATTTTTGACCCTACATTGAAAAAAAAAACAATCTTTTGATAATTTTTCTGTTTTATGTTTATAAAAAATACATGATTTTCAACCTTTTATTCATATTAAATGAAACATCTAACTAAAAAGTAGATAATTACTTTTGATGTATTCGTCTATTGTAATTAGATATTTTGCCTACTTTGTTATTCACGTTCATTTATTGTTTTAAAATATTTATCTAAACTTTATTTGAAAGAACACTTTCATTTCGCCTAATTCATAGATAGATAAAATAACTTATTAGAAATATCATCTAATTCTAATTCAAATTCAGTAAATAAATGCATATAAAAAAATTCTTTAATTTTTCCTCAACTTCAATGGAAATTTTCCAAAGAATTTCTTTGCAACTCTAAAAAAAAAAAGAGTACAAGCTTACGATCAGACGCAAGCCAGCAATAATCGCATTTATCACAAAAATAAAGACAAACATAGGTTAGTAAATATATAGTTTAAACGTGCATACAAACAAATAAATAACTGAAAATTTGCTCGAATAGTAAGCCGAGGACTGCGCCAGAACGCTAATTTAGAAAACAATTTATATAACGTTGTTTATCTAAATGCGGTGATCACATTTAAAACTAGACGAGTTAAATTTGATTCAAGTGTGAGATTGGCACGCAAACTATGCATTGTTCGGATGAAAATTTTCACAATTTTCTAATACCAAATATGTTTGTTTTGCTAGCAAGTGCGGAATATGTCCAATAAATAAACAAATTAATAGATAAACTAATGCCGAAAAAGATCGAAATTGTTGAAAATATTAATAATAAATTTGCTCAAATGTAGACTATTTAATGAAAAACAAGTCAAGTTTATATTTTATAGATAGTTTTACAATTGTAATACTTGATGTTTTTTTACATAAAAATGGTTTTTTTTTTATAAATTTCATAATACTAAAGTGAGTAAGTGTTTTTAGATAAAAGTGTATATATTTGAAATTACTTTACAAAAATAGTTCTGTATTTTGCTTTATTTAAATTTTAAAATGTTAAAAATAATAAAGAGTATTTAATATATAAAAATAATTTACATTTGATAAATAATAAAAGCAAAAATTCTGTTTCAAAATATGCCTGCATTTAACTAAAAGTGCTTCTAAACGAAACTATGAGTACGAAGCATTACTTTAGTAGCTACTTCGATATTCTGAAAAAAGTAATAATATCTACAGAGTGTTTCAAAAAAAGATAGACTGGCTATATATAAACATAATGCCCTGTATACTTCGCTGAAGCGTTAAGATCATGTAAATAATACATTCATTACAATTAAGTTACTCATGTACTTCTGTTTTTTATCAGTGTAGTATAAACATTAGATTATAAATATCATAAAGTAATTTAATCTCACGACTTTTAAGAAAGTAAATTAATATAAATATACACATTTAAAATATTTCCAATGTAACGTCACATATAAAATAAATTTTAAACGACATTATTTCCATAAAATACAATTTTAATATTCATAATTTTTCTCGAAAGTTGGTACAGTTTGTATAGATTTATAAACTCATTCTATACACATAATATTTAAAAACATTTTCGCATAACTCTAAGTTCTATTGAATGAGTTTATGTGAGTTTATGATCTATAGACACACCGTAAAAAATAAAAATATATGCTCATGTTGAGTACAAAATAATATATTATTATAAAAATTTAAACAATTAAGTAAATTTTTCTTTTTAAAATTCGCAACATTACGAAATAATAAAATAATTACCACCACTAGAATTAGTTAATAATACTTGAGTATTAAAAATAATCTAGCCTAAAATTTTTATATAAATGGTAGCTAGAAGTTTTGATTTATAAGCGAGCCTACAACACAAACACTTACATTCTTACTAAATGAGTTCAGATTTGTCATCCAAAAACTGTATAAAACATTTTTATATAATTTTTATTTATTTTCGATCAATCGCTATACCATTTCTCCTTTTAGTCAAACTAGAAAAATTAACATTAAATTATAATAAATATCACTAAAAACATACTTTTTCGAAGAATTAGATTTTGATGCACTTACGGAAATAACATAGTTTTACCAAGAATATTCATTATAATTGTAAAATATTTTTTAAAAACAACTAAATTATTCTATTTTAATTTAAATAACATAGAACAAATTTATATTTAAACTGTAACAATATTCATTTACATGTATTATGACCTCGATATACCTAGTTTATGATATTGATACAAGTATATATGTACAGTACATACACACACTACGTATTTATACCTTAGTGTTCTACTAATAAATTAGAAGATTACAGTTGGTGATAGCGCGCAAGTTTTTTTCTACCATAAATACAAGACGATGAATAAACAGAGTTAGTTTGTAAAACGGTTTCTTTAAAGACAATTATAGTGGGACAAGAAAATGTGCTTATTAAATTATTTTATCGTTATTTTAACATTTACGGCTTTTGTTGCTTGCGATTATTTAATTGAAACCGGCTGTAATAATGTTACAACGCAACAGAATTTTAACATCAGTCAAGTAAATTTATATTTTTCTATTATTTCATTTTATTTATTCTGTAATTAAGTATAAACCAAATTCTATCAATTAACAAATATTGTATTATCAATTTTTTATTTAATAATATTAATACATTATTATATAATTATATTATATAATATTGATAATCTGTTCCATAAAAAAAAAGAGTTTATTTTTATTTTTATGTATACTTTATTATTTTGAAATAAAATAACTTTATAATTTTTTTAATGTAAAATTGTTCTATTAGTTCTGTTAGAAATTGGTTAAAAATAACTGTAAGTAAAAATAGAAATTCTAGAATTTATCAAAATACCAGAAAGATATTTTAATATAAATAATGAAATTATACAGTTTGAGTTTACATAATTCTAAAATATGTTTTGTTGAAAATCAAATAAATTTAAATAAATTGCTGTACGTGCTATATTAAATTAATTTATGATCAATTTTATTTAAAGATTTTATAGAAAGATTTCAATTTATTGAGAACATGCATTTTTGTTATATTTTAAATTCATTATTATCGATCCATCATCAAAATAAAAAAAATTTGATATAAATTTATTAAAATCAAAAATCAACAGCAATTTTCCGAAAATATTTATTTTTATTAAGTGAAAGTGAAATGGCAAAACGTTATAAAGTTGTTATTCCGAATTTTTGTGTATATTTCATAAAAAACAAAACAATAAATAAAGTAAAATATTTAAAAAAATAGTAGTAGCTTAAACTACAACTGAAAAAAGACTATCCAATCCAAAAATGGCCTTTCCTTTAAATTAATTTATTTTTTTCAGTATATGGGTCTATGGTACGAAATAAAAAAATATCAACCAACATCAATAAAACAAGCTAGATGTCTAACAGCGAGATATTCGAATTTAAAAAATGGTACATTTGATGTTGATAATTCAATGCTATTATATCGACATAATATATCAATTGCCGGGCACGGCTTCGAAGTAAATCCAAGAGCAAAAGATGGTAAATTATCAGTGAGTCTACCGGATGCCGATAGCTATAATATGACGTATTACATACTTGGAACGGATTATCAAAATTATTCTGTTATATGGTCATGCATGAACGAAACTGCTGATATTTCAATACGTAAGTACAAATTCAGATTGTTTTTAAATTAAAAAGGAAATATTAGTAGGAATACAATCAGAGAAAAAAAATCATTTTGTAACAAAAAATTTAATTTTATTAAAATAAAACGGCTTCAATGCCGTTATATATAATATATAATGAGTTCCGAAAGATTTTTTATTATGCTAATTTTATTATTTCATATTACACCATGTTAATCCAAATCTAGAACTATGATAAATTTGTACACGTTGCATAAATTTGCAAAAAAAATTCACACATATGACATGCAAACTAACCTCTATAGCCGTACAAACTAAATGAATCATTTTTTTAAAAAAAATATAAAAATAATATTATAAAAAATCCTAAAACCAAACTTAAATTATACTTTATTCAAAATATTATTTTCTTTATCTGTAAATGATAAAAACGATTGGTTTATTATTATGTTTGAAACTACCGGTTTAGATTTTACTGATCTACGAAGAAGTAAATAATTAAATTTTTTGTTTAAATTATTTATTTCAAAAATTTCTCTTTGTATAATTAGCCAAAATTCAAATTCTAAATTACTGAGATTTTTTATTAATATTAAGTGAAGCTCATATAATTCAATTTCTAATGAATTTCTTTTGGAATAAAAATAATTAATTTCTGATTTTAACCAATTTTGTTTTGCTAGAATTGAAATTCCGTTCAAATTTGTACAATTCGTACTTATTTGAATTTTCATAAACTTAGGAAAAACGTTAAGTTTTTTGCATTTTTTAAGAAAAATAAGGTTTGCAGTAATACATTTAATTTTACGTACTAACTTATGGTACATACATACATACATACATACACAATCACGCCATGTACCCAAAAAGGTGTGGCACAAACTCTTTTTCATCTTAACTTATGGTAAAGGTAAAAATATGGTTTATGTTTTGGTTTCGGTTGTATGAGAGAAAAAATAGAAACTATTTATAAATATTTCTATTTCGATTGTTTCTATTGCTCTAATTATATAAAATATTTCTGAAAAAAGCTAATAAAACAATTTTTTTTTTCAGAACACGTCTGGGTATTATCAAGAACTCCCAACATAACCGCTTCAAACGAAGCTAAAGTCAATCAAATTATTACTAATAACCATTTCAATCTATCAAAATTCACATATGTTAATCAAACATCGTGTCATGGTCGACAGAAAAATAGTGCGCAAAAGTTGCAAACTAACGCCGTAATAGCAATATTCTTAGCATTAGTCATTTTAAAAGTATTCCTATAATTTTCAGGAAACTAAAATATACTGAAAATTTATTACACATTGTATATTAATATATTATGATAAAATGTTATCGAAAAGAATATTTCATATTTTTGTTGTTTTGTATTGTTTTTGTATCGGACTTACATTTGATAATAAATAATTTATTATATAGCTTAAACAAATTAGATACTTGAATAATAATTCATATTTTAGTATTTTTACTCATTATATATCAACAATTTTGTTTTCTTTTTCATATAAATTATTTGAATATAAAAACCATTTATATTTATCCTATCTCAATTTTGATATTTACGAAAATATAATCCCAGATCAACTTAGTTTCAAGTATTTTTCTTATCAATTTTTGAGAATTATTTGCACAAATTGTTAAAAATATTTTTAAGATATCTTAGAGAATTTCAAAAAATATTGCCTGCCTAAATAAACAATCAGTTTGAATCATATATTAATTCTTAAGTGTTATTTTATTTTGTTCATGTATAAATAATATTTGAATACAAATCTGCCTTTAAATTGTACGATTGTAAAGCTGATTATTACTTTTTACTTACATATTTTAATTATTTCAATAATAAATACGTAATAATTCGTAAATTATCAGTCGTTATAATTATTTTTATAAAATTACAGATTACATAAAATTCATAATTGCTTAACTAGATTAAAATATCAATTTTTTTTATGCAGATTCAAATTTTGATTTATCCTTTACTGAATAATTTAACTGCAAATGTTTCGCATAGATATATTTAAAAAAAAAGTTATTAGCAATTTTTTAAGAGATAATCACAATCTAATTTAAAAATTAATTAATGTCTATTAATGACATAGTAAAATTACATTCCATATATAAAAAAAAGTACAGTAACTTACTTCAGATAACTTTTAAAAAAAAATGTTAATAATAAACAAAAGTCATACGATATTATTTAAAAACTGCACAAAAAGTATAAAATTGGAGTACCAAGTTTAAATGAAATTAGTTTTTCATTCCATAATTGTTTATTTAGTTTCATATGGTGTAAAAGAATCACTATTTAAAAAAAAAAATTTCTCACTCGCAAATTTCTAAATATTTCTCAAATAATTAAGAAATATGTTTAGTAATTTTTCTTATTTATTCTGATTATACAATATTCCCTAAATAATATAGAAACAAGCTTTTACCAAATACTAAAATCTTTATAATACTTTTTTTTTAATAATAAAAAAGGTACTTACAACTTTTGAAATCGGAACAAATTGTGTCACTGTCCATTGCATGATGATAGCCATAAACGGATTGACCAACTAAATCCTCAGAATCGTATCCAAGAACTTCCAACATTCTACAATTAACAAACCAAAATAAATATCCTATATTTTCAATATTATATTGTATTAAAAAAAAAAAAAACTAACTTGTCGTCAGCATATGTAAATTTCATATCCAAACTATGTTTAGTTAAAAATGTCTTCTTATCAAGCGGTATTTCAATATTAGATGGATGAGGTATTGGTTGACCAATTGCAATCAGGCATTTGGTAACAGATGAAGGCGGTTTCTTCTCCACATCCTTCTCATTTTCAACTGGTGAATCGTCTTCATGTAGTATATGACCCGTACAATGAATAACCTAGAGAAAACAATATAAAAAAAATTTTACTTAACCAATTATGTATTTCTTATAAAATATTCTTAATTAAATTAAACATAAATCTTTCTGAGTATTTGTCAAATACAAACATTGCTTAGATAAATTAAAGTTTACTTATTTTAATAGAATAAAAAAAATACGATAGAATAAGATTCCGATGTAAACAAATGAATTTGATTTGACTCAATCAAAAGTGTTGAATGACATCAAGAATTGTATTTCTAATGTATAGTCATTCATTTTATTATATTTATTTTAAAAAAAAAAAAATAATAATAATGAGGTTCTAATCAATGCGATTTTAATAATAATTACGTTAGTAACAACAAATACATATTCCAATAAAGTGAATATAATATTTGTAAAATGCAATAATTTGAAAGCAGTAAAATTTATGTAATATTTTCTTACTTACTTTGTATGTGGCAGATTTTAGATTAACAGATCGTCCTTTACTAGTTAAGGTACATTTTAAGCGAATGAAAAATGATTTGGCTAAAGTATTATCGGTGGATTTTGAGGTAAGTATTTCTTTAATCTCATCATGGTCACACGGATGACTATATTCATAAATATTCTGTCCCATCAGATCAATCTGAAATCGAAATCATTATTAATATGCTGGCTATAGTCAATAATCAATACCGTAAAATGAAATAAAGAAAATTTTTAAAATGGGGTGAATATGATCTACTGAAATACATCTGAAATTTTTACAACAGAAATTAATCTTACTTAGTATCGCCAAAAAAAAATAAACATTTAAATTATTAAAATAATAATAAATGTGATCATATTTACCACGTATGACTCTACTTATTCACTCCATTTTACGGTAATTCTAATTGTAAGAATTTAATTTACCTGAGTGATTCCAAGGTATTCATGCACATTGTCTGATAAAAATACCAAATCTCCTTCGGACGAAACTACCAGCAGGAATCCTTCAAGAGCTTGCAAAAACACAGAGTCATCTTTCATCAGTTCCTTTATTGGTGAAATTTCAGGTACTGTAAAAAATCATTTTGGTTATTAAAAAATGGAATGAAGTTGGTTCCAGAAAGTTTTCGAACATAAAGTTTCATATAAATGATGTTTACAAAAAAAAAAAATTAAGAGATTAAATTTTTAAAATGTTTCTGGTAAATAAATATAAGTACACAAATAATTTGTTAATGATATTTTTTTGTTTTACATGTTTCTAGTTACATCTCAAACTTTGCAATATTGAATAAAATAATTCTCATCTGATGAAATGCCAAACAGATAATAGTGTAAGAATTGAAAAATTTAAAAATAAAGAACATATTACTTAGCTGAATAAAAAAATCTAAAAATTTGTGATATACGAAAAGCTTATATTTCAAAACTTATTTTTTTAAATATTCTTCTAAAAATCTATAGATAAAAATAATTGAAATATATACAATTAAAATTTATGAATCCTTATAAATTTGAATTCGTTCGTAAAGTTGACTTTACGCGAAACATTGTTGTTTTTGTTTGCTTTTTTTGTAAATTTATTGTCTTAGAAATTAAGAAAAATTTCAAACTATATTTCATTTCACACTCCGTTAAGTTTAGGCAACAGAAAAAAAACAGCAAAATTAATCCCACAGATCCATTCCGTTAAATTTAACAACAGGCTACATTATAAATTTAATAAATTGGCTATCTAATTAGTTTTATTGCAAAATTTACAGTATTTACAAAATTAAACGTATTTCTATTTCTATTTGTCCAAAGCACAAGTAAATTATAGAATACACAAATATAAGAAAAGAATTAAAGTAACCTTAAATTGAAATGAAAAGTTTGTTATTTTCTATTATCTTACAAAGAAATGTTGATAAGAAGGTTTTTAAGTTGCAAACTTACATAATTTAATCATATCTCGAACGCGTAGGTAGGAAATGGCAAGTCTCATAATAGACGCTTTGTCCAATTGTCCGGAATTGTCTTTCGGAAGTGGTAAGGCTTGTGCCAGATCTGTGAAAATTTCAGTTTCACGCGATCGTCGGCAACGAGCCGCATCACGTGATTTCTCCTTCCTTTTCTCATTATTCCTATAAAAGAAAAATTCGAGTAAAATCATTGTAATGTTTAAGTAAAACCAGTAACTAATAATAAACAAATTTTGTACAGAATGACGACATGAAAGAACTATATAGATCTTCATTTACTACCTTTTTAGCATACTTAAAATACAGCAAATGTAATCTTCAAATAGTTTAACCGTTTTCAAGCAATTTGCATAAACTCTTATAATTATCTCTGATGTTTTTTAAAACATTAGATATTTCTGTGAATATTTTACTTTGCCTAATAAAATATATATTTTCTTAATACAACTATTTTATTTAAAATAAATTTCTAAAATATATTTTATGCATTTAAAATTACCTGAGTTACTACTATGACTTAAAAACTACAAAATGATATAATAAAATCTTTCGGGATATTAAAATTTTATCTAAAATGTCTACCACATTTTTTTTCATTATTTTCATCAACAAAAGTTTTTACAAATTCGATTTACGTTACAACATACAAATAAGAAAATATGAAGATCTGTACAGTTTCTTAATAACAAATAATAAAACATGAAAACATTAAACAATACATATTTTTTTCATTTCAATTTAACCTTTAAAAAAATTAGTTTTACCATCAGACATTTATAATATAATAAAAATTGTATTTTTATTGATTTAAAAGTTCACTTTAAAATAATTTTATCCTTTCATTATAAACCTAATCAATATTACTTTTGTTTACATTAAAACGCAATAGTTTACGTAATAATTTAAAGCAACAGGCTATTTTCATTTTTTAGTGTCAAAATATTCCTCTATTCAAAAATAAAATGAAGTAAACAAACCAATAATAGACAAAATTAAGATAAAAATGAAAATATCCTTTTTTACATAATAGAACATTCAGTTTTTTTTACTTAAATATAAACATTATCATTCATTACATGTTTACATCCTACAAAATGTAAATAAACTGCCGAAATAAATAAGAAAAACATAATGACTTTTTAAATAGTTAATGACAGGATATAAATAAAATTTTGTAATAAATGTCATGTAATATGCATACAATAAAATTACCTTAGCGTAATAAATAGCTAATTTAATAAAATACATAAATTACATATAATTTACAAACTTGCAAACAAGTTGCTCATTTTATTTTAAAACGAAAATTGTGTACATATAAAAACAAACTAATTTGCAATGTTCAATAATAATAATAATAAATGTATAGTTTGTCTATTTCTTATAAACTCATTGTACTGTATTATTTTTGTAGGGAAATTGTACCTAAAATATTTTGTGAACTCATAATATTTAAAAACATTTTTGCATAACTCTATGTCCAGCATTATTGAATAAGTTTGTCAGTTTGTTTTATAGAGATACTTTAAAAAAATTTAAGATCTGACATATATTTAAAAATATTGCCTATATGAAAATCAATTTGTCTTATTTTTTTTTGTGTCATCATTGACAAATTTGTATATCTATTGACATGCCCGTAAAATAAAATATTTAACAAATTTCAGTATTTAATTTTCATGTGAGAACAATTATAAATAAAAAACTGATTTTCTTAAATATTGTATAAGTATAATTTTTTTTTAATATTGTTCATGAAACATTTAAAATTTTATACAAAATTAAAATGTCCAAATATTGCACAAAAATAGTCTCAATCTTATCAATAATTACAATATTTTTTTATCAAGATAGCAAAAAATAAATAAAATTTATTGTATTAGACCAATACCCTCAAAAAATCAACGGTTACTCAAAGTTTATTGACATAAAAAAAATACCGAAAATCAAAACAATATTTGCCTATCAAAATATGGAAATTTCACATTGATTTATTGAGTAAATATTTCTAATAATATCCTAAAAATTTCAAGTACAATATAATATATAATATTGTGAAAATAATGTCAAAGTTATGGTTATTTAATAAAGCAATTTTCAAATTCTTTAAACAAAGCTTTTGACGAAATATATTTTAACATAGTAAAGAAAATTCAGAACTCATTATATTAAAATAAAACTGCTTATATTTTATTTTTTATTTTAAAGTCCTTAATTCATACTTAAATTTGTATTCATTTCAAAATATACAACTTTATCTAGCTTGTCTATGAATAATAAGTCAAATTAGTTTATAATTATTCTAATGTCTCAAGGTTACTTTCTTTAAAAAAATATCTACAACCCAGTATAAATAAAAGAACTAATTTCGACTTTGATATCATATTATATTATTTTTATTAAAAAACAAAAAGAATATTTCTTTTGTCTTTCAATTTTCTTGCAAAACTATGTCAAACTGTTGTGTTATTTTGTAACAAATAGATACGTATGAATATAATTTGTATAAACTTGAACTATTGAAAATATTAGAAATGATAATCTGATATTCTTCAGCCAGCGAATATATTTCAAATTCACTATTCGGCTCACGGTCTTGTTGAAATTACATATGAATGACAGTCAATATAAAAATAGTATGTGACCTGCTAAAGTAAAACAAACTTTTTAATTTTTTAGAAGAGCAAATTAAAATAATTTGGGTCAAAATTTCGCATTTTTAGATTATTCATTAAACGCTTTACTTACACTTTTTTTATACAACTATAACCTATTTTAGTTAATTTTTTTTAACGCTAGATACATAGTTTTTTTTTTATACCATTCGATAAGTATGAGATGAAAATGCAAAGCTTTAACGCACTTTTTCTCAAAATACACTATCTCAAACTTGCAAATTGAAACAGCAATAACTTCAACAATTTTTAAAATATTTTAACAAATTTTATATCAAATTATTCAGAATCTTATGCTGTTAGTGACTCAATATTGACTTGAATGAAGATAAAGTCCCTTTTGTTGTGGCAGGTTACATAATTATGTAAATAATACTCCAAAATTCTATTCAAATTATTTAAATTATCCTAAATTTTAAAGTAAATAAAACAAAAAAATGTCATCAAAATCAAGTATAAACAAATATTCAGGTATTAACTACTACTCCTCCAGTTAAATCAATTTCATTATAATTTAAAAAAATACTTACACAATATCTTCAATATCACCTACGTTAACAAAACGGCATTCATTGTAACAGCCATTACTATAATAACTAAAACAGTCTTTTTCATAATCCCATTGTGGAAATGAAGTACAAGGTAAATCTAATCCAAAATTCCTAATTGGTTCTGAAGGTAACATATTTCCTTGTACAACCGAACTAGGTAAGATACCGACATTATTTTGTGCAGTACTATTTATTATAGGATCAAATACTGATCCTTGCGGTACACCAGACGTTAACATTACATTATTATTTGGATGCTGTTCAAATGTTAATTGCGAATTATAATTTTGATTAACTAATGGCGATAATACAGTCATTTCATTCACAGAATGAGAATTGATATTTTTTTCATTAGGACAATAATTTACTGGTAATAGAGAAGAATCAAAATTGTTCAATGGCATACTAGGCATTGGCAAAGGATGACTTGAACCAATAATATTTTGTTCTGACTGGAAGAAATTTCCTTCCATTAAAGACGACATTACTGGACATTGTTCCATTCCAGTTTTCTGATAATTATTTTGTAAAGAATATACAGTATCTTGTTCGGAATTTAAGCACGGCACTTGTTGATTACAGTATAGTACTGGTTGTTCAAAGGTCATTGTGTCAGGATAATTTTGCATATATCCACAACTAGGAAGATTCATGTTTCAATTGTTTCTGTTAAGCACTACATAAAAAGTCTTTCACTGCACGCAAATAACTATGTCAAGATTATTTAATTATTGGCACAAATATTGGATTTGTAAATTTAATAACTTGTCTTAATAATTTTAAAAATTAAGACTCATTCAGACTACCCCCACTTATTACATAATTAGTGTTATGTTTTAGCGCACGGCTAGTGATTCTGACAAACTTACTAACTTTAGCACAATTTTAGTTTTATCAAGTGTCATTGCAGACAAAATGTGAGATTATTAATATTCTTTAATACATTTTATTGTATTTTTATAAGTTAGTAGATAATGCACTTCAGAATCAACTAAAATATAAAACTAATTTCAAAATAAGTAAGGAAGTATAAATAAGATTTATTTTCGTCAAAAAAATCTATGTTTCAATTTGAGACACATCGATTAGATATTAGAAACCATTTACAATAATTAAAACCTTTGTTCTTAAATTATTGATATTACAAATTTTTATATACATTATAATTAGTTTCTATAAGAATAATTATTAACAGTAATCGAAACGTGACGAAAGTTATTGTTATTATCAAACAATAATACAAAATGTAGTGACTATGTGCGTACGTTAAACTATTATTAAATTATTAAACTAAAACTATTTAGCCAATTACGTTTCTATCTTATAATGAAAATGTTTGTTTGATTTTATTTCCCGATTGAAAAAAAGTCACACGATAGATATCGTTCGTTTAGAATTACAAGGGCGTAAGCGACATTTTTGAATTATTTTGCATAACTGTTGTAACAAGTTACTTAGTGTATGAGGAACGTGTAAGTATTATTATTAATTTAATTTTGTCAGTATTTCATTATTAAAAATTAGAAATTACAAGGTCGTATGTTTTTAATTTTATATTTGTTGGGTTAACAAAGTCGTATCGGCTTTTATAATGAGACAACCGTATTTCACTATTACAATTTATATCGGTGTGCGCTAAGAATTTATCCACAGCTAGCTGGATTCACTTGAAAGTTCAGCGATATCCTGGTGCTTGCTTGCTGTGGCTGGATTTATATAGTCCAATCACAAACGTTTAATTCTTTCTAAAATTAAAATAAAGTATACAATACGCATTTAAAAAAACAAAGTATATCTAACATTCCCTCTAGTTCTTTACAAGGAAAACATCGAAAACGATGTATTTCCGAAGATCAAGTAAAATGCGTGAAAACCCACATTAAGTCATTTCAACCAATCGAGTCACATTATTGCCGATCTACAACTACAAAAATTGTTTTAGATCCTTCTCTGAACATTAAAAAAATGTATAAACTATATGTTGACTTCTGTGAAAAACGTAATCAAGATCCTGTGAAAGAATCATTTTATAGGAACATATTTTGCAATCAGTTTAATTTGTCATTTTATTCACGTCGAAAAGATCGATGTGATTTATGTGAAGAAATTGAAACTTTAAAAAACAAGATTAGAAGTATATGGGTAAACCCATATATAGACTACTTTGACATTTCTCGGAAAGTTGGCAACACTGTATTTTAATAATATTATAATTTATGTGGGCACTAGGAGATACTTTTTTGAAAATTTGATCAAAATTGAATAAATAATGTAGCCACAATGAATTTTTAAAAAATTTTGTGATTTTTTTTCTCGATAAGTTGGCAACACTGTATTTTGTTAAAATTGCATAATTTATTTAGGCACTAGGAAAAACTTTTATGAAAATTTTATTAAAATCGGTTAAATGAAATAGTCAAAATAAATTTTTAAAAATTTTACTAATTTTTTTCTCGGAAAGTTGGCAACACTGTATTTTGTTAAAATTACATAAATTATATGAATACTAGGAGAATCTTTTGTGAAAATTTGAGTAAAATCGGTTGAATAACATGGCCATAATAAAATTATTAAGTTCTGAATTACAAAGTCGTATCCGCCACAAATAAAGTAAATAACAAATATCACAGTAACAAAGTCGTATGTGTTTTTTGATTTAGTTATTTTTATCGGATAAGACCAGCAAATGGGTGGATTCTTGGATAAACCTAGTTAATGGTTTTAGGTAAGTACTGTAGCAAAATCTCAATTTCATTAAGTGGATCAATTAAAAAATAATGCCCAGACAATTTTTAAACTTAAAAATCTCGCAATAGTAAACAATGTACATACGACATTGTAATTCTAAACGAACGATATGTAAATAAAATTTTAATAACGTCAATAATTAGTGATGAAACAAGGCATCTAGGAAATAAAGTACAACGCGATAAAAAAAAAATAATAAAAATGTGAATTTGTAACAATTTTCAAGTGATTTTCATGCTGATAAACGTGTTCGTGTGACGGATAAGAGCTTGTCACTAAGCAAATAAGTAAATCAATGATTTCTACAACTAAAACGATTCAAGTTCATTATATAATCAAAAGAAGAATAAACATTTATGCAAATCATATGATTTTTTAATGAATTTTCTTTTAAAGTAAAATAAAATAAATGCACATTGATAATGAAACAGATTTTTGATTAAAATATTTAATCTATTTTATATGTTTACTTTTAATAAAATATTCTTAAACTTTAAACCTGATTTAAACAACTTTTGTTTTATATATATATACATAAATGTTTATAAATTCTGTCAAACTTATTCAAACAAAAATACAATCAATATTGTTAAACCAATTTGAATTATTCAAACAAATTTTTATATTTCATATTATTATTTTTAAATCTCTTGTTTTGGGTGATACAAATTAATTTTGTAAACAAAAACAAAAAAACTATATTTTTTTGTAAATTAATACTGATGCATTTATAACACACAATTTATTAAGCAAACAAAATTTGTATTATACTAATTATATTTTTTTAATGTATTCATTTAATTCTAAAACCAATGTTAGTTAAAACCAATTATATAATATCAATTAGATGTTTTTTGATAATGTAACTCGATTTTTCTAGCTTGTATATTTATATATTCTTATTCAATAATTTATCTAAACTATATTCGAAATCATAATTAGATATATTTCATCTAATTTGTATATAAATGAAATAACTTTAATTATAAAAAATATCTAATTAAATAAACAAATCATTTAAAATCTAGCCATCTAATTCTAATTAAATGAAAAAAATTCTGTATAACGAATTATAAAGCATAACTTTATTCTGATTAAGAGAAAAACATATTTAAATTATAAACTAATGGGGCCAATTCTATTCACATCTGTAAAATCAATTACAAGATATTTTATATTTTATTCCATCGAATGAATAATTCAATTTACTAAAGAAAAACATCAGAATCGAATCACAGATCGAGAAAAGTAATATAGTAATGAATGAACAATAAGTAATTTTTATATCAGTGAATCTTTATAAATTAATCACACTGGTATAACAATAAAAATATATTTTAAATTAAATGATAAAACTTTAAAAAAAAATGTTTATAATTACATGTGATATACATGTGCTCAAATTTAAAAACTAATTAATTAAATATGTATATTTACACTCGAAACTAAATTTTAAATGAAAACTCCATTATTTGTGCCAACATGTTAACAAATCAATTTCATTTAATTGTGTAACACTATCCCACAAGTAATCTGTATTTATAGTCTGTAGCCACGTGCGATCATTACACTATAAAATTACAGTACACCATGTAACCACCATACATAATTTTTATAGTAACACTTTCTAATCGCACAGTTTTCTAATTTTTATCACAGAATATATCACATCCAGTATGAATCGCAAATAACAACTAAATTTATCAAATTAAAATGTAAGTAGCCGTTAGGAAATATTGAAAAATCAAAAACTACATATTTCTATCTCTTTTTAAAATGTTTCTTATCTTATCAGTTTGAGTTCGATGGATAAAAAATTCGTATATGATATTAATGCGAGTCTATGGATTATGTCCAAAATATTCAGATTTAATAGTTTTATATAAGTACTTGAAAAAAATTTGAAATATGAATTAGTGATTTATAAATTTCTTATCTCCCAGTAAATGTTATATAATTAGCAATGTCTTAGCGCCAAATAATTGTGATTCTTCTAAAAATGTTTTTTTAATCAATAAAAATTTATATAAAAATCAATATGGCCCCGCTAACAAATTTAAACATATATAATTATATAAACAATTAATAAATTTTTCTGTGAAAATAACATTCAAAAATTTTTTTGCATCTTGCGGCTCGCTAAATACCTTACAGATTCCCATGTGGCCCTCGAGGAAAAAAGTTTGCCCTCCTCTAGTCTAAACTTTATTTACTTTAAATTTAAAATAGTTTCTGATACTTCATCAATAGATGAAAGTAATATAATAAATTTTAAAAAAAGAATGAAGAAAGAAAATAAATATATTATAAAAAATACATAAATTAAACTAAACACATAAAAACATTGCTAATATATGATAATAATGTAAAACAAAACAACAAAAGTAAATCTACGATTATTTTTTAATAACAAAAATTTAATTAAAGGTAAATGATGGTGAAAATTATAGAATCTCGCCTTTTTCTGGAAGTAATTTATTATTTTATCTTGAAGAATATCCCAACAAAATTTTGTGTTAAAGATTATCATTTATGATTTCTCTGTTATTAAGTTTATTATCCAGCCGGATTTTCAAATATATGCAGTTATTAATTTTTTTACTAATAAAAATATACTAACTTATTAGCAGCTTCTAAATATTAAGCAATTTAAACCATTTTGTGCAACATAAAATCTATATATGGCCTAAAGGCCTAAGATTTCTGCATAGTCACTAAAATAGTATGTTCTAAATAAAATTTTACATATTCTCAAGTACTTATAATCCTTGAAATAACCAGTATTTATATATTTTTTTAATGTAATATTATACAAGAAACTATCATACAGTCATTATTAATAAATTAAATATTTTAAATAAGATAATACATTATTATTAAACAAATTCATTAAAACTTAATTTCGTATATAATTTCTATTGTATTTTTCCATTAAAAACAATTTGAAATGTTAAAAATTAACAAATATTAGTTTTATTAGTCCTATTAATTTTCTAATGCATACACGACACGCATTATACGTACGAGTACGTATCTTTGTAATTCGATGAGACACATAATAGATATCTTCAGCAAATATTATATTTCTGACATTGACAATATATACCTATAATAAAGGTGTCTAATCAAAGTTTACTGAAACTATAGTCTGTTTTTTAACTAGAAGGAGTAATTTAAAAAATTTGCACCAAAATATATACTTCTTTCTGATTGGTTGACATACAACCGTTTTTACACCAAACATTATTTTTATCTAATCATCAACTGTCAATAAGCTGTCAGTACTGTCAATACATTATTGTCGGATTTTATTTTGTCCGTTTTCTTTAGTTTCATGTGCTTTAAATTTTTTTATGATATTTTGTTTGTAAATAAACCAAATGTGGAGATCACAAACTTGCCATAAACAATTTCTAGTGACTTTTCTGGTGTTTTTTTTATACTGTAAAACTGTCTTTTGCATTCACTCCTCCTAGTTAAAAAACAAGAGTATAATAAGTAATCAGTTTCAAACGTATACAGTTATTAAAAAATATAAATTGCATTAAAAAAGGAAAGTATGCAATTTTTAATAAGTATAAAGTATATAAATATATAAAATGTTTGTATATCAGTTTATTTAATTGAAGAACAATATACTAATAATCTAATAAATACATATATCACTATAGCTTATTAGATTAGCATAGTTTTAATTTGTGAAATAAATATAAATTAATATACAACCATTTTGTTATACCCATTAGAAAATGCATGCTTACCTCTTTTCAATGTAATTTTTATTTCTTTTCAATAACAGAATAACATTTAAAAATATCAGCAATTTTCCATGAGACAGCTATATATGCAATTGTTTAAAAACTGGAATGTATTAAAATTACATATTAAAATATTTTTACTATATAAAATATATATTTGGAATTTCCAGTAATTTTCATTAGAACCGATAAATTTAAACATATGTATTAGTTTAAACATATAGTTATTAGTTTAAAATGCAATTTTTCTTATTAAAAATAAAATAATAAATGACAAACTTTTACCTAGCAAAATATTAACGCAATAAAAATAAATTATTACAATAAATATGACTACAAAAAATCCAGAAAAATTAGATAATAATTATTTACTTTATAACAAACTAGACTATAATCAGATAACAGTTAATTTATTTTATCTGTTTCGAATAAAAATCTATTATAATAATTTACTAAAATAAATTATATATAAATAAATCTATCAGCTAATCAAAGAATAAAGTTCAAAATTGTTGCATATAAAAATAAAAATGAAAAGCAGAAGTTTATCTGTAAAAATGTATATATTTATAATAAACAAAACAACAGAACAAAATTTTTATATAATCGGAAAATTACATTTTGGCACGTAATAAAATGTGCAAAAAATTATAAAACACATAATTAAGATAAATAACCTATGACATTATAATATTTAATTAATAAAATTTATCAATTATAGTTTGACAACACCGTGTCAAATATAAACAATATAAATAATAGTTCATCAGAAAAAAATAAAAGTTCTTAAAATATATTATACATTTATATAACAATAATGATTAGATTAAACTCAGTCAACTGATAAAATTAATACAAACTCAAATCAAAAATTTGATGTTTCCAACACATAACTTTCTTATCAAATTACAAAAAGAAAATATTACAGAACGTCTCGCATATATCTCATAAAATAAAATATTTTTTTTAAATACGTCATCTGGCGGGAGACAAACTCGTAATCTCTTAATCTCCAGTTGAATTATTTTAATCGTTATTCATCATATATTAAAAAATTTAATTTATTTTTTCAATACAGTCAAAAGTATTTTTATACAAAAAAAAATAATAATAATGCCAAGACAAACTTTGATAATAATAACAGCATAATCACTCATTAGAATTTCAATGACAAATAAGAAAAGAGCCATACAACAGCAAAGAAACTTACATAGCCATATTTGTAAAATATTCAGGTTAAAATACTCAAAACTTTCACTATAATATAGTATCACTATTACTTTAATTTTAACCTTCAAATTAAACTAGCACTATCCACAAAAAATCCACAAACAAAAATTAAAAATGCAAATTATATTCATTCATAAAGAATATTCAAACATAAAACAAATGATAATTGCAACAAATGACGAAGCATTAACAAACAGTTGACAATCGTCTATCACACTAGCTTAATTACATGTTAAATTCAAAGTGCTTTTGTATAAGTCGTGGGATATAGACGCGATATACGTTTTGAAGTATCACGAGACATTTGTGCAGCAGACAGACGGGTGAGGTGTGCGGTTAAGAGTTTTTATTGGTTTACCGCGAAACGGGAATCACGGGAATCCATTGGCAAATTCCCAAATCTAGATAGTTTTCAGTTTACACATATACCCAATACATATGACTTGTGGCGTAAGCGTTACGCTATATCGTAAATTTTAAGAAACGAATTTTCTTGGCACACATATTTTGTGCTTAGAGTGAAATAAAATTAACATAGGGACAAATACAAATAATAATAATAATTGCCGTTTTATTTTAATAATATATAAATTTAAATACAGTAAAATGTTAGTAATAATTATCAAAATAATTATTAGAAAACTAAGCATCGTTCTAAAGAAACTGAACTTCTTAAATAGTTTAATTATATAGAAAAATATTTTGAAAATTACAATAATGCAACAGTGATAAATTAGACAATTTCACTATCAAAATAAGTTTGACTATATAAATAGTTTGATAGGAGTTTTTCAACATTTATTATGTAAAAAAAAAACTATATTTTTTTTTCAATATTTTTTGAAAATATTGTAATTAAATTTTTCTAAAGTCGAGACCTAGCTTAATCGCTTTCCCACACTCGAAAACGGTAGATTTATCCCATTTCATCTAAATCCTTAAATCGCTTACTTTCATACCTAGCTCAATATTTTAATCAGCTGCCATTACCACTTCACTAACTTCATTTATTCTAATAACTATTGATAGTTCATCAAGTTAATTTTATTTTAATTTGTAAACCATGCTATCTATATACATAGCTAAAACCCGCGCTGTGCAAGATATTTTTCTATCAGTTTCTTTGATACTATAATAAATAAATACGTTTTTAAAACCAAAAATTTTAAAACCAAAAATTTAGTTATAATAAATACTAAATACACGTAACTTTTGTTCTAAATTTATCAAACAAAAATATTCTTATCAAGTTTTAAAACGCCTAAAAGTAAGCGACACACCGAACAACATAAACAGTCCAACACAAACGCAAATAGTAAAAAAAAAACTCGCATTTCTGGGGCACACATCTAAATAACAGCCATTCAGTATGCGAAGTATACGTGATACAGCTCACACGCTACGGAATTCGTAGAACAGAGAATATATTAATTATTTAAATCAAAACGACTCGCTAAGAATACAGATAATCTGTTGCGTCAAAGTCTGTGGAATCTACTTTACTTATGATATGGAAAAAAAAATTCGTTGAAAAACAATTCATGTAAACTACTGAAACGAGGCAAATATCTGTACCTAATTTTTTAATTTTTTATGTTATTAATTTATCTTACTATTAATATTTTTTAAGAATGTGTTTCGATAATAATTATGTCAACTGTACTTGTTTACGTATTTTAAAAACCACATCTGGAACGCTGAACCTTAATTATATTTTAAAAACTACATCTGGTAGCTTTATTGTGTTGTTTTGCTTATTGAGAAATACATTTCTTTAGGGGTCATTTATGGTTTTGTTATGTTTAGGTATAAACACGTGCGTACATGAAAGGTTGACCCAATTCTTTTATAGTTTGGGGTACTTTATTTTGAAAACAATTTTGTTTTAAGAATTTGTTTTTCTGATTATGGGCACATCCTACCATTTCCTATCCTAGCCAATGCAAAGCGATTATTTGTAAGATAGGTTTGAAAAGTTAATATTATTGGGTGTAGAAAATTATGATGTCATTTTCAGCCAGTAATCTTCAACAAGGATGCTAGAAGTGTAATTTGATTGGTAAAATATTATATCTTGTTATTATGTCCTACTCTTACTAATGGTTTTGTATATGCGAACTTTGTTGCAAGTCAACGTGGACTAGGGGTATATGAGGGCTGACCGATCTCAGGGAGGGGCATTCTGGTCTAGAATCAGAATCAGGGAAGCTTGGCCCATGGTATAGTTCATTATACTAGGTAACCTTGTCTTCTCTCAGAAAACATAGTATACTGTACAAAAGTTTCACGAAGATAAGTTCACGTGTAAACTCAGACCATGGCCAGAGCGTACCCAGTCAGCGGGCAATAGTCGCCGCCAGTAACCGGTAAGCCAACATACTCTACGCGCTGGGCCATCGTTGCAACGCCGGGCGACCCGTGTCTGGTTGGGGGTAGCGAGAATCCGTGAGACACCGATTCGACCATGATTTCACTAGACGATCACGCACCAATTACGTAATGTATTCACACTCCCATATTCCCCAAATACACTTACACTTACACGTATAAAATTACATATTATTTGGCAAATAACTAATAATTATTGTACATTGGTTTTGGTACCTCGTCGGATTAAAATATAGAATTTCTCGGGCATTTAGATGCGAGTACTTTATACATACTTCTCACATGATTACTAATACACGAGCTCTTGGTCTGCAGTAATCCTGACCCTCATGAGTGACAGCATATCTCTTTGAGTATGTGTCCGACCCGTTCTTTTGAATTGTGGTCACCCACAGAATACACTACACCTTCCGAAGTATAATAAAGGATTCTTTGAGTTACGTTGTTATTAGAGTTTTTATATCGAATTTATTATTTGCGCACAAGATGCACTGACGAGCCGCCACTAACAATTTATTCAAAATCTTTCAATGAAATTGTAAACAAAATACAGACAAACACTAAAAATATTGAAATATTTAAATAATTATATAATTTTACAAATTTCTCATGCACAATAAATCGACATAGTTAAACCAAATGTGACTTTTATTTCAAATCATTTTATGTACTCTCCTGTTTGCAGTTCGGCGACTTTTAAAGTTCACTGGGGTTACTTAAATTTTGTTATTCATTTACATAACGTAGTTGGGTCCTAAAATCACGGAATAATTAAAGTTTTCTAAATTTAAATTATTAATTGTTGTTTAATTAATTTGATATTTAATTCTAAATTTCGCCGCGTTACAATTGGCACCGGAGACCAGGATTGAAAGTTTTTTGAAGCCCGAATGCAAACACTTTTGAGTACTAAAGAATGATTTGAAATTTTATTAGGAAATAATTTTATTATTTATAAACTGTTTATTTGTAGACACACGGCCACGTTTGGGTCCAGTAGTTTGAATATATGGGGGCGTAGAACTAACAAACTAATACAACACTAATATTAATTTATATTTTGTTTATTTGACAGACAGGCCAATAGATCAACAAATGTTATAATTTATGTGATTTATTTAGAAAAAATTACAGAGATAGGTTCCAACGTACTGGGGGCGTGGATATTTATTTTAATTTAAGAAAAATACGTATTTAATTTTGACTTTAATATTACAGAGATAGTAATATTTATTTTGTGTGTATAAGAAATGAATTTCACTTTTATTTTCAATGGTATGTTGCTATAGAATTTTGTTTCATAGGTCATAGCCCTCATCTACCCTGGTGCGGTTTATTATTTTATGGTTCTTTGCAACTTACAAAAGACAACGCATAGTATAGACCAGGGGATACCAAACTCATATTACATATTAACTGAAATTTTCTGAATTTTACTAATAGGCTAGCAACATTTTGATATTATAATTAATTATATCTAAAAAAAAAATTTACAATGATGTGTGTATGTGCGTATTATATTTGGTTATATTAGTTACTATTAGGTATTGACAGAAATTTGTAGGAAATTGCAAAAAAAGCAGGCATATATTTTAATGTTATGTATATCGTGCTAGAATTTAAATATTTGTAATGGTTTTTGCTTATACTAAGTTTAGTGACTGGAGAACGATGACAGAAAGTTATTTTAATTAAATTTTGGTTTTTTTGTTTTTTATTGTTCAAATATGGTTACGTGCCACCAATTTGCGACCACTGGCACCGACAATGGTCAGAGGGTTATGATAGCAAGCACGTAAAAATTAATATTTCTTTTAGATATTTAAACTTGACACATATTTTGGTAGAAATCGAAAGTGTATTACATGTACTTTATTTAGGATATTTTGATCTGTTTAGGAATTTGATTACCGATGGTTTGGATTTGTTTGTTTATGTGAATAGCATAAAATATAAAATGTTTAAATTAAGAGTATTTATTGTATTTTAATAATGATTATGACTTTATATAAGTTATATCAAAAAACAAAAGGTATCTGCATTTAATATGTGATAGGTAGGCTAGATCTTAGGTTATAAAAGTTTTTTTTTATTATGGTTAACATTCTATCGTTAGTTGTTAAGATTTTGGCTATTAATACTTTCGTCTTGTGTGTAGCTCGTTTAGATAATGTAAGAGATATTTTATTTAGACTAAGGGTATTTATGGTATGAATTGAGGCTTTAACTGATATAAAAGAAAAATTTTTTGATAAATTTTAAAGTTTAATATTTGACAGGCAGGCTAGATTATAAGATATAAAGGGTTTTGTGTTATTATGTTTGACATTCTATCATTAGTTATTAAGAATTTGGTTGTTATTTTCGCCGGTGGTTATTTTATTTAAAAATTATAAGAGATATTCTATTTCCGTCAAAGAATATAAGAGGAAAAAAAATGTGATAGGTAGGCTTTGGGCTATGTTTAATAATATAAAGTTTGAAAAATTTGTGTCTAATGAGTTGTGTTTAATTGTGATATAATTTCAATAATGCGTCTAGTACATATGTGGTTTAGAATCAAGAATACTAATTGTACTTTATAATTTTTTCTTCCATCTCTATTTTTCAGATATTTATTTGTTTTCTTTTCCAGTTAGATTTGTTATTAACATTCAATTTCATTTCAGTGAATAACAAAGGGGGCGAATGAAACGAGGCAAATATCTGTACCTAATTTTTTAATTTTTTATGTTATTAATTTATCTTACTATTAATATTTTTTAAGAATGTGTTTCGATAATAATTATGTCAACTGTACTTGTTTACGTATTTTAAAAACCACATCTGGAACGCTGAACCTTAATTATATTTTAAAAACTACATCTGGTAGCTTTATTGTGTTGTTTTGCTTATTGAGAAATACATTTCTTTAGGGGTCATTTATGGTTTTGTTATGTTTAGGTATAAACACGTGCGTACATGAAAGGTTGACCCAATTCTTTTATAGTTTGGGGTACTTTATTTTGAAAACAATTTTGTTTTAAGAATTTGTTTTTCTGATTATGGGCACATCCTACCATTTCCTATCCTAGCCAATGCAAAGCGATTATTTGTAAGATAGGTTTGAAAAGTTAATATTATTGGGTGTAGAAAATTATGATGTCATTTTCAGCCAGTAATCTTCAACAAGGATGCTAGAAGTGTAATTTGATTGGTAAAATATTATATCTTGTTATTATGTCCTACTCTTACTAATGGTTTTGTATATGCGAACTTTGTTGCAAGTCAACGTGGACTAGGGGTATATGAGGGCTGACCGATCTCAGGGAGGGGCATTCTGGTCTAGAATCAGAATCAGGGAAGCTTGGCCCATGGTATAGTTCATTATACTAGGTAACCTTGTCTTCTCTCAGAAAACATAGTATACTGTACAAAAGTTTCACGAAGATAAGTTCACGTGTAAACTCAGACCATGGCCAGAGCGTACCCAGTCAGCGGGCAATAGTCGCCGCCAGTAACCGGTAAGCCAACATACTCTACGCGCTGGGCCATCGTTGCAACGCCGGGCGACCCGTGTCTGGTTGGGGGTAGCGAGAATCCGTGAGACACCGATTCGACCATGATTTCACTAGACGATCACGCACCAATTACGTAATGTATTCACACTCCCATATTCCCCAAATACACTTACACTTACACGTATAAAATTACATATTATTTGGCAAATAACTAATAATTATTGTACATTGGTTTTGGTACCTCGTCGGATTAAAATATAGAATTTCTCGGGCATTTAGATGCGAGTACTTTATACATACTTCTCACATGATTACTAATACACGAGCTCTTGGTCTGCAGTAATCCTGACCCTCATGAGTGACAGCATATCTCTTTGAGTATGTGTCCGACCCGTTCTTTTGAATTGTGGTCACCCACAGAATACACTACACCTTCCGAAGTATAATAAAGGATTCTTTGAGTTACGTTGTTATTAGAGTTTTTATATCGAATTTATTATTTGCGCACAAGATGCACTGACGAGCCGCCACTAACAATTTATTCAAAATCTTTCAATGAAATTGTAAACAAAATACAGACAAACACTAAAAATATTGAAATATTTAAATAATTATATAATTTTACAAATTTCTCATGCACAATAAATCGACATAGTTAAACCAAATGTGACTTTTATTTCAAATCATTTTATGTACTCTCCTGTTTGCAGTTCGGCGACTTTTAAAGTTCACTGGGGTTACTTAAATTTTGTTATTCATTTACATAACGTAGTTGGGTCCTAAAATCACGGAATAATTAAAGTTTTCTAAATTTAAATTATTAATTGTTGTTTAATTAATTTGATATTTAATTCTAAATTTCGCCGCGTTACACTACTTTTTATAGTTTTATTGTCCTTAAAAATAAACAAATGTATAATTGAAAATTATCATATTCAGATATAAAAATTTTATCCACTAATTATATATTTTTGCTTAAATTATAGTACAGAATAACAAAATATTTCACGAATAACAGTAAATAGCAATGACAATCTAACCTAAAAACATTTCTGATTGATTGGTTTAAATCCGCTTAAAATTTTTATATTTAGTTAACATATTTTCCGAGATTTTGTTCGCTTAGAAGCACTATAACACAATTGTATTTTCTGGACGTTTATTTTGTCCATTATCACAAAAAACTGTATTATTATGTACCCTACCAAAACTATAAAACGCCCGCATTACTGACCACAATTCTGTTTTTCATTATCAGTTAAATATGTAATAAATAATTTCTGCTACAAAAATGTAAAACCTAGCAATTAAACTTCAATAAATTATAATCAACAAAACACAGGCATAATTATTTGCTCTAATGACCATAACAACTTTAGTAGCATCACGTATAAAATATATATTATAATAATAACCGCAAATGCACATATTTTATGCAACATGATATACAACAAAGTGAATATAACACCAATTCAATCTTAACACAGGAAATGAAAATTTCGCACGCAATATTACGTTTGGTGATGACGCACATTGTCTGTTTCTATAGTTCCACGAATTATTTTTGATTTGAAATGCAATTTTTTAAGGAC
Organism: Clivina fossor; assembly: GCA_963966155.1. Lineage (NCBI taxonomy): Eukaryota > Metazoa > Arthropoda > Insecta > Coleoptera > Carabidae > Clivina > Clivina fossor. The sequence goes on from OZ014558.1 coordinate 5,166,867, forward strand.
TGACATTTTCAATTTCATATTCAATTTATAACAAATACTAAACACAAGTACATTTATTTAGGATGCTAATTTTATGATCTATTAATAATTCAAATATTACCTATAAAATTTTATATTTTTACCTATAGAAAAATCAATCATTTACCTATTAATAATTAAAAAATTATCTATAGTAAAAAAAAAACCTAAACCAACCTACTAACCTAACCTACCCTAAATAGCCAATTACGTAAAATTTATAGATCAAATTTTATAGATCGATAATTATATCAGCAAGTATTTGATTATTTCCATAGGTCGATAATTATTTTCATAGGTCGATAAATATTTCTATAGATCAATAATTAATTCTATAGGTCAAAAATTAAAACCATAGATTAATTATTTAATACATAGATAAACTATTTTTTTCATAAGTACTATTCCGTAGATCATATGTTTTTTTCATAGGTCAAATATTTTTATCCATTTATTTATAATATTCTAATAAGTATTCTATAGGATTAACCAAATTACAAAAAAATAAAAATATAAAACACTCAGAAATAAATATACACATATAACAATAAAATTATAATATTCTTTCTACTATAATAGTTATTTATGTATCAAATGTGTAAAGATGGAGTTTTACGACATGGAATGAATTCTTACACATTAAAAAAAAAAATTTCTAGACTAAAATCTTTTTAAGTATAACAAACATCTACAGTTACTCTGTTCTTATCATACATAATTTAAAAGAAATTCTGTGTAATTATATACGGTCTCCTTATACCAATTATCTATAAAAGAATTTTACCTACGTCATCAGCAAATAAAAATAGCATTACCGCTTTCACTTTACAAGACAAAACAACATAAAAAATAACTAACTACAATGTTAAAACATCGATAATATTTTGAAATAATACCCTTGTCAAAAGTATTAAAAAATAACATAAACTTGAATTTTTAATTATTCAAGTTTTCCAAATATATGCAGCCAGCACAGCATAGCTGATAAAATGGTAACAACACATTTTCTTTCACGGCACGTAATTTTCGGACGAATATTATAAATACAATTCAAAACAATATAAAAATATATTTTGCACCATATTTACCTTCAAAAATCAAACTTCATGAACAAGGTTATTTAAAAATAGTGAACAATAACAAAGTTTGCAAAGAAATTTTCTGAAGGATGTACTACATTTGAAATAGTATATTATATCAACATAAATTTTCACACAATAATGATCATAATATAATTACGAGAACAAGCCCGTTTTATTTAATTATCCCTGCAGGATATCGTAGATTTTATCATTACATATTTCAATTTTAAAATTATTATACATACAAACAAAAATTAATTTCCCACCAAAGATAAATAACTTTCGTTTCATGGCACATCTTATAAATGTTCTTTGATTATAAATAAAAAAATGTACCAATATCAATTGATTTTATTGTATTATTTATAATTCTAATTTTTACTATTAATATTTCCTAAAAAATTGCTTATAAAATACTATAAAAATATAATACGTATTGCATATAACAATGTTTTCCAGTTAGATAAACTTAATCCTTAAACTTAATTTTTTTGAAATATTCAATCTAATAATTTAAAAAAAAAAATATTTTAAAATTTGTATGTATCTTTAGATATTTTTATTTACATTTATATTAAATCATGTATTGTATGAATTCTAAGAAATAAATCACAAATTATAAATATTAAACATTTGATAACACACGCTTATGTCATTACTTGTATTACAAAAATTATAATAAGTTCTGTTTTCTTAAAAATAATATTAGAAAATCTTCTTTTCTAGTAATGATATGTTATTAATAACAACTAACAACAGTGAATATTAAATATTAATATTAGTTCTATTTTTTCTGATGATGATATACGTAGAGTACGTCGAAACATCGATTATTAATAAAATTAATACAGAACTACAACCTAAAACCGTTTTATATTTATTTAAGACTAGTCTGTCTCAATGTTATAAAAAAAATCAGAATTTCTCAACGAAAAGTATAGATACATATCCGTTTTATAGGTACATCAGAAGATTTTTGAAAGTACATGAATAAACACAACAAAATTGATATAAAAATTCAAAATTAAAATTGTTATATTTATTTAAATTAAAATAATTACAAATTTCTGGTGATCGATTTTTACCTCTTAAAACCAGTTTTAATCATCTAAAGATTAATTTATGTTTTTTGTATGTAGTTACTACTCTTACTTGTCAGTACAATATTTCATAAATATTTTTATTTCACATTTTAAATTTCAGTAAGTTAAATTGACACAAAAAAATATTACTATATAATTAAACAAACCCTGAAAAATTAATTTAAATATTTTTATACAGTTGAGTGGCCAAAAAAATTAAAAAATGACAAAGCGTTTTAATTTAATTCTCATTAAAATCAATAAAATTTCACTTGTCTATATCCTTCAATTTATCACAAGCAATAATCGTGATTATTTTCGCATTCACCTATTAAAACTGTGACGTCACACACCCAGCACAATGCACAAAACCTTTTGAATAACAATTAGACTGACTGTTGTAACAATAAATGCATTGCAAAATTGCATCTGATACCTGCAGGCTGTTAAAAGTTCAATCATCTGAGATTTTATTGTTTTTATATGGAAAATAAACTCTTGTTTGCTTTGTTCCTTTATACATATTGACGTAAGTCAATTCAGTATAGAATTGATAAAGTTCCTTCCAGGTAATTGTAGTTTTATCGAAAAAATAAATACTTCCACAAATTTTGTACTTCCAAATTGTACAAATATTAAGTATGATTATAAAGTTTTTTTTTTGTTGATTTTACTAGACTTTATAAAAAATTTCTAAAATTTTAAAGGTTTCACTCGAAATTTAAAATGATTTTAAGAAAATTTTTAATTGATTTTAAATAATTTCACTAAGATTTTGAGGGACTTTAATTAATTTATACACCAGATTGTACAAATGATTTTTCTCTTAGATTTTATTTACCTATACTTTAATATTATTATTATTAAGAAATTTATAATTATTAACAAAATTTTCGTAAAATTAGCTTCCAAAAATATATATACCTTTTGTACACGTGAATGAAAATTAAGACAAAATTTCAAAATTATTTATTGATTAATTAAATATCCAATTTCCTAGTTCTATTATGAAAAAGTTTTTTATTATTAGTAATATTTTTACTAGCTGCTTGACAAATCAAATAGTGTAACCGATTTTGAGTAATTTGAATAATTTGAAAATTAACAGATTTTTATGTTGTATTATAACTTTGTTGTTTATAAAAATACGAACAAAAATATATTAATATTTTTAGTGATAACAAAGTTTTAATTATATTTGTATAATAGCTGCAATGTAGGTACACATATTTCTATTTCACGAATAATTTATTGATGACGTTTTTTATAAAATCATATCTAACAAGTTTGTATTCTATTATATATCATAAATTTATGTCTACAATTTAATTAGATAAAAATCGTATATTAATTAAATTTGTAGTTAACAAGTATTAATTCAATTACACAAATAATTATTATTATAGAAATTATTTCGGGGTTTGTGGATAAAATGTAAGGGTTAATTTTGTATAAAATGCTGTATATATATATATATATATATATATTAATAAGGATTTGATAGGGATGTTTGGCGGACACGAATTTATGCCACTCCTTTATAGGTACATGACGTGATTGTGTATGTACGTGGAAGCACAAAAATTCCAATTAGAGGCAGCAGGACGCAACAAATCACACAGGTAATCAATGTAAAAACTTAAAAATCTGTAAAATTTGAATACTATCAACTGTTTTCAAATATAATACGTTAGTGGTTTTATCAAATACATAATCAAAAATGTAATTATAAAAATTTCAAACAAGTCTTTCAAAAATATACTACATATATTAATGCATATTACTTATTCAAATTATTATTTCCTACAGAAATAAGCGTTTATTTACCTTATTTTGGCAATAAATAAAACTTCTGAAATATATTTATAAAACTATAAAATATTTTATATACGGATGTAAACTAGAAAAAACTACAATTACCGTAAAACGTAAAATTTACAATAATTCATAAAATTTTCAATTTTTTGCTTGTAAAATATAAACATTAAATATATATTAAAATTGCTAATGTACCATACTATTATTATAGTATATGACGTGATAACAATATGCATACATTATTCAAGAAAATATAAACAATAATTGAAAGAGCAAGATCATTATTTATTGCACAATAGAAAATTATATTAAATCAGAAAAAATACGTATTCGTATACATGTAAATTCCTATATATTTTTCATTCTTCGATGTGTTTTCACAAATTTTCAGCTTTTATTGCAAAATACAAAAATTATATTTCACAAAATAATATAATTTCTATATTAGAAACATTTCGACCACTGTATTAACAGTTATAGTTTTTTCAATTACTTTTACGTTTGCGTAGATGTCCGATGTATAGTTGGAGTGGTATGATTGAGAGTGTTTTGCGTGAACGAAAGTGTCCAAGTAGTAGAAATAGAAAACCATATATGAGAAGTATAATGAGTGTGGATAAAGCTAAAGTTGCTTGTTTGGATAGGGATGTTTGGAGGAAACTGATTTCGGGATAGTGGCGTGATTAGCTATGTATATATAATATATTTACAATAAAAGTATAACATTAATAAATGTAAAACTGAAGACAACTATGAATTTTTTTCTTTAACTATTAACTTATAATAACAGGGCTATACTACCAAAAAAGCCAAACAATTTATTTACATATAATTGATTATGATATAACCACATCCGCTATTTAAAAACAAGGTTATCAAATATTCAGACATAGAAACATAGCAATTTAGTAGAATGCATGCTTGCAAATATAAAATATTTTTCCACGACCATTAAAACATAAGATATCTCGGTAAAGTTGTCGATTTTTCACTACAATCAAACTACTCGTACACAAAATGACCATACAAAATCATGTTATCGCATACTTCCTGTTACAAATATAGAATATCTTGTGAGAAGTTTTATTTTTATATTCATCTAAAACTGTAGACTTTCTGTTTTTCAACGGAATTTTATTCTTATCAATAACTGCATATAAATATCTGAAAATAACAGCTGATTAATTTCAGCAACAAACACCTGTGAGCATCTAAAATTGTGCTGATTTCAAAAAATTTAAAAATCATCGTTTCTCGCATTTTACTCAACTGAGTTTTATACAATGCAAGTATTCCAGTTTGCTTCGATTTTACATTCTTGCTTTAACAAAATTAATTTTAAAATTTCAAATAGAATTATTTATTTTATAAAAATAAAAAGGCTTTAAGATTTAGTTCTGTATTAATTTTAATTAAAAATCGACGTTCTGACAAACTATCCGTACATCGTCATCATTTTTTTCTAATGATGATATACATAGAATACATCGAAACGTCGATTTCTAATTAAAATTAATACAGAACTAAATCCTATAGCCTTTTTAATTTTAATATAATGAGTTCTAAAAGATTTTTTACTATGATATTTATTTTATGTCTAGTATAAACCACAAAGTTAATTTAGTGTATGCAAAAAAAAACCCAATTTGCATTTCTAAAAATATATTTGTAGAATATCAAATCCTTAACAAGAAATTTATATACGTTATAACCAAAAAAAGTTTTTTTTTTAATCATGTGATTCAATACTGCAAATAATTTTAAAAATATCAAATTTGTATATCATATAAGTATAAAAATGCATTATCATTAAATATTTGTTACCTACTCTTTTGTTCAATTTCTGAATGATAATAATATTCGATTACAGAAAAATAAATATAATTGAAGATTAAGTGATCCAATATTAAAAAAGACATCAAATTCGTATCTATTAAAATAATTGATATGTTCTTTACTATTATAAATATATCACACAACATAAAAAAGTAAGAAAAAATCATTTTTTAGGAGAGTAAAAACAAATTAAACTGAACTAATTTTTGTTTTAAGTCATCATCATCACTGGTACGAGAGCCCTAGACAAGCCATGACCTCAAGCACCAAAGTAATGATCTTTCATTTAGACACATTTTTGAAACTGCAAGTAGAAATTATAAATTCAAAAACAATTTCAACTTGTGACATAAATATAGAACGTATGACAATTGGGCCAAATAGTGCAAGTAAAAGTTTTATTTGCAATAGTATTTATTTACTAACCTAATCTGACCTTGGCCCAACTGGCATGCCGAAAATACAAATGTATAATTTTATCATGTATTGATTTTAGAAGCAAACTTTCCGCATTTTACGTAGCGATTAATTAAAAATCATTAAATTTTTAATTGGGCCACCTTTGTTTTAGTCGGTATTAAACAAATTAAATTAAAATATGATTCATTGATCTTCAGTAATATTCATTCAATAACAGAATGACGTAGAAAATTTACCCACAAAATTATTTAAAATTCAACTACTGCATTTCCGCTTTAATGCGACCTTGAGAAATTTCTAAGTAACATATAAATGGTTAATTTGTATCTCAATTTTCAATGCCATCATAGCCATTATAAAATACACACACACACACACACACACACACACACACACACACACACACACACACACACACACACACACACACACACACACACACACACACACACACACACACACACACACACACACACACACACACACACACACACACACACACACGCACACACCTGTGGTTTTTATTTCCAATATAAAAGAGGTATTGACTTCCGAAATTTCTTCCTGAAATCATAGTTTTGTTTATTTCATTTTTAAAGTGCTAATTAATATTAATAATATTTTAAAACTACAATAACCTAACATTTTTTCTACTGTTTTGTACATTATTTTTTTTAAGTAAAATTTCCTTTAAAAATTGAGCGCAATTATGTATAAATATACACAAGTAAAAATTGAGTACCTATGAGAAAATATGTATCAAAATGTAGAGTATTTTGTGAGAGCAAAAATATAAAATGAAAGAAATTAAAAAATATATATGAAATATCCAAAATGGTGACGAATCAAAAATTATACGCCAGAATAGAAATGTTCTAACTTAGACACCAGACAGGAAGATTTATATTTTGAATATTTTTAAAAATAAAAACAACTGAATTATTTAATTACTAATCACTATACATATATTAAAATTTTGAAAATATAATACACACAATTAATGTTATTTTAAATTTATTATGCACTGATATAAATTATATTTTATTTAAAAAACATAATAAACTGTATATTATTGTTATTTAAAACTTATTTATATCTATATTTATGCATATTCACAATAGACATTAAATTATATATATATATATATATATATATATATATATATATATATATATATATTTCATTCTATATTCAATATTTATTAATCAAACACCTAATATTTAAATAAGAATAACAACCAGTATAGATAATAAAATTTGACCGTTTTGTTTCTCTGATAATAATTTATTGACGTAAACATATTATAATCCTATGTAGCTCCATTACTGTGGCTGATAAAACTGAAGAATTTCCAATGCATATTGTATTATCATCAAAACTGATATAACCATAAATATGTTTTAAGTGCGTCTTCGTTTTTGTTAACAAAGAATTATTTTTAGGTTATCCAAAACTAATAGTAAATGTATATGTTCGTTTGTGATTCATATTTACTACATTTAATAATTTTAGTTGAAAATGAGACAGAAAATATTTCTAGCCTTCAGAATATTTTTCATAATTCCTAAATTTTAAATTGTCAATAAATTTAATCAAAAAATTAATGTCATCATCAAGACTGAACAAATTCACACGCAGTGTGAAACTATCCGATGTAATATTTGGAAATCACCAACAATAGTGTAAAAATTACACTAAAACAATTTTTAAAAAAACACTTACTAATTTTACCAAAAAGATCAAATTAACACTAATATTTTCGGACACTATATAAAGCAGAAATTGCCATTCATTCACCAAGCACCGAGAATGCCATATAAGATTTATGACGAAATGTCTGCAAGAAGGATAGATCAATCACGGCATATCAGCCAAGAAAATTCTATAAATTCAATGGATACCAGTCGTGAAAATCTGAAGATTACTCTTCATTCACTATTTAAAAATATTTATATTATGCTAATAACAATAATAAAACAGTACGTACTCTACTACTAACTCTACTAATATAAACTAAGCTTTAAGAATTTATAGCTTTAATACATTATGAACATCTAAAGCTAGCTTAAAATGCATGCATAAAAATTTCAAAAAAAAAATCTGGTTTTCTGAATATACTAAATATACTCGTATAATAAATAGAAAGTTTTCTTCGATGCAACATAAAATCAAAAACAGGTTTTGTTATACCAAAATATTTTTATAGATATTTATAAGTTTAAAATTGAAATATGAAGTTATAATCAAGAGACAAAAAACTTACATGTTTAAAAAAATTATCTATTATAAATAGAGAACGTTATATTCAAATATTATAAATAATATTAGATATTCTAATTTTAGATTTCATTTTACAGATTGAAATAAGTATTTGAAAAATGCCGACATCATGTGTAACATAGTTTTAATTTACAGTTAGTTATATATTGATTACAATATGTACTTTCAGATAGATCAAGTAAGAATAGTTTTGAAAAACAAATGAAAATTATTTTTATATATTTTACGTATATTATTAAAATATCGATATAACATAAGTGCATGTTAAAATGTATTGTTCTAAAAAAACTGAAGCTTGTCAAGCGAAATTGTTGCTCTAACTTCTTAATTAATGTACAGGCATCACTACTCAACTTTATTAGTACATTATTAAAGGGGTCACCACCATCACACTTTAAAAAAATCGATTTTTTTTTCTGAAAACTTATAGTATGTAGAATAATGGTGTTAAAACGGTTTTCCGAAACTCGAACTTTTGGCGAACCGAGATCTCGGAAATTATCCATCCAATTTACTTCGCTTAAAGATTTAATTATAGAGAATAAAATCCTATAAAATAATATGTAAGATTTTTTAATATCTCTTTTTTTCGATAACGCTTTAAAGAACACTTTTTTCAAATTATATTTCAGTTTTAAGATAGTCGGGAAACACAACAAGTGGCCAGGGTTTCTTTGACAGGGGCTGACAAATCCACTCGTGGTGTTACAATTTGAAAACATTTCTTGACATAAAATTCGAAAACGTAGTTCAAATATACCCTATAACATATTTTAAAAACCTAGAACATTTACATTATTGTTTCTCCATTTAAAAAAATTCCCAAACTTTGCCTGTTTTCAGAGCGCTCCGGATGCCGATCTCCTTTAATAAAAAAATGTTTAAATGTTACTTCTATTCTTTTAGACAAATATAAATTATTAGAATAACAAAATTTTTTCAGTTAAAATTTTAAATTCATATAAACAGTAAACAAATATTAACACATGCTAAACAAATTATAAAAAACAGAAACCAAATGTATAAAAAAATAAACAAATAAATGCGTAAACAGAAACATCAGCAAATTAAATTATATCACAAAACAACAAAAACAAAACACCCAAAGCAATGCATTACAATCATGTAATACTTATTATTTTTCCAACATTGAGACCAACACCGAGTTAAGCAAACTCAAGAGATATGGCCCAGTTTGAGACAGATAGCTATAAAAACATAAAAAAAGTAGACAGCGTGTAATAAACAGAAACGGCAGACGTATTTGTTTTTAAATGCGTATATATGCACATATGTACCCACACATGAGAAGTTAAATTTCAATTTACTCGAACCTCTTCGTAGCCAAATTATCATTTACCACATCAAAATAAGTTCTACACACATACATAAACAATCACACCATGTGTCCAAAAGAGTGTGACACAAACTCTTTCCACTATGCCGAAATTGGTTTCCTACCAACATTGCTTCGTCCACAGTCATAAAGTCTATCATACAAGGCTCTTTTATTCCTACTTAGGAACGTTCGCTCACGCAAAACACTCTCAATCATCTATTCACGCAAACGTATATCTTCAATATCACTCACATATATTATTTTAACTAAACGTTCTTTCGATACACAACACAGCTAAATAATAACTAAATTCTTAATTTATCCTAACGATAATAATTATGTTCAACCCCCTGACACACGACTTTCGTTTTCAATTTGCTGCACATGCGTGTTATCACTGTTATGAGAATTTTTTATTTTATGATTATTAATAATCTTTTTATCTAATATTAATCTTATTTTTGATATTTTATTTATTTTTTATAATATAAAAAATATATTTGGGTTGTAATATAATACAATAATTCTTTATCATTGTAAAACATATCTGAGGTTAATGGCGGTATGAGTAAAATGATCTTATGATTATCAGTTTCTAATGACATCGGAACACAAATGATCATTAGAGATAAATAAAATTTTAACAAATAAAACATGACACACTAACTACTAAATTAAAAATTTATGCGTAATGATCATTAATAGTATATTATTTAACGAGCAAATAATGGCACCTATAATGTACGAGGATGTTGTTTAGTCCACGAGCGTAGCGAGGGGAATAAAACATCCGAATACATACTTATATATTTTTAATATTGTACTTACTTATTCAAATCTATGATGTTAACAACAACTAACTAACTAACTAACTACAACTGTCATTTTATTACTTTGACTGATAACTGCTGCCATCTGGCGTAGAGATATTTAGTTTGTTGATGTTGCCTAGCAACGAAGCGTGCGTACGGAAATCAAGTTAATAAAGATCGTTTCTTTATTTCCCTTGGTTAATAATGACTAATATTTTATTAACCTTGGTTAATAAAGACTAGTATTTTATTTCTCTTGGACTAATATTATTTATCTGATTTTATATATATATATATATATATATATATATATAATGACCATATAACAAAGCAGTTGTAGATAAAAAAATTTATGTGTCTAAGGTATATTACAATATACATTTTCTTTGGAAAATTTTTAACAAAAAAAAATAATTATTGTATTAACAGAAACCTATATGTAGTTCAAGGAAATTTGAATTATGTTTATCATATGTAGACACACACACGCACTCATAAAGTTCAACGACATATCAACGCATTGTAATTATTAATACAGACAGAAATTAATCAAATATTCTCGGATAGAATATGTGTATGACTTATTTGTCCTTGAGAATCAAATGAAATCATTATGTATGCATTTACTTTATACATACATGTATATGAATAACATTATTTTTTAATTCTTTTACTGAAATTATCAAATGCTTTTACATTAAATATGTTTATGAAATGACTTACGTAATTCAATTCTATATTAATATTTATAATTGTAACCAAATTTTTTTTGTACACCACTTTGAAAATAATAAGTCGATAACAAAATTTTGCAATACTTATTTATTTATTGTTACTATGATAATTTTCATAATTATATAGTATATATAGCAAATAATTATTTATATAATACAGACATTTACGGTTCGAAGTATGATTATAAGAAAACAAAGCAACGCCCAAAGGCTACAACTGGTAATCGCCACTCAAGTGTCAAAATAATTTTAAATTGTTGTCATAAGGGGATCACAGCTTGGAAATGCTAAATATTTTTGTTAGCAGAATTTTGTTTTTCGATTAAAAGTCAATTATTAAGTATGAAAAATATTTATTAAATTTTCTTCAGAATATACCGAGTATAAACACAATAATTTAACTTTGTAAACGAAAAACTCAGAAGCAATAAACTACTAACCATATATAAAAATTATTACGTACCACGAGAATTTTTTTGGCGGAAAAATAATTTTTAAAAATTTTCCATTTGTCTATGGCCTATGCAATAAAAACATTACAATGAATTTTAAAAATAAAATTTCAAGTTTACTTTGGTCTGTTTCCAAAACAGTTACTGATAAATGAACAAAAATACATTGATTTTTATTTGTCTGTAACAAATATAAATTGTTTTTCGATACAAAAATAAACTTATAAGTTATAAATATCAATTTATATTTTTATTGATTTCTATCAATTTACTGTTGAAATATAAAAAAAAATATTTTTTCTCTTGCGATATCAAATTTATCTCATAAATATAAAAAATATATAAGATATAAAAAATTTCTGCTATAAACAGAAAAATACGTAGAACAAATAGACAATTCATTTTCATTCCATATAAAAGGGGAAAAAACGTAAGAAATAATAATTTTGCAAAAAACAATATTGCAAAATTGTTAATATATTTTTCCAACTTTCTATTTACTTTATGACTAAACTTAAACAATAATAATTTAGAAATTTAGTGATTACTATTACTACTCATATTTACGATATTGTCTCTTTGAAAATCAATTATATTTTTATTATAATTATTTTCTATTTAATTCATCATCTGATGGCTACAAACATTCGGAGAACGAATATGCAGTAAACTTCACTCTCATAAGTAAAAAAAACCATCATTAGATGCTCATTCCATAATATAAATCACAATTAGTACATAGTTATACAATTTTATATACAGTGTAATCATTATTAAATGACAGATCATATGGGGAAAATTTTAATTTTTGTTTTTTGAAAATTAGTACGGGACTTTTTGATCCTTGTCTAGACACTAAAAATAGATAGATCGAATTAAACAATAAAGAAAAATATTTCGACATAGTAAAAATCTTTTAGAACTCATTATATTAAAATAAACGGCTTTAAGTTGTAGTTCTGTATTAATAAATGATACACTTAACTCATACAATGTTTTCAAAATTTCTTCTACATTTCACAAAAAAGAAATATAATTTTATAAAAATATAAAACAATAACTAGTGTTTAATTTTCCGTTAAGAAAGTATTTTTCCAAAGAGAATACGATGTATATGACAGAGTGCAAATAAAATGCAAAATATTTCAGCTGTTAAAAACATATTTTCAAATAGCCCTCATGACCTTTCAACTAATGAGAAAACCAATACAGTTAATTTATTCAATAAACTCTTCGTACTATTTAGTATTTACACAATTATTATATAGCATTCAACTTTGTTCTATTTATAACCATAGAAAAATTATGGGTCCGTATTTGTAGCCCCCTTTAAAATCTCTTTTTGATAAAAGCACTATTTGATGTATATTTTAAATTATTATTTTATTAAGCGAAAGTTGCTTATAGGGATAGGAATACTTGGCGAAAGTTAATTTCTGCTTAAATGTTTGGATGAGGCTATTTATACATACGGTATGTATACGCAATTAGCTATTTATACATACTATAAAAAAAAACCTAAACCAACCTACTAACCTGACCTACCTTAAGGGGAGGTTCTCATCTAGCAGCCCAGAAAACGGCCTAACTTTGGAATTTTTTTCCGCGATTATGGAAGCGCGCTGAAAAAAACGGGTTGGGGATTCGGAATGCTTGTACAATGGACTTTATTTTCGAAAATTTCTGTCACAAATAAAACAAAATGGCGGCCGTGAGGCCTAATTGAACAGGCCCATGTCAGCGAGGAATGGTGTACATCGTACTGTCTCAGCATCAATCTGAAATCAAAAAAGGACAACAGGGTCATAAAGTTGAATACATTTGAGGGAGCATAGACCTATAAAATTGAAAAATTGTTTGTTTGAACTATTTTTTATGGGCCTCTGAAGTGGAAAAAAAAGGCCGAAAAATCGACCTAAAAGTTCATGATAGTGCCAAAAAGTCAAAACTTGTTTTTTTTTCAAGTTTTTTAGGTCTATGCTCCCTCAAATGTATTCAACTTTATGACCCTGTTGTCCTTTTTTGATTTCAGATTGATGCTGAGACAGTACGATGTACACCATCGACCGATTCCTCGCTGACATGAGCCTGTTCAATTAGGCCTCACGGCCGCCATTTTGTTTTATTTGTGACAGAAATTTTCGAAAATAAAGTCCATTGTACAAGCATTCCGAATCCCCAACCCGTTTTTTTCAGCGCGCTTCCATAATCGCGGAAAAAAATTCCAAAGTTAGGCCGTTTTTTGGGCTGCTAGATGAGAACCTACCCTTAAATAGCCAATTGCGTAAAAATACTGTATGTATAAATAGCCAATTGCGTATACATACCGTATGTATAAATAGCCACTTTCTAAATGTTTGTGTCACATCGTTAAGGGTATTATTAGGCATAATTATTATTTTAAAGAATACTTTTTTGTATATTTAGCTTTTTATAGATTTTTAGATGTTTTTCTAACGTTTCATTTGTTTTAACTAAAAAAAAATTGAGCCTTGTAATCATGTTAGATGAAACATCTAATTCAAAAGTAGATAATTACGTTTGATATATTCATCTAATGTAATATTTCTTTCTAGTTTGTCGTATATTTATCTATTCTTGTTTGTTAATTTATTAAAAGTGTTAGATTATTTACCTAAACTTTATTTGAAATAATAATTTGATTTCAACTAATTTGCATATAGATGAAATAACTAATGTTATTGGAAGTATTATCTAATTAAATAAATAAATCATCTAAAATTTAGTAGTCTAATTTATTTTTCTTTGCAGAAATGTCGATATAGTAAAAACATTAAATATAAAAAAACTTTCAGAACTCATTATATAAAATGAAACTGCTTAAAGTTTAAGTTCTGTAGTAAAATTTATTTATAATCAACGTTTCGACGAAACTCAACGTTCGTCTTCATCAAGAAAACTGAAACAAATGACATTACAGTAAATAACAGTTATTTACTATAATGTCATTTATATCAGCTTTCCTGATGAAGACAAGCGTTGAGTTTCGTCGAAACATTGATTATAAATAAATTTTAATACAGAACTTGAACAAGTACGTAAAATAGTGCTTTGAACTAAAACACATTCTAAAAGAAACTATAAATACAAATTAATAATTTATCTTGTCGAATTAACAATTGCGCAAAACAAAAATTTAAACAATAACAATATTTATCAGTAATACAAACAATTTTTTTGCAATATTTATTAAATTAATATCGATGATACACTAGCTTAATTGTTTGTTGTTTACCCTTAAAATTAACCTTGAAACAATTTCTGTTTTATCGACCATGTACTGAATATCCAGTACCATTAAATTGGAAGTCTATACTTACATCAATATCAAATTATTATATTTAATTAATTCAAATATCACAAACAAATTATTCCGAACAAAATTCTCAACAACAAAATCGTGTCTCATGTTTATTAATTCCAATTTTAGAATAAATTTATCCTTGGAATAAGTTTAAAACTAGCAAATTAAATATTGTCAAACTTTACGTTAAACGATCCGCTAACGATAAAATCACGTGATTCAATATTATTTCTATTACAATTATATCTTTAGTTTAACGTTGTCGAAACTCTACCAAAAGCTTGCAAAAACTCACTATTAATTCTGATAATTCATTTTTAGTCAATTACGTATAATTTTTTAATTATCTAAAGAATAAACAAAAACTGGTCCTTGTCAAGAGATTTGGAAAGTACTATACCAATAGTCAATATGCAAGTATTTTCCAAAGACAAATTTTCGCAAATCTGTTGATGTTTTTGACACCTGAACAAATTTCGTACATATTTAAATACTGTCAAATTTAAATGAATGTGTTACGAAGAAATTTTGTTCATACAGTTTTATATCTTGAAATATATGTATTTTAAAGCATCGTCTAGAAATATAAATTTATATATTACAAATTAGTAGTAAAATTAAGGTGTTCTAGAAAAATTACAACGTATAACCTTCAAAAGCATATTAATTTTACGTTTAAAATTTAAAATAAAATCTTGTTATTTTGGAGTATTTTTTTAGCATCAAATAAAAATAGAACTATTTACATTATCAATTTATTTCCGGACACTGTTTAAAAAAGTGTTTTCTTCATTCTGTAACTATTTAAAACTTCGTTAAAACAAAATTAACATAACATAAGCATGTGACTTTTCACTGATTATAGACACATGTTTCCTCTTACATAATTATGAAAAGTGTGGTAAATAATTATGTCTATATTAAAAAATTACATCCGTAAATAATATATAATTTATAGTGTTTCCGGAATAAATATCAAATTTACATATACTGTAAAAAAAGAGTTGTTATTTTACATAAAAAAACACAGTAAAAAAAATACGTATTTTTCAGGAAAAAAATTTACACAAATTAAATAGTTTAAATTTTGTAGTTTAAAGAATTTATTATAAATTAAATTATATATTAACGTAGTAAAAAATCTTTCAGAACTCATTATATTATAATAAAACGGCTTTAGGTTGTATTTCTTTTTTATAACACGATCTTAAATGATTTGCACAAATATAATTTGCATTACATAATTAACTATTAGCAATTTTAAAATTAATGATAATTAAATTATTTGCATGTATTTACAAATTTTGGATTATACCTGTTAATCTTTTCAACGTCATATATTTTATGATAATTGCCAAATATAACATTTTTTTGTCAAAATTTATGGCTAACACGTACGTAATTTTATTTAACTTATATAACATCCCATAAATATGTTTTTGTTTACGTATAACTTTGTTTATGTATAACTTTAAAATATTTAATAAATAAAAATAACAAATTAATTAATTCCTTTTTTATTTCAGAGTAATTATAACACATCAACAAAATATTAACTATATTTTTATCTAATAAAAATATAATATTGTACTTTGCATTTTTTTTATCAATATCAAAATAATATCTAAATAATAGGTATATTGTCAAAGCTATATTGGTATATTTTATAATTCTTAAAGCAATTTCATAAATACAAAAATTTATAATATAATAATAAAATATCTCAAAAAAAATCATCAAACACATTTTTGTATCTGATTTATTATAATTAAAAAAAAAAACATACAGAATCAGCTGTAAAATAAAGTACTTTTAATATAATATTTTTCCATAGAAAAATTTATCATTTCAACAGATTATAATCAACATAAAAAAATAATCAAATAATATATTGATATGATTCGTACAAGTACTCCATATTATTAATATTAATGATTCATATTTTTTTAATAATTTTGATTATATTCAAAATGTATTACAAAAATTTTCCAAATTTATGTACACATAATGATCAAGAAACATATTACTACTATTATTTAATCATTGAATATCACCAATAATAATAAATGAGCATCAAATTGATTCGACATTCAACTGTCTCATATACCACGCAAGCATAATAAAAAATTAAATTACATTTTTATTTGCTGTATTCGTTTGTCATCTTCATGTAAAAAAGAGGAAATACATACATTAAATAAATTATAAATTATATCCCGATTTCTTCATTTGTTTAATATCTGACCAATAGTCAATATTGACCTAACAGAAGATTTGCATTAGTGTGCTATATGAGTATATAAAATTAATTTAATGTCATTCACATACATACGACATATTGATTTATTAGTGTAGCAGTTCAATTATTTTTAGATTTTTCATTATTATATCTATGAAAATAATTGACATATGATGTCTAGATTGAAAAGTTAATTAATAGTTGACACAAAATTAATTTAAATTTAATAAAGTATGTTTGATAAGAAATATTCACAAATTAAAATAAAATTTAAAATTATGCAATACGATACATTTTTAATATGTATATACGTTAAACGCAAAATTTAATTATAAAATATTTTATATTTGTCATTTACATACATTTTTATTTAATACAAAATCAAATTTCATTAAAGCCAAATGTGAAATATTTTTTTAGCATGACAAACTATTTGAGATATTACGTAAAATAATACAAAACAAAAGAAATGTTTAGAATTAATCAAAATTTAATTTTACTATTAACTGATGGTTTACGTTTGCGTGGACGTCCAATGAGTAGTTGGAGTGATATGATTGAGAGTGTTTTGCGTGAGCGAAAGTTTCCAAGTAGTAGGAATCGAAGAGCATGTATGAGAGGAATTATGAATGTGGATGAAGCGAAAGTTGCTTGTTTGGATAGGAGTGTTTGGAGGCGACTGATTTCGGGATAATGAAAAGAGTTTGTGCCACACCCTTTTGGGTATATGGCGTGATTGTGTATGTATGTATGTACTATTAACTGAACCCATATTATTTATTAAACTATTTTCAAAAAATAATTTTGTTATAAGTTACTTATAATTTATTATAATCATATTTTTATTCAGAATAAACCGCAAATATTTCCAAATTTATAAAATCAAATAAAAAATACTTTTATTTATAAGAAAACATAATTTTACAAAATCTAAATTTGAAAAATATTTTTATAAAAATTTTAAAAAGAGATTTTATTATAATACACCTTGTAAATTTTTATTATACATAATGCCAAGGCAGCAATAAATCATTACGAAATTTTAAAAAAATTGTCTAACTCAAATATTCACCTACAATAATAATTATTATATATTTTTCTAGATAAAAAGTAAACAATATTTTGAAAAAATTCAATATTACTATGTCTGTTTACTAGATTGATTTAATCTTATAAACAAGATATAAAAATGAAATAGCCTAAAGAATGTTTTTTACTAACAAAAACTTCTTGTAAACATTATAATCTAAAATTACAGAAAAAACGTCATTCAATATAAAAAATTATATTATACTGTGCATGTTTTCTCGTAATTGTCACGAAGAATATATATTAGAACAATTTCTCTTGTATCGTGTTTCACTATAATTTAAAATTTTTCTCCTACACAAAAAGTAATTTATAATTGCACTAGATAAAAAAAATATATGATTAATATATACTCATTTTTAAGGTCAAATATTTAGTATATCTATTTGATGTAACTGCGTACAAATTTGCAAAAATATAATTAATAAGTCCTGCAATGAATAATAAATATGTATGTACGTCAAAACTAAAATTTGCATTTACATATTCTCAAAAAACAAAATATAGAACAAATAATTGAAATAAGCGACTGACAATGGATAGACACATTTATGTATTAAAACAATGAATTAAAAATGTTTTAATATTAAAATTAATTTGACCTGCAAAACTAACGTAGAATAAATATGTGAGTTTGTCCTTCAGCATGTTTACGTTGTTCGAAAGACCTTCCTTATAAGATTTATATAGTCTATTTCTGCCTTGTATCTACCTTAGAAAAGAAAAGTATATTGACCCGATAGGTAAAAGTATTAAAAAAACGGCCCATTTTTACTTCAATAACTAAAATTAAATGTTAAAAATATTATAATAAAACAGTCAATTAAATTAAAATAGCATATAACTTATGATTTTACATTTCTAACAATTCAGAGCTTTCCAATGTCAATTTCTAGTATTAGCTGCTAGAAATGTAGACATCTATTTAGATACTAAAAAAATAGTAAAACTGACATAGTTAGATTAAAATTTAATTCATAACAATTACATAATTAAAACAATTGACAAATAATTAATTGTAATTTGCAAGGCATACTATATGACGGCATAAGGTACCTTTGAATGTCATACTGATAACTTTGCTAGCAGAATAATCTTTGTAACTTTATCAGTTAAAGTCTTACGGTGATTTTATGGTGAAATATATATTTACCTTATTCTTAAATTAATATTGCATGTTAACGAAGAAATGTGTTAAACAATTTAGAAATATGTCAAACTTAAGAAACGTTGGGGGTTACGTCAAGATTACAATATCCAAATTGAAATTAAACAATATAATATATAAAATTTATATATAATCAAACAGAATATAAAAAACATCGATGTTGTTATATATTGGTCGAATGCCAGACGGTAAAACGAGTACAAGATTGACCTGCTTAAATGTGAAATGAACTCCAGTGGCCATTTTAATACATAAATGAAGATTTACCTTCGTTTCTCTTTTGTTGCTGGTTTAGTTTTTGTTTCCATTTTATCCAAATATACTCTTAGTCACTGCTAAGGACGTATATTTCACAAAACACAATAAAAATACACTACCGTTTTAAAAAACTATTCACTCACTGCACCATGTAAAACAACAATCGTGAATGTGTTGCTTTCTGCTTGTGACGTCAGGTTACAAACAGCTCGTCTTTTTGGTTCAGAGATGGAGTTAGCGTTAGCAACCCTGTTACATTAGCGCGTAACTTAAAAATATATAAAATAAATGTACAAACATTTTTGTGACTTTTATTTATTTTCTTATATTATATACTAACAAGAATGAATTTACATAATATACTGTATTTCACTATGCATACAATCATTTATAATATTTAATACAATATTAAAAAAGAAATTGAACACACACATAACGCTTATTTCTTTGTACTAGTAGAGTCAGTATTAGCTTTTTTTGATTCTTTTTCAGATTTTTCTAACGCTTCAGCTACATCAACATCTTCGACTAAAGCTTTATTGTACAATGTAGGATATTTCTCCATGCAATCTTGCATTGTTTTAAATCTTTCGTAACAATCGGAACCTTTCGGCGCAGCTTCCGAATAATGAAAACAACTAAATGCATCTCGAAATTCAACACCACATGGACCAGTTGCCATTCCACCCAAGCACGGACAATTCCAGTTTATATCGCCATTTGGTAAAATTAATCCCGGACTAACTTCAGGTTCTGGTAACGTAACCGTACTAGGAATTTTATGGTCTTCGGCTGTCGCAAATATAACTATGTCCTTTCCGTCTGGACCTAATTTTTTACACGATGACATGTTTAAATATTATTCACAAAAAATATCACTGTTTCAATAACTAAATTAATGAATGTAAGTACGACTATCACAACACAATGATATAAGTAAAGGACTTGTTTTATGCACTCTGTAAGCGCACGGAAATCCTTCGTAAGTACCACACAATGTCAAAGAGCTATGCAATTTTACATAAAAATCAGCCGGTACTCGCAAAATTGCTCGACAATTTTCTGGATAATATTTCAGCACATCAACATTCACAGAGGCTCCAATTTCTCCAAACACATTTTTCACTGACTGCATAACATTTTTCTTAAAGAAAGCAGGCGTAATATCGGTACGTTGGAACTTCTTCTGGAATTCTCTGAAAAAATAAAACATGTTTTGTTACATCATCTATCAAAAATCCTAACCACAAATTTCATTAGACAATTAATAATATACTAACAAAGACACATCTAAATAATAATATTTCATATTTTTACAAAATAAAACGTAAAACTGTTTCTTTTACATTGGAATACTGAAGGTTACGTACAATTTCTAGGTTTAAATTTTCAAATTATATCAATATTATAGCACATGACTCGCTGCAGACAATTTTTCAACTTTGAATGTTGGCTCTCCTATTTCGCCGGATTGAAATTTCAGCGGGAAAGTAGTATATTTATTTTATTTTTTATTACATGAAATATATAATTAACCACGTTAACAACGTTATAAATTAGATATTTACTTTTTTATTTTTTAATTAAAATATTTATTCTTATAAACAAAGTATTAAATAAATATAATTTTATCATTTGTCCTTATCATAAGTAAAAACATTTAGAAAAACTACTTATGACTGACAATTTAAATTAATAGGTTCATTACCAAAAATTTACTGAAGGTGTTCTATTTTAAAATAAATTATAAATACCTATTATAATTCTTGAGACTATAAATAATAAGAAAATAGCTTTTCAACGCGGTGGTTAAAGCAGGTTGGAAACAAGGAAAGGGCTAGTTTGTCGGATAGATCACTTGAAGGGAGATGTCAAAGATGCAAACATATAACTTATAAATAATTATATTTACTTTTAATTTATCTTAAATATATACATAATTTTCTATATAGCTAAAAAGTAATAACAAAAGTATATATTTAGTTAAATACTGTTAGTACTGTAGTATGATTATTTCGTTGTACCAATTACATACCTCTTTTTACTTTATTTTATAAATAAATAATATATTTATTTAACATAACGTACATTTAGAATATTTTAATTATAATAATATTTAGTTATTTAAAAATACATTCAAATATTTTAGGCGATATTTTGCGAATGTGGTACCATCTAGCGGTTTTTTATATAATGCAACTGACAGCTAGACAGCTACTAGGAATCCAAAACTTTGTTATTCCAAATTTTAAATCAATTTTAAATAATAAAAATATGATTTTATTTTGAACGTACCTATATTTTATTACCTACACTTTGAGCCGTTTTCACGAATTAACTAGATGGATTTGGTTAACCTAAATGTCAAACTGAGTATGTGTATATATTAAACTTGTTGGAATATTTTGTGATATATATTATACCTATTTATTATGATTTTTTATTGAATTAATTATTATAAAATATAATATGAATATTACTATAATAAAAGTTTTCAATTTAATATTTTGAAGCTCAACATGGAGCATTCGCGGATCGTTTTTTAACAGGGACGAACTGGCTCAATTTTACGTTACAAATTTTTCTTAATGCAATTTTTATTTATATAATAAATTTTTTTAATTTAACAAGTGAATTCTTCATAAATAATTTATAAAATGACCGGATTTTAATCAGAAGAAAAAATGGTACTTTCACTATACATATATATGTAAATGCTATAAATAGTAAAAAAGAGATTATATAATATTTAGTAATTTAAGAATTAGCTTAGAATTGGCTTAAAATTAGCTTAAAAATACAAACAAAAAATAATTTATTTTAATAATAAATAAATATATAAATTTCAGATATAATATACAGTAGAAATTGTATAGTCCTGTTTTTTTAAGGCGTGAGATAAAAAAAATTAAGAAATAGAACTTTTATGCAACTGACAGATAGATGATGAATTTGAAGAGAAGGGAAGCGGTTTTATTAATTTGGGCATTTGGGCTAATACCACTTCTGCTTTTCTTTATTCCGTGCCTATGATCACTTCTATACTAAGTTAACCTACAAATAGTATGAAGTAATACGTAATATTAGAACTATATATTTAGATCATTTCGATATTTTTGACTATTATATCAAAAGTTTAGATAAAATTTTAGCATAGTAAAATTTATTAAAAAAATGGACGAACAAGAACAGCCGAATTTATTTGATCGATTTGTCTTATTAATGGACCAGAATATACGAGGAGTTCAGGTAACATAATAACGTTTAATATGTTTTCATTAATACATTAATAAATACATTTTAGATTGGAGTTTATTCAGTTGCATTCGTTGGTTTAGCAGTTGCTTTACGGAAAGTGAGACCGGTGCGTTTATAATTGATGATTAAATTTACCTAATAATATATTAAAGATAAATTATAAATATAATAATCTATTTAGTTTAGCAGATTCACTCGTCCTTCCGACATTCCGAAAGGATTTATTCTGTCCCGAATAAAGCTGAATGGTACAGTAGAGAGAGTGGAACCGAATGGTGCTTTATTAATGGTTCAACATAGGCCTCTTATTAGCATATTTCGTTCAAAAGCTAATAGTTTACCCGTAAAAGTATCGGGCATTTCAGTTAACGGTCACGGTATCAGTTGGTTGCAGTCGATTGTATCCGGGAATAAGGTCACTTTTGTTCCCGTACTTAAAGACAAAAATTATGTTGAATGCGAAGTTATCATGGAGCAAAAAATGCATGACGTAAGTTTCCTATATTTAAAAATATTTATTACTTCATTCATTTTTCACGAACACAAAAACATATGTCATTTTTTAATATAACTTACATAAACTCTACATTTGTTTGTAAATAAATGGGCAATTTTAGTATTTTATCCATTAAAATATTGTATTAAAATAACAGTATTATATGGATTTTCAAAAATATAAATTAAATTAACATCTCAAAACTTAACTTGGAAATCATAAATAGTAAAAAATAATGTATAAATAAAATAAAGAAGCTTTAGGTTTAATATAATGAGTTCTAAAAGATTCTTTCTATGTTAATAAATAAGTAAATAAAAATATGCTAGATCTATTTTCCTGTTACATAATTCGAATTTTTTAATCACTGAAATATGAACATAGCAACATATTGAGTATACCGTTTTACTTTGAAATAAATTCGTGTTTATGAAGATAATTTATATATGTCGATATTAACAAAATAAATCATTATTTACCAACTGATTAATAATCAAATATTGAATAAAATGGTTGAAAAATGCACAAGGACCCGTAGACAGTTTCAAAACAATCAAACAAACTCATTGCCGTCTGGACATATAACGCCTTTCTTCGGAATGTATCAATCCCTCATTCCAATTTTTGTTTATGTTTTGACTCCATCCAGCACACACACACACACATACTTAAGACGACTCTCCACATTATCATCAAATGTCCTGAAAGCTTCTTGCTCTGACATACATTTTATTTTTTAGAACAAGCTACATATTTTGAATGTTGGACCTGCATTAGTCGCAATAGGATTTGGAAAAATAGCAGAAATCGAGAAACATTTGTTAAAAAATCCCGAATATCTAGCTTACTACAGACAACTTAAAGCAGCCGAACTTGTTGCGGATCGAAAACGACTAGGAAAATGGTATTACGTAAAAACGACCCAAGAAGTTTCACAAAAAATGGCAAATTTTATTTTAGCATTGTTTAAAACAATGCTTGCTTCGAAAATTACGAAAAAGAGTGTTAAAGTAGCTTCTGCATAAGTTTAAATTTTGTACACGGTGCTTAAAAATATTTGTATGTAATTATTTTTATACGTAATTTGGGAAATACGTTTCAAAAATATTTTTTATTAATTGTCAATGGTGAGCAATATGATATTTGAATTTATTTTTGTTATTTAATTTTGTACTTATTTATAATTAAAAGCACCGTTTTGTTAGTCATGTTTAAACTAATAAAAATTTGCTTGCATAAATTTTAGATTGCAGACTTACGATTAAAGTTTTTGCTTGGACTAATAATATGTAAGAAAGACGTAAAATAGACTGAATTTTATCACTTGTTGAAATTGATCACTGTGTATTTTTATAATAATAAAATTATATTGAATATAAATTCTGGCAATAAAGTTTATAAGTACATAAAATTTCAATATTTTTATTTTAAATGCGAAATAAAATGTACTGAATGTTCTTATTTATTTTATTTTATTTAGTTTTGATTGTTATATTTTTGTTTGTCGCACAACTTTTTTTTATTGTTCATATTTTTATATAAATAATTAGAAATCAAATATTAAAATTGCAGAAGTTATTGAAAAAAATAATTGTACATGGGTTAGTAATTGTTACTAGATAAGAAAATAAATTATTTTTAATAAGATTCACTTTTATGTTTATTTCTGTCCTGTAATTTGAGATGTTGAATTATTTGCTTTATAAATTTCGTATTTTCTTGTTCCATATTTTGTAAAAACTTTCGTAAAATTTTAGACTCTTCAGTTATTTTATAATGAGGCAAATTATCCTGAAATACCAGTATATTTATTTTAAAAGTAATATGTTAATTGTTAAAATACTTACATTTTCTCTAAATGAAGTAGGACTGCAGACTGAAAGATATATGAAAAATATAATTAAGAATATTTTTATTATTGACGTCATTTTTTGTAAAATGTACATTCAATTAGATATCTGTAACTACAGAAAGGTAAATATTTAAAAATACTTATGTATGCGAATTTATATAGATTCAGAATAATTTGTACAGGAAAGAATTAGCCCAGAAGAATATTTTTTTTATAATAAAATATATCGTTTAGTATATAAGAATTATTATTAATTTTTCCGGTTAAAATAGACGATAATAACTTCTTTTTACTATTTTAATTGAAAATAGAAGTGATATAGTGATTAGTTACGTTGTCTGTATTATTGTTAGAAATATGTTACCTATTTATATATAACGAATCTGAACTTAATCTGTAAGGATGGTATGTCTGTGCATTGTACACTTGCTGAGTCATCTGTGATTACATCTCTTTCTAGTTCATACAATTGATTATATAAACAATGTTCATACTAAGCAATTTTGTTCTAAATTTTCAGAGAAAAAAAAATTAAAAACAAATATTGAATCTAATAGGTTGTTTTAGTGCTTCAGAAGAATCATATAATTTTATTTTTGTAGTGCTACTAAATTTTCTGAGAAATAAATGATTAAAATTTTATTTTAATTACTTATATTATTTATCAAGTTTTGATAAAATCTAAAATTAGAAATAGTATATAAAAAATAAGAATATAATTATTACTACGTTAATATTTTATTATATAGACTCGTATATTAAAATTTTAATGTATTTTTGTGTTAGTAATATTTAAAATAGTTCTCTAAGACAGTTCTACTGTACATTCTTTTTAGACAGTTATTTGTGAATAAATATAAAATAATGATATGTTCACTATACGCTGGTACCTACATACGAAAAATCAGGTATGGTTGAAAAAAAAACATGCGTGGGATAGAGACAGATTGTATGTTTGTAGTGATAAGCTTAAGAATATGTGTAAAACTTTTGAAAGGAAAATATATTCAATATTAACAAAAGTTTGTGGAAAGTTTGGTTCAGAGCGCTAGCTTTGCCCTAAAACATTAATTTTATGATAAGTAGTAAAAATAACGTAAAAAAACCTTTCAAAACTTATTATATTAAAATAAATCGACTTTAGGTTGAAGTTCTGTATTAATATTTATTGATAATCGATGTTTCGACATAGATCTTCAAATGATACAAATGACATTTACAGTAAATAAACAGAACATAGTTACTAGATAACAAAATAGGTAACTAGATCATAAAATTTATAAATTTTTAATTAAAGGAAGCCAATTTTTATATTGAACATTGTTGTAGATTTACAAATTAAATTAATATGAAAAAAGTGAAATCCAACCCTGATTAATAAATAAATAAGCAAATTACAAGCGATCATGTTAAGAAATGTCGGTGTTTTTGATCTAGATTACCGTGGTAATCAAGCAATGAAGGTCTGTCATGCAACAACTTATAATATCTTTTGACTTTCGTGTTCCGGTCCGCGATACCGGCACATGCGTATACAAAGTACAAAAAAGTGTATTTAATAATCGTATGATGTGTGTGTATATGTTCGTAATAAAAGATCGCTTCGCTCTTGCAATATACGTGGTATAGTAGTATGGACTTCACATGCAACAGGTTGATTCGCTGCTACAGTAGAAATTGCCTTTATCGATTTTATTATCTGCACGACAAGTCGCTAACTCACAGATTAACACGTAGGAAAAAATCAGTTGTGACGGTATGGAAAAGTTTACGAATAAATTTATTTTAATGTTCGTGTAATTGGTTACTTGTTTATTTTTAAAGTTTAATTATTTATATTTAAATAGAAACGATTTATTATAAGAAAAGTCATATCAAATTTTATTTTAGACGTCTAGAAAAAAAGAACGTAAGTTGGTTTTTTACTTTTTTACTTTTCCAGGTTGTTTATGTGATAATAAGCTTAACCAATTAAGAATTTGTAAAAAAAACTATATCTGAACATATTTCATTATTTTCGAGTGTATGCAATTTTCATTTCAAGTTTGTTAAATTAGTTGCCTACATTTGGCGTACGCCAGCACCAGTAAATTATATTATCTAGTAGCAGTAGTGTTTACTGGTATTATGATACACCTAGACCTCACTTTGCGTCGTGGTTACGTTCCAGAAAAACACGACGCAAATTGAAACGACGCAAAGTGAATTATGATTTTCTATAGCATTTTCTATAGCAAAAAAAATAGACTCGAACCCAAAACAACGCAACTTCGAAAATCTAACGACGCACAGTGAAAATTGGTACTAATTCAGCAGCGACGCAACTTCGAAAAAACGCAAAACGAAACGACGCAAAGCGAGGTCTAGGTGTATTTCTAAACAAAATATTACTAACATAGTAAAAAAATCTTTCAGAAATCATTATATTAAAATAAAATGGCTTTAGGTTGTAGTTCTGTATTAATAGTTATAATAATCGACATTCATTAGGAAAAAATAATACAAATGACATTTACAGTAAATAAACAGAACATAGAAACAAGTTACTAGGTAACAAAATACCTAATTAGATCATAAAATTTATAAATTTTAAATATTACTAGAATTTACTACGGAGGTTATTATAAACAAATTGACAAATTATAATTAGTACGTTTGGGATAATTGTTAGACAAATAACACGATTTTAAAAAATAGATAATATTTTTAACCAAATATATAAAAAAAAGTTAATTTTGATATAAAATGGCTTAAAAATTACTGAAGTTTATTAATTTTATCTTTATTTATTTTGTTGTAAAGTTGGATTCCAACATATAGGTATACATAAGACTATATCGATATTTACTATTAGTTTCTAAAGTATAAATTCAATTAATTTCAATAGGAAATAAAGTTCGTTTGCTACACTAGGTATATTTTAAACTATCTCACAATTTAATTAACTCTTTCTCATTAAATATCAAATTTTTCTCACAAGGTTTACTATGTGTGTACATTTTAAAAACTTTTAATTTAAAACTAAAATAAATTGAAATTATAAATTAATTAATTGTTAATATTATTGATTATTACTGCATTATTTATTGCAAACAGAAAAACAATTAACGAAAAGAATAAAATGGTAAGAAGAAAATTTAGTTAGAGCGTAACTGTACGGTATATTGACTGATATTCATGCAAAAAATTAATCATTTTATTAAACAGACTATAAAATTTATAGCGGTTTTAAATTTAATTTAAAAGATGATACAGCCATAATTTTCTTTAAAAAAATTGATAACATAAAAATGAAATAAACTCTTTAATACTTAATTATCTCAAAAACAATAAATAAATGCAGGGACCAAAATTTAATTAACTGATAAAATAGTGAAATAATTGACGATCGACAAGACAAAATAAAAAAATAATTGATTGATATTGAGTATCATTTTTTCTTTATCAAGTATTCAGAAATTACAATGTTGTTTTCGAACAAAACGAATAAAACAAATTCTGTCTTTTTTTTACGATTTTATACATAGTAAAAATAATCATGTATCTATAGAACATTTTTTTTTTATCTAAAATATGTTCGTTCATATAGTTCACCATGTACGTAATAAATGATGTTGGAATTTTCAATGTCGTCTTTTGTTTGTTCTCTTCATTGCATGTTAGATTGTCACGATGTGCTGTGACGTAAGTTGACTGTCATTTGCTTAACGCTACACGGTCCTGAAGTTTGTGCTCTAGAATAATTAAATTTTATCATATCTCTTACGCAAGAATTATTTCTTTTTGCTGACGCAGATAATGTAATATTTTGTCGTTAAAGCAGCTTATGAGAATTACGAGACAATATAACGAAAATTATAGTTATATTTTTTATTTCAAGAAATTTTATTTGCTGTGTATTATTACAAATTTAAAACATTTCTTCCTTAACAACATTATAAGTATTTTGATAGTTTCAAATAGTTGATTTAAAAAAAAAATGTTTAACTATGCTGCAAGGCTTTCTAAAGATTTTTCAGCATCTATAATATTTTTTGGGCTATTTTGAAAATATCTATTTTTTTTGGATAAAAAGTGTACATGTTTAAGTTAAATAAATGCATAGTTTAATATAAACATCATATATATCCTGATGTATTTAATAAATTGATAATTTAAGTCATAGAATTAACAAACAAAATTAAATTATATTTGAGGAGTTTAAAACTATAGTGGATCAAGCGCAAAAATGGAAAAATGACATATAGGTGCATATGGGTGTCTAAAATTACATTTTATTTAAACGAACAACAAACCAAGTTCCAACTTTAATTTTCAATGGCAATGGTACAGTAAATGGGTTTATCTCAAATTAAAAAAAAAATTAACTATAGCTGTGAAAACCCCATGTGTAATAAAAACTTAACTTGGTTGTTTATATTTGTTGGCTATTAAAAAAATTGATGAATATCGGTTTGTTGTATGTGTTCTCAGCGTTTTTGCAAAAAAGATAGAATGCAATTTATATAATTGCATTACTTCTTGTTCTGAATGACTTAGCTTTCCGAGAATTATTATGTATATGTATCACGACATTTTTTGGAATCACACCATTTTAAAATGTGTCGATTTTTAAAACGTGCTGTTTAATATAATGCCGGATAAAACAGCTATTAATATAATTTAATATAAAATATAATTCTACTCTTATATGAAAAATTTGAAAATGAAATTTAAACAAATATTTACTTAATATATATATATATATATATATATATATATATATATATATATATATATACCGGATAAAACAGCTATTAATATAGTTTATTATACAATATAATTCTACTCTTATATGAAAAATTTGAAAATGAAATTTAAACAAATATTTACTTAATATAAATATATATATATATATATATATATATATATATATATATATACAGTAGAACCCCGATTATCCGTGCGCGCATTATCCGGGCGGCGGATTCTTCGTGCGGCATTTTTAAAATGTCATCCGTGCGCGGATTATCCGTGGCTGACGGCCAGAGGTTGGCGCATGAACGCTGAATGCACTGTGCAGGCGTTCGCCTCGGGGAATACCCGAGTTCGGCTCGAGAAATCTTCCGTTTATGTGTTTACTTATTATTTTCGCCAACTGCCGACCGACTCGTTAGTTAAACGTAAACAGACATTCGTTTGACACATGAATTTGTCTGAATAAATTATTAAAAAAAATAAAAATGAGGTCTTTCGATTATCCGTGTTTTCGATTATCCGGCGAAGGCTCGGTCCCGGCTGGCCCGGATAATCGAGGTTCTACTGTATATATATATATAATTTTTTTCTCTATTTTACTGAATTTTTTCAGATTTTTTTGAGCAAATTTTGAAAAAATCCCAAGGGTGCAGCTTATGTTTAACTTTAAATATCTCGAAAAACAGTGACTTTATCGTTACAAAGAAAGAGTATGTTTTTTACACAGCAAGTATTGGAGAATCGAAAAATTGTGCTAAAATGGCAATTCCGCCAGTGGCGTAGAATTTAGGAAGGATCAACCTCTCACTTGGCCCTGTTGTACGCCACTGGCAGTAGCCAGAAACTTTTATTTATCATAATTTAGTATGGTGTACGGTATCTACATTTCCTGCCAAGTATGATAAAGATACGTCAAATAGTTTTAAAGTACTGGGCAAAAATCGTTTTTAAATTTTTATATAAAACACCCTGTAGCTCAGTAAGGAGCCACATTTTATCTCAGTGATTTGCATTAAATCTTCATATTCTGAGCCCAGGATACTCCAGTTAAAATTAGGAATAGTTATTCTGTTACACCCTGTATATATATATTTAGTTTAGTTTGTAACATAGTAAAAAAAAATTATTATTTTAAAATAAAACGGCTTTAGGATATAGTTCTGTATTAATTTTTATTATTAACAAAATAAGCAACTAGATTACAAAATTTATAAATTTTTAATTAAAAGTAGCCAAATTTTCTTTAAATACCTTCACACTGATTGATGATATTTTTTTCTTTATAAATTTCTATTGCTTCTTTTATCAATCTACTGTTGGTACACCATGAAGAGTTTGTAACGTATGTTGTGCAATACCAGATGTATGTGGATGGTTTAATAAAAATTAATACAGAACTATATCTTAAAGCCGTTTCATTTTAGTTTGTAAGTTTTTTTAAGTTTTTATATTTAATACCGTTAAACTAATCACTGATTTTGGTAATATTTTTATGTAATGTTATTGTTGCGTTTTCTATATGAATATTAGTTACCTTACATCATTTACATTCCTCTCAAAACCATAAATAACACCAGTATAATGCAATATTTTCTTCTGAATCAAAATTATTTAGGTTAATTCCCAGTACAGTGCAGTGTGGTTCGGTTGCCTTTGTTTACTCATCCGTAATATAAATTAATTGTTTCTTCCTCTTTTTTTGCTGCGGCGAGATCAAAAGAGTAACGAAGATACATCTTCTCGGTGTAACTGTCTCCGGCCGTTGTTCTGATCAGGATAAATGCAATATGATGTGACGCAACGTAATTCAATTGCATTTGTATCACATTTCCTGATGCATGTACGAGAACGTTTTTGTTTTTTTTGTTGTTGTGTTAAAAACAAAAATACGTGTATAGCCATTTGTTTTAATAATGCGTGCGAGCAAGTTTTTGCAGAAAGTATAAATTGTCAAAGATACATTAATGTTTTTTTTTTTGATGAAATGTTTATATGGATAAATGAAAAATATTTATAGTTTTAATAATTAATTAAAAAATAAATGAAACAATATTTATTTAATAATTACTTTATATACAATATATTATCGGTACTTTGTCTATTTGACTTTAATTTTTGTTTAACAATTATTTAAAATAATGATATGGGTTTTTCATTTTCAGATTAGTAGTTTAATCTATGATAATATTTGAATACTGACAGTAAAAATAAAATTTTGTTTCCAAATCCAATTTCTTACTAAAAAAGAATTAATGTATAGTTCCAAAAGAAATTGCAGTCTGTTAAATGAACATAAAAATTAATTTTTATTTATTAATAATTATTTAATTATTTGTGTATTATTTTACAATGATTTTGCATAAAAATTCTAGTCAAAAATTATGCAGGATTAATAAGTTTATGCTATTTAAAGTATACAAAACAACACGCGTACAAAGTAATATTTTAACTCCCTCATCAAACAGAAAAAAAAACAACCCTACCGCCCAATTCAAACATTTTAATAATCCGTGCATAACACCCATTAAAATTCGACTAGCGTACACATATAAGGGTTAGAGCATCCGCATAGCTAACCCCCCTTATAATACTAATCACTCGCAACGACGACTTACCCATTCTACACAATCAAATTTCTGCAGCAGCAGCATGCTGTCATATGCCAGGGATACAGAAACGACAGAGGAACACAACCGTGGTAGTTGTATGTATAAATGTATTCGGAGCCGTCGTTGTGCGTGATTTAATGAGACATTTCTGTAGCACAACGGCTACGGGCGCCACGCCACGCCGGCACTGACACACTGACGCGCAGGGTGTCAGAATTTCAAACTGTGCAAGGATGTTGGGCTCTGTTGTTCCGTTCTGTACCCGCGTTGTTGATTGAAAACGGTACCCGGATTTTCAGATTTGCATGTGAATCGATGATTTTCGAGTCCTTGGGAGATGTAGTTTGAATGCATTGATACGAAAACCCGGGAATAAGATGAGTTTTGGAGAATATAAAGTTTGTCGATAACTATTGGTTCTGGTGTTTGTGTTTATAGGTATGAAAACCGGAATCCTGGGATCCTAAATTTTAAGTGTTTTTTAAATACTGGTATTTCTTGAAAAATACCGATAATTCGGTAGTACAATATGTTTTATATTCTTTGTTACTTCTAAAATTGAACTTAGCAACATTTTATAAATATTTTAAATATTAATTAATGTTTAAATTTTCTTTTTAATAAGTATGAAGTAAAATCAGATGAATACGAAAAGTTATAAAAGAAATTTTTATAAAATGTGTCATGCATCTTTGTAATAAAGCACAATATTATTTAGTTCAAACATATGTTAGGCCGTAAATGGTTTTTAAGAAAATATTTATATAGCAGTACTCTTCAAATTACTTTTTGATTTTCGAAATAAAAAGAACAAGTAATCCATTATAAAAATTTATTATACAGGGTGTAACAGAATAACTATTCCTAATTTTAACTGGAGTATCCTGGGCTCAGAATATGAAGATTTAATGCAAATCACTGAGATAAAATGTGGCTCCTTACTGAGCTACAGGGTGTTTTATATAAAAATTTAAAAACTATTTTTGCCCAGTACTTTAAAACTATTTGACGTATCCTTATCATACTTGGCAGGAAATGTAGGTACCGTACACCATACTAAATTATGTTAAATAAAAGTTTCTGGCTACTGCCAGTGGCGTACAACAGGGGCAAGTGAGAGGTTGATCCTTCCTAAATTCTACGCCACTGGCGGAATTGTCATTTTAGCACAATTTTTCGATTCTCCAATACTTGCTGTGTAAAAAACATACTCTTCCTTTGTAACGATAAAGTCACTGTTTTTCGAGATATTTAAAGTTAAACATAAGCTGCACCCTTGGGATTTTTTCAAAATTTGCTCAAAAAAATCTGAAAAAATTCAGTAAAATAGAGAAAAAAAATTAGATACATAATAAATAAGTAACTTTTTTCTCTAACTCATTCTGATTTGGCTGTAAAAATTATTGAAAATAAAAAAAATAAAAAGCAAAAAATATTAATTTTCAATAATTTTTCCAGCCAAACCAGAATGAGTTAGAGAAAAAGTTACTTAGATATTATGTAGCTAATTTTTTTCTCTATTTTACTGAATTTTTTCAGATTTTTTTAGCAAATTTTGAAAAAATCCCATGGGTGCAGCTTATGTTTAACTTTAAATATCTCGAAAAACAGTGACTTTATCGTTACAAAGGAAGAGTATGTTTTTTACACAGCAAGTATTGGAGAATCGAAAAATTGTGCTAAAATGACAATTCCGCCAGTGGCGTAGAATTTAGGAAGGATCAACCTCTTACTTGCCCCTGTTGTACGCCACTGGCAGTAGCCACAAACTTTTATGTAACATAATTTAGTATGGTGTACGGTACCTACATTTTCTGCCAAGTATGATAAGGATACGTCAAATAGTTTTAAAGTACTGGGCAAAAATAGTTTTTAAATTTTTATATAAAACACCCTGTAGCTCAGTAAGAAGCCACATTTTATCTCAGTGATTTGCATTAAATCTTCATATTCTGAGCCCAGGATACTCCAGTTAAAATTAGGAATAGTTATTCTGTTACACCCTGTATATTTACAGAATAAACAGCAATATTTCTAGAATTAAATTAGTAAGTTACATTATATTATTTGCTTCAGTATATATAATTTTTTAATTTACTGCTTTCTACTAGTTGATTTGTTATGTATGTCACGAAATAAAACAAAAATAAAATTGCGAAACATAAATATGAAATAGATGCTTTTTTTTCTTTTTCTTAATTTACATTTTATCAGAAAAATGCGACACTAAAAACAAAAGAATAACGACGTGTGCAATCGATTATTCGAAGAATGTAAATTTACAGGTTGGCCTATTACAATTACAGTTCAATAAAAACGCTGAAGAAGTATTGTTTTCAATTGTTTCAACTGCAATTACATAAAAAAATAAATGCTACGTCTTTAACAAACAATGAACAATAGAACATTGTTTTGTTTGGTTTTTATTTTTTTTTTAACTTAATATTAGTAGATACAAACGAAATGCAGTAGCCATAGTTATGTTACGCGAACAGAAAATAGGTTCTAGTTTTTCTACGATTATTACAGCCATTTCCCGTAATTGAACTGATAACATAAGTGCTTTCTGGTTTGAAGTAACGATAATTTCAAGAATTATTTGCCAAGACATATTTATGATATCTTGTTAAAAGTTTTTATAGATCCTGCTGTATATATCTAACTTGACTTTTACAATATTTATTTGCTACATGTAACATACGTGTATGATTCAATATAATATATTTTATATATGGCATGGCAGAAATTTTTAACGATGAAATATTTTATTCAAACTTTTATGGTAAGAAAAAAGTTGTTGAACTTAATTTAAAATAAATTTGAAATTTACTTAACAAAATTTACGTTTTATAAATATGATGTGTATTTATGTTTTAGTAATTTATGTTGGAATTATGAACAGATCAAATATTTTGAGTTTTTCAATTAAATGAAAAATTTTATTTACTAGAAAAACCAAAATTATTCTGTAATACTACATTATTTACAGTTGTTTAATATAATAATCATAAATAGAATTCAGAAACGTAATTATAAAACATTTTTAGTATTTACGTTTAGAAAATAAATATTTTCAAAAATAGTAAAAAAACCATTTATAATCCATTATATTAAAATAAAACAGCTTTAGGTTATAGTTCTGTATTAATATTTATTAATAATCAGGAAAAAAGGTACATATGATATTTACAGTAAATAAGCAGAACATAGAAACAATGAGTAGTTGGAGTGATATGATTGAGAGTGTTTTGCGTGAGCGAAAGTTTCCAAGTAGTAGGAATAGAAGAGCATGTATGAGAGGAATTATGAATGTGGATGAAGCGAAAGTTGCTTGTTTGGATAGGAGTGTTTGGAGGCGACTGATTTCGGGATAATGAAAAGAGTTTGTGCCACACCCTTTTGGGTATATGGCGTGATTGTGTATGTATGTATGTATGTATGTATAGAAACAATTACTATGTAATAAAATAAGTAACTAGATCATAAAAATTATAAATTTTTTATTAAAGGAATCCAAATTTTATTTAAATCTGTTAAGTTCGTCGAAAATTATTAATAAATTTTAATATAGAAATATAATCTAAAGCCGTTTTTTATTTAGAAATGTTTGAAATGCAAACAACTTTGTAAAATAAAAAACAATTTACTGTATTTCGTTATTTTAAAAGTAGCCATATAAAATTTTGAAATTGGCAATTTCAAATGTGAATAAATAATTATATAGCACTATCTTTTATTTGACTCTGATTGATCGAATTGATCAAAAAAATATTTCTGTTTCATTCAATGTTGACTGTTTTTTTGGTAATAATAAACAGAGGTAAACTACCAACTCAAGAATAAATTGAGGCTCCATCAAGATTAGCAAAATAAAATTATTCCTAGAATAATTAATCGGAAAATATCCATTAATATCAAAGTTTATCTTTTCTCTTTTCAGCTCTGACAACGGGCTATACGTTCTACTATATATACAAATATTTCTGTTTGTCGACAAATATAAAAAACAATACAAAATTTATAAATTTAAAGACAAATTTATAATTTTCACATTTCATTATACGCGCGCGTGTTTGTTTAACTGGCACAATATCAAACAGTCGCGTACAAAAAAATTTGCAAAGAAACAAAACAGAACTAAAAAGAATATGATAAAAACGGCAAAATTCAGCCAGCGTAGATCGTATATTTCATTTTAAATTTTAATTTCACGCAGTGGTGCTTGTGCGAAATGTCTCCTTCCTGTTTCCTAACGAAGGAGCTTTACATATATTCCCCCTTACATCCCCGATTCCTCCCGGGTACTACGCCCTCAAAGCATACGAAGTACAAATGATGCGAAGAGAAGCGTTCTACGTTCGCTGTGTTTAGCCCGATAACGTGCGAACATCTGCGTGCGAGAACGCATTAACAGCGAAATTCTAACCTAACTTTCTTCAACAGAGTTGTCTTTATTTGATCTTCGTATAGTGGTTGCAATTTTTTTTTTATTCGGTTTCGGTTAATGGTAAAGTTGTGTGGTTGAAATTTAGTAGTTTAATGTTACACAGCTAACGTGGTAACATGTTGGAGTTATAGTTATTTTAAAGCTAGGTTTACACTTTTCGGATAAATGTTCTTATATATGTTTTCAAAGTTGTATTAGTTGTTTAAGATTGTTTTTATTTACGCATAATAGAATTTCAAGAAAAAAAAGAATATCTCTTTTAACAGGTTGTGCTCAAGGATTTTTAATTTTAATTTCAAAAATAAATTTAAACTGTTTATCTAAAACAACTGTAAGGAACATTAAAAAATTTAAAAAAATGTAAAATAGGTTTAATGATAATAATAATTCATTTATTGCCAAACAGAATAATAATAATAGAGCAAAGAACAGTAAAAAACCACACAAAAAAAATGTTTAGCTAAAAAATGTTTAGCTAAAAAATGTAATTAAAAATTGATTGAAAAAACTTGATTAAGCTGATATAATAAAAGAAAAAGAATATTTACTCGTTTTAACAATAAATAAATAATACAAAAAAATATCTGTCATCAACAGACGATATAACCTCATACTTGACAGTTTTTTATATTGTTAATGTAGAAAAGAAATATTTTTGCATTAACTTGAAGGCATATCCGTTATTTAATATTGAAATATGTCGTTTGCACAAGAAATCTAGTTTTATGAAAAATCGAAAATATTAATGTTTCAAATTGCCTCTATATTAAAAAGAAAACAAATAACATAAGATTCTATATGATGATTGTTCAAATTTATCATTAAAATTGATTATGTAACATTACAATCAATTTAGTTCTACCATTTCCATCAATAACATTAGTTTGAAGATAACAAGATATACAAGAAAAATAGAACACATGTATTTATTACACAGAAAATGACTAAATTTTAGATCATTTGTCTATTTAATTGGACGACATTTCTAATAACATTAGCTATTTCATCTAAAGTTTAAATAAATGACCGAATATCGCAGAATAAGTCAACCAACAAGAATATATAAATACATAATAAACTAGAAAAATATTTAATTTCATTAAGTAAATATACTAAGGGTTGGTATTTTGTGTTCTGATAAAGCGCATGAATAACTAACCGAGCTTTTAAATTAACTAGTACACAAAATACAGAAAATGTTACATTTTAATCAATTTAATATAATCAACTACTGAATAATTTTAACCGTGATTCAAAATACCAGCCCTTAAAGTAGTTATTTGCATTTAAATTGATTGTCTTATCTAGTATGATTTAAAGGTTAAAAAATCATCTACTGTTTTTTTTTATAGATATAATAACTAAAACATTAGAAAAATAATCTAAAGATTTTTGAGATTTGATATAATATTCTAATATTAAAAAAAAGAAAAAGAGAAACATGAAAAAAAAAACAAACAAACAAACTGTGTGAACGGTGCTTTATACACACCGATATGACAATCCAAATATCCCGGATAAGACAATTTTATCGTCACCGTATGTCAGTAATTGGGAAACAGGATATGTTTGTTCTATCAATGCATGCGTGTTCCATCTCATCGAGAGTTGTAGTCTACCAAACTATAGACTATAGACATTTGCCGCTTAATGGGATTCAATCCAGGTCCGTATTTCACTCAAATTATACGTTTTCCAAATGAATTCCTTTCAGCCGGGATTCTCATTTTTAATGACGAAATTTTCGTGCATAGACGGCTTGGAATAATAATTGAATAACGTTGACTGTTGAAAGTGTCGCTTTCTTTGAATAATTGATTTCTGCCTAATGACCCGTAAAATGTGTTCGGTAATTAATGGAAGATATTGAATCTTGCCGCTCATTTATTATAGATTGATTAAAGAAAAAAAATCGAATCGACCTTGCGTGAATAACTTTTTTTTGTGTAGTAAAAATTGAAAGATAATTAATTATTTTATATATGATTCATTATATTGAATAAAATTATAAATATTAATATATTGCATTTAAATACAATACATAGAGCATAATAAATGTGTTAATAAATTTAAATTCCAAATTTATAAAATTTATTAATTATGTATTAGTTCACTGCGATTAAGCGGATATTTAAATATTTATAAAATTCTTAGTGTCATCGCAGAAAAGAATACTCTAACTCATAAGGGTAGATGATTACAGTTAGTATATTAATCTAAATAAAATTATTTTGTTGTTTATCGTATATTTATCTATTCTTTATTTGAAATACTAACTTAATTTCAACTAATTTGAATATGTGATGAAATAACTAATGTTATTTGAAACATTTAAAATATGGTCACATAATTTGAATTAAATGAAACAACTTTTCCATTTTTCTTTGTGCAATTTTATCTGAAAAATATTGAAACATAAAATATTAATATTATTTATTTTTTCATATTTCTGTAAATAAACTTATTTAACCTATTTCCTTGGGATAGCTTATCTGTACATTTATTTCTGATAAATTATGTCACATTTTCTATTCAAAACAAATCAAACGAAATCGTATTTGTCAGTTAAATTTATATTCCTCAATATTACTTATTGATTTTCCTATCAAGCACATTTACATAAAAATTATCATACACAACGTATCAGTAATTCGGATATTCAAAGTTTGTATATACTATTCATATATTCAAAGTATAGTCGGACATCTTGGTCAATAACAAATGAAATACTCGTAGAAATACAGTTAAACAGATACATACAGTCAACTATACGTTATGGGCGCTGAGGTTTTCCGAAACTTTACAACAGAAATTTTATTGACAATTCAGCAAGACTGAAATTGCAAACTTTGATAACGTTTGTATTGTACCGTGTCTGGTGCACCATTTGTGGCAAGTGCCGGCTGTTATACGAACAGTTAACGTTTGTACAATGTTATATAGCGGGGCTGGCGACAACCACGATACGGGAAACTAACGTACATACGTTGTCAAATGTGCAATTTATACACGGCTGGTTTTGATTCAATTTCATTTCGGTCTGGTGTTATAGAATATTTTGGCTATTTTCTATGTTGCATGAAATTATGGAAATTTTTATATTAAAAAAATCGATCTTGTTTTTCATATACATGAAAATAATTTGATGATTTACAATAATTATCTGTTTTTGGTCACCTCATTCATAGAATTTTTCATTAAATATAATAAATCATTAAAATATTTGTAAAAGAATTTTATAAAATAGTTACATGGTTACATTAGGTATATAAAAGTTCTTAAATACTTTACAAAATTTTATCATTTATTATTTAGTGATTTGTATTATAAATACGCGGTCAAGACTAATTTAGACTGCTTTTTTACTAGCGAAATTAGTGTTATGTTTTATCGTAGAGGTAAATTTATAATTCCATATATTTTTATTAATATATATTTGTCTGTCTAAAGCTTGAATTACATTATACATTTTTCGTCTATTTGTATGCCAACTTTTTCGTTCAAGTTTCTTTCGATTTAAGAGTCACAATTAATCCAAAAGAAAAACTTGAACAAGAAATTTAGTATGAAAATGCGTATATGATGATATTATATGAACTAAATAAACTATACAAATTTCGTCGAAAATTATCATTACTCTTTTGTTTTTACACTTCACAGCACGGCAAAGTCAAGCAGCATACAGAATTAATTAATAAACCAAACTATTCAAGAACATTTTACTATACCATTCTGTAATTCTGTACAGTCATTGCGTGTATAGGAAGTCGTTGCTATATATTACATTAAATTTGATACATTACCCAGAATTTGTGTGTGTATGCGTGCGTATGGGAAAATAAACAAGCGATTAGAAAATATGAAAATGTAAAAATGAAACTTGTAACAACCGAACCATTGATCATGTTTTTGAAGTCTGCGAATGACGGCTCCGATGATGTAAATGACCGTAGGGTTGTTACGGGGTTATTCGGGGGTGGATATTTTGAACAGTGGCCTACAAAATTTTATTTAGAATCTGAAAATATAGCCTAGGTTTAGTTAACTTTATATTATATTTAAAAATGGTTTATGGCAGCAGGAAAACACGTTTTCCTATTTGTTTTGCTGTATAATGGATTTTTTATTTTATTTTGTTAAATAAAAAATTAATATATATTAATTAACAATATACTTTAAATTTATAGAATTTATCTTCTATCTATCTTCTATCTATCTTCGTCGTAGACGTTTCACCACACATTGTAGATTGCATTCTCAGTGTTTGGTTACTGAAACACAGGTGCTCTTACGTCATTAAACTAATTATATATTAGCATTGTTTCAATATTATTTATATATTTATATTTTTGAAAAAACATTAAATTTTATTCGTTAACGAATTACAATTATTAGACGGAACATAAAAGGCACTATTTAGAGAAACTATAGTAACTAAAGTATGTTTTTCATAGTACTATGTAATCACTTATGTTACTAACAAAATAAATAACATGTTTAAAATAAAAAAAAAAATTTTTACGGAAAACTATACAGTGTAGTAACTAATTTAAATAATTGTAAATTTATTAAAGTTTATCTAATTTGAATATGTTATTTCCTATTGGATATATTAGATACGTCAAACGTCAATATATTCAATTTAAAATTAATTAATATAATAAATTAAATATTAAATGTCAAATGTTAAATGTCGTTGACATTTTATATTTTAATAATGTAATATTACGCTTATGCTTTAATTGTTTTGATTAAAAATAATATTGACATTAAGTAAAAAAATTACAATTTAAATGTGTTAATCAATAAATTGGCAAAATATATATTTAGAATATACAGCATGGTTTGCTGAAACTAATCGGCAATTTTTTTTTATAAGCTTTATAAAGCTCTATGCATGTTCTACTGTATATATTTTACGATAAATTTTTGTGAGATTCTTAGTAATAATGGAATTAAATTTGGATAAATAATCCAAAACTTTAGATAAATGAAAAAACTTTTGCATTAGACGTTTACAAGGCTCAAAATTATTTATTTTTTATGGATATAAGCAGGGCATGAAAGATAATTTTGTAAAATATTTTCAAACATTAATTATTATTACTTTAATCGATATTTAAAATCTCTAAAAATTGATAACTTTTAATAAAAAAAAAATATACTGGTTTTTTGGGAACAAAAAACATATTTTCTTTAAAACAAAATTATGAATTTTTAACTTTGTTAGCAAAATGATGTCTGCAAATAATATTAAACAATTTTAAAGCAGGTAAATAAAATGGATCTTTATTTTTAAATTAAGGAAAGCATATATTGGAACCTATTTTAAATTTTTATTTTCTAAAAATAAGTAATAATTGTTAATAATTTTATCACATAAGTAACAAATATTTTGTTAAAAAAATACAAAAATAAATGTATATATACATTATTTACAAAAAATTTACGGTCCAAACCGGTTTGAAATAAAAAAAAAAATCGGTTAAAATATGATTCTCGAGTCTGGTTAATTGTTAATCAATATACCAAAATATTAGAAAAATTATTAAAAAAGGAAGGTTATTGAATACTCAGTCGTTTTTAAATTCAGTTGTTATTTATTAAATCTTATAAAAATAAATATCTCGACGTTTCGTGCTAACCCGAGCACTTCCTCAGAAGAAATTTATATTCAAAAAAATTAAAATGGCTTTTATAGTAAATAATGTTCTAAGCTGATAATAAGCTGATGTCACGAATGACATCAGCTAAAAAATCTTTCATCTTTCGATTATTATCAGCTTAGAACATTATTTACTATAAAAGCCATTTTAATTTTTTTGAATATAAATTTCTCCTGAGAAAGTGCTCGGGTTAGCACGAAACGTCGAGATATTTATTTTTTTGTAAGATTTAATAAATAACAACCGAATTTAAAAACGACTGAGTATTCAATAACCTTTCTTTTTAAAAACTATTTTACTGTCGAAATAAACATTTCAACAATTATTAAAAATTTTTTTTCTGTGAAATAATTGTGAAAACTGAAATTAAATAATTCAATAAGTCTTTTAGGACGTAAAAGTTTTAGATCTACTGTACAATCCCAATGCGGGCGAGAGCTCAGTCCGGTAGAGACAGGAGGTACTTAATTGTAGAGAATGAGTACTCGTGCTTGTTCGCTGGGTTTATACCCTCATTGCATCACCAATACCCACTTCGTGCCGACGATGAAAAAGGTTACACCGTGCTGCGCTTTCGTTCATTGTTCGTTGATATAAGGGTGTTTTTAATGCACCCGGTAGATTTCGCCCTTCTCTTCACCCTTCCATCTTATTCTGTCCAGCAAAAATTACTGCGAGTTCTACTTCTTTTTTTTTTCTTTCCTTTACTTTGAAACATCTTTCTCTTTGGGATGGTTTTGCCTTGCGTGTGCATGATATGCAAGAGATATTAGGATACCAAATGGGGGATATAAAAAGGAAATTGTAGGAATATTTGCCAGAAAGATGGGAATAAAATACGACGACGGTTAAATGTCCTGCTTAATTCATTTGTTATATTTTTCGGTTTGAATTACTGACTAACTGGTTGATTTATGTAGATTAATTAGATTGTTTGGAGAGGAATATTTACTAGGAAATTGAAGTAGACAGTAGTTGCTTTCGGTTCATTCTAGAATTGATACATTAATATAAATTTCTTGTGTAATTTAAGTTTATTTTACATATATAGAGCTAGCTAAATAAAACGTTAACTGAATCAATGAATTAATTTGACAACTAGGAATACTAGGGTTAACATCTGTTTTTGAAGCGTTTCGTATATTGGTTAGTAAATCAATGAAATAGTTAACTTATGCAACCATAAGGATTAATTATGAATATTTACAATATTTTAAACTGAATTTATTTATTATTTGGCAAAATTCTATCTATTGGGATAAATGAAATAAACTATGAAAATAATCAATTTGTGAGTGACATTTTACAATTAGTAAATTGATTGTATTTTTATATAGTTATGTAATATTTTTACCGGTTGTCATATCACATATGATAAGAAAGGTATTGTAATTGTACCAAATTTGATATATCAAGGTGTTCACAGATAAGCACGAATTAGGCTTATACTAACGAATCAAATGTTTTTAGCGTGATGTCCTTCTGTCAATCTCTCTAACACGTGTAGAGTAAAATTGGCCAAACGGATTGATATAAAATTTCATATTTAAACTTTGGAGGTAAATATTTCAATTTGATCAACTTTTGGTAAAGATTTGTTA
Source organism: Clivina fossor (assembly GCA_963966155.1). NCBI lineage: Eukaryota > Metazoa > Arthropoda > Insecta > Coleoptera > Carabidae > Clivina > Clivina fossor. The sequence continues at coordinate 5,211,485 of OZ014558.1, forward strand.
ACCGGAAGTGGTAATTTACTGATGTCACTTTCATATTTCGAAAAAAAAAATTTAACAAAAGTTACTAAACAACTTATAACTAACAACTTTTATTTGTAATATTTTTCGATACTGCTAAATAAGTTTTTTATAATTTTATAATTTTAGATAAATATTTATGTCAAGACAGTGTTGTTGATAGTTACCATGACTACAGTAGTTGTTTAATACGTATTTATTTAATAAGATGACGGTCGGTTCTTTGGCAGCCACAGCAGATTTTTATATTTAAAATTAATTTATAAATTTTTGTTATATCTAAGATAATAATTAATTAGTTTTGTATAATACATGTTTTAGATAGAATCATTAATTTAAAAAAACAGCTATTGACTGTGTTGAAAAGAGAGAACACTGTTGAATCGCCAATATATAATATCACTCAGTTGGTATGAGATCACACTGTTGGTGTGATATCATACAGTTGGCATGACTGCTAAGTATTGTAACCATATTCCTGTTCTGTCAAAATATATATCGAACACGTTTTCTATTATATATATAATGTAAATAAATACGTTTATACTTATATTCAATATAAACTACTGTATATGAACTCTGTGTTTTACTGCTAACGCACCTAAAACCAACAGGTTATGCGCCCAGGCACAATTAAAATAATAGAAAAACAAGTATATACAGAAAATTTTGAGTGAAAAAGTACGTAAAATGGCGGCTGGTGCAAGTTTCGGTAGCTCTATTGAAAAATTACAAGGTAGAGAAAACTTTACCACCTGGAAGTTCGCTGTTCAGACGTACCTAGAACATGAAGAATTGTGGGATTGCGTCACGGGTGTAGAAACTGATGCAAAGAAAATACTTAAAGCAAAGTCGAAGATAATCTTGCTAGTGGATCCGATAAATTATGTCCATATACAAAGTGCAAAAACCGCCAAAGAAGTATGGGATAGTTTGAATGCCACGTTTCAAGATACGGGTTTGACAAGAAAAGTTGGGTTATTAAGAACTTTGATTACGACCAGACTTGAAAACTGTGCAAATGTTGATGATTATGTCACAAAAATCATTTCAACTGGCCATAAGTTAAATAACATTGGATTCGATATCACTGATGAATGGATCGGCACATTATTACTAGCTGGACTACCCGATGAATATAAACCGATGATTATGGGTATAGAAAGTTCCGGTACGGCAATAACAGGTGATGCGATCAAAACAAAATTGCTTCAGGATATAAAAAGTACAAAATCAAAAAGTGATCGTGCGTTTTATGGGAAGAATTTCGCTGATACAAAAAAGAACAACAGAACATATGAAAATAAAGGTCCACGTTGTTTCAATTGCAAAAAATATGGACACAAAGCCAATGTATGTCCAATGCCGAAGAAAAGCCGAAGTCAGCAAGAGCAATCAAATTCAAAAGCAAATGTAGGTTTTCATGTTGGGTTAATTTCGAAAACATTGAGTTGTTACGACTGGTATCTCGATTCGGGCGCATCGGCGCATATGACCATGCATGAAGTTTGGTTAAATAATCGAGTTGAATCCGAAACAAAAGAAATTTTGGTGGCAAACAATTCAGTAATACCTGTTTGTGGAAGGGGTGACGTGCAAATCAAAGGAAAACTAGCTGAAATCACAGTGAGTAACGTTTTGCATGTACCTAATCTAACCACAAATCTTTTGTCAGTAGCGGAAATTACAAAGAAAGGAATGGTGATCAAGTTCGATGATCAAGGATGTAAAATCTACAAAGAAAACACAGTGGTGGCTACTGCTGAGTTAATCGACAACATGTACAAGTTGCAAACCAATAATTGCAATGAAACTGTAGCGCTAACTTCAAATTTCAAATCAAGTTGTAATTTATGGCATCGAAGGATGGGACATATAAATTTACAAAGTCTGAAGAAACTGAAAAATGGTTTAGCTGATGGAATTGATTTTGAAGAAGCCAATGATAATCCAACCTGCGTTGCATGTCTAAAAGGAAAACAAAGCCGGAAACCTTTTAAACACAATGGCACAAGGGCAACACAAATCTTGGAGATGGTACATACTGATCTTTGTGGGCCAATGGAAAATGATTCGTTAAGCGGGGCCAGATATATGTTTACATTGGTAGATGATTATACGAGAAAAGTTTTCGTGTATTTTCTGAAGATGAAAACAGAAGTAAAAGAAAAATTCGAAACATTCAAAGCGTTGGTAGAAAATCAAACCGGGAGAAAAATAAAGTTTTTGCGTTCGGACAACGGAAAAGAATACTGTAATAATGAATTCGAGGCGATGTTGAAAAAGAATGGGATCATACACCAAACGAGTTGCCCGTATACTCCTCAACAAAACGGACTGGCGGAAAGGATGAATCGAACCTTGTGTGAACGTGCCAGATGTCTATTATATGATTCCGGATTGAAGAAAAGCTTTTGGGCCGAAGCAGTGATGACATCGGCATACTTGGTGAACAGATCACCATGTACAGGACTCGAAAATTTGAAGAAAACTCCCGAAGAACTGTGGACTGGTAAGAGACCAAATTTAAGTTATATTAAAGTTTTTGGTTGCAGAGCAATGGTTCATATACCTGATGAAAAACGGAAAAAGTGGGATGCGAAGTCGGAAGAGCTGATATTCGTAGGTTACAATGAAAGTACGAAAGGTTATCGGTTCATTCGACCAGGTACCAACAGGCTTGTCATAAGTCGAGATGTGACGTTTCTGGAAAATAATATGGTGAATCAAATAAACGAACCAAAAGTTCAATATAACACAGAAGTACTGTTCGAAGACGAGGATACAAATTCAGTGGGGGAAACTAACAATGAAACGATTTCAAACGAAGTCGAAGAGACATCTGAACTCGAAGATGAGACGGTTGATGATGAAGAAACAACCGAAGATGAGACGGTTGATGATGAAGAGGCAAACGAAGTAAGAATATCAACAAGAACACGAAAAGCTGTATTCAAAATGAAACACAATGAATGCCGAGAAAAAATGGGATTGGTGATTCTAAACCGTTCTAGTGGGGGTGTTGAAAAGAGAGAACACTGTTGAATCGCCAATATATAATATCACTCAGTTGGTATGAGATCACACTGTTGGTGTGATATCATACAGTTGGCATGACTGCTAAGTATTGTAACCATATTCCTGTTCTGTCAAAATATATATCGAACACGTTTTCTATTATATATATAATGTAAATAAATACGTTTATACTTATATTCAATATAAACTACTGTATATGAACTCTGTGTTTTACTGCTAACGCACCTAAAACCAACAGACTGGAAACAAAAAAATATGTTTTATTTTGGTTTTTATACTTTTTATAAATAAATTTCTATATTAAGTATAATTCTATTTAAAAACTTTGTAATAAGCTAATTACGAATTAATCATTACATAATTTTGTTGTATCCAACAGTATTTTTTCGTTATCATTAATATTGAAAGTTGTATAAACTATTGTACTCTAACTTTCCTATCATTCCTATTTTCTTTTATTCATTATCTCCCCTTGCTCTTTGCTGTCAATTCGTTCTATTATCAGAGCGAAGCGGCATGTTATATAGCATCAATTCCAAACTTATTATTATTAAACCAAACTGTCAGAAATTTCCATTGTATTGTGCAGTATTCGCGTGCTGTGTCGGCCATCGCTTATAATATAGACTACACAGAGAAGAAAAGAAAATGTCAATTGAAAATAACAAATGCCAGGTCGGCGTTCGAAATGCGAACAAAAGAATATCGGAAACAATTTCGCTCGGCTTCGAACTGGGCCAGTGGACGGAGCGAAACGTTAGGCGTTCGCTTGGATTAAAAATTGAAAAACGCCTGGGATAGGTAAAGTAAACGGGGAAAACATGATAGATATAAATTCTCTACAGATCAGCGTCATGTTTCTCTTCGGTTGCCTTGCCTAGCCTGTCTGTTGCGTTCGTCTCTTTCTATCGATATCGACTTATTTATTTTATTTGCTATGCTCTTTGATGCGAAACAGTCTTAGGTCGGCCAGCTGATATAGAAAATGTAGCTATGTAAACTAGCAATATTGAATATACCTAGAAATTCACTAAACATTTATTATATGTTGGTATTAGTGTATGTATATGTTACTGGAAGATGCTATATTTGATATTAGACTTGTGCTATTTTAGATATTTTACATAATGATAAATGCGCACGATATGCGATATATACATACATACACAATCATGCCATGTACCCAAAAGGGTGTGGTACAAACTTTTTTTTCATCCCGAAATCAGTCGCTTCCAAACATTCCTATCCAAACAAGCAACTTTTGCGATACGATATGCGATACTTTCAATTAATCCGTCAATTTTGTTCACATTTCGTAATACATGTAGCATTACGAAATATGTTGTTTTTTTTCTAGTAAATGGAATTCTTATTTGGATAGAAAAAGACGAACAATCTCGTTACGCTACGAGTCTTATAGAATGCGAACAGAATTAACAGCTTAGTTTCATTTGTTTTATTTGTATTCCAATAAACAATTGAAAACAAACAAAAAAAAAATAGTATATTGTACAACCAGCACAGAATGGTACAAATTTCCTTTGAAATGAACATTTTATGCGAGTTTTACACTATACTTTTTCTACAACTATTCAATACGAAATTCTAGCAGCAATGCTGACTCATTAGATATTTCTAATGCAATATATTTTCTACGATTTTATATCTATCATACATATAAAAAGAATTTGCAATTTTTATTTCATTTATTAACAATATTAAATGTAAATAACATTAGTTATTTCATCTACATACAAATTATTACTTCAAATAAAGTTTAGATAAATAATTCAAAACTGCAGGATAATCAACGAAATTTTTCATGATAAATAAACTTTTAAATTTATGTTAACATACTGATAGTAGTTTATATAAAAAAATGACAAAGAGGATATAAATGTACAAGTTTTCCTATAATAGTTTCAAATTTAATAACAACATGAAAGTACAAACTAGTAATTGAAAAGTTTGTTCGACAAAGAGAAAAATGTTCAGAAACGAATGACGTATTTTCAGACATTAATATTCATTAAATGTAGCTTAGAGTTTTGATGGATCTGTCAGCTATTCTGATAGAAACTAATTGGTATTTAAGAAACTGTTCTTTAACTAAAAGCAAAATGTAACATTACTTTGCATAATACAAGATACATTGATTGTCATTTGCCTGAAAGTAAATTATTTTTTTTATAAATCAAGCTTTTGTTGTTATTATAGCATCGGTAATTAGCGAATGTTTATATATTTATAATTAGAATAATTTATAATCGTAGAAAAAGTATAATATTTTATTCTTATGTAATTATTATTTAAATAGAATTAAACTAATAAAAAATACATATATTGTACAATGACAATATTTTTCTGAATTTATTGCGATAAACAAGTTAATTTCTCAGAATTCGCGGTATATTCTTAGTTATTTCCATCTCGTGTTTATTTGGTATTTTAATGAATCTGAGAATGTACTAATGTAAAATACCTGGCGTCCAAATTTATGCTTTGGATAACAATCGAATTTATCAATCTCCTAATCTTTCCCCTCTTTTCGTTGTCCAACGTTACCGTTCTTTAAGTTACATGATCGATTATTGTTTAAATTAAAATTAATTGACACTAATTTTTTATTCTTGTCACAAATGGCACCCAAATAACGTGGGTCTTTCTTTTTGCATCGCTCTATTTTGAAGTTTTTGTAATTTATTAATTTCACTATTATTGCACATAAATAGCACAGATACCTAGATATTTTTATAACTTGTTGGCATTTGTTTTATAACATTTTTATAAAAAATGAAATATGTTACGATATATGAATTGTTTTTTTTTCACTTTATTAAATTTAAATAAATTATATGTGCATCAAATTTGCATTTATTTACATATCAAAAATGATCAAATGTCAGCGATAACACATTGAAATTAATTTTATGTAATTGTGCAGCGGTGAAGTATAAAATTAATTAAATTTTAATTTAGTTACCACTGAATTTCACTGAAAAAAATATATAAATAAACAATGACGTTATGATTTTATAAATTAAATTTGACATATATGTACGGATATATAAAAATAAAATTATTTCGCAAAAAAAATTTCAGCTTATTTTGAAACAAAATAATCAATTATAATTTTTATCACAGCACTCTTTATTGTCAAAATCAAAATGATACAATACAATACAAAAAAAATAAAATAAAAATAAAAATCATTCTTTTAGACTTTTTATAAATCAAAAACATTTGGTGACTTTTTTTTTTGTTGAAACCACCAGAGAACTGCGGTAACGCATTTTAAGCGGTTCGTTAATTTTCATGAGTGCACTTATTAAAGCCCTAGCAGTGGTACCAATGGCTGAAAGAAAAAAAAATATATAATAAATCTGTGAGTGGCACTCGTGTTCGTGATATTTTTCAATTTCTCCGCACGTAATTTTTCAATATTGTATGTGGATTTCTTCTCTTGGGGTGATACGTACTGCGCGCACCCAATGTGGGATCCGGATTCTAAACAAACAGCAGAATCATGTACATATAATCCCAGAGACAATATAACTGGTAGATCTTGCTTGATACAATTATTGTTGTTGTTGTTTTTTGAAATATTTAATAAATAATGTATGTATAGTGAAATTTTTATTCAAATATGATTCCAAAGCTATGAGTCATTTACTACGGTTACATGATACCCTGTACAAATTTTCACCTCACAAAATCGCACAAAAACTCGAAACTTTGACGGCTTTGACGTTAAGAAAAAAACCAAACATTTTTTATTTTTTGTTTCGTTGCTACGATATGAGTTTAGGATTGTCAGATATGGGAAAAAAATAAAAGCACACTTACCATTTATATTGATTGACAGTTATAATTTTTTAAACGTTGGAAAACTATGCATAAACGTAGCACGCTGAAAGCAACAAGCTAGTTCGGTTGAATCAAGCCACGAAACACGTAATTTGTTTTCATCGTTCAACGGAATGGATTAAAAGCAGTTTGTATGTAGAGACGTAAGTCAATTATTAAAAATTGGCTTTGGAATCCCATTTGAATAAAAATTTCACTATAGTATATACTTCGTTTGTTTATCGTCAAATTTCGCAATCAACTTTACTTTTAACAAGTCCATATTTTGCATACATGTCTATCTTGGATGAAAATACAATATTTCAGTCTAATATAAGTAATATAAAAAATTAAGTAACGTACACAATTTTGTGATTTACTTTTAATGTAGTTTTGAATAAATTTGTATCACTTAATTTTTTTGTGTAATTTATTATCTAAAATACTGAGATATATTAAAATAAAACAGCTTTTGGTTATAGTTCTGTATTAATATTAATTAATAATCGACGTTTCGATGAACTCTAAGTGCGTCTTTATCAGAAAAATGTAAAAATTGTAAAGAAATAGGATTCTTGAGATTACACCTGTTACACTAGATTGTAAGAGAACACGAATTGGCATTGAACGGTACAGAGATTAGACTGTAAGTATGTTGATCAAAGTTATCACTTTGAGAGCTAAAAGTAAACTGTTGAAACACATTTATTTGTGTTGATGTAATGTTTTACATATGTGTTGGTAGATTTTTCATAATGTGGTTTCATGTAAGTTTTACTGTACTGTTTTTATGGTCATTCTCAAAGCTTTTATCATTCTATTATCGAAAATTTGAATTACATTCTATCAAAAAGTTTCGGCTATTATTGTCTATGAGCTTATGATGTTATATATACGATGCGTTTTTATGATGGGCCGTACTACGTTGATTTCTGTGTTCGTTCGGCCGTGACGGCGTTTCGTGTTCCGCTTCACCGAATCGCTTTGATTTCAATCGCTCGGCTGCTTCATAAAAAATATATATATTGATGAAGGTAGCGTATGTACGGTAGTAGATATTTGGCTGGTACCAAGCACTGACTGCTTGCTTGTGAATTCGATAGGCTTGCTTCCCTTGCTTATGATGTGTGATATATAATATTTTTTCTAAATTGTAAATCAATCTAAAAAAATTTTTTTTTCTGAGGTTAAAAGCGAATGAGGAATCTTTAGAAGGAAACATTTTGAATTAATTTTTAAAGTAGGTTTTCAGTGTTTATAAGTTTACAAAAATTTAATTAACAAATGCACGAAATGTGTTTCGTAAAAATACAAGATACGAGATATAGGTTTATATTTTACTTCAAAAATACTGTTATTTATTTTGTGAACAAATAAATATAGTACATAATTGTGGGTTGGTAAACTTGTGCATAATCAAATAAGATTTTGTTTAAATTATTTATTTTTATACTACAAAATAAACAGTTATATATATACATATAAGTTAAAGAAAATTTCATATAAAAATTTACTACACAAATTTCTTAGTTTAAATTGTATTTATAAACCATTATGTTTAATTAATAAGTAGTAATTTTCCAAATGTAAAATTTATATATATATATATATATATATATATATATATATATATAAATATATGTATTAAATAAATTGTCTTTTAAAACTAACTCAAATAAATTAAACTATAAATAATTTTTTTTATATGTTGGAGAGTAAAATTATTTTTTTCAATTGGTTTCGTTCTTTTCTGTTATCTATATTTTGTTGCAATCTATATTTCCGCTTGGACTTTTCAAAATCGTTTTTAGTAAAACTTGTAGATTAGTTCATATTGAAAGCACATAAATAAAATAGTATTGCTGAAATAGCTATAATTCACTATAGATTATGATAGCTGTAAAGAAAAAAATAAATGTTCGAGAAAGCGATAAATTTCAAAAGAACAATTTAATTTTGTAAATCTGTAAAACATTGTTTGAAGTAAGAATAAGAAACAAATTTAAGAAATAATCCGCGTTGCATGTAAACCAGTAAAAAGTCTCAATCCCAAAATAAATTGCGTAAATATGTTAATAACGTCTGCAACAGATCACACATATACTAGGCTTTGATCTATCAATTGTTGATTGTAATAAATGTGTATACCGGGTGCGAATAAATTTCATATAAATTACGATGGCCAACGGGCAACCGGTTAACCCGATCGGGTATAGAAACAGGCAGGCGATTCGGCGAGAGTGGGCCCCATTGAGCCCTTGGTGGGCCATGTTCCATGCTCGATGGGTTCCGTCTATTGTTTGAACCGTTCGCTGGGGAGATCGCTCTCTCGCATTGCCGATTCCATGCCGTGAGCGTTTATATTGACCTACCCCCGGTATATCTAATTTAAATTTAATTTATTGCCCTGGTTATTCGGATACGTGCCGCCGATCGGTTATATATGTAGATGTATAGTATGTTAGCCATAGCTATAGATGGGGCTTATTGGGTGAGATATGTATTCGGTTTTTGGTATGCTATGCATAACTGACTATGTGAATCGTTATATTTTCGTCGTATATTCGATATTCTAATTTTATGGGGTGGCTTTTTTTTTTATTTGCTCGCAATATTATTGGAAAATATTGATTATCTACTACAAATTTCGAAAATTTAATATAAATTTTAAAAATACGAAATATAAATTGAACTGTACTTAATTTCTTTCAAAGACAATTACAAACAGAAATCAGTATTTGTATCTATTCTATTTTAATCTGTGGAAACACATGAAAGTTTTAATATATTAAAAAGATTTTTGATGTCGAGAACTTGAAGAGAAGAATCGGAAAAGCAAGGGGACATATCAAATATATATTGTAATGTGATTGAAACTTGTGTATGAACATTTATAATGCAAATTTTGCACAGAAGAAGCATGTTCCGATACTGTTATTAAATAAACAAATTTTCTAAACATTATTGCTAATCTATATAAATAAATTATAACTTACATATATTGTTTTTATACATTGTACGTTTTTTGTAATATATTAAAAAATAAGCTTTCATTTCAATGTTTAATAAAGAAAGAAAAAAAAAATGTTTATTATTTCTTTTGGTAGAAAGAATGTTGGAAAAGTCAGTCGTGTGTTTGAAATTTAATTGTCATCAATTTGCTCGATGTTTCGAATAATTATTGTTTTTTTTGTATTAATAATTTTATATTTTAAATAATCCAATTAGTTGTTTTGTCAAAACAAACATTCTGAGTGTTTATGGGCCATAATTATCTTGAACATCATATTAAATTTTATAATATTTTATTTCACATTTTATATTTTTGACTTTATATAAACAACAGCTAACGATTAACCATGTCGAAAAGATTACACTTAAAAATTAAAACAAACATTGTTATTAGTATTAAAATACTATTTATTGTAATGCACTTTTTCATTGGAAGTCTTCTTAAGTCACATAATTTTATATGGAAATTTTAAAATACGAAATCAATACTTCTGAGGAAGAATACTGGTTCTTCGAAATGTCGAGCAAATTGATAACAATTAAATAAAAATATTTCAAGCACGCGACTAATTTATTAATATTCTTTTTATCAAATTAATAAAACAGTCAAGAAATCAAAATCAATATTATTTATTTTTGTCGTCTAGCAATAATTTGTGATTTAAAAAAAAAAAAAATATAATAACGAAAATTATACAATAAAAATATTCATCATTCTTTCTAACTGAACTAGGTAGTAATTCATATACATGTATGTTTCTACGTTAGTAGCAGTAGATACATATACCTGAACCGCTTATAAATCAATGAGCACCGGTCATCGGAAACAGGATTTTTTGAATTGCAAATTTTAATCTCAAATTCAGCGAGCATAAATACACAAACGTGAATTTTGAACACGTATACAGAACCACTAGAAGAGGAATTGAACGAATCAGTGTGAACTAAACTCTGGTGTCTACTATTGGTATTTTTAGTTGTATGAATGATACAGAAACTCACTACATAAATAATGTCAAATGTCTGATACACACTCTCGCATACGTATATATACCAAAATAATGTTCTGTAATTTTTATAATTTTTTTTTTTAGTTTATTCAATGTTTGAGGAAAATTATTTCAATTTGTATTATAAATTGACTATACCTAATTTTCATATTGGTTTAAAATAAAGAATTTTACTGTATGTATCTAACGCTTGAAATTTCTATTATACTGAAAAACAACATTATTGTATTTTATCTGATCATCTGACTTTATTTTATTTCATTTAACTTGCAAGGAAACATGTTGAAGAATTTTCATTTAGATTATTCAAGGTAGATAAGGCTTTTACATACGTGCAAACAACATATAAAAGAATTTAAATTTTAAATTTCACTAAGATCGTTAATCATTACATAATCATTATCTTTTAAAATCTGTTACAACCGATTTATTTATTATTTTATATTTTTTTTAACAAGTTTAAATAATATAACTATAATAATTTCATAATTTTATTTTACTATGAGTTTTTAGTTTTTAGATTTTTTTACTATGTTAATTTTTTTCTTTTTTATTTGCAGTTTTTAATGAGAATTAATATAATTTAACAAAATCAGTTAATTAAAAATATAAATATTAATAGTTTAATATATAAATATTATTTGTGTTAGATTATTTGTTAGCATATTTTATCAATAAAATAAAATGATATACAAATATTGTGTTAAATATTATTTGTATCTATTAAAAGTGTACTTATTTTTAAAATTTTTACATACATTTTAAAATGGCAGCTGACTAGTTTTAGCAACTTTCCATATAGGTATATATTTAAATAACAAAACTAAGAATTTCAATTTGATTATAGTAAACATCTATTGTATATTAAATACATATTTTTAAATATATATGCAGTTTTTTTTTTTAGACATAGTATCTTATCAACGAATCTCGTATTTTACAAAGTCTTTTTTAAAGAAATTCTCTTATAATTTACTCCAGCGCGTACATCGTAAGAAGGCGTAATTATTTCAACTCGATTTGCATGTATTTATGCGTGAATACTTTTTAAAAATTTCTTCTCTGTTTATGATGGCATCTTTACGATGGTAAATGTAGGTTTGTTGCCATAAATCTGTATAGACATTGGCAGAGCGTAGAACGTATAGATTGAGTCTGATAAATTCAGACTTTAAGACATGTGCTTGTTGGTTGGAGCTTGCGTTACTTACGTTCGTTGTTAATGTACTGATTCTGATTTGAAAGGGTATAAATAGACGCTTATTTAAACGGAAATGGATATACGCAAGGTTGCGAATTATTTCTTTGCTTTTATTTTGCAAAATAAAATAAAATTATTTTTAAAATATTGGATATTTTTTTAGTTTATGTACTAAAACAGTATTTTTTTAATAAAATCTTCTAGAATTAAATTTTATACTAGAATATACGATTATATTTAAAGATATTGTACTCGTATTATGTCGTAATAATTTACAATAATTATTTCGATAATTAATAACGATACAGCATTCATGAAAATTAATTTGACTTAGTATATAAAGCATATTTGCAAATTGCTTTAGTATTACGTTTATTTCTTAACAAGAAATCAAGAATATGTAATTGAATTACATGAAAGTTTTTAGAAAACATCGTTCATAAATTTATAAATCTATAAAATATATCTCTATAAAATATAAACTTCCATTGACTTTGTCGCAATTTATATTGTTTTATTGTTCGTCGAGAGTAAAAGAAACTTGCGTCAGAATATTTATAGATCTCTAAATTTTATAAATGATCTCATTTTGATCATAAATCTGCAAATAGAAATATAAATTATTTAGTCTGACTATTTTGTTCACGTTTAATATCATTCTTGCATTTACTTTATAACAAACTTAAGAATATTATCTTAAAGTTTATTGCAACGTATAACTACTCAAAATGTGGAGTGGGAGATCTAAATTCTGCAGTTCACATATGTAATAGAAAATTTTTTTGAATAAGGTTTGTATTATCTTTAAAATTACAAAATAATTATTTGTGACACTTTTATTAAAATAAATATAAACAATTAAAAATACCAAAACAATAAACTTATGGATGAGGCTATTTATACATACGGTATGTATTCGCAATTGGCTATTTATACATACTAAAAAAAAAAATCTAAACCAACCTACTAACCTAACCTACCCTAAATAGCCAATTTTTTGTTTCAGTATGTATAAATAGCCAATTGCGTATACATACCGTATGTTATGTATAAATAGCCACTTTCTAAACTTATTTTTAGAGCTGAAAAAATTACTAATAATGTTTATTACAAATCTGTAAAAGTTTGAAAAACTATTTGCTACATAAACAAAAGTTTTCGTTTCATCATTGCGAGAGTTATAAACTAAAGGTTCGTTTACGGACGCTAATAAATTTAGCGGGACGGGTAACTAACTCCTCTCCCCGGACTCATTTTTCACCCTTCCTTCCCCTTTCGTTTCCAACACCCACATAGAAGAAAACGAGCGAGTCAGCTGAGCAAAGTTAAGCAGGAGATATTTCTCGCGCAATAAAATAACCTATCTCCCACTCTCTTTGTCTCTAAGGTTGTTATTTATGAATAATCTGTAATACATTATCGCTTCTTTTGAAATCTGGTCTTCCCTAGACGAACATTTTGGATACGGACTTTTTTGTTAGTATTTTTTTTTTTTTTAGATATGTGTTATGTGCACGTGTATAAGAGCTATGGAATGAACATGGTTCTTCCATTATCATCACTGATAGGTAAATTATTTAAATTATTTTTATAATGTGATATTTTAGCGTAAAATGTAAATGTCGGGAATTTTTTCTGGTACGTAATGTAATGCGAGAAGTCATTTATAATTATAATATTTGCTGCGGGCATAAAAAAAATATTATCTAATGTAATTTGAATATTTTACTAGTAAAAAATAATAATAATGAGTACTGCTAGTAATAAAATAATATTCGGTGTTTAGAAACATTGTAAAAAAGTTGATTCATACATACATATATATCCATGTATCCAAAAGAATATGACATTTACTATGCCGAAATTATTTTCCACTAAATGCATTAATCATTTGGATGAATTACGTTACTTGCCCGTGTCTCGTATTGTACATTTTATAATTAAGGGTAATATTTATCATTACATGCTTATTGAATAACATTCTATTAATTTATTTTATTCTAAAATTCGTTTTATTTATGCAAAACCATTATATTTCTTTGCACTAATTATTATTTTTTGGAGAAGTTACAGACTCCAAATTTGTCGATCTGCCACTGTGTTCGATATTAAATCTTCAATGTCAATTACATATGATAAATGTATATTACTAAATGCTTACAAAATAAAAAATACTGAAATATCTCTCAATCTTTCGTCCACTTAAAGCAACCAACAAACATTAGAATGTAAAAAATGAGTAAAAAGCAGTTTAATGGCAGCAACAATAACCAATTTCAGTTGATTACATCCACAATCAGGGTAACACACGAACCGTGTCAATGCAATTATAATTAGATACAATCTCTTTATATCGTTAACCGAGTGCTCGGCCGCGTCACACACACACACACACATGTGCGTGCATAACGAACGACAAGACGCGTGCGCAAATTGTGGCGGAGAGCCGAGCGCACTGGTCGCGATGCGTGAGCGCAACTAACAGGAAGTGGACAAAGACAGGAACATTTCCGGTCCGGTCGTGTTTCCGTCACACATACATCATGCATGTGGAGTAGATTGTGGTCCTATTGTCCACATACGTGACTTAGTACTAGAGGAGTAATATGGCATACCATAAAGTTGTGGAAACGGTAGCTGTAATTTCAGGAGTATGGAATACTAGAGCGAGATGAGATAATACTATTTTGTCATGTCTTTTTTATACTGCACAAGTGTTAGTTTGAAATTCATTTTTTTTTGTAACTGTGAAGTTATAATAATTAAATAAAAATATTAATAAAACACTTGATCAATTACTTTTATGCATTTCTTCCACATGAAAGAATTTAGTTTTCTGTTTCGTTTTTCTTTCAAAAATCGTGTATGTGTTCGAAAAAAAAAGAAGAAAAAAGATTATGTACGCAGTACGATTTCGTTTTCTGAGGTTCTTCTTTACTTTGTGATCGTCCAACCCTGAATTGTATTCTTGGAAAGAAATAAAAAGATTTTAATAATATATTGTTCGCTGTTCGGACAGTACATGACATGACATCGCATATTTTTATATCAAAAACTTTCTATATGCTCTTCTGATTTCTACGAAAATGCTCTTTCAGTTAGTTTTTTCGATTTAGTTATTTTACGAAGATAATGCGAATTTGTCTAGATACATAGAAAAATATATAGATATTATAGTATTTGTATGTTTTATAACAATTTATGATTTACAATTTTCGATATATTAAAAAGTTATGTACCTAACTTAAATTTCACCGGCCTTACGTGTTTTTACTTAATCTCTTAAAACATAACCCAGACATTCTTTGAAAATCTTCTATATTATAATCTAAAATATAAATATTGGTTTATTTTTTCAAACACTTGCAACGACTAAAAAAACTTATTAAATCTTATTTTTATCTCTACATGTAATCCAATCCGCCTAGATACGTCAAAACGTACGTGTCGAAAATCTCATCGACCTCTTGCAGTCGCTGGGCTGCTGTCATCCATGCTCGCGGGGAATTGATCTTTCCCGTCTGCGTCTCCAGCCGTTGTGGTATCCCAATCGTTTATGCATCAGTGGATCCGATGGAGGCTTGATGGAACGGACAGCGGAACAGACATAGCCCGATCACACACTAGATAGATACACTGAGGATATGATATAGTCGATGTAATGTCAAAATGCAAATGACATACATAACGGACAACGTAGATATGTGTAAAGATCGGATATCTGATGGATGTATATGGCTGTGTTTGTGATTTTGTAATGGAAATTTGCATGATGGATTACGATTAATATATATATATATATATATATATATATATATATATATATATATATATATATATTACATTTATTTAAAAATAAAAGAATCAGTATTAGAGTTAGGCCCGGTATTTCATATCTGCGATTAATCCATACATTAAATAAGCGAAAGTTAGAATTTAAGCTATGCTTATAAGTATATGAGTATTTCATTGTAATTCAATGTCCAGATTAAGTAAACTTCAGATTATCTGGTTTTTATCGTAATATATATATATTACCTTTTATATGGTCGGAACACAAATACTAAATGGAAATAAAAGAAATATTTACATAATTCTCTATATATTTAAATATTTACTTATATTTGACAACTCGTTTGACATTTGTAATTTTATTAATCGTCGCTTATTTTATTAAACCATACTCAACGTGTAGTTTAAGTTAATCTTTAGTTTTTCAAATAAACTGAACCTGAAATACGATTGATTTCGAAAGATTAAAGCTTAACTTTCATTTATAGTTTAAACTAAATGTGAAATACCGGCCCTTAATGTTTAAGTAATGATTAAGCCAAAATAATTATTGTTTACTAATACATCTTAAATATTTTTTCAGGTTCCTTTCGAATGGAACCATTAATGTAACACATTTTTTTTTGTATATTTACTTTTTATAAAAATAACAAAATATAATACAGATAAAATGTGTTTTTCTAGTAAAAATATAACAAGCAAAAACTAGGACACGACAACCTTGGATGCTCTATATATTAGAGTTACATTGTATTGTTTTATGAAGAGATAAAACATTCATTTTTTTGTCCACGTCTTGACGCAATATAAAGAAAACGGCGCTACTCGTCTATAATATAATAACATTGTCTAATGCAATGTATAGTACAATATTTGATTTAATTATGGATTTGTAATTTTTAATTTATTTGAGCTTAAATTTTATAGCAGCTTGTCTCCATCGTCGACTGATTTAAAAGTAATATATTTTACTCAAAACTTGAATTAAAATTTATAACCGATTCTATCGAAAATTAATTACATCCATTTATTAATTACAAAAACAACATTAATCCAATTGGCATCAATAATTCCCAGTCATCAATTGTCATAAAAACATCGAAACGGTTTTTAAAAAAAATTCATCGAATATATAATTATCGTACGAGCGCGCTATACAAAATATGAAAACTCATTATGCGATTATAATAGGCCGTGGCGGCAATTGTACGGCGGGGAGGGGGGGTGCATACGACAACAGAGCTCGCCTCTATTCGCCGCCGCTCAAAAATCAATTCAATTTTGAGTCCAGTCGTTAATCAAATTACGAACGCATCATTTATCACAATTGATATGCGAACGCGCAATGGCTGCTGCCTCCTGCCATAACCATACAACTGGTGCGATGCGTCACTGTTTTATTTCTATAGGCCTACCTTGATTGCATATTTAGGAAGGACGTGTATGCATATGAAGAATTGTTTAGCCGGTGTGTGTGTAGGTACGTGACGAAAATTGAGAATCGGTTTGATGAAATTACAGGTACAGTCGGAGAATATAAAATATAATACTATAATTGATTATTTTCTAAAGAAGAATCGATGAAACGTTGAAGGTACGTCATTAATTTTTGTCACTAAACGAGTAATGTCACTCACTGGTATGTTTACATGAGTATTTGAAACGAAATGAAATTGTTTTGCTATTTTTCGTATATAAATTAATCTCAAACGTTATAGAAGTAACGCCCAATGTAAACATGCATATATAATCACGTATTTTACAAACATATAACAATAAAATAGTCAAGGATCACATATACTTATTTTTTGGGTAAATGAAATCAAATAATTTCTAATACATAAACAGAAAAAGCATTAATCATACAAATTTTCATAAAATAAATAAACAGCGCATAGAAACAAGTACTATATATATATATATATATATATATATATATATATATATATATATATATATATATATATATATATATAAAATTAAATTAATAAAGAACTAAATTTTAAAACTTTTTTATTTTAATGTATTACTCAATTTTTTGCAAAATCTGAACATTTTTATTTTAATAGATCCTAACTTTTAACAGAATTAATACAAAATAAACCTATATATCTGAATTCTGAATAATTTAAAATTCATTATAAATTGTCAATTATTATTATTTTTAATAATAATGAGTTCTGAAAGATTTTTTATTACTATGTTGAATAATACATATTTATTTATATTAGTGTATTACATGATAATACCTCCAACACACGAAAAATTTAATGATCATTATGCCACATTCAGACTGCGATATTAGCAGTGGTAGTAGTTATACTGCTACAGTTAAATTTGCTGTGTGAATGTAGCTTAATGTTCACTAAATTTTGTCGTGTGTCAAAGATATAATGCTTGCAAACGTGCTGTCCTTTATTTTACTACTTTATTCAAAGTTCAACAGTTGTTAATTTCAAAACTGTAATCTCTATAATCACTTCAATTAAAATATAACAAAAATCTGCTAAAATAACTTGGTAAATTTAGATGTAGTTTTTAACGTAACTACAAAGAAACTAAAACAAAACACTATCAAGTTTACTAGCAAATCCGCAAAGTTCTGACCATCCTGTAGTCGAAATTGAACGGGGCTCCCCTTTGACGTCTCCCATAACTCTTACAATCAACGGGAAATATATGGTGCTTATTTCCCGGGTGTAATTTACGGAGTAGCATACGTAAGAACTATGTTCGGATTATCCAGCCCGTAGGAACGATATAGGAAGCGCTTACTGTTTTAGGTTTTAGCAAAACACTTTCTATAAGAAATGAATTCTCGGTGGATAAACAAAGATTGAAAGGGGGGAAAGAGTGGATGAGATAGACGGAAATTGGTGTCGTAAATGTTGCTGTTCCGTTTACGTCAGTCAGTTGTTTTGTGTTTTAGTTGGACGACTACTTAGGTTAGATGAAGTAATTTTTAAATGTCAGTTTTTATATGATGATGTGATTTGGTTTGGGAAGTATTACGATATAATTGGAATTTAGTCTTTTTTAGCTTTCTAAGTTTTTTAGTTAAATAAATGTTAATTTCGATGTATATATAAAAAATATATAGTTTAATAGGATAATTAAAGAAAACAAAATAGTATTAAAATTCGATTAAGCAAACTTTGATAAGTTTATTTTATCTCTACATATGTATAAAGTGTGGAAATTAAAAATTAAATAATAAACAAATTTTAGTTTTGTTTTAATTAAATTAATTAATTAAATTAAAATATTTAAATATATATTTCTGATATATTGTTATATTACAGTAACGTATAATTAATATTTGATGATTTTTGGCAAATATGAAAATATGTGTTATTGATGCAATTAATGAACAAAAATACACTTGAAGATTAAAATAAATTTTAATTCTGCAAAATGTTTATTTTTGCAGATATTGTTTGCACACAGCAAATGTATAGAAGATTTATTATCACAAAATTTCCGTTTACTTTTATCAGATGTTCTTTCTAAATTATTTACAAAATTTTATTGTCCATGTTTATTAAATTAATAAGAAAATATTGCTGTAGATCTACTACTTTAAATAGTAAATAATTTTTACGAGTATACAAATCTTTTAAGTAGTTATATTATATGTTATTTACTATATATATTTTTTCTATTAAAATTTTTATTTCTATTAAGAAAAGAAGAAATAAGATTACTTTTGAGTTAAAAGTAAAATCATTGGATCTAAAGCAAAAAATTTTTCAGTGTAGGTTCTGTATAATTTGCATATTTATTCCAGTTGATGACATGATCAATTATGCAAAGATATTTTGCAAAAATTTTCCATAAAAATATTAGATCGTACAAAGAATTTGCTGAGCAATTTTACCAAGTTTTATTGAAATAGTTTTGTTTTTCAAATAATTCATTGCAATTAAATAAAAATAATGCATTATTTGTTATGAACGAACTAAGTGAAATTATAAAGAACATTTTTCGTCATACATCAATTTCAACTTAATTGAAAATGTACGTTGAATGTAAGTATTTTTTAATAATATCCAATCAGAGATACATTATTGTAGGAACATTAACTTCATATAGCTGCAGGGAAAATTGAATAATGTATTATAAAGTGTTTCAGTTGATCATCAAAATATATGTATTCTGTATTCATTGGCAAGTTTTATTTTTTATTAATATAATTATAATTTTTTTTGGCAAACGAATTTAATGTATTGATCTTAATTTTTTTTTAGATATTTTATTAATATGAATACATACATACACAATCACGCTATCTACCCAAAAAGGGTGTGGTACAAACTCTTTCCATTATCCCGAAATCAGTTTTTTTTAAATATTCCTACCCAGACAAGCTACATTCATGATACTTCTCATACATGAGATAAATTTGGTAAAAAAAAAATATAAAGTTGTTACTGATATTTATATTTGGTACATATTGAAAAATTTTATAAATACAATATATATCGTTATTAAAGTAGACTGTTAATGAAACAAAATAAACAAAATTATACATTTTTTACAATACAAAATACATTTTTGTTATCAAAAATCGTTAATAATTTTTTTTAATAAATTTTTACAAGTTACTAGATATTGAAATTCAAAACAACCAATAACATTATTATATTATTTACAAAATTTTGAGCATTGTTACTATTTTTTCTGAGTTTCTTCAGTAATAATTCGTCGTTTATTTTCCTCTTAATATCACTCGCATAGTGCATTCCTCGCATGACGCAGTTCATTTTTCATCATCAGTTCCGAAATACATGAACGTTCTACCTTCTACCCGCCCTCTTCTCTTTACCGAAAAACGTCTTTTTTCATTCAGCTCCATATCGGCGTGCAACGTCTCTGGAATTCTGACGGAGTACGAGAGCGATCGTCGTGCATTCGGTTCACCGTGCGTGAATCGCGTTTTTTTCTCTTCTTATTTCTTTCCTCGTCTCTTCGTTTGGTTGCTTTGGACGTAACGTAACCGCAGGGAAATCAAAAACGGACAAGAGCACATTGCCTACTTTGATCAGACTTGAGTGAATGTGCTGTGTTGTGGAAGGGTTTTTTTTTTGATATTTCTGCTTCTTCGGTTTCTGGATTTGATTGTTTTTGGTGTAATAAAGGCTTGAATGATTTAGATATTTTAATGTATAGATTTGATTTATGGTTATTTAAAATAAATAAATTATTAAAATAAAAGGGTTTTATTTTGTATTTCTGTATTGATGTTTATTAATAATCGACGTATTTAACGTACATCTATGTAAAGGCGTTTTTAATATAATGAGTTCGGAAATATTTTTTACTATATTAAATGAATTATTATATATTGTTTATAAATTAAGAGTTAGTACTTCTTATATAAAGAGCTTTAGATAAAAATAATATACATATGATTTAATATTATTATATGGTTTTAATGTGTTTTAAAGATTAATAAATAATAATAATAAATATTTTTTATTAAAAATTGTTCTAACAAATATAGTTGAACATACTAGGCAGGCATCTTTATTTTAGAACATAATTTTTCTTCTCTTGCCACAAGTCAAACGTAAAGCAAAGCAAGCAAAGTATTCCGTAATAATACGTTGGAAGACGGCATGATGTCTTTCATTATCTCGACTGGCTATCTTATACTTTGTCATGTTAATTACAATTTTTTCTTTCTTTATATTTTGCTTTATACCGTGCAGAGCAGAAATGTTCAACGCACAATAGAAAGAAAAATGTTTTCAATTCTATTCTTACTCATTAGTATCATTTTTCTTAAATTTTGTTTTGTTTCATTTTTTTATTATTTGTAAAGAAAAAATGATTTTAATAGTTTAGTTTCATATGAAGCATTTGTAACTAAATAAATGTTTTTAATTTATTTTATAAATATGGAAATGATTTTAGTTTTGTACCAATATGGACGTGAAGTCTTAAGATCGCTATATATTGATATGCAATTCAAAAAGTAATAATGTTGTTTATTATCCAGTGCATATGAATATTAAATATATGATGATCAAATTTTATTATTATTATATAAAAAAATTAACATTATCAACGAATTTTTAAATAATAAATCAGAAACATAGGGCAGTCTGTTAGACCTCATCTCATATTCATACTTAAAAATTAAAATCATAAATGTAATACAAAAAATAACAAAAATAATTTGCATGCTTTTTCAACGTTTTAATATATTATGTACGTTTGCTGGAATAATATTAATTAATAAATTAATATTTGCTTACAGAAACAAATAAGAACATTATTTTATTTATTTCGAATGATTTGTCTATTTAATTAGATGATATTTCTAGTAACAATAGTTATTGCATCTACATACAAATTAGTTGTAATCAATAATTATAAAGTTAACCGAAAACTGCAGGTTAAATCAGTGAACAAGTGTAGATAAATATGCAACAAACTAAAAAAAAAGCAAATTACATTAGATGAATACACCAAATGTAATCATTTATTCTTTAATTGAATGTTCTATCTAATAGATGAAACAACGAAAAAATTATAAAAATTATCTGAATTTTTTGTGGAATTATTCTGATATGTATCAGTTTTTGTGAACCGCATATTAATTTTTTAGTAATTTTAACATATTTTAATGCTTTATGTAATTTAAAGAAATTTTATATAAAAATTATTTTAAAATATCATAATTTTCTTGAAAATAGTTTGTAAGCTGAAATGTGACGTAATCAAGCAATGTAAACAAAAAAATATGCAAGTACTTCAAATTAAAAGAAATTACCAATCTTTGTTCTAACATTATTGTATTCATAAATTTTGCTAATATTGATAACTAACATTTACGGTATATAAAAAAAAAATTAAATTACATTAACAAGATATTGACAGCGATAATTTCCCAACACCAAAATCGCATGTTACCGAAACCTGGTTTTGTTCAGTAATTTTCCAATTTAACTATCCGGCTTACAGTAAATAATTACATGTTCCAATTTTATTGTGACGGGATGAAGCACAATGTACATGGAAATTACGATATCATCTGTTCGGAGGGGCATAAGAGCATAGATAGAGAGTACGTGTGCGTTTCTTGACACGACATAGCATGCCTAAACGTCCGACGTAAAACATTAACGTAACCAACGTTCATCGTAACCGTAGAGCGTAAATATATGTTTCGTGCGATGCAATGTGCGGTTGTGATAATGAACTTCTACGCTGATAGATTTCGTTAGATGGAAACGATGTTGAGTTTTCAGGGTTATATTGTGTGAGTTTCAGGATTTGTAGTTTTTAAAGCATTGGACAAAGTTTGTATATAATCTCAATTAAATTTAAATAAAGAGCAAAAATTAAAGAAATTTATAAATTAAAAATGTTGAGACAAATCTTTTCTTCATATATTTATTTCTAAAAAAGAATGTACATTTCGACCACTCTGTGGTCTTCTTCAGCTAAGTCTTAGCTGAAGAAGACCACAGAGTGGTCGAAATGTACATTCTTTTTTAGAAATAAATATATGAAGAAAAAATTTGTCTCAACATTTTTAATTAATTAAAACTTCATGTACTCAACAATAAACAATAAACAATAAATGTATGAAGTTGAAAATTCTGGGTATTTAAAGAAATAATTTTCAATATATAAATTAATTAAAATTTTATTGTTTGTATGTTTCAATTATTAAAACAATTAAAAATAAGGTATGTAGTGTAAATAGGAGAGTTCGGGTACGAAATAAATTAGTGTATGATAAGTGTGAAATTGGAGAAAATGTTGTAGCAAAAGTTGGTGTAGTCAGTTAAGATGGTTTGGACATGTTGAGCGAATGTCTAATGAACGTTTGGTTAAAAAGATTTATTTGAATAATTTTGATGGTATACGTTTGCGTGGATGTCTGATGAGTAGTTGGAGTGGTATGATTGAGAGTGTTTTGCGTGAGCGAAAGTTTCCAATTAGTAGAAATAAAAGAGCATATATGAGAGGAATTATGAATGTGGATGAAGCGAAAGTTGGTTGTTTGGATAGGAATGTTTGAAGGCGACTGATTTCGGAATGATGAAAACAGTTTGTGCCACACTCTTTTGGGTACATGGCGTGATTGTGTATGTATGTATGTATGTATGTAAAAACAATCTTAAAACTAAAAAAAAGATATGATTATATTAAATCACTTATATTTAATATAATTTGGCAATTTTATAACTTGTGTATTAATTAACAAAACATTTACTACAATATCATAGCAACATAATTTAGTAGAAAATTTGTTTCGCCACCGAAAACTTGGGGATCAGAATCGCCGCCTGCCATAATGACGGTTAATTAATTCCGAGAATTCGAGCCACTGATCATGCTTTCCGTATTCTGTCACGCAACCGTACATATAGTCTTCCTTAACTATCTACCCACTAGAGCTTCCCGTTTGCAGCCCTAAGACGTCCCTTCCTACGTCAGCATCGCCGTCGGTTTAAATTATGGGCTTTGGCAATGACCAAAGACCTGCCATATATCAACAATTGCCCGCTCAGCTTTCGGCCGACTAGGGATGCTCTCGCCAAAAACCGCACGCCACTGGTTTGCTAGCTGCCAATGATCGATTGATGGTTTGCATCTTGATGATGAATATCGTATGGTTTGAGTTATGAATGGGTTTGAGTTATTTTTATTGAATTTTTTTTGATATGGTTTGTTTGATATAAATGCCTGATGTAGATTGTAGATATACTTTTTTTGATGTTGGTAATTTAATATTTTACATTTGTAAATATATACCAAATGTCAAAGTTGGGGAAAATTTTAAAACTGATTCGACATCTGGAATGAAATACTATTATTACAATGACAAAAATTTTGTGTTGATATTAAAACAATATATAATGTTTTAAAAAGTTCTAAAAAATTTTTAACTACAAAGCTTCAAGTTATGTTCATGATTGTACGTATGATCTACAAATTTTATTAAGGTTTTTAAAAAATATATACAACGTTCAATTTCAGGAAAAAATATCAAAAAGGTATATATGTTAAAAGTTTTTTCATAACGATAGCTTAAAAATCATATTTTACTATTGTATTTTTTTTTTGTTTTAAAATATATTTTAAAGATTTTATCAACACTTTCCGTAGGTTTGTTAGTTTTTGTTTATTTTATTTTAGTTTATATATATTTTTAATTAAATATGTGAATTTAAAGTTATGTTGCTTAGTGTTTGTTTTAAAATAACTAAAAAGAACATTAGATTAATTAACTAGATAAATAATTTAAAAATAAAAATTGCAAGTTGAAAAATCAATATAAAATATTAACAAATTTCTTAATGAAATGTTAATAAAAACTAAATATTCTTTATTTTTAAGAAATTGTTATTCTTTATTGAAGTTTAACAATAGCGAGAATTGATGTTATTTTGTTCGGTTAAAGAAACACAATTATAATTTTAAGATACTGTTCATTTCATTTAAAAGTAATTGTTTTTCATTTATTTATTTAATTTTTTAATTGTTTTCAATATTTGATCGATTTGTTAAAATTGCAATTAAACAAATTCAATTTATCACCATAGTTTTGTGAATAAAAATTCAAATTTACTTTTAAACGTTACAGTTTTTAATAACTTTATTATGTTAAAAATACATAAAAAAATTAAAATTTGAAACAAAAATAAAAAAAAAATAAATAATATTGTCTCACTCTAATTGCGGAGTAAATTTTAGTCGGTTGTCACATGAAAATAAATGAGTGTCAAATAACTGATAGATCTTCAGCGTCATTAGTTGTCATTTGTTTATAACAAGTGACAGGTTGTTTTGGTATCGTTGGCAAAACTTCATTATTTCGTTTCGCATTTGTCTTTCTACGTCTTATTTCAACTTTTTTTTATGTCTTGCGGATACGTTGAAAAGCTTCTCATCAAACATCTTTCTTTCGTTTGTTAAAGAACAAAAAAAGAGTTATTTTGAATGTATAATTGTATGAAAGGAGCAGGTGTATGTACTTATATTTATATTTACCGAAGATGAAAGAAGAAAAAAGTTCAAACGTAATTGATATTTTCTTGTACACACAGAGAGACAGAGAGAGAGAGATAGAGAAAGAGAGAGAAAGAGAGAGAGAGAGAGAAAGAGAGAGAGAGAGAGATGACATTAAAGGTCAAATATTTCAACTATTTATTTAATATTTTCAATGTGTTAATGCACTTTTATTGTAATTTATCTTTAAGTTAATTTTAAATATTTAAAAAATATTATATTTTAGTTCATGTTTATAAAATTTGTAATATATAGTTCCTGTAAATAATAATCTGAGATTAACTACTAACTCTAGAATAAATTCAAGTTACTCTATCAATGTTCACAGAATAAAATTATTTTTATATAAAATATTTTTTATTATCAATTACAATAAAAGTATAACAGAATGTTACAAACAAGTGAATTTGATTTAAAAAAAAAAATTAATTTGTTTTATTATAAATATCGATAAATTTTGAGGTTACTACATACAAATGTAGATTGTCTGTTTTAAATGATATATAATAATAATAAATTTGCAAGTAAATATATGTATATAATTAACTAAATACAGTAGATTTTAATAAATTATTATATAGATGTGATTATAAAAAAAATAGAATTAAAACAGTAATGAATATTTCTCTGTTTAATTTAATTTACGCAAATGAACACGAAAGAAAATTAAATTTGACGTTAAGATATTTTCTAAAATTAAAATAGGTGAAAGAACTGAAGCGTGCAGTTTTTAAAGGTTGTTTATTTTTAACTGATCTTGACTTTTTTAATGATTCATAAAGCTGTTATTGTTTTAAACATACTATACAACATTTATTATATTCAGTTTGTTGGCCTTTCTACATGATATTCACGTGTTTTGAAACTCTGCCCAACATATGTTAGTCTAATCATTAGACTCTAATGTAATATTAAAATATAAATAAAATCTTTTTATTTTGTTACTTTCTTCTTGTAAATGTTATTTTTTAGCATTATATTTATCTTGTTCATGTGATGTTGGTTTTATACTAAAACTACAATAAAAAAGAAAGACTTTTAGTTCCAGTTCTGTAAAAAAAATTTTCGTTACTATGTTTGAAATTTATACACATACTATGTATAATGGAAAATTCTCAGTAAGGTAAAACTACTTATAAATTTAGAAAAATAATTATTTTATTTATCATTTTTTTCTAATAATTGAAAAAATTGTACAGTTCTTACAGACTGCTTGTTGTACAATAGCAGATTTATCTAGATAATTTAGACGTATTGAACTCTTATTTAATCTAGCAGAAACAGTTCTACCTGTCTGTCGTATAACATGCGCTAGAAAATCTTTATGATGTAAAATATTATAATGATAAGATTAATAAGAGAAGCAATAGAAATTTATAAAAAAAATATAACATCAATCAGTGTGAAGACATCGATTTAAATAAAATTTGGCTTTCTTAAATTAATAATTTATAAATTTCATAATCTAGTTATTTATTTTATTACCTAGTAACCTGTTTCTATATTCTGTTTATTTACTGTATATGTCATTTGTATTATTTTTCCTGACGATTATGTACATTGAGTACGTAAAAATTAATACATTACTAAATCCTAAAGCCGTTTTACTTTAATATAATGAGTTCTGAAAGATTTTTAATATGTTAAAATGATATATGTTTATTAATTTCATTTTTTTTTATATAGATATATATATATATATATATATATATATATATATATATATATATATATATATATATATAGTTTAAATTGAATAAATAACATTGATTAATTGAAAATTAAATTAAAAATTTGTCAACCTATATCGCCTGGGAAAATTTTTAATTTAATTTTCAATTAATCAATGTTATTTATTCAATTTAAACTATACTATTTAGCCTTATGGCGTTATTTACTTACTTATATATATAAAATATTTTTGTATAAATTAAATATGAACAAAATACCATTTTATTTAAAATACTAACAATTTTATATATATATATATATATATATATATATATATATATATATAAATTGAAATAAATTACAAATTTCTAACAGCATCCAATACTGGTACATTAAGCACAACAATTATTTGCGCAACAAACATGCAACACATCCATATCAATTTATTTTACACCGTTTGACCAGGTTTAACTCTCATATTAACTAAATCGGCGGTTATTTATCGAAGTACGCAATTTACATATTGCGTTGCGTATGCACTAGAACGTTAATTACAAACGATTGGATACGCTCATCAGCTCTATGCCTCTTGCAACAAAGACAGTATTATAGTGATGAAACTATTAGCTAGATAAAGATAAGTAGAAGGATTATTGACTACTCTACATTTATCGCAATATAATCCATATTAGTTAATCTAATATGTACATGTGATGAAGCAGAAGCAGATTTTTGAATAATAAAAAAAGAAAAATTGTTTTTTACTAGTATGAAATATATTAAATATTTTATTCTGGTTCATTTTTCTTGTTGGACAAAAGTATTTTTTCTTAACTTGGATGCGACTTTTTAAACTCTTTGTTTTCTTTTGTTTCTGTAAGTTTTAATGAAGATTTCTTTTCTTTTCTAGTTATAATTGATGTCTGCTACATTTAAAATAAAAATGTATTTTTCTTTGTTTAATGAAAACAAAGAATATTAATGAAGTAAAAAAAGAAACAGTAAAATAAATTTATTGTATTTTTGTTTTTTAAGAGTCATATGAATAGGATATAGTTGGTAATTATTAGTTTGAAAAAAATATATCATGTAAAATTACTATTATTTGTTTTCTTTTTATAAACTTTTAGATAAATAACCAAAACCTGCTTGAGTACGCTATGCTTAATTAATTTTCAAAATAATGTCAAATAATTTTACTGTAAAAGATTAAACATTTTTAGAATAAATAAAAATCTACTTTGGCCACCTCAGATCAAACGTCCACCACAAAGTTTAAAAGTATTCTAATTCACGATACGCATTTGTTATTTAAGGTAATCATGAAATCGTACTTACATATATTCAAAATTATATAAATTTTATAAGTCGTATCAAAAAAATTTCTCAAATAAAAGTTAATTGAATAGTTGATTTATGTAAGCTGTAAGCTTAATTCGTGCTTATCTCTAAAAATCTTAAAAAGTCAAAATTACTATTATTATAATACCTCTCTCAATATAGATGACGGTTGGTCACCTATAATATAATTCTCATATAACTTTAACTAAATATCTAAATGAAAAAAATACAAAAAAGATTTATTTACTAAGAAATATTGTAATTTCATTTTAAAAAACTTTTTGTATATTAATACATATTTCTTTTCTCGGATTTCAAATAAAAATTTTCAAATTATGTAAATCTTTAAAATATATATATTTGACCTAGTTACCTATTCACAAATTAGTAATTTAAATGCAAAAACTTTAACGTAAAATGCAAAATTTACAATCGACAATAAAAAGCTGAAAGCCTTCAAATTCAAACACGGCCATTTTTCGTATATCCGCTGCTAAAAATATCTCGTCGAGTACCCGTATCTGTGTAATATCCGTATATACTATCGGTAAAATATCTAGAACATTCGAAAGCATTACGTAAATATTCGCGAATATATTGCGATATCGTTGCGAGATTTTGAAAATAATAAATCTTTCGTAATATATTAACACAGATAATTTTGATATATACATTTATTTACAATTGTGAATAGCGGTAAAATAAATTTCAACGAAAATGTTGTGATTATTATTCTCTGGGTCTATTATTGTATACAACCAAAACAAAGCAAGCTGTGAAATAACTCAGTTATTTCATATTATTTAAATGAAATAAAACAATCGATTGTATAGTGATATTATTCATTCTGATTTTAAATGGAAAAGCAATTTTTTCGTATAAATTGTAATAACATGATGTAATCTAGTTCACAATAAACTATAAAATATAAATTATTTTGCAATTTAGTTAGATATGTGAAATATATCAATTCTAAATACTCATTTTCTAAAATAATTAATAATAATTAGTTAACATCGTATAATTATGATATTTATGTAGTGTTTTTTAATGCTAAATTCTAAAACAAATAATTTTAAACATGGTTTTGCAGCAACAACTGTTATTTGTTTTATTTTTTATAGTCTTCTTCATAACAAACTCGTACATCTGCTGAACGGCAGGAATCAAAACAATAGACATATAAATCTAAATTTAAAAATAATAAATATTTCTTAGCAACGGGAATCATCCACATACTTCTTCCCAAACACACACAAACATCGCAAGCAATATTACAAACATTCACACCGCACCGGCATATATTCCCCGAAGAAGAAAAACTATCTTTTTTCTTAAGCCAACGACAACATCAGCAAACGAAACAAAAATTGTATGCTGTCCACCCAGCCCAGCCGCCCATGATGTCTCAAGGAAAATCTCAGAAATGTTATTCCACACCATCCGTTCCAGAAAGATATATTCATGTCCAAAAGAGATAAGATTTCGTTTTGCTGCCTTTCGAGAGCGTGCGTGTAGCACCGAGCGCAAAGCAAGCCTTGGAAATCTCGAGTGACTTGTTTTCGTAGGTGAATAGATAGATAGTTGGTTGGTTCGGTCTCTGTCTTGGTTCTCGTTCGCTCCTTGTGGGGCTTTAGATAGGTTAGGTTAGAATTGTGTGTATGCGGTTTCGTTGTTTAACTTATTTCAAGTTTGTTTTGCAAGATTTTATTTGTTGAATATTTAAATGTTTGTTTATATTTATTTAAAAATTTGATCGTTTACTATTAGATACAACAAATAATTTAAATATTTTATTTAAAAATCAAATACAAAAAAGATCTTTAAAAAACAAATATAGAAAGAAACTGTTGTAATTAAAGAAAAATAGTATCGAAAATTAAAGTACAAGGCCATGAAACAAGAAAAAAAGAAGAGAAAATGTAAAATAAATATATTAAATATATTTGAATAAAATTTATATGAAAAAGATCTAATCTATGATGGTATTATAATATGTACAATATATTTCCTGCATACATTAAATGTTTTACTAGTTATAGATTATGTCGAAGAAAATTGTTAAATTTTTTGTTTAATTTTGTAAAAGAAGAAATTATGTATGCACCTTATTTTTTTTTTAATATTACATTTTTATATACAATTAATGTATTTAAAAAATAAATTTGCAACTTATATATTAATGTATTTGTTTTTAATGTCATTATTTGTATTAATTGTATATTTATTTCTATCACTCAACTGATATTTTAAAATATATGTTATTATTATTACTAGTTCAAAATACGTTAGTATTACAACTTTAATTTTTAATCAAGTACAAAATATAGGTGACTCAACGCATTCTGTGCTAACATCATTTTAAATCACACAATAGCAAACCTTAAAAAGCAAAAAAATAAAAAAACTTGTCATAATAAGTTAATTTAACAAAAAAAAGGCGAGACAACACGGCAGATGGAAAGCATTCAGTGCAGCAGTCGAGCCGTAGCCGTAAGCGAGCAAACATTACATCATCTACGTACTCAGGGCACCACCGTACTTGAAATTGTATATTTTCTCCGGGCTGGCGGCAGCGGCTAAATTGGAAAATATTGTTCATGTCACGCGGCGTAGGGATGAATTAACGCAGAGCGGGTCGTGTGCGTGCTGTACTGACGATGAGTATAGTAAGCACTGGGCAAGAAGGGGTTTAGGTTTTAGGGCGTAGCACCGTAGCACGAAAAGCTCAGCTGGAAGCGCGTAGCTCCGGCCAGCTTACGAGGGTTACAATGTGAAATGGGCTTTAGGCTATAGCTTGAGCTACGACAGAGGTATTATGCTCTTCTGCTCTCTTGCCTCAAAGTCAAATTTAAATTTCCTTGAACATTTTTTGATGGATGGAATATTGATTAGATAAATAACAAAAATAATGTTGGTGTTTAAAAGCCAAAGTCGGCATAACGGTACCTGTAGAGTATGGTGGGGATACAGCTATAATACCAGATTGCAGAGCAGAAATTGTCATTGAGTCACCTAGTATTGAGGATGCCATCTACGGTGTATGGCAAAACGTCTGCGACGAGGATAGATTCTGTAAATTCAATGGAGACCGGCAGTGAAAGCCTGAAGATTACTAACGGTGAAAATATTCTGACAGTGTATGTTTAGAGCAAGTAAATGAGTTGGTATACTTGAGTAGTTTGTTGGTTGTAAGGTTTGGGTACATCTGTTAGAAAGAGGTTTAATTGAGTGTATATGTTACACTTTAGTAACCAGGATAAAATTTTGTTCAGTTCGTAAAATGAATAAAAATTTGTCCAGTCCGTGAACTAGTTTCTTTACGTGACCATTTTATGTACAAGAAAAATGTGGTGAAGCTTATTTTAGCGTAGGTTAGGTTAAAGGTTAGTTGGTTATTGTTTAAAGAATATGAAAACACTTGAAGAATTTGGCTTTTGTGGTGTTGCTAGTCAATAATAGAATTAGTTTACTAACTGGACAATTTTACGAGTGCAACATATACATGTAACTTATTAGTGTATTTATATTGATGTATAGTAGTGAGTGCTTAGGGTTTGGTTACAGAAGCAGAAAAAGCAAATGACTGCTTTTTAAATAAGATTCTTTTTGAAGCTTATTAGTCAAGTTTGAGATGGATTGTTTATTTTGGAAGGAGTTTAATGAATGTTTAGATATATATATATATGTATATATATATATATATATATATATATATATATATATATATATATATATTGTGTGTAGTACTAACTATTAATAGTTTTTAGACACACTTATTCAGTTTTTTTTTTAAATAATCAATATGAAAAACATGGAATATAACTTAATATTACTGAACTGTGTGAGGTTTCAAGTAATCTATATTCAACTGTATAAAGCACTAAGCAAAACATTAAACACGCCAGGCACGCATTTAGCTATATAATTTTTTATGATTTTCAGTTGTGACGTTGGCTTGGATGTTATGTTGGGTTTGAGCCTGTCCTAAAATTTAGTTCGCGGTGGTTCGGTGCTAAAGTTGTGTTGTTGCTGCCTGCATATTCAGCTGGGCGTTAAGTGGGTTTGGTTTTGAAATGTAATATTTTCTAGATTTATTTTGGTGATACACACAGAGTTACTATAATGAATTTGCTACACCTGAACTACCTTCATTTAAATACAAAAGATTAAAGGTGGTATATACATAATCAAATTTATTGGCAATTTTCTTGTTAGCTATTAGTATTATATATTTACATTCTTTCTTGTTTTTTAATACAATTGAATTGCAGAATTAATTTCTTGTATGATATTTATATGTATAAAATTGATACTGAATAACATAGTAAAATATCTTTCAGAACTCACTGTATTATTAGAAATGTCAATCTGAAGTTTATAAATTTTGTTAATGTTATATGAGCAGATATATGAACAGCATATATAACATTTAATATTCTTAAAATATGAATGAAAATTATTAAAAATAAAATCGAATAAATTGTTTATTTTTTGTTTTTCATATTTTGACATTTTAATATTTCAACTTACCGATTGCCGTACTGCACCCTCTTATTTTGACATAACCGTATTTTCAAAGTATTTCTCACGATTTAAATGGATTTACTTCCATCTTTAATTTACTAATTATTGACAACAAATATAAACATTTATAATTTTATTTAGCATAAAGTTTCGATTTTAATTTTTACTTGATGACCCTATTGTATTATACAAATTGCTCTACATCCATGCAATAGTATTAATTAGTCAACTATTTTAAATATTTTGATTAATTACAAGGTTTTGAGTAATGATTCAAAAAGTCACTGATGTAACATTAATTATGAAGAAAGACATATACAATGAATATATTTTTTAAATAGTAATTATACATACTTTTGTTTTATTTACATTTACTTTTTAGAAATTCTTGTTAAGAATATATTAAAAAGTAGAATATACTTAGATACAAACAAAATAATATAATACTTAAAAAAAATCTTAAAACTAAAATAACATTGCAATACAATAATAAAAATAACTTCTAAAAAAATTAAAAAGAGAAACAAATTATCCAAAACCATCTCTGCAAAACAGTCAACGTTAAGCCTGATGGAATAATCCGTATGCATGATTGATGATGAAACCCAGTGCGGGCCGAGTATTCTCCTTTGGCTCCGTCTTACCTTCTTGGCAGAGCCAAGAGGGACCCCAACTGCGGCTAAGTCCAAAACTCAAACTGAAACTCAAATTCAAGTCGAGCCGGAGCTGCTCCTGGGACGCAAACTTACGACCAGCACACTGATCTAATGATCAAACTGTGTGTGTGTGCTTGTTGAATAGTTTGTGCTGACGGACATACTATTACCCAAAATATGTTTAGTTACGGATTTCGGCGAAAGGAATTCTTACGAATTTGAAATGAAAATGTTCGCAGCTTGAAGTTGCATTGAAAGGGAACAATACACAATTATGGTGTTGTGTGTTCGTCTCAATGGGGTGACATGGTGAAATGATGGGTTTTGGAGTGAATACAACTGTATAAACTTGTTCATCGGGGATTATTTTTTCTTTCTTTTTTTAATTGGAAATTAAAAATGTTGGATGTCAGTATTTATAAATATGGTGATGTAAATTTTAAGAATTGGCATTGAATGAATATAAATACAAATTCATGTGAAATAAGCAAAACAATACAGACATTATTTGGGGTTCAGGTACAAATTGACATTGTTAATTTTACATTATTTTAAAAGCAAATTTTTAAAAATACAATTTTATATATATATATATATATATATATATATATATATAAATTAAATGAAAACATATATATATATATATATATATATATATATATATATATATATATTTAAGTTAAAAGAAAAAATAGTGAAAGACATTTTTCCAAAAATTGCAGAAGATAATATCAATTACGCTTACATATTCTGAGTAATGACAGAAAAAGAAACCAAAAAGATATTTTTTAAAACTTTTAACATATGTTATCATGTACATATATAAGTAAAACATATATTTTCTCCACGTGTTTTACGATATTACTAAAGTATATAATTAAAATAATTGGTTTAGAAAAAAATGTGAGTCTAATTAAAGATAGGTTTTTTGCTGTTCGCTCATAATTACTTACAGTTTTTCTGTATTAATTTTAAAGTTTGCATAAACCACATATTTGTACCAGCTGAATATTTTCAATTTCCGGCCAAAACGTACGAATATACATAAAATATTAGTTTATTTGACTATGTGTGCTTGTTTAAATATAGTCATTAATCAGTTTGTGAATATTTAGTAAGTTCAAACAATATCTAAACTGATTATATTTTGCTAATACCATAGAAAAAGCAAATATACATATTAATACTGTCAATTTTTTTTAAAGGTTTTGTTGAACGTTGAACTAATAATTTATAAATTTTATAATCTAGTTACTTATTTTGTTATCTACGTGTAGTAACTTATTTCTTTGTTCTGTTTATTTACAGTATCATTTGTATCATTTTTCTGATGATGACATACGTAGAGTATATTGAAACGTCGTTTTTTTAATTAAAATTTATACAGAACTTAATTCTAAAGCATTTTTATTTTAATATAATAAGTTCTGAAATATTTTTTACTATGTTAAAATAAGTAAAATAATTTTTTTGATACAGAAGCTAAACTAAACCTAGATAAAATTTACAACTATGATCGTTTAGAAAAAATAAATTATGTAGAGGAAACAAATGTATTGAATATGTAAATATATGTATTGAAGAAATAAAAATTACATTGTATATTATTATAATATTATTATTCGTCAATAAAATAAATTGTTCTACAAATATTTTGCTAAATTTTGTTTATATTCATTGAAAACTAACATATTTTTAATTATTTTTTCAATAACTAGCTTAATAAATTATAAGCGTATTTTTTATCAATAAAATAAACTAATATATAAACATTTTTGTTAAATTATATTTATGCTTTAGAAATTGGAAACTTTTCTCTTTTCAATGCAGTTTTTATTTATAAATGCAGACATTTAAAAATGACAGTTGAACACAATTTCTTGTATGACAATCTGTAACATGTAAATATTTCAAAAAAAAATCTGGTTACTTTTTAATCATGCTCTGTTAGTTTACATACATACAAATACAAAATATTCCTAGAGTATGTTTCACATCTAAGTACGTCGCCCTGTCTTAAAACATCTGTTTAATAGCATGTGAATATCTGAACATACATGTCTGATTATCATTTAGATTTAGAATATGTTAATGTTTTCTTCATTCATTTGTTTGTTCCGCAATAACCCAGCTGCGACGACGCCCACCTAAACTAAAAACAAAACAACGAACGCAAACCAAAAAGAAAAAAAAGAAGAACGAACCAGAAAGAAACAGTTGAAAAAACTCACTCTCAAGATAAAAATGCCAGTCGGCGACTGCCTGGACCAAAAATAATATGTGTCAGTTACTCTAAAGATTTTAATTACAAAAGAAAACAGACTTGTCATTTTTTTTGTATCATGTCATTCTGACGTCAATTATCTGATTGTTACGGTTTGTTTTTAAAAATAAATTTTGTAGTTAATTATATTTTGTTAATTATTTGATGTCTAATAATATTAATTATTTACGTTGATAAAATA
This sequence comes from Clivina fossor, assembly GCA_963966155.1. Taxonomy (NCBI): domain Eukaryota; kingdom Metazoa; phylum Arthropoda; class Insecta; order Coleoptera; family Carabidae; genus Clivina; species Clivina fossor. Next base: position 5,248,092 of record OZ014558.1, read on the forward strand.
TTTAACATTGCAAATTGTATAATTTTGCAATTATCATTGTTTCTTCGATTTATAAGTTATAAAGAGAAATAAATTTATTTTCTATTAACATAAAATAACGATAGAAATTTTTACTATTGCAACTTCTTTAAAAATAATCTGACAATAAATTAAATAAATATACATATTTTGCGTATGATTTATTGTACAGTTAATTGAAAAATATTGTTTTGTAATGGTTAATTTATTTTCATCTATACAGTAATTTTAATATATCAGAAATTTTTATTTATAGAAATTATTATTATATTTATTTTGTAGCAAAATGAGTTTTCTTTATTTATTTATTTGAAATTTATTAAAACTCATTTAGACTCTTTTTCGTTAAGCTAAAATACTTATTTAAAATACATGCTCAAATTAAAAGAATTTTTTTTATAAAATTAAAATATTTTTATCTGAAAAGAAAATTATAAAAATTTCGTATCAATTTAAATTCGATATGTCCTTTCAAATCTCTACGAATTTTATTTTTAGTAAAAAAAAATATAAAGTATTTGCACGTCGTATTTCCATATTTGGTTTGATAAAAATTCGTCCTGCAAACTTATGCGCATTTTAAAAATTTTTCCTTTTCCAATTTGAAATTCACTACGTGACTCAAACATATCCGACGCAATTCAAAAACTCAACTCTCGTGATAGCGTCGTTTCGCTACGCCTATATGCACGAATCGCGAACGAGAGAAAATACACTGCAAGTGAAATGATGAACAACAGTTGGAGGTATATTATAGTCCCGTCGAAATTTATTGTGATATTGCGAAGAGAATATGCAGCTTGTAACGGCGTCCACCGTACACAAATTACTATGAAATTTCTATAAATATTCATAGACTAAGTCAATTTCGCTTTTCGTTTATAATAAAGGTATAGAATTATTGATTTTCCATGGCTATCTCCATAATTAATGCCTGACGTATTTGGAAATAAGCGGCAAACAACATCTTTTCCTGTGTTGCTTCGTCTAGAGAAATTTAAATTTCTACACACTTTGAAGTTTATCTGCTTTTAGTTTACAACACATTTATTAATTTATTCAATACTGTATTATTTACATAATAGTTCAATAGTTTGGAGTTTTTAGAAATACAATACATTATTTATTATATGTTAAATATATAATAAAACTGTAATAGTGCGGGCCTGGGTTTGAATCTCGCTTGATGCATAAATAACTGTAATGTTTTTGTATCGTATAAACTACTTTGATAATTTACTAAACATTTTTGATGGTTAATAAAAATTATATGAATGATTTTGAAGCTATACATGGAGTGGTATGATTGAAAGTGTTTTGCATGAGAGGAAGTTTCCAATTAGTAGGAATAGAAGAGCAATATGTGAGGAATTATGAATGTAGATGAAGCTAAAGTTGCTTGTCTGAATAGGGATGTTTGGAGGAAATTGATTTCGGGATAGTGAAAAAAGTTTGTGCCACATTCTTTTGGGTATATGACGTGAGTCTGTATGTATGTACAAGTAATAAAAATTTATTTAATTTTGTTTTTGTTTTTTACAAAAAAAATACAAATCTACTTGTAGATGCAAATAAATTTATATTCTACTGTTATATCTTTTCTTCTTGGTTATCATGGACAGGTAAATGCAGTGTTAATTATTTTACTGTAAATTTATTTAGCCGTGACTAGGGTTTTCGTTCTACAATTTCGGCTTTAGCCGGCGTAAATAATTTTATTGTTTCCTTCCATGTTGTATTGTAATTTTATGGTTATCGCTTTGTTACTATGGCAACGATAACAGGTAATTATAAGTAGAGTACCTGAAGGTATATAACTTAAAACAGCGACAGCTGCACTTTGACGTAAATTACAAAAACTATAAAAAAAAATTGGTTTTATAGCATGACAGTAAAAAATTATTACGTATATTTTTCTAATGTATATTTGAAGTTTATCAATAAACCATTACTATTCACCAAGCGTATTATAATTAGTATGTACATAGTTGAAGTTTTCAATCAAGTACTTAGGTATATGATAATTTACTGTATTTTAATATTACTTTATTCATGTTTATTTAAAAAAATTATAGAATAGAAATAGAAGAACATGTATGAGAGGTATTATGATTGCGTGTATTTATAAATTTTTTTAAAAAAATAGGAAGAACACTTTTTTTAGTTAGTGTATTGTAATATTTTTACAATAAATGTAAACTAAATTTATCGAATATGTATTTATTAAAATAAAACGGCTTTAGATTGTAGTTCTGTATTAATATTTATTTATGCAGAACTACAACCCAAAGCCATTTTATTTTAATATAATGAGTTCTGAAAGATTTTTTTACTATGTGTTCATTAAATTAAATTTCCGTTTAGGTAATACAAAAATAGTGTAACTACCATTATAATAAATAAAAAAACTCAAAAATTCAATTTTTGTAAGTCTTACATTTTATAATTTATAGCTATAATAATTTAATTTACAAGAAATTTTAATTACTATATTATTCACCATGTCTGTAACCGGAAAATAATAAAACTACATTAAAAATATTTTTTTTTGAAAATATGCCTTCAATGCAGGAAGCAGAAACCACTATTATTCAACAAAACCATATGTATACTACAACGCAACATTCTTAAAAAAAGAATAAAATATTTAATAAAATACAAACTATGCATATTACTTTAATTATTTACATATGATAACTTTAATTACATATATTATATACAAAAAATGTTTACAGAAAATTTAAATAATTTATTATCTCATTAATTTTACAAAATCCGACAATTTTAATGTTAAATTTTAATATTTCTTTCATGAATTCGTTCTTTCAGCGGAAGTACGGCATTAACAACGAATAAAATTTGGTACGCCATTTTCGGTTATTTGAATAATGTTTTCACAGTTTGAAAAGTTGAATCCCGAATTTCCTGTTCATTTAGACCGCTCTGGGAACATGATATGTCATGCAGATAGATGTGTGCATGTATATTTGACGTGATGTCTCGACGAATTATGAAACATTTGGCATTTTTCGAATAATTTTCGTTTTGACTGACCCGAATTTCCTGTCAATAACGGTTCGATGATGCATTGCAGCTGGGAGAATTCGAAGGTTTGGTTAGTGAATGACTGGTGCGTCGTTAGAATGTAATTATTCGTTGTAATGACTTTTTTGAATATGGTTCAAAATATACCAGAAAGCACTGAGTCTTTTGTTTGTCAATGTATTTTGTGTTTAGGCGGATACAGACTAGCGTACATGTATGCTGGCAAACCGATTCAATTGTATGGACCTTATAATCATAGTTATAAGATTTAATATTTGGCTAAATATATTAATTTTTAAAAAATATCGTGAATTTTTCGATATTTAAATATCAATTTTTGGCAACAATTGTCAAATTTGTATAGGAACAAATTTTTCTTATTTATTAAACTTTATTCAATGTTCTGGTCGATCTATGCAGTGTACTATCATAAGTACAGTTAAATTTGTTGAAAAATGATTATATATCTTGTATTGACCTTTTTACAAGTTTTTCTGTACACGTAATATTAATATAATTTGTAAAGTACATCCACAAAATATTAGCTGACATAAACTCATTCAATAGAACTTCGAGTTATACGAAAACAGTTATTAAATGTTTGTGTGTTTACAAAATACAATCAGTTTGTAAAAAATAGACAAAGTATATTAATAAAATTGTCTTTTTATTTTAATTTTACATTTTACCAATATTTTTATGTAAGTTTAATATTTACACAAGTTTTGGAAATATATGTATAAATCTGGGTATTTTTCATTTTTTCACGAAAGTTACAAAATAAATATATAATATTGTACTAGCGACTGTATAATTTTGTTTGCAAAATTACCATAAATTCTTTTTAAACTGCAATTTATTAAAATAGACTAAAATATAATTTGAAATAAGAATAACACACCTCCTATTTTTTTACGAACAAATTAAATTATTAATCTTCTTTAGCACCCCCATTTGTATCACATTCACATCTCTCGCGTTCCTCAACCGCAACCACCTAAAATACCAGCGTACCAATAACTACCCCTACGTCATCATCAATTACTGCGCCCTTCCCGGTCTGCCTCTATCTTATTCCCGGGTAGTTTCAGTATTCGCCGCCCCGCTAGCTCGCCTGGCATGCTTCGGCTATTTTCTCGGTCAGCACGTGAATGTCAAACCAATGTAGATGGCTGGGGCACTGTGATGGCAATAAGAAGTTTAGTTCAGCGGATGGCTTCCGGTCAATCGAGAATTTGGTGGATGACTGAAAGGAATTTCAGTAATTGGACGGTGTAATGATGATGTTGATGAATTTGAATGAAGTATGCTGGTGGATATTGAAAATGTTTGAATGGAATATTGGCATTAAATGATTTTTATTAATTTAATATTTTATTAATTTAATAATTTATATATTTTGTATTGCAAAAAGTCGACCACATATAGGGAAAATTTTATTAATGAATTTATAATTTTTTTAGAATAATTGTTGATACTTCTCGAAAGGTTTATTTTAATATAAATAAAACAAATGATAATATTCTATTCTAATCGTAAAAATAAAGAAAGCTTCAGCATTAGATGGAATAGAGTTAATAAGATTGTAAGGCGATTAAAAAAACAATTAGTGCAGAAAATTTTATTTCTTATTTAAATTTGTCAAAATTAATACTTTAAAATCAAACAGTAAATTAATTTTGCGCAAACGTCTATTTTTGTTTGTGCGGTATCGGTATAGTCGTACGTAGATATTTGCAAATTAAATTATACAAATTTAAAAAAAAAATGTGGATTTGCGGTTAAAAATAGTATTTAATAAAATACATTACTATTTACTACTAATTTAAATACATCACATATTTGATATTTAGTGTAAATTTATGTTTATTTTAAATGCAAATCAATACGCGGGCAGAACATCGGTATGGATAACAGAGAATGCTTTCATGTCTGTCGCATTGCATCGCGCCACACAACAACATTATCTTCATCGAAATTAATCCGGATAAACGGAAACAACTTCGGCGGTAACCGTTTCGCCAGTAAGCGAACGCTACGAAGAGAATACTTATTCAGATTATTATATCATCTCCTTTCCTCTTCATACTTCCGAATGTAGTCGCACGTCACTACCCACTACTGCTCTCCACATCTCTCTCTCTCTCTCTCTCTCTCTCTTTAGTTCTGTGCTATTAGGATTGTGCTTAATTTTAGTGGAATTTGAATTGTTGTAAAGAGCATTCACTAGGAGAGTTTGATATTTGTATAATTGTATGTTATTTGAACACTTTTGTGCACCATTTTGTATTTTATGATCTGCAATGAATCCAAGTTTCAAATAATAATTTTGTACTAAATTTTAATGTTATTAGTCAAAGTTAAATTAAATTTAATTGTTACTTATTAAGTATCTAAATTTTAATAGATTATAATTATGATAAATATTTGTGAAAAATGTAAAATTGGAATCATATTGTGCTTATTTGCAATTTTATATATATATATATATATATATATATATATATATATATATATATATATATATAATATATATATATATATATATATATAATATATATATATATATATATTTTTTGAAAATTTAAGTAACTTAAAATTAATTCCACATAATTATTTTTTCAAAATTTTTAACTTTTCATTTACTTATAATTTTCATAAAAATAGTTTGCGGGCTGAAATATGACGTACTCGTTTATTTTAAGCAATATTTACATAATTTATAAATTTTATTAATAAATTTTGTATTTATCTTATTTCTACTATATTTGTGATATGAAAAAAGATCTATTAAAAGTATATTTCAATTTTAAACATTATTATATATAGTATTTTTCTACTATTTTTTTTTAAATAAATTTATTACAGAATTAAAACCTAAAGTCTTATTTTAATTTATAAAGTATTCTGTTACATTTTAGAAGTGGAAGTAGATAAATGAAACAATTCCAAGTAAGTTGAGTTTTTATTTCGCCTGAGAGAATAAAGTATGCGTGTTTTTCTTTAAACATTTGTATCTCGCAGATATGTAAAATATAATAAAATTTTCAAAATATATTTCAAAATTAATACAGTTTTTAAACGTGAAACAAAAAATAATAAATAAAACATATATTGTATTTTCCAATTTAACATTTCCAAAGCAAAATTAATAAAAACAAATTAACAAATAAAATATTTACTGTACTTAGATAGGAAAGTAATTAGTTAATTAATTAATTTTTTGAATGTTGCGGCCTAATCTTAGAAAGCTTAATAAAGAGTAAGAATGTTTTTTTTAATTAACTTTAATTAAAAACAAGTCAATTATAAATTTAAAAAAAAATTCAGCAAATAATGTCAATATCTGCAAATGCACTTGTGAATGAATCCTTAGTAATTCGTCGCACGTTTTACGCCATTTCGTCTGGAATTCGAATTGTTAAAGTTCGAGTTTAGTGCGTGTTGCCTTCGTCGTCAAAAGTTAGATCAACCGATTGCGATAATCATCGTGCAGTTTCGGTATTTAGGCGAACGAGAGAGAGAGCTCCAGTAGTTAGATGAAGCAGTAGTAGGACGCTTTTATCAACGCCGAAGCGATGGTTTGGTTACATAAAAACAAGAATGGTGCAGCAGGAATGTTATTGGCTATTTAGCTTTTATGGTTACTCCGGTTTAAGAAGCGATGCAGAATTGTTACAGCTACCGGCTGCTTTACAATATGAATAGAATGAATTTGTTATCGGAAATTTTTGTGCTGCGTTTATGTTTGATAAGGGAAGTTATAATAATAGTAATTTCCGACATATTGTTAACTATATATTTTTTTCTTTTAGGATGTTAATCTAAGTGCAGAAGAATGAAGAAAAATGTAACTCAATTGGAAATTCCAATTTCTAGGTGGACAGTACTATTCCTTTTTAAATAATTGTATTATATGGTAATTTTGTTTAAGTTTTGAATCTAGAACTGATCTTAAATATATCGATTATAATGTATGCTACAACAAACAGATGTTATTAAGAACTAAGGTAACCATCTTTTATTTGAATTAAACTTGGGAATAAATTATCTAACCTAATTAAACCTGGAGATATATTAAATAAAGATCATAGAAAACAATACAAATAAAATTAAGTAATTAATTTCAGTGCAAAATAATAATAGTTTAAATAATACATTTCTATATCATAAATTATAATATTACAATCTATAAAAAAATAATGATATTAATTATGATAATGTTTATATTTATAATTAATATTGTTAATTAATTAGAACATCCAGAAAAAATTACAAAAATATTTGAAGACTTGTTATAAATGATTGAAAAAATGAAAAAAACAAGTTACTAGTAACTAGTTACTTATTTTGTTACTTAGTAACTTGTTTCTATGTTCTGTTTATTCACTGTATATGTATGTCATGTGTATAATTTTTTCCTGATGATTATCTATATACATCTGAATTTCGATTTTCAATAAAAATTTATAAAGAACTTAATTTTAGAGCCTTTTTATTTTAAGTTTATTTAACTATAGTGAATTATATTACTACTTAATTAGTCTATAGTGTAATGCAAGCGCTCATAGTTTTTGAGTTATTTGGAACAGCTTGTATCTTTTCTAAAAATTCAACCCTATTTTAACTACCACATTATAAATCCAATAACCAATCACTACCCGTACCCAAAATCACAAACAAGCCCAAAAAAAAAAAAAAATTCACACACAAAAAACTCGTCTACCTCATCAAAAATAATAACCCCCAGTTCGTCGAGTACCCAGCATTCGTCCTGTCGTTTCGAATCCCAATGGAACGATAGAGTTTACCGCCGACTGCACACCACTGTAGTGTCACTAAGATAATTACATAGAACTTCTACTACAACAGCATCCGTTGCCTCTCTCTCTATCTCTCTCTCTCTTTCCGTATATAGGGTGGCACTGTTTTCCGTTCACTCGACTATGACTGCTCTCGGAGCAGCGGTCGGTCGCTGTTGGAATATTAACATAATTGTGCCGTTGTTGAGAGAGCGATACGTACTTTGAATGTGTCCGTGTATGTATGTGTCGTTATCATAGACGATGCATATTCCAAATGTTCCAAGCGCTGAATATTCCAGCAATTGCATTGATATTCTTTTTACAACGAGATATGGACGCTGGAGTGATACAGTTGACTGGATTGAAAATGAGGGACATTAATTTTGGTGAACTGTGTGATACACAGTTGGCAGTCGTGTATGTTTTGTAATATAATACTTTCGAATAGTTTATGTTGAAATCGAAAATCGATAATTTTGTATTGCTTCAATAGCTGATCACAATAAGTTAAGATGAATTGATTTAAGGAACATCAACAAAATTTGTCGTATGTTATCTGTTATTAGTTTACTTTTAAGCTTAATTCAGACTGCCGTTTTAGTTTTAGTTTTACGAACGAACACAAGAATTTGACCAATCCAAACACTTGACACATTTTTGGTTTTAACGTAAAGTTTAAGTAAATATTTGACATTAGTCTAGTGTTCTGGGACATAATTAAGAGAAAATGTTAAATAATGCACTTGCTGACATTAATAAAAGAACAATTAAATTAACCAACCTTTTTGACACTACTATGAAGTGTAATTTATACAAAAAATTAGTTGAATTTTTTTACATAGAATACATATATGTTTATATAAAATATTTTTTATATATTTTCAATTTTAAAATAAATTGTGTTATTGTATTAAAATATTTTATTACAAATTATTTTATGTACATGTATTACATATTTTTATTGTACGAATATTTAATTTTCTCTAAAGCGATCAATATTTCTATAAATATTTTTATTCACAGTATACGTAAATAATTAAAAGCCAATAAAAATTTTATACTAAATCACAAATAAAATCATATACAATAATATTATACAGAACATTTTTTAGTGACGCATAAATTTTATTACTAACCAAATAAAACCATTTGATATGAAAATTTATATTTATTTATATTAAAACAAATATAATATATTATAATTTTATCATATTATCAACATAATATTAAAACTAAAAATTAAATATAAATAATATAGAAAATAATTTATGTTTTTAATCATAGCTCCATTCAATTTATGTTTTTAATCATAGCTTCATTCAATTTATATTCAATAAATATATATATATATATATATAATATTATATATAAATAATATTTATTATGTACAAAGATATAATATAAAAATAAAATATAAAATACTAAATATTTTTATGGACATTAATATAATCAGTGCATTTTTATATTGTTATTAGTCTTGAATTGCTAAAATGTAGAGGATTAATAAAATTAATCGGTCATAGTAAGCATTATTGAAATGAAACAATAATATTTCAATATCGTTAAAAATCTTTCAGAACTCATTATATTAAAATAAAAAGCTGAATAATTAACTTCTGTATAATATTTAATTAAAATAATCAACTTTTTATATACTCTATACATATATCACCATTAGGAAAAAATATACAAATATATATACAAATAACAAAAAATATTTGTACAAGCAAGTTACTAGGTAACAAAATAATGTCATTGTCATTTTTGAACATTTTATTTGTTTATTAAATTTTATTTGAGTTTTAGGTTTTTAGCATATTCAGCCAAATGATAAATCCATTATTACATACAATTATATTTTATGTTGTGCTAAATAAAAAAAAAACAACATGTTTTTTTATGCAGTTTTAATATAATAAAATACGCAAAGTGAAATTTGAATTTAAATTAAATTTCCATTATCAGTGTAAAGATTTTTGTATAATTAAGTATAATTAATTTATAATATAAAATTGTTGTTAGATCATATCAGAATTTCACACCGTATTTAAATTTATTATTTTCGTAACGCTTATTTGGAATTCTTGTCGATTAAGAACCAAAATAAATCTTGTTAATGTTTTTATTATCTCATTTACGAAATGTGCTATTAATTAAATAGAATATATTAGAGGCTAATTAAGTTTCACTTTATATATATGCAAGTTATTTAGAAGATATTTTTATTTATTATATTCATTAGAACTATGTTACACTATTATGAAAATATGTTATTTATTTTACAGCATTTTCTTTATAATTAGGCACATGTGTATTTTATTTATTTTTACGGTAAATTATATTTAATATTCTTCAAATATAAAAATACAAAATGTAAATTAATTAATAATAAGTTTTGTTATTTACATACATACATACACAATCACACCATGTACCCACAGAGTGTGGCACAAATTCATTCCGAAATCAGTCGCCTCCAAACATTCCTATTCAAACAAGCAACTTTCGCTTCATCCATTCATAATTTCTCTCATACATGCTCTTTTATTCCTACTACTTGGAAACTTTCGCTCACTCAAAACACTCTCAATCATACCACTCCAACTACTCATCGGACGTCTACGCAAACGTATACCATCAAAATCATTCAAATAAATCTTTTTAACCAAACGTTCATTAGACATTCGCTCAACATGTCCGAACCATCTTAATTGACTCTTAACACGGGACAACTTTTGCTACAACATTTTTTTCAATTTCACACTCATCATACACTAATCTATTTCGTACCCGATCTCTCCTATTTACACCACATACCCCACGTAAAAATCTCATTTCCACAGCAGTCATTTTTCATTTTTTACAAATGAAATTTCCTTGAACTTACAATTAGTTTAAAATTATAAAATATATGTTTTTATTTGCAAAATCAGTTTGAGATACATATTTATAAAAAAAATATCATAAAAACGTATATTATTACAGATCTAGCTCCAATTCGACTTATGTCGGTTTTTGTGGAATATATAAAAAAAATTAAAATCTATTAATTTCCAGATAGAATTTGGATAGCTATTTGAATCAAGTTACAACGATACCACCTTATGTTGCTAATAAAAATAATTTCTATTATAAAAGTCCAAAACAAAATATCTTTAAAATCATTATACATAAATCGGAACCATAAATGTTTGTGCACGCGATTTAAATACGACCATCCATACACATATTCGAACATACTCAACCCGGTATACAGTCCGCAGCAGTACTGTCGAAAACATCTATCCCTATATCCATCGAGCCATCGAGCCATCGAGCAACCCAAATACATAATACAGGCTTTGTCAGTGGCAAAAAAAGGACCCCTAGTGCCGCGAAGTAGGGGCCATCGGCCAATGTGTTGTCAGGGCAGTTATCGCGTCCCGCATGCACCAATAAATTCACTTTGCATTCACGGGGCATTGACAGTGCCTGCTAGCGGAATCTGGTGGCAGAGCCGGGCAATAGGGCGGAAGCGTTACGCTTCAATCGAGTTTGTTTAATACACACACACACACACACACACACACACACACACACACACACAAACGCAGACACATGTAAAAGATAGGAGAAATGTAGGGGACTGTAATGAGCTAATGAGATAGTTTTGCGATTATGGATTAGCATTAGATTAGGATTAGAATCGATTTTTGTTTTATAAGTTGAAGGATTTAGACAGTTAAAGATACTCGTGCAATACCTAAATTGGTAGTAATTATTGGTGAAAAACGTTTATGTTTCAAATTAAAAATATGATGTTCTTGATGAAAAAATTCTGTGAATTCGAAATATTAAATGATTTATATACATTAATATAAAGTAAATCTACAAGACTGAATCCTAAGTAGTTGTTTTTTACCAATATAAAAAGTTAGTCGATAAATTGGTGTCGTGCTAGTTGCGTACGTGCCAGTTGCGTACAGTCATTAAATAGTGCTATTTGCGTACAGATAAGGGTCGGGTTAAATCCAGGTAGTGAAGCTAGTTAGGCCGAGTGCCAGATGCGTACAGCGGTTTGGAAAGGGTCGAGTTGTGCTTATATGGTCAAAATATAATATTTATAATACGCTATAATATCATCGCACATAATTTTTACAAATAATCAAGTCAGTATTTAATTTTAAAATTGACCAAGTTTATATTTATTGGTTTAAATTTGATTTGTGTAGATTAAAGTAATTTACAATGTTATATAATTCAACAAAAAATAACAAATGTTCTACAAAGTTTAAGCTTTTAAAAACATGTAACCAAAATATTATTTTTCCGTGTTTCATTCACAACACAAAAAATAAATAAATTATCCTTTGTTCAAATTTTTTAATATTAAAGAAATTTTCGATAATTTTAAAAATAAACTGAAATTACATCAATCAAATATAATTTTATTGACGAGAAAAAGGTTTAAAGTGTCAGTTTATAATTAGAAGAATTAAGAAGACATGTCCGTTCTCATACAAAGGAAAGACCTTATAAATGAAAAGTATGTGAGACAACTTTTATTACGAGTGGAGATTTAAAGAAGTATAAAAAGGAGAAACCTGATGTGTGCACAACAAAAAACTCCTACTGGGATTAGAAATTAAAAAGAAACATACTCGTATTTATAGTAAAATTTTTAACAAAAATTACAAAATTTTCTTCAATATTTGACAGATTTTTGTAGATTAAATAATTTTACACTATATTGCAAATGCCCTTAAGATGCATTGTATATTTATAATTATTATTAAAAAAAAAAACAATAAATAATTTATATAAATTTCAGTATATTTACATTATACTATAGTATATTATGATACTAGGAATAGAAAGCATTCTGATTTTTACGTTAAGCTTCTATATATTTGCAGATGAGATACATACAATCTATATTTAATAATTTTTATACAAAAAGTAATATTTACATTAAAAAATACAGTTTTAGTTAAAAATTTTCATATTTGATTACAGATATTTTAAATACCTATTACAATTTTTTACAGTTTATATTACAATTTGTTTTATTATATTATATATTTTTATCAATAAAGTAATCGTTGGAAACATTATGTGTAAAACAAAATTTTGTGTGTCATCATAATTGAATCACAAAATGCATCCAAGTTAGTTAAAAAAAAAAACATACAAAAACAAAGACTTAATTTTATTTACACAAATTTTTATCGTTGTCAATCACAAAATTTTATATTGAATACAGAATTTTTGGCGGGTTTTAATAAAAATAATGTTGTCAAAACCATTAAAAGAGAAATGGCAGCCGGCGAAACTAGTTCGAAAATACGATAATTTAGTATCGTCGCCACAATTTGAAAATCTTAGACCGTTTATTCCTTCCTACGAACAGGTACTTAAATAATATTTGACATTAATCTAATCTAGTATCTAATTTGAGTAATATATTGTTTGACAGGAAAAAATATAAATATGAATTTTATTACGGGTTGGAAATATGACAGAATCTGGAATTTATTTAGATTGTTTAGAAAATTCTTCGTTTTTTCATAAATTTAATAACATATCGTCTAAATAACAAGTTTTCTTCGACAGTATCATCGTTAGCTGGTCGTGAATAATTGAAAGATTCCCATTTTTTCTGTTCACTCATTCTTCATTAATTTCTTGAAAACTTATATATGTTATAAATTTATGAGAAAATTAATAAATTTTCTCGTAAGATATAAAATATATGCATTTTCATTTAAGAAAATTAATAGAAAACTTTCATAAATTTAAATGCCTTTATTAATAACAAAAATCTAAGTATAAGAATGATTCTTTTGAAATCTTTGGAACATTACCATTACAATAATAAATCCGTCGTAGACAGTCGCGTCCAGACGAGTTCTTTTGTTGAAATATGTATATATAAAACAAGGCTTCTCAATGCGAAAGAACCAACTTTATCTAGTTGCAAAGACGTAAAGAAAATTCTAAGAGGATTTAGTTTTGCTTTGGTTGGTGTGGCACAGTGCACACGGATGACTTGCCAAGAATTGAAAGCGGGCATGTTTTGGAACTGAATTCAACTAAAATTCTCGGCAGCAACGATAACGATAAGACGGATAGTAAGATGGCGAACTGTTCCGGATACAGTCAACAATACAACTATTGCAAAATAAAAACTCTGGAAATCTCTTTTATAAGCACGAAACGATTGTGATGTCAAATATTTTTCTTACATTTATAGATTTTTGTTATGTACACATTACTAAGCGGTATTTGATCTAATTTTATGTCAGTGTAAAATTTGAATTATGTAAAATTTTTGTATTTGTTTATTTTTGTATTAAATTTTTCAATCAGACTGCGTCTATTTTTATTTTAAAAATCACAATTAATCGTATACAACCGAGTAAGATCTAGAACATTTTAAGATAGTAAATATAACCCTCAAATTTCTACTAAAAAAATTAATAACTATGATAGAAATCGAATCAAAATTTAAATTTGATTTACATTATAGTATTAACTTGTAGTATTACGAGTTTACTTATATTAGTTTTAGTTAGGTGATTAGTATAAAATTTTGCCGAAATTTGAAGAAGTATCTAGATTCTAGACAAAAAATAACGAACAATTTTTACTTTTATATTGTAATATTGAATAATTTTGTCTCACATTTATATTTATAATGTAAAAATGTATGCATTTTGAGCTATATATTAAAAAATTACTTCAATATTTAGATAAATTACATTTTTAATTAGTTAAGTTATAAAAAGAAGCGAAAACTGTATGTTAGAATAAAAGTTTTACATGATGACTGATTTTTTTTTTCAACAATAATTTTAGATTAATTTGATTAATTTTCTTAAAAAAGTAAAATGTAAAAACTGACTAAATTTTGAAAGTATAAAAAAATTTTTAAGACAAAAAACTAGTTTTAAGTTCTACAAGATTATTTTTTTGTAAAGATCGTAATAATTTGAAATCTAATTTTAACTTGCCATCAATTTCCATCAAAAAGTTTTACAGTATTGCTATGATTAAAAAAGTTTTAAAACAAATAATAATAATAAAAAAATAATAAACTGTATATGTATTTTAGAAGATAGGTTTTCTTTTTCACTAGAAATTTGTAAAAATATATAATTTTCGGTTGTTAACTAAAATTTTACATTTAGATATTTCATTTAATACTTATTTAGTACTATATTATTTGTTTAAATGTTTGTTTGTATTATGTTAAAAAAAGATGACTAATTTTTTTAAGAATATTTATTATAAATTAAAATCTCAAAAGACATTTTATTTAGCTCAAATCTCTTACAACACACATGTTTCTTACACGATGGTAAATCATATTTAATTAATAAATCTTTCAAAAAGAGAACAGGGAGTTCAAAGTGCGTATTTCTGCTTACATCGTTATCGGGCAAGTCTCTTTTAGAGACGTAAGACGTGAGATGGATTTTCCTGCACACGCAAGCATACGAGACTGCTTCCTATCTTTCGTTGGATTGACGTACCGAAGACAGCGGATCAAAGTAAATGAAAAGCTTTCGTAAATGGTCTGCATTGCGTGGTTGGTGAATGCGTATAGGGAAAATAGAATATAGACACTCTTAATACTTACGTTACACTGAGCTGTTTTTGCTTTATGTGTATTAGCTACAAGCCGTCATGTCTAAGTGGATAGATGAGTTTTTTGCTAATGTACAGAGTAGGACTAAATATTATTTATTATCGTTAAAGGCATTTCAGAATACTATGTTTATAAATCATATATTTATTGATTTCGGAGTAAGTGATATAAGATAGACAGAGCAAGTATCGATAGAAAAAAGTAATAAAAGTAAATAAAATACCGAAACTTTATAATTAAACAGAGTAAGTATATATCATATTTATTTTGAATACTTTCTTTGACATAATTAAAACAAACACTATAAACAAATATATATTGTTTTTCATATGTATCTATATAAACAACAATAACACATCAATATTATATTATGCCGCTAGATGGAATTACTTGCAATTCTAACAAGTTTAACTTTTAAAGTGTTCATTTCTATAAATTTTAATCGAATATAAAAACACGTTTGCTTCATTGATTGTATTTTAGACTGTCTCATAGAGTAATTATCTCTGTTCTACCAAATGCTGACTATTTCTGTTTTTATACAATCTGTTAGTGAGAAAGACGATTTTTCTCGTCACGTTCTGACAACGAGCTTTTATACACGTTCAACCGTATATTAAAAATAATTCAACGTTTTATTATAACAATATATAGTGAGGTTACAATCGAAATAATAGTCCTTTCACGTATACACATAAGACAAGTTCCATTATTATTAACGTTGTTTTCTAAGAAAACTTGAGTCTCCATTCCGGCGTATTGTGGCATGAATGTGTGCAAGCTCTATATATATATATATATATATATATATATATATATATATATATATATTCTATATGTGTGAAGAAAAGCCTAGACACAAACAACATGTGCTGTCTCTTCACCTGATGCCAAGACAGACAGTAGCTACCCGACATCTATTATGTTTATGCATCCCTACTTGTCTTACAGCAAACTTGGTTTTTAGTTTTTAGAGTGGTTGTAAACCTGGATTTTCAGAAAAAGCAAACTTTTACTTAAATTGTTTTGCTTGTGCTTAAGTTTTATAAAAAATTACTAATTATTTTTCATTGAATTGCTGTTCGAACTGTAACAGCTACAGTATTTTAATATTTTATGGAATTACTAACAAATAATTCTAAATATACACAGTAAAAAATTACACTACGTGTAAATTTTTTGTGTAAAGAAAACACTAATTTTGTGCAGTGGTGACGTTAGACTTTGAAATTTGGGAAGTATCGCAAGAATTAATATTTTTATGGAATTGAGTAATAATTTTTGCATAAAAAATAAAAAATATTGATTTTACAAGTTCTCACTTACCAAATTTATTACAGAATGATTTTCCATAAACAAATTTTATATTAAATAGTAATCTAATTCCTCTATTTTCAAGTGGAAAAATTATCAATTATTATATTGCGATCTATTAATTTCGCTATGTATATTTCTATTTTCAAAATACTGATATCACTGAATTTACATTTCTTCTTGAAATTAAAAGAAAAATAGATTTTTCTTAAAATGCAATAACCATTGTTATATTACCACAGATTTTTAACAAATTATCAAGTGTAATCATATATTGCCGGCCTCAAGGAATTGAAGTAGTATCAGTACATATATATTTATATAAATGTCCAATCTATCAAAATTAATAGAAATTAAGAAAAAATAAAATAATTTTAAAACACTTCCAAGTCACTTAAAATTTAATCCATAATTCATTTTTTTTTTAATATTTGGAACCTGTTAGGGTATATGGGCTGAGGGGAGGGCGAGGTCACGCACAGCCACCTGCTAGCGTTGCCACTATTTTATGTATAAATTACACGTACAATAGTATCTATTTTCTATTCTAACTATTTTTAATGTGTCTCAAATAGAACTTTTTTTAATTTATACGATTATATTTTATTTATACAATGTCAAAAATAAAATATTATCTAAACATTGCAAAAACAAAATCCGATCGCATTCTGACAATATTATTGACATATCTGTAATAAAACAGCATATCCATTATGACAGATCCGATTTTAAAACGGCGTTGAATAAATTTTTTTTGTGTAAATAATATATCTATATTCATCCCCCCATTTATCTCTGCATACATACACCAGCGAGATAGATTGTGGCCAGTGAAACATATACAATCGTTTTAAAATATTTTCCGCAATTTTGTAATTTAAATGAAAACGCTGAACGTTTTCAACAAACGTTGTGTCGCGATGGTTATGATACTTATGCTGCCTAGCCATTACGCATATTTTGTTTTTCACAACGTCATAAATTTATTTGAAGTGTATGATTTATAACTGAAACTGTTTTTTGTAAATAGCCCCTGCATTTTGTTTGCTACAGCTGTGCTAGATTTTGCTGTGAAAAAATTATGTATTCTTTATTTTGTTTGATGCGTGTTATATATTTTCCAGTAATAAATTATTCAATATTAATTTGAAAAAATCAGAAAAAAAGTTAAAATTAATGGAAAATTTAATATAAAATCATTTTTTACATGGTTATATTTATGTCAGTAGGTGCAGATTTAAAAAATTGTACATAATAAAATTATGCATGAACACATTATTCTAAAAATTGAAAATTCGAATAAATATTAATATTAATTGTCTCTCTATAGATTTTCAATATTAAATTTGTATTTTTTAATATATTTCATATCTAATTCGTTCATACATTTTGTATTTTTGTCTTTTTGAATACACAATATTGTAAAATGCAATATATCTATAACATTTAAAATAGTATTTTTTGTGTATTCATATAAAAAATTAATTATACCTACGTATATTTTAATTTTAATTGAAATTTATAGATATATAAATTAATTAAATTTAATTGTCAAAAATTTAAACTATTCAAATTACTACATCCAATTAAATAAAAATAAAACATATAAAATGACGTTTAAATAATTATAAGTTTTATAATTAAGCTTAGATTTTTCTATTTTAATAATTAACGCATTTTTATGTCAGTCAGAAAAACTATGACTTACATAAATTAATCAATACAAAATGAAATGATTTAAATTTGCATGCTAATAAAAGAAAAAACGAAAACGAATACTAAAAAATTGTTATCACTGGAAACCGTTACAAAAATCAAATTAAAATCGATGTATACGCTTGCATCGTATTAACATATAAATTATGCAAACATTAAATTATAATTATATTCAAAACGGTAGTTTAACAGATTATAGATAGCTTCATAAACATGTGAATGTAACTATATATGTGCGTTTCTACCATATAGAATAACTTGCAAACATTATTAAACTAGTATAACTATGTATATTTTACAGAATTACTGACGAATTTTATGTTGTTTTAATGTATTCTAAAATTTAGTGCTGTAATAAAATAATGTGGAATCCGTAATTTTGAAATTCAAGTGACAGACTCAATGTGTTGCTACATTGTAATTATATTAATTTATTTACTTATTATTATTATTGAATTAATTTTCTTTATTAATTATTAATTTTTCAACCTATATGTACACTGTAAAAAAATTGGTAATTTTACATAAAAACTTAGAGCAACTATTTACACCAGTTTAGTATGTAAATTTGCAGATGTCAGTATCTTTGCAAAATATATGTAATATTTATTTACTTCAGTATTTATACATAAATAATTTGTAAAAATACTAATAGTATATTATGTTATGAAAAGTAGAAAGCGATGATTATTGTTTTGAGCTTAGACATTTGTGGCCTCGGCACAACCGAGGCCAAGTAATCTGGGAGAAATATAAAATGAGCTTTCTATTCCGAGTGACATATACGATTTTTCTTTGAGCGTTCTAAACGAAACTAAACTAAAAATAAATAAAAATAGATAAAAGTAACCTTAATTAGTTAACAGTTGTAGAATAGCATGTGTATGTATATATTATTTATATTTGTTACGTGATTTGTGAGAATTAATCTTTCGTTTGTCAGATATACAATTTCTGACATTTTCATTTCTTGCATTTGTAACACGAGAAGCGGTTTACATATATTTATTAACTTTACAGGAGCGTGCGTAAAGTAGTGATCAACAATTATTTAATTTAATCTTTTATTAAATAATAACACAAAACCAAATTACAGAAATATACAAAGAAAACAAAGTGAAATATATATAAAATTACAAATCTAAACTACGAATTAAACTCTAATAAACAATTAAGCGAATTTAGCAACTAAAGCGATCTCGAGGCCTCTGGCACTCGAAGCGAACTTAACTAAAGCGATGGCGTGCGTGAACTGAACTGATCTCAACAGATAGAAAAACATACTTTTTCTCAAAAACTAAAATTTTAACTTTTTAAATATTCCAACAAAAATCTAAAATACTTCAAAATATTTCAAAGAAATATCTTGAAGTGGCCAAGTGGCTTGCCGTGAACCCTAATACATAAATCTGTCACTAGGGCAAAATCTAATAGATACAAAATTACTTAGTCTTTTAGAAATACAAATCACAATAACCACATGGCCCAGAACTGTCTTGTTACATCGCCCTCCATTTAAATATAATTATATCAAATAAATAGATATAATTATAACCAAATTTTACTTAAATTAGCATGCACTTATCTAACGCGAACTATGATTTTTCTTATATTTTACTTAAACGTCTCTATCTATGCGAACTAAATTTTATTTATCTGATGACCCTTGCGAGCACACCACTAAACTAAATCATCAATCACCAAACTATGCACTTATTTCTGATTTCATAGCTGGGTGTCAGCAACGGCGGGCGAATCCAATGTTTTTTTCTTAAAATCTAACTAATTGCGTAAACGCACATGTAGGCACCGTAAATATTTTACTCGAACGTAGCGAAACTTTTTCTTTTTGAATAATTTACGTTTATTCTCGTTGAATTTGCCGGTGAAAATGTCAGCATTATTTACACAAATAGCTATAATTTCTAACATTTTTGCTAAACTTCCAACAATATAACTTACGTTGCGAAAAATCTCTGCGATAATCATGAAAATTTTGAAAAACAAACACAAATCTACAAATTGTATACTAACAGCGACGGTATCGGCGTGTTTGCTGGCGGTAGCGCGTCTGCTGGCGATACCGCTGGATACGGTGGCGAATTCGGTGTCTTTGCTGGCGGTGCTGCGGGACACGATGGCGGGTTCAGCATCTCGGCTGACGATGTCGTTGAATACGACGGCGGTTTCAGCGAGTTTGCTGGCGGTAGCGTTGGATACGGCGGCGGGTTCGATATCTCTGCTGGCGATGTCGTTGGATACGACGGCGGTTTTCGCGTTTTCGTTTGCGGTACTGCAGAGTACGATAGCGGTTTTAGCGTTTTCGCTGGCGGTGTCGTTGGATACGACGGCGGTTTTAGCGTTTTCGCTGGCGGTTTTAGCGTTTTCGCTGACGATGAGGCTGGACATTACGGCAGTTTCTTCATACACAGGTACGGAATTGAGATACGTAGTCTCAGCGTCTAATAAAGCCGTAAAGTTTATATTTGTCGCGGTAGCCGGTTTATATGCGGTATTTGCGTACCACGGTAATACCGAAATCGACACATTCTCATTCGTGTATATGGATGACCCACGAATACAATCGGCGATAGCACCATATATTGTCGCGTAATACATTTCACTCGCGTTTTTTTTTTTTTTTTTCGAAATTTGCGTTTATGGTTGATCACTACTAACCCAAATAATTATTTAATCGACTGCGCCATTGTAACACGATAAAGCGGTTTGCATATATTTATTAACTTTAGGGAGCGTGCATAAAAGTAGTGATCAACAATTATTAATTTAATCTTTTACTAAATTATAACGACATACGACATAAAACACAAATTACAAAAATATACAAAAACACAACATGAAATATATAAAGTATAAATATAAACTAAAGCGCGAATGTAACTACTAAATTAAAACTAACAAAATCTAACAAATTAAGCAATTCTAGAGGTCTCTGACACTCTAAGCGGACTTAAAAGCGAACTTAACTAAGGCGATGGCGTGCGTGAACTGAACTGATCTCAACAGATAGAAAAACATACTTTTTCTCAAAAACTAAAATTTTAACTTTTTAAATATCAAAAATCTAAAATACTTCAAAATATTTCAAAGAAATATCTTGAAGTGGCCAAGTGGCTTGCCGTGAACCCTAATACATAAATCTGTCACTAGGGCAAAATCTAATAGATACAAAATTACTTAGTCTTTTAGAAATACAAATCACAATAACCACATGGCCCAGAACTGTCTTGTTACACATTTCTTCATATATTTTCATTTACTAAATTTAAATTCAAGCGAAAATAAACAATACAACTGTTAATTAACTTAGTTTGACTTAAAAAATTTAACACAGTCGTCGGAGATGTCAAATTAAATACAACTGACTGTGTTTCTTTGGTCGAATATACAATTTCTAAAATTCAAGCGAAAATAAACAATGCAACTGTCAATTAACTTAATTTAACGTAATAGTGTTGCAATATGACCTCCGAAAATGTCAGATTAAATACACTTGACGTTGTAGTTATGTTTTGGGCTGCCACCAGTATTGTATATAGTAACTAACTACTGTATAATAATGTCATTATTGTACTAGTAACATAATGACGATGACCCGTATTCTCACCTCACTTTTTCGTGTAAAAGTGCTTTTATCATTAATTTCAAAATAATTTTTTGCTTCTGTTTATGATCAATTATTATGAATAGTTTTTCTATTTTTGATCATTTTTATTATATTTGGTATTATAAAATTTAAATAAACTATTATAAAGTCCTTAATAAATAATTTTAAGTAAACTTCAAAAGCACTTTTGGCAAAAATCACTTTTATAAATGAGGTAAGAATACGGGCCTTTGTTTTTATACAGGCAATATGGTAACGTAATATTAATATTATGAAAAAATATATTGTTATATTGTAATTAACTGCTAAATTTTATCTTTCAATCAATATTACGAACAATTTAAATTCACGATATTACTATTTTCCACAAACAATCATTATCGAAATCGCTAACTTACACTTGTTATTACATCTGGCGACTTTGATATATCTTTGTGTTCCACATTCAGATACACTCCAGTCACAGTATGTACATATATGGTTTTGTCATGCCGTACAAAATGGCGCAGCAAGAGTTTAATTAAATATTTGAATTGGGTGTAAGTTTTGGTACTTTCGCGTACCTTGCCTCTCTCGCGCGCTCGCGAGAGAAAATGTTCTCAGCGCGTAAATACTTAGGAACGAAGTCTCGGGGTTTTAAGCGCATTACCTTGTTGGTTAGGTTGAAATAACAACTTAACAGCATGCCGCTAACTACACATAAATCTAATGTTATTTTAGCGATTACGATGTTTTGGGTATACGCGCTTTGTATAACGGTTAAATACGACGATGTATTGGCTAAGTACAAAGAAATTTTTTTATTTTGTTTTCAGTTGTTTTATGCTCGGCTGGTGTAGCTATACGTATATTACAAGTTGCGTTGCTACATAACAATAATGATTAGTTTATATTACTTTGGTATAACGTATTGTTATATAGAGATAAACTTGGTAAAATATAGATAGCAGATATTTTTCTTCAAAGTTAATATACTGAAATATTCATGGAGTTTATTTTCCTTAACTATTATATATAGTGTGTACAATAAAGTAACGTTTGTCAATATCTTGTCTTTTGATAAGTTAAAGATAAGAAAAAGTTTCAAATAAAAATGCTACAAATTTGAAACACTTTTGAATATTCATTTGTAAGGAGAATATCAAAGTTAACTTTTTAAATTCTATATATTTTTCTAGTTTTCGGTCCTCTATTAAATTACAAATTAAACTATGGAAACCGCATGTTTCTTAGTTAATTCATTCGAAAATTATAGGCCGTAAAAGATAGAAAAAATATATAGAAAATTAAACAAACTAATTCTTAAATATTTTACCAAATACTTCAGAAACACTATTTTTAATTTTAGCAGTACGAAGTACTGAGCGTTCTTGACTTTTTGGTTATTTATTGAAATTGAGTAGCTGTGTGTCACATATAATCTGTAAAGTTGATCGCTTTTAATTTCATTACAAAATTTAACTAAATATTGATTGCATATATGTATTCAATTTAAATTATTTACTTTTAAATTTCAGAACAATAACTATATTTCTATTTTAATAAAATTTTATTTTACAATATATGATACATATGAAACATTTATTATACGTACATCTGTTGATTACAATTTAATACTTTTATTTAAAAACAAACACACACAAATATATATATATATATATATATATATATATATATATATATATATATATATATATATATATATACCTATATATATATAAATATAAATAAATTGAAAATGTCATTAAAATAGTTTTATTTGAAAACCGATACTTCAAAATTTACAAACAAAATAAATAACAAATAGTAAACAAGGCAGACGATAAAAAAATAAATAACTAGATCACAGTTTCAACATAAAATTCAGTTATACAATCATACATACAAATATATACAATGATGTAAACACATGTAATGTAAAATACAGTTAACAGCTAATCATCAAAACTGATCTGATCTGAGTAAATTTGTTAAACAGCGGATTGTTTATAAAAGCATTTGTTTTATTTGTGCATGATTGTGCTAAAAATTTTGTTTAACTGTTTTGTGTGTGTGTTTTTTTTAATCCAAATATTCAAATGTTTATCAATTAACCTTTTACCAGCTCTTGTCGTGCACCCTAATTTCATTTATTGTAACCACCCCTTTGTTTTGTACGCAAATACGAATTGTATGTGCACAAGGAATTGAAATAAAAATGTATATGTATGTATGAGAACAAAATATTTAGTTAAAAAAAATTATTTGCAAAAATACTTGAACAAAATTTTGGTAATACATATAATTCTAGAAAAATGTCAATTTCGTAAAAATTTCATTTAAATCAAGCAGAGTTTTCTGCAACTATTTAGCATACATATATATATATATATATATATATATATATATATAATAAAAATATTAAAAATTATTTAGCCATATCGAAAAATGTTCAAAATAAAAGTTGTTAGTTATAATTTGTTTAGCAACTCTTATTAAATCATTTTTTTCGAAATATTTGTAAAACATTTATAAGTGGAATTAGTGTATTACTATTTCCGGTTGTCAGATCTTTACTAAAAGTTGATCAAATTCAGATATTCATCTCCGAAGCTTAAATATGAAATTTTTTACCAATCCGCGTTCAGCCAAATTTGCTCTTCACATGTCCACAGACCGACAGACGGACATTACGATAAAACCAGTTAATTTGTGTTGCTATAAGCCTAACTCGTGCTTATCGGTAAAAAATATATTCAAACTTTAGACACGAATTTGATCAATCCATCCACCAGCATTTTTCTTCTATGCTTTTCCAG
This sequence comes from Clivina fossor, assembly GCA_963966155.1. Lineage (NCBI taxonomy): Eukaryota > Metazoa > Arthropoda > Insecta > Coleoptera > Carabidae > Clivina > Clivina fossor. The sequence continues at coordinate 5,273,046 of OZ014558.1, forward strand.
TCAAACCTAAATAAATAACTTTTCTATTAAATGTTATAACAAAATTTGAGTGTTTTGAAAAATATGTAAGTATTAAAAATATGTGCATTTAAAAACAGATGATTCTTTGTGACTAAATGTGTCTAATATTGTATTATCTAATCGTAACTAACCGGTGTGCTTCCAGCTTTATATATGTTAAACTTTATTTATGTTTATTAAAAACCACAAATTTTTTGCTTTTCACTCAACGGACAAGAAACTATAAAACATTAACAATTTATCAAACTACACTTGTAATAGCCTAAATAGACTAAAAAGTTAATTTATTTTAAGACAATAACTGAAATATTAAAAAAAAAATGGAAATATATTTGCTATTTTTAGAAGTATATTTTTAGTACTATACTAACGTTATACTGTAACAAAATTCTTCTATACACAAAAATTTTAAGTAAATAAAAACCGTCCGTAACTTGTTTTAATGTATATCAAACAAAAATCCTAATTCCACATCAAAGCAAGAAAGGTAACGACAGAGTACCAGCAAAAAAAAAAAACTTCAAACAGCGTAAAAAATCGCATTGGTCCCACTCATATACCCTCGAAAAAAACAAAATACAAAAAGCAAAGCAGGGTAAAAAAAATATCACACCTACGGTAAATCCTCTATTATGTCTACATAAAACTTTCTTTGAAAGCCTGAGCAAAATAAAGAACGGACCAATCTTGTCTCGGCGACGGGGTACAGGGCATACGGTAAGGACCTTTGGGGAAACTATTCTGGCGACGCGGTCTGACTGGTGCTTTGATTATCCAATGCACAGGCAAGTTGACATAGTTTGTATTTCGACTGCGTTTCAAGTAAATGCACGGACGCATGTTGATGGTGTTGGTGTATATTTACAGCGGGCTTTATTGACATAGGTGAAGGTTTTTAGTTTGAATAAACCGTTGAATATCTTGGCTTAAATTAGTAGGTTTTTCTTTATTGCAGCGTTAACATGATATTATAAATATGGTAAGTAATAATAAAGGTTCTTAAAACATATATCTGTTATATATAATGAAATGTTCAAAGTCCAGTTTTTTATCGATCCTCATGTCACATATGATAAGGGAGGTATTGTAATCATACCAAATTTGACATGTTGAGTTTTTCACAGATAAACACGAATTAGGCATATAGTAACACGAATCAATTGTTTTTAGCATGATATCGGTCTGTGGACACGTGTAGACCAAATTTGGTTTCATTTTAAACTGCGGAGGTAAATATTTCAATTTGATTAACTTTTGGTAAAGATCTGTCAACCAGAAGTGGAAATTTACTAATGCCACAATGTGTTTTACAAATATTTCGCAACTGAGATATATTTCTAAAAAAAATATTTAACAAAAGTTGCTAAAGAAATTATAATTAACAATTTATTAGTAACATTTTTCAACATGGCTAAATATTTTTTTTTATAATTATTCATATTTTTAATAGGTGGCATATTTTTGTCAAGACAGTTTTATTACCATGACTACAGCAGTTGTTATACAAATTTTTGTATACCATATATTTATTTAATACGATGACGGTCGATTCTGTAGAATTTGTTTTAAAAGTCCAGCCTCTATAACTTTTTGCCGAATAATAATATAATTAAAACTTTTAAATAACTTATACTAATTAAAAAATAATTTTTAAACAAACAAGCGAAAAACTATAGTTTATAATTATACTATAAAAACTGTTATAAAAAATACAAAATACATCTATTTTTACCATATTTATTATAAAGTTACATCGCGTTGCTTTTTACAATGTTTGAAAAACAATGTAAATATTTTTATATCTTCAACCATACAGGATACGCAGTCTTACTAATTTTTAAACTATTTTATAGCTATAATTAAATAACAAAATTTATTTTTATTAGCGCTGCATGCGGGATCTATGATAAAATAAAGGATGCATACTATATATCTTTTTAGAACATTATAAATGTATTAGTACCATGTTTATTTATATACTTAATTATTCCAAATAATTAAAATGTACCCCTATAACTTCTATTTTTTTTTTGAGATCTTATCTGGAAACTTAATCTTATATTATCTATCATCTAATTTTATCGTATAAGAAATTAATTACTATAAAATATGTAATTATTCGATGTAACATTAAAATGCTTACATTTTTGTCTGTTTTTATTTACATTTTGTTTTTATTTAAATATTGGTGTATGCATATATCGATGATAATAACGAATTTAAATTTTCAATATTAAATTACTTTATTAGTTCAGTTAATTAGTGCTTTTAATTTAATATCGGGAAAATTATGTTATAATTTAGTTTGATATTGGTTTTGCCAAATTTAAAATTGCAATTTTAAAATATTTACTTCAAATTATTCAAAGTTCTGATATATTTTTTTGATTTTTATCACATTTAATATATTTAACATTAAATATTTTAATTAGTTTTAAACAGTTTTAAATTAAATCAAGAAATTAATTATATACATAGTAACAACTAATTCAGAACTTATTATATTAAAATAAAACGGTTTTAGGTTGTAGCTCTGTATTATTTTTTATTAATAATCGACGTTTCGACGTATTCTACGTATATCATCATCAGGAAAAATGATACAAATTACATATTCGGTAAATAAACAGAACATAAAAACAAGTTACCAGGTAACAAAATAAGTAACTAGATTATAAAATTTATAAATTATTAATTTAAGGAAGCCAAATTTTATTTAAATCTACCTTCACATTGATGTACGTAGAGTACGTCGAAATGTTCAATTTTATATAAAATTAATACAGAACTAAATCCTAAAGCCATTTCATTTTAATTATATACTATTTTCTTAAAGAAAATACAATTTTGTTTTGTAATAACAATAATTCTTAACTACTTTACAGAGTAAATTATATTTGCTAAATTTAGAGTAGATTTGAATCTGCAATCTAATCTACCAACATAAATTTTAAACTAAAATGTGTATTTGGATTTGTGACTATCTATAATATGTCTGAATAACACAATCAGTAAAATCGATCAGAATGCAAAAGGTGTATAGAGAGAGAAAAAAAAAATGGATCTAACAATAAAAATCCATCAGATTATTAAAGCGACGTAATTCATAGCTCCAGGTTCCAATTAGCTGCGATACAGGCCAACAATTACATTTTCACAGGCGTTGCCCAACTTGATTTTTTTACAGATCCGGATTCGTTTATTTCTTTTATGTAATTAGCTATATATTTTAATTGGCGTTTTTTTTTCTCAAACTGTAATAAAAACAAATTTAGAATTTATTTTTGTTTTCAATACTTTTAATGATTATTAACTACACATATAAAAAATCTCAAATAAATTTTATTGTTTGATAATGTTGATATATTTTATTACTTGTAAGATTAATATGTAATGTTAATAATTGTTATTTATGTAGTTTTTATAAAGTTTTAAGCAATTTTAAATAGCATTAAATTAAAACTGAGTTCCTTTTTTTGATAATCAAAACCTCCATTGACTTCTTTCAAAACATTTTTAGTAAATTCAATTCAAGATTTCAAGGAAGGTTTTATTTTTGCTACTGAACCTGAATACTTTAATTTTAGAAAATTAACGAATTGAACAATTAAAGTTATGGTATAATAATAATATAGTAATATATTTTTTAAAATTTGTAGCACTTTTAAAATTTATATTATGTTTTAAATTTAACTACATACTTTTTTATATATTTAAGCTAATATATTCTTTTTTTTTATTATTTTGAATATTTCCGCTATTGCTTTTGGTAATAAATGTTTTAAATCTGTATTAATAAATATACATTTCGATTTTAATTAATAAATAATTATAATAACTAAATATATTTAATAAAAAAGCTACTACAAAAATAAAAATTAACTTTCAAAACCATAAAACAAAAATATAACAAAATTTTAGTTATTTTTCCATTAAATGTTGAATTACAACAAAATTATGAATTTTTACTGATTTAAAATCTTAGAGCTTTATTTGGACTGCCGTTTTGGTTTTAGTTTGTTTACGTACTAGCACAAGAATATGACCAATCCAAACATTTGACACATTTTTAGTTTTTACATCAAGTGTTTTGATTGGTCAAATTCTCATGCTTGTGCATAAAATGAATGAAACTTTAAGCTTTAAATAAAAATTGAGAAATGTAAATTTTTGTTTTTTATGATACTTGGAAACTCCATTAGTTTCTTTAAATCATTTTTAGTAATTTTTAAAAAATATTTTACAAAATCAAGAAGCGTTTTATTTTTGTTACTGAATTATAATAACAAATTTGAATATTTTAATTATAGCAAATTAAAGTTATGGTATAAAAAATAGTAATATTTTTACATTTTTGGCACTTTAAAATTTAACTACATACTTTTTTATATGTTTAAGCTAATATAATCTCTTTTTTAATTATGATCATTTTCAGTATTGCTTTTGTTAATACATTTTTAAATCTGTATTAATAAATGAACATAATAACAAAATATATTTAATAAAATAACTATTACAAAAAGAAAAAATAACTTGCAAAATCATAAGTGAAAATATAACTGAACCTTAGTTTTTTTTTATAAAATGTTGTAGTAGAACAAAGTTTCAAATTGTTACTGATTTAAAATTTTATACTTAATTAAAATTTTATATATTTTATATTAAAAAATTTATTAAATTTATTTAGTATTGAAATCATTTTTGTAACAAAATTTGTATAAAAGTTTTTTAATCTAGATGTAAATAAACTAACAACATTAAATCGTAGTTTAAAACATAACAACAAAATTATAATAATAAAATCTTTGGATCATTAATATTTATAAGTAACGCATTAAAATATTCAGCAATTCCATCTGACTTTAGTACTAGTATCCCAGCACCGTGTTACCAGTATCAGACAAGCCACACTACCATCTCCACAAAACTTAAGCCTCTGTCATCTTTCACCCGGCCTAAATCCGACCCTGCCTAAAACGCTGACATCAGCACTAAAGAACACGAATTAATGCGATGATGTTGAAAAGATACTATATACCCGTGGTTCTCCGGGTTCTAAACAAAGACGGAATGCATTTCCTCTACATGTACGATGAACAAAGATAGCGATGCAATGGAAAGAGCAGCAACAAACCCCGGGTTTTGGTTTGGTCGTGTATGCACGATAAAACGTAGTCGACATGCTATTGTTGTGCGACGGAGCCAAGGCCCATTGTCCGAATTCTAATGCGTATTCAAACGATCCTGGGATGGCACACGATGGTTGCAGAATTGTTAGGTGCGCGCCAATTTTGTCTGTGGCTGCATGTGTGCTTGAATAATGGAGACTAAAAGTTTGAAAACTGAATTAATTATTTACTAATACCTAATAATAGAAGTAATTTTTGCAAAATGTTGATATTTAGAATTTTTATAATGTATTTTAAATTAATATTTTTCAATAATATTTATCATGAAATAGAAAAGAGAGTAAATGCTGGTTGTAAGGTTTTGGGTGCTTTGGAAACTTTTTCTAGGAATGTAAATGTTTCCAAAAAAGCCCGTTTAAGTATTATATATAGAATGCAGTTTTGATGCCTACGTTGATGTATGGTAGTGAATGTTGGGTTTGGTTGCAAAAGCATAAACGGAAAATGACTACTGTGGAAATGAGATTTTTACGTGGGGTATGTGGTGTAAATAAGAGAGATCGGGTACGAAATAGATTAGTGTATGATGAGTGTTAAATTAAAAGAAATATTGTAGCAAAAGTTGGTGTTAGTCAGTTAAGATGGTTCGGACATATTGAGCGAATGTCTAATGAACGTTTGGTTAAAAAGATTTATTTGAATGATTTTGATGGTATACGTTTGCGTGGACGTCCGATGAGTAGTTGGAGTAATATGATTGAAAGTGTTTTGCGTAAGCGAAAGTTTTCAAGTAGTAGGAATAGAAGAGCATGTATGAGAGGAATTATGAATGTGGATGAAGCGAAAGTTGCTTGTTTGGATAGGAATGTTTGGAGGCGACTGATTTCGGGATGATGAAAAGAGTTTGTGCCACACCCTTTTAGGTACATAGCGTGATTGTGTATGTATGTATGTATCAAATAGATAAAATTTAACTGAATGCAACCAGCCCATTTTGAAATTAATATATTCCAAAAACTTTTAGCTCTTTATATAAATATAGGAGAAAGAGCCAGACTTGCTAACTCATTAATTTCAGCCCATGTGCTTTTGGTATCGTATTTTGGAAGCTAGACTGTTGCACTGGGGAAAATGGAAAATTGGGAAATAGTTGTGCAGCAGGTATTAATTTAGTATGATGGTGGGAGGAGCTGATGTGAAAGATCGGAAATGAGATGCAATCAAATTATAGGTTGGTTTGATGACAGAGAATCGGGGGAGGAATGTTTTTTTTTTTTAATCTTTTATACTAAATGTCTGTAATATGATATTTTCTTTTTTCAGTTTGACGGTTAAAGAAGCAGGTAGGATGACAAATAAAATTTGGCTTCCATTAATTAAAAATTTAGAATTTTTTTAATGATCTAGTTACTTATTTATTATCTAGTAACTTGTTTTTCTGTTCTGTTATTTACTGTAAATGTTATTTGCATTAGTTTTTCTGATGAAGAGAGACACTGAGTTTGTTGAAACGTTGAATATTAATAAATATTAATACAGAACTTAAAACTAAAGCCGTTTTATTTTTATTTTAAAATATTATTTCAATTTATATCAACAGTAAACAATTTGACTGTAAAATTATATATTTACAAAAATATCTAATTACACTTTGCTGTAATGGATCAAGTTACCGAAGTAATCAAATATATTTTTTTCTTACTTTAATTGAAATTTAAAAAATTGTTGCTAATAAAATATTAATTTTTCTAAATTTGTAAAATAAAGAAGCTATCAATGTTTATTTTTTGTTAATTTATTTGAACATAATTTATAAACATACGTACTTTTACTACTTTGTATTGATTAGATTTAAGGCCAGTTACATAAAATGTGGTTAACTTTAAAAAATGGTTAACTAGGCAATTTGACTGTCAACCGTTTTTGAAGCACCTCATTGATTGTCAACTGTCTTTGAAGCGCTGCATTGATTGTCAACTGACTTTGAAGCACTTTTTTAATTGGTTAAAAAGTTAACGAAATCGTTAACTTATATTGTATTTAACAATGTTTTCTACAACTTGCCCTTAAATTATGTATTAAAAAATTTAAATATGTTAGATAAAAACTAATATGTCATTTAATTATAATTTTTAAAAATATCTATTTTAAAATTTAAATAAATTGTACATAAAAAGCAAAATATACTTTAAGTACTGTAGTTTTCCAAGTATAATAAAAAATATATAATATATATACAGTAAATATATCTAGCACTAAAAACTAAATATGAGAAACTGCCTCAATTATTCTCGGTATTTGTCAGTTTTCTTCGTCGCTAACAGCTAGAGACCATCTTCCGCCCTGAGAGAAATTTCACTAGCCGAATGCAAATTTGACTCGACACAGGAACAAACTCGAGCTTAATTTTTCACTGTGCATTCTCACGATTATTTCTAAATGAAATAAATTTTAATTTCTCTGAACTTGATACTATATTTTTCGAATTATGCAAATCAAATATTTAGTTTTTATTCTTTTGACTAAAAGGAAAAGAGGTATTGTGGAAAAGGGGTCTGTAACATTGTCCAAAATTAAAACAAAATATATAGAAATCCTTCATATAGTCTCTAGATGACGAATCTGAACTTAGGGTGTATGTGTGTGAGTCGTTTGATTGTTCGCTCAGTCAAAATTTTGTGATCGCAACTTCTTCTAGACTTTTTTTTCAGGAAGTTTTTTTTTTTAATTGAACATTTAAAAATTTATTATAAATTTATTAATTTTGTTATAATTTGTTTGTGCATTGTTAAATGTGTGGGTCATTTCATTATAATAGATAAACTGACAATTTATATCAGATAACTTTATAATGATAATAAATCAGATACAATATTCACTGAACTATAATATGATTTTTCTAAAAATATCTTCTATTTGATTTGATACTGATTGACAAAAAAATATATATATCTACGAATAGGTGTAAATAAATTCAAATCCAACTACACTGCATTTGATGCAAGGAGGCACGCTACTGTTCTAATGAATTATAGAAGCGCGCAAATTTTTTGCAACTAATGGTAAAATCAAGTTAACTGTTCCTCTCTTTCAACTTTCTTTACGAGAGGTTTTAAATTACGTCCATGTCAACCGTTGCCGCGTTAGCTGAACAACTTGGGCGTTATTATCAGATGGAAAGAAATACAAGAGAAAGAGAGAGAGTTTTGAAAAAGTTTTGCTTTGTTGTATTTATGGCAACGTTTGGATTATATATATAAGAAGTTTTTTTTTTTGTTTTTCGAAGTTAGGTTAGGTACACGTATATATGTGTGGTTATATGAAAAATGATTCATGTGCATGCTAATTTTGTTTTGAAGTTGAGATGTTTGATTTGTGTACGATGCCATAAATATGCGCTTAAGATGTAATATTTTACGGTTAATTAACGAAATGCCGATAAATCTTGAACAGCAAACAAGTGTGCCAATAAATATTATGTTAAGATATTGCTTTCTATTTTATGAATATAAATTTCGCTATTGTAGTTTTTGTTAATTTTTTTTTTCATTTAATGTTTGACAAATTACAATTTATACATGGTAAATAGACATGATCAATTTTGCATTGAAATTGATTAATTTGAGAAAATATATCAACTATTTATGATAAATTCATAAAATTTTCAATAACATTTAACTTTGTGATCAATTTTAAGTAATAATACATTTAGTCAAGTAATAGTATTGCCAAATAATGATCACATTATTAAAAATACGCATTTCTGAAATAAATTAGAATTTATGATTTAAAAACATTTGAAAAAATATAAATATATATATGCATATATATATATATATATATATATATATATATATATATATATATATATATATGCAACGTCCTCAATCGCTTAGCTTTAAAAATGATATAATTTTATTAAAAATTTGAAATTTATTTTTTCATATATACATACATTATTTAATGTTATTTATTCATATAAAGCAAATTATCAGTTTTCCTAATTTTTTGATGGAACATATGGGCTATACGCTCGTGAAGCAGAACATATAGATTCTTAACAATTGTTAATGGTGGGTTTTGAACCACTCAGACTCAGCCCATATCAGTTTAGTGGTACAAAGTTCTAATACTAGAAGTAATATTTAATTAAATTTTTGGTGTAAAAAGGGCGCGAACCAGGGACCTTTTGAGTTTGAGTCTAACACGCTAACGGTCTACGGTTGCCTGTATAAATCAAATTACTTGCGCATATTAACTAAATAATATTTGACTTAAGCAATCAGCTGCAAATGCTTACTTTATCCCAAGCTACCCCAAGCTGAGTTCCACTCATAACCTATTTTCAAAAACCCGCTATTTACTTTTTAATTTTATCTCAACAACTTAATTCCGAACACACTGGATAAACAAAACACTATACCCCACACTAACCTAACCTAAAAATAACCTATGCTTTAAAAACTCGAACAAGTAACCTAATACATTCAACAACATTCTTACATTAACTCAAAACTTATTCCATCCATAATACAGCGATAACTCATAACTGAAGAATATTCTATAATAACCATTACGGTGTGCGCACCAAAAATAACACTCGAGGGCCTTAGCATAAATATTGAAGCTTCCAATCGGGAGGGCCTTGCCATATTGAGTGGCTTCATACGTTGAATTTGTATGAATGTATATATACTGTACAGTGTGTTACTAAAGCCTAGCTGAAAAATAAAGAAACAAAATTCGAGTGCAGATTTTTACCGTGTTATTATTTGAAAACTGAAAAAATAAATACGTGTTCTCAGTGGCGTAACTACAAATTTTGGGCAATTCCCAAATTTTTAAATGTTTATGAAAAGAATAATTTTTAAAAACGTATTCAAACATATTCATATAAAACAATAAAACGTATTCGAATTCTGTAAAAAGGAGGATATAGATTTGTCAATTGTCAAATATATACAGGCTGTAACAGAATAACTATTCCTAATTTTCAGAAATGATAGAGGGCACATAAAGAAACAATTTTTATTAATAAACTAGTGTCCGGATTTTTTTTTTTCGGCAGTCGATTTTACATCGTTACAACTTGTGTATCGAAAATGGTGGTCGTAACTTCGAACAATTTTTATAAAGTTTAATGCGCTATTATTTCTAATAAAATGTTCCTTAACTTAACTACTCTTTGATGTTTTGATTAAGATTGTTTATAACGATATCTAGTGTATCTTGGCACCGAGAAATTTCCGGACACTAGTTCATTAATAAAAAATTTTTCTCTAAGTGCAGTCTACCATTTCTGAAAATTAGGAATAGTTATTCTGTTACACCCTGTATATACGGCCGGTTCTGGTTCTTTACTAGTCTGAATGCAAGAAAAATTGGTGCGTCCTTACTCCGATATTAGAAAAAGAAAATGACAAAAAGTACATTTATATAATCAAAATTTATGTAAAAAAAAAGATGATATAAATTTAATTACATTAGATGAATACACAAAACGTAATCTAATTCAAAATTTTATTTAAGAAAATGCTGAAAACTATCTATTTTTTTTATATAAAACAACCAAAACATTAGAAAAATTATTTATAGTTTTTTTGTTTTTTTATGATACATATAGTAATCTTAATAGCTTTGTTTCAATCCGTCCACAATGGAGCACCAATGTATACTTATATGTATTGTATGCGTTCAGTGCGTGAAACATGCAATAATATTTGGTTTATCGATGCAATTTTTGTTAGGGCGCGTTTAGTGAATGTAGAGGCGAACTTTTAATGTGAACCGCACCGTAGCTGTGCACATGGCATATGAAACGAACGTTTGTTTTATTTTCCACCGCGAGGGAGATAGGGAAATTTAATATGTGCGTGTTGAATAGTGGGTTTTTAGGGCCTTATCTTCTCTGCTGCTCTGCGCGGATGATTTAGCCCAGCTGTGCCGCTGTGGGGTTATAAAAAAAAATTTGTTTGAATTGGAGTTATATCTACGCTAGTGATTATTATAGTTTTAATTGTACGTGTACGTTTTTTCGGGGATATTAGATTGGGTTAGTTTAGTATAGACTGTGATAATAGAACAAGCTGAAATAATATTGAATCATTGAAATATTTGTTAAAATTTAGGTTTATGTTATTAATGTAATATTGTTATTTTAAGTATAATATATACAATATAAAATAATTAGATAATATTTTGTTTAATAAATTAAAAAATGTATACATATTTTATTTGAGATAATTGCATACAATAATATTTTGAACCAGTATGTAAATTTGCAGTCCAAAAACCAAAGTAGGATTTAGACAATTAGATAAAAGATTATTAGACTCATTTAGTCAAGATGAACATATTTTCTTATGCTGACTAATTGTTAAGAGTAATTTACTACATTAAAATATATTATTTTGTGACTAATTTGTCTAATAATGTTTTATTCTAATTGTAATGAATTAATGTGTGTGTCCAGTTTAAGATATAATAAATACAATTATAAAAAATATCAAAAAATCTTCATAAAATTGATAAGAATTTTTTGTTTCTTATTTTAAGCATTCAAAACAAAATAAGAAACGAATATTCAAAATAAAACTTTAGATTCGGTTATATAATATATTATTACGATTTTTTTTACGATTTTAGAAAATATGTAGTAATTGATAAAAAATAGGAGACATACTATTTCTAAATCATAAAATAATTAGTTAGAGTGTTGATTCTAATAAATTAATCTAATTGATATCTATATGTTTTTGTGTTAAATTGAAGGAAATTATTTTGATGTTTTAAAATCGAAATATATTTTTATGAAAGTAACAAAACGGTCAAAAATACAGTTACAAAACGATATTTAATGTATTGGGATTAAATTATTAATGTTGATTTAGAAAACATTAATTTATAAAATTCTAATTTATAAAATATTCAAAATAAAAAAATAATAGATTTAATATTAATTAGTTTTTTATTTTAAAATTAAATTTATTGGTACAAAAATTAATTATCACAATTAAGCACAGTAAGGAAAACTATTTCATCAATTATCTTAGATGAAAATAAAAAAGCAAATATCTACCTCATCATCTGTCTATAATCGTTCCAGCTGACTACAAGGGTCGCATTGACTGGCGCCGTGCCGTACCACACCACGCCGCCAATGACGTCGACAAAATATAGACTCCTAATTAAAATCTAATCCTATTACGACCAGAAGCATCGAGAATCGATCCCAAAATATATATCTAACAAACCGTTTTACGGCTCAGCTCCGTTCATTCGCGTTGGGGTAGTTACACACAGCTAGCGCCGGCAACCCCTTTTTGTACCGGCTAACTATATAGTAAGGGCGGTCGTCTAGCGTCCTGTCTCACTCGGTAGCGTAGAGCGGAGCGTCTCGACGCGCAAACATGATTTAGTGCGACGAGCGCCGTTTGAGATGTTCTCGCTTGCCCCGCGATGCTATGGCGCGAATACGCGCGAGCCGAGATGATTAATTCAAACAGTGAACGAGTGCGCTAGAAGGGTGAGAAATGTCTACTTAAGTAGTTCATATTTCATTTTTGTTCCAAAGAAGCCATGAAAGTTTTGTTTGCGCGTGAAACGTAGTAATGCGAACAAGGAAATGGATATGTATACACATACACATGTGTGATATTTTTCAAGTTTTGTTGTAACATGCTTGACTTGGTCATTGAAAATTTATTACTTATTTTCTAAACTTATGAACAGTTTTATGTATTTTAATTTATATTAACTATCACTAATTAAAGTGATAAAAAAATAGAAAATTGTCTACTAATATATATGTAGAAGCACATGAATACTGAAAAATATTGAAATCAGTTTTTGAATAAAAATTATATACTATATTTTGGAGATTTGTAATCTGGTTTTATTAGGATTAGCAACCATGTCAGTACATTATGTATTTTTATATTTAGATTCTAAATTACATTCTCTATCGAAAAATATAAACATATTTACTTTTTTATTGCAACAGATGACTTGTATTGGTTTAAAAATATGACCTAGAAAATCTAAAAATTATTAATTTAAAGTCTTGAGTATTGCTAGTAAAATATCAAGATTTCTAAAAAATAACAAAAATGGAATTTATGAAATTTATAACTGATTAATTACTAAATTTGAAATAAATTTGTGACAAAATTGTAGAATTATAAATTACATTAGATTCTTACATGATCGTATTGATAGTTGCATCAACAAATGTAACAATTACTATTGAAAATAAACATATTACATGTACTTATGTAAATTTACAATAGAGCTTGTAATATTAAATTGTGTTAAAGTTTTAGAATTGTAATTTTACATTAAAAAAAAATTATTATAAAAATACTTTTTGTTGTAAATTTACATAATTATCGTTGCAAACAAAGTGTCCAACGATAATTATTGTAATTTTTTTTTACAGTGTCTGATATATATATATATATATATATATTATATACCTACAAATTTTAATTTTTATCGTCAATAGTTAATCATGAAAATATATGTGTAATCAAAGATTAATATTTTCAATTTTTACTTCTTTCATAAATTTTTGTGTAAATACATGAATTAATTATTTATGCATATACATTTTGAATTTAAATATTAAATTTAGTAGATAAGAACCATATACGTTTAACATTATGTAATATAAAAACAATTTTCAATATTTATATTTTTTAATAATATCCTTTTTAAACATACATGAAACTTATTCAAATTTCAAATTTATTACTTGAACAATACAACAATAACTATTCTCTATTCTTTGTATTACAATATATAATACATATTGTTGTATAGACATATAGTACTATACCATATTTGGGTATTATAACATATAATTATTTTTAAATATTATGTTCGGTGTAAAATATCCATTACTTCATTCAATCAATACTTTGCAAAGTAATTCCAAACACAAATACTGAAATACTTGAAATATAAATATGCGTCTTGTTTGTTTACATTGATTACAAATTCATCAAAATTTAAAATTGAAATTAAACGAAAAAAAATAAAAAATAAAAGAGAATGACGTCAAAGAAAAACGAAGTTTCAAGAAAGACGGGCAAGCCGTCAGGGTAGAGATGAAAAAAAAATGTTGGTTGGGGTAATAAAGTTTGATAGATTGAACGTCGGACAAAACGAATCAATAAAAATGGTTTATTGTGACGATATTATAGTCGATGAATATGATCCATTAATGAAACTTCCATAATGGAGAATATCATACTAAGAGTTTTCTATGTTATTTATGTGGATAGATCTGTGTAAGTGATTATAAAAAATAAAATATCAGTATCAATATAAAATTATAGATTTTACAATGTTGTTTGTTAATAGTATTGTAAATTGTATGATGCACAATTTATTTTTTATTTTTAATTAAATTAAAGTTTAAATTTAATATTTAATTTGATCAGAAAAAACGTTTCGCATAAAATAAATAATTTAGATTTTATATCACTAACTTTATTTAAATGTGACTGCAGTAAATCTGTAAGTCTGATTATGATCAAATCGGTTGAAACTGTAAAAATATCATTTCTTATAAACGCCACCGTAAGTAACTAGAAAAATATTCTATATTACTCGTGTGTCAACAATATTTTAAAGCAAGAGTAAAATTCGTCATTGTAATGAAACTTGGTAGTTCCAAGATATACTCGTATAATTATTCTTCTATTTTATTAAATTTATTGTAAATTTCTACAAAATGTTCTATATTTAATTAATTAGTTAATTTATCTAATCTATATTTGAAATAATGATTTAATTTCAACTAATTTGTATGTATGAAATAACTAATATTATTGGAAATACCATCTAATTAAAGAAACAAATCGTAATATTATTTGCAAAGAGTAAATTTTAACCATTTTATGTAATAAGTATTAGATAATAGTAATAATATAATATTTTACACTTCTTTGTTTTTGTTGATTTAGAAAAAATAATAAAATTGTACTAGGGGTTAAATTTTCTCCAATGTTAGCAATAACGTAATTTTCTTTGATGATTGCTTTTAAAAATTGAACAATTTCCTTCGCAGGATACTTTTATCCAATTAAAATAATCTTGTGTTTCAAACAAAAAACTTTTCCAACTAGATCCAAGACAAAGATAAGACTCGATTTCAGTATTCTGCCAAACTAAACCCTTGCCAGAGTTTTGCAAAAAGATGAGGCCGCAATTTCAGCTCACGTTAGGCCTCGACCCTCAAAATCGTGTAAGACACCTCGGTCGCTCGTATGCCGGAGCGCGCGCTCGCAGAACCGGGGTATTATTAGGATAAAGCGATGCGCGACGGCTCGAGCTCGGGCTGTATATATACTTCATTGTTGCTTTGCGCTAGGCGCTCTGACAGCATTAAAACGAAGATAAATTACGTTGAAGGGGTGTAACAAATAAGCCAACATTTGTTAGAGGCCCCCATACGCGCAGCGAGCGAACCATTGTACCCATTTGCTGTGCTACGATATTGAACTCACACATGTATGTATGTGTGATTGAGGATATACGAAGATGTACTGCTTAATTGGAACACCTACGAGGAAATATGTTGGGTTTGTTAAGGAATAGGTAGGTATTAAATTTTTAATGTTTCTAGTAATTTTTTATAAATAAGCTGTAAGCTAAAAAAAGTATAAGTATCTCAATTTATACATGTAACATAAACTATAATAAATTTCATAAAACTCAATGCAGGGCCAATGCATTTTTCTTTAATTTAAAAATTGTCTAATTTTTAATTAGATAAATAAAATATAAAAAAAATTAATTAATGGTGTTTAATGCAAAAATAAAAATAGTTAAACATTTACACCAAAAGAATTTATAAAATTAAAATTAACTAACACTTTAGATAAATCAATGAACAAGAAGAGATAAATATTCAAATATATCTAATTATATTAGATGATTTACTCTTGAATTAGATGTTTCATGTGGCACAAAAGCGTTGTTAAGTGCCGGTTATAAGTTAACAAATTCGTTAACTTACCGATTGACCAATAAATAAAACGGTTCGAAAACAGTTGACAATTTAGTTGCATAATTAACTAATTGATTAAGTTAACAATGCCATGTGCAAAAGGGCCTTAGTATTTAAGCTTCGATTTGAAACTTTGCTTATCGATAGTTGAGATTTCTGGGAGAAATAGTTTGCCAAGTCCTATTAGACAGTAACCTTAAAAAAAACAATAACAATATATATTTTTTTATTCTTCAATTATATGAATAACTTTATTCTATTAACATTGATAGATTAACTTAACGTAAATTTATTCTTCCGTTAGTAATTAATCTTTGTGTATAATCAGGGTTTATATTTATTTTAAATATCTATTTCATCTCCGAACCATTTTTAGAAAATGGAATCCCAAAGCCGTAGCTGGGTCGGGTCAGAAGGGTCACCCGTCTCCGTCTTGCCATCAAACTACTAATTCCCAACTGAAGCATATCTGGTTGTATCCGTGCAGTTGGATGCAGCTGGGCGTCACCGCACTAGCAGAGCTACTTAATTATAGTAATAACACACTTAATAACGTTGTGCTGAGACGCGGCGCGGCTTTGGCCTGCAGGAAATTGGACGGATGGGGCACGAACGAACGCTTGGAACGCAGGCACTGAACTGAATGGTTTCCTATCGCTAACGATTCGCCGAATTTTCATCGGAAAACTGAAATGTCTTCTCACTAAATTGGAAAGCATGCTGGATGTAATAGTAAGTTTTTATTTTTGTGTAATTGACATATTTTTTTTTAATAAATATGAGTAGATATACAAAAAACAAAATTATTAGTTTTATTAAAGTGCAGAATAAGTATCATCATCAGTTTCTGTAATTCCTAGATGGAACATATGGGCTATATGCTCGATAAGTTGAGCATATATTTTCAAAACAATTTTTACTTGCATTATTAATTGTGCAGGTCGTTAGCCCACAGCCAAGCAAGATACCTACAGTTTATAGTTAGTATTGAACCCCTCAGACCCAGCTTATATCAGTTTAGTGGTGCAAGGTTTTAATACCAGAAATAATATTTAATTTAACACTCTATCATTTAAAAATTACTTAAATGAACAGTTAACACAATAAGAATATAAATAAACTATACAAATACAAACAAATACGGAACAGAATTTTAAAAAAAAATTATAATACATTTTATATAATAATTATTATAAATTGTGCGACATTCTTAATTTGTTGGACTACAAGTGAAAGCTCAGGTAATTTACGATACACTGAAAAAACCAATTAAGAAAAATAATAATTCTTGTAGAAATTGAAATCTCGTAGAAATTAAGTTGAGGCCAAGATTAGTTCTTTTTTTTTTGTAAGACACATAATATATAAATTTGATTTACAATAACATTTTACTCATAATATCTCCATACATACAAATATAATAGTCAAAAAATAGAGTTTTAAAAATGAAGATAAGAATTGTAGAGTAAAATAGTAAATATGTACATTATGTATAAAGTAATAATTTTTATACTTTTTACGTAATGTTAAATAATAATATAACATTTTGCAATTGTTTATCTTTATTGATTTTAAAAAAATAATAAAAACGTACCTATATGAGTAAAAAAATTTCCAATGATAGCAATAACGTAATTCTTTAATAATAGCATTTAAAAATTGAAAAACTTTTTGCATAAGTACTTTTAAGTTAAGTTTGGAGAGAACGACAAGAACGCCATGGTCAGAATTCAAATCGTCCTTTTCGTGCTAGTATTCATCTAAACTTAGCTTTATCTAAATGCTTTATGTAAATCAACAAACAAAATAATTATAATTACATTATTAGAAATATTATATTATAAAAAGTTAAATTTATTTCAAATGTAATTTTTCAATATACTTTTTTTTAATATTGCAATTAGCTTATAATATAGATAACATTTCTAATGTTTTATGTGATTTATTTTTGTGAACCACAAATCTGTTATTTATTGTTTTAACGATTGTTTATTTTGTAATTGTGGTAAGAATTTTTCATTGAAAAACTATAAAACATTGATATTTGCGGTTAAATAATTACGATGGAAAACGAGCAACTCTATTTGATTTCTCAAGGAAGTAACTCTAATTATATTTTGTACAATTACCGTAAATTTATTTTTTAAATTGTATCATAAATTTAACAAAACGTATTTCAAAAGAATGCAGCAATTATCACTTGTTAATTGTTGTCGTTTATTTGGTCAAAAAATATTTTTTTCAGTTTTAGTTTTTTTAAAAAGAAACACATAAGAAACTGTTAACCATAAACTGTAACTGTAAATGATAGACTGCTGATTTCAAATTACAGAAAAATCCACGTATTGTTTTGATTGTTTGTAAACTATCAAAAACTACTCAGGGTGTTTGCTAGAATAGCAAATTGTTAATCAAAATCTCAAATCAATCTCAAACTGAATTGTTGGAACTCAATTTTTAAACTGTGTATACTCCTAACACTTTTATACTATCAGAGATTCCTCTTGAAAAAAGCTTATAATACTCATAAAAAAAATTAGTGCACATGTAATTTTTTTATTTTTATCTGATTTATTTAATTTTTTTTAATCAAAACCTACGTAAAAGCATCAATTCCTAAATTTGCATTATTCCAAAATATAACACACTCAATTTTTTAAACAAACACAAGTAATGACGTCATTACCAAATACACCCAGCTTCAATTAAAGAAACCAATAACTTGAGCTCTAGCATGCTATAGGAAACCACAGCACGCAACCTAAAATATTATTCATTGCGCGTATATCAATTAAGTTTTAGTGCCTAGGAAAATATACCTTCCATTGGCATCGTTCGTGGGCAGTTTCTCCTACAGAGTAGATAGTTGAGTGTCGTGCATTCGACCGACTCGTACTTACACAGGACCGAATTAAGAGTCATATGTACCCAAAACTATTGAAAATTTTGGACCGATATGAAAGTTCACTGATATTATAAGTAATATTTCATGAATATTAGTATATTGTATATATTTAAGAATATGTTAAATAATTTAAACAAACAATATTATGTACCTACATATTAATAAAAAATTATGATAATCAAAATATTTTTTTAAAATTTTCGGTATACATAAAATAATTTACATATGTGTCACAGTTATTATGTAAATTAAAAGTTAAAATTATATTGCTTTAAATGAGCTATAGTTATTTTATCTTAATGAATAATCCGGCCCTGTACATGCACTGTTCTTCTGCACCATCATGGCAATCTAATGGGCAATATTCGAATAAATAGTCTTTGTTCGACTGCAATCTATAGCCCAATGTCGATCTCGTATATTATTGTTAGCACTGCCAGAGAGTTTTCTCTATTTTAGGTTTTAGTGTGCTGTGGAATCGATTTGAGTTTATAATGCATTATGATTACTTATATTATTTTTTTGTTTTAGCATTGCCGTATACATTTAATAAGAACAGAACCATTAGTCCTTTTATTACATTAAAAACCAAACAAAACAAAAAAAAGAAAACCAACAAATTATTAATTATAGGTCTACATTTCCCTTCAATAAATAACTCAAAATATCCCCAGCTACAACCAATTTATTAACCTATTGTTGCTTTATAGTAATAATAGCCAAAACCACAAGTACACGTATAGGTACAAACGGTGAATGTGTTGAATTACTGCCTTCGACTTGATTACTAAAGTAATTAATTGTGCGCCCGGTTGATCATTATCACCTGGTTTATGATCGTTTATGCGTGCCGTGCCTTGTACCGTGCCATGCCTGACCGCGAACGTTTGCTTTGAGTTTATTGTGTACCAATCGCATGCAAATAGTTGAACATGTGCAACAGCAAGAAGCAAAGAGAGGGATATTGGATTGAAGTTTAGTTCGGGTAAACTTCAAAGGAATGCGCGGGTTTGACACAAAATTTACTGAACAACATGTATCTGAGATTGGTTTATTTTGTTTATAAAATTAAAAAATTTGTTTTTATTATTTATTCAAACTAGAGAGAGCTGTCTGTGAATTGTGTGGCATGATTTTATAAGGATAAATGTTCATATTTTAAGTTTCGAGAAAATGAAATAAAAAACAAACTAGGAAACCCGTGACCCTTAAAGGGTCACGTTTGAAGTCGGAAATAGTAATTAAACATATAAACATAATAAAAATAAATAAATAAATAAATAATAATAATAATATAATAATAATAAAATATCAATTGCACTATTATATATTACTCAAAAGCAACACTTCTATCATCAGTAGTGTACATAACTTCACACAGCTGTCATTTGACATTTGCATTTTAAACATAATTTTTGAAAAATTTTGAGAACCAAGATGAAATCATAGAAAGATGAAACTTGCCTATTCTCAAATAGGGAATGAACCAATTATAATGACACCACTTCTATCAAAATCAGTTCAGAGGTTTTCATGCATACATACAAACATTTGACAATTAAAGATATTAAATGTGGAATTTAATGGAAAATCATCTAAATTTTGGTTTAATTTTAATGTATATAAGAATTTATGTACATATTTATGTACATTTTGTATAATGCATTAGAGAGTATACTACTTCTATGCAGTTCAAATTTTTAATAATTTTTTTCTCTCTATTACTATTATCTATACAAGTTCAATTATATTCCAGAGAATTTAAAAGAATAATAATTTCTCTTTATATGTGCGTATTTCTAATTTGTTTGTGATCAATTCTTTAAAAAAATATTTTGTACATAAGATTTTGATGGGTTATTCATTATACATAAAGCTATTGATTGAAAATTCAAGATTATTTTTATGCGTCGTACTTATTACGTTTTACCAATTCGGATTTACATTGGCTGGCATGGAATCACGAACGCCTGCCTTGCTAAAAACGCTCGACATTCTAAATGGATTATATTGCGCTGCGCGTTTTGTTCGTTATGCTGCAGAAAAAAATTGTGTCAATTGGATTATAACGAATATACGCAAGAATAAAATCAATACGCGAAGTTAACTGAACTGAACTGAAGAACTTCTTCAATACTTACTGATCGCATTTGACTTTCTACGTTACATTCTTTTTCTTGTGAGTTATTCTGAAATAGATCCTCTTGCTTCGGCATTTACGAATAACAAGTGAATGGCAATGGAGAAACCTTTTAAAATTACAGTTAAAATGTAGAATAACTCTTTAATTTAATTAGTGTTTTGTAAAGACTAAAAAGATATTTTGCAGTTTAAGTTTCAGCTTTACTTTTTTTTAATTAAATAAATAAACGGAAATATTTATGATACTTTTTCTGAAAGATTCTTATGTGAGAATTTTGATAATTGCATTATTTTTAATTTAAAATGCTTAATAAAAATAAAGCTTTTAAAATTATTTTATTAAAATTAATGATAGTTATTAAAATAATAATATAAACAAAAAACAACTAATTTAACATAAATTTGTACATACATATTGTAGTAATAAAAAAATTGAAAAGCTTTAGGATTAAATTTTATATATATACGTATTTTGTTAAAATATCGACGTTTCGATATTACAAATGACATAAATAATAAACAAGCGAAACATAGAACATAGTTACTATAGGTGACAAAGTAATTAAATTAAGAAATTTATAAATTATTAAAAAAAAAATTATTAATATTATTTATAAATTATTAATTATTTTTATTTACTGAAGTACGATAAATATCTCATAAATGAAACATTTACCGATACATTCTTAGATATATATATATATATATATATATATATATATATATATATATATATATTATTTTTTAGGTACTTAATTCAAGTATTAAGTTAAACCGCTTTAATATGAAACACTCGTACATTAATACTCTTATCAAATATATATTTTTAAAAAGTTATAAAATTTAAAGTAAGTTTATATGTAACATAAAAATACAGATAAATTGAAACTTGTAAGTTTACATTCCTACATAATATTACTAATTTTATAAATTATACATCTTCGCATTAATCAACATCTATTAAATATATTTAATTTCATCAACTAATCGTCAATAAAATTTTAACCATAATTCTCTTAATCATCATTATAGTAACAGTACATGTTAAATTCATATAACTTAGAGCATTTTAAAAGCTAATTTCAACTATTTATTAGAAAGTACCTATTAAGTAAAGTAAGATATCAGTCCTATTAATATTCAAAACATCACGGGCGATTTATTAAATTGATTTTTCCTGCATTTTTAACATTGGGTAGAATTCGAAATTTAATGGCGGACCATCGAACAAGCATCTTCGCTGCTATAAACCCAACCGACATGCATTTTATCGAGAAGCGAAATCAGATAAAAAAAAAAGAGGAACTTTTAAGTGGAAAATAATGTCCGAGGTATTTACGCGTTATGTTATTGCCATAGAGATTAAAAATTTGAATCATTATTTACGATTTTGCGTTATTTTTTTATTTTGTTTTATCAATGTTTTATCTGTTGACTTGTCATTGAAAATTTTAAAAACTACAAAAATAAAATTAATGACTAGCTTAGAATAATAAAATAATGTAAAAATTACAAATAATAAAAGGAAAAATAAATACAAAATATTTCATATGTTATTAAATTTATGCCGCTAGTCTGGTCATTAAATCTTTAAATTTCAATTCTGCTCACTACTTAATACTTACATACTTTAAACACTCGGACTTTATTTCTAAATCTCTATAGTCTAGTTTTATCAGGTTGTGTTTGACTATTAAACCAACGTACATTGTATGTATGTGTGTGTGTGTGCATAACTGCACATTATGGGCTGGATATATATCTACCTATCTATCTATCTTCGTCGTTCTTGTGTTCAATTTACTCAAAAGGTATTATTACCCGGCTGCGTCACTACTTATAACATATTATCAAACCTGTTATTTGGCTTCACAATCTGAAATATGTAATTTTCGGACTGGACTTTACTTTTTCGGACAAATTTTTCGGTTAAGAATATATTTTTAAGTGTGCGTGTACGTATGTATGTAGCTTGAAATATAGATGTAATTTTAGAAATAGAAATGTATAGTTATTATTACGGGTTTTATGAAGTTTTAAACTGGTAGTAGATAATTAAATAGTAAGAAAGAAAATGTTAATTTTAATGGTAAAAACAAAATAACTATGTTAACAGTAAAGTATAATTTAGAATGTTTAGTATTTTTTGTATTTAATTAAATTTTTTGTAATTATATGTCGATAAATTTTGAAAAGTAGTGTTTATGAACAATATTTATATTTACTGTTTTCACTATCTCAAAGAAAAAAAAAACTGTATTATAATGATTAACATACAATTTACCAGTAGTTACAAAATAAAAAATATTGTTTATAAAAGTTAAAAAATTATCTTAAAACAAAGTAATTTTGTAGTTAATTTTGACAAAAATATAATGGCCCGTATTCTCACCTTACTTTTTCGTGAAAAAGTGCTTTTATCATTATTTTCAAAATAACTTTATGCTTCTGTTTTTCATCAAATATAAATAATTTTTCTATTTTTGATCATTTTTATTATATTTGTTATTATAAAATTTAAATAAACTATTTTAAACTGCTTAATAAATGATTTTAAGTGAACGTCAAAAGTACTTTTGGCAAAAATCACTTTTATAAATGAGGTGAGAATACGGGCCATTGTGTTTTTCCACTGATAAAATTTAGATGTTGTTCAATATTTATATAGTAAATAAAAAATATATCGATAAAAAAATTAACAAAAATATTTTTTCAACATCATTACGAATACGAACAATCAAATTCAATAAATAACGAAACCAATTATACGAAATTTTAGCATTTTACATTTTTAACACGTTACCCAGGCAAAATATAGGTGAGGCACAAATGTAATTTTAAATATTTTAAATGAAAAATACTATTGCGACCGAAAAATTGAAATATATTTTATAAATATTTAAACACACATTTAAAAATCTATATCGAATATTGTTTGATTACATCTCTAATAATTAAAATGTGAAAATGGATTCATTGTATTTTCAATAAATTGTAAATTTTTGTTGCTATAAAAATATTTTGTTTATTAAAATTTTAATTTTAACGGATTACAGTTTTTTCGCTTGTACATCATTTTATGCCAGCAATATGTAATGGATTTTTTACTAATTAATTTTTATATTAATTAATATATAATTATTTTTGAATATAATATTATTACTAAATATGTAAAACATAATATAAATATAAAATAAAACAGCTTTAGATTATAATTCTATATTAATATTTATTAATAATCGAGGTTTTGACGAACTCAACGTCCGTCTTCATCAGAAAAAATAGTACAAATGACATAAACATATATAAACATATTAATATGTTTAACATACGATTTTGGTTAAATTGTTTTTATTATTCGTGTATATAAATATTTCGTTATAACTCTTTTATTTTTAGTAGTATATAATTTTAAGTAAAACTTCTATACCAAAGTCACTTGAAGAAATCAGCAAATGTTTACGTTATCACCACATATATAAACAGGTAGATAAATTTGTGTATTCGGGTTAGTTTATTATTTAAGGATGATTGCTTTGATCGTGAGATTGAAAAGAGAGTTAATACTGGTTGTAAGATTTTGGGTACTTTTGCTAGAAACGTAAATGTTTTAAAAGAAGCCCGTTTGAGTATGTATAATGCTTTTTTAGTTTAATGTATAGTAGTAAATGTTGAGTTTGCTGCAAAAACATAAAAGGAGAATGACTGCTGTGGAAATTATATTTTTATGTGATTTTTGTGATGTAACTAGAAGAAATTGATAAAATAACAAAGTTTTTACTGCATTATTTTTTACATATATTGTTTAATATTTAAATACATATTGAACTAATTTTTTTTAATACAAAATATTATTACATTATATTTGAATATATATTTTTATATCACTCTACTTGAAACGCTATATTTCATTAGAAATTTTTATAGACTCTTACTATTATACTACCATTAATTAAATAATCTATTTAAAATGTAAAGCACGTATAACACATTGACTTTTAGTAGCTCCAATCAACAGAGCAAATTGGGATATTACATTACCTTAGAATTAGTACAAATTTTATGTTACCGCGAGCAGTTATTTTTAATAGCATACTTAATAATGTTTTTTCGCTTTCTATAAAACATAACGTGATTTTAAACATCCGGAATATTCATAATAATAAGTAATTATATGTAATAAAAATCGAAAAATTTTCTTCAAAACAGCCACTGTCTGTAATACAATATATAATGACACTATATCAGTATAGAAATTATTATATATTTCCGCTATGACAAATACTAATAGCCAGTAATTAATGCCTTAAAAATAGTCATTATTTAACGTGTTTTTATGTTTCTTTGACTCTTGCAACAATGCAGGTAGCTAGAATAAGTTTCAAGTTATTTATGGTAGTTACTTATTTACTATAATCAACGGTAAATTGTAATTCTTGGAATATGGTGGTCGAAAAATTTACGTACATTATGAACAGTTTTGAAAGAAATGAGTATACGTCTACTGAAAAATTACTAAGTTAGTAAATGCACGCATATGTATACAGTGTGTTTTATTATAAAAGGATGCCCAATGGAAATTTGCTAAAACTAATCAGCTGTTATTTTTTAAATGTATGCAGTTATTATAAAAACATAAACTGCGTTAAAAAAGAAAGAACAGTTTTTAATAAATATAAATAAAAATTTAGGAAAATGTTTGTATATCAGTTTATTTTATTAATGAATCATACATAGAAAAAGAAGGAATTATAAATGATTTATATAAACTACTTTTGGTAGTTCCTCTTAAGACAATCTGCTTTTGAGGTTAAATAAAAGAAGTTAAAATTTCAATTTCAGATGTAATACAAAAATGTAGTACCTAGTTACTATATTTCTTTTCAGGTTAATTTATCAATTGTTATGAAGAGAAGTTTCTCAATTAGAAAAAATTAAATATTTTATAATATTTTAAAAAATATGTAAATTTCTCTTTAAGTTTCGTTAATTTTTTTAACTTTATTAAACAAAAATAATGTTTACAAGAAATGATGTATAATATAACTTTTATAGTTAAATTTTACTAAAAACATTCAAAAATATTTTGTAATAGTTTTTCAGTGTACGAAAATATACACAAGAATTTATATAAAAGCATACTATGAAAAGGCCTATCAACACGTCAAAATGTACATTAAACTATACCAATACTACACAAATACAAATAAGATTCCGATAACCGATATAATTGTATTTGAAGATAAAGGTAGACTACGTTACTGCGAAATAATATAAAAGGCGAGAAAGCTCAGTTTACTATTAGCTTTCAATCAAATTCATTTGAAAATGAAATACGAAATACGCTTGCTGTACTTGCATATGGATATGCATAGGATTCTTGATAAAATGTTAAAAATAAATTGCTCTAAAACAAATTACTCGCAGTAAAATGCTTTCAAAAAGAAAAAACAGTTATTCAATTGAAAATTATTCTAAAAACAATTTGCTCTAAAAAACAAAATCAAAGTTATGAACCATTTAAAAAAATTCTTTAAAATCAATCATACAAATTTGACACATGATTAATAATGAGTATAAACTAGTAACCAGTTCTCTTTTAATACCAAAATAATATTAACGTTTGATTTGCTCAAAAATAAATTCCATAAATACTTTGACATAAAATTTAGTAAATTTCATTTTTGCATATATTGGTTATTTTGCCTCGGCTACTAATAATAGCAGCGAACATAAATTCGAGCAATTGATAATCGATCAATTGCTTTTCCAGGAATTTATATTTCGAGCAAATAAATATTTAAGCAATTAGATTTCGAACAATTGATATCGAATTATTGTTTTCAAAGAATTTACATCGCATAGTGTCTTATAGGTCTAATTATTCTCTGTTTCGGCTAATACGACTTTTATTTTTGCAAGTATCAAAAAATGAAAATACAATTTAAATTTACTTGCCTGTATATTTCTGTACTTATAGTGAGAGTAGGACTGGAGAGTAGACTTCTTTCTACACACACATTGTACTGTATATAGAATAAAAATTACCGTGCAACTTATCAATCAATAAATACAATACCTACAACATAGTGTACAATAAAATCCATTTATTTTTCTCGAACAAAAAACTTCTTTTCAAACGTTGAACAAGCTGACACTGCGAGCCTGAGGTTGTCTAGGAAACGCAAAGTGCAGAGCCCCACGTGAACTAACGAAAGCGAATAGCTGAAGAAAGAGAAGTACTTTTATCATTCACCGCACGCTGGGCAGATCGAGAACGCTTCCAGCAACAACAATATTGCACGCGATAATGCACTCTTGCTACACACAACACATTTTCTATGCTCATACTTATAGAGATTAAGAAAAGGGAGAATTTATCACCGTTAATTTGATTCAATAATCAATGAGATCGATAATTTTTTGTTATTCAAATTCATATACATATACAAGCTCGGTATTAAAATTGGTTTTTACCTAACACAGGTTCTAAACAATACAACTGGTATAAGTATAAGAGCAGGACTAAACAAATGAACTAAAGCAATAAAAACCGAGTTCGTAATATCAGCCATTTACATTTATTTACATTTACATTTAATTCTTGCAAAAGATATGTAAAAAAAACTTAAAATTATTATTTTTTTCTAAAAGATTTTGCGATACGTATCATTTTTGCATAAACTGCCATTTTTTCTATATGGATAGTATACTAATTAATATGCATTAAAAATTCAATCGTTGTTTTATCTGTAATTTATTTAACTGTAGGTAAAAATTTTCCACATTATAGTATGCTAAATGATAATATTTACGTATTATCAATATTTGGGCAATTAATATTAATCTTGCAAAAGTTAAAAATCATATGCTATCAAATTATGTACTTATTCTTTGTATTTCTTGATGTAGAATATGTAGACTCTAATTTTTCAATCTCTGTGATACCAAAACTACTCACAATATTTTCTATCTTACACCCTCCTTCGTTTTCAGTGTTCAGTGCTGAAAAAAATGAAACATGCCCCCGTTGTGGCATGAAGAAAAATTGAAAAATAAACAAACGCTTTCAACATGCCACGCTATGCACCGATTTGTTCGTTGATCTTCCGCTAAGGAAAAGCGATTTTTTATGGTGCCACAACCCTATTTTTTTTGCGGACGTAAGCAAAATTCCATCAATTTTTATCAAAACGAATATATCTTTAGCTTTATTTTATCTGCACATTACTTTGTTATCATTAAATTATATAGATTTTTTATATTTATTTTTGACAAAGTTTGAAGATGGTGATAAATTTTGATTAAAAAATAAATAACAGAAGGATATATTTAATATTTTAATATTACTGTAATAGAAATTTACAAGTTTAAAAAAAAAAATCTTTAAACTTTTTCCAAAACAAGATAATAATATAACCACTATAAGAAATTATTGAGACAAGAAAAAAATAATATTGCTTTTTAAGATCAAATTTTATTGGCAAAAAAGCTGAATGTTTCTTGAAATTTAATTTTTTTTAAATACTTATTGTTAGTGATAATTGATATTAAACTGTTGAATGTTATTATAGCAAACCTTACTGTAACGTACATTTGGACACAAAATGTACAGTGGAAATTTTAAATTCTGAAAGCTACATATTTGTACTATTGAAATTTTACTTTTTAACAAAACTTGATAATCTTTGGACAGAAATCTTTAAATATTGAATATATGTACCAATGACATAACTACAAGTTTACGTATACGCAATTTGTGGAAAGAGAATTTTTTAAAAATTATTAGAGAGACTACAAAATTTTTAATAAATCACGAAATTAAAACGAGATATTTAAATTTTGTAATAAGTAGAGAACAGATGTATCAGATACGTATATTTTGGCTCAAAGTAAATGATGAAAAGTCTTACAGTATAAGCATCAGTATAGAATAGTAAAAAATATATAAATTTAAGTATAGATGATGTTTTACACAATTCTTCTCTAAGTATATTCCTAAATATAACAATATGTTATGAAATTGTTTAATTTTATATTCCCATTTCAAATGGGTTAAGTGATATTTTTAAGTTGACGCGTGTCGGCTTATGCCATCTTCAGAATGCTATCGTGTGGGTTGTAACGTGAATGTGTTTTCGTCGCTACATAGTTCGTCGGTCCACGCTGATGTTTTTAATTGACGTATTCGTCATTCTTCTACAAAACCAAAAGGCATTTACATGAAATAAAACTTTTTTTATGGAAATATAAATCTATATTTACTGACAATGTATTCAAATAAACTGCAATATGATTGAACATTTTTTGTGAAAAACCAATAACTATCAATTTCGATTAAGGTGGCGAATTCGTCACTTTTCCATTGAGCTCTTTATATGTCAGCATGTATATGTGTTCGTGTTAGGTATGTGTGTATATGTATTGCTGGAACATTGTAATTTAAGTGAACTGTCGGCGTATCGGCTGACAGTTGAACAGCTGGTATTTTTGTGTTTGTTGTGCAAACAATTCTCCTCTATAACTACACTATGTTTAAAACGGAACATACTGTATATGTATATGTTTGTATATTATTTTACTGTATGTATTTGTGCACTTATGTACCTGTATGTGCATAATGTAGACACAGCCAACGAATATCTAGTTTAGTTTGTTTCAAAAGTGCTATTTTAGTAAATTGACTAAAATAAAAAGAATAATGTACTTGTATTTTAGAAGTGTTATTTTTAAATTTAATTTATTTTGTTTTTTTTTCTGCAAATTGTTTAATTAGTTGAATGCGCTCACGTACATAAGTTTTTCAAAGCAATGCATAATCAGATATAAAACCATTATCTCAAAATTATTTGTGCTAATTTATTAAAATTTTTTTTTTAATTTATCAAACTAAAAAATTCATATTTAATAATATAATAGCAAATGTTAAAATATTTTGTTTTTATTACTTTCACGATTAATTTTCTATACAACATTATAAACACTCAAACATTTACATTTCTTGTAATTTATAAATAAATTCAGAAAAAATGAAATGTAAAATTTATATAAAAAAAAAATTAATCATTTAAACGTTAGTCACATCACAAATGTAAAGCAGACAGATAATTAAAATTACAAAAAATACATTTATTTAATTTATATTTATTGCTGATAATTCGTATTAAGTATTATAGATTAAATAACATTATCTAAATCCGATCAAAGACTAATCGGCTTAGAATAAATTGTGGAAACATTTTCAAGAAGCAGATGAAGAAGACGTTCCAGACATTCAATGCTATTTCAGGTAAATTAATTATTATCTTGTTATAATCTGTTATAATTGCTCTTAGAAGGTTTCATATATAAAATACTATATTTGAGTGTTCAACTAAGATTACATATAATAAAATATTTTTACCTCTTATCAAATATGAATTGAATTTCTATTGTTGATATTTTTTTTTATATCTAATATTATAAAATTTACATAAATTAATTAAAATTACTTAGAATAAGTAATTTTGGTTATTCTTTTTCAAATAATTTTACTGTATTATTTTGATTTTGTAAACTATGATACATTATATAGCTGAAACAAAATAGTTCTATAGATTTATTAAATAACTCAAAATAATAAACATTACAGAGTAGATAGATAATTGTTTAACACAAATAGAAATTTGTGAGGAATCATTGCAAAAGTCTTTTGTGCAAAAATAACAGCTTATATATCGTCGGTCTGGATGTCCTTGTGGTCTAAAGTCAGTTTGATGCCAGATCTCTTCACAAATCCCTTCCGAATTCAAAACACAATCTCTTCTTATAAAGGTTCTGCCTGGATGTGCAGGGTCTAAAATATTAATAAATTGTTATTAAATTTGTAAAAATATGGGCCCGTATTCTCACCTCACTTGTAAAAGTGATTTTTGTCAAAAGTATTTTTAACATTTACTTAAAATTACTTATTAAGCAATTTTAATTAGTTTATTTAGATTTTATAATATTAGATATAAAAATATTAGAATACTATTCATATTTGATAAGAGATAGAAATAAAAATTTATTTTAATGTAAAAAATAAAAGCAGTTTTTCATAAACAAAAGAGGTTTTCAGTTTAATTCAAGTAATTTATTTGTTATTTGTTCATATATTACGATTAAGTTTAATACTTAAACTTTACTTATTAAACAATTTTAATTAGTTTATTTGAATATAATAAAATATATATCATGAATAGAAATACTATTATAAGATTATCGTTAAACTTATTTAATTAGACTAATCTGTTTTTATACTATCACCTGCACAAATGTGGCACAAACACCTTCTATTCAAGCAGAAATTAGTTTCTACACTAGTATTAACATGCTAATAGATATTATGTCAAACAAGTGATAATTAGTGATAGATACTTACAAATATATTTAATTTTTTGGCATCGTCCATACATACAACTTGTTTTTCTCCATAACCTTTTGACAGTGTTACAAGGGTCACACTCATAGCAATATCTTGTAACTATAAACGCTGAAATTGGAACAATTCATTTTATTACATAATACACTATAGTCCAGTTTTGTAAACAGCAAAGTATATTATCAAGTAACTACTTTACAAGTATATTTAATAAACAAGTAAATTAACTTTATTGTTTCACAAAATATATAAATATTAAAAAATTTACTGATGTTTATAGAAAATGACATTTTGCAAAATTTGAACTTGGAAAACATTATTCATAAATTTTCAGCATCTAAAAGCAGAAAAGTTCCATTATAAAGAAAACTAACTTTGAAATAAATAAATATGATGTTAGTATTATATTACTTTTCTATTATAATAATTCTATTCTAAAATAATAATTCTATAAATATAATTTTTTGTTCACATTAAAGACGACTTTAAAATTATAATAATATGAAGTCTATTTTTTCAAAATTTCTTACATGATATTCCCGGTATTGCCGGAAATCCGAATGACGGTAATGATGGGAATGTCGGTAATGGTAATCCCAGTAAACGATTACTTTTTTGCACGGAATTGTTTAACTCCTCGGAACCCTTAAACGTTAATTCCGTTATTTGACATAATACTGAAATAAAATATGTAGGTTATTCACTTCTAGAGTAAAATTTTATGAATGAGTTTTACTTACCATTAGTTTCCAGTATCATAGTTGTATATAGAATATAATATATCATTGTATATTTTTTTAACATATTCAAAAGCTACAACTGTCATTTTATATGTCTGAATAGAATTGGTAAAAATCTGAAATATGTTTGTTTTGTTAGATCACTAGGATACACACACTTTTTACTTTTATTTTACTTTTCACCAAAGTGACTTAATACAAAACAAGTTGCGCCATAACGCAGTTTATTAATAGTAAAAAATCTGGTAAACGAGGAAAATAGATGACGTCTACTTTGTTTATTTATATTATTAAAATTAATATTTAATTAATTTTCTGTAAAAAGTGTTACGACTATTGAACATATTTTTATTTATAAGTTGACCAGTTTTTCCAATTTGTTTTCGAATTTAAATTGAAATCGTCAAATTATTATTTTTCTGTGTTTGCATTACAAATATGTGTGATAGAAATTATTATAAATAATGTAAATAGCGCATTGCATATATTATAAAACTTGGAGTGTAGATTGTCTATATATAAATTGTACTAAAGCATAGAAGAATAGCATGTAGATTGACGACAATGTCACAACCTGTTTTATTAAGGCATATTGGTTTTTACTTTTGTATTAATAACTTCAATTTTGTAAAAAAAAAAAAACAACAATTTTCTGTTTTGTTACAATTATTGTTGTGATTTTTTCAAATAAATATCTTGTAGTTCATATAATGTCCATAATTTCCTTTCTGTATATATACACAAATGCGGTTTTTTGGAAATATTTACGCTTCTAGCAAAAGTAAGTACCCAAAAACCTTACAATCAGCATTAACTCTTCTTTCAATTTCACAATTATCTAGATATTTTGTATCATGATGTATAAATATATTGGCCTGTATTTTCACCTCATTTTTAAAAGTAATTTTTGTCAAAATTACTTATTAAACAATTTTAATTAGTTTATTTGAATATAATAAAATATATATCATGAATAGAAATACTATTATAAGATTATCGGTAAACTTATTTAATTAGACTAATCTGTTTTTATAGAACGATTAAAATAAAGAACACAGATTTGTACTTTTCTATTAAATTAATTCATAATGTTGAACAGAAAATTAGATTTTTTTTGGTACAGTGTATTATAAAATCCACTTTACTTTACTAGTAAGATAAAGTATAGCATATTGTAATAAAAAACAAGATATTTTGGTAAGTTTACTTGCAATTTATAACGGTCTCTAATATTGTCAGTGCGGCATCTTATACTGAAATTAAATTATTGAAAAATTTCTGATTTCTGTTATAACTAAACATTTTGAACTGTTTTCTAAGTAACGGTAAATTTATAATTTTTTGTTATGTATAATACTTACTTTTACTTGTCCTTATTTAATTCATTTCAATTTTATACTCTACAATCTAGCAAAACTATTTCGGCTTTGACTTTTCTTTTTAAGTTAATTAATAACTTCATCGATCACTCTACACGTCTATCTCAACTACAATTACTTTTTCCTTCTTCTACAAGGAGTACTAATACTTATTATTTTAATTTTCTAACAAAGTGTCCCATTTATCATATTTGTCACTCACTTAATAAGTTAGAATTAATATATGGAATTTAAATATATTCCGTTTTTACTTAACACCTGGTATAAATAATTTTTTTCAGACAATTAGGTATATACAAAATTCAATAAAATATATATTTATCTATAAAAGTAGAAATACATGCTTCCATTTTATCTGCCGTTATATTGAACAAATTAAACTTAATAATTTAAATCATCATAAACATCTGCTTACTATACCAACACAATTTAAGCGCGTAAAATTTTGCAGCTATAAGAATTAGACTGCAATTTGCCGAGAAAAGCTAGAGTGATAAATTGAAAAATTTTAACGGAAATTTACTGGTAAGGATTAAAGTTTTACCATGATTAATTGCTGTCAAGATGGACAGATCACGTCGGTCGATTAAGTTTGATTTAATACTATGACGCTAGATTGAAGCTTTTTTGAAGCTTTTACGTTCTCAAAGAGAACAGATATCCCACCAGCATCATTTTGCTCGTCCTATAACGATGAGGTAGACATTCATTATATTATAGCACAGTGAACAGTGCAGACTAACTTTTATGAGTTCGGTAGTATAAATTTTAAATAGAAATTCTTAATTACTCATTAAAATCCCTTTAATTATATTTTGGAACAAGAGAAAGAAATCAGTTTTGATCTTTATTCTTTGTTTAATTGGTTGTAATCGTTAAAAATGTTTTATTTTTTTTTGAAAATACAAGGTATTTTGTAATCTGTTTAATAATATATTAACATAGTATTTATTCATTATATTAAAATAAAAAAGCTTTAGTTTTAAGTTCTGTATACTTTCTAATTAAAATTCGACGTTTCGATATACTGCACGCATATATTAGAAACAGTGCTGGATTATAGCATAAGCTGACTAAGCTATAGCTTAGGGCCCCGAAATTTTGGGGGCCCCGCGGAAATTGTAAAAAATTAAAAATTAAAAAAACTAATAGTGTCAATTTTTCTGAAAAAAAAAATAACGAAGTGAAGAAACTATTGGAACATAAAAGTTTACGTATGTCTAACGACTGGTGATTTCTAAAAGTAGTAGTGTCAGTCACACATATTCTCCAACATTCATAGAATGTCGGAAAGGTCGGTTTATAGTAAAATTATTATTAGTTCATTTTTTATTAACAAAGACACTAACTTTGTTACAGCAGACTTTCGACATCACCATAAGAAGACGTACTAATGGTGTCAATATTCATTTACTTATTTTCCTGGCAGTAACCTTCTCTACGAATCAGAGAATTTAATTACTCTACAAAATACTTTATTCTATAATAAATTTGTACAAAAAGGGGGGGGGGAGGGCCCCCCAAAATCTTTTGTGCTTAGGGCCCCTCATAGTGTTAATCCGGCCCTGATTAGAAATATTATACAAATGACATAAATAATACATACTTGTACGTTTTGTTTATTTGTAACTAGTATAGCTACTGCTAAAATCGCAGTCCGAGTATAGTAGTATAATGATCATTAAATTTTGTCGCGTGTCGAAGATATTAACTGATCTGCAGCTAGGCAATTATCAACCATATATACTTAGTATAATATGTACATATAATATTTTATAAATATACGTATTGTTTTAAGTATTTTATTGATATTTCCTCATTCTTTAAATTACTCAGGTTACAATCATAGTTATCGCTATATAAAAATAAACATTAAATTGCAAAAATGCAAACTTTGTGTCTAGCTTTAGTTACTCTACCGGTTTTTAGATATGACGAACACGCTAGACCATGCATTGAATATTAAAAACAAATGAACGTGGTACAATTTTTTTCCACTTTTTTAAAGTGATCATTACGAAAATAACTGACGGAAAAGGCTCATTAACGTTTGAAATTCATGGGTAGCCGTTCAGACTCGAATTACGTGTCCGGTTACATTTAATTTATTATTAATAAGGTTCTGTTAACGAGCGCGCTTTTTTTTCTCTCGGCTAGATTCAATTATTAATGAAGGGAGTTAGAGATAAATAATATCGTTTTAAAATATCACGCTGAAATTATCGATTATCTGTTAATTACAAAGTAACATATATTATCTTGTACTTTTTTGTTTAATAGTAGATTTTTGTTGTGGGTAATTAAAAAATTTATCTAGATAGTATAGGACCTATGTGCATTAGAAATGACCTTCTCAACAAACTGTTATAGTGAAAAAAAACCTTTCAAAACTTATTACATTAAAATAAAAAGTTTTAGATTTAATTTCTGTTATATCATCATCTAGTGTGTTGAAACGTTGAATTTTTAATTATAATATAGCAAAACTTAAACCTAAAGTTTTTTTATTTTAAATTGAAAAATAATTATATATATTTGATTATAATAATTTTGATATATCTTTAATATGCAGATATATAACATGTGTCAGTCTGATTGTATATTATTTGTATGTTCGCGTTAAACTGCGGTTTTCACTATAGCAGCGTTTCTCAAAGTGTGCTCCGCGGAGCCCCAGGGCTCCGCAAAAGTTCCGGAGGGGCTCCGCCGCCACTGGCGCGGCTCTGCCGCCTTGTGCAGTTGAAATGGTAAAATGTATGCTGAATGAGAAAACCGCAAAGGAACTGTTAAAAATACCACTTTCGAATGATACAGTAGCTCGCCGTATAAAAGATTTGTCAGAATTCATAAAAACTGAGTTATCATTGCGTCTTAAAAGTTGTGATTTTGCAATACAAATGGATGAATCTACTGACGTAGCTGGGCTAGCAGTGTTGCTTCTATTTGTACGGTATCAGTTCGAGAATTCTATACAAGAGGATTTATTAATCTGTAAAGCGTTACAAACTAATACTACTGGGGCTGAAATTTTTAATTTGGTGAACAACTATTTTATTGAAAATGGTATTTCGTGGGACCACTGCATTGCTGTTTGCTCTGATGAAGCAAAATCTATGGTTGGAAAAACTGCAGGTGCGGTGTCAAAGATCAAAGCTAAAGCTAAAAATTGCAGCAGTAGTCACTGAATAATTCACCGTCAGGCATTAGCAGTCAAAAATATGCCACTCTCCTTGAAAATTGTGCTCGACAAGTCAGTAAAAATAATAAATTTTATTAAGTCTCGACCGTTAAATATGCGACTATTTAAGATTTTGTGCGATGATATGGGAAGTATCCATACATCTTTACTTCTGCACACCGAAGTTTGATGGTTGTCTTGTGGTAAAATACTATGCCGATTGTTTGAGTTGCGAGCTGAAGTGCACGCTTTTTTTCTTGAATATCCTTTTGATTTGGAAAGTCAATTAACTAATAAAAACTGGTTGTTTAGACTTGCCTATTTATCAGAAATATTTGCCAAACTTAATGAAGTCAATCTCTCACTTCAAGGAAAACAAATTACTGTTTTTACAGCAAATGGCAAAATTAAGTCATTTAAACAAAAGTTAGATTTTTGGCTAACTAGCGTACAAAGTGAAGAGTTTAACTGTTTTCCAACGTTAAACGACTTCTGTGAAAAGATGGGTACAGAAAAATTACCTCCAGAAATAGTTAACGACATTGTGAACCATCTTAAAAGCATGTGTGGTTCAGTAATACAGTACTTTCCAAATGAATGGAACAGTAACCTGAAAAATCATTTTTGGGTAAAGAATCCATTTATTATTGATAAAAAGCCTCAAAGTCATTTTGCTCAAGAATACGAAAAATTAATAGATTTGATTTCCGATTCTTCAGTAAAACTGATATTTGAAAAGCAATCAGTAGCAGAATTTTGGTGCGGTCTGAAACTAAAGTATCCAAAGTTGTCAAAGAAAGCTGTTTCCGTCCTTTTACCTTTCATAAGCACATATCATTGTGAAACTGGATTTTCTTCATATATTTTCACCAAAACCAAGTATCGTAACCGCTTGGATGCCGAGCCAGAAATGAGGCTACAGCTCTCTACTATTAAGCCGAATATTAAAGAAATAATATGTTCAAATAAAATTCAACACCACCCTTCACATTAATTCCGTTATTTCCTTTAATTATATTAAATAAATTGTTATATTTGTACTAGTTTTTGTTATCATTTTAACGTTATTTCCTTTCCAACTAAATACTGTAGTAAGGGGCTCCGTCATCTTAGATTCCACTTTATAGGGGCTCCGTGTTTAAAAAAGTTTGAGAAACGCTGCACTATAGTATAGAACTGTAAAGTGAATATTTACGATGATTTTAGGTTATATTTTATTTTACTAATATTTATAATGATAAAATAATAGAAAAAAATGTAAGAGATTAATATGATATTAGCAAAAATTTAAATTTAGTCATTTTTGCAAAGGTAATTCAGATATTACTGATTTCAAAACTAAATATTATAGTTTAAAGCCTTATTTATACATATATACCCAATTATGCCATGTACCCAAAAAAGCGTGGCACAAACTTTTTCCACTATCCCGATATTAATTTTTTTCCAAATCTTTCTATTCAGACAAGCAACTCCAGCTTTATCCCAATTTATAATACCTCTCATACATGCTCTTCTATTCCTATTATTTGGAAATATTCGCTCACGCAAAACACTCACAATCATAACACTCCAATCTACTCATCGGACATCCACTTGCAAACGTATACCATCCAAATCATTCACATATATTCTTTTAATCAAACATTCATTAGCTTGTTAAATACGAGATATTGTATATAATATTCCTACAATATATTTTTACAATATATTTTACAATATATTTTAAAATAATATTTCATATTGTAAGTAGGAAAAGTCAATCAACTACATAGAAAAGAGAACTTTATTGTTACAGCTGAAATACAATATCTGGCTGACGTGTTTTTAGTTTGTCTTTTATATTGTGCATTGTGTAGTTGAAAAGCATTGTAACCACTAGACAGACACTTATATGCCCGTAAATTAAAATATGAACGTGTGTTCGCGGAATTCACTTCTATACAATCGTATTTCTACAGCGGCGTTCGCTGAAAAATTTTGTATTTTCGTGAAAATATTTCTAATTCCGAGAAATTTTAATTATCTAAATTTTTAATATTAATTTACTAATATTTTATCTATTTAGATTAGTGTATGGTGAGTGTGAAATTAAAAACAAATGTTGTTGCAAAAGTTGGTGTTATTCAGTTGAGATGGTTTAGAATTTTGAGCGAATGTCTAATGAACATTTGGTTAAAAGTATATATATTTAGTTAAGATGGTTCAGAATCTTGAGCAAATGTCTAATGAACATTTGGTTAAAAGTATATATGTGAATAATTTTGTTGGTATACCTTTGCTAGAACGTCCGATGAGTAGATAAATTGGTATAATTGAGAGTGCTCTGCGTGAGCAAATGTTTTCAAGTAGTAGGAATAGAAGAGCATGTATGAGACGTAGCATAAATGTGAATGAAGCTAGAATTGCTTGTCTGGATAGAAATGTTTAGAGAAAATTAATTTCGGAATAGTGGAAAAAGTTTGTACCACACTTTTTTGGCTACATGGCGTGATTGTGTCAAAAATTACATTTCAAACATTTTAAATTTAACACATGTCAACTGTCACACATATAAACAATTTATCTAGCGTAAACGCATCTCACAAGTAGCCAATTAGAAAATCAATTTTTTAAATTAAAATTTTAATTTACTCTTTCAAGTTTAATTACTTTCCAGACTATAGTTTAATAATACTATTCGTTACATAATACAAAACAACATCTGTTTTTAGAAATAAATATTATTATAAATTATTTTCCACTTTAAAAACTAGTAATACGTACTTCTACCATTTTATACATTCACAAAAAATAATTTAAAGTAAAAAAATAATAATAAGCAGGCCCGTTATTAGTGTCTCAACGAACGCCACTGCATTACAACCATGCAACCACATCCTCTACCCAAAACCACGTCGTTTCAACCCATGGCTATCATAACATTCGTCCGTAATACCATAGCCATATATACCATACTGGCCGCTCACCACACTAACAAACTCACATATTCAACCCAACATAGAAGCGAAGCATGCATGCTATTACATAATCACATGTCTGCCATTGCTGCAAGGGACAAGTCCCGTAATTATTAAATTGCCCTTGCATGAGTGAGACGGACTCGAATAGCGGGAGAACTCTTCCTATCTACCTACAACAGAGTCTCTATAATCTCTGGTTTTGTCGACAGAACCCACTTACAAGGTTTGTTCGATTAAGTTGCAAAAATTAAATTTTTATAATATTTACCCGAGCTTCGCTCAGAAATTATTAATTTTCATTAACTTTATTACAGTAAAAATTGTTAATTTCAAACTTAAAAGTTTTTATATTTTTTGAATCTTTAACATATCTTTTATATGAGGCGTATATATGCACTATTCGACAAAAAGGGAAAATTAGGATTTTGCGCGATTTGGACGTAGAATTTTACAAGAAATACGATATTTAGGTTAATTATAAAAAAAACTCAGTATTTAATATGAGAAACACTCTTTAAAGTTTAGTGTTGGATGCAAAACTCACTACTTGCGT
This sequence comes from Clivina fossor, assembly GCA_963966155.1. Lineage (NCBI taxonomy): Eukaryota > Metazoa > Arthropoda > Insecta > Coleoptera > Carabidae > Clivina > Clivina fossor. The sequence goes on from OZ014558.1 coordinate 5,313,472, forward strand.
TGATAGTTTAGATGCAAAAGTAACTGTTTGCTTTCCATTAATAAAAATTTTATTGGTGGAAAGCAAACAGTTACTTTGTATGAATTAATGATGTATAAAACCAATGATTCACGATTTTAAATAAGTATTGCCATCCAGTAACAAGATTTTATCATCAAAATACAATTACAGCTAAAACAGTTTTTTGCAAATATCTCAGAACTTAAAATTTGCAAATAGTGAGTTTTGCATCTATACGACTCATATATCTTATATAATTCTAGTTGAGATTTCTTTAACTTTAATACTGACACAAAATTTAACACTTAATTATCGGTAAAAAGTTTTACAAATTAAACTCTGAATGTAGGAAACACTTCAACTGCAGTCATGTTTGGTGCAGAACTAAATCCGAAAGCCTTTTTTTTATTTTAAAGATGATAATTATCGAACAAACCTAATATAAACACATGCATCTGTTTATGAAAAATAAGTGAACGTGTGCAGTTGCGGCAAGCTTTGTTATTTGTTTGCTGAGACGCTCTGTATAGTTGAGGATTAAAGATTGCGATTAGTGCGGCGAATTAATGTAATATCATAGACTCTGGCTTTTGTGTTTGAGTTGAATGGAATGATATGAAAAGGGAGGGAATGACGTAGCGTGTGATGCGTGATTGTTTTTATTCGTATTTCCGGTTTTATTTTGCTTTTGAAGCTGTGATTATATAATGGGTTATTATTATTTTTTAACATCAAAGACAAGTTGATAATATTAATGTAGTCAAATTTCTCTTGGTGTCACATGAAACTTTAAAGAACGTGTTCATTATTTGAAATATGTATTTGCCTTTAGTAAAAAGCTACTATCTACTTGTATTATATTTATTAATATTAAACAAAATAAAAATAATAACTTTGTAATTTTAATTTACTGCATACATACTCAAAATATTTTATATTATTATTTTTGTTTTCATTGAAATGCATAGATCATTAAATATTTGTAAATATAGAAAATTTTGGAAAATATTTGTTTTTAGTTTATAATAAAACATTAACATGATACATTTACATTTACATTTACATGATACATGATTATAATTTTCATTTTGTTAAATTGTTAATCTTTTAAGATGAAATTAATTTTGTAAAAAAATATTTGTTTTTATTGTAATTCATCAGAATGATAATCACAAAAAAATAGCTCAATAGGAATGAAAATGATTTCCTGATTTTACTGATATTGATTTATCAAAGTATCAATCAAGTTTATAATTAAGTAATAAAATATTATAAAATTTCATATTTTTGCCAATATCTAGTGCCCTTTATATTTTATTGGAAACAAAACAAAACAAATTATTTCGAACAATGTATATCACAAAATGACACTGGTATATTTAACATACTTTATTAAAATGTATAAAAATAATTTGCATTTTACAATTTTAAAACATATTTTATATGTGCATATGCAAGAAAATGCTTCTCAATATTAATAATTTCATTAAAAACTAGAATACAATGTTTGTTATGCATGTATGTATAAAATGCATATAACATTCGTTTTATTATCCTGTACGATGATTTTAAATTCAGCAAGTTTGTTTACATTATAAATTTACGATATAAGCATCGTCGCCTGGTCGGTTAGGTCGACTTGCTTTCTGCGTTATAAACAAGATCGTGTGGCATACAACGGTTACACAAATAGAAACGTTAGCTTCGGTAACGTAACCGGAACCGACGTTCCGTTACCGGTACTACCGGTTACAAGGGGAAACTTACCTATACGAAACAACCAAGTGAATATAAAATTACATGCACATGCTGGCCAAACGAAACAAAGTTTACTTTGAATTTATTTGAACTTTTTAGTAGATGTATTTTTACTTAAAAAAAATAATTATCATTTGGTTCAACAAGGCTTTATAGTCTTTAGACATAATTGTTATCAATAAATTTTTTTTTAGAATATAAATTTTGGGTTTGAATTATATAGCTAAATGAATATGACATATACTTTTTTGGCTGGTTTCAATACACTTTTAGTTGGTTGCAATAAATTTACTTAACATAAATTAACTTTAATTTTAAATGTGACTTAAATAAGTCAACCAATTTACTTTTCGATATTATGACAATGATTATTCATTAAAAATTCGCTGATCAATTCATTTAAATCAAGCTTAAAATTTAAATAAAGATGCTGCATTATTATTAAGAAAACAAACTTTGGGATAATTTATGCAGATTTAATAAACGTTTGTCAAGTCCAAAGAAATTCAAAATTTTTAAGTAGAAAAGCATGCATGGTCGAGATATTTGTGTTTGTATGTATGTATTACTTACATGTTGTTTGGTGCTTTACTGCTCTAGCTGAGCAATAAAAGAGCGGCCATATATTTCTTCTTTCGGATGTTTTATGGTGTAAAGTTTAAAAAGGTAACGGCTGATACCGCGACTGTTGTCGACGTACACACTGCTTGTTCTGTATTCGTACATATTGTTATATTACCAATGTAGCAAATTGTACTTTTGTAAATTTAATTTATTCTAATAGTTTCATATTTTCAGAATATCTTTCCTACAATCAACATTTACTTTGTAAAATTAATAAACGTTAATTATGTGTTAAATTTTTGTTAGTTTTTAAGAAAAAAGGAAAGTTTTTAATACAACTTTAATTAGAATTATTATATTTTACATCAACAATATTCATAAATTTTATATATATATATATGAGTATTGTTCATGTAAAATAGATTGATGCAAAGCGGAATTTCACTAAAAATGTGATTTCGTGCTCATTGCATGATAATTTTGTTTCCACCAGGTGCTATATGTCACGACAATTAATGGCGTCTTTTCTTGCCGAGTGTACAATCACTTTGAACTTAGTGATGATTGGACTTTGAGTCTTTAAAAAAAATTGTATTAGTAGCATATATATTAGGGTAATTTTTAATGAGGTCGAAATTTTAATTTTCTTCCGACGCTTATAGAACGTTTCCAAATTTGACAAGAACAATCAGAAAAATATTTTTAGCTCTTAATTTTAACAATAAACTGTGCCTATAGTGCCCTATCATTCACCCTATAACATATTTGGAGGCGACATTTACTAAAGAAACTTGAATTCAATTTTTGAGGTTAAAAAATGTTTTTTCTAGTGTTTTTGAACAACTAAGTTTAAATCTGAAGCAAAAATATGTGATATGATAATTGATAGTTGTCAATATTGCTGTACAATTTTTAAAAATTTAGTACGGGACATTCTCTTGAATGTAATCAAATATTAATTAAATATTAATTTTGATAACATATAAATGAACGTCATCGATTTTCCTCGTTTTCCAGATTGTGTGTAGGTACTATCAATAAACTGCGTTATGGCGCAACTTATCTAGTATTAAGTCACCTTGGTGAAAAGTAAAATGTATGTATCCTAGTGATCTAACAAAACAAACATATTTCAGTTTTTTACCAATTCTATTCAAACATATAATGTGACAGTTGTAGCTTTTCAATATGTTAAAAAAATATACATTGATATATTATATTTTATATACAACTATGATACTGGAAACTAATGGTAAGTATAGAAACCTTTATAAAATTTTAGACTGACTTAATTGCAACCATTATAGTCTGATTTTTAACTAGGAAAAATTTGTTATCAACATTGGTATTTATAATTATAAACTTAGTAATGTACTAAATGGATAAATTAACCAAGTAAATTACTTGGTACAATTTTATGTGACTAAATTTTGCTCTATAAGTGAATAACTTACATATTTTATTGCAGTATTATGTCGAGTGGCGCAATTAACGTTTGAGGATCCCGAGGAGTTAAACAGTTCCGTGTCAAAAAGTCATCGTGTAGGTGTAATGGGGATCAACTTACCAATACCGACATTGCCGTCATTACCGTCATTTGGATTACCGAAATTACCGGGATTACCCCACTTACCAATAGCAGGTAGGAAATTTTGAAAAAATAGACTACATATTATAATTTTAAAATCGTTTTTAATGTGTACAAAAAATTATATTTATCTGAAATTAAATTCATATAACACAGTAGTAAACAGCAAAAAAAATTAATGTATGTACTTAAGTTACCTTGATATGTTGTAAGTGAAAACAGAAATATGTTTATCCTAATGATCTAAGAAAACAATCATATTTCAATGTTTTATCAATTCTATTTTGACAGTCAAAATGATAGTTGTTTCTCAATATTTTAAGAAAATATGTATTGATATATTCTATTTATAACTATAATACTAGAAACTAAAGGAATTTTAATTTTGACTTATTTTTCTATTCTAAGAATACACTTATGCTATTAACATTGATAGATTAATTAAATTTATGTGTAAGTTAGTAAATAATCCCTGTTTATTATTACTAGAGATAGATTTAATAAAATAAATTTTATCTTATTTCAGCGTTTCAAATTACAATAGATTGCTATGCATGTGACCCATGTACAAATGATAGAAAATCATGGGGTAAAACGAATTGCTTTACATTATCACGTTGCATGAAAATCAAGTACGTGAGTAAGTGTTTTCTTTATCAATTATTAGTCATAATATGTATGAGTATTAACGTGTTTACACCGTAACGACTATACTGTAAAAATGTAATATATAGGTATACATATATTTATGTAATTTTACATAACTATTAACAGTAAAATTTATGTAATTTGTACCGTAATAATGGACGTTATGTTATATTTTTTTTGTAAAAATACATTTTTAGAATATGTAAATTTACATCAATTTTTTACAGTATAGGTTTGTCTAACTAGAGCTTACATTATCTAATAGAAATTTGAGTTTGCAATCTACGTAAAATAATCATAATACAGTATGTGTATTTTTGAAAAAATGAGATTTTTCTGCATGTTGAAACAAAAGTGAATTAACACCAGAATAGGATAAATTCCAGAGCAGGTAAATTGCACACCGCGGTCAGAAATCCCAAATTTGAGAAACCAAATTGCACACCAGTAAACCGCTGAATGACCCAAACGGATTATCGGTTTATAAGGGTCTTGAACCCTTACGCAAGTAGTTTTTACAGTGAGCGTTCGTTTATTCTGTACCATATTTTTACGCCTGTTATTGTTGGCTTAGGGTAGGTTACGTTATAGATCTTAGGAGAATTTGTGTGAAAAGATTCGCAGGCGCTTGTGGTACGTTCTAGAGACGAACTATTTTCGATTCTACCTGGTTTTAAGTTGAAATCTTAATTCCTTAATTTCTTTATGACTGGTGTGCAATTTGGCTATGCAAAATTCCGGTAAGGGATTAAAACCTAACCGCCGTGTGCAATTGGTGTGTACCCATAAATTCACAACCGATATTTGATATGCACATTAAAATAGCATATTAAAGATCAACTTATAAAATGAAACAACCTAACCAATGAAACAAAAGAAACCTAACTCAACCTAACTTACTGTCGTGTATTTATAAGTAAACTTGCAATTTTTATTATCTGGCGTTCATTGACATATTGAAATATTTATTTATATTTATATATATATATATATATACTCTTTTTAAAATATAATCATATTGAAACACTCTTAGGTGAAAAAAAAGTTTCTAATAAAAATCAATTTTTAATTAAGATTATAGATTATTATATATTATTTTATTGGATTTTGGACAACTAGTTTTAGTTGCTCGTTCTCAAGTACACTATAAATAAAATATTAACAAAATACAACAAATATACAAACATAAATCATCATAGATATATCGATATTTTTAAAATATAAATTATCGATATTTCGATATTTTTAAAATATTAAATATCGATATTGAAATTCCAATATCGTCCAGCCCTAGTTTTGAATTTCTGTGTGTGACACTGTATCGCGTGGCGTACATTGAATATAAAACGAACTGAAACTATATGTTAACGAAATATTATTGCACAACTATAATCTTAGCTGAAGAATGATTGAGAGTGTTTTGCGTGAGCAAATATTTCTAAGGGGTAAAAATAACTGATCAAATGATGAATGTGGATAAAACTAAAGTTGTTTAAATAACTGTGATATTTTATTTATACAGTTTTTATTTTTATAAACTATATATAGTTATATAATAATATTTTCTATATATTTCAGTGCCCGATTCTCCAAGTCCAACTAAAGTCTTTATAAAAAGAGATTGTGGTACTATATGTGACTACATTAATCATGATGATCACTATAGACCAGATGAATATCAAGACCGACATTATAAACATTGCTGGGACTGCGATAGAGATATGTGCAATGGTTCCTCACAAATTTCTATCAATGCTAAACTTTTATCTCTCTACCCTGTCATATTTATTATTTCAAGTTATTTAATAAAATCTATTTTAATGTATCATAGTTTATAGAATCAAAATAAATACTGTAAAATTATTTGAGAAACTAAGGCCCGTATTCCCACCTCTTTTGTTTATGAAACAAGGCTATTATTTTTTAACTTAACGTAAATTTTTAATCAAATTTTTAATAGTATTTCTATTTTTGATATATATTTTATTAATCTTCTATATACCTATACATATATATATATATATAGATATATAAACCAGTGTATGTCTGTTTGTTTGTCTGTTTGTTCTTTATGCATTACTACACTATTCATCCGATTGCCATGAAACTTTGGGAAGTTGTTGAGTACACTCCCGCGAAGGTTTTTGGGCCCTTGGAAGGGCTGTTTCCCCTGGGCTCCAGGGCCCCAGGAAATATATTGAAAAGTGTGAAAGAAAAAGATTCCAAATAAATTTGAATCTTTGGGAAGTTGTTGAGTACACCCGCGAAGGTTTCTGGGGCAGTAAGGGCCCCAGAAAACTATTCCAAATAAATTGAAAATAATTATAACATGAAAAATGTAATTGATTTGTTTTTTATAATACAAAAAAAAATTCATAAAAAATTTATATTTACATTAAAATAAAGGCAAGACAACGTTTGCCGGGCCAGCTAGTATCTAATATTATAAAATTGAAATAAACTTATTAAAATTGTTTAACTAGGAAACCCGTGACCCTTAAAGGGTCACGTTTGAAGTCGAAAATAGTAACAAACATAACACAAAGACACAGTATATAAATATAAAAAAATAAAGGGCGCGCGCACGCGCGCGCCCCGTAGAAAGTATTACGTAAATATAAAATAATATATTCAAAATTTTTGATTTAAGCTTTTCTTTTTTATCCGACGACAGATTTGAATATTCCATCTTCATTCTTTTGGCAGTTTTATTGCCGTTTATATTAGATTTTGCTCGTTTGGGCATGATACAAAATTTTTATAATACAACAATATTAATGAAATGTACTTTTTACTCTTATTTTAATGAAAAAATGTAAGTAAATGCACTGATATATGTAAAAAAAAATGTACTTGCAATATATTGTGACAGCTGTTTATTTATTTATTTTATTGTAGAAAGTATTACGCAAATATAATATAATATTTGTGATATTTTTGATTTAAGCTCTTCTTTTTTATCCGACGAAAGATTCAAATATTCCATCTTCATTTTCTTGGCCTTTTTATTGCCGTTTATATTAGATTTTGCTCGTTTGGGCATGATACAAAATTTTTATAATACAACAATATCAATGAAATGTACTTTTTACTCTTATTTTAATGAAAAAAATGTAAGTAAATGCACTGATATATGTAAAAAAAATGTACTTGCAATATATTGTGACAGCTGTTTATTTATTTATTTATTTCATTCATTTTTTTCATAGCTATCTAAGTTTATTTTTGACATTTGCATTATTAACATAGTTTTTCAAATTTTTGAGAACCAAGATGAAATCGTAGAAAGATGAAACTTGCCTATTCTCAAATAGGGGATGAACCAATTAAAATGACACCACTCCCATCAAAATCGGTTCAGGGGTTTAGGAGGAGATGGGGCAGAAACATATATACAAACATACATACAAACATTTGTCAATTAGAGATATGAATAGGAAACCCGTGACCCTTAAAGGGTCACGTTTGAAGTCGAAAATAGTAACAAACATAACACAAAGACACAGTATATAAATATAAAAAAATAAAGGGCGCGCGCACGCGCGCGCCCCGTAGAAAGTATTACGTAAATATAAAATAATATATTCAAAATTTTTGATTTAAGCTTTTCTTTTTTATCCGACGACAGATTTGAATATTCCATCTTCATTCTTTTGGCAGTTTTATTGCCGTTTATATTAGATTTTGCTCGTTTGGGCATGATACAAAATTTTTATAATACAACAATATTAATGAAATGTACTTTTTACTCTTATTTTAATGAAAAAATGTAAGTAAATGCACTGATATATGTAAAAAAAAATGTACTTGCAATATATTGTGACAGCTGTTTATTTATTTATTTTATTGTAGAAAGTATTACGCAAATATAATATAATATTTGTGATATTTTTGATTTAAGCTCTTCTTTTTTATCCGACGAAAGATTCAAATATTCCATCTTCATTTTCTTGGCCTTTTTATTGCCGTTTATATTAGATTTTGCTCGTTTGGGCATGATACAAAATTTTTATAATACAACAATATCAATGAAATGTACTTTTTACTCTTATTTTAATGAAAAAAATGTAAGTAAATGCACTGATATATGTAAAAAAAATGTACTTGCAATATATTGTGACAGCTGTTTATTTATTTATTTATTTCATTCATTTTTTTCATAGCTATCTAAGTTTATTTTTGACATTTGCATTATTAACATAGTTTTTCAAATTTTTGAGAACCAAGATGAAATCGTAGAAAGATGAAACTTGCCTATTCTCAAATAGGGGATGAACCAATTAAAATGACACCACTCCCATCAAAATCGGTTCAGGGGTTTAGGAGGAGATGGGGCAGAAACATATATACAAACATACATACAAACATTTGTCAATTAGAGATATGAACTAGGAAACCCGTGACCCTTAAAGGGTCACGTTTAAAGTCTAAAATAGTAACAAACGCAACACAAAAGACACAGTATATAAATATAAAAAAAGAAAGGGCGCGCGCACGCGCGCGCCCCATAGAAAATATTACGTAAATATAATAATAATATATTAAAATTTTTTGATTTAAGCTCTTCTTTTTTATCCGACGAAAGATTCGAATATTCCATCTTCATTCTCTTGGTCTTTTTATTGGCGTTTATATTAGATTTTGCTCGTTTGGGCATGATACAAATTTTTTATAATACAACAATATCAATGAAATGTACTTTTTCCTCTTATTTTAATGAAAAAAATGTAAGTAAATGCACTGATATATGTAAAAAAAAATGTACTTGCAATATATTGTGACAGCTGTTTTTATTTATTTATTTCATTCATTTTTTTCATAGCTATCTAAGTTTATTTTTGACATTTGCACTATAAACATAGTTTTTCAAATTTTTGAGAACCAAGATGAAATCGTAGAAAGATGAAACTTGCCTATTCTCAAATAGGGAATGAACCAATTCAAATGACACAACTCCCATCAAAACCGGTTCAGGGGTTTAGGAGGAGATGCGGCAGAAACACACAAACATACAAACATTTGTCAATTAGAGATATGAATAAGTAATTTTAAGTGAACGACAAAATTAATTTTGACAAAAGTTACTTTTAAAAATGAGGTGAGAATATAGGCCGATATATTTATACATCATGCTATAAAATATCTAGATAATCGTGAGATTGAAAGAAGAGTTAATGCTGGGTACCTACTTTTGCTAGAAGCGTAAATTATTCCAAAATACCCCGTTTGTATATATATACAAAAAAGAAATTATGGACATTATATGAACTAGAAGATATTTATTTGAAAAATCACAACAATAATGTACAATGTTTACAAAATTGAAGTTATTAATATAAAAGTAAAAACTTATATGACAAATACAGAAAAATAAAAATTTGACGATTTCTATTTAAATTGGAAAACAAATGAGAAAAACTGATCAATTTATAAATAAAAATATTTACAATAAGTAGTGACACTTTTTCAGAAAATTAATTAAATATTAATTTTGATAATATAAATGAACAAGATTTTCCTCGTTTTTACAAATTGTGTGTAGGTACTATCAATAAACTGCATTATGGCGCAACTTGTCTTGTATTAAGTCACCTTGGTGAAAATTAAAATGTATGTATCCTAGTGATCTAACAAAACAAACATATTTCAGTTTTTTACCAATTCTATTCTGACATATAATGTGACAGTTGTAGTTTTTCAATATGTTAAAAAAATATACATTGATATATTATATTTTATGTACAACTATGATACTGGAAACTAATGGTAAGTATAGAACCTTTATAAAATTTTAACATGACTTTAAGACTGAGTTAATTGCATACCATTAAAGTTTGAACAAGGAAGAATCTGTTATTAACATTGGTATTTATAATTATAAACTTAGTAATGTACTAAATGAATAAATTAACCAAGTAAATTACTTGGTACAATTTTATGTGACTAAATTTTGCTCTATAAGTGAATACCCTATATACATATTTTATTACAGTATTATGTCGAGTGGCGGAATTACCAATTGAGGATCCCGAGGCGTTAAACAGTTCTGTAGAGTTAAACAGTTCCGTGTCAAAAAGTCATCGTGTAGGTGTAATGGGGATCAACTTACCATTTCCGACATTACCGTCATTACCGTCATTTGGATTACCGAAATTACCGGGATTACCCCACTTACCAATAGCAGGTAGGAAATTTTGAAAAAATAGACTACATATTATAATTTTAAAATCGTTTTTAATGTGTAAAATTATATTTATAATTATAAAATTAAATTATATATTAAATTATAATTATAAAATTATATTTATCCGAAATTAAATTCATATAACATAGTAGTAAACAGCAAAAAAGTTAATGTATGTACTTAAATCACCTTGATATGTTGTATGTGAAAACAGAAATATGTGTATCCTAATGATCTAAACATATTTCTATGTATTATCAATTCCTTTTAGACAGTCAAAATGATAGTTGTTTCTCAATTCAAGAAATTTTAATTTTGACTCATTTTTGTATTCTAAGAATACACTTATGCTATTAACATTGATAGACTAATTAAATTTATTTGTAAGTTAGTAAATAATCTCTTTTTATTATTACTAGAGGTAGATTTAATAAAATAAATTTTTCTAATTTTAGCTTGGCAAATTACAATAGATTGCTATGCATGTGACCCATGTAACAAAGATAAAAGATCGTGGGGTTCGACGAATTGCTTTACACTATCACGTTGCATGAAAATCAAATACGTTAGTAAGTGTTTTCTCCATCAATTGTTAGTCATAATATCGATATCATCGATATATTGATATTATCGATATATCGATATTTTAATATCTCTGCATATTTAAGATTGATGAAATTCTAATTTAAAGTAAAAATATTTAAGGCTTTTTCCATATATAAATAAAACAAATAAAAAAAATCAGTTATTATAGTTACTCCATTTCTTTAAAAAAATAAAACATATTACAGAATTTTTTTAAAATACAATATTTAATCTTAATGTAACGATATTAACATTATTAAAATTTTATTTTTCAATTTTAATTATATTATTAATGTTAAAGACATATTGATATATTATTTAATTAATTTATTTATTGATAAAATTTACATTTAAATATAAATATTTCGATATTTTTAAAATATTAAATATCGATATTGAAATTCCAATATCGCCTAGCTCTAGTTTTGAATTGCTGTGTGCGGCACTGTATCGCGTGGCGTACATTGAATATAAAACGAACTGAAACTATATGTTAACGAAATATTATTGCACAATTATAATCTTAGCTGAAGAATGATTGAGAGTGTTTTGCGTGGGCAAGTATTTCCAACGGGTAAAAATAACTGATCAACTGATGAATATGGATAAAACTAAAGTTGTTTAAATAATTGTGATATTTTATTTATACATTTTCTATTTTTACCACGCTTATATTAACTCACTCTGTTGTTGTCGCGGTCAAATTTTGTAACTAATTTTTTGACCACTTCTTATCATTTGATCTCACTGAAATTTTGCATGTAGTTTCATTCCAGGAGACAACACAATATTATATAAAAAAAACCGATTACAAGATATGACACGTTTATATTTATTTTTTTAATACAACTAATGACATCTGTCACATGAACTATTTTTTTGTTCAATTAACAATTAAATAATGTAAATGACAGATAACTAAAAAGCACAAAATAAAATATATAAAAAAACTTTTTAAAAACCACGCTTATATTTAAATGCACTAAATAGAGGAAAATTAAATTTTTCCAGGTTATCCAAAATTTTTAGAAAGAAATAAAAGCGTGGATTGCTTATTGTAAAATATATAGTTTCCTGGCGCTCCACGTTTTTATTTCTTTCTAAAAAATTTGGATAACCTGGAAAAAATTTATCTTCCTTTTTTTAGTGCATTTAAATATAAGCGTGGTTTTTAAAAAGTTTTTTTTTATATATTTTATTATAATCTATACATAGTTATCTAATAATATTTTCTATATATTTCAGTGCCCAATTCTCCAGATCCAAATAAAGTCTTTATAAAAAGAGATTGTGGTACTATATGTGACTCCATCAATCATGATGATCACTATGTACCAGATGAATATCAAGACCGACATTATAAACGTTGCTGGGACTGCGATAGAGATATGTGCAATGGTTCCTCACAAATTTCTATCAGTGCTAAACTTTTATCTAAACTCTATCTTGTCATATTTATTATTTCAAATTATTTAATAAAATCTGTATAATTATATTGTTTCAATGTATCATAGTTTATAGAATCAAAATAAATACTGTAAAATTATTTGAAAAACTAAGGCCCGTATTCCCACCTCTTTTGTTTATGAAAAAGTGCTCTTATTTTTTAACTTAACATAAATTTTTACTTCTATCTCTTATCAAATTTTTAATAGTATTTCTATTTTTGATATATATTTTATCATATCTAATATTGTAAAATTCAAATAAACTAATTAAAATTGTTTAATAAGTCAATAGTAATTTTGACAAAAATTACTTTTAAAAATAAGGTGAGAATACAGGCCAATATATTTATACATCATAATACAAGATATCTAGATAATTGTGAGATTGAAAGAAGAGTTAATGCTGATTGTAATGTTTTTGGGTACTTATACTTTTGCTAGAAGCGTAAATATTTCCAAAAAACCCCGTTTGTCTATATATACAGAAAAGAAATTATGGACATTATATGAACTACAAGATATTTATTTGAAAATGAATGGCCAAAATTACTTATTCTAAGTAATTCTAATATTAGATATAAAAAAAATATATCATCAATAGAAATTCGATTCATATTTGATAAGAGATAGAAGTAAAACGATTAAAGAAAACATATAAAAGTTATTAAGTAACAAAATAAGCAACTAAATTACAAAATTTAAAAATTTGACTTCCTTTAATTAAAAATTTATAAATTTTGTAATCTAGTTTTGTTAACTTGTTTCTATATTCTATTTATTTACTGTAATGTCATTTGTGTGATTTATTATTAATTTATTACTAATAAAAATTAATAAAGTATTATATTCTAAAGCCATTTTATTTTGTACATATATTTGTTTTTTAATGGTAAAATACTAAATACTATTTTATATATTACATTTTAAAATATTTGTTAAGCAATAATTCTTACTGTGTGTGTTGTAGAAAAAAATTCATATTATAAAAGAACACAAATCTTATAGAATCAATTTTGTCTCAATCACAAATCCAACCATTCGTACATTCACCTGAAAGGAAAGATTTTTGTCTACACACATACATACCCACATCGGAGCAGAAAGACCATGCATGCAAGCGTACTATAATAATAACTCTTACTCCAGCAAGAAACGATAGCAGGAGGATCGCGGTTCTAACCAGGGCTTCGCTACGGTTACATGGAAACGTAAGTGTGCGGTCACGTCACCGCAAACGGCCGAAGCACCGGGAGTCGCCTGACTTGCATGAAGTCTTCGACCGAAGCGGTTTGGTCACGATTCACGACCGAAGTCAAACGGTTCCTGGAAAGATTTACCTTACTTACGTGTCCTGTGTGTGATTGTGTTGTGTTTTACCTGAGATATTTCGATAAAATGAACAATAAAATAGAATTTTTAAAAATACTTAATAAATAACATCGAACAAAATTGTTCATGAATGTCACTTGGTGAAATTAATATAATAATAATATTCTAACTTTAGAATATTATTAAAAATACTTAAATTAGATACTTTAAAAAATAAAACGGCTTTAGGTTTAAGTTCTGTATTAATTAATTAATATTATTAATTAGTATTATTAATTAATTAATACAGAACTTAAACCTAAAACTGTTTTATTTTACATAATGAGTTCTAAAAGATTTTTTACTGTATTAGTTATTAGATACTATATAGTTATTAAAATATAAAATAAAGATGAATTAATTATATCAGTTGGATTATTAATTAATATATTATTTTTGATTAAAACTGAGAATGTGACTAAATCAATTTGTCAAACTTATTACCATAATTACATTGAAAAATTCACAAACTGCTAAAAACATTTCCAAACTTATCACAGTGGCAACATTGCGAATTTTTCTAATTATAAATATTCTCTATTAGCAATTTAAATTCTACAATAAAAATTAAAGCAAAGATTTAGTATATTTCGAATTCTTATCCAATTCCTCTTAGTTACACCACATACCCCATGTAGAAATTTTATTTAAACATGAGTCATTTTTTTATACTTTTGCAGCCAAACCCAACATTCACTACAATACATAAATGTAGGCACTGCCACAACATTGTATATACAAACGGGCTTCTTTTGAAACATTTACAATTCTAGTAAAACTACCCAAAGCATTCAAACCTTACAACCAGCATTAATTCTCGTTTCAATCTCACGATCAAAGCGACCATCTTTAGGTAATGAACTACCCAAATACACAAATTCATCTAAGTTACATACACAATCAACAGATACATTACATTCAGTCGTCAAATCATTCTTCTGAAAAACTAATACTTATCAACATTCAACACAAGATTCATAACCTTGCAATACTTACAAAATATTTTTCAAGCAATTGTTACTATTTAAGCTACATTTGAACAACTTATGTGTGCAATGTTTCAAGTTAATCGGATATGTAAAAATAGGTAATTGGATTATGAGATCCTCACAAATTTGTAATTATTTTTGATTTATTTAGTCACATATCGTATTATCACATACTTACATTTGTGCCATCTTTAAATTTTATATTAAAATCTTTGAGTCTCAAAAACAACTTTATCTTAAAAGTTAAGAACATATATAAAATTTTATTTTTAACAGCACTCTAACATAAATTTATTAATTTCTTCAATAAACATCACACATATGTTAAATAAAAAAATTCTGAAAACTAAATTTTTTACCTTCATCAACAAACATAAAATCTAAGGAAATGCGTCTGCTTGAAGCGAAAGAATCTGTTTGATTTGTCGTGTAAACATCGTAAGCAAAACAAATTTGCCACGTCTTTTTGAAAAATCGTGACGGTCCGTCCCGTATTCCGTATATGTGTGGATGTTTTTTTTTTTTTTGAATGTGTGTAAAACGTGTATGTCATAAAAATGCCGCTCCGTCCAGCTACGTAGTTTTGCTGTTAGAATACCGAACAGCTTAGCAAGTATGTTGTATAGTAAAGAATCATTCAAATTTATTAGAATCTTCATGTAGACATAATGTGTGAAAAAGTGGAAGAAATGCAATATGTACCGGCAGATTTCTCAGAAACTGCATATTCGACCAAACAAACACGGTCAAGTGTATTTAATTTGACATCTCCGATGGTTATTTTAAAAATTATTAAGTCAACTTCAGTTAATTAACAATTGTATTGTTTATTTTCGTTTGAATTTGAATTTGATTTTTGAAAATGTGTAAATAAATGCAAGAAATGCAATGTATACCGCCCACGCTAGTCAGAAATTGTATGTTCAACCAAAGAATGATTAATTCTCATAAATCACGTAACAAATATAAATAATATATACAGTACTTACATACTATTTTACAACTGTTAGTAATGTTAAAATTACGAAGTATGTATTTTTCGTTTAGTTTCGTTTAGAACACTTAAAAAAATCTAATATGTCACTCGGAATAGAAAGTTCTATTTGTATTTCGCCCAGATTGCTTGGCCTCGGCTTGGTCAAAAATGTCTGGGCTCAACACAATAATCATCGCTTATCGCATTAGGTTTTATCGGAATAATCTAGTGTTAGTGGTGTAGTGCCACGAGATCTATTTTGTACCGTTTTCTTCCTTACAGCCCCAAAAACTGGCACAAGTTATACAGTAATTATATTTTTTAGCAATATATTTCATTTAGTTTTATTTACTTTCAAATGTGATAAATAGGAGAAGATTATTGATAAACAATGTTGTGTGTGTGTGCAATATTGCTGAAATATGATTGAGTGTTTTTTGCGTGAGCGAATGTTTGCAAGTAGTAGGAATAAAAGAGCAAGTACGAGAGATATCATGAATGTTTGCTTGTCTGGATAGGAATGTATGGAGAAAACTGATTTCGGAATAGTGGAAAGAGTTTATGCCACATTCTTTTGGGTACATGGCGTAATTGTGTATGTACACGCAAAAATTGATTGTATATACAAAAAATTGGTCATATTTCTTATCATTGCATACTAGCTTAATAAGTTATGACAGACTGCATTATATCCTTACTTCGGGTTCAGATGAATTTAAATTCCACTTTAAAATAGGCAAGCTTTCGTCGTACAGGGGTTAGTAGCATAGCATAGCAGCAAATGCGGCAGTAGTAGCAGAGCGTTGCAGCACGTTTTAGAAAACGGCTCGGGTCGACGCAGCGCTGCTTGGCTGAGAAAAGCGGTGAGTACGAGCAGCTAGGGACCACTCAGAAAGATAAATACGTCATCGGGACTAATAAAAGACCACCCACGATGAGAATTCGAACAAATGCTCCGAAAAAGAAATTGGAAAGTAAGTCTCCATTCAACGGGAAATAAAACGATTGCGAGCATCAAGCACATCCATCGCATCGGTCGCTCTTTGTCAACTATGTATTTTATAGATTTTTTCATCTTTTGATTTTACTTGCGTTCCTTGCATTCCTATTTACATTTGCCTGGTTTACATCAAAATATTTTTCCATCTTTCACTACAACTAATACAATAATAGACCACTTGCACAAAGAGAGAAGAAAGCAACACAATTAGATTTCAATATAATGTCTTGTATATTTCTCGGAGATGTGGAGTCGACAAAAAATAGGTTGATTTCGACTTCAACTTCGGATTTTTAGTTCGATAATGATTTTGTATGTTTTATCATATTAAATAACTACCAAATGTATATTTCGTGATTATAATATTACATAGTAAACTAATATAAAACATTCACGAAAATAATGGCCCGTATTTCCACCTCTTTTGTTCATAAAAATTGTTTTTATTTTTTACTTCAAAATAAATTTTTACTTCTATCTCTTATCAAATATAAATAGTATTTTTATTTTTGATATATCTTTTATATTGTAAATTTCAAAAAACTAATTAAAATTGCTTAATAAGTAATTTTAAGTAAACGTGACAAGTACTTCTGATAAAAATTACTTTTTAAAAGTGAAGTGAAAATACACGGGCCAATGTTACTAATTATTTTATGTTATTAATTTAACATATTTTCACATAGTGTTCAGATATTGTATTAAAAATGTTTAATATTATATTGTCTTTTGTGTTTGACTTTTAATTTATTTGAATTTTTTTTGTTATTACTAGCGAATGAATGATTAGTTATTATCAGCAAAAATCTATTTTTGTTGTAGAATATAGAAAAAGTTAAATCAAGTTTATACTAATAAAATAAATTTCGTTGTTGAAACATGTTCGTTACAAGAAAAACTGGTAAAATTTGTTGCAGTTTCAATCTTTTAACGCGTCGGGTCGGTACATTTTGTATGCTAAAGAGCATATATGTTGTAATAAATAAATTGTGTTAAATATATGACAATTTTTTAATATATTGCGGATGTAGTGCATGTAAAAAACATTTCAAACTTATTAAAATATGTGTGTGAATTGATTTGAAGCAGGAAGTGGCAGGATAGAAGCAGAAACGTAGGATCTTAACATCATCGTCAACTCTCAGATATTTCTCGGTAAAAATTTATTGATTATTAATAATATTAACTTTGATTGCTGTATTTTAGTTTCAAATGATATATATATAAAGCCTAATTTTCATTTTTTTTTTATCGAACATACGAAAAAATTATTATCCATTCAAATGAATATTAACCTTTATTAAAAACTGCGGTTTTAGTTTTAGTTTTACGCATAAGCTTAAGAATTTGATCAATTTAAACACTTAGTTTTATGTGTATGTATTGGCTTATGCCTAAAACTAAAACTAAAGCGGCAGTTTAAATAAGACTTTAATTATTACAAGCCACTTTGTCTACGACCTTATGTAAATAAAATTTTAAAATCATTATTGAATATTGTACTGAATTATAGTCATGGATGGGAATTTACGCGCAAACAAGTATTTTTTTTTATGTTTAAAAAATGTAAAATATGTAAAAACGTAAAAAATGTAAAATTTTAGTTTTTTTATTACGCCACTAGGTAGATTTTTGTTTGTATTTGTCAAACTTGTGATATATCACTTTTTTTTATTTCACAAGAGTATGAGCTCAAATTTAAAAACAAATCCAAACTAGTGAAAAATATTGCACTTTATTTATGAAATGTGGACAGGAAGTAAGTGCATATTATACAATAATTATATCTAATTTTATGATATTTTTTATAATTCTAGCAGAAATAGATGTGACACAATCATATATATTTTTTACATATTATACATTTGTTTACGTAAAAAGTTGTAAATTTATTTATGATA
This sequence comes from Clivina fossor, assembly GCA_963966155.1. Lineage (NCBI taxonomy): Eukaryota > Metazoa > Arthropoda > Insecta > Coleoptera > Carabidae > Clivina > Clivina fossor. The sequence goes on from OZ014558.1 coordinate 5,332,481, forward strand.
AGTATCCATTCCTGATTATACCAACATCGCTAATTAGTTAGGAATTTTACATGTAATTTTGTAATTAATAATTGAATAATATACTTACAATATTTTGATTGGTCAAAAAGTGTTTAGTAATACATATTATTTATCAAGCAATGTACCTATGTTTAATGAAACTATTATTATTAAAAATAGAAAAAAATATAGGTTTTGTTTAAATTTTTTTTAAATTAAAACCAAAAATAAATATGTAGCTTTAGTTTCAGTGAATTCTTAGTAAATTATGAAAAGAATTTAAAAAAAATTTTCAAAATAAATGGAATATTAAAAAGTTTATAATACAATATATATTTATTTTACTTAAACGAAATACAACATTCAATTTAAACTTTGTGGAATTTTCTATTTATTTTATTATTTACGTTGGCATTTATATATAGAAAAATAAAATATTAATAACAATAAATAAGCTTTGTATATAAAATTGTCAATAAATATTATTAATATTTACAATACAGTCACATATGTTTTCTGTTAAATTACATCGACAATTATTTGTACAAAGCAATCTATGTTTATAACCATTATAAAACATTTGATAACAAAAAAAAAAATGGAATTGTTCAAAGCAACCTTGATAGCACCGACAAAAATATATTTCAAATCAATATCAAACGTAAAAATGACAAAGGAGACAAATGAGAAACAGTTGAAATCGTCTGAAATTATTTGATGTTTATTTTAATTATTGATTTGAAATGTTTCCAATTGCTTTTGAATTCAAACAGCCGTGTATTTTTTTCTCTCTAAACCAATTATTTACAATGAGAATTCCAATTATCGATTACTGTGCTTGCTTTGATTTTCCATTTTACAATTATACTGTTGTTGTTGATGCGGTGTGCTTTTAAAAGAGCATTTGTATTTAATTTTGATATTTTCAGTCGTTTTTCAATAGGATACTCAGTTTTAGAATTGACCAAATACGAAACGAATGTTTGTATGGCGTTGATTGGATATTAGCACAATTATTGTTACACATAATTTTTAGAAATTTTTTACGTAATACTAATTATAGAAAATAATCATCATATTTTAGAGTACTGTTTAAATTTTATGAATAGCAAAAACATTAAAAATTTTAATAATTACTGTTACATTCATTTTTTTTAAATATAATTAGAGATCAAAATATCTAAGCTATCAGTATGTATGTGCGAAATACACATTTTAACTTTACATTACATAATTAAATCTTGATACACTTATTACAGTAAGCAAATACATGGTTAATTGCTCAATAATTAGCAACTTAAATATACTATATCAAGCAAATCTTACACATATAAAATCCACAACTCATTACCTCGAAAAAATGAGCAAATGTCATTTACTATAAAACTTCATTGCAGATGGAGGTATGAGTAGTTAATTAAATAAAAAATTTAAGTAATTGACTTTATTGTTTGTTGGAATAATAATTATATTTCGACGATTATTTCCGTCTTCATCAGGTATTTTAATTAAACTTACTGATGTATATGGCAGCACTGTGTTCCAACAGAAACTTTCATTAAAATGTCTGATAAGAACAAAAAACGTCGTAATAACTGTATAATTATGAATCTAACTAACAATAAAGTTTATTATTTAAAGTTTTTATTATTCCAAACTCTCACATATCACATCCTTCTGTCAAAACTGACACAATATAGTCTGATAGTTGCGTTGCACGTTATTGCGTTTAGTGACAATCAAAATTTCATGTAGTCAATTTGTTTATTAATGATATTTTGTTATATTTACAAACAAATAAGTACTAATTATATACATTAATATTTTGACATTTGCATTTATTTTTGCTAAATTGTACGTTTACATTTAGTGTTGTCAACTTTGTTGGACGTTCACAAATAAATATTCTCGTTTTCTTTTGAAATATTAAAAAAAAAATCAGTCTTTATAAAGAGTAATTTGGTTATTATTTAATAATACAATTTTTATTTTATTTGACGTATATTATAAAAATTTAAAATTATAAGGAATATAACAATAATTACATTATTTTAAACAACTTGCACAATATTTTGAAAACATAGGCCCGTATTCTCAAATCATTTTTGAAAGAGATTTTTATCAAAAGTAATTTTATAGTATTAGATATTAAAAAATATATGAAAAATAAAAATACTATTTATATTTGATGAGAAATGGAAGTAAAAATGTATTTCAAACCAAAAGATAAAAGCAATTTTTCATAAACAAAATAGGTGGGAATACTTGCCATATTTACTATTATGTGATCACATAAACGTACACAGTGATGATGTCACAGATTTAGTTACTTTTTGACATAGAACAGAACTTACAATAATCGTATTATAAATATATTTAATAATGTATATAAGAACATTTAAAACAAATGAAGAATCTTTGTGAAAAAAAAAATAAATACGTAAAATTGTGAAATATGTCATATATCTTATGTATATATACATGTGCAGAAAATGGTAACGTAAACAAACACGTGTGGTCCGACAAACTGCGCGTGAAACTCATGGTTGTTATTTCAGCGATAGACAAAGCGAATGCATTACACATTGTGTGGGGAGTAGAAAATATTGATACAAATCTAATTCAAATATAATTTTGATTACAATTAATAGTAATCCAATATCTAACTGTATTTTTAAAATCGAATATTAACACGTTCATCTTTTGAGTAGCTCAAATAATATTCAATATCCAATAATACCGTCACCTTTTCTTTTCTTCCACAATTTCCGTCGAGAAACCCCCATCAGCCGAAGCCGAACGAAACCTAACCCCCCGGATGGCACGACAGTTATTCGTTGCAGGACGTCGTCGCCTGTTGTGTATGACCTCGCCGGATCGTTCCGTCGACGCAGCCCACCAATAATTACATTCCCAGTGTATATGTATCGTATCCTCGTGGAGCGAGGTCGCTTCTAAGCGGCTTAACAACGGGGTCCTGATGCTCCTCCGGCCTCCCGGCTTACCGAAGGCAAGGCGGTCGGGGTCTCGCTTACGGATCGCCTTGCATTTGCTACATGATCCCGTGAGCGCCCGTGTGATGTGGCTAGTACAACAGTGGCATTCAAACTGTTGGAGTTTATAATTTTACTAATACAAAGTTGGTTCCGTTTATCTATATTTTGTGATCATTTTTAAAATCCTTCCGGTATGAGTCTGGATTACATTAGCAAAATTAAAAGTAGAGTACGCACTATATCGTTATTAGCATAATACAAACGTGTTTAAATATTGAAAGATGAATCTTCAGTTTTGTTTTTCGCTATCCCAAAATGTTTACATTATGCTAGTAATGGTATAGTACGTACTGAAACGGGACCAACCCTGGCGGAGAATTTTTTAGTTTTTTTCTTCTTTTCAACAAGTAGTATTTACTTATGTTATAATTATTAAATCGTAGCTTACAATATTAGTCCTGTATTATATCTGCATGTGTTTATGAGTAAAGATTGTATAATTTCTTCCGTATTAGAAAAATGCAATTAATCCGGCGCTGAGAATAGTTAACGCACTTGCAGCTGTCATCCAAATTCCTCGCTGTGTGGAGTCTAATTGTTTTGTATTTGTCTTATCTTTTAGCTTTGATGTATATGTGCGCATTTGCGCTTTGTAATTATGACAATAGATAAATGTTTTGTCTATTCATTTTATTATTGAATATTTCTTTATGTTATAATATTATTCTTTTGTGAACAATTTGAATGAATACAATGTAGAAATTATGTTAACTCTGTTAGTGCATTAAATAAATATATGTTGTTTAGTATTAAATTAATCAGGAAATTATGAGGAATACAACTATGATAATTAAATTGAGATGTAATGTTTTTTTAGTTAACGAGTGTCTAATAAGTTATTTTGTCACTATTTAGAGATACGCAGTGTTTCGTCCGGGGCATACTTCCCCCTCTAGCAGTTCCCGGGCCGAACGTTTCAGCCAATAGGAACGGAGCATTCTGTTTTGTGACCATATTTGGTAATGTTCCTTCGCATGTATGAAGAAGTGGGGAGCTTGCGGCCTTTATAAGAGCTAACAGCGGACTGGCTCGGGGATTAGGATTCTGATTCTAGGATTGGAATCTCTAGTCCCATGGTACCTTACACATACGCACCTACACGTTTACACACTGACTGACCATCATACTCTTGGCTAGTGACGTCATAAAGACGAGCGTTGGCAATTGTGTGTTTGTGAAGTTATTTACACTTTGACTGACCATCATACTCTTGGCTAGTGACGTCATAAAGACGAGCGTTGGCAATTGTGTGTTTGTGAAGTTATTTACACTTTGACTGACCATCATACTCTTGGCTAGTGACGTCATAAAGACGAGCGTTGGCAATTGTGTGTTTGTGAAGTTATTTACACTTTGACTGACCATCATACTCTTGGCTAGTGACGTCATAAAGACGAGCGTTGGCAATTGTGTGTTTGTGAAGTTATTTACACTCTGACTGACCATCATACTCTTGGCTAGTGACGTCATAAAGACGAGCGTTGGCAATTGTGTGTTTGTGAAGTTATTTACACTTTGACTGACCATCATACTCTTGGCTAGTGACGTCATAAAGACGAGCGTTGGCAATTGTGTGTTTGTGAAGTTATTTACACTTTGACTGACCATCATACTCTTGGCTAGTGACGTCATAAAGACGAGCGTTGGCAATTGTGTGTTTGTGAAGTTATTTACACTTTGACTGACCATCATACTCTTGGCTAGTGACGTCATAAAGACGAGCGTTGGCAATTGTGTGTTTGTGAAGTTATTTACACTTTGACTGACCATCATACTCTTGGCTAGTGACGTCATAAAGACGAGCGTTGGCAATTGTGTGTTTGTGAAGTTATTTACACTTTGACTGACCATCATACTCTTGGCTAGTGACGTCATAAAGACGAGCGTTGGCAATTGTGTGTTTGTGAAGTTATTTACACTTTGACTGACCATCATACTCTTGGCTAGTGACGTCATAAAGACGAGCGTTGGCAATTGTGTGTTTGTGAAGTTATTTACACTCTGACTGACCATCATACTCTTGGCTAGTGACGTCATAAAGACGAGCGTTGGCAATTGTGTGTTTGTGAAGTTATTTACACTCTGACTGACCATCATACTCTTGGCTAGTGACGTCATAAAGACGAGCGTTGGCAATTGTGTGTTTGTGAAGTTATTTACACTCTGACTGACCACCATACTCTCGGCCAGTGACGTTATAGATACGAGCGTTGGCGATTGTGTGAGGGGAAGGTCCATTTACACACAGACACAACACCCTATATTTATGACATGATAATGTTATTTATATCGTTGTTTTCTGTTACATGTTTCGCTCACCAGATCAACCGTCGGCACTGGGGTCCCCCCCCCTAAAATTACATATTTTATACCATACAATAATAAAATGTTAAGATCTCATATATAAAATACATGTGACTGTTTAAACAAATCGCTAAGATATTTATTTAATGTGCAACATTGACAAATAAATGAACTTCACAGTTCAGGTTTATTTTTGACTTTTATTTTCGATAACTTTAAGTTCCGAAACCTCGCCATTTCACGACTCCTTAGAATTTGGGTTACTAGTATTTTAACATAACGTCGGGTCCTTATTTAGACGATCATAGCCATAAGTAAAATAGTAAATGTAAATTCTTCGTTTAGAAATTTGTAAAAAGTCAAATAATGTTAAGCTGCCGCGTTACAATTGGTGCCTACGACCAGAATGTGGAGTTTTTTGAAGCTGAAGTGGAGTGTTATCGGAACTTAAAGAAATGTATAGGAAATCGACGTAGAGCAGTACTATGGTGGAACCGCCAATGTTTCTATTTTGTTGCAGATATTTGGAGATAAGGGGAGCTGGAAAATCTTATTGCCCGGGGGTGTAGGATGCTAATTACATTAACATTAATTTTTGTATCATTACGTTACAGATAATACGAACGAGATCAATTAGTAATTAACATGTTTAATTTTCAGTCACGGGCCTTATTTCACCAACTGGGAGTTGTTATTCACTTTCAAATGTATTTCAGTAAATAACAAGGGGGTGATTGAAACGGGACCAACCCTGGCGGAGAATTTTTTAGTTTTTTTCTTCTTTTCAACAAGTAGTATTTACTTATGTTATAATTATTAAATCGTAGCTTACAATATTAGTCCTGTATTATATCTGCATGTGTTTATGAGTAAAGATTGTATAATTTCTTCCGTATTAGAAAAATGCAATTAATCCGGCGCTGAGAATAGTTAACGCACTTGCAGCTGTCATCCAAATTCCTCGCTGTGTGGAGTCTAATTGTTTTGTATTTGTCTTATCTTTTAGCTTTGATGTATATGTGCGCATTTGCGCTTTGTAATTATGACAATAGATAAATGTTTTGTCTATTCATTTTATTATTGAATATTTCTTTATGTTATAATATTATTCTTTTGTGAACAATTTGAATGAATACAATGTAGAAATTATGTTAACTCTGTTAGTGCATTAAATAAATATATGTTGTTTAGTATTAAATTAATCAGGAAATTATGAGGAATACAACTATGATAATTAAATTGAGATGTAATGTTTTTTTAGTTAACGAGTGTCTAATAAGTTATTTTGTCACTATTTAGAGATACGCAGTGTTTCGTCCGGGGCATACTTCCCCCTCTAGCAGTTCCCGGGCCGAACGTTTCAGCCAATAGGAACGGAGCATTCTGTTTTGTGACCATATTTGGTAATGTTCCTTCGCATGTATGAAGAAGTGGGGAGCTTGCGGCCTTTATAAGAGCTAACAGCGGACTGGCTCGGGGATTAGGATTCTGATTCTAGGATTGGAATCTCTAGTCCCATGGTACCTTACACATACGCACCTACACGTTTACACACTGACTGACCATCATACTCTTGGCTAGTGACGTCATAAAGACGAGCGTTGGCAATTGTGTGTTTGTGAAGTTATTTACACTTTGACTGACCATCATACTCTTGGCTAGTGACGTCATAAAGACGAGCGTTGGCAATTGTGTGTTTGTGAAGTTATTTACACTTTGACTGACCATCATACTCTTGGCTAGTGACGTCATAAAGACGAGCGTTGGCAATTGTGTGTTTGTGAAGTTATTTACACTTTGACTGACCATCATACTCTTGGCTAGTGACGTCATAAAGACGAGCGTTGGCAATTGTGTGTTTGTGAAGTTATTTACACTCTGACTGACCATCATACTCTTGGCTAGTGACGTCATAAAGACGAGCGTTGGCAATTGTGTGTTTGTGAAGTTATTTACACTTTGACTGACCATCATACTCTTGGCTAGTGACGTCATAAAGACGAGCGTTGGCAATTGTGTGTTTGTGAAGTTATTTACACTTTGACTGACCATCATACTCTTGGCTAGTGACGTCATAAAGACGAGCGTTGGCAATTGTGTGTTTGTGAAGTTATTTACACTTTGACTGACCATCATACTCTTGGCTAGTGACGTCATAAAGACGAGCGTTGGCAATTGTGTGTTTGTGAAGTTATTTACACTTTGACTGACCATCATACTCTTGGCTAGTGACGTCATAAAGACGAGCGTTGGCAATTGTGTGTTTGTGAAGTTATTTACACTTTGACTGACCATCATACTCTTGGCTAGTGACGTCATAAAGACGAGCGTTGGCAATTGTGTGTTTGTGAAGTTATTTACACTTTGACTGACCATCATACTCTTGGCTAGTGACGTCATAAAGACGAGCGTTGGCAATTGTGTGTTTGTGAAGTTATTTACACTCTGACTGACCATCATACTCTTGGCTAGTGACGTCATAAAGACGAGCGTTGGCAATTGTGTGTTTGTGAAGTTATTTACACTCTGACTGACCATCATACTCTTGGCTAGTGACGTCATAAAGACGAGCGTTGGCAATTGTGTGTTTGTGAAGTTATTTACACTCTGACTGACCACCATACTCTCGGCCAGTGACGTTATAGATACGAGCGTTGGCGATTGTGTGAGGGGAAGGTCCATTTACACACAGACACAACACCCTATATTTATGACATGATAATGTTATTTATATCGTTGTTTTCTGTTACATGTTTCGCTCACCAGATCAACCGTCGGCACTGGGGTCCCCCCCCCCTAAAATTACATATTTTATACCATACAATAATAAAATGTTAAGATCTCATATATAAAATACATGTGACTGTTTAAACAAATCGCTAAGATATTTATTTAATGTGCAACATTGACAAATAAATGAACTTCACAGTTCAGGTTTATTTTTGACTTTTATTTTCGATAACTTTAAGTTCCGAAACCTCGCCATTTCACGACTCCTTAGAATTTGGGTTACTAGTATTTTAACATAACGTCGGGTCCTTATTTAGACGATCATAGCCATAAGTAAAATAGTAAATGTAAATTCTTCGTTTAGAAATTTGTAAAAAGTCAAATAATGTTAAGCTGCCGCGTTACAGTACTCTACCACCTAATTCTACAATATTACTCTAGCAATTCTATTCCCATTTCCTAAGACTAGAAATGTTACGAGATATTCTGTATATTTTTTAATCAAAAGAATTCTAATTACTAGAAAAACAAAATATTTTGTAATGCTATGAGTCCTACAAGACATGAACAAAATTACAGCATTACTCACTAGTCACTACAGTTTATTTAAGAAAGCATAATTAATGATATATCTTATGTTAGTCATAGAAATTTAGGCATGAGAATTTTTTATTTTTAAAATAATTTTAATTATTAATTTAGTCATACTTACACAGTATATCATTTATTATTCTAAGTAAAAGTTTGTAAAATGTCAGAAAAGTTAAAAAAAAAGTTCTTAACTTTGACATATTTAAATTAATTGAATTTTTAATATTTCGTGAAAGTAGAACAAGCATGATGTATAAAAAAATATTTTAACTTTTACTAATTCGAAAATGTTATCTCTAAACACTTTATGAATTAGTTTAATGAACCATAATTTATACGATAACTTAATCCTTTCAATGTGTATGTCAAAATGGAAATTAATAAAATTTATCTAATAAAATAATAAAATTTATTATTAATTAACGATATGTTCAAATTAATAAAACAACAAAATTAAGAATTTAATATACTAGTTATACAGAATGCTACATGAGGTGTTATTATTTTTAAATTGCAGTTATTAAACAAAAAGAAATTGCGTTGAAAAGAGAAAAGCAGTTTTTAATCAGTATAAATATAATTTAACAAATTGTTTATCTATCAGTTTGTTTTATATTTTATTGATAAAAAATATGCTAATAATCTAGTAAAATGATATGAATTTGTTAATTATTAGCATGTTTATTATCAATATAATATATTAGTTGGTTAAATTTTATTTATGCATAATAACAACAAAAGTTAGTTTTAGTCAGTTTGGTTCAGTCATCTTGAGTGAATATCTAATGAACATTTGGTTAAAAGGAAATATTATTATTATTATATTTTTTTACTATGTTTGAAGGTATACTTTACGTGGACATCCGATGAGTAGATGGAGTGGTATGATTGAAAATGTTTTACGTAAGGGAAAGTTTCCAATTAGTAGGAATAGAAGAGCATGTATGAGAAATATCGTAAATGTGGATGAAGCAAGAATTACTTGTCTAGATAGGAATGTTTAGAGAAAACTAATTTCAGGATAATGAAGAGAGTTTGTACCACATCTTTTTAGGTACATGGCGTGATTGTGTATTTACTGAATCATACATTTGACAGCTGATAGTTTCAGTATCTGCAATTTATGATTGGTGATGTAATAAATAATTGTCAAAATTGTTTAATTACATATTTAGAATTTATAATTTAATATCTCTAGTTTTTTTAATGCAATAAAAGAAATTTTGTTGGCCACTGTTAAGAGTTATGGTTCACGTATTAAACCATCCGGTGCATACAGAAAGACATGACAGCACAACTACTATATTCTATATACCATATAGCCTATCTAAACCATTTCATTCCGTCCTGCCCGACGCACACCGTCAATGGAACAACATTTCAAAAAAAAATCTTATCCCTCCGGAGAGCTTAAAAATTCTTTGAACGATGTGACATGCATTTTATATTATTCATTTGATGCCCCCGTCTTATTTTCTCAATTCATTCCAGAATTTAGATCATGTCATTGCACATACAAAGATCATTTACACGAGATAAACACGACCGCAAAAGAATGATGGAAGGACGAAGGCTCTATTCACTGCTTTGAATTTAACATTTTCATTTATGTGTGCTTTCAAATTATTCTAAAATTATTTTAATATAGTTAGAAATATATTCTTAAAAAATATAACAAAACTCTCTTTGGTTTGAGCACATTTATAATATCGTTGAAATAAAATATAAAGAAATAAAAATTAAAGCAGTGATGCTGAAACTACGTCTGTGCAACATACCAATCGCTGCTTTCCAGAGGAGGCAAGGGAGGCATGTTCTCCCCAAGAAAAAATTAAATTAAAGTTGCAAATTTTAATATTAAAAATATAATTATTTAATTCATTAAACCAAACCATCTTTATAGCTAAAAGTTCAGAAACACATTACTAATTACATAACGTAGAGAAAAATTGTTTCTAAACAGTTCGTCAAAATAAGCATTCATTGAGGCCAGGCTGCATCGCATATATCTAATTAATTTTAGACTAAAGTTAATATATTTTTTTATAGTTTATTAGGAAATTTTCTTACGAATCCGATAGTGTTATTTACAATTCTCTATCTTAATGCAAAATATCGAAAAAAGTTCTAATTTTAATACTTTTGTATTTTTTTAAATATAATTTATAATTTCTTTATTATTATTTAACCTTATTTAAAAATATTTTCGTACTAAATAATTTACAAATGTTTTGGTAATGTGTTTAGTGTATTTATGTTTCATTTTTTTAAAATTAATTTTAAATATTTATTCTTATAATTATTATACATAAACTGTAATAGGTAGTAGAATTTATACAGTGATAAAAATTTATGAAATGATTAGAACTGTTTCAAATATAAAATTATATGAAGATATGTCAGAAATTATGAAATCAATTAAAGTATGTAATTGTATCGTATACTAGCCTCCTCAAGTTTCAAAGTTTAGAGCTCACTGAAACACACAGGATATGGTAGTTGATAATTGTATGTTCACAAATAGATTTCAGAGCATTTTTTGCATGTAGTAATTAAAGCCATATTCTATATTTTGTCAACAAACATAGTTTTATTAACAAGTTGATAATTTTATATTTCTAGAATAATTGATTTAAATATTTTGCGTCATTTTCAAAGTATAAAATACATCCAATTAAATAAAAATTTGTATAACACTTTTTTTACATAAATGGATTTGGTAGCGAAGACCATCAACCAATAGATGCTTAGATATCACTTTTCAAAGTGTATTTGGACGATACAAAAAGTCACAAACATCCATGCCTTAAGCAGGATTTAAACTCGGGCCCGCACAAGTTTGAGCGGTATCAAATAAATTTTCACGTAAGAAAATTGTAAGAACGTAAGAAGAACTAATTGTAAGGACATAAAGAAAATTTTACCAAATGAAACTAGACAGTTACCAGCATTGCGCATAACTAAACATGCTTACTTTGAACAGTAATGTGAATGAAACCTAAGTAGAAAGAGATGAAAGAATTTCGTGCACAAAATTAAAAAAGTTCGTAAAAGAATTTCTTTACAATAGAACCTCAATTTATTTAGCTTTGGACGTCGAAATATCGAACGGAAACATGAAAGAAACCTTCTTTTATTATTAAATTCGGTAAGAAATTTTTGCTTTTGCTTTTTTCATACTTCGGTTGCGTTTTTAAAAGTTTAAGACGGCTTTGACGTAGCCTCGTTTGTTATTTTATGTGAGTTGCCTACTACTTCGAACGAGACAGAATGTGCAAGTTCATTTACAATTACATGTAGGTTCCACGAGATGAAAAAAAATTAGGTTAATGAAAGATTTTATTGCTAGTATAGCTACTGATTATAAGTTTCTTTAGAGATAATTTACTTATTGCGTGGCTTAATTACACATTACATTCTGAACATCAATTTTAAGTGGATCGTAATCTATAATAATTTATTTTTCATCTGATAAATTATTATAAATATACACTAAATATTAGTAGTACAAATTTGAAATATTTTTAAAATGTTTTACATAAAAATGGCAAAATTTAATTTAAAAGAATAATATTCACACAATTTATTGTCAAAGTAATACGAAAATTTTAAGACTCATTGTCATGTTTTTAATATATCTTTTTAATAATAATAAAAAAACAGATATCAAACGTAAACATTTTTAATGTAAGGTTTCAGTTTGGTAATAAATACTTGGTAATAAATATTTTATTTTTAAATTTACATTGTTATTTTAGTATTAATTACAGTCAAAAGAAATATTTTAAACTAAACATATTTTAATCTATAAAACTCTCGAGGGTTTTATTTTAAATTATTTATTCCACAAAATTAATTAAACGAAACATGTATTATTGCTCTGAAATAAAGAGTTGTCTGACTATGTATTTTAAAAATATCATAGAATATAATAAATTAAAATAAGATCTTACTGTGGCGAAAAGTTACTAAATTAAAATAATTTCTTACTCATTTTCAACCATTCAATTCAAATCAAATAAAAGCGCTATTTTATTAATTTCTTGTTTATAATTGTTCATGTATTATATCAAACACTATAGTCATTCAGATATCACAAATAATTTAACGTATCAACTAGTAATAATGATTTACTAAGCATATCAAATTTGAAATGACGAATATAAATTTTTAAATCAAAACGAAAAACATTTTATTTTTCTGTTTCAACGGAAACAGCAATGACTGCATAAGCAATAGATACATAAATCAAAAAATAAATTCTCGTTGAAATATACGGACGTAATAAGAATTTCTAACAAGCGTATATATATGCGTTCTAAATTTTTTATAGGCGCGGGTTTTTTTGAAAGACGCCTCGTTTAATTATTCATTACCTACTCGTTTTACGAGTGTACCAAACGACTAGGATAAAATTTTCATATGCATTTGTTATTTACACTTAGTTTTTCTTTGTCATTCTCTTTCTCTCTCTCTCTTTGTCGGTTTTTCAAACTTCTATTCTAATCAAACGATTGTCAATAGTCAATATGAATTATTCAATTGATATTAAAAATTTAATTTTTTAACATAAATTTTAACATCTACATGTTATTATTAGTGGAATGTAAAATTGACAAATAGTTATTTTTAGATTTATTATTTATTTATATGGATACGTGGCGATATTAAAAATTAAAAATTATGTCAAAAATATGTAGGTACATTAATATCTATAAATATGAGCTAATAAATTAATTATATGAATATTGTCGAACAGTTGTTGATGTGGTAGAAAAAAATTGTGGAACATAGACTGCACCTACCATCAACGCCAGATTGTAAATAGATAAAAAAGTTGGCATTAGATGGAACAAAGATAATTTTATTTAAAACAAAAATTAATTTAGTATATTTTATAATAATAAATCTTACGATTAAGTTCTGTGTATGTTTTATTTAACTATCGACATTTCGATTACTCTACGTATATGTATATCTTCATCAGGAAAAAAATAATATAGTAAGTTCTGAAATATTTTTTATTATGTTAGTATATTTTGTTTTCTGCTAATGTAAAAACAGATTTTTGAGCGTGTTATTTTTGTTTACGAGGTGCAATATTTATTTCATTAAAATATTATCGAAGTAAAAGTAAATATGAATACTTTTAACAGTGATTTTTGTCTAAAGTACTTTTTTTCATTTACTTAAAATTACTTATTAAGCAATTTTAATTAGTTTATTTGAATTTTATAATATTAGATACAAAAAATATTTCAAAAATATCATACTACTATTATATTATCATATTTGATAAGAGGTAGAAGTAAAAATTTATTTTAAAGCAAAAATTAAAAGCCTTTTTTTAATAAACAAAAAAGCTAAGAATACAGGCCTGTATTTTTTATATAAAAAAATATTTTTGTACGTAGTAATATTTTTGCTCTTAAAGTAATTATTAAATATTTTACTTTTAAAGAAAGTATTGCAATCGAATATATACTATTTTTAAAGTATTTTTTTAAACAGTATACTGTAAAATAGATTTACTAAATGAAAATGTGTTTTTTATTAAACTCTGCAAGTACATTTTTATTTTTAAATATTAATATTTCCGATTTTTTTCTATATTCTAATATAAATTACACTCTTTTATTATAAACCATTACTTTCAAACATCGGGGTCCAAAACAATACCATAATCGCTTCATTTATAAGCATGATAACCATAAAAATAATCATTACTCAAGTGTGCGAACCATTCTTCCATCCAACCATTCAACTTAGTGCAGCATTCTTTTGTTCCATCGATCTCCGTGATCGCCTACACACTGCACTTACCATCATCCAAGCAAGATGACTGCACACCCTATCTTCTATCAAATCAAACAAAGAGAGAGAGAAAATCTAACCAAATGGTCCTCGATTGCTTCACACAGCCGCGTTCTGTGTGCTAATGAATGATGCTCGTTACTCATTATTTTAGCGGTACGCACAATGTGATCCTAATGAGATGGACCGAGAATATTATATATAAATGATGCAGCGCGAAAAAACAAAGATCGACAGTATAGAGGCGTAGCTTATAATGTTATTGTTACGATCCGAAATTGTTTATTGTTAAGGTATCTTTGAATCAATTGTGATTTTTGTCTGGTTTAATTGCAATTTATTGTGTAGAATGTAGATTTATTTTTGTTGGTTATATAATTTCGAATTTAATGTTTTAATTGACGGATGATGATGCTTCATTATATGAAGTTTTCAAAGAATGTTTTGCTTGAGAATTTACTAATGAAAATATTGTTACATGATGTTTATTTTTATATGTTAAAATGAAGTCATTAAGGATCTATTCATCATATTTATAAAAAAAAATGTTACATTGAAATATAAAATTACTTTCAATGTGTTTATTTTATACACGAATATTATTATTTGTTTTATTGAAATTATAAAATTTATTCAATTTAGTAATTAAATTTTATACTGAAAATAAAAATTATATTTTTTTGCCAACCGTCAATAAAAGTATGAATTTACTGACAGCTAAAAAATGTCACGTTTAAAAGGTTGTTATATGGGAATGAAATTTATATTTTAAAAATATTTATTATAATAATTAACACTAAAATTCGAACAATTAATTAATTAAGTTATTTAGCAAACTTTTAATTAAAAACTTAAAAACAACATTATTTCACACACCTGCAAAATTTCAGCAACAATTTTTATTTTATATAACAACTTTACTGCAAATTATAACCGCATATATTTTTGATGAATATAACATTTAAAAATTGTTACTAAATTAATATTAATAATTGTAATGTCAAATGAACGTTTGGTTAAAAAGATTTATTTGAATGATTTTGATGGTATACGTTTGCGTGGTCGTCCGATGAGTAGTTGGAGTGATGTGATTGAGAGTGTTTTGCGTGAGCAAAAGTTTCCAAGTACTAGGAATAGAAGAGCATGTATGAGAAGAATTATGAATGTGGATGAAGCGAAAATTGCTTGTTTGGATAGGAGTGTTTGGAGGCGACTGATTTCGAGATGATGAAAAGAGTTTGTGCCACACCCTTTTGGGTACATGGCGTGATTGTGTATGTATGTATGTATGTAAATTCAATAAGTCACAAAATACATGTTATAGTTACAACCTTAGATAGATCCGTGGCTGTACAAGTTTTGCTTTTGCTTCTAATGAAACAAATAACTATTTTTAAATAATTACAAAAACTGTTATTAATTTATTTTCAGTAAATCTTAAAAAAATGCTGAAAAATTTTACGAAAATTTACAAATACTGAGAAAATAAAATTGCCGAGAAATCACATGCATCTGTATGTAAATATTTCAAATATAAAAAAAACTTTCCATATTTACAAGATAACAAAAAAAAAGAAATACTTAATTTGCAGATTTACAGACATACCTACTAATTATACAATTGGTTCCATCACACAGTAGAATTTTTTCCTTCCAAATGCGACACCTCCTGCTTTCATTCAACATGAAAGTGTAAGCACGGCATAGCACGTTACCATAGCACAGGTTTTCATACCGAAAAAGGTTGTAGGCTGTTAATGACCTTCTACCACTTTAAAATTCATTTCCAGTTTCTCGTCAGGCGTAACAAAATTACGACACCGTACGTTTGTGCTTTACGTCCCCGTATGTATAGTCCCGTCTCTCATCCAACTGTCCAGCTGCCAACACTTCTTTCCAAATCTGAATACTAACCCAATTATATTATTTAAATTTGTGTATAGTCGAGTCACCTAATGACTCAAAACTATATTTCAGACAGACGAAAGCATTCAAGCTTAATTTACAATAATGTAATTGTATATTGTTATTATTTTATTTTCTACAAATGTGTAGAGGTTTTAATTCAACATTATTATAGTAATTAGGAAGAAAATTTATAGCACAAGTCTTAGCAAGTACTGCAATTTATTGGAAATAGGAAATCTTAATTTTTGATGTCTCTGACGTTAATAAATATTTTGTGCTTGTTTTGAAAGATAAGTAATTCTTTTTTGGACGTTTCATCTTACACACACGACATACCAACTATAATTTCAACCATGTGATTTTCGAATTTCACATTATTTTAATCAATTTTATTTAATAATTTTGAATAACAGTTGAATTTTATCAAACTTCAAAATGCAATTTATTTACGATAACAAAATTTATGATATTGTAAAAAAATGTAAGAAATTTATGCATGAAATTTTTCTATTCTAATCGAAATGGCCAAAAAATTAATAAAAACTATAAAACTTTTTTAAAGTTCATTTATTTGATCGTCTGGTCTTCGGATGTACAAAAATGAATAAATATTCAATATATAACTTAAAAATTGCACTGCATCTTAGCTAGTTAATTCAAATAAAATGTTAAGTAATAAAGTTACAAATAATTTAGTTGGTCAAAAATCATCAGAACAAATAATTACAAACACATTTTCACAGTGAAATTAAAATTTAAAAAAAAATCTTTAAAAAACAGTATTATAAGTAAGTAGATTATAATTTTATTTTCCAATTAAATTTTTAATAATATTTTTAATATTGTAAAGTATTTACCCAAGCAAAAATATTATATAAGTATTTAATATTAAATAATGCATACACAAAAAAAAAATTAAATTAACAGCCGGTTTCCATTGTGAATAAAGCTTGAATGTAAATGCATTGTACCGACCGATGTAGTCTAAAAATATGTAGTACTGTTTGCTGATATTTTGCATAAAAATGACAACTATATGTGGGAGTAATTTTAGTTAGTTTGTTGAATTAATCTTTTTTAAAGTTAGTTTATTTTGTACGTTAGAATTTGCATATATAATTATTCTAAATTTTAACCTATTTAATATAAATTGAGGGCACAATTTTATATTTTAAAATATCTTTTCATATTTGTTTATTTCATATACGCGAATTTCTTAAATTAATTACAGTAGAACCTCGATTATCCGGGCCAGCCGGGACCGAGCCTTCGCCGGATAATTGAAAACACGGATAATCCAAAGACCTCATTTTTATTTTTTTTAATAATTTATTCAGACAAATACATGTGTCAAACGAATGTCTGTTTACGTTTAACTAACAAGTCGGTCGGCAGTTGGCGAAAATAATAAGTAAACACATAAACGGAGGATTTCTCGAGCCGAACTCGGGTATTCCCCGATGCGAACGTCTAAACAGTGCAGCCACGGTCAGCAACGGATAATCCGCGCACGGATGACATTTTAAAAATGCCGCACGAAGAATCCGCCGCCCGGATAATGCGCGCACGGATAATCGGGGTTCTACTGTAATTATTATATATGAAATACAATTTTCTTAAAATTGTTTATATTTATTATTATTATTCAAAATTTTGTCTTTCATTTACATAAATAACAGAGTCATATAAGTAATTTTTTTTTAATTTCTTGATAATGATTAAACCAAATGAAGGGTAAGAAAGTAAAAAAAAAACCTATTGGAAACATTTTTCAATACGGCTATATATTTTTTTATAATTTTTCATATTTTTATGATAAATGTATATAATTCTGTAAATAGGTGGCATATTTATGTCAAGGTGGCATATTTTAGTTACCATGACTACAATAGTTGTTTTCTATTCCATAAATTTATTTAATACGATAACACAGTAGATTTTTTTCATCACTAATAATAAAAAGTTTTTCACAAAGAGACCAGAAAAATAAATCAACCTATAGTTACATGTTATATCTATTAATTATTTAAAAAAAAAATTGATTACTATTAAATCTTTACGGAATTTTTTGTTTCTCGCACGCCACTGTCCTGCTTAATAAGCCAAGTTGGTGTCGCCCGGCTAAACGACCACCAACAGATCTCGGCTAGTGATATAGATTACATTTGCAAGATGGGCGTCGGCCCATAATTCGCTTTAATTGCACTGTCCGACCGATCGTTTTGCAAACTTTATTTGCTATGTACCCTGAACACGACGGCACGGCGCAGCGGACGTTAACAGCGGCGGCCGACTTTCCGCTGACGAAACCGGAATATATCGGGCCCGGAGTCGGACATTCGCTCACTGTATGTGTGTGTGCCGGTTCGCGTACGGTACACGCTATGCGCCGCGCCGCGCTGCGCCGCGCTGCGCCAGCCTGAATGCTAAATGACGAAAGACGAAATGGCCTAGCAAGTAAACGATCGTCAATGCCTACATAAATTAAAAGCAGAAGTTGAAAAAAGTTTTCTACCCAGTTCTAATGTTTTCAGTTTAAATTATATGTGTTTATGAAGGCGTATAAATGCAGACGAATAAGAAAAGACGTATGAGTAAAGTAATTACTGGTGTTCTGTAAATTATTTGGAAATTTTGGAAATAAAATGTAGTAGGTAAGTGAGGTGTAGTATATATTGCGTAAACATTCACGTTACAAAAGTTTATTAACCAAAAAAAGATGATTAAAAATTAAATATAGAATTTTAAAGAAAATTACCAAAATTAATATATTAACTATATTAATAAATGTCAAATTTTAATAATATGATATGATATAAGGTGGAGTGGGGTAAGTGCGTAAACGGGGCAAGTGCATTAATTGACAATATTTATTATAATATAAGATAAATTTCTCCAGCTAGTATGTAGTAATGTACTACAAGTTAATATGTATTATATCTCATAGATAACGCGCAAGAATGAACGTGATTTCCTTAATTATATCAGTCAGTGTAAACAGTCACGTATGAACTACCAAGCAAGATTGACGGCTCCGTAAACGAACAATAGTTTCTTAGGATAATTTTATATTTTTTGTTGTTATTTTAGGTAAGTATAAATAATATCGATGTAATTTTACATTAAATAAACAGTTTCGTTTGTTTCTTGTTTTAATTTATTGAAAAAACACTAATCTGATCTTGCCCCGTAAATATTATAACTTGGGGCATGTGCAGACCAACACGGTGGGGTAACTGCGTATTAGGTTATCATATCTACGTGGATTGTATTTTATACGGCTTAATACGGCGTGATATGCTACCCCGTACTTAATGTTGTTAAAATTGGATAACTATAGAACTAAACAATATATTTCAATGCAGTAAAAAGCACTTTATAGCAGGTTTCTTAATAATTCTGCTCCTGTCTCATTGCACATGAAACAAGGTTCCAAAGCATTTTTAACTCCCACTTACGCTCTTGCCCCATTTTAGGGGAAAGTGCGGAGTAGTTGATTTTTTAAACAATTTTCTATCAAAATGAAAATTTACAAGGAAAATTAGGGTTCTAGTTAATATTAATTAAATAGTAATGAATGTGTAAAGCGTTCGATATCGACAGTGTTAAGTATTTACATTACAGATTAAAAATACATATGTTTAAAGTCCAACTATGCAAAAACTACTCTGCACTTACCCCACTCCACCTTATTCCTTTCTTCGTATTCACGAAATTTTTCTTTAAGTATAGCAAATCGTTAAAACCATTGTACATTTACATGAAACTGTCTCACAAACTGACATGGTATATATTTCACCTTATTTAGGAGGAGAACGATGATATTGCCGTACTAATTATTAAATTTATTTCTAAACATTTAAAGAAAATAAATACGAATTACAAACACAAACAAAACTATTGATAAATATGAGACACTAAACATAATATGAGTGAACTGCAAAAATATTTTCTGTGTACTTCACATTATAAATGAGTTTGAGAGCTAAGTATTGAGAAGACGAAACAGAGAATAGTAACGTAAGTCGTATGAAAACGTAAACTTAATATATCGCAATGCCACTTTCTCGTGAGATAGACTATAGCAACATAGATATTTCAAATGTAAGTTTATAATTAACAAAAAATTATTGTGTAATAAACTTACAAAATTTAATTGATAAAAAATTTTCTTTAGTACAAATTTTAAAAAATCGCTATCATAAATTATAAATAACAATACATATTAAGAAATATATATATATATATTTAATGAATAAATTATTTAACAAGAATAAAAAATATATATTTTTCAATTTCTAGATTTATAAGTACGTCTAATAGAACCAACATTCTCAGGAACTACGAGTATAATAATACCACAACTACAATTCATTAAAAATAAAAACCTCTATGGGTCTTTCCATTAACAAAAGCCATTAAATCCATCGTTCATCAACATATACGCCACATAATTCCATTTCATTTAGACCCTTCCCAAACTATTCATCCGAACTAGACGAGAGCAGAACGGGTTTATTTCCCGATTGAATTTGTATAGAAACTGGATTTCGACTTTTTCAATTCGCACTCCGTTTACGCGCAGCAGGCATCTTTCCATCGCTCGCCAATGCAGTTCAACCCTCAATTGTTCATCCCTTCGTGTTTTCATCTTACAGCCAGGACTCTTCTCTGACATGGGAATTATGAAGACGGAAACGCCAACGACAAGACGGTTGGACATACGTCAAGGGTGGCTCCCATGCGCTCAACTGACAACACGACTGAAATTTTTCATTGAATGTTTTGGGTAAAGGTACTCTTGGTATGTTCGCCGAAATGGACGTGAACGTATTATAGTGCAGGGTTGTTTGAAAGTTTTCGCTATTCGAATGAAATTCCGTGTGTTTCCGATGGATGGGTCATTCTTTGGGGATTAGATTGTAATCACATTGTAATAAATTGTAAAAGTATTTATTTTTGTAATTGTTTGTGGTAAAGCTAGTGTTGTGACAGATGAAATATATTAAAATTATAAGGATTCTAGTATTTGAAATGCCTTTAAAAATAATAATATTACGGTAGAACTTGTATAAGATTATATTAGACCAAAAAAGAAGAAAATTGTGAAAAAAAATAAATCTTGTAGCTACCACTAATATCAGATTGAAAACAGAAAAATACGTTATTAGACAAAACAAAGATTAGAGTAGGGCAGTCCATTGTATACTTTATAAATCTGTTTTCTATTAATATAAATAAAAGTTAATATTAGAGAGGCATTAGTGAAAACTTTGTTATATTATATTGTGTATTTTCACACGTATAGTTAAATTCTATTGTAACAATTTTTTTTAATTCTGAAAAAGTTTGGTGCAAAAATACACAACATTTAAATTTTGTCGATATTGTAAAAGTTGCTTTTACATATATAAAGTGGACGTTATATACTTAATTTAATAATATGTTAAAAATTTGTTCTTGTACAACAATGTAATTTATAAAATGGATTTTATGTAAAAAAAAAAAACAATATATTTATAATATGATAATTTTTAAACGCATTCATGATCTTATACAGCAATTGATTTAAAATAAGTTCAAATTAAATAATAAATATTTCCGGATAAAATATACGAACATAATTAATATGTATTCTTTATGTAAAATTTTATTAATAAAACATGTGTTACTGATTTTGTAATATTCAACAAAAAATTTACAAACTTTATTATAAAAACTTTTAAATATATAGCAATATACTATAAATTAATAAACGCTTTTAGTACCTACATAAAAATATTCTAATTCGTTAACATTTATATTTTTAGAATTACATAATGTTTTTAGAAAAAAGTTTATAAAATTGTATATATGCAATAATGTAAATAATAGCGAAAGGTATTTAATAATTTATAAGATAACTTTTATATTTCAATAAGTACAATTACTCAGCCGGAAATTAAAAAAATATAAAATATAACTAACAATCGCTTGCAGAGGAAACAGGATACAACGAGTGATGAAATAATAAAAGAAAAATACGTACATAATCCGGAAAAGACTTGAGAATTGAACCGGATATAATATAGAGTGAATAGATAATAAAATTTTATTATACTTATGGTTTGAAATTTTTTTACAAATTTTATATTATGGAAAACTAGTATTTTTGTAATACTTGCTCATTTTCGTTTCTATTTTTTCATTATTATTATTTAAAAATATACACAGTTTTCCGTATAAAGTTTCTGAACCTAATCAACTATCATTTTCAAATGTATGCAGTTATTTAAACAATAAAAATTGCATTGAAAGGAGAAAAGTCAAAATTTTTTTAATGGGTATAAATAAGATTTAACAAAATGTTTGTATATCAGTTAATAAAAAATATGTTAATAAACTAATGATATAGAATATCTTAAGTTGAAGTTGTTGAAACTTATTAGCTGTCTGTTTCAAATTTATGCAGATATTGAAAAAAAAAACAAATGAGCTGGAAAAAGGAAAATCTGCATGTTTTAATGAATATAAATATAATTTAACAAAATATGTTTATATTTATATATCATTATAATTTATTAAATTATTAGTTACAATAAATTCTTATGGCTCTTTTTGCATAATAATTTATTCAAGTCGGACAAGAACTTGGTACGCTCTGTATAACGTAAACCCTTCTAATAAAAGTACTGATTTTTATTTATAAAATAACAAAAATATTAATAGCTGTTATACAACATCAAAAATACTTAAAAATTGCTTTTATATATAGCCAGTTACATGACCTCATTTCAAAGACATTATTTTTCAATGAGGTCCCCCTTATTTTCGATAACCTTTTCAAGCATTCCACTATGGACGATGACTGAGTCCATAAAAAGAATACCATCAAAAATTTGCATAACTATCAAATGGTGGTGAGCATTTACAATCATATATACTGGTACGTACACATTGAACGAAAATACAAAACTACGAAACTTATAAATATTCAAAGAGCGCACCAGTCTCCTGATAAAAGATATATCCCTCTTGCTCTTTCACGCTGCCGAAACTTGGTAACTATTTCATATTCTGGTGCTTTGTATTTGTGGCTCTTTTCCGTACGAATATATAAATATAGGATAGGCAATGCATTTCTTATCGAAAAATTTATATATAAAGATTTATTTTGTTGTGCTGTCAAATGTTTACAAAAATAAATTGATGTATACATATTTTTAGTTTTGCATTTGAATGTATCGTTAGCATCGAAAATATGTTTTTTTCTGCATTAACGAATGGGCTCGTAGTTTTTAAATAAATTAGCATAACAATAATGTTTTTAAAGATGCGTGTAAAATAACTTGGTAAGTTTTATTGGTCGTATTTTAAGCTGTTGTATTTTTGTATTTCTTATGCAAAGAAAATCATTAATTACGAAATGAATCTTACCAATTAGAAAAATTGTATCGTGCAAAGTATCCAAAGCAGTGGTGTAGCTAGAAACTTGTCAAGGGGGGGGGGTTAATAATATTAATTAATAAAGATAATCTTGTCAAAAACAGACATAATCTTGTGAAAAACAGACATAATCTTGTAAAAAACAGACATAATCTTGTGAAAAACAGACATAATCTTGTGAAAAACTGTCATAACCTTGTAAAAAACAGTCATAACCTTGTGAAAAACAGTCATAACCTTGTGAAAAACAAACATTATTTTGTCAAAAACAGACATAATCTTGTGAAAAACTTCATAATCTTGTAAAAAACAGTCATAACCTTGTAAAAAACAGTCATAATTTTGTGAAAAACAGAAATAATCTTGTGAAAAACAGACATAATCATGTGAGAAACTTCATAATCTTGTAAAAAAACAGTCATAACCTTGTGAAAAACAGACATAATCTTGTGAAAAACAGACATAACCTTGTGAAAAACAGACATAATCTTGTGAAAAACAGACATAACCTTGTAAAAAAAACAGTCATAATCTTGTGAAAAACATACATAATTTTGTGAAAAACAGACATAATCTTGTGAAAAACATACATAACCTTGTAAAAAACAGTCATAATCTTGTGAAAAACTTCATAATCTTGTAAAAAAACTGTCATGACCTTGTAAAAAACAGTCATAACTTTGTGAAAAAAGACATAATCTTGTGAAAAACAGACATAACCTTGTAAAAAAACAATCATAATCTTGTGAAAAACATACATAATCTTGTGAAAAACGTACATAATCTTGTGAAAAACTTCATAACCTTCTAAAAAAACAGTTATAACCTTGTAAAAAAACAATCATAACCTTGTGAAAAAAGACATAATCTTGTGAAAAACCGACATAACCTTGTTCTTGGGGGGGGGGAAGGAATTCGAACCCCCCCCCCCCAACATCCCCCTGGCTGCGCCACTGATCCAAAGCATTTCTTTTAGAAAATTAACAAAACAAATACAAGTTTGTTGAGTTCAAAACGCCGAGGCCCATCCATGTTTTACGAGCGAAACTTTATCGCGCTGCGTCGGAGCATTTGAACGCGCGTAACAGCGTCGAAGAAAATTAGAATTTCCTTTTTATGAAAGGGGCTGGTGGCTGTGTATGCCCATCGGTATTCCCGTCATATGACCGGCCCTAAAATTTTCGGTCGAGCGGTCGAACGAGTTCTCTCTTTTTTATATCGGGCGATCGACGCTCACGTTCGTAATAGGCCTTGACGCTAGTGCTGCAAAGTTTGGTCGTATAGAGAGACGTCGACCAAGCGTGCTCCCAACATGAAACACGCATCGGCCCCTGGACGGAGATTAAGGTCGAGCCTGTGTATCCTGTGCCCGTAAAATGTTTTACGCGACGGATTTGTTCGTTTCGATGCAAATAAATGACACTGTTTTGCCTTTCTGCCTAGTAAGCATGCTGGCCTGATCATACAGTGGTCAAACAGAAAATGTAATTTTGTTCCATACATATGTTGGTTTTTTTAAATCGTTATTGGAAATCAGAAAGTTTTTTATTTAAGTTAATCTAATTCTTTTATGGTTAGTTGCACTAGTATGAATTTCTACTACACAGATTCAAAAATAATATATTTAAAAATAGTAATATTTGTCTACAACATTTATACTTTTAGTCGTTGGCACTTGATGAAACAGTTTAAAAAATTAATAAAGAATGAAAATAAGTATAAAGGTTATTAATAAAAGAAACAGTCACAAAATTTATATTACTCGATGATCATCAAGAGTTACTACAAACGAAATACAAAAGTTCTTAAAATTATTTACATTTTAAAAATATCTTATTCAAATAATACAATATTTACAAGTGGCGAATCAGAGAAATCAGTATGTTTTTTGATTGACAGTTTTTCTTGAAAGTGAAGACTTTCTTAATTGCTAGGGATTCTAACAAATTGAGTGTATAACTTTTATATATATATATATATATATATATATATATATATATATATATATATATATATATATATATATATATATAGACAGTACTATTAGTATTACTGATTAAAAAATACTGACTGTAGATTCTGATTAGTAGTAGCTAGTAGAGAAAAAATAATATTACATAATTACACAATTTTTCATTACTGAAAAACACACTATTTTAATTTTATTCGGTCCTAGTTAATATTCGTATCAAATGTCAAAATTATATAAATTAATGAGATATCATCTCATCTCATTTTCAATTTTTTTTCTAAATAAAAAACCCGCTGATATAAAGCGATAAAACCACTGAAAACGAGACAAAAAAAAATTGTAAAATTTTTGTGAAGTTTCACTGTGTGTGTGTATGTGTGTAGCATGGTGTGTCTTCAAGGTATTTATTGACGCCTTGGTAGCGAGCTTCTGACGTCGACACTAGCGTCGGTGTTGTCAAGTGTAGTAGCGTCACATCGTAGCCGGCGGGGGGTCTCTTTCTGAATGTAGACGTCGTTTGGCGTAAACGTGCGCCGCTGCTTATGACAGCCTGGTGCGATGCGAAAAGACGCTCTGGATATTGGTTCCGATATATGTAGTTTGGCGTTGGCGTTGGCGTTTCGATGCTTATGATGGAATTGATGTAATGAAATTTAAAGAATGTCAGAGAAAAGAGAGTTATTATAAGTATTAAATTTTTATTTTTATGTAGTCAATAAAAAAGGTAATAATGTCAGAACTAGTATTAAAATAGCATAAGTACCATAATTTTGTTATTTATAAAAAAAATTACCAATATATATATATATATATATATATATATATATATATATATATATATATAAAAATGTATAATATATTATTCAATAAGCATGTTATAATTGCTATAACTCACAAAGATAAGGTTTACAAAACAAGCTGTAGGCGAGTGCCATAAATCACTTGCAAGTAAAACAATATGGCTCGGTTGTACAAAGCATTGTTAAATATTAAATGCAAGTTAACCAATTTGTTAACTTGCCAGCTGACCAATCAATGAGACAGTTTAAAGACAGTTGACAATCTAGTTGCCTAGATAATTTAGTAAGTAAACGATGCTTTGGACCTATTTTTTGTACTATACAATAAATACAACAATCAAATTAAAATTTAAGCGAAACTAAACAACATAACTTGACGTAATAGTTTCCAGTTTTTCCGTCGATGATGTCGAATACATTTGACGTTATGTTTGGTGTTGCCATCAGTGGTGTATATAGTAACAAACTGTTGTAAAATAATGTCATTATTGTACTAGTAACATTCTACATAGGCAATATAGTAACGTAATATTAATATTATGATACTTTTGAAGAAAAAAATTATAATAAAATACACACACATATTTTATTTCTCATGACATTTAATCCAGCACATAGAACGTTACAATGGCAAAATCTTAGTTTACAAAAAAATAGCGCTTTAATTAGACATCGAATTTCTTATTTGATTCACAAAATAAAAGTTTTAAATTTCATTGTCAATCGTGCGGATCATTACAGTAACATTTCAAGACTTAAAACTCTCATGAATTTCAAACTAATCAAGCACAATCAAATAGATTAAATTAAAAATATTTTTCTAATTAAATTTTAGTTCGATCCCTTATTATTACAAAGCAAGTATACCACCCACTCACTGGCAAAAAATACTTTTAATTTAATTTTTAATGAAAACATTGAACCCCGACACAAATGCTATTCGGGCCCTTCTCCGTATCGCTATGAGCTTCAATCGGTTTCACATCCCTGACATCTATTGATCGAGTTGCGAACAGCTGCGATCAAGGTAGGATATCAGATCAACCATAAATATAGATATGCCTATACTTATAGATTCTTTTGTATAGAACACATTGAAAAAGAATGAATATAGTATTTTATTTACATTTTGTAACGTAACAATGAAACGTGTTTGTAAACAAAAACTTCTCTCTCTTATTAATGTAACAAAACATTGTGTCGTATTCTTTATCTATATTATAGTTGATCTGATGGTAGGATGCATTTTCTTCGGTTTTGCGCAATAAGACCTTCATTCTTCTTCTTTTCGTTTCTTTACATTTCTTCGTCGTGTGGCAGTGATGAGGTCTCCGTATAACACGGGCGCGCGTCTGGTATTAAAACTTCCATCGCGTTTGAGTGAGTCAGTAGAAGCGAATAAGCGAGCGAGCAAAGTACCGGGCATTTAGATCATATATATATATATATATATATATATATATATATATATATATATATATATATATATATATATATATATACGAGTGAGTATATACGGAACGAAGAATACGAACTGCCGCTGGGAATGCGGACGTAGTTTCTCTAAATCAAATAGAACAAATTGATCAAGGTTGGCGAAGGTCAATGGAATGGGAGTTAAGTGTAATTTGGATGATGAGAAAAAAAATATTGTTAGATTTATTTTGAATGGGAGCTAGTTTTTATTGATTAATTGGTTGAAATATGTAGATTTAATAAATGATAATGAAATATTTGACATCACGCAAAAAACCAAATCTTTAGATATTTTATCCAAACAAAAAATATATATAATTTTTAGTTTTCTAATCCTTAGATAAAACATCTACTTCAAGAGTAGATGATAATGTTTTGTATATATGTATATATTAATTTGACGTATATATATATACTGCTGCCATGAATTTACACATAATTTGACATACCTAATTTAAGATAATTAATTTACTTTAAAATATATTTTTATTCAAGTTGTAAAATCTATTGAAAATCAAAAACATCAATAAATTGCAAATTATTTCACGTAATTTTCCATTTTTTTTCCTGCTGCATAAACTATATCCATTATGTATAAATTAGTTCTCGCTAAACATTTAAATCTAGGTAAGCAACTTTTGCTTCAACATGAATATTTGAGATTTTTATTGCTTAGTTGCTTATTCAATGTCTTCAGAAAGTTTGCAAATTGAAAAATTTTCTTTTGATTGACAATCGATTACTTGATAAAAGATGTTGAAAAAAAAACATGCAAGAAATATTGATTATTAGTTAAATAAAAAAAAAATAGTTTTTAAATTTACAAAAAAAAAATTAATAAAATTTAAACAATATCAGATAAACATGTTTGATGCGTTTTTATTTGTTTGTTTTGATAATCAATCAATTAATTTTGTATTGATGTTAATCTTATTTTTAGTTACAAATATAATGGCACAAGTAAAGATAAACCGATCTGTAATAAAAAAGTTGACTTAAAGTTTTGTGTTTTTATAGCTAAAAATAAATTGCTACTGCTGATTCCTATCAATTTAATGTCTTAATAAACCGAACAATTTTTTTTATCTTTTAGATAGCTTAAATACTATCATTAATCAAAATAGTTCAATGTTCTACCGTAAAAAAATATTTAAATTATGTTACTATTTGTCTATTTGTATCGCTATAATGGCTTACTCAGACATAATTCTATTGGTTCTAAACATTACAATTCTTTTATTTGAAAAACATGATGCAGGTACATTAAGTATTTTTGTTTAAATTTTATCATAATTTTACAAAATATTAAACTACAAGTATGACTCCGTAGCAAAATTTATTGTAATAATTAAACATAATTTCCAAATTTAACGATGTTGTAACGAATTTTTCATTACTATTATTTTTAATATTATTTTATATGATAATTTAACAATATTTAAAAATATTTTTATTCTCTTACCACGCTGAATTTACAGACCGAAACGTAGAATTATTTGTAATCTATAATAAGAAACATAGAATGTTTTTATATAACTACTCTTTTGTATCCTATTGGCAATAAATTTGTACTACCAAATAGATTTTTCATAATTTAATTACGTTATAAATAGAATAGTTTGAATAAACCTTAATAGTTATTAGCAAAAAAATTATTTATATATTTTATTTGGATTATTTTTTAAATTATTAATTAATTTAGAAATGTGTTAAAACAAATTTATAAGTGCCGGATGTATTGTAAAACAAACTCATTTATTATAGACGTTTTCGTATTAATTAATATATTAAAAAATATAATATTGAGGAAGTTACTATTATTTTGAAACAGTCTGTAAATTATAAACATATCTTTCACCTATCATTAAAAAACAATGTCTATGTAAGTATATTTATAAAAAAAAAAATAATTACCAATTCTATTCTAACCTATAATATATACAATTTAGAACCTTTCAAATAGGATATAATTATATTTTCCCATTGTAATAATCAGTTTGATTAATATACCAACGCTTTTAGACAACAATTTAAATTATACATAAATAGAAAAACAAATGAAATAAGATAAACAATGCGTTTGCTCATCAATTTTTCAAAACACCAAACAACATTGTCCGAAACAACATTGTCCGAAACAACATTAACAACGAAAAAATACAACAAATAACAACATTGTTGTTGCATTTCAAGTTTCGTTTCACACTGTTCGGGCAAAAATAAATGACTAGCCAAACCACAAACTGTTGAATAACGTTAGGGCCTTTATGGATATTTTATTACCAGTAATGGTTCATTCACAATGTGAATGTGATAATATGAAATTTGTCTATAAATGTAAAACTATCATTGATTTGGACTTTAAAATATATTTTGAACTTAAATTCTTAAACAATAATAAAATGAAATAAATTTAATAATAAAGTAACAAAAATATTAATATATCTATACAATATTATTCTATTTAAAATTAAATTTCATAATAAAGAAAATAGTGTTGTTTTCGTAAAAATAAATTTGAAACTATAGAAATCAAATGAATAATCATAGTTAATTTTTTTAAATACTTTATAAAATAATTAAGCAACATAATTAAGAGACTTTGTTTAACATACTCAAAATATAGAAATTAGAATTTTCTGAAATAATATGGTATCGGGATAGATCAAAAATTTTATGACCTTTATTAATTTT
Source organism: Clivina fossor (assembly GCA_963966155.1). NCBI lineage: Eukaryota > Metazoa > Arthropoda > Insecta > Coleoptera > Carabidae > Clivina > Clivina fossor. The sequence continues at coordinate 5,363,251 of OZ014558.1, forward strand.
GGTAAATTTTTTATAAAAAAAATATACTTTGGTAGGTACCTTTAAATTAAATCAATAGATATAATTCTTTTTTTAATGTTTTCAAACTTTTTTCTGTTTTTTTTATACTGGACTGCTGAAATGTTACGAAATATTTTAACTTTTTTTAGTAAGTAGAAATTTCATTCGATAGCACGTGACACAATATTCTGTTATGCTACAGCTCTGCTCAGAATTCCATCATCAACTTGTTTTCTTATCCAAGAATCGAAGTAATAATAAAATACCTAAAAACATCATCGTAAGACTGTCCATGTAAATGCACCCTTATCATAACGGCAATATTGCTTTCCTCTTTAACCGGCATGCGTGAGTGTACGTGTGTGTATTTATGTGTCTGTTTCGGTTAGAATAGTGTGTGGGGCTGTACATTGAAAACGTAATAATCTATCATTATGCCTTATCTTTATGGACAGGCCATTTATTGTAGTTTGCATGCGCTGCCATGCGGGCCCCCCGAGCACGGGCGCCACTGACTCTAAACACCCACCCCCACCCCCCCTTGCTTCTCACACCGCTCTATGTTAAACACGAAGACTGGAATGATAAAGTGAAATTAATATGGCACTTGTATATCTCTATGAATTGGATTGGACGCAGATGCATGAATGGTTTATCGAAGTAATGAGAAAAAAGTGCTTTTGTGTTGATTTTGATTGGAACTCTGTTGTGAAAAACGTGTTTCGCACGGAGAAAATCAATTTTTATGTGTAGAGATTTGTTTTGTGCATTGCTAAGATACTAAACCATTCCACCAAATGCATAATATAATAATAATAAGGATTTCAGTGGAAAAATAATAAATACATTACTTTATTAGTTAATGCTGTTTAAATATTTAAATAGTAACGAATAGTCTCTCAGCAGTGGAGTACGCAAGGAAGGGAATTAGGGTGTTAAATTTCAAATTAATTTACTTTAAAAATTCCTGTGAATAATTATTATTAACTGAAACGGCTGCAAGTGACAAAAAAAAATATTTATTTAAATCGCTATAAAATTTTAAAAAGTAACCAATTTTTATTGTACAATATGGAAAAAAGTTTTCACTTTTCTAAAAGAAAATGTTGAAAATAAGAAAAAACAGACGCACCACTATTGGTGACAAGTGGAAAGTGTGTGGCCTATGTATTTATTTTTGCTCTTAATCTATAAATTACAATCTTTCGTTTATCTTTTGCTAGATTTCTTGCGTCAAATATTTATTTCTTTCTTTTATTTCTTAATATTCTTTTATTACTTCGTGTGTGGTTTTTCCTTGGTTTTCTTCTATCTCTGTTGGTCTACAATTCAAGTTAATTTTGTTCCACTCTACACTTACTTTAATATCTATTTAATGTCTATTAGTTATTCAACTAATTTTTCGTAAATATTTCATTTAATAATAATAATAATTACAATAATAGCCTTTATTACTCAATAGAATATTAACTCCACTTACAGAGCAACATTTATAAATACAAATACACGCATACATAACTGAAAACAATAATACTTAAATATAAAATAATATTGCATAAAAAAAGATAAAAAATATTAAATTTACAGACAGAGAAAAAAAAATAGAAATGTAAATAAAATAGTATAATAATAATAATAAATTTTAATGTCATTTCAATAGCTTGTAATTATTTTTTTTTTGTGTCTGTATTTCAGAATCATATAAAACGGATATTAATGCCAAAATAATGTACCAAAATATTACGAATAAAGATACCAATATTAAACTTCGTATGTATATTCTTAAACTATTTAAAAGATGGTCCAATATCTATTTATTTTTTGAATTATTTTTTTACATATGAATCATTCTTTATCATCGCACTTCCTATTTCATCTATTTCAAAATTTAATATAACATTTTAAAATCGTTAATATGCTACAAAGTAAAATATATAATAACACAAAATAAAACGGCTTTAGGTTATAGTTCTGTATTAATATTCATTAATAGTCGACGTCGTCTTTAAGAAAAAAGATACGTACGTACGTTGAGTTTATTGAAACGTTAATTATTAATAAATATTAATACAGAACTATAATCAAAAACAGTTTTATTTTAATAGAATGAGTTCTGAAAGATTTTTTTACTACGTTATAGAATAACACTTTCAAAATTCAAACCATGTAATTTTATTTACAATTTATTTTTATTTGGATTTTCAATGATACGGGTCGTTAGTCCATAGTCGTTCAAAGATCTTGTAATTTATGGATACTAAAATACTCGAACACATTTATTATCAGTAACGCAAAACCAGTACTACGTTATATTAATTTAAATTTTATTTCAAGTAATCAGTATTTTGCTTATATAATTTTTATTTCTTCAAGGGAAAATAAAAATAAAGTGCAAAATAATAAAGTAAACATATACATTTTCAACAATATTATATTTTATATATTTAACATTTACAAAACATGTGAAACACATATGTTTGAAATAAAATAAAAATGTAAATATGAAAAAAGAGAATACACAGAAAATACATGCTATTTGTTGAGTTAGCAAATGGTGACGTCAGTGTATATTTAAATAACCTTTTTTTATATCTAAAAGTATTTTGTGATGTATATTTTTTCCTGTCGTTTTGAACATATACACAAATATTTTACATACATCAACTGTTTTTTTTTGCAACATTTGTTGTTTTATTTTTTTCATTAAAGTTCTATTTTGTATTATATTACATTTACGTTTTGCGCAAATTAACGAAGCCATAAAAAATGAGCGATTTCATGTAACGAATACCAAGTCATATGAATGAAAATAGAATAAAATTTCGTGCGATGACAATTTTGTAAGTTTTATTACGAAGAACTAATAAAATTCTTTATAGCCTTCAATTATTAAAAGTTACGCTAAAAATTCTTTGTATAACTTCTTAGTTATTGCATTTAATGATAACATTTCGGAAATAATAAACGTTCAAAGTTGTTATAAAATTTTTATATCTACATGGAATGCAGTTTATGCTATGAACATGTTTTTAATAAATGTAATTTTACGTAGTAATGTTATCTAAATTAATTTACTGTGTTTTAATAATGAATTAAATCGACTCGAAAAAGTTAAACAACGCTTTTTACAATAATTTAATATTAATTAAAAGTATTTTTATTAATTTCGAGTGTTTGCTCAATTTAACCGTTTAAATGTAAGAAACCAATTATAAATTTTATACAAAATTATTTATTTAATTAGTAAGAAAACATAAAACACGTTTTTCGTCGTTCATTAACTTTTTACCATTTCTCTTATTTATTATGATTTTGATGTAAATGAAAACATTCAAATAGACAAAAAATATATTAATATAACTGAACTTAGATACATCAACGCAAGTTTTTTATTAATATTAAATAATAATATTTTGATGGTATACGTTTGCGTGGACGTCCGATGAGTAGTTGGAGTGGTATGATTGAGAGTATTTTGCGTGAGCGAAAGTTTCCAAGTAGTAGAAATAAAAGAGCATGTATGAGAGGAATTATGAATGTGGATGAAGCGAAAGTTGCTTATTTGGATAAAAATGTTTGGAGGCGACTGCTTTCGGGATGATAAAAAGAGTTTGTGCCACACCTTTTTGGGTACATGGCGTGATTGTGTATGTATGTATGTAAAATATATGTTTTTCTCAATTTTTAATATATAAGTTTTACTAGCTTTCTCCTTAAATTTTAGTTGTGGTTACTGTATTAATTCTATATTAATATGTTTAAAAATATAAATATATTTTATCTTAACTTTATTATTCAATAAAATATTACAATGTTCTAAAGTACATCTATCGCGGACGAAGGACCTGAGTTCGAATCCCGGCAAAGTCAATACAGTTTTTCAATTGGTAACTAATTTAAATTAGTTCATTGTGATGACTAAATCATTTAGAAATGTTAGATTGTTAACTGTAATTAATTACAAATTTTGAAAACGGAATTTAATTATTTATTTATTACTTTTGTTTACTTGAAAGTAACAGTTTTAAAAAAAGTTTTATCTTCATGAAAATAGTTTATATATATATTAGTTTAGAATAACTACCGTGAATATAAGTTGAAAAGAAAATTTATTTAAACGGGATACGGTAATTGATTGAGTAGGTTATTAAAATGCAAGCATTTAAATATCTATCAATTTATTGCAGGTCCAATATTTATATCCAATATATATATATATATATATATATATATATATATATATATATATATATATATTTAATTTTCCAACTTTGCTACATTATTTTCCCATTTTACTTCTATTCTTCTCTTCTATCTTATCTCCAGTTTCCACCATCGTACGAACTCTAAAATATTTATAACACCATCTTATCCATCGAACTTGAAATCCGCTGCAATATCATGCAAGGGGAGTGAAAAGACAAAAAAAAAAGCGGCTTCTTGCACTCACAATGACGGTGGCACACTGCACGGGGACACAGTGTCTGTGCAGAGTGTAGAGCCCCATCATCGTGTGTGGCAGACGTATAGTGCACCAAGCCAACGAAAGGCACGGGTTCGAATCCCCAGCGCAACAGCTGGCCCGTGACATACAGGACCTCCCGGCATGTTTTCCGTTCTTCTGCTGCGGCCTATAACTATGGTTTGTCGTTTGGCTCCGCTACGTTCTTGGCGCAGTTCGTACGAGAGGATACGAGGAAACTAAACATTGCGTTGGCCTAACTTGGCTGTGCAGACTTGCCTCCCTGTTTGGTTGTTTAAATTGCTGCAGGGCCGGTGGCAGGTGAATTTTTTATTTGGAAAATGAGATTTTTTCTTGTATGTAGAGTAATGTGATTTAATAATTGATTATACCAATTAATTGAAGTAGTTAGTCAAAATAAAATAGGTTTAGGTTTTAATTCTGTGTAATTTTAAATTAAATTTTGACGTTTCAATATACTAAACGTGCGTAATCATTATCAGAAAAATCGTCCAAATGACCTAAAGTTATTTTATTTTAATATAATGAGTTCTAAAAGATTCTTTACTAGATTAAGAAGACATTTAAATTATTTAAAAAATATATCAAGGTTTTTGAAAAAGATATAAATAAAACATTCTTTTATTTTTTATGTATTTTTGGTATATGATACAGTACAAAACTTAGACATTTTTAATTAAAACAAAAATGCCAAAACGTATGTCGGAAATATAGCCTTTTATATTTAGCTTAAGCTTAGCTGTCGAAATATAAATTTGATGTTTGTTTTAATTAAATTTTGTGATTTAGGTTTAAGGAATTTATTCTAAATTTATTATATGTTAAAAATTTTCGCTACAGTAGATCACTATATATATTTTAATATTAAAATGTAAATGCTAGTAATTTATATATTTCTTTCTATAAATTTATAGAATTAATAATTAGACTAAAATTGGCAAAATCTTAAAATATTAGCATTATTGATCGAGAATTATGTTTCTATTTTAAGAAATAGTTTATGTTTACTATTTGTTTAAATACTAATAATAAATAATTATTTTTTACTATTTGGTAGTAGGGGTTAACAACATAAACGTGTAAAATTTTATTTTCATACGTATATTTTTACACGTTGACATTTAAGAATAATGTACTGTTTTATATATTTATATATTCTACAAAAATAACTAATAATTTAAAACTAGAAATTAAAATATTATTAGCAATAAAGTTTATTTAAAAAAAAAGAAAATTAAAGACAGAAAATAGAGAGAAACTATTCGACTTTGCTATTAAACGAGCACGTCACTGGTAAACGTTAAATATACATTTCGGAAATTTTTGTTTACATGAAATTCACGACATCTCTTGATAATTCGCTATACCATTAGGTAAATTAAAAATCATACGTTAAATATGAAACAAATTAATATAGTAATTTCTAAACTACTTATAAATATCGAGTTAAAATTGAAAAAAGAGGTTAAGAAAGTGACTTTATACACACATATCAGTTTCGTGTAATAAAACATAAAATATTTTTTCGTAAAATGCAAAATAAAAAAATTAGAAAAATATTTTTCCAATCAGGTCCTGCCGGCTATTAGACGATATACTGGCACTAATTCGCCGACCAGCGTGGGCTGCATCTCTGGTTCTGTGGCCTCCGCTTATACGTATCGCTCTGCACGCCCATGGACCGTGAAATAAACTCGACTTTAGCGTTGCCGTCGCACGAATGAACCGCCATACCCTTACCCGCCTGCTATTCTAACATCTAACATTACTTATATAATGTTACTTACATACATGCATGTATCGTACAAGAGTATATATAGTGGCACAACCCGTACGGACGTCCCCGTACATTTAACATGTACGGTCTCCCAGTGCGACCGCGACTTCGACATGGAAACGCGAAATACGAACAATAGCAGATCGCCACGACTAGATTAACACATGACGTACAGTAAACATTCAGTCTTCTATTGAAGATTTCTTCTACAAGAATTTTAAAATGTTTTGCAATAAGTATATTTTCAAAATTAATATGACATTAACACTACATAGTTTTTTTAATGTTATTGTCTGTAATTTACGGGAAATTATTTTATTTTTTTAAACATGAAATTTGGAACCCGAATTCCATAAATCTTGTATTAAGAGTTACTATCAGGGTCAAATATTGTGAAGCGAATCTGTATAGATGTCTCTGAATGCAGGATGGAAATTGTCATATATTACATAAAAGGAATAAATTTAAGATAAATTATTTGTCGGATCGTGTAATCTGGACTACTTTCTCACTATTTCGAAGATTTGTTGTGAGCTGGCAGTAGCAACTAAAGAGATTTCGAAATGTAAAAATAGAAAATAGAAAAATCTTAAATAACCATTATTAATTAACAAAAAAAAGTATAATATTATTTTATAATTATAAACCTTATATAAAAATTTCAGATTTTATGAACGTGTAATTTGAACAAGAGAAAATAAAATATAAAATTTGCTTGATAAATGTCAGGTTTTTCTTGATAAAAGTCAATCGATCTCTATTTTCTATCGTTCGTAAAAATTCAAAAAAGATTATTTTATTCTGTATAACATTTCACATCTCATATATTTTTTCGAAACAATAATAATGATATTTAAAAAAAATATATGGCTTGTTAAAAAATATATTTACTTGTATTTTATGTAATTTTTATTAATAATGGAATATTGATATTGAATTATTAATTATACATATATTTTTAAATATTACGAATAATCAGTTATATTAAATATGCTCTACAAAATTAATAAAAAAATATTTATTCAATCGTCCTCTGCAATTTTGTGTAATCGCCCATACGAGTGTGACTATTCACCTTAAGACAACCAAACATATTTTTAGAAAAAACTCTTGCTCAGGATTAAACATCTTGTGATACACATATAAATGTGTAAAATTTAATATTTTCTAGCATATTTTGTAACAATATATAAATAAAGACCGACATAAAACGTTGTTCAATTCATTAATCAATTGACATTTTCGTTATCTAGTTACCTTAATGATTTAGTAAGCAACGTTTTATGCAACTGGTCTATATTAGTTCCCGTTGTAAAAGAAGGTTATTTTTGATTAGACTTCAATTTTAAATAATCTTGCGATTGTAAAACTGAACTTTAAAAGTAATTATGGCTTTAAATAAAATGTCGGGCCTCATTGTAAAGACCTAATTCCTATCTATAAATGTGTTTATTATCAATTCCATATTAAAACTGTCTCGATTCTGTTTCATTTCGGTTAACAGTTGTATATAGTTTTGTTTTTCAACTGTAACTTAAAAGGGGTCATTTTAAAATGTTGTTTATCGCTTTAACAAACATTTTAGCTTATTAAAATAATGAAGCTTGTTTTTTTAATAACCCATATGGTAATATGTTTATTATACTCGACAAGCCGACTAACCATTCTGATAAAATATGACATGGTAAAGGCTGAATTTTAATTACTTGCAATCTGATAGCTTCTTTTTTTTTATTCATTTTGAGTAAATTAAGCTTACACGATTTTGATAATAAATTTTCAGAAAAACTGATCATTATCTAAAATATAAAAACTACGAATATATGCAGCTATGTTACTTTTCATTAAAACAAAATTTATTTTTTAATCATTTTTGTGTAGTTAATTATAGATATGCATACTACACATTTTTTTTATAATTGTCAGGAATAAAATCTTTTATTTATTTTTTGCTTTAAAAAATAAATTAATAAGCAAAGTGAAACATTAGTTAAATTAGTTTTGCAATTAAAATACAAATAAACCAGATTAGAAGCATATGGGTAAACCCATATATAGACCAATTTGACGTCATCAGTTGACAACGCTTCATAACAATAAAATTATATAATTTTGTGAGTACTAAATGAATATTTTGGATAACTAATGTAGCCATAATTATTTTTTTTAAATTTTAGTAATTTTTTCTCGAAAAATTTGCCACTTCATAATTTTTGTAGGTGAAAATCTTTTGTGAAAATTTGGTTAATTATAAATCAATAATGTAGGCAAAATAAATTTTTAAAATTCAGTAATTTTTTCTCGGAAAGTTGGCAACGCTGTATTTTATTAAATTTATGTAATTTATGTGGGCTTAGGGGAATCTTTTGTGAAAATTTGATTAAAATCGGATAAATAATGTGATCATAATAAATTTTTAAAAACTTTAGTAATTTTTTTCTCGGAAAGTTGGCAACATTGGAAAAAATAAATCCTGGGCATTAAATTATCCTATCCTGAAAATTTGATGCAAAATGGATGAACGATCTAGGGGAAAATGCAATCCCAAAAAAAAAAAAAAAACGATTATACACCCTCACATGCTAAGTTCAGATTCGTCATCTATAGGCTATATGAAGTATATCTATATAAATTTTTAAAAATTTTGAAAACTATAACACATTCTCTTTGCATTCAAAATAGTAAAAACAAAACAAGAAATTAATTTATGTTTGTAATTAGAAATAAATTTTTTATTTTAAATATTAAGAAAAAAAAACATTTATATGGAAACAGAGAAAACAGGAAAAAAAGAATCCATATATCTTTTAAAGTTATTAAAGTGTTATTTTATTTAAATCGTCCGTGTGTACTTTAAATACTATTTATATCATGTTATGCTCATGTTTTCTCATAGTAAACACCACTTTCATGTTCCATAATTAAAATATATGTTTTTAATAGTCATTCATTCTTCGTAGTACCGTCTCGTCTGCCTCTATTCGACAACATAAATAGTCAAAGCAGTCACACACACGGTTATAAGTTCTACTCCAACTCCAGTAAAAACCGATGAAGTTAAATTCAAATGTATTTAAACCTCCCAGTAAGCGAATTATATATAATAATGAACATTAAATAATAAAAATATTATCGTTTATTTGTATAGTCGCGACAAGATAAAAAGATAGGTACGTCATAATCACGTGATAAAACTTAACAACATGAAACTCACTAATGAACAAAATTAATTTTATTCTATTTTACATATAATGAACTAAATCTTTTTGCAACTATTTACATATGTTATTTTAATCAAATTAAAATGTAATATATACAAATATATCGTATATTATTGGATTTTTTTATCGAAATCAACTTATTTATTTTCAATGTCAAAAGTCACAGTACGTTTATATTAGTTCATTTGACGTTATATTTTGAATGTGTATTTTTGTAATATATTATTGCAAAAAGATGGTCTAGGCCTAGGCAATGTCAACTGTTAGTTGGCAATTTAATGTCTTAGTTTGAACAAGAAAAGGAAAATAATGGGCTATTAATGCCCTGTCTGCTGTACGCGAGAAGCTCATATAAACATAGTAGTGAGTGACGTTTTTTGCCTGGTGACAAAAATTGATGACGTCCCTATCTTTTTATTTTGTAGCCACTGTAATTTGTTTATATGGGATAATTTACAACATGTGTAAAAAATTTAGGCAACTTTCAGATAGTATATTTTATGCTAAAAAAAAATGATGTAAACTTGAGTATTTATTTGTTTAATAGTAACTGTATATTGGTTTTCAAAAGACACTTTTGAACAAAATTGCATTAATTTAATATTTGTGCAAAGAAAAAAGAACTATAGAATAAAGTCTAGAATATATTTTGTTTATTCAACTTCTATTAAACTAATGCATATAATATTTATACTATCAAAACTTTGATCTCTTGTAGTTCAAATAACATTTTGAATTAATTATATTCATCTCAATAAGCTGACAAACTTTTTAACATGAATTTTTTAAAATATTATATTACACAAACGTGATATCACATTTAAAAATAAATTATTAGTGAAATTTTTATTATAAATATTTAGAAAACTAAAACATGAAACCGGTAAAATAATTCGGTTAACCGATATTTTTGTAAATATTTTGCGAAAGTAACCATAACCTTAACCGATATTTTAAAATCTGTAGAAACCGGTAATTTTTAACCGAAAAAATAATAATACCGTTTTGTTTGTTGTTGTTTTTTTTTCACCGCTTTTCCACTAAAGTCCTCATATTTAGTATTAAATTTAAAGAAATTTAAATCTAGCTTCGTCAAAAGATGTAGCCAATCACATCATCGATTCAATGCAACACGTCCATTCCAACAAAAACACTCATAGATAAAAGGTTTTCAATGATACACATTTTCGTAAAATTTCACTACACTTTAATTCGTCAACAGACTTAAGTTTCGGCTCGCACCATTGTCAGTGTTATAATGAAAATAAAATACAAATTCAGACTTATATATACACATATCAGAGTTACAATAATCAGATACATTGTTGATGATTATATCAATACATTACAATACATATGTGAGTTACAATAATCAGAGTTACAATAGTCAGAAACTATAGTTGATGATTATATCAATACAATACAATACAAAATGTAAAGGTTAAAAAATAAACAAAATACTATTAAATTAAATGTTAATTGTTAAACCTATTAGGGGTGAGTTATATAAATCGGTAATGTCATTTATAATGTTTAATAATAATTTATAAAAACACTCATATCCCACTATTCTCGCAACGAAAAGAGATGGAAAATCAGACCACAGAGTGTGTATGCGTGTGGTGCGTTTTATATTATGCGGACACATCATTGCAGAACCGACCCAGCGACTCACGATCTGTCGGATCGGTAATTCAATTAAACTTTCATTCATTCCGACGAAAGCACCAGCCTGTCGGTTTTCTGGCCGAGAGTCGATAAGGTACACATCACATTGACTAATACTACGGGGCGGTGAGGTGGAGTTCGAGGGGAAGTTGTTATTGACTAACACGAAGCAGGAAAGAGGGAGGGGGGGATGAAAGATTGTATGAAAAAAGAAGAAGGGAGACGTGATTATTATGAATTGTCAGATGAAGAGTTGAAGATTTTCTTTTGATATGCATATAGACGATTTGGAATTATGTGTGTGTATAAGAACTTTGATTGTGGTTGTGTTTGTGTATGTATGTGTGCATGTTTCCTCGCTTTTAATGTCATTTGCATATGGATCGAGTATGAATACATAATCCTGAGTTTTTGATGCACATCGTGCACGAGTGATTGAAAAGGGTCTGAAGGATTACCGCATGTTTATTTTTAATCGTATTGAAATGCTTCGAATGAAACAAGGAATTAAATCTATATATTGTTGTTAAGTAGTAACTATTTTTTTAAATTTCTGATACTCGTATATAAAAGTGGAGAAATATGAAATACGCTTTTATTATACATATTTAAATAGTTAGTAATATAGCTTTAAGGCGGGTCATACACGCTCAGTTTATTACATATAGTTTTAATTGCGCAATTCGAAATTACGCTGGTATTTCGTAGTGTGTGTGTGTGTGTGAAAACCGAAGTGACGTTCAGATCAAAAATTTGGTTTGAGTATGAACTGAGTGAAATCTGTAGCCAATAGATATTTTAACTGCGCTAACCATAACTGCACAGTTGAAACGGAACATGTGTGTATGTGGGAGTGGGGGGTGAGAATTATAGAATTTTTGTAGCTATTATTGTAAAATATCGTACATTAGAATGCCTGTTACGAGTTAACTGCACATTAACCTGAGTAAAAACAGCATAGTGTATATGTTTACTGAGTTATCCGTGAACTGTGCAATGTTGCTACAATTTTCCTGTACAGTTAATTCTGCGAAGTTAAAACGGAGTTAAAACTAAGCGGGTATGACCTCACTTAACACTTAATGTCTTTCGTAACATGGGGATTATATATATATATATATATATATATATATATATATATATATATATATATATATATATATAGCACTATTTTTTTAATATCATTAATATAAATTTATTTTTTCTTATTAATACTTGCCTAATTAATTCAATTAGTAACTTTTACGCAACTGGTATTACACATATTGAATAAATGTATTTTAAAGAATAATTTAGTTGCGATTGAATAAATAATTCCACATTAAGATTATTACTAGATAAACGTCACGTTTGTCCATAGAATTTCTCCAATATAAAAATAAAACAAAAAACAAACAGAATCAAAAGAAAACATCTTACGCACGTAATATCCACCTAACACCAGCCAGCTCCTACGCTACCTACGTAATACGTTTCAAATCCATATATGTCCTTTCTCAAAGTCCTTGATGCTAAAAGATCCATTCCATTCTCGATCTCATCCCATTTGATTTCGTCCCCGAAAGCGTAGTAAGTATAAGCATCGTCAACATCTGATCTATCCCATCTATACACACACACACACCAACCACGTACACACAGATATATTGAGAGAGAGAGAGAGAGAGAGAGAGAGACGATTTGACCAACACATCAAATGCCCCTGTCCATATAGCTACGGACGACGGACACTCATACATATTTATGTGATTAATGTAATTGGTAGGTTTCTGTCATGTGATTAACGTACTGATAGAACTGAATAGGATTTAATGAGATCCGAACGTCCAAAGCCATACGTATATATACAACGTTATGCTGGTGTCGTTTACCAGAGAGTTCCACATCGGTTCGTATGTCCGCTGTTCACTGGCTGTACGGACGCCCGTCCGTCGCTCGTATGTTTTGCATTTGTGTTTTGCGCTCAATGACGCTCTGACACTGTCTCGCATTGATCTGCAAATCTGCATACATACGTTACAAAGTCAAACTAGTGTTTCTTAGGACCCATTTTCATTACCTGTAGTTTTCTTCATCAATAGTCAATAACATAGCATTTATAGTAGCTTTTCTACAAGCGTATCAAAATATTGATATCACGTTATTATATTGCCTATAATTTGAACATTATTATACAATAGTTAGTTATTACACTGATAGAAGCACCAAACATTACTACACGATCATGTGTATTTAATCTAATATATACCCAGCGGCCATACTAAAAGCTATGTAGTAAAAATTGCAGTGACATAGATCGAAATTAGTCAGCCCGAAAACAGAATAAAACACACTCACTCGTAATTTTTTTTTTCAATTTTAAACTATTTTTGCATTTGTTTAAAAAAGATCAAGACACCTGAAGATTTTTGTTGCGGTTATTGTTAGCTAGATTGGATTAAAAGGGTAAATAAATATATAATAATATATAATAAACTATTAGAAGGTCGTTCACTTGTCGTGCAATTTAATTTTTTGTCGAGAAAAAAATATATTGTCATGCATTTACATTTTTGTCGTGAAAACCATCAGTTGTCGTGGCATTTCATTTTCCTGTCGTGTATAATACCAATCTTGTCGTGTGACAAAATACCACCCTCTAATTTTTAGATTTAAATTCAAAATTGAGTTTTAGCTTAGAATGTCAAACTATTAAAAATATTAATATTAAAAATTTACTTTTTAACGATTTTGAACGTATTGGTACGTTGATGCAAATTTGCATGCTATTTTAATCTGTGTCAGTTTCAGAGAAATATGAAATTGACTCTGTTTGATTCAGAAGATTTGATTGACGACCTTATTTTGTTTCTCTGTTAGTTAACTTGTTTCAGAATGTTACGGAATCGGGGAAGATTTAAATTTGAAATTGATTCTAGACAATGAGCAAGGTTGGTTGTATTGATATTGGAATATGGAAATGAATTAGGATGTTGGTCTATTTAAATTAAATTTATATGTATCGTTCGTTTGATATTATGTATATTCTATATATAAAGATAAAATAAATTCGTGGGTTAAAAGCAGTCTGTTGGGGTTTTCGATATATATTATATCTTTATATCATCATCAGGGAGAATTCGCAGAGACAGTAGTAACTGAATTCGTTTAATGAACAAAAGATTTTAAAAGGTAGCCATTATACATAATAATTATAACATAACAGTTAAAAAAAGTTTTATAGTTTTAGAAATAATAAAAATAATATTTGATTAAGATATTCTGTACTTCAAACATTTCGTAACTTTTTGTTTTGTTGAACAAATAAATTATTATTATTGTTATAAATGATATTTATAAACTTTAAATAAAAATTTGAATACTTCAAAATAACTAATATTTTAACGTTGACATTTAATATGTGAATTCATAAATAAAAACAGGAAATTAGTTCTATGAAATGATTAAAACATGAATATATTTTATTGGTGATGTTTTTCATACTTTTGTATGTATATTTGATACCATGAATATGTCTTATATATAAATGCATATTTGATTTATTAACTTACCCATTATTTTACATGATTAATGTTATTAAATTAATAATATATAGTCAATAGATACACGGCTCTAAAATGACTGTCTATTTCGTATTAAACTGTACGGGTTATATATCATTAACGGTATTATTATTTATGAGATTAATGTGCATTGTAAAATTATAACAAAATTTTTTTACCATTAACCTAAACATAATAGCCGATTTATCATTTTCAAATATATTATAACTATTGCTGATTTTCATACAGTTAAAGTTAATTGACTAAAATATTTTAAATAAGTTAATTTCCACGGATTTGAAATTTTTCATATTTACACATTAATATTGTTATTGTTACATGCTGGAGTTCCTAACACAATAGTTGTGTTAGGAACTCCAACATATAAACATGTGACATTTTAAACTTGACATGTAATTTAAATATTATTCGAAATGTCCATAATAATAAATAGTATTTTGTTACGAGGAGCAGAAAGCGATCTTTATTATGTTGAGTCAAGATACTTGCCGAGACTAAGCAATATGGGCGAAACATAAAAAGAGCATTCTGCTCCGAGTAATATGCTGTTTTTCCTTCAAGCATTCCAAACGAAACTAAACTAAAAATAAATCAAAATACATATTAAATAACCTTAACCTTACTAATAATTGTAGAATAATTATATATATTATTTATATTTGTTACGTGACTTATTGAGATTTAATTTGTCTTTGGTCGAATATACAGTTTCTGGCAAATCTGCCGGTGCACATGGCACTTTTTCACACATTTTCAATAATACAAATTAAAATTCAAGCGAAAATAAACAACGCAATTGTCAATTAACTTAACTTGACTAAATAATTTTGAATATGACCATCGTAGATGTTAAATTAAATACACTTGACCGTGTTTGTTTGGTAGAATATGCAATTCTGGCAGTGCACATTGTATTTCTTGCACTTCTTCACACATTTTCAATAATCAAAGTCAAATTCAATTGAAAATAAACAATGCAATTGACAATTAATTTAATTTAACGTAGTCATTTTTAAATGGCCGCCTAAGATATCAGATTAAATATATTTTATATTGTAGTCATGCTGCCACCAGTGGTATATATATTATATATACAGGGGTGTTCGTTCGCTTGGTTGATATAGGGCAATAACATGGGATTTCGATAATATGCAGAATACTACTTTCTGAAGTAAAATTCGGAGGAATATTTAGAATACTTTTCGATAGGGAATAAAAAGTTCTATAATTTGGTTCTACTTTTAACTTGCTAGTATGTGCCGTTTGAGCGCTAGAAATTTTTTTAAAATGTTTTTTAGAATTTTCAATAATTTTTCTTGCTAAATCAGTATAAGTTAGAAAAAAAAGTTACTTAGTTATTATGTAGCGAATTTTTTTTTTCTATTTTACTGATTTTTTTTCAGATTTTTTTTGAGGAAATTTTGAAAAAAGTCTTATTTTGAATTTTTTTAAAATATAACTTTTTTTCAAATTTGCTCAAAAAAATCTGAAAAAATTCAATAAAATAGAGAAAAAAATTAGCTACATAATAGCTAAGTAACTTTTTTTTCTTACTCGTACTGATTTAGCAGGAAACATTATTGATAATTCTAAAAAAACATTTTAAAAAAATTCTAGCGCCCAAACGGCACATGCTAGCAAGTTAAAAGTAGAACCAAATTATAGAACTTTTTATTCCCTATCGAAAAGTATTCTAAATATTCCTCCGAATTTTACTTCAGAAAGTAGTATTCTGCATATTATCGAAATCCCATGTTATTGCCCTATATCAACCAAGCGAACGAACACCCTGTATATATATATATATATATATATACAGTAACTAACCGCTTTATAATAATGCACATTATTGTACTAGTAACATAATAATTTCCTTCTATATAGGCAGTATAGTAAGTAACGTAATATCAATATTTTAATACGCTTGAAGAGAAAAATGTGTATTTATTCTCATATGATCCAAGAAAGTCTCTTGCAGAGAAATTAATTATACTTGTGATCATACTTAAATCAGAAATATAAACTTTTTTATTATTTTCTCCGTAGCAATATATTAAGTTTAACAAAAAAGTAAGTAAGTATAAAGGTAGACGCAATAAAAACGTAAAATCTCTTCCAGAGAAGGCCCACCATATTTCCCTAGCAATAAAAGATTCTATGAATTTCAAACTAAAACTTTATATACATTGGCTTATTTTCCATCCAAAGTAAAGGCGAAACGCGAGCGCTAGGAATGTTTATAAGGGAGTCTTTTGTAATGCCGACCAGGCAAACTAAGAATGCCGGTCCTAGAAGTAAAGCCATTATTTACTAGGAACACCAACAGTAGCCTTACTTTGGCTTAGAAATTCTCCAGCTATTAACGGGAGGGGGGAGATACGTTATCTGTACGTGTCTCTATGTATATATGTATGAGTGTGACTCATTTGTATTTGTGTTTGTTTAGGTCACTGGAATTTCATATTCTCTAGATGCAATTTGAAATTTTTGTTTTTGTGTTGTTATTATTTCCCTGCTAACTTTGAAGTTTGAACAACTCACATTTTTCAAATGTTAGAATATTATTATTCGTCGTCTGACTTTGAGTTTTCAAATATCTCTCACGAAACATATTGGTTATTTGAATTAAAAGATACTGATGTTTTATTTTATCTGCCAAGCAGTGTTGAGATGATAATTTCGTATAGATAAATTACCATATTTTACTGCTGTCAACATTTGAAAAAATTGAATCCGAATATCCGATTTTCGGATAATTTGAGATCCGGATCCGAAATCCGGATCTGAAATCCGAATGTAAGATTCAGATCCGAGATCATTTGACATAATTGAGGGCAAACTAAGTTTATTATTAGCTATCAAAGTTTAAATTTCGATCAGTTTCAGTAGAGTATAACGTATGCCACAATCTCTTTTTCATTTAATTCTAACTCTTTCTTTTTCCAACTTAATGCTAATTGTAGGTGCATTCTTAAAAGGCTTATTTTTCCACAATTTTGCCTTCTTAAACCCTGACAACAGAATTCTATACAGAGTTTGTTGATATAATAATTTTATACAAAAAAGTATTCGTTTTAAATAATTAATTTAAAAAAATTGATTTGTAAAAACGAAATCACACCGATACTAAACTTTTTAAAAAATAAATATTGACGTAAAATTAATTACACTAATTTAAAGGCACTAATTGTATTCATAAAATTACTACGTTAGTAAAAACTGTTAATTAATAATAATTAGATCATCAAACTGATAATTTAGCTAATTAAACTTTTATTTAATTAAAATTCAAAACGCTGAATTATTTCATGTGTTAATTGTATTCCATTCATTTGTATTTCTAAAATAACACAATCGTTTTAAAATATATTAACTGCAGCAATTTTTTACTATTAAAATAATATTAACTTTCAAATATTTTTAATTTATATTTTAACTCGTAAATTTACATAGGTATATATTCCATAATGTCATATATACGTCATATATTTTTTCAGCTTTAAATATTAAAATTTTTATTTAACGTAAAAAGTAAAGATTTATTTGTCTATAAAAAATTTTACTACCGACTTGTATCCACGTCTCAGCTTTGATATTAAAAAATTTTCAATCTGAAGTAAATACATAATATGTTGTACATACCTATATGAATAAAATATTAAATATGGGAAAAGGTGTTTGAACGAAGTATAAAAATGCTATTATCTGATAAAAATTTCTAATAATACAAAAGTTATTTTCATAGAAAACATGTGAATACTAACAACAAAATAATAGTAACGACCCTTTTCATTTTGAAGCTACCGTAGGCTGCATACCATATGTTTCTTCTGTCTATATTGTAGTTTTTTCGTCATTTGCAGACAGGTGTAAATTATTATAGCTATTATACAATTATTTTAAAATTAGAATTTTTTTCCTTTTTTTTGTATGTAATTGCGGTTAGTTTAATAATTGTTATTTTAACCGTATTTGAAATGAAAAATGTATTTAAAAGTTTTTTAAGTTTTATTTAGAAAATAAAATTAAATTACATTTTTAATAAATTTTTACCGATCGTTATATCACATAGGTATAATAAAGGAGGTATTGTAATCATACCAAAATTGACATATCGAGATTTTTACAGATAAGCACGAATTAGGATTATAGTAAACACGAATCAATCAAGCGTGATATCCGTCTGTCGGTCTGTGGACACGTGTAGAGTAAACTCGGCTGAACGGATTGTTATAAAAGTTCATATTTAATGAATATTTAGTGAATATATACATATACATATACATATATATATATATATGTATATATATATATATATATATATATATATATATATATAACACAATACAATGCAAGATAGGAAGCGATATTTTAAAAAATCAGTATCATCTAGAAATATTCTTTTCACTTGACGCACCTAGCCTATGGAAATATCAAAGTCAGTTCGCATGAAATAAAATTCGAGTCTACAAAACAAATGCCAGTCGGCCGTCATCATCATCCGACATACCGATCAACGATAGAAAAAAAATGAATCACAGTTTTTCATTAGAAAAAAGTTAAACCGTGCATAAAAGGCCGGAACGATTTTCCCATTAAAATACTCAAAGGACTCCCTTTATTTTGGGTGCCCACGTCTGATTCTGTGTCAGACGCAAGAGAGAGAAAGAGAGTAGAGGTGTGTCAGCCATGGCTAACTTGTTTTCGAACAGGATTTATTAAGAGGGTGCTGACGATGCACGATACGCAAAATGAGGGGGAAAGATACACACAGGCACAAGCACTGGGATAAAAACTAGCCCAATTTAAAACGCGGATGTTTTAGACTTGACACAAATAACGTTACGTACTCAATCTCTCTCTCTCTCTCCCTTTGTATTCATGTTCAAATCGGCTGGCATCATAGACAAAGTTAATAACAGATTCGGCTTATTTATAGTGTTATATGTAGGTGTAAAAAAATGGCAAAAATATACTTACAAAAAAAAGTATTTTGCAAATTATAAATCATTAAAAATTGGATAAAGGAAAAATCGATATAAATCGAAATTTTTAAAATAGGATTGCCGGATGTTCACTATTTGAGCGGACTGTCCGTTATTTTCAATAAAATTATTAAAATAAAAATAGCGGACATCAAAATATTTTTTTCCTGCTAAAACACAAATGACTCGCTTACAAAATATTTGTCATAATATTCGGTTTAATATACCCAAATGATTTGCATTATAACTTTTATAAAACTTAATTTGAATTTGTTATCTCACTCTACCCCGCGCCCCCCGCTCCGGCTTGTTTATATTTTGTCCTAAGGCACATGGCAACCCTATTTTAAAATCTATTTAAAATCAAATCGAGATGCAAGAGATTTATTTCAAAATAAATCGATTATTTGTAACAATTAAAAATTAAAAATATAAATTGAATCTCACCTTTTGATCCGTCAGTGTACTTTGACCTCTGGTTAGTTTTAATCTTTTTTAACTTTAGCTACTGATGATGAAAGCTTAACTTTTGAAATACTTATTTAGCGTTTATAAATTATTTTGTGGTTTAAGGGAAATTATTCTATTTTAATTTAAGTTACTAAACTAACAAAATTAAATTCGTTTAAATGACATATACATATATCTGCGCTATAAGCAGACACTAAGTTTCATTAAATAAAAATCTTTATTTATTTAATAGATATGTATTATACGAGTATAGTATGTAAAACATAAATTTATTGCATTCATTGCACTAAAAACATAAACTTTACTTTTGACATTTGAGCTTAAAAATTTTGTAGTACATTCAAAGCAAGTCTATCATTTTATTGTTGTCTATGGTTGAAATCGACTACCGTAAAGCGCGGGGTATTAAAATTTTGTGTTCGGACCTAAACGAATTATATTTTATATGCGGCGCTGTTTTCTCTCGCTACACGGCTGTTATGCTTTAATGAATTTATACGATTATTATTAACATTTCACTTTTATGTTTTTACATTTTTTAATAACATTTTTCCTTTCGAATGTTTGTTCGTTCGTTTTTTTTTTTTTTTATTTTGTTAGATGATAAAATATTTAATTTAGTATGTCGATGAAACGAAATAAGCCTGAATATTTTATATGATAATTTATAGCAATTATTTACACATTGAAAACACACACGCACACATATAAATATAAATATTATAAAATAGAATATATAAATAAACAAATAATCCTTTTGTATCAGTATTTGTTCAAATATATCATAATTTTGTACATAATTTATTATATGCATATGCATATTATCATTAAAAAAAATAGATACATACACATTTATTAGAATTTGTATATTTACAATTTTATATTTTCGCATAAACTACATAAATGAGAATAAAGATAAATTAAAAAAATCTCAGTCCTTGTAATGTAATAAAAAAAAAAACTTATTATATGTGAAAAATTTTACTTCTATGTAATTAATTACTTAAAAATTATTGTGAACAAAACAAAATTTAATTTATAGAAATTTTTAGACTGCTATGGCGTAGTCGATCTATCTTCGTCGAAAACGTTTCGTCATACATCGTAGCATCCTCAGTCATCAAGTAATGAGGATACCATCCACAATGTATGGCGAAATATAAACAAAAAATACAGATTTAATTTCAACCTATTTTAGTAACTCTCAAACTTTAATGATATAAATTTTCTACAGTTAGAACGTAATTTATAATTCTACAACCTATTTCAGATATCTGACAGTTTCAGAATTAATATACCGATAATCTTTTTCTGAAATATAATGACTGAAAATGATATGTTTCTGTTAAAAATGTTAAAGAAAGGTTTACACTATTCGTTTAGTCTTACGACTTTCATATACCTGATGTATTTTATTTTATAACATTGCTTTACGTTAACTAAATCCCAATGATCTGGGTTTCACTATAATATTTTACCTGAGTTTTTAGTTTAAAATTTTTAAAATATATTTTTAATCTACGAGATTTAAAGGTACGATATTATGTTTCAGTTTAATCTGTTGAGTTCAAATTACTGAGGTATCAATAGCATTCTTTTTTGAAATGTATTTAGCATATATAATTGAGTATGTTGATCTATACTTATAAGTTGATAAGTAGAAAGAACGTAGAGATATTCTTTTTATATTATTTCTTTTAGAATAAATTTAAATTATTCACTTCTATATATAAATTACTTGGTATCATATTGCCTTATTTTTACTAATTGTTAAATTATATGTTGATGTTTAGAAACATACGTTAAATACCTCTGAGAAGTTAGCAATAAAGTTCTAGCAATAAATCCTATACCTCGCCATACTAATGCTTTGCTTAATAACTAAGAAAATTAATTAGCAAATTTTAATTCGATTTACAGCATTCGATAGCTTATATCTTCCTCTAGTTTTGTACTAGTTTAGTTTATTTATTCAACTAAATAAATAAAATTTTATGTCTGGTACTTGTCTGTCCTGTTGTATTTTTACTTAATTAATATGCGTAATATTGTTAAATTTTGTCTGTTTTGTTTCTATAAGCAAAACAATATAGTTTTGGTAGAATGATTTATTGAAATATGATTTTTAATAATACAAAGACAGATGTACGTACATGAATGTATAAAATGTTAACATATAATTGAAGAAGCTTTAAGGATTTTTATCAGTATTATTTACACATACTTAAATTATTTTTTTTTTACAATTTGTTTCTTTGTCTTTTGATTTTGTCTAATATTTAGGTAAGTTTTCTTTTACGTGGAACGACTAAAAATAAATTAGACACTTTATTTACAAAAATATATAAAATTAATAATACTTACGTGATATTATCATTGCTGATTTAGTAGACTTTATAATATAATTTTTTGAAAACATATCAAATTCATCATCCGATGAATCTAGGATACGTTCAAACGGCGAATCACTAGTTTGTCCTTTAAATCTCTTGCTCTTTTTAGGAACATTTGTTGAAATTTTTAATGGAGAATCTTGATCTTTATCATACTTTTCATACTCTGGTATATATGGAGATTTTTCAGGCTTTAATCCATACGGAAAATCTTGTATTTCTAATTTTTCAGCTGTTGCTATAATACTTAGTAATTGGTCTTCTTTAATTACTACTTCGCCTTTATGTATAAAATCCATTAGTGCTTTAATATTGTAGTAAGTTTCATCTTTTATAACAAACTTTTTAACTGCAATCGTTTGATTTGTTCCTACTTCTTTGTAAGCAATTTGTTGATATAATTTCTGAAATTATTATGTTTGTTGTTAATAATTTGAATAATTTTTTTAAAATATTATTTCATGTTCATTATTTGTAATGTTATATTGACGATTCTATTTATTATTATAACATTGATACAACTTTTTCATTTTTTTTTTGCGTTTACACAAGGGTTTATTTTAAATACTTATATGAAAAATAACCAATACCTTAAAAAAATTACTTCTTGCAGCAAGAACAGTTTTGTGCCCAGAAACACATTTTCCTTCAACTTCCAAAGTGCAATCTGTCAGTGTTTGCTTATCATAAAATTGTTTAAGTATAGTCATTAATTTCGATCCATGTTCTGGGAATTTTAACGTTTTGAATTTGTTATTCATGTTACCAGATCCTCCCTGCATGTTACCAAAATTTAATTCTTCTTTCTATAATATTAACAAAGTAAAATTTTTTTACTATATTGCTATTATAATATCAAATAAATTATGTTTCATTAGATAAGTAAATAGCTAACATTTTACCTATAAATTATGTATATTTAATGCTTATTATACTTACGTTTCAGTAAATACAATAATTTGATTCAAATTGTCAAATGTCAAGTGTTTTGTTTCTTGTTTTATTATATACTGATTTTTTTAAATAAACATTTATTTTTTTTAAATTTTATGTTATTCATTTCTAGTAGTACAAAACTCGTACGCAATAAAAGCTATCAATTGATATATAATTCATTATAATTACGTTCTTAATTAATTACAATTTTAACGATTTATATTGAATTTATTTGTTTAATATACTTATATATTAAATAAATTTAATAAAAAATAAAAGTAATAGAGATATTTATTTATTCAACTAAATAAATAAAATTTTATGTTTGGTACTTACTGTTGTATTTTTACTTAATTAATATGCGTAATCTTGTTAAATTTTGTCTGTTTTGTTTCTATAAGCAAAACAATATTTATACCTGTAAACAAAGCATTACAAGAATTTCAAATAATTGAAATATTAGCCAATCAGAGTTGAGCAGCGAATTGATACAAGTTAATTTATGTTTTTAATTTTAGTTGTGTAAAATTAGTGTAATCTGTTGCACCAGATCGTGAAAATTTCGTGTTTTTTATAAAAATATTGTATAAAATTT
Organism: Clivina fossor; assembly: GCA_963966155.1. NCBI lineage: Eukaryota > Metazoa > Arthropoda > Insecta > Coleoptera > Carabidae > Clivina > Clivina fossor. The sequence continues at coordinate 5,387,343 of OZ014558.1, forward strand.
AGTATATTAATGTTTTGTGACTAAGTTTGATAAATATATTTGTATTTTGTTTATAAGAAGTGCAACAAATATCGGATTCTAATTGATACAATTAACTGATGATTAACTTTATATGATAAAAGTGGACAGACAGTATTGATGTATGTATTTCATATTATATAGACATAATTTTGAGTGAAGAGTATTACAATTGAAGCTATAATAATTATGCAAATAAAGGTAAGTAATAATTTTGTAATATCATCATTTTATTTAAACTATATTGATATACTGGGACTGTTTACGGGTGGGGAGGCTACAGCCAGGGACTTTTAACATTTTAGGGACTTATATAGATATAACTTTTTTCTAATCAAGATAATTTGATATTTCTTTTTGCCATAATTAGATAACATTACGTTCTATGTATAAAAGTTTTATCTATGCAAAATTTCAACAAGAAACATGTTAATTTGACGGAGTTTGATAAAGATTATGAAAAAAAAGTAAATTGTTAAATAACTTCTTATCTAGTTCAAATTTTTAAAAAAATTTTTTTTTAGCATAACTATAGATAATATGATTTAATATTAACATAACTTTTGTCCATACTAAATTTGAGACATTATAGTAGGTTGATTTTAAGTATTTCATTATATGTGTAATTTTCGAAGACATTAAATCGTTAAAATTGTAATTAATTAAGATCGTAATTATAATAAATAATATATCAATTGATAGCATTTATTGTGTACGAGTTTTGTACTACTAGAGATTTAAAAAATATTGAATGGTATTTTTTGCTAACTTCTCAGGGGTAGTTAAATAGTAATTTATAAAAGTAAAAAATTAGAAAAAGTCTAGAGAACAAATAAAATTTATCTTCACGTAAACAAAATTTCTATATCATTCTTCAGATTTGTATGACAAACTTTGTAATCAGTGTTTCTCACGATACGAAACTGAATCTCGATATTGTCTCGTAACAACTTGAAAAAACAAAACAGTACAAAAGAAGATTTCAAAACGTTTTAAGAGAATAAAAACGAATCTGATACTTTAAAATAGCATGACAAAACGAAACTTAACCATGAGATTTTGGATAGTTTCAACATAGTTTTCTTTTTGTATAAAAGTGTTTATAAATTTAAAAAGTGTTTTTACAATAATTCATAAAGTTGTAAAATTGACAATTTGTAAAATTAATAGACATTAAGATGAGAACATGTTAAAAGTTCATAAATATTTCATAACATTTTTTGACAAGATTCATTTATTTTTGATTAGAAAAATAAAATACTCGTAATAATTAATATTAATATCTTACTGTGGCTAAAAGTTAATAAAATGAGTGATCAGCGATCTTTGACCGTTGGGTACGTTGAATATTTAACCTAAGATCACTGACTAGGACTTTATCTTTATTTTTTTGCTAGTGATGATGATAGCTTACCTTTCGAAATACGAATATAACTTTTTTTAAATTATTGTTTGTGGTTTAATGGAAACTACCGATGAGATAGCTTAACATAGTAAGACAAAACCAGTATCTTATTTTTTTCTAGATAAAATGAAACCACAATTTACAAAAATATCGTCTCGTTTCGGCTGAATGAAAATACCAAATATAACGTACAATTGAAAACGTACACATGCATACACAATCACACCATGTACCGAAAAAGGTGTGACACAAACTCTTTCCACTATCTCGAAATTAATTTTCTCCAAACATTTATATCCAGACAAGCAACTCTAGCTTCATCCACATTCATACCTCAATTTATCAATTATGAACGTATATTATCTTATTAAATTGTATATTAATTAATTTTTCGTATATAATACGCGCATATTTCCGCATATTATGTACACATCTGTCCCTGCTAAACATAATAACTTCGGAAATTATTCTTCATTCTTCATCTATCTTTAATATCCATTGATTGTAGTGCCGTGCATATAAAGCCATGGAGGCAGTGAGTGTACGTAATTGCTCTTTTGTTCCGGGGAGGGAGCACCGATGAAAAAGCACGTCATCTTAACCGCAGCGCCGCTAGCGACCGCGGAAAGAACTTCTTTTGCTCAGGGCATATGTGTGTGTGCTGTGTGTGTGTATTATTACAAGCGACGACGTTCCGATGTTGGTAATCGTCTATTTGCCGTTCTATATGAACACACATACATCCATACTATTGCTCGCACACACAGATATAACAAAAGAACGTGGTCGCTTTGAATGGGTTCACGCTAAATTTGGAAGAAACCACCGCGTCACGTGCGTGCAATAAATGGTTTTTCTGTGTATATGGTACCGATAGGTTAGGTTACGTATATATTATAGATTGTTTTGATTAGAGTATGGACCGGTTATGAAAAATATGACAATAGGAAAATTGTTTTATTTCTAAATAGTTCATATAGCAACAAAATCTTTCAGAACTAATTATAAATTAAATTAAATTCAAACTTTATTTAGCTTTTCGCTAATTAATTACATTGTAATACATATTTACAAAATTATAAAAATTATAGGAAATTTATAAATGTAAGATTTACATCAAATTACTTAGTTAATTGTTAACTTGCATTAACTTTATTAAAGTAAAATATTTAAGTTATAGTATTTTGTTTTTGCTTAAATCGCCATTAATTTATTTTGATGAACTAATTAAATCATTAGTTAATTTTTCTTTATTTAATGATTTAACTAGTTCATTAAAATACATTAATGGCCATGTAAGCAAAAACAAAATACTAGAACCTATGTATAATACGGCATGTGTAATTAAAAATATAATATAAAAATTTTAATTTCAAACTTAAAAGTTTTTTAATATATTTGGATAATTTATTATATTCAAGTAATCCATTGTGAAATATATTATCAGCAGTACTACTTTTACTCTTTTTAGTAATATAAAAATTATCTGCAATTCTAGCATTATAATTACGCACACTACTATTAAATTTAAATTGCCACTTAAATACATATATTTCGACGGAAAAATGATATTGTGTATGTCATTTGTAACATTTTTCCTGATGATAATGTACGTAGAATACGTCGAAACGTCGATTATGAATAAAAATTAATGCAGAACTAAATCCTAAAGCCGGTTTATTTTAATATAATAAGTTCTGTAAGATTTTTTAATATATTGAAACACATTATAGTTTTGGTAGAATGATTTATTGAAATATGATTTTTAATAATACAAAGACAGATGTAAGTACATGAATGTATAAAATGTTAACATATAATTGAAGAAGCTATAAGGATTTTTATCAGTATTTACACATACTTAAATTATTTTTTTTTACAATTTGTTTCGTTGTCTTTTGATTTTGTCTAATATTTAGGTATGTTTTCTTTTACGTGGAACGACTAAAAATAAATTAGACACTTTATTTACAAAAATATATAAAATTAATAATACTTACGTGATATTATCATAGATGATTTAGTAGACTTTATAATATAATTTTCTAAAAACATATCAAATTCATCATCCGATGAATCTAGGATATGTTCAAACGGCGAATTACTATTTTCTCCTTTAAATCTCTTGCTCTTTTTAGGAACATTTGTTGTAATTTTTAATGGAGAATCTTGGTTTTTATCATACTTTTTATACTCTGGTATATTTGTAGATTTTCCAGACTTATCTCCATACGGAAAATCTCGTATACCTAATTTTTCAGCTGTTGCTATAATACTTGGTAATTGGTCTTCTTTAATTACTACTTCGCCTTTATGTATAAAATCCATTAGTGCTTTAATATTGTAGTAAGTTTCATCTTTTATAACAAACTTTTTAACTGCAATCGTTTGATTTGTTGCTACTTCTCTGTCAGCAATTTGTTGATATAGTTTCTGAAATTATTATGTTTGTTGTTAATAATTTGAATAATTTTTTTAAATATCATTTCATGTTCATTATTTGTAATGTTATATTGACGATTCTATTTATTATTAACATTGGTACAACTTTTTCATTTTTCTTTGCGACTACACAAGAGTTTATTTTAAATACTTATACGAAAAATAACCAATACCTTAAAAAAGTTACTACTTGCAGCAAGAACAGTTTTGTGCCCAGAAACACATTTTCCTTCAACTTCCAAAGTGCAATCTGTCAGTGTTTGCTTATCATAAAATTGTTTAAGTATAGTCATTAATTTCGATTCATGTTCTGGGAATTTTAACGTTTTTAATTTGTTATTCATGTTACCAGGTCCTCCCTGCATGTTACCAAAATTTAATTCTTCTTTCTATAATATTAACGAAGTAAAATTTTTTTTTAAAAAAATAAGAAATTTTGGTAAAATTGCACTTTAACATCCCACACTGAAAATGGACGATTTTCGTTCACGCGCACACACTACTTATACTGCTAAAAAAAACAAACCTAAACCAACCTTCTAAGCTAACCTACCCTAAATAACCAAATAACTGCAGATTATTCAGTTAAGTAGTGTGTGCGCATGAACGAAAATCGTCCATTTTCAGTGTGGGATTGTAAAGTGCAATTCAACCGAAATTTTTTTACTATATTGCTATTATAATATCAAATAAATTATGTTTCATTAGATAAGTAAATAGCTAACATTTTACCTATAAATTATGTATGTTTAATGCTTATTATACTTACGTTTCAGTAAATACAATAATTTGATTCAAATTGTCAAATGTCTAGTGTTTTGTTTTCTGTTTTATGATATACTGATTTTTTTAAATAAACATTTATTTTTTTAAAATTTTATGTTATTCATTTCTTTAATTTTAATGATATGCCTACGTGATTTAAAATAAATTTAATATGATTCGAGAAAAACAAATCAGTTGATAGTTCTCTTATATAATGTTATTTTGTATGATTAAAAAAATTGTATTTACGGGATATTCTGTAAATATAACTTGTGGCAAAAAAGTGACTCACAAAATTCATAAAATAATTTTTAAATTTAAATATATAGCACAATAAAAATTGCTCAATTTTCAATAAATTAATTACATCAAATTGAACAGAAACAACTGAAGATATTTGTTTAACTTTTGTTTTAAATAATTTAAAAGTGAAATATAATAATATTAGAATAGAAATATTCCTATACATATTATTAATTTGCTTTCGATAATATTATAGCTGAACACATAATTCAAATTACGTAAAATTAAATATGGAGATAAAAATAAAATAACGGTTTTAAAATGTATAATATTAAATTATTTATGTTTCTGTCAGAACTTTTATCTAAAACCAAACTCCATGTAATTTTTAAGGAATTTAAATATTTCTGAAAAAACACATTAAATAACTAAAAGTAAAATTACAGAAACACGTAAAGAATGTTTCGATAACTACAAAGTATTTTAAAATCGCTTCTAAAAGCAATAATAAAATAGACATTTAATATTTCAAAACAAACATAAACACATTAAAAACTTTCTCATAAAAGAACCATTTGCATTCCGTTCGTGTTCAAACTTCCGAACAACCAGCTTATTATTCCCTATAAATATCGCGAAAAAAATCCAATGAACCGTTGATTGGAAATCGAAGCTATTAAAACTATTTTTGCTTCCACATTTCTCAATTTCTAGCCACATTTGTATTATAATTTTTGGTGAGGCTTTTAACAACTTTTAACTTTTTACAATCAGAAATGAAACACTTCTAAAATTAGAAACTGGATAATTGAACCAGCTACCAACAAGAACACCATTATTAGGCATATAAAGTGAGATTTAAAAGTTTGTCGTCTAAATATATTAATGTTTCATTAAATTATAGGAGTAATAGTTTGTAAAATGTCAAAACAACTATTTATTGTAAATTATTATTATTTGGAAAAAATATTATGTTTTCATATAAACGTACAATAACAAAATAAAAAATTTGAATAACTTATTTAGAGATTTTTTAATTTAAATATAAAATTTTCTTATTTTATTACTCGTACATATAAAAGTATTAACTAATCAGAAAATATGCTTTTAATTATTTAAACATCATAGTGCAACAATAACTCAATTAGTCTGAAGATGCCAAACCGGCGAAACGCGTAACAATCTTTACTCGTAACAAGTATAGTTATTCAAATAAGGACAATAAGTAAGTGTTAAAATATTTATTAAAATGAATAACGGGAATAGAAAATACATCAATAATATAAGTGTTAACCAAAAATTAAATTTCATACAAACAATAAATAATATATATTTTTATTACATTGTAAAACAAAATTCACACTAAGCACGCTACTTGTTAACTATAACTGTTTATAGAGTATCATTAAAGGTTAATTTAGAATACTCCACTTAACATAAAATTAGTGTTATATTTAAGCAGCAACGCTAGAAAATATTTACTAACTCATGAAAACAAATACACGATTTTAGTATTATCAATTATTGTTGGTTTTATAACATCCAAAAATTGAGATACAAGAAAATAGCTTGTCTGGAAAGAAATTTTTGGCAGAAATTAATTTCGGCTTAGTGGAAAGAGTTTGTATCACATTCTTATCACATAAATTTTTATTGTGCTTTTACAATTTAGAAGACAATATATAAAACTATTTTTGATAAGAATTTGATAATTAAATATTTAATATACTCATTTTATTGGAAAATAAAAAAACTTTTCAGAACGTATTATTATTTATTATTTATGTGATTTGTATTTTTGATGTCTGGTGTATCGAACTTAAACTTAAAAATATTATATTTTAAAATAAAATCTATTATTAATCAGACTGAAAACTTTTTGACCCTACCAAAACATTTCTTTATCCCTTAGACTTATTTATGAAACTGAGCGTAAAACTGGTCCAATTTGTGTCATACAAATTCAAAAGATCCAGTAAGCCGTTAATATATTTTCCAAATATATACACGACTGTGGACTGCAAAGCAGTTCCATTACGAATAACAGTGGCGGGGGGGGGGGAGGGGCATATATCGGAATATCAAAATGCACACGTATGCATTAAAAAGTTTAATCAGCAGTAAAGCCCCCGAAGTACTATTTCGGGTGTACGCGATCGGAAAATAACAAGTGACTGCCGATGTGGGAGTATAATAAGTGGAAGTTTCCTGTACACCTGACGTTCGCCAATTGTTCGAATGATTGAAAGACGAAAAGGTTGAAAAAAGACATATTTAGTTTTTATTCTTAGGTGGCTTTGTTTATAAATATGTGAAGTAGAAATACGTTTCTGTGGTTTCAACTGTGTTTTTAAATTAGCTGAATTTATTTTTGGGCGTTTTAAGATATTCCTTTGTTAAAACATGTTTTATTTTAAGTTTCCAATATCTTGAAAAAAAAAATTGATATTTTAGATGAAAATTAATTGTACTTATATAAGCCCGTTAATGTAGTGAGTGTTGGGTTTGGTTTCAGAAGTATAAAAGGAAAATGACTACTGTATAAATAAGTTTTTGAGTGACGTATGTGGTGTAACTAAAACGGATTGATTACGAAATAGATTAGTGTATGAAGAGTGTAAAATTGAAAAAATATTTTTGTTATAAAAATTGGTATTAGTCAGTTAAAATGGTTCGGTCATCATGAGCGACCGTTTAGTTAAAAGAATATATGTGATTGATATTGAAGGTATACATCTGTGTGGACGTCCGACGAGTAAATAAAGTAGTATAATTACGTGTGTATTGCGTGAGCGAACCTTTCCAACTGTATACGTTTGCGAAGACGTCCGATGAGTAGTTGGAGTGGTATGATTGAGAGTGTTTTGCGTGAGCGAAAGTTTTCAACTAGTAGGAATAAAAGAGCATGTATGAGAGGAATTATGAATGTGGATGAAGCGAAAGTTGCTTGTTTGGATAGGAATGTTTGGAGGCGATTGATTTCGGGATGATGAAAAGAGTTTGTGCCACACCCTTTTGGGTACATGACGTGATTGTGTATGTATGTATGTAGAAATAAAAAACAGTGTATGTAAAGCACTATGAATGTGGATGAAATAAAAATTACTTGTCTGAATAGAAATATTTAGCGGAAACTAACATAGTAAAAAGAGTTTGTGTCACAGCCTTCGGGTAGTGATTGTGTATGTATGTAAAAAGATAGAAACAAAACATTTAATTCATTTTTATTTTTAGTTACAATTATACACAATAGAATAAAGTCGGTACAAGCATTTAAAACTGAAATTTTTTTTGTCAACCGTGACACATCCAGATCTTGCAATACCCTAGTTACAAGGCACTAAAATACGTATATGAAGTAATAATACCAGCAACATTTAGATAGTTTCTCTTTTTGTTTTCGAATTGACATATTAAATTTCCGTTGACACATAAATTTACATCATATCGTCAACTATGTTATTAAAACAAAGCCTGGAAATACATAGACCAGTATTTATAGCCTTTTCTAGAAATAATTTTAGTTAAAATTACTATTTCACATATATTTCAAATAGTGATTCTGATTTTACTATTAAATATATTTAGAAAAAATGTTAAGCCAAAAAACTAATTTCTGCTTAAACTAAAAAAGTCCTTGCCGCACTCTTACGCTAAAATTAAGAAAATATATTTTTAAAATAAAAAACATTTAGAATTAAGTTCTGTATATATTTTATTTAAAAATCGATGTTTCGATATACTCTACGTATTTATTGATGTACATAGAAGAGAGATACATTTAACAATACTGAAAAATGTTTCAATGCATAGTATTTTTTGGGACACTCTGTATTTAACGATGTGCAATTTGAAAATAATTACTAACCTAACAACCATTAAATATTCAATGCTGACGAATTGAATTAAATTTAATTTATTCATATTACTCAATAATGCAGGTACTATTACCTCAAACAAATGAACTATATTATCCGTAGTTATAAAAAGTCTGAATATAGTGATATGTAAGTAATAAAATATGTGTTATAACATACTACCGTCAATTACAAACTTTAATTACTAGTGACACTCAATTGGACACTTATAGAAGAAAATAATTACAGTAAAAATAAATCTTTACACCTGCATAATTAGAATATGACCGATCAGTTGTATATTTTATCATCTGCTTTTTTTTAACACTTTCTTTTTCATAAAGGTAATAATAGTAAATTTTTGCAAGCCTCCGCTAAAGTTACGATAACGTTAAACTAAAGAAAGTTGTAATACAAATAACATTAAGTCACGTGACTTTATGGTTAAGGGATCATTTAACCTAGAGTGTGGAAAAACTGCTTATTACCCGAATTTTTTCTTCGGAAAATGGAAATTTTAAAATTAATTTTTCTAGAAATCTTGGGAATTTTTAAATATTTAAAAAAGTTCAATTAGCGACAAAAAAATTAAAATATTTATACACAGATAATTTCTTTTTAAAATAATTTTTATTTAAAATAATTAAGTAAATTTATTAGTTACAAAAATAGCACTATCACTTTTTTTTCACATACAATAAAATTTATATTCATATAAACGAAAAATTATTAACGGAAACTATATAGAACGTGCTACCAAAGGTATGTAATCGGAGTCACACTCTTATCATATATCCTGTAACTACATTTAACGAATGCTCGTAAAAACTGCTTATAATCTCTAGCAGCTTTATATTTCACTTTATACTATAAGTGAATAATAAAACAAATCTAATTCTACATACAGACATAAACATAGATTTCTAAAACACCTGCACTAAGCAAAGATATTTAGATGCATGAATTGTATTCAAAGTTGAAAAAAAAATCTAAAAAATAAAACAGCGGAGTGCATATTTGTAACGCAACATAACGCATATATACGTCCGTTGCTGTCGTGTAGAAACTGAAGCATGTAACACATGTCAGACATGAAAGACGTAATGTGTGTGGGTACGACTGTATGAGCCTTTTTTTTTTTTTGAAAAAGCATTCGGATATGTTTACAGCCGTACGTTTTCAAATCAGCGTACATTGTATTGTAAGCCTTGCTTTTATATACATCACATGGGAGAAAAGAATTATAGTAGCTTGACTGTTATAGCATAAATTCGTCAAGTTATAATGTGACAAAAATTGGACGTAGGTTATGTTCCAGAATATTTTATAGTAGCAAAATTCTCGTTTCGTAAATTTGATGATAAAACTGGTCTACATCTTTGCTCTGTCACACTTTTTTCTTTAGTAAAAACTGGGGCTCATATTATAAGCTTTCCAACAGGAGGAAATCTACACGCTCTGTAATGAATATAAAGAAAATGACCTGGACTACTTCCTATTTCGATGTTCGATGTTTAAACCAACTACACCTCGAAATACCTCACCAACAGATACCTAGAGAGCTACGCCAATTTTTCAAATAGCTCTATATATATCATAGAATTTTATCAAGAAGAATATTAAAGTTTCTTTACAGGTAGAACTGTTTCTACTAGATTGACAAAACGTAAGAGGTCTATATGTCTGAATCATCCAGATAAATCTGCTATTGCTGAACATGTGTTAGAATATCTTCATGATGTAAAATTTGAAGATACTGTAATAAATTGCAAGACCAATCATTATTAACAGTAGATTGATAAGAGAAACAATTGTAATTTATGAAGAAATATATAATATCAATCAGTATGAAATCACAAATTTAAATAAAATTTGGCTTCCTTGATTAAAAAATTTATAAATTTTATGATCTAGTTACTTATTTTGTTACCTAGTAACTTGTATCTACTATGTTCTGTTTATTTATTATATATGTCATTTATATCATTTTTCCTAATAAAGACTATGTTGAGTTTGTATGATGTTGTGATTTTAAATAAATATTAGTACAGAACTTTACCCAAAAGCAGTTTTATATTAGCTATATATAATATTTGACAAATATCCAAATTAATTTGAAATATATGAATGAACATTCTTTCTGCTAGTGAAAAACAAAATAAAATCAATTTCGATGAAACAGTCACTGAAGTTATCATATATAAGAAAGTAAAAATAGTACATTACAGAAAATACTGTATAGAATATGAAAGTATCTACCCTGTTACATATGATAACGTATGAATAGTATGTGATTTAGGTTCAAGAATCTGCCCGTATGCTGCGTCACATACATGTTCTAATTACGCACGGACATATACCAGCTCATCCGTACGTGAGGGGGGGCACGTCACGTCGTGAGTGAGCACACATGTTTTCACACACGCAGGCACACATAGTCATCGGCAAACCATGTAACATGTGTACAAATTATGCGTGCATCTGTGTTTGTGTGTGTGTGTGTGTGTGTGTGTGTGTGTGTGTGTGTGTGTTAGTGAACAGTAGCTACTTGTGTTCTAGTAACGCTGATATATTTCACAAACGCCCTCTGTATGTTTGGACTGTAACTATGCACGGTTTTTGTATACGAGTGTTTGGAAAACAAATTTTGATGATACAGAGAAAAAAAATAATAATAAAATATACAAACATGTTTTCGAAATTATATATTTCTGGTACATAGTAACAGTGGTCCACAAAAGTATTCGTAATTCATATTTTTTTCGATATGTGAAAATAAAGCAAAACAAATGAAACGTGACTATCGTTATAATAAAAATTCAATTTTTTTTTCAAAAATTATTTTATTATTGGATATGCGTATACTATTCAATAAATTGATTGATTCATTAGAATTATAATAATTATATAAACTAGGTTAAAATATTTTATTAAATTTAGTAATTAAATATATTTTAATGATTAATTTTAAATCAATTTGATTCAAATAACAAAGTTTTACTAATAATTAAATTTATATAAATAAACAGTATTGAAAAGTACTATATTATGTTATTTGTATATAATACCAAAGAGAATATAGTATATATATATATATATATATATATATATATATATAGTAAAAATTTGTGAAAATAAATTTCCCATATTTAAGTTTTACTTATAAAAATTTAAAACAAAACATAAAAAATTATATTAATATTGGCATTAATGCAAAATATCCTGAATGGCTAAATCATGAAAATATTTTTACACTGCATAGAAATTTTATTATCAATTTTTTAATAAATATAAAAATTAAATTAATATTAAAACTAGAATCCAAATCTTGTTTATTGCCACAAACGAGAAAGTTTAAAAATCTTCAACATAAATAAAATATTTATTGCTATATCAACATATTTGTAATGTAATAATAAATTCTAAATTTAAATTTTTTAAATTTTTTGGTACTTATTAAAAAATTTTAATATAATATTTTTTATTAACATATTATGTATAAAAATATATGTTGACTAATGACTAGTATATATAGTTTGTTTTAGTATATTCTCTGATATTTTTATACATACTTTTTTAATTCCCATTATTCATTATTTGATTCATATTATCTATTAAAAATATTAAAATACTTATATATATATATATATATATATATATATATATATATATATATATATATATATATATATATATAAAATATTGTTTTAATAAATTTAGTTGTTCAAACATAAAATGAATATAGATATTATTCTTTTATAACTGTAATTATTTTGGAATTATGCCAGTAAGTTGTTTGTGTTCAAATGACAAAAACATTTTTCATTTATAGATGACACTATAACAAATATGAGTTATGCTTCGATAAATTTCGCAAAAAAAAAATAAAACTTCTCATATATCAAACTGAAATCATATATGAAACCGGGCAGTATTATTCTATAAGTTCTTATGTCTTTTATAACACTATATAGTTTATAGAATAATACAGAATATTAACATAAATTTACTAAAAAAAAAAGTTTCATAATTTCTATGGCAATATAACTCCTGATATATCACTACACACACTCATACATCCATAACCACGTATAGACATTATTATCAGCAATCACGTACTGTTCACAGCCTGCGTACTAGCTTAGTCCATCCCGTACCCGTAGGATCTCACGTATCGCATACTCATACACACTCATATTCCCTCTTTTAACCTTGTATTATCTCCGTTTCGCTTTTCTTGCCGCCACGTCGCAAGTCCATTCGCATCCTTCTTGTGCACGTATAGAGAGCGAATATATGGTGAATAAGAAAGGTTCTCTTCCGTCATTGCGCGCGGACCTCTCGAACGCGCTGCAACGCTTTGAGCCTTGAGGGTAACTCAGCACACACACACATTCACTCTCACTATCTTTGTCTTTCTTTTGTTCTATGTCCCTTTTTTGGTCTCTGTTTTGCATCCGGTGTGCTGGATTGTGTGTGTATATCTTCAAAGGCCTCGTTCTTTGAGTTCTGTTCGGTCGAGTAGGCCGCTTGATGTAAAGTGAAATTTAAATTTCTGTAAACTTAATACATTTAAAATTACGGTATAAATATATAATTCGATCAAAGGATTATGCCGCCAATATATCGGCAACGCATTTTTTATTATTTTTTTGTATTATAATTATAAACATATTTGATAATCTCTCCATTAACAGTCAAAGTAAATTTTATTCTAAAGTAAATATAATTTTTTATATATCCTATTTTTAATACATATTTATTAAATATATTTTGAATTTAAAACGTTTAATGCAAATTTTTGGCGAAGTATAAATATCATGTTTATTATATTATTTATTTTATTATATTAGTTATAACAAAACTTTAAGCAATTTTTCATACTTTTTTACAAAATATTTATATTTGGAAAGCAAATATATATTTCCATATTACAATGAATAGTCACAAATAGTAGCTGAATAGTAATAGTAAAAATATGACGGAATACACAATAATTTTTCGATTTCAGTCTCATTATATATATAATATATATAGTAGAAGTTAATAGATTTTAAAGGCTTCAGTCCAAATTCTAATAATGAAAGATCTAGAATTTCAAAATTTAAATTTTATTTATTTTATATAGTCAACAACAATACTTTTGTTTGAATTTAGTAATAGCTTTACACAAGATGTAGGTGTTATCAGTAGTATTTACTAAACTTTACCTTACCATTACAAATCTCTCAAAAACAAAGTTATAAAATAACACTTTGTATTAATTATAATATAGTGTGTTTATTTATCCAAGCGTAAACTATGAAATGTACATAACATTTTTATATTTATATTTTATCTAGTTTTATTACCACAATTTTATTTCTATTTTACAAAAGTAAACTTCTTTAAAGTGCTGTAAAAGTATTAGAAGTTGAATAGATGTTAACAAATAAAAATCGCTGAAAAGCATACTCTACATGATCAATATTACTGTCACTATTATACGGACACTAGTACAAATAAATATCAAAATATTTGAATATTCTTCAATACTTAACCTGACACGATCAATATTTTTAGATACTGTCAGTATAACTGATCGTGTAGAGTCTGCTTTACAATAGTAAATTTTAATGAACAAAAACTTGTCAACTAACAGGTCTACATAATTCTAAGTTCGTCTCTAGTTCGCCTTGCTGTATCAGTAGCAGGCAATTCAACGTCAGCTAAAGCAGAGGCAGAGGCAGGCAGGCAGGCAGGCAGGCAAGCAGGAAGAAATTCGCATGCAAATTTTGCACGAAAAGATTCTTGACATTTGGCGCAATGTAGATCCGCGCAGATGGGTTCTCTTGTACAGCGATGCGATGTGATGCGTTGCCATCGTCATCGGCTCGCGTCATAAGCGTAAAAGATGGGATGTTGTTTGGATAATCGCTCGAACGCGTTCCGTTCGCTCGCGCTTGTGAACTTTCAACTTTGAATGCTGATTGGGTTGTTTTCCTGCAAATAGGTATTATACTACAATACCTTTGGATCTTAATGATTAGCTATTTGAAGCATGAATGACGTAGATTTTGTAAGGTTTTTTTTTTGGATGGTATTAGATTGTTTATAGTTTAGTAAATAATTTCTTTTTCATTTAATATTGTTAAAGATTCAGAACTAAAATTAATATTTTGCTATAAAAAAAATATTGCTAAAGTTGAGTCTATTTTCATATTTTCCGTTTAAATTAAATGTTGTTAATATTTCAAGGGTATCAAAATACTGATACTATATATTGCTTATGTAAAAATAGGTAATTATGTAACATTAAAATAGTTTTTTAATCGTTAAATTAGCGGAAAAAATTGATAATTTTTAAAAACAGTTAAATATGATTGTATTTTTTAAAAAAAATATTTTCTTGGTATTAAAATATTCATATTACTTTACTATATTGTCTATGTAGAACGAGTACATTATTTTACTAATAACATAATGTATACATATATATAAATTAGTGTGAAATTGATTTCAGAATAGCAGTTTTATAACAATCTCTATGTAGAGACTACATACATATGTTTTTGTACCAAATTATTATGTTTTTATAGCATGAAATGTGGGGCCCCAACACTATTAAAATTACGATAGAGTGAAAAATTCAATTCTGTTTAGAGCCCCGGTCATAACGCATAACTAATAATACTGTATTTATGAAACGTGATTCTTTTTACATTATATTCATTTATTATTTTTATTGTTTATTACTTAAAATTATTAAAATTTAATAAAAAGTTAATATCTATAGGTCAGAAGCAACTATTTTCGCAAGTTTAATATTTAATATTGTCATTAAACGTCATCTCCTTTACAACATATATATATATATATATATATATATATATATATATATATATATCTATCAATAAGTCAATCAAGTCTTCGTCTTTCCTCATCTAATCTATAATCTCTAATATAATATGCTTCGGCAAAGTTTCCATGCTCTGCAGCTCTGACGTCAGCGTCATACACACACACTCACACACCATACTAAATCTAGATCGGTAAATTAATTGTAGCAGATTACCCAGAGGGACCCGCAGCCAATATATAATCCCCCCCGAACATACACACACACACACACATATACATATATATATATATATATATATATATATATATATATATATATATATATATATATAGCTGTAGCGTAGCGCGCTCGTTTATTGGTAACTTAATGCCATCTTCCATCTTGATCTCATATCGCATCGGCTAGCCAGCCCAGCGCAGCTTGCTCGGTTTTTACATGATTGCGAAGCAGGCATGCCAATGCCAGTCAGCCCGAATGACGCTTAAAAAGCGAACAGGATGGTTAGCGATTACGGTCCGTTAACATTCCGAAATTAAAAATGTTCTAAGTGCCCATAAAACGCGTACTGCACGCTCGTTTTATTTCATTTTGTTTGTTAATGGAAAAATGTATTACATTAAAGAGTTTGCTAGCATTGAGTAGGTTTCACTATTATGTCTAGAGAAAAATAGTTTTATTCAATTTCAATTGAGATTAAAAAGAGAAAAACAAGAAATGTTTCTATTATTTAATATGTATTTGAAAAATATTTACTTTATTTTTTACAAAACTTAACAACTATAAGTACATCTTTCTTTTAATGTGTTTACATATAATATTCTTCTGCCATTTCGTTACTAATTTTAATATACTATAAAATAATTTGTTGCATATTTTTAAATTTAGAATTGAATGTAGAACACGTTCAAATATATAAGATATTCAAATTAAAATAAAAAAGTTAATATTACTAAAAATAAAATTACAGTAAGATTTATATATTTTTTGTTAAATTTTATTTTTATATCTTAAATTACTTTCTGTTCCTATTCTTTCCACCCTACACATTATAAATATAAATCATAATGTTTATTTACGCGATTTATTAAGATCTTTTTAAAAAAAATTTATTTGATATCGTTAAATTTCCTACTTTCACAATATTTTGTTAATTAATGTTAGATTAATTGATAAAATATCGGAATAAAAGAAAGATACCAGGCATCATATAAATGTATTTAATGTTTACTGTCATTTCACAATGCTTTCAAACTGAAGTACATTTCAAAATCGATAATAACAATATTAACATTATCAAGTTTCATATTTTTATGATATTAGGCACCGATGTTCTACAACATTAAAGTTTATCGACTAAAATGCAATTTAACTTGAAAGGTTAACCATTAAATGAAACAAAAACTTACACATGTGTAAATAAATCAAAAGTATGTCTAATAAATTGTATTTTAATAATACTGATTTTTTTTATAAGTTCTGATTACTATATACATTTATTTTATTAGATATGAAATATTAATAACATAAAAAGTTTTATTTTCTAAAATATATTTTAAATTAATAAATATGATTCCACTTGGCAATGTGAAGAACTAATTTTTTATTTATAATGTTCATTTAAAAAAAAATGTAAAACGTCTTTTTTTGTAGTAATTTTACTAATAAGTATTTCTTTTATTAAAAAAAAAAGCATAAAGTGTAACATGAAGCTTTTTCAAAAAACAAAACACAGCCCTTACATATGAACAACACTTAAAAATTTAACTCAAATCGGCTATTAAGCTATCTACCCAACTCAATGCAAAAATCCTTCCATCAAAATCATATCAAAGAGAAACAAAAGAAAAACGGACAAACAGGCATACATCCCGTGTTTCAATATGATCCCCATCATCGGCAGCAGACGCACACCGAAACTATTCTTCATCATATGCAATTCCCCAAATTCATTTAATTCACATGTCAGTTACACTCAGTATGCCAGTCGAGAAAACCATCCTCTATCCAGTATTCCGAACCCTGTTATGTGTGCAGCACACACATAACAATACCCATCGTGCATTCGGATCATACTACACATACAACAAGGAAGGTTCAATTCGAAAACTCGCTCCTCACTTCGTATATATGTATATAAAAAGTAAAATCGTGCATGCACTGAATTTCAATGGAGCCCGACGGGCTGGCTGCTCTGTCAGCACAATGCCGTACTTAAAAATACCGAAGGAAAGTAACGAACCAGGCGCATTGACGATATTAAAGCACACACGCATTGCGAACCTAAATTGAAATCAGTTGATGGATCAAGAGGTAGTATTAGTTGGGCTAATCGCTCCAGGGTGTTGTCGTTGGTGAATGGGTTGGCATGATTGGATGACGAAGAAGGGATACATACGTATTTGGATTTTATACTTATTTGGATTAATCGGGGTCCCTATTAATGTATACGGATGGCTGTTTGGTAGTCTGATCGGGTATTAACTTGGTTTTATGTTCGAAGTAGATATAGAAAAGGATTGGAAAATAACACATCAGGGAGCATTTGTTAATTACCGGAAAAATTACTAACTTTTGAAAGATCATTTGCCTTTGTTTAGCGAAACAGCAAGTGTCTAATTACATTTTTACTGAAAATAATAATATGATTATTATTTTTAAGTAGAAACTTTTTAAATATTATTTTTTATACAAAAAATTTAATAAATTTTTATTACGGAAACAAATAGTAACAAATGAAACTAATCATCAACATGTTTTATGATGATTTCGTAACAAATTATAAACTAAAATATTCCATTTAAAATTTTGACATTTCTAAAATTGAATTTCGTCACACCGAGAATTGATATTATTAATATATTCCTATTTTGTGTCTTTTATTACAATGATAAATTGGGTTTATTATATTATATTGTTTTATTTTGTTAATATTGTTTTAATTTTATCTACTCGTATGTATGTATCTCATTTAAGTAGCAAATTTTTTTTCCAAATCTTTTTGTATTTCATATATTTCTTCGAGTTTGTAAACTAAGTATATTTGTTAATTTTAATATTGTACGGTTTTTACATATTGTTGATTATATTATTTTATATATCAAAAATCTTCTGTTACCAACAGAAACAAAGTACTTAAACAAAATATTGTCTATCAGAAAAATTATTATTGAAAAAAGGTAACATATCATATTACTTTGACAATTTATAATTTACCATACCCATGAAAATGCATTTACATTATCATATAACGTTTCATGATTCGCATTTATAATTTATCTTACGATTAATCATAGAAACGTACGTTCCTACATATCTCGTATAGCAAAATAATTACTTAGAAAAAATATCGCAATAATATGAAAAATTATAAAAATTTATTGTCGTATTAAAAAATATTTCAAATAAAAGTCGTTATATAACGTGTATAGTAGCTTTTGTTAAATAAACTTTTTAAAAATGTATATGTTGTGAAATATTAGTAAAAAACATAAAAGTGATATCAGTACTAAAACTATTACTTTCGGTGAACGTATTTGTACCAATAATTAAATAAATTAACATATTCACGTTCAAAGCTTAAATATGAACTTTTTTCTAATTATCTTTCAACTGAAATTTGCTCTACACTTGTCCACAAACAAAAAAAAACAATTGATTTCTGTTACAAAAAGCCTAATTTGTGCTTATTTGTAAAAATAATAAAAATTCAAAATTGGTATGATTACAATACCTCCCTCACTATATGTGTCGGTCTGTAAAAATAGACAATCTTTCTAAGCATCAATTTTGAATGCACCCGAATAAAAATGCTTCCATTACCAACACATGTTACAAAATCACATTAAAAAAAAAAGAACTTTAAAAAAGTCTTTTTCATTCCCATCCGTCCGTTTCTCCAGCATGATAATCCGGAATCATCATCATTATCTTCCCGTCCCATCATCATCGATAACAACCTAAACGAAAGGCGCTAAAGCCGGCCGGCTACGTTAAGTAATCTTTCCTCTTTACCAGTGCACCGTTACTCCGCGTACATACTTAACGTTTACATACTTACTCTGGGGCTCAGAAACATTTTCCTACCTCATCATTACATTCACGTTCGACGCGCCGCGCCAGTGCCCTGAACTCCGGCTTCGGCTGTTCGACTAATGGATGTCCATATTTATAATGTTCATTAGTTTTAAAACACTTCTTACGCGACAGCCATTAATCAACAATATCGCCATCATGCTTGTGATGCTTAACAGCGTACACACAGGCAACGGAGAACTTTGCGAAATGTTGATCACGTTCTGCTTGCTGCTTTTGATAGTTGAGCTAGGCTAGATGGTTTGCGGAATATTTTTATGTTGAGATGATATTGATTTTGTGTTTAAGTGGTGAAAATATATTAATATTTATAGATTGAATGCTTGGGAAACAAGAGCCTGAAAGTTTCTTCGGAATAAACAATTATATATATCAGAAAGAGATCGATCAAAATGTACTGTGTCTTTCAATTTATATTTAATTTTTACTGTATAATTTAGCTTAGGAAATATAGACATAATAGTTAGAATTTGTGAAATTTACAACCATTTTTACAACTTTAAAAGTACACGTCAAAACTTATACATATATTAGAATAAATTTAAATTATTATTTGAAAAAAAATTAATATTGATTTTTTTATTAAAATATTCAATAATAACTTATTTGATTGTAACTAAACAATTATCCGTTTATTGTGCTTAATCTAAACTATATTCTTCTAAAAATTAAACCAATAAGCATATAGTAATTAAAGCTCATAAAATGTTAAAGGCACACCAAAAAAAATAATTAATTAAATAAATAATTCCATTGAAAATATCATCTAATAAAGCAGATGTATGTGCATAAATAATATTTTTTTTAAATAAAACTGAATCAATTTGCACAAAACAAACAGATTTTTCTCCCTATTAATCACTTCTTTAATTTTACCAATTTTGTCAGAAAAAAATCGTTTATTAAATTTTTTCAATTCTCTATTAAATTTAAAAAATCTATCACACGATTCATAAACATTGCAATATCAATATACAATCTTATATACATTCACAAACACATTTAAACACAGACGTTCGCAAATAAGGGGAAATATACATGTGTGTGTGTGTGTGTGGCAAACTCGTTTGTCGTTAACGCATAAAAAACCCATTAATTTTAATAATGAAGCCGACGCCGTACGTCCAAAACGGAGACGAAGCACCCGAGAAAGGAAATATATGCGCTCGATCACGAAACGAAACGAAACGAAACGAGAAATGAACGAACAAATGGTTGAATTGAAATTTGTGCATGTGCACGAACTCGGCGGGGGGCATCATGTTAGCGTCTCCGCACATCTACATATTCACATGGCATCATAGAGTCTTGGTTGAGTGCATCAGCTGGGCCCGGGCTCGTACAACACATGTTGAAATTAATCAGTGACCCCTGGCTATATGGTTACTTTGGCACACCCTATACTTAGAGATATACCTGTTCTCGGATAGGTGTTTGGTTGTAGCGCAAGAATAAGGGATTGCTGTTGCTGCTGCTGGTTTGAATTGAATTGAAACGAATGAAAGAATGAATGAATAACAGATATTTACTCGAATGCGCAGATGTACATATAAGGTCGAGACTTTTAAAAATTTGTTTTGAGGCTACAGGTTTAACAGATCGTGAGATAGGTTTTTGGAGGTAAATAAAATGCAGCTGATGTAAATTTTGAAATATGATTTTAGATTTTGTATATTTTAAGTATTACCTTGATTTCATCTCAAATTTATATTTATATGTATGCCAGTGGCATAACTACAAATATATACACATTTCGAAAAAAGAATAGTTTATAATTTTCAATAAAACCAGAAATCGAAACGAGATATTAAAATTTTATAATAAGCGTAAAATAGATGTCATTTAATCTTTCAAAACTCATCATATTAAAATAAAATGGCTTTAGGTTATAGTTCTGTATTAATATAATCAACATCTCGACGAACTCAACGTATGTTTTCATCAGGAAAAAAATAAAAATGACATTTACAGTAAATAAACAGAATATAGATGCAAATTACTAGGTAATAAAATAAGTAACTAGATCTTAAAATTTGACATCCTTTAATTAAAAATTTATAAATTTTTATAAAACATTTCGTATAAGTATAAGCTAGTTCATCTATTATTTACGCACTGTTTCAGCAAATTCAGTTTTACTAAAAATCAATTCAAACTGTATACAATCTATAGAGAATTTCCCTAGCAATAAAAACAAACTAGTCTAATATTAATGAGTTTTAACTACACGCTATGCGCGCGGTGCTTCGTCGTAGCGCAGAACAACGCTATCTCTAAAACTGTAAGAGATATCATTTCATTAACATTCCTAGTTACATTCGGCTTTATCTACTTTTACATTTGATTGAATTTGTAGGCCGTATACTTCGGCTATACCATTGCTTATATATGGTAATACACTGCTTGCTAATCAACACCATTGGAACAACATTTGTATTCAACTGTTTTAACAGCCGCCTCCCTCTGGAATGATAATTTAATAGCGAGTTACTAATGTCGAACTTTAGATTTTTTCTTTTTCACTTCCCCTGTTTTTTCTAGATGATATCGAGATTAGTTCTTTGTTCGTTCGATAAAGTTGCTGCGATTGTTGACATATTATAAAATCTTGGAATAATATTGTACAAGAACTAGCCTAATTAATATTAATGAGGAAAATTGCAATACCTATTGCTATTCTCACTTATGAATCTGTCATTGATTAGTATATGTGGTACATTATGCAATACTACCCAAAAAATCTATACTACAGTATACATATTGAAGACAAAGTTTTTCATTGTAGATTTGTTGATATATGTGGTGTACTTACAATACAATTGTAAGTATTTTTTATAATTAAAAACTATTTTGTACTACATTAGTAATAACAAATATGTCTAAAAAAATTCAAATTCATTATAAACTTAGAATCATTATTTGTTATAATTATACAACTTGTATTATTGACAATAGAAGTGTGTTTGAAAATTCTATATAGAATCACATAATTCAAAAGCTTAAAAATAAGCTTAAAATTCCACTTAAAAATAAAAGAAAACTAATAATACAGTAAATTAAAATGTAAAACATTGACAAAATTAATATTTCCGATTATAAATTTTTAATTAAATTCTTTAGACAAACACTGAAACCACACAATTTAAAATTTCTCGAGTGTGGATACGCGTTTTAATAAAAATTCTATTTAAACTTTAATATATTCGATGAGAAAGTTTTAAAAAAGTCTATAAAAACAATTTTACGAATACAAAAACAAAGTAAACTGCCATGCCCGCTCACACACCCAAGTAAATAGTTTTTTTTTTTTTAATAGCTATGTAAAATTTTAAATTAGAAACTTTGAAAACCGATTTTATATTTAATGTATATAAACTACGATTTAGATAACCGATAACGGCCTATCATTTAATTAATTTACTAGTAATTTATCACGTTGATGGAACATTGTAACGTGATTAGTTTTATCTTAACGCTTCCTACTTATTTCAAGAGTTGAAAATATAGAAATATTTCAAATCCGTTATATATGTTATTTCTATCAGTCTTATTAACTAAATATGTTTGTATATTGAAAATAAGTTAAATGTAGTTTGATAGCTGTTTTACTAAAATAAGTAATGATTATTAGAGTGTGCATTAAAAAACAAAATATGTTTCTTGGTTTTAATATAAACGAGTATTTTCTTAGTATTATATACTTAGTTAACAACAGGAAACGTATAGAAAATATAGTAATAAATATAATTCTTATACTTTCTATAAATAAATTATTGGAAAAATATTATATTTTTAATATTTATGAGTGGTTCGGTTACTTTTTATTTTATTTCTTTCATAGTATTGTTAAGAACCGTTACACTGAGAAATTTTTTAACTGAAAAGTAATTTTCTAATAAAAATAAGAAATTTAATAGAAAAAAAATAATAAATAATCGAAGCTGTGTATGAAATTAGTTAATATTTAGTTTAAAAATAAAAGTACATTTGAATTGAAAATTATTAATAATTTTTCAATTTTTCTAGAAAATCACTATGGGAAAATCAGTATGTACCAAGTTAGTATATTATTTATTATTAATGTATTGACATTGAAAAATACTCCTATAATAATATGAAAATAATAATTTATAAAATCAATAACAAATGTATCCCCTTAATACATTTGATAAAGGTAAATTACTCATAAAATCAAAAAAAAAAAAAATTAAATATGTTTATAGCTAATATTATAGAAAAAAAATAAAAATATTCTAGCACTAATTGGATTTATCGATTTCAACTTTAATATCTTTATTTCATGTGTCTGTTTATTAAAACGAAATGATAAATTTGAAAATTTACGTATCTTAATAGCTTATATTATATATGAAACTGTAATAAATTCATTACATAATATACTTCCGAATTTATTATCTTAATTATGAATGAGGGTGTCCAGTACATTTGGTTTTTGTATATGTTAAAATAGAGTTAAAAATAAAATAATTGTATTTTTTTTTTAATACAATTGTTAAAGTTGCTAAAATTCATAATTTTGTCTATATGTATTTACCAAGACAAATCAATAATGTATTATTGAGCAAACTTATAAGCAATACTGTTTACAAACTTAGGGTAAAGACAAAAGTCCGGTGAATTATCTTCGCAAGAATTCGTCCGGCTAATTTCTTCAGGGATTCTTTTATGATTGCGCAGTGTTTACACATCTGACACACACAACATCATAGACAGTTCGATGGCAACGGTATCGTACATAACAGGGGATGGGATAGCCATCAGAAATGCTGGCGAAAATGTAATTTCCGGTTCAATTTATTTCCGGGTAATATTTGAAGCACGAGCGAGGGGAAGACTCAAGCTGCTGCCTCGCCACTCATAAGCGAAGTACTTATATATATATATATATATATATATATATATATATATATATATATATATGAAATCTCAACCGGAGCATTGATGACGCGACGTGCAACGTTACGAAATCGACAAAATGTAATCGGAGATGAAAATGATGATATTCAACGTCTAGAAGAGCCAATCAATATTTAGTTGGAAATGAGTTTTGGTTATTGTTCCGTTTTAGAACCAATTGAATAGATATTAATTTGATTGTGTTATAAATGGATGCAAAAACATTTAGATATTTAAAACTAACCTTATTAGTATCTAAAATAAAATTTTGATCGTTCACGCCATATATAACGAAAAACCACTTCAGCAACACATGTTTTAAAAAAGATTAAAAATAAATACAAATTACGTAGTAAATTTTGTAAAATATTAAAATCAAACATTTTAAGTTCTAAATATTCACCATTATGTTTAAAAAAATATATAACAAGTATATTAATGACAAATCTTGCTACAGAACTTAATCTAATTTGTATACTATTTGTATTGGAATAATTTTAATAATAATAATTTTTATGTATAACTTTTGAAGATTATCGAATGGTTATATCTCAAAGATTAATGATTGAAATTTTATATCTATCAAATATAGTGAAAAAAACTACTGGCATTGTTAAACTAACCTTACTTTTAATATAACATGATATCCATATTAACGAAGTGAAATGCTTAAAATATATCGGTTCTTCCATTCCATTACATAGTCAAAACTTATCGTTCAACTCGCTTTGACGCAAACAACTCTCGAGTTGGCTCTACACCCGAAAACCAGCTACGACAAAGAATGTGACATTTCCTCTTCCTCTATTTAGAGAAAACTTAAAACTTAAGTGGAATTTTACGACTAAATTTGGCATTCGCATGTGTGTGCATTCATCCAACGATGTAGCGGGCATATTTCCAAATCGTTCGTGGGGGGACACTTAAAATCGCTCGAACGCAAATGACTGTACCGAGAGAAACGCTACAAATTGGACGAGAGATGCGAAGCAAAGTTTCGCATTTAAAATAATGGATTATCGCGCGCAGCCACGCTACGATTCTATACTAGATAAATAAAGATAATAGTTGCAGTTAGTTTGTTGTTTTGTATATATATAGTTTTGTAGACTGGATGAGAAATTATTTAATTGTTTTCTGTAATTGCACTAACTATAAATTAATTTGTTTAATGAGATAAATAGTAACTTAGATTACAATAGAAATTATTTCAGATATTAATGTTTCGTTGCAGTTTTCATTAAAACTTATGTATACTAGATATTTCTGTAAAACATTTATTGATTTGTGATATAGAAATAATTATCGATATAAAATTAATGTAGTATAAAAATAGCATGTTATAATTACTATAACTCACAAAGATGAGATTTGTAACACAAGCTGTAGACGAGTGAGTTGTAGCCATAACAAGTGAATAGAATACTATTCTTGTTTGTAAATTGCAGTTTTTCACCTGACGGGAATTGAAATTCAAAATAATTATATTTTATAATTGCGTGGTTTCTTAACAACTGCATGGTATCTTAACAACTGCATGGTATCTTAACAACAGCGCTAACTTTCTGTTCAGTTAAGATTTAAAAATGTTGTGTTTCATAAAAAAAACATTATATTTATGAGAGAGATAAAAACATTGTGTAATGTTACAATTCTGTCAAAAATTACATTTTCAAGCTAGATATTTTTAGGGTTCTAGGGCCGAGCAACTTTGGTGACCAAATGCAGATCTGATATATTTTTATCAAAATTGTCTGACCTACATTTTTTAAATTCAATTCAAATTCCTATTTTAATTGTATGGTAAAATTTATTTTATAATTTGAAAGAAAACATATTATAATTGTTGTTAAACGTAGTAATTATTAGTGAATTTATTTTAACTTTAAACTACTTTTAAATATTTATAAATTTTCGAAAGTAAATTACATCACTGCTGCCAAATGTTTTTGCTACAGCGTCGTTAACTAAACTTAATGAAATTTTAATTATTTTAAAGACTAATCATTAAAAAATTATTTACTAAATGATAAATGACTTTACGGGTTGACGTAACACAAACTTAACTGACTTGCAACTGAAATATTCTTTAAATTTTATATAAAAATAATAATTAATCTAGATTACCATCTAAATATAAATGTTATTTTTTCCATAAATGTTTATAAAAGTCATGCGATTATTATGTGATTTATATAATAAGTTATAACAAATTTTTAAATTATTTTACAGTAATTTTGTATACATTAATAATTTTTATAAATAAAAATATGAGGTTTGTTCGATTAAGTCTCTTGCATTTTACTTCAAAACGTAAATAATGAAGCGGTTTGCCATTTATATAATATTTAACTGCGAAGTGAATAGAACAAACATTGAAGTAGCAGTAAACAGTAGACACAAGGGTGTGAATCACAATGTGAAAGTAGCTTAATGATTATTAAATTTATTGAGAATAATGTATGTCTTCCTAGCATATCAAATTTTGTCAGTTCACATTAAAGTGAGTCCAAAAATTAAAAATAAATTTTCTCATTTTTCAAACTTTATACCGTTAAAATTCATTTGTATTTGCTCTTTGTTTTAACAACTCAATCTTAAATGCGTTTTACGATATATACAAAACTTTATAATGTTTTTGTTTCTATTACAGCAAAATAAAGCATCATTTTTTTGTATTTTCGTTATGTTCAATCGTTTTCTTTGTTATTCTAAATCAAATTAATAATAAATGTGAAAACAACATATACCTACGTGCAGTTTTAGTTTTAGCAATTGTAATTTGTTTTATTCCAGCCAAACTTTAAGACTGCCAATATTTAAAAAAAAAATATTTTTTGTTTCAAACTGAGATGTATAGTTTTTATTCAAAACCTCTAATACAACGACTAAAACGAAATGTAAAAACAGGTTAGAGTAAAATTGATGCACTGAATGAGACTTAATATAGTAAAATTTTACAGCAAAAGTTACTTAATACTACATTAACTTTCCGTAAATCGTGCCGTTAATTTTCCAACCGTCCACTGGCACAAACACAAAAACTAAAAAGATATTCGGAAAATGACCGAAATCATAATTACAGATTGCCTGCAGTAGAAGAGCTATTCCAAAAATGATTCTCCCTTTAGAATCGTATACCAAAATGCACACGGTACTCGTTCTAGATATACATTAAAAAATAAAAATATGAGGTTAGGTCTGGTAGGCCGGCTTCGCGCCTCGCTTAGTCCACGAGGTACACAGAGCACTAATGATTTAGTAGACACCCGTATATTAGACTAATGACACTCTCTAGTACGCCTGCGTGCTATGCTTGTGACATCCGCTTTGCATTGGCTCAGGTCGGCTTGCTTTTGGAATTACATGCATTAAAATATATACGTATGTTTGAATGTGTCTGTGTGTGACTGTGTGTATGAATGTGGAGGTAATATTATGTGGTAGTAATTTATATTGTCAGGTGTTCTAGAAATGCACTTTTTTTACGTTAAAAACACATGAGAGCACCGCATTATTTTAGCTGGTTTTAATGTTTTTATGATATCATAAACGTGAATATATACACTATTTACACAAAATTATAAAATTATTTTTAACAAATGGATTTTAAACTTAAATATTTTATATCACAAACAAATCTGACATTCATACTTACTTTTAAAGCTGTTGTTTTAGCTATATAATCCAAAATCAACTGATATACGAATAAGATTAAATTATTCAAATAAATATTGAACTCACCTCACCTAACTTCTCATCTCCTAAGGATGGGATAGGGGTAAACTTTAAAATTTCAAATGGAAACCCTTATTTTTTATTGCAGATTTGGATTCTCTAGAAAAAATTACACTATCTACGATTAACCCTACCTAGAGGTGAGGAAGTGGTAAAATTTAGCGTCTTTCAATTGCCCCCTCCGAGACGAACAAATTGTATTTGTAATTTTTTTTGATCCATGAGTAGTTTTTGAAATATTACGATGTTTCAAGATAAAAAAATTTACATAGTAATTGCTAATATGCTTAATTGATGTAGAATATTTAAAAAAAATATAATACAAAAAAGTATAATACATATACAATCACGCCGTATACCCATAAGAAAATGGCGCATAGACTCTTTTCATTCACTCATATTAATCTACAAAATTATAAAATATATAATTTTGACACATTTTGACTATGTGAGACTATAACTAATGTAAATAAACAGTTAGAATTAGATGCTAACGTTCAAAGTTAGTACTAGAAAACTTATAGTTTTATATAGCGATCTCAACATATTTGAAATTCTC
Organism: Clivina fossor; assembly: GCA_963966155.1. Classification (NCBI taxonomy): domain Eukaryota; kingdom Metazoa; phylum Arthropoda; class Insecta; order Coleoptera; family Carabidae; genus Clivina; species Clivina fossor. The sequence goes on from OZ014558.1 coordinate 5,416,220, forward strand.
CTGATAAAGCTTACGATTATAGATATAGGTACATTTTAAAACAAAAGCTTCAAACAAACTAAATATTCTCTTTCTATCCATTCACCTAAAACCTTAGATTTTATCTATTGGTTGGCATAAACACTATTAGTAACCTAACCTTCCACAGCAAAGCAAAGCAAAGTAAAATAACAACAAGAAAGAAAACGAAGAGAGAAAACAAACGAAAATCTCGTATCTCTTGGCAACAATAGCCATCGCGTTCCACGTCGTTTAATAAAACGCACCGCGGGACATTAGACCCAACAACTAAAGCCCCAATACTTCAAAAACATTGAACAAAGACACACACACAATACAGAAAACACACTCAGCCGTGAGGATCGATCCTCGATCTTGCTATCTTTGTCCTGCTCATAGTGTTGAATGTCGGCGGGGGGGTAAGGGAGGATGTGACGTCACAACTAGTCATTATGTGCACTTGCGACCCGCCGATTAGGTGTACTTATTTTTGTCACCGCACACTTGGATTCCGGTTGCTTTTATTGTATGGCTTGTTTGTCGCGCTTGTTGCAAAAGAACTAGGGCGGATTTTGATTCGGAAATGGATTGAGTTCGTTGCAATGTTCAATCTGCGTCACTCATTCTACGTAATTAAAATATAATTACTATTATAATTGTTTCGGATTATAAATGAATAAGTAAGACGCCATTTTGAAAAATGTGTCCATTTAATCTAGAGCGTGGACCTATAAAATCTATGTCATATGAGAAATATTTTTTTTATTAATTAGTTATTGAAAAATATAGAAATCACAATCGTTTGTCCTTGTCAATGAACTAAATTGGCAATCGGCAAATGTTGACACGTGACTTTCTTTATAGGGCAAATTTTAATTTAAAAGAAAAAGTGTCCCGAAAATAAACTTTTTCTTCAAAATATCTACGAAAGTTTTTCGAAAAGTTGTTAAAAATGCGATTTTGTCTCAATATGCAAATTTTCAGCGAAAAAATAGGCAAAAATTTAAGCATTTGTGAAACAAAACCTTTCAGTAAATAAATTGAAAAAATAACATGTGTTTTATATTAATATACGATGTTTTAAATATTAATTATTAGTAAATATCATAAATTTGATATGTTTTCTAAGAAATAATAATTAAATCCGCTCAAAATAGTCAACAGTATAAAAATAATATCAATTTTGCATCAAAATTGAAATCTAGGATTGACATATTTATAAAAAAAAATTGCTATAATAATTTTTTACAGCATAAATATTCGTCTGGACATCACTCGTAACTCTGTGGACTCGGGTTCTAATCCCGCTTGGGACATGGTTATTTATGATGACTTTGTATCATCCAAAATACACTTTGACACTGATACGATACAAACATTGTTTAAAAAGATTAGCAAATAATCATAATACATTTATATATAAATTAGTAATATGTATTTTTAAATTTCTAAACTATTAATATCTATAATGTAAAATATGTTGTAATAGATATCATGTTTTCTTCTATAGAAATTAATTATTAATATCTTCAATACTCAAGTTAAGTTATAATAATATATGTAAATGTATACATAATTATTATACTAAATTTAATGAATAAATAAGTACATAAGCAAGACAAATATCTGAGAATTATAACCATTTATGATTTTCAATTATTTATAATAATTTATTGGAAAAGATAATTTTCCAAATAAAAAAAATGTTAAACATACATAGTATTACAAGGTTATTTGTAAAGTTCAGTTTTAACTATTACTAGTTTTAAGACAATATGTATAATTGCAAAACTAAAATTGAACAATAAATTGAATTGAAATGACTGTCGGTGCTTCTTGATAATGGCTTATTCTATAAAAAATATATCTTAAATTTATGTTACTTTATAATTTTTTATAGTATAACAATTATTTCAAACTTAAGCCTAAAGTTGTTTTAATTATTTATTATAAGTTGCGAAACATATTTCAATATAATGAGTATTTTATTTATTAATTTTATTTAACAATTGAATTGGTAAACCAAGAAACCGAGCTAATAGTAACTATTATTACTAAAATTTTATGTTTCCAATCAAACTTCAAATACTACTATTTTTTCTTAGAACAATACTCTTTTAGTGTTCTGAGAACTTTATTGTTTTTTTAATGCAAGTAATATTTTTATATGTACGTTTTTAGAAAATTCGTATAAAAATAAAATTCCAAATTATACTATTGTTGTATTAGTACATGTAGAATTGACTGCTTAAATATATTATTATAAATAACTATACAAAATTTTAATTACGTTTAAAGAAACATTTGAATTTATATTACCACAAATATTTACAAACTAGTTATTCGAGAATTTCCAGAAATTATGATCATGCACGCACAGATATGTAAATTTGTTAAATTATGCTAGAAACTATTTAAAAATACACCAAACATCGTCATGTCTTACAATTACAGACATATTTTCAAGTACAAAATTACATATAAGATTAACCCCCCACCGTATGCATAAACATTTTCGTTAAATATAATAGTTCGTTAAAATTAAAATTCTTGGATTCCGTAAGAAATCTTTCTATGTATATTGCAATGAAATTTCTTATTTCTTATTTTCGTTAAAATAAAAATTCTTGGAAGAAATTTCATTGCAATATACATAGAGAGAGTTTTTCTTCAGAAAAAAGATGTTAATATGTATATTATTAATAGATAATACATGTCCCAACTAGCACAGATATTTTATAACACATTATTTTAGGTACTTTTATGATATATAACTGTTTTGTTATTGCTTTGAATTTACAAAATTATTTCTTAGTAGCAGTTATGATCACAGAAATATCATATAACCAAATTTGTTTTGTAAACTTATTTTATAGATATTCTTACAATTAAATACAGAAACTATTTTGTAATTATTTTATATGACATTATATAGATGTTCTTAAAATGACGTTATAAAATAATATTACGTTGTAACATTTATGCTTTACAAGTATTATATTAGTACTTTTTGCGGACCTATACAAAATTTTTATAAAACAAATTGAGCACATTTTGATTTAAAAGTGTTAATTTATTACTATTACACAGACTGTCAAAATTGATACATGTTTTGAAATTAATCTGTATTTTTTGTGGCAAAATGGATAAATGGAGAAAAATTAAAAGAAGTGGTAATTTCAGAAGAAAAGTTAAAAATAATATATGTGAAATAAGAAAAACACAATTAAATTTATTACAACATTTCAAGACCAAGAAATTTACACTAACATTTCTTTTAATAAAATTACAGTTGTTTTTTTTAGTTGACTGTTTTTGGTAAATAAAAAATAACCTCAAATTATAGTCATTACAACTACATTATCGATCGAAATTCGAATTATACCATTTTCGAAATCATCGGTTCATAAACAATTTCATTTACACGTACTTATATATAAAGGTATACGAAAGCTAATTACCATGGATTTTTGTAAAAATATTTACAAAAATCAAAATCTACGTTATATACCCAGTAAAACAAACTATAGGAACAAACACAAATCGTACTAAGAAATAACGAACCACCGTTAATTTTTTACCATAATTAATTTATAGTCTACACAGATGTTTTGCCCGAAAACCGGCCATGTTGGCAATTAAATTTCGATCTGGGACTGTACTGTGACAAAACAATTTGGCAAACTAACCCTTTACAGGCCAACGGTCAAAAGAATACATACACATCCACATGGTCGCGGTGCGCAAAGCTAATTTTGGCACTTCGGTGTTATTCTTTGTCTCGGGCAAAACCACACGCCAAATATGTGTATACGTACCACGTACAGACGTATTTTGTACGAAGTAACTTATTAGGAACATTTTTAGTGATTATCTTTGTTCTCGTATTTGTATTTGTGTGTATATGTGTGTGTATGTACAAAGTGTCTTATTTTTCTTGTTTCCTTTAATTAGCTCGTGAATTTTTTATAGAAATACTGAAATTTATAATAAAACTAATTATCATACAAAACAAAATTCTAACTAACAGTACAAAAAAGGTTCAGAATTTTAATAAAATATTATTTCTGGTTTTATGACCATGTATAATGTATGTATGTAATCAACAGATTGTAACAGCAGATTGATAAGAGAAGCAATAAAAATTTATAAAGAAAAAAATAACATCAATTACTGTGAAGGCACTGAGTTACATAAAAATAATTAAAAATCTATGAATTTTATGATCTAGTTACTTATTTGTTCCCTAGTAACTTGTTTATATGTTCTTTTATTTACTATAAATGTCATTTGTATCATTATTTTTCCTGATAAAGACGAACGTTGAGTTTCATCGAAACGTTGATTATAAATAAATATTAATACAGAACTTTAACCTAAAATCGTTTTTTTTTTTAATATAATAAGTTCTGAAAGATTTTTTACTATAATATAGTTTGTCTAGAGCAGTGATTCCCAAAGTGGTCCAGGTGGACCCCCAGGGGTCCACGGAAGACTCGACGGGGGTCTACGATGGCGAGAAAAAAAAATGGGGGTTCACTGGTTGTAAGTGGGGGTCCACGAAAATTTATCTGGTTTCGATCGTAAAGAACTAAAATGTTGGCTTGGCTGTACCTATCAATGTAGGGCCTACATTGTAGGCAGATAATACACTAGGTACTAAAAAAAATTCCAAATTTTTCGGTGATTTTTGACAGGCTTTATTTCGGTGCAAAATGGTCGTATTGAGACTTTAAAAAAAGCATTTTGAAGCTTTATGATTCAAATTTTCAGATTTTTGCTAAAATATTTTAGGAGTTACGGTTCTCATGCAATACTAACAGATAGCGCAAAAAAATAATATTGCAAATTTTTTGCTTGTTTTTTTTTTGTCCACGGGTGTGAAAATTTTTTTTCAGTTAGGCCGGCATATGGATCTGATAGCCTGTTTATTTAGTATTAATTTCCTTTTTTTTAAACCTCCGTTAATTTTTTTGAGTAGTGTATTTTAAGAAAGTCAGCGACTGTTAACTTGTAAAAACTTGCATATTCGATATTTTGAGTACAACGCGTATCGAGACTTGCAAAGCGCCGCCCGCTAGCCAGCCAGCAACGCTAGTTAAGACGTGCATAGGGACGAAATACGACTTGTACTGTGCTTGCAATCTTGCATGAACTTGTTTGATTCTTCACCAATATAAATACGAATGCCAAGAACAAACGTTACTCATTTGCTTTACTCATTTGCTGTGCTCATTTGTTTCGGGAATTTTGAAAAGAAACGTGTGAGTGAATCGATGTCAGTGTTTGCCAGTGCCGGAAAAAGTAAGTATACCTGCCTATTTGTTATACATACTTTTATTTTATATTGTAGTAATATTATATTATTTGTTATGTTTGCGTGTAGTAGGTACGTAATAAAAATTAAATACTGAACAGGGCCATTATTCGATACTTCTATAAAAGAACAGAAAGCCGAGAAAGATTGAACTTTTAGTACTTTTTATTATAAAATTATTTATTTACCCGACTGTGGTGATTCACTAAAAGAGAGTTATTATAATTGACCTGCATGTTTGTACATATTTCAGTGCCCTCGTAGTTGCTAATGCTAAATGACTAAAAATATTTTCATAAAATGTACCACTCGTATAGTAATGTATCAACGTAATAAATAAAACATTAAAATCGCGGTGTTTTGACGTCAAAATATTCTTTAAAAGTATTTTCTCTCGAATTTACAGAAATGTATCAAAATATAATTAATCAAAAAATGTTTTGCATTACATTAAAATAGATTCAATCTTAGCGGCTTATTGCTTTTAATAATTAAAATCAGTTTTGCCGCCGGCATTTTGGTTTTTTCATTGCAATAATTAACTAATTATTCCCATTCAATTCTGTTCAAATAGCCATATCCTGTTAAAATCACCTTATGATTACTAAAACAAACTTTTTTTTTTCTTTACACGTAGGTAACTGATACGAAACATGGCTGAATCTAAGAAGAAATGTCGACAATACAGTGTTCAATATTTGAAATTTGGTTTTGTTCCATCAACGGCCGACAAACGATTGCCCATATGCCTTTTGTGCAACAAAGTTTTGAGCAATGACTCGATGAAACCATCGAAGCTCGAAGATCATCTAAGAAGGTGTCATCCTGATAAAATAGGCAAAGATTTAAAATATTTTCAAACATTGAAGGAAAAATATGAAAGAAGACCCACCGTGCAAAGTATGTTCGCTTCAACGTCTCAAAGTAACGATGATGGCTTGCGGGCATCCTACAATATCTCATTGCTTATCGCGAAATCTGGAAAACCGCACACCATCGGTGAACAGTTAATTTTACCCGCTGTTGAAGAGGTTTTAAAAACTGTTCTGCACAAACCTCCATTTGACGTACTTAAAAAAATTTCTTTGAGTAACAACACTGTACAAAGGCGTATTGATGAAATGAGCTCTGATGTTGAAAGCTTCTTGTGCAATTATCTGCAAACAACTCATTTTTCTATTCAATTGGATGAATCAACATTACCTGGCAATGAAGCCTTATTATTGGCATATGTTCGATTTGTTATGGACGAAGAAATCCATGAAGAGCTACTATTCGCGAAAACTTTGAAGACGGACACAAAAGGAGAATCAATATTTAATGTCCTGAGCGATTTTCTTAAGGAAAAATCGATTCCATTTACAAACATTACTTCGGTGGCAGCAGATGGAGCTCCTGCCATGTTCGGGCGATATCGTGGGTTTATAAGCCATCTTCAAAGAATTATACCAGGAGTAACTGCAATTCACTGTGTCATACACCGACAACACCTGGTAGCGAAAAATTTGAGTGATAGATTGCACCAATCGCTTCAATTTGTGATTAAAGCAGTTAACAAAATAAGAAGCAACGCGTTAAATACCCGTTTATTTGCACAATTGTGCGACGAAAATGATGAAGACTTCCAACGATTACTCTTACATACTGAAGTACGCTGGTTGTCGAAAGGTGCATGTTTAACAAGATTTTACTCACTTTTTGAATCAGTTTTAGAGTTTTTGGAAAGTAAAGATCCAGATTTAAAAGAAAATCTGATCAAATTGAAAGCAGACATCGCGTATTTGACAGATTTGTACAAAAAATTTAATGACATTAACTTGCAGTTGCAAGGGGACAGCCTAAATTTAATAAAAACAAAGGGTGTAATTTCGGCTTTTCTTGGAAAATTGAAATTTATGAAGCAAAATATTAGTCGGCGCGAATTCGCACAGTTTCCAAACTTGTCACAGGCAGAATGTCTTGATGAGGATATTCAGACATACGTTCAACATTTAAATGCCTTGCATGATGACTTCAAAAATAGATTTGAAGATATTCTGACGATGGAAATACCACCATGGATCATAAATCCATTTGATGAAACGGAAGTGGCGAATGTGGTATTGCAAGAGGAGCTACTCGAGCTTACCACCAATGAGGAGCTGAAGGTGAAATTTAAAAAAGGCTATCAAACATTTTGGCTGCAAGCAGAAATTGCCGAAAAATATCCTGGACTGTGGGAAATTGCGAGAAAACTTTTGATAGCGTTTCCCTCGTCATACCTTGTCGAAAAAAGTTTTAGTGTGGTGACAAACCTATTAACAAAAAAAAGGAGCAGATTGAATATCACAGAACGGGGAGATTTGCGGTTATTCCTGACAAAACTGAAGCCAAATATTGATAACTTGCTATCAATTCATCAAGTGCATCCCTCCCATTAAAAATGACTATTTTTTTTAATTGTTGAAGTTACGTTATTAATGTTTAATTTTAAGTCTATTAAGTCTAATCATATTATTTTAATAAAAAATTTTAATGAATAATGAAAATATACTATTCTTCTTTTTATTTTTACCACTCCGAATTTAGAGTTGGAACTCAGCCGCGACGCATATATCCATCGTTAGATCTAATCTTCACATTTTTTGACGAGTTTTGGGAATATGGTAGAAATGTAGCAGCAGGGGGTCCACCGAAACCAGTAAATTTTTGAAAGTGGTCTACGGGGAAAAAAAGTTTGGGAACCTCTGGTCTAGAGTTACAAATTCATTGCATTGTATTATGTTTGAAAGGAATTTTAATCTAAACTATGTTGTATATACGTAACATTTATAAACATTTTCGTGTAACTTTAATAGCGCTATTCTGGTCATTAAATTTAGCTTAAATTTTTCAATTTAAAAAACTTTAAGTAAAATTCAATTCTAGTCACTACTTTAAGTTTGAAATTTTGTGATTTTGGCGTTTAGGTTCATAAATAAAATAATACAAAATTGTTTAAATTTGTTTAATATTCTATAAAGTTCAAAATTATCAATATTTATTTTACTTTAAGTTTGAAATCTTTTAATTTAAATTTCTTTAAATTTAAATGACATGCATGTTCAGAATTGCACTATTAAAATTATTTAAATCGTCAAGTTAAAATCTCATTTAAACTAAAGATTTTTTAAATTTAAATGTAATGGTTAGAATAGTAGTATAAGTTCTATTGAATGAGTTTATGTAAGTTTATAATATATGGGCCCACTTTACTATTGAACTGATATCGGCAGCATTTGAGAGATTCGAAACCCATTATAGGCTGTAGGTCCTGTGCTTTGCTGTGAAGTAATGACCCGTACCATTGACAAAGCAAGTACAAATTGTTAATAAAACTATAGAATTAACTTTCTCGAGCATATAACCCCTATGTTCACCTTAGAAATTACAGAAACAATATAATTCAACCAAAAGATTGTAATTTAGTATTTATTTTGTATAATATCTAGTCCATTATCAGAGCGTGAAAGAAAACATTGCAAAAAATAGGGCTTTTGAGATTGAATCACCAGATTGTAAAAAAAAGAAAGTTGGCATTAAAAGGAACAAAAACTGTACTTAACTATTTAATTAATTGAAGCTGAACACTTTGAGAACTAACAGTGAACTAATTAATTTATATTATTTAATAAATATTATGTATTCAAAAATACAAAATGACATCAATATTTTTAAGTTAAAATTTGTATCTTGATAACCACATTATACTCATGTAATAGATATTTAGATAAACGCCAGAATCCTTAACTTGACTTTACTACAGTTTACTTCAAGTACACAAATAAAATAGGACACTGTGTAACGTAACATAAGAGTATATAGGAACGACATGGGTATATGGCCGCACGCCAAATGAAAGAAGCCAGTGTCTTGTAACGAGATAACTCGTTTCGTAAAATGACTAAAGCACATACACATACACATACATATTCGGTGCTTTTGTAAATGGGAACGGATGACTTTAAAGTAACTATGATATAAACGAGGGCACTGGCAATAAAATGACATTAATAAGTGATATAAATTTTCGTTTAATGGTATAGTGAATATCGATTTTTACATTATTTCGTATTTTTATATTGTACACTACTATTTTGTTTCATAAATTACAAATTTTTAATAGCGTAAAATATTGTAATTTGTGAAAATTGTTTCTACATATAGGTAAAAAAGTCATTTATTTACACATTTTGAATAAACTGAATATCTATAACTTTCAAAATATAGTTTGAAGAATTATAATGTACAGAAATGTACTTTATAACAAAAAACATGATTGACAGTATTTTATGTAAGCAAATGTTTTTAAGTAGTAAGAATATCTAATTTCTGCTTAAAAGAAAAGAATTTGTGCTACAACCTTACAGATACATGGCGTGATTGTATATGTATTTATACATGTATGTAAAAATGTGTAAATAAATAAATAGATCAGTGACATCAAGGCCAAATCAAAAAGAAAAGAAACTTTATGTATATTTGGTTCATGTCATACTGCAAATAAACTATGAATTTATTTGCTTTATTTTATAAAATTTTATTAAAAAACAAAATTTAAAACTGCTAAAACTTATTTTACAATGCCAAAAAGATATAGAACAACATTTGAGAGAATAAATCTATTATTTTATAATAAAACAAATATTAATTATGAAAATAATGAAAACATAAATAATATTTGTATTTTGAAATACATATAATGTAATTTGTTTATTTTTTTATTATGTAGTATAATATATATGTGTGTATAGTAAATAAACAAAACAAATAAATTATAATATTAATTAATTTTACATTAATATGCAGAGAAATAACAATATTTTAAAAATTATAATTACATACAGAATGCATATATTTAATTAATTTCATTTACCTAATTATAATTAGTTATTAAAATACATGACAATGTCTGTACTGGGTTGACTAGGAATAATAATATTTTTTGCAAAAATATTAATTATTATTATAATAATATAATAAAAATATGACACTATTGAATATATTTTTTTTTAATTAAAATGCATATATTTATAATTAGATTATTATTAAAATATATTTTTCTCAGTTTTATACGGCAGTAAATAAAATAAAATTATTCAAAATAATATACTGCCTGTTATACTTAGAAATTTAAAAAATAAACATAAAACTTTATTTAATGTTTTTCTCATTAGTCAAACATTATATTAATACTTTCTTAGTTTTAAAATAAATCCTTCGGTCACTTTTTTCAATTTTTCTTGAAAACTTTACTTTATATTGCATATATTTTAGAGATGAGCACCCTTTTTTAGCTATTGGGCTAAATATAATCCTATTTTATAAGCGAATCAAAAATAAATTTTAGTAAGTTATTTAACATCAATATTTTTTTAATTTATTAAATGAGTAGAAAAAAAGCATTACATGTATTTAATGTCAGTCTTTGTGGGACGAACAAAATTATCCTACCGCAGGTTGCTCACCATTGCTTTAAAGAGCTTTTAACGTAAAGTCTATTAGGGTACTTTTTATCTACCAACTTTTAAAATTTCTTATAGGGCACTGTAACTGATTTTTATCTAGTTGAAAAGCTCATTTATTTCTGATTATGTCACTAGAATCTAACCAAAAACTTATCTATTAATTAAAAGCAAAAAAGTTTTAATTAAAAATTAAATTCCACAAAATTTAATTTTACATATATATTTAGTAACATATGATTATAATGAGAAGGTTCATTACAATCAAACTTCTGTATCTCAATAGTTTTATATAATTATTTTATATAAAATAATTATATATTCTAAATATTGTGTTAGAAAATTATATATTTATTGAGATAAATCAATTTTTAAAACATAATATCTCACACCATCATTTAGCCCTTTATATATTTCTCTTTCTATTATTTGTTTCTGTATCTGCTTTGAGGACCCCACAGTGATTTTTCTAAATTTGAGAAAGTTTTTTTCAATTCCTCTCTGAAGTGTGGGAGTTATTTCTGACGTACCTGTATATAATAAAATAAAATTTACGTTTAAATTCTGTATAATTTTTAATTAGAATTTGACATTTTAATACACTGAACATATGGCAGCATCAAGAAAAAATATAATCAATGTCACATCCCTAACTGTTTCAGAGATCCTCGTGCATATGAAATAAAATAAAAGTGATTTTTACGATCATGGTTATCTGTAATTAACTCAATAATTAATATTGCTTATTCTTTTTAATTATATGTATTGAAAGAAGTTAGCAATATTACAATATTTATTTAGCGTATTGGTAAATAGCGTAATTTGATTGGCTTTACAATAATGCTTGTTATGCTGAACATTACGGTATTGAATAACGTATAGGTTGCAATAACACAACCACAATTATAAAAAATTGCTTTGAGAAACCCAGTATAGATAAAATACATAAAAACAGAAAATATGCAATGACATTTAACAATACTTGGAAATTTATTCCGAAACGAAAATCTAGTCTAAAAATAGATTTTAAAGATATCTATCTATAGCCACAGTACAGGAAATTTACATAAAATTCATTTTGAGAGAACAACAACAATAGTTTATGTATTACATCCCATTATAATTTCTAATAGGTATATATGTACGTAAAGAAGTTTGAAACTTTCTTGCTGAGCTAGATGCTTTGCTACGCTTTTGCATCATGCGAAAGATTTTTGAGGTTAAAATAAAAGTTGTAAAAACTTTAACTCGTAAATACACAAGCTGTCATCAGGAAATACAATTGTCAAACATGATTTGTATTTTCTTCGTTGTAGTAATAACTTCCCACGATAAAACAGCGTTTCCCAATATTTTATTCTATCCTCTTACGAATTCGTTATTAATATAATCGAAAACAAATCTTCACTACAAGTCACATTCAAAAATAATTATATTACAACAAATTTCAAATATTAAAATCACTGTCAAAATGTATTATAATAATCACAATATTACCACATTATTATTACAAATTCAATTCTTATATCATGTCATATGTATGTGTTTTTCGTATTTGTGTTTCATTATATATTTATTAAAACAATAATATATTTATTGACATAATTATTTGCGGATTTTTTGAGGACGCCGCTGTATGCGGTCATAAGTTCAATTAAAACTTGAGAATATAATAATGTACCTCATGACTGATAAACATTTTTGCGTGATTGTGCCTCACGACAGAAAATATATGAATTAGTAAGGTCTGGTTACTTCACTTACAAATAAAATGTCGAATAACTGTTCTTCGAATAAATCTTTATATTTATATATTGATATCTGACAAATAAATTTATTCTTTACTTCATTTGTAAGTTTAAAAACTCGGCCCTAAAGAGATGTATGATATATTTAACACATTGTAAATTTTAGTCTGCAAATATTTTGATGTATACAGATATTTATTTATTTATTTATAATCTAATATACTCATTTTATGAAATCTGACCAAAAATTATTCTAATTTGTATAAAATAAAAATTGATGCAGCTTTATTGCCATATGTACCAAATAGACATTTTTTTTTAAATTAATAAAAACCAAATTTAAAATTAACGTATCTACTTTTAAAAAAAACACATTTATAACATAATATCTTTGTTTATGTAATAATAAAATCTAAAAATTGTGTTATATGATTAACTAATTTGCGATTCTATTAACTGTCTTTAATGCAATAAACAATAATATCATTAAAATATGCTACAAATTCTGAATATTTTCTGTTACGTGATAGAAAGCACAATGATTATCTTGAAATGAATATGCTGCCATGCTCGTAAAAATAATGATGTAGTAAATTTAAAAAAAAAATTTATTGTTATTTCAAATAGAAACAATAACGTAACATTAAAAATAAAATTGAAAAAAAAGAATGTTAGTACATTTTAAATGCGCTGACATAAAAAATAAATGTACCGTAAAAATGAAACAAAATTATTTGTAACTATAAAATACTATGTATAATTATAAAATCGATTCTATATAAAATAATAAACAAATCAAAAACTAAATAAATGTAAAATTTTATTTCGCATGAATATCATTTCAAATCGATTATATTTCTATTGTTTTTGTGTGAAATTTTAATCTTTTAAAACTTTTATTGAAATGCAATAACCAAACTACCATAGATAAATATTTTTATCGCGTTTATTAAATTTACTAAATTTATTTTAAAAATATATCTAAAAAGTAACAATCTAGCATATCAGAAAATATAAAAAAGATTTAGATTTTAGTATACGTATTAACTATAAATTCAATTATTTTAAAAGTTACAAATCGAATAGCGTAAAAGTGAATTAGTTCCGAATTTTAAGCATGAAAAATTGTGAAAAACAAAACAATTTTAAAATAATTGATTACATATGAACTATAAAAAATTGTTATATAAATTATGTAAAAATTTATGTCAAAAAAACGTATATTTATCTCGTACAGAAAATACATTTCCAGTATTAGATACTTAAATAACTATTAATTTACTACGAATATAAAATAGTTTTATAAGATTTTGTAAAATAAAATCAAATTTCTTTAATCAAAACGAATTATTAAGGATCCTAAGTGCTTGGTGACTGAATTCGGTCACCAAGCACTAAAGATGCCATCTACAATGTATGGCGAAACGTCTGCAACGAGGATAGATAGATTACGGTATACCATCAGCCCAGAAAATTCTATAAATTCAATGTATATCGGTCGTGAATGCCTGAAGATTACTATTACTCGTAGCGTAATATTTATTTTTAAAAAAGTTAACAAAACAAATACAAAAAGGAAATGAACGCGCCCAACTTATCCCGATCTCACGACATTGTCACATGACCAGCTAAGCACTTTAGATTATTTTTCACCGTCAAATATACGTTATAATATCTTGAAAGTTTTTGACGTCGACGTAACGGATTAAGTTACCGCCTGCGATTTCTGTCATCGTAAAAACAGTAATAAGTCATATAATACTTATATATATATATATGGCCAAGAAACCAGGCAAAACATAACGCAATGTTGCGGTATGTATCAAATACACACACACATATATATACAAGGTCCAAAGTTAGGTTAGGTTTCTATTGCTATTACGCGATTTTATGTCGTTGCTCGTAAAAATCTCAGCGCGATCATATAAATAAGGTTATGTTTTCTAATAAAACTCCATCTCAGCAACTAGAAAATGGTTGGCTATTGATTTCTGATGTTGAGTGGGAAATATTCGTTATTGCGAGTTAAGAAAAATATTACTTGTCTGCATTTTACAACGTTATTATATTAAATGTTTTTTACAAGCGGCGGTAATATTGTATATAAATGTTAAATTGTTTCATTATGTGATAATAAATTGTTAGAATTATAGGAAATTATTTGTAAATAAGAAATTATTATGACTTGATTTAATTATTTTGTCTTTAGTAATTTGCGACATAACGATATTATGATATTATAATATGAAATTTAATATTATAAGAAAACATAAACGGAAAATATTAATAATTATAATTTATAATTAATTAAAAATAATATAACATAACGTATAAATTTATTTATGTAAGAATAAAAGTGATGGTTATGTTACACATAATTGAAAAAAAATCTACTGATTTATGTGTTTATTATAGCCCAGCAAAAACAGAGAAGTTTAAAATCAATTTAAGTAGTAAAATGTGTCATAAAAAATTAATCATTTTCAAATTTATATTTCATTTAATGGAATAGAATCAAACTTTATTTAACATAGCAAATTTTTCAGAACTCATTATATTAAAATAAAACAATTTTAGGATATAGTTCTGTATTAATTATTAATTCCGATGTACCTACTGTACGTACATCATCAGGAAAAAAATATAAATGACATTTACAGTAAATAAAATTAGTAAATAAAACAGCTGAATTTAGAGAAGCGCCCAATCAAACAAAATAAATAAAACGAAAAAATAAATAAAATAAAAGTATTATCATCCAAATCCAATATCTAATCAATCTAATAAACATTTTTACTTTCTTCCTTGACAAAAAAAAACACTCCAAATACACATCTCCACCTCTTTTAACCTCCGTGGAGACAATGTACAAAAACAACCTCTTCAAATGTAATTTACTCTCAATTCAGCACGGCGTTTGGAGACTCCAGTCGCTTCCAGCGGTTCTCTAGTGTGTCCTGCGCGCGCATGCTCCTTCGTTTTGTCAAACTGGAGGATGAGGTATTTAGTTGTTGTTGTCGTTGACATGCACGACACTGTTACTGGCGGCGCACGGATTCAAGTAATTATTTCGCCCGATGACGTCAATACAGGAAGCCATAGCTTGATTAAGCTGTTATGGAATTGGCAAGTGTTTATTAGTTATTTTGTTGCTGAAATCCAGAGTAATTAGATGTTTGAAAAAATGAAATAAGTTACAAAATTGTGAAATAATAGGATTGGATTTTAGAAATGAGTGAAAAGAATATCTCATATTTAATTAAAATAACTTATTGTTTAATGTTCTGATTAATTTATCAGAACAAAAATTGACACATAACAAAAAAAAACAATGCTAAAAAATAAAATTTTAAATTAATAAAAGTGGGTAACACTATTCAAAAATAAAATTATATAATTTTTGTGGGTACTAAAAGAATCTTGGATAAACAATGAAACCAGAATAAAATTTTAAAATTTTTTGTAATTTTTTTTCCGAAAAGTTGATAACACTGTAAGACACTAAAATTATATAATTTATGTGAGCACTAATAGAATCTTTTATAAAAAGTAAAACCAGAATTAAAATTTTAGTAATTTTTTATTGAAAAATTGGCAACACTGTACGTGTTAGTAAAATAATATGATTTATCTGGGCACTGGAAGAATTTTTTGCGAAAATTTGATTAAAATCGGATAAATAATGTACTAATATCATTGAATATATAATCTTATTAGTTATTCAATGCTAATATGTAGTAATTTCTTCTAGGAACGTTGGCATTAGTTTTTGAAAGATTGAAAATAATATAAGAAATGATGAACTAGAAGTATGACACTTTCAGTTTTCGCAGTTGAAATCATTTCCACATACATATTTACTTATGTAATTTCTCACACTAATTCCTACATTATTCGCAAGCTATACCCAGATTTCTCATTAGTTATTAACTGAGCGATGTAGCACTTACACATATGCGGGTTTCGGTTTTAATTTGATTTATTTATAAACCCGTGGGTAACGTTTAGTTGTGCTTTGAATTTAATTAATTTGAATCTTGAAGATTAGTTGATTGGATTCTACGAACTACTTGCATTTACAGAATGATTGGTTCAAATTTGAGTCGGTTCTTTTTTTAAATTTCCTTAATAAATGGCGATAAATTATTGCTTTTAAATTATATAATTTATGTGTACATGTATTTGATTAATATGTTCTTTAAGTAAGCTTATTTTTAGAAATATATCAAAAATTTTCTATTATATATATTATTTTATAATATTAAGTTCATGTAATCAATATTTAATACAATTTCGTTCAAATAAAGTGTTTCAGTTAACATAACCAAGTAACCAAATGACGTAAATAATTTTAAAGTAAAAACAAATACCTAAATGAAAATTGTAAAAACTTAACAATGACGTTATAAGAAAAAAAAGTGTGATAAAACACAAATAAATAACAATTTTTATGGTAAAAGTTTTACTTTTATGAGTACATAAAAAATATGTGCCTTATTTTATATATTTTTTTTTTATATTTTGAAGTGTTTGATGTAATATCATATTTCATACATCTATCAAAATTCCCAGATCAAAGTTTTTAAATATTAAAAATATATTAAATAAATATTACCTATACATACATACAGACATACACAATTACGCTATGTACCGAAAAGGGTGTGCACAAACTCTGTCAACTATCCCGAAATCAGTTTCCTCCAAACATCCAGACAAGCAACTTAAGCTTCATCCACTTTCATAATATCTCTCATACATGTTCTTCTATTATTGTGCAAAACTTTATATCAATAGTAATTACGTTTAAAACCAAAAATTTATTGCGTCTACATTTATAATCTTTTATTTATACCGCTTGGACATATTCACACTCAATCATGCCAACCAATTTACTCATCAAATATCAGCATAATTTAATTTTATATTAGCTACATATATTCTTTTTATTAAAAGTTTATTAGACTTTCGTTCAAAATTGTCACGTCATCTTAAGTGACACATCAATTATTATCAATGGATTGTTTACAAATTAAACTACTTATACATCATAAAGAAAAGTAAAAACTGAAAATTTAATAATTATTAAACCCTTTCGTTAATTTGCCAACTAATCAATCAATGAGGCTCTTCAAAACAGTTGACAATCTAAGTTGCTTATAGTTAAAAACTGGCTCTATGATTATGTAAAAACAAAACTATATTTTTAAAACGCTTCAAGTACATTCAATTCTAATTGTCATAATGCAGGAATTCTAAACAGATTTGTAGCCTCTTTTTCTATTAAATAAAAAATTCTATTCACTAGAAAAGACCAAATGTTCTGTAACGCTACAGAACTGTTCCGAATCCCATCATAAACTACCGGAATAACCGCCTACGTCACACTCACACGCTTGACACACAAAAATCGCGCGGCATTAAGCGTTAATTGCATACCGCGTGTGCGCGCACTAAGGAAATATCATAACAACGATAATTTACCGCTGATAAATTCACCTCGGCAGCAGTACCCGGCAAGCGGCTGCGGCGCGGCGTAATTTCCCCAGACAGTTTTCAGGTTAAGATAAGTGTTGTTGGCGTGTATTTAGTCGGGGCGGCGGTATACCGCGTGACATGCAAAGCGACGACACGCACCCGGCCATCGCGTACAACGCGTAGCCACTTAACGTAATGACGATCACGGACACCGAATCGTTTGCAAATATTCGGGCGACAATTTGCTTGCACGTTTTAGTGGAATTGATTAAGATAGCGTTTTTCAAACGTTTTCAACACATTCAATGCAGCGACGTAATATGATCTTACTGTTATGAACGTTTGGTTAAAAAGATTTATTTGGATGATTTTGATGGTATACGTTTGCGTGGACGTCCGATGAGTAGTTGGAGTGGGGTATGATTGAGAAGGTGGCTTGCGTGAGCGAAAGTTTCCAAGTAGTAGGAATAAAAGAGCATGTATGAGAGAAATTATGAATGTGGATGAAGCGAAAGTTGCTTGTTTGGATAGGAATGTTTGGAGGCGACTGATTTCGGGATGATAAAAAGAGTTTGTGCCACACCCTTGGCGTGATTGTGTGACTTTCATTGAATTTTACAAAATTATTCTTAAAAATACTTTTTTTCATAAAATTTACTAAAAATAAAACAATTAATAAAAAAAATGACGTCCAAAATCATAATCAAATATTTTACGAACAAATATATTGAAATAAAGTACATTTTTTTAACAATCGTATAATTCATACTCTACTTTAGTTTACAAACATTACTTTTGATCAGCCTTCGTACAGTTTATAAAAGTAATAAAAATCTATAAATTTTAAATTGTTTATTATCTAGTCATGAAACACAAATTTCATTGGTCAAACATCAACAATTTTTTTCATACATTTTCAGAATGAAGGTCAGTACACAGAACAGTATACAGCTAGGTAATTTAATAAAGATATAAATTAAATTCACTTGTGATACATAATTGAAGTATTGTTGTAAGCTAATAAAGCGTACACACGTATATACAGACGTACAGAAAAAAAAACGAATTCAAAATTGAAAATCATTTTAATAATTTACGGAATAAAAGAACAATGATTCTTGAACATTGAACACACTGAGAGAAAACGTTGTTAAGGCTAAAATGTTTTTTTTTCTTGCTTTTTTATTCAGTTTTTCTTTATTGTTGTGTATGATATTTATTAGTCTTTGTATTAGATTCATATAAGAATAACCTTTTGTGCATTGTAGCTTTATAAAGTGAAACAAGTGGACGGCAATAATTTCGTTCGTTTTATATTTTATTTAATTTGTTGTTTGACTGATTTTTTTTTATACATATCTGTTATTTAAACTTGTATTACAATAATACATAAATAAAAAGTAACATTTATTAACGTTCAAATACACAAAGAGTTTATTTACAAAATTTGGTATAGAATTTAATATAGAAAAATCAATAATATATAATAAAAAAAAATTCTTTCGTTAGTTCAATTTTTGATCAATTATTGTATATAAAAGTTACAATTTTATTTTCATATTTTATTTCTTATATTTGAGGGGCTCAGAGAAAAACTAGGCCAAGTGACAAATTTGGATATTTTGAATTAAGACCGTTTTTTAAAACCAGAAGTTAGAGTGAGAAACAGCTCGAAACATAAAAAATGACACTTTTTCTAGTTTTTCTCTGCGCCCCTCATTTGTTTTAAACGTAGTTCAATTGTTTTCGAATGTGGATTGATATTATAGACTATTGCTTGGCTATACAGTTAATTCTTTTACAAAGCATTTTAATATGTAGATAAAGTAATAATACCTTGACACGTCTCTTTTTTTGCTAGTTTTACAGATTATTTGTTTATCTGTATACATAACACTTTCTTCTGCTTTTAATTCTACAAAAAATTAAAAGATTTTCAAGAACACACACTAAAGGTTATTTAATATAAAAGTTGACATATTCTATACATAATTTGATATGTGACATTTTATAATACTGATATTTTTTTATTATCATAGCAGCAATAATACATTTTGACATTTTATTTATATTAATCTATCTCATCGTTCATTATATTATAAACACTCATTTTATTTATATATTGTTTATAGAGTAACAACCTTTTATTTGACTTTAACTTGGAGAGATGTATACATGGAAATTCTTTTACAAAAGATACTGGATGTAGAATATTAAATCACAAATTAAATTGCATATATTATAATTGATCAAATTGGAAAAAGACCTAGTCAATTGTTAATATTTAATAAATAACTAGTAATTGACGGAATTCAGTCTTTTATATATTTTTATTAACTACTAAGCCAACGTTTCGGCAATCACTACTGCCTTCTTCAGGGCTCTACAAGGAATACAAATAATATGCATACATATCAATACATACAAATATACATATAAAATATAACAATAGAACAAAAAAACCGTTACAGCAGAATATTTTAGTATTTTACATGTAACGCAAATATACATTACTTGATCAGTAAATTAAAAAAAAAAAAACGAATTATCACTGTTATATAAAAAGCATGTCAAAAAATCTCTTATCATTCGCAATCATCTTATGACGTAGCAATACTCACAGCTGTTGTCTGTCATATAGAGACATTTTTAATTAAATATTTAACTAATAATTATTAAAATCATTAAAACAGAACATAAAGAACCACAAATAATTGAAAAATGTATGTCAAATTTCAAGATATTTAGTTCATTAGTTTTTGAGGCAAACATAAATTTTACATAAATTATTAACAATATTTTGTTGTTGCAGATGTGTCTTTAAAATGATGTAGGTAAGTACTTTTTTTTTTAACAAATAGAAATATTTATTATTTTATTATTTTAATCAATAAAATAAATCCAAGTAAAATACCAAATGCATTTGATAACAAATAGTAGGATACAATAAATAAGAAACCCTCGTTAACCAGCATTATCTCATTACAAAAAACCTTTTAAAATTCCAATAAATTCACTGATTACCATTGAACACATCCTAATCCTGAAAAATCCAATGTGACATTCACAGTAAATACATCCATTGGAACAAAACACAATAATACTACCCATACAAAGTCAGTACACATCAGCTTAGCATCGAGAAGGCTATAGTCAAACCAGCCCATTGGAGAAGACATTCATATATTTCTTTTCTAAATCTCCAATCACTGGCCGCACCCCCGTAGCGTGGGGAAACAAGGGTCGGAACCTGCCATTCTTTCACATAGATATACACACGATTCGTTCCAATGGACTATCGTAAGGTTTTTGCCATATTATTACTCATCCAAGCGCAGTCCATAGAACGCCTTAGGTCCTATATCATTGTTGCTATATGTTGTGTGCCAGGCCTTGCGCGCTAAGCGATACTACTGCGAAATACTTCAGGAACGGCCATGTTGCTTTTATATTCATCGGCTTCGATTTATCATTTTGAAATATTATCAGTCCGAAGATAGAGATTATGCAACTGTTTCGATCGAATCGTATGGAATAGTTTCGGAAAATTTCGCTCCTCGTCGAACGATAAATTTTCTATTGTGGCATTCGCTAACGTTTCTAAAACTTGTTTGAAAAATGTAATAAAACATTCCAGGAATATTTTTATAGTGGTAATCATAAACATTATGACTAGTTGTTATCTAGTGATAGCGTGCTTGCTTTTGAATACTTGTATTACCACAAATTTATATAAAATTTTAAGAAATATGTATTTCTGCTTAAAAACTGCAATTAATTTTTTTTTTAAAAGCATAAAGTATATATGCAAGGTAATTAATAATGTAATAGTAAGTAAAAAAACAACAAATGTAAAAATAAGTTTACTTATATTATGGGCCAGTTACATACAATATTGTTAACTCAATCAAGTTAGCTAGACAACTATAGATTGTCAACTGTTTTTCAAGGGCCGCATTGATTGTTTAGTTAACTAAACATTTAACATACAAAGTGTTTCAAAATATTTCATAAAACAACTTTTGTGTTGTAATATAAATTCGTAATTATTCGAATTAACGTAATATAAATATATGTGAAACATAACATATGTATGCATATGTGTATGTATCGTGACAATATATAATTTGTATAGTTCATTTAACATAACTTTGTTCAAGTTTTGTTGCGTTAGTAATTCTCATTACATCGTTGTAATTAAAATTCTAGTTCTCGTTATAAATTCATCAGTCGGACTGCAAACCCTAGTAATTTTTTTAATGTATACAGGTATTACATATGCATTATGTAGTATTTCTCAGCTGACCGACTTTCCGAAATTATCTTATCAAAATTCATAATTTTATAATTTACAACTACATTGATAATGTACAACATTTTTAGTATTTCCCCCTAAAAGTAAAGTATGCCATATTATTATGTATGTATTCAAATATTTACATTTTTTTATATATTTTATACTCTAGATATGAATATGTACGTAATGGTACTCATTTCGTACAAAAGTTTGTTAATTTATGACATGATATTGCAAGAGAATCTAATTGAAATATTTAAGTTATCGAAATTGGAAATTTATATAAACATTGAATTTATAGAATTTTCGAGACTGGTATGTTGTGGTCGATCTTTCCTCATCGCAGACATTTCGTCATACATCGTAGATGATCCTCAGTGCTTGATGACTGAATTCAGTCACAAAACACTGAAGATGCCATTTACGATGTATGGCGAAACGTCTGCGACAATGGCATATACCAACCCAGAAAATGTTATAAATTTAATGGATACCGACCGTGAAAGCCTGAAGATTACTATTATATAATTATATTTGCAAAAGTTGGTGTAAGTTAATTAAGATAATTCGGCCATTGCTAGCTACATATGGTGTCTTTTTTAGATTATTTTAATTTCTATATCTTCAAAATATATCCTAAAAAAGACACCACATGTAGCTAAACTAACTTTTCCCTGAAGACGGTAAAAATAACAAAAACTAGTCACCAGAAATCAATTAAAAATTTAATTTACAACTTCATCATTATTTTACAATCATATATTTTAACTATATTAAACTAATTCTACTAAACTAAATTAGCATCATTTAACAAATCAAATTTAATTGACTACAAAATCGAATCAGTTTCCAACTAAACTTAACTGAAACGAAACTTTAAAAAACCAATACCAACATGCACATATGTCACATATAAAACCTTATATAACAAATGAACATCGATCTTCCAAAGCACGCTGCCATCTGCATTCTAAATTACGTTCTTTCGGTTGAAAAATGTGAATAGCGCCTAAATGACCTCGAGGGTCAGTTTTTTTTCTTCCTTCTTTACCTCGCTCGCTCTTTGCCCGATTCGTCTC
This sequence comes from Clivina fossor, assembly GCA_963966155.1. NCBI lineage: Eukaryota > Metazoa > Arthropoda > Insecta > Coleoptera > Carabidae > Clivina > Clivina fossor. The sequence continues at coordinate 5,439,625 of OZ014558.1, forward strand.
TCGTTTGAAATTTAAATCTTTTTCGGTTTGGTCTGCCTGCCTATATATCTAAAAGTAAAGTATGATTTATGCTACTAAACTTATAAGTACGGATGGTCTGGTATGGCATACATTTACTGAAAAATGGGCTGAGCACCGAACTGCCTTGCTTTTTAAGCTGATTAGTTAGCAATAAATAACTTTTGCGAGAGAGCATTGGTACTAATTACAGAACTTTCCTGTTTTTTTTTTCAAGTAGGATTTTTAATTTTGTTTCGACTGTACAGTTAAAAATATAATTTAAATAACGTGCATCTGATTTCTTTCATTAATTCACAAGAGTATTTCTTTTCAGTACTCTACATTCATACACTAAGAAAAATTTTGCGATTCAACTTTAATACTTTTAACACAAAAGTAAAAATATTTTTAAACTGGAAACTTATATTTTTTTAATAGAATTAATAGTGTAATCCGAAATTGAAGCAAATGAACCGATTGGTTTACTTTAGTTTTTCCCGGTTAAACTAAAGCGTGATTTATTTTTGAAACACGTTGATTTTGATGGCTAAATTATAAATGAAAATTTATTTATTTAATTTATATAATACCATACTAAACTAAAACTAATATATGACTACCTATTAAATAATTCAATAACTTTTAGAAATATTAATAAATATATTTGCCGACCGTCATATCACATATGATAAGGGAGATATTGTAATCATACCAAATTTGACATATGAGTATTGATAAGTTTTACAGATAAACACGAATTAGGCTTACAATTGTTTTTAGCGGTGATGTCCGTCTGTCGGTCGGTATTTGCAGTTCCATATAAATTACTGTTATAAAAATTTATCAAAATTATTTTATCATATTTTTTTTTTAATTATCATAGAATGATAAATAAGTATATGATTAGTATAATTTTTAAAATTATATATAATGAGAGTAATCTACAAGCTAAAAATATAAAATTCAAAAGTTAATAATTAATGATGACAGGCTTTTTAATTTAAACACAGCTAATATTATTTTATTTTTGGCATCGAACATTAAAAGCAAAAAAAAAGCGAAGCATAAATATCTTTTGAAATTGGATACTCGTGTCATAAAATATAGATTAATATCAGCCTTCGCCTAACCTAATTAAAGTGATGGAAAAAATATACTTTTATCTGATTAAGTATAATATATAATATTCTGTGTTTTCTTCCAGAAAGTTGACGCAGTATGTCTTTGTCACTGATGCAGAAAAATAACTTTTTATCTGTTAAAAAATAAAAATAAATATAACGAATAAAGTAGAATCAATATAATATATTTGACTTTAAGCTTAACTTTATATTTTATCATAAATTTATTGTTTACTTTGCAGCAGTAATAAACGTATAACGTTCACATACAATGTTTGGTTAATAATCTAATATATTTATATATATATATATATATATATATATATATATATATATATATATATATATATATATATATATATTTTATTATATTAAATTTGGTGTTTGCTTTCTTTATTTATCAAATAAATTTTTAATTTTGCTAAATCAATAAAAAATTGATATAAAATATTAAATTGATATTTTTCTGTTTGAATTTTCATGAAATATGATTTTAAAATTATAAAACGTAATTTTATAGAAGCATATTTTGAAATATGTAAAAAAATTTCATAAAAATTTTATAATATATAAAAATATAATAAAATTTATAATATTGTTATAGCTCTCCCTTTTCAGTAAATATTATAATAATTTATAATAAATATTATATGTTTTTCTCTGTTTACATACACGTTTAGAATATATATATATATATATATATATATATATATATATATATATATATATATATATATTTTAATAAAACGAAACTAAACAAAAAAAAAAACTTTTCGATACTAAAAAATTAACTAGATACTAGATAAATTTTAAGTTATCACATGCATGTCTGTAGTTTAAAAAAAATCTACTTATAATTCCCTACGTATTCATTATTTAAAAATGTATGACGTAAACTACATAAATCAAGAAACGCCCATTAAACATTTGACAGTCAAAACGAAAAATGTATCATATTTCGGGCCATGTTATATGAGTATTTCGTTGAAAGTATCAAATTTGAAACGCTATAGCGATTAAAATGAAAAAAGAAAAAAAAACGCAACGCAACACAAACTATGTAACGAATTTATATATGTATGTCCTAATTACAATTTCAAAATATAATCACCGTTATTATAATCATTATCGTACATTTTAAAACAAATAATTTTCATTTGCATGGAATTTAAATTGTATATACAATTGGACAGTATTTGTGCAAGGGACAATCAAAAAGTAATGCTCCAAACATATATGAAAACCTAAGTAGAAAATTAACGAATGCACCACCAAAAATTATGTCCAATCACATACTGCCAATACAAATAGATATTTATAAAATATTATAATATCTATTCTAATTTGAAAACATTGGGCCTGAAAACATTGTCACTATTATTTCGAATTTTTAAATAGCAAAATATTTCAAAACTTATATAATGACGTCATCTTGAGCGAATGTGTAATAAAAGGTTTGTTAAAAGAATATATATGAAGCAAATCATGAATGTGGTTGTAGCTAGAGTTGCTTATTTGGATAGGAATGTTTAGAGAAAATTAATTTTGCGATAGTTTGTGCCACACCCTTTTGGGAATATGCCGTGATTGTATATGTATGTATCAAATTTTGTCTTGTAACTGGAATTTCCTTCTGTTATGCAATAAAGAATTATTATTATTACAAATTAGTTACATTGATTTATTACATTATTTTCAAAAATATATTAAGAATGTTAAAATTATATTCAAAAATACAAAAATATCAAATAAGTGTCCATTTCCCAAGAAAAGGTTAAGACAAGAAGTATTACTTTTCTTGTGTTTTGTCAAGACGAAACAAACAAAAATATGCAAAGTAAGGAATTTTTATTTGTAACAAATTCTATCGATTATAAATCAATCAATTTAATCAATTGAACACGCTACAATATAAGTTTAGAGGTATTACTTGTTGACCCCGACCTTCGTATTTATGTTAATTATAAATTGCTTTTTCGTTATATAAACATACACTTTTGTTTTTCGATATACTTTTTTTTTATATATCATGGAAATTATAAAACAAACACTGTAATTTGTCATCTGTTTGTGAATCCGTAATTTCATGCATTGTTTGAAAATAATATCAGTGTTTTATTAAATAGTGGTATAATCACATAACATTAGTTTTTAAATAATATACAATTGACATAACGTATATGCTTTCTATTCACAAATAAGGTTACAGTATGTATATGCTACTTACATTTATTTTTTTTAAAATAAATACTATCTCAATATATATATTTTCAAAACAATATTTTACATTTTATTGTTACAAAATTTATAAATAATAAATGATGTTTGTTGATAAATTAATGAATGTGGATTATTATAGATGGAAATTTTAAATATTTAAAATGACAATATTTATCACTTATTTGCATATCATTAAATTGTAATTATGTGTATATTTTTTTGCACATGATTGAAATATTTGATTATATTTATATTGTAAATAATAATACTGTTGGTAGAAGGACAAATATATTTTGTATATTTTTTGGTTATAATTATAAAATAAATAATTATATATATTTTCATAAACATAAAATAGTATTCTACAATTTGCGAAACTTTTAGTCATGTACATTAAAAATTATTTTTCAGTAAACAATTATTTAAAAATTATGTTGTATTATTTATTATTTTTTTATCTATTAGATCTTTATTTTATATGTTTATAAAAATGATGAAGGACTTTTTGTATGCACCTTTTCGTAGCTTAAAAAAAATACAAGAAAATTTTATAAACAAAACATTATTATTATTAAAAAATGAAACAACTTTAGGTTTTAAATCTTATTTTTATTTAGAATTAAAACCTAAAGTTGTTTCATTTTTTAAATATGAGTTCTGAAAGATATTTTACCATATTATTATTATTATTTATTCTAAATGTCATTTATAACAGTTTTCCTGATGAAGACGGACGTTGAGTTCATCGAAACGTCGATTATTAATAAATTTTAATACAGAACTTAAACCTAAAAACATTCCCATTTAGTTTCTACAATTTAGAATCATGTAATACAGAAAATGAGTACATAGTAGAAATTGCCAATGTCAATAATCAATTTGCGTTTCAGTTCCAGCAGTTCAATTCAGATGATTTAAAAAACAAAAGTATATAAAGTACATATATGAATGAGTTACAAACTAAACTTGTTCACTATGATGTTAGTGCATCAGAAAATTATAAAATTAAATCGTACATATGATATTTTTTCAGTCACACATTAAAGTGTATTTCAGTCAAAAATTCAGAAGAAAATATTTGAAGTAAATTAACTTCAAAAAGTTAGTGTTTTACTGATTTTGTTGATTTTGTTTTTTTGAATTATCGGGAGGAGATTTATTCCCTAATCCCCCTTGCGTACGTCAGTGCCTAGCTATACTTTTTAGTAATTATAGCAATGTTTTAATTAAATTATTTTTTTAAGTATAAATTTCTGAATAATCTTCGACTAGATTGTCTTATATTTTTTTCAATATTAATAAAATCCTGATCGACCTAAAATGTTTTAACCACTGCATGGTATATATTTATATCTATCAAAAACAAAATCCATATAATATCATAAAAACCTTTTTCAAATCTCCTAGCTCATATATCCTAAAACCTATCAAAGCATGCAACCATTTACTATTTTCTAATCAAGTTTTTTTTTCTTCTTCTTGGTAACGATAATAGTGTTTACACAAGTACATCGGCATCATCGACATGGGATCAGTACCTCGCCTTGTACACACACACACACACACACACACACTATCTCACACATGCACATACTATACTTTTATGGCTGCGGCGTCTCGTCGCTTACATGAAATAGTACTCGGACACTCGGCTGGGAGTATCCACGGCCGCACTGGTACCATTCGATGTTCGCGGTCTGTCGAAAACGTCGAACATGTTATTATGGGCGGTTGTACGGCCGCGCGCCGCGCTATACGGAGCCGTTCTTACGTTCTCGTTTCCCTGGTCTGGCCCCCCCGAACGTTCTTTGCGTCGGCTGCGGAAAGAATTATACACTGTCAGATACGCCAAACGGCCGTAAAACTTCGATGAACGTTGAGGGAGGTTTGTACCGAGAGAGAGGGTGTTGGTAATTTACTGACGAAAGAATTTTGTTGACTATATAGAGCAAGAAATGTATGTTTACTGAGCTTTACAAAAATACTGTACTATGACGTACAAATATTTGAAAATATTCTATACCAAGACCAAACTTTTACGGATCAAGACCCACTTTAAAAATTGTTAATTTTTTGCGACCCACTCGCTTAATGAAGATGTAGACTGCTGCTATTTTTTTAATATACAGCGTGATACACTTAAAATCAGCTTGAGACACCAGTCGGTCGTGATCTATACTTTGGAAACAGCTGTCCTATATCATTAAACGAGTAATTCTTATATATTACTTATATATTATTATGTGCAAATCCCCAGATACACTTAAAACACTTTTTTACTCAATTGTAAAATCCAAGTTAGAATCCAACATACTTTATAACTTTTTCAAATTATTATTCTTAAAATCGTTTAGTATGTATTCTTCCTATACTTACTCTTACTCGTCCTTATTTTATTTAGTTCAATTTTATACTCTAAAATCTCGCAAAGCTATTAACTTTATTGATGACTGTATACTTCTCTCTCAACTACAATTTCTTCTCCCTCTGCAAGAAATATAAATACTTTTTAGCTGTCTTTTGCTCATTCATATATTCTAACAAAATCTCCCATTTATCATACTCGTATGTGTCACTCATTTAATAAGTTAGAATTAACTATAGATATTTTTTCATGTTCTCTTCGTATTTGTATTAACCATTTACACATTGTACACACTTAATATTTTATAAGTTTATTATTTGCGACATTTAATTGGACTGTTGTCTGTTTTTAAGTAAATAAATAAATATTTGTGGATGTATTTATTTATTTGTAAAATTTATCATGAAAACAGTACTAAAATTTTTGATAAAATATGGAGAATCTATGTTTTGGGGTGCGAGAAAGCGATTTAGTTAGATCTTCAATTTCCAATAAAAAACTTATTAGAATTTTTTTAATCTATTTACTTTGTTACCTAATAACTAATTTCTATGTTTTGTTTATTATTTATGTCATTTGTATATTTTTTCCTGATGATGATATACATACGTAGAATAAATCGAGACATCTATTTTTAAATAAAATATATACATAACTTAATCCTAAAGTTTTTTTAATTTTATTATAATAAGTTCTGAAAGATTTTTTACTATGTTAGCAAAAATACGTGTCTTTGTTATAGTACATAAAATGTCTACACCATTCACCATTTGATTTTCAAGTTCGCAAATTATAGGCACTCCCCATTGCAGCCAGTTCAAATACACTGATAACAGTCTAGCGCATGTGAATGTTCTATACGTAAAGAGTGCGTGTGCATATATCCGCCCCCCAGTAACACAATGCTAGAATTATAATTCGTAATTTGAGTGGAACACCAGAGCTTTTTTTTTTCAAAAACCCAACGACCCGACCCCACATTCTATTAAACGAAATAATTTATATTCTCTGATATTGTTCCTTATTAGCATTCAACTGCTACCATTCACGAACAGTCAGTTCTTTTTTTTTTTTGATGACCTTTTTTTTTCCGAAGCATATATGCGCTTCACACAGCGGTATAATAGTTGCTCTCTATACGGGTTGTGTTCTATCTCTTTTTAACTCCAGTCCAAATTCTATTTGAGTGGATTAAATAATGCACATGTGTATGTATTCATCTGTCTCTCTCTCTCACTATTTTCTGTCGTTTAAAATTGTTAGTATATATAAAATTTTATGTTAAAAGAATACGGGCTGAAATAGATTTTGTTTGAATATAGATTAGATTTAATATACAGTCGTTGTATTTTAAATTTAATTAAATTTATTGAATTTTGTTTCATTTGTAAATTGTATAAGTAATCAAAATTCTAATGAATAGATAATATAACTTATTATAAATTATAATGTATTAAGAATATATTCTTTGGTAAAAAATTTTAATGCATTTCCAAGTATAAAAGTCTATTCAGTCAGTTTTGTATAGAAAATTAGTTAACTGACAATTTATATTTTTTTTAAATATGTAATATAATTTTTTATACTTGATAATTAACAATAACAATTTAAAATTGATTCATTTTAATATTACGTTCTTTCAAATTAACTGTACAAAAATAATTATTTTGTTAATATTAGATTAAAATTACAATAACAATAATTATAATTATGAGAGGAATTATGAATAAGGATGAAGCGTAAGTTGCTTGTTTGGATAGGAATGTTTGGAGGCGACTGATTTCGGAATGATGAAAAGAGTTTGTGCCACACCCTTTTGGGTACATGGCGTGATTGTGTATGTATGTATGTATAAAAAAATAAACAGTCTAAATTTAAGATAAATATATTTCAAAATAAATTTTAAGTATTTAAAAATTCAACAATTAACTGCAATTGTACAAATTAAAAAAATATATTTTCACTTGTAATTACAAAAATAACACAAATTAAATAAAATTTCAAGAAATGTAATTTTTTTTTCGAAAAATACAACTTAAAAAAAAACATCCTTGTTAAAACACCGCCATAATCTTGTATTCAATACATGTCCTTACACTGTAATATATAATCACACCTTATACCTGTTCTGACGGGGTCATTAATGCATATTCAATGCGTACCAGTCAAACATACGGACTACCTGAAATGCTATAGAGAACTGTAACGCCCCAGCCAGCATTTTAAAAGCACAACGTATATACGTTTTCACCAGAAAAACTTTTACCAAACTCAAAAGTTTTATAATAACAACATGCAAAGTGCCCAACAGCAGGTCAGCTAACTGAAGCCAGACAATTGAATGTCGAATTGCTGAGCAACGTAGTATAACAAATACGTATCAAGAAAATGCTTCGCACGAATAAGTCGAGCAAAATAGAAATAGTTTTGTCGGTTTGTGTATTATCATTATATATTACTGTCATAACGGATTTTTCAAAATTTTCGGTTTGTACTACAAAATGACAATTTCGAAGGACATTTGGATTTTATACTTTTTTTTTTCTCGTGCGTGTTTGAGTAAATTTATGACCCAACGACCACGAGTACGTTGATAAATTCAGGGAAATGGTTGATTGCCGTATTATATTATACAATTCCAAATTTGAAATGAATGTTTAATGGATGAGTCAGTGATAAATACTGACGGATATTGTTTTGTTTTTTTTTAATTCGGTAAAATTTTAGATTTTGATAAAAATCGTATTTAAAATTGAAATACTGTTATCGGATTTTATAATGAAAGTTATATTGATGTTCCTGTGTTAGAAACGATAAATAATTTATTCAAAAAAAAAGATAACACATGCATCAAAAATTGTGTAAAAATTACACTAAAAAAAATGACAAAATATTGATGGTGTTACCAAGAAGTCGTCACTAAATTAAGTTTATATTTTTTAACACTTTTGTAAAGTATAATTTATATGCAAAATTAATATCATTTTTTACAAAAGATATGTTTACTCAAAGAATAGTGTTTTTTTAAACATCAAATCAACAGATTTTTTTCTGTGTAGTATATTATTATTCGATAAGAGAATGTAATTTTTACATTGGTAGAATAACGTCTTTACGATTATACTACAATAAATACTACGATTATACAATACATAAGATTGAATTTTTCAATTTAATATGAATACGATATTTAAAAATATTGTTATTAGTCATAAAATTATGGGTAATGAACTCACGGAATTTTAGTTGGTTAAAAAATGTTGAATAATAACTTGAATACTTATTGATATGAGTAATAAATAACAATAATTATCAAGAATTATCAACTTTAATTATTTAAATAGGAATAGAAAAAATATGTTTTTGTTTTAAATTATCAACTTTTTTTTATTATAAAAAAAATTGTTGCTATTTAAACAATAATAACTTGTTACATAAAATAACTAAAACGAAATATTTGTTTTCTTTGTCTCATTCTATTTCCATAAAATTTACAGTTTATGTACATACATATAAAAAAATCTAGATATAATTTTCGTGATATAAATACTGACATTCACTTAACTATTTCTACACTTAACTATTTCTTTACGTAACTAATATTTTGAACTATACATTTAGTATTATTTCTTAAAAACAACAGCTTTAATACAAGTTGATTAAAAATTATGAGTTAATTTTTTTTATAGTTAATAAAAAAATATCCTTTTCTTTTTATATTAAAATAACTTAAAATTATACAAATTTTATACTTATATTATCCGTCATCTTGTAACAAACTATCAATTAAGTTTGTTTTTTTTTTCTTTCAAAAATAAGTAATAAAAACAAGACTACAGTTTATGAAGAAAATATGCAATATAAAAAGGAAATTTTGTTTTATTTAGTTAAAATATAACAGCGTCACCATATCAGTGCTTTCATAAATATTTGTTCAATATATCCTATGCGATAAAATACTTTGAAATTTTGCCAAAGTAATTTATTTTTCTCTGGCATTCACTGAATGAAATAAATTTCTTTATGTATATGTGTGTGAACGAAAAGAAATTCTTTATATTTTATTTATTTATTTTATACTACATGTAAAAACTCGATGACAATTTTAATCATTAAATAATATTTTAATAGGATTTCGACAACTCTAAAATTTTCAAAAACAGCCATAAATTTTAACATTTATGTTCACAGAAAATAACGAAATTGATTAAATTTTTTATGGCAAAGTATTTTAGATGTCCGACTATATTTTGTGAGTCTTATCTAAATTATATACAATCTTTATAATTGCTTTTTTTATATTTACACATTTTTGTCGTTAAGTTTGACTTTTAAACTATCAAATTGCCAATTTTGTTTGTAATCCTTTGAAAATATTGTAAAATAACTGTAAATTATAATTTAATAATATTATTTGATTTATGAAACATTCTATTCAAAACTAGCAAAATATTTTTTTGTATTTTTACAAAATATTTCGATAATAATTTTTTTTAAATGTCATAAACTCAAGTCTCATCGTGACCCTTTATTTTATTTTTTTGTTTAAAATCTGAAGTAAATTTATCTAAATTTATTTGTCATTTTTTAATTATTATTATCGATTTAAAATCAAATATATTTTATTTCTTTTTATTTGTTTCTTCTGCCAACTAAATATATCTAAAACAAATATAAATCAGTCTAAAAAACTCGCAAAGCAAAATATTATTTCACTTTATTCAAATTTCAAGCAATTATTTGAATATTTTATTGTTATTTATTTCTCTGACTGTACATGTATGCGTATGTAAGTATTATACGTCATTCAAAGTTTATAATAATAAAATAATTTAAAAAATAATACTGTAATTTATTTCGGAGTTTTTGAAAGATAACATATGTCTACTTAACATGTCATATGTATATAATACGTTCTTGAACAGTGATTGTCAAACTATTACTAATAATTTCAAGAACGCACATTTATTATAATATGTTATTTTGTTTATCTTTTGTCTTGTAGGTTGAGTGAAATAGTGGTTATTATTTGTAATTTTATAAATTTAAATGTTAAACAATCTGAAAACATATTAAGCAATTTTACAGCTATTTGGTAAAACTCAAGGTTGTTGTAGTTAAATTTTTGTAGATTTTTTTTGTTTAGTTTAAGTATATTTAAATACGTTAGGCAGTCGTAAAGCCGGTATTTTGTGTTCTGGTTAAGTGCATGAATAACTAACCGAGCTTTCAAATTAAGCAGGTTTTAAATTAATAGTTAAATTTGATAGACAAAACATATAAATTTAACCACTTGTTAATGTAACCAGTATAAAAAATACGGAAAATGTGTCATTGTAATCAAGTATATAATTTAACCAACTACAGAATAATTTTAAACGAGATTCAAAATAGCGGCTTGTAGCATCTCTGACGGATACCCTAATTTACCAAAAAGAGTGTGGCACAAACTTTTTTTACTATATCGATGTCAGTTTCCTCCATATATTCCTATCTAGACAAGCAAATCTAATTTCATCCACATTTATGATACCTTTCATACATGCTCTTTATCTACTACTTGGAAACATTCGCTTACTCAAGCCACTCTGTGAATCATACCACTTTATCTACTCATCTACAAACAAATATCTTATAATTAATTGATTACAATTTGCAAAACATTTGAAGAACTACTGATTTTGAAATCCATCAAGTAAAACCAAACCCACAGGTAACCGAGTAACAAAGTAGTCATTAAGCAATATTTATTATGACATTTCGTGATTCAGAATCGATTTCCGAATTAATACAATTGTTAAATATCGCATACGTCATTTTCGTTCATATAGGGCGCAGTTAAGCACCATACCCAAGCAAACCGATACTCGATCATAATACATATTAGAGGACAGCAGACTCTGTTCCATATTACTCAACCGAGGCTCTCGACTACTCCGGCTTCATATTCCATAAATTCAGTGCGCAAACGCGTTCCAGCAATCGCTCATCTTTACTATGACGTCGTCGGCCGCAACTCGGCGACTTTGCTGCGTTGCTTCCATCATAAATTTAAATTCCTGCACGAAACTTTGACATTTAAAGCGATAGAGTGAATTCAAAGGAACATTTAGAAGTGGATGACGCGCAAATATTTGAACGGAACGGCTTCGACGTTGCTGCTGCTGCTGCTGCTGCTGGCTTGCCTAGCGAGTTTCTAGGGGGGAAAATATTCTCGACGATAAGGTTTTGTATGATACGTGGACCGTGGAAGATGCGCACGGATGGAATATGGATATGAAAGCATGCGGAGACGATTGGGGAACAGAAAGAGAATAAAAAAGAATATTAGTTGAAGATGTGGGTTTAAAGTTTGAAATGGCTTTCAAAGTTTCGACGATGTTTTGAGAATTAGAAGTTTTTATACGTAATATTCTCAAATTAATGACGCATGTTGAAGGTTTACATTTAAAATCAATTTAATCATATATAATTTATAAAATAACTTATTAAGTATAGTGATTTTTAATTTTTTTAAAGATATTTGCAACGCATTGATACACAACAAAAATCACTATTTTATTTAATTTTAATTAGATAGATATATTATGTTTATAATACTAAGGCCCGGTTGCATAAAGCATTGTTAAACTAGTATAATATTTTTATTACCACAAAAGTTTGCTTGAATAAGTTGTAATAATTTCAAAAATATAATAAATATAGCTGATTTCAAACATACACAGCCAAGCAACACAAAATTCATATATAATGTTTCAAAAATTATTAAAATAAAAGTAATCATTACAAAAATATAATTAAATTTGTCGGTTTTGAATCAAACAAAATCAACTAATTTTATTCACTTTTTAATTAGTTTAATTTGTTTTGTTAATATTGTTTATGCTTATACAACACAATACCAATAATATATTGTATTCAGAAAAAATAAGATTTCCAATTATGCTAAATTTAACCTCTGTTGCAATTTAACAAAAGTCAACAGCAATAAAAAAAATTGAATATAATGAGAAGTAGGTTTTAATAACTCCAACATCCACACACAATTTCGTATAATTGTAATAAATAGTTTCTGAAATAATTTTTTTGATATAATTTACTTAGTAAAACTTTGTTAGACATAGTACTGCTTTTGTGATTATAATTTATAATATTGATAAATATAATTTAATTGTAAATTATTATATTTAAATTTTATCTCCAAAACGTTTATTTTTACACAAATTGGATATATTTTAATGTAAACAATAATAATAAAATAGGATAAACAAAATAGATCTCAAACAATTCAAAAACTAGCCCTTCCTCGGATGAAATTAAAAGTTAGTCAGATAAACACAAATTCTCTTAGAGTATCAATGTGCGACATGAATTCAATTGTCAGTCGGACTTCAGGCTGTAACAATTCGATTCTTTTTTCATACGCTCTTTGTCAATCATTCTTATACAAAAAAACATGTATGAGAGGTATAATGAATGCAGATTAAGTTAGAGTTACTTGTCTGGATAGGATTAATTTCGTAGTGGAAAGAGTTTGTACCAACCCTCTTGAATACATGGCGTGATTGTACGTATAAGCATGAATTAATAGCATAATTTAAATAAAATTAATTCTGACAAGTAGCGTAGTCATTGGTGGTCTAATGGGAAAGACACTCAACCAGAGATTGAGAGATTTAGACTTCAATTCTTGCCTGATGAGGGATTTTTTTTTCATTTAATATTTCAACTTAAAAATATTAATAATATTCTAATTCATTCACTGAACCGTCATTTATAATACATCACATAATAGCATAAAGATATATATTTTAAGTCAAACTTATCAATGTAAAAACTTATTTATCTGAAATAGCATTTTGTCTTGCGATAATTTTTTTTTAGTGTCATAAACTATAATGTATCTACATTTATAATCATAATCTATAAACATAATACGCAACGAGTATAGAAATGAAAGTACATAAAATATTACTAACTTTCTAAGTAACAAAAATCTACATATGCCAAAAATGACTAACACATATTCAGTTAATCAAAATGACAAAAATGGTGATATGTATGCAAATGACTCATACAATGTTTCCATGTATTTTTATTATAATTTCAAGTTATCCGTACATTACAAGCGTAAATATAAAATTTATTAACCTGTCACAAACTATGAGAGCTATAAAACTGACCAAGTATTTATGAAATTCTATCTAAAACTTTTAAATTTATTATGCATTACGTCTAACACGGATCGATTTTGTCATTTCCAACTTATTTATTATCGAAGGAACGTGACAATAATGGCAGAAAAAAAAATTATAATAGCTATATATATTTCATGGAACAAAAGTGCCTCGCATTAAAATGTAATGTTTTTAGTGGCTTATCTAGTGTAACAGCGTTAGTTTTAAAATACTGCGAATTATGTAATTTTATATTATATTTTTATCCACGCGCACATGTTAATTTTCGTATTTTTTATGTCCGATTCAAATAAGCTTGTAATATTTAAAAGATATAGAATAAAGCTAATGTCCGTGTAATGAGGTAATAAAAAACCATTAAGACATATATATATATATATATATATATATATATATATATATATATACAAGTAACCCTCCTACAACACGATCTCCGACAACACGGTTTCTTTCTAACACGTTTCGCTTAAATGCACTAACCGACCTATAACACGGTTTCGTTATAACACGTTTCTGCTTACAACACAGTTTTCAGGTTTTTACTTGTAGTAACGTGTATGTACATATATACATTTAATAAGCGCACCAGCTATTTAAAAAAATTTAAAGAAGTTTTTGTCAACTACGACTTTTGGTTTTACTTTTACCTGTCTTTACATAAAAGGCAAACAGCAGTAAATTCATAATCACCTGCATGTGCTACCATAATGTGTCTATAACTGTCTCAATTTTAATCTTTACAACTATTTTCTTAAAAATAGCTCTATATAGTAATGTTAGTTAACTTATGCCGACATAAAAAATCAAAAAAACTATGCAATTTTTCGTTTTCGCGTCTACTATATAAAAATGACAAAAATAATTGTTTACCTCTCAGGTACATTTTTAATAAAAGTTATTTCTATGTATCTTAAAAATATATGTACAAATGTATTTGTATTTTAATTTTTGGAACCTAACTGCTTTTTCCCTATTGGCTCTGGGTCTCATATAACACGGTTTCACATAACACGCCGTTTTCTTGAAATATATATATATATATATATATATATATATATATATATATAATTATAATTTTTACTATATTTTTAATGTTTTAAAAATGTCAATGTTTATTATTTACTGTACTAACAAGTATAAATGGGCCTATCCAGTAAATTAGTTTTTTTTTATATTAAATTGGAGTTAATACTAAGAGACCCGTATTTTTTTATTTTTGTATAAAATGAGTAAATAGAGAAAGAATATTAAAGTTATTAAAATTCATCTTGTGACGTCACATAACAAAACAACGTAGTTACATATATGTAAATTTTTTAAAAATAACCAAAATCATATTTGATTAAGGATTAATCACATACTCAGTGTCCGCGCAATCAATCTGCTTTGTTTCTTTTACGCCAAGGTGTGATTTTCTATACCTATTATAGTGAAAATTTTGTTATTTAAATAAATCGATGTATTAAAAAGTTGATAAATAAATTTAAACAAAGTACATTATTAAAATTTGACAAAATTGGTCTGAATATTAACAATGAAATAGTTTATCAAATTAATAGTTAGTTTTTTCACCATTATTTTTTTATGACACAAAATTATATTTATAATTGTTTTTGAAAATTTTGCATATAAATTATATTAGAAGAACTTCTGAGTCCATAATACTTCAATAAAAATTTGGTATTTAGTTAATAAAACACATTTATTGTATTACTATTGTGAAAGTACGATGTAAAATAAAAATAACTCACACATAATTTATTTTTAATTTGCAATTTTGATCAAAGTGTTAATAACATATGTTTATTAGTATTTAAAATTTACTAAAATTTACAGTTAATATAACATTGTCAATACATAAAATATAACTAAAATTCAAATTTCAAAAACTACTAAATAAAAATAATTTATTTTAAAAAAATTATTTGAAACACAAACACAAACTAAAATGACTATTCAGTCAAAATATAATGGCTCACATAAATTAATTAATTTAACTAACAATATATATTTACAATCATTTATCAAAACATATTAGTAGCATAAAATCTAAAAGTAATTTCAAATTTCATTTAAAGAAATTTTTTGTTGACAAAAACTATTATAAGTTTGATGATTATTTTAGTGATAAGTCCTAATTTTCAATTGTAATGTAAAGTCTTTGTTGTACTACAATTTTTATTTTTTGTATTTATATTCTTGAAAATGACCTGAGTAAGTTCAAATATGAAACTACTATTCGATAATAAATAAATTTAATTAAAGTTTAAGGATAGTTGGTTTTTTTTACATTTATTTATATAGTTTGTTTAAATACTAAATATTTTTGTTTTAAAGTGGACAGGAAAAACGAGATACTCTGTATTTGTAGAAGAACGTTTTTCGAGAAAAGAACAGACGACATTATGTAGATATGTTGATGTACATGTATACAAAAACATACACTATATGTATACATATGTATATATACTGAGTGATGTGTAAATATTTAAAGTCTGATTTTTATCATTTCGGCCATAAACAGAAAGACAACTTTTGACTTTGAAGTTTCACTAGATTGATGTATGTATGTATGTAACGTGAATGCGCTGTAAAAATTTTACTGATCCGCGCTAAATTCCAGAAAAAAATTGTTTACAAAATACAAAGAAAACTTTACTACCTCGAATTTGATAATTTAACTTTTCTAAACTACAGTTTTTTACCAAAAAAAACTGTTATAAAATATATCAAAATTTTAGCAGAAATTGTAATTTTTTATATAGCATTAACTTTATTCATAACAGTACAGTGTAAAAATAGAACCGTTACAGAATGTGATTACAACATATGAAACTAGTAACAATAAAGAAATACATGTTCAAGAACAAACAATGCATAATGTGTAACTTGAGTACAGTTCGATATTATTTATTTTTTATAAAAGAAAATTAATGATTTATAATTAGTTATAAATATGTATTTAAGTTTATTATTAAGTTTCATGTAAAAATTAAACAAAAATTATTCTAATATTTCCATAGATTAGTCGTACTTTTTTTGAGTGTTTTATATGTTTTGAAAATTTTCTGACAGGCACTTTTTTTGTTAAAATAAAATATTCGGTTCATATATTTCAACTTTTTTTCATATAAATATAAATGTTATTTTACTGTTTTTTTTTTGTCATTAATATTACAGAAAAATATACTGTATTTTATAATAAGTTAAAAAAATTTCTTAGAAAGTTTTACAGGTTTTTTTATTTCATAATTGTACTAATACAACATTGACAAGAAACAAATTTTAATTAGAACATGTATTCATGTATGTTCCTTTTAAAAATATCGTGTTCATAAAATAATTATACGATACATATATTTATAAGTAACCGTTATATTAATTTGTATAACTATTTTTTAGATTCAGTCATGTCAAAAACGTAACTATTAAAAATTCAGACACGTAATTTTTCTATTTAGTCGAAAATGATATGCAAACATATAGTTTATCTTTTTTTTACTAAAATAAGTTGAGCATATAGCATGACATTATGTTTGGAAGTTAAGCTTTGATTGATGTATAATAGAACAAGCATTTAAACGAATGACGTCAGCAAATGTTAGTAAAAAAGAAATATAAAAAAATTTACATATGGATGTAAAAGTTTATGAATGACATAATTAATAAGATTATTCAAATTTGTTGAATATAATTCATTCGGTTGAAATAAAAACTAATTTAGAAAAACTAATATGACTATTTTAAGAAAATATGTTAAAATACATTTATTATTGTAATTATTTTAATATTTTGTAGATATAAATCATCTAAAGATAAGTAAATGTACTACAAATGAATAAAAGAAAATGCACAAAATCATGTCATTAATTTATGTTTAAAATTTTATTTTTGTATATGTGCAATAGAAGTGTGAAACACCTGCAAAAAAAATGTTCTTGTAACTATAATTATAAAAATATATTTTCGTTATTTCGTGACTAAACTTTTTAGAAAACATATTTACCCATGTCGTAAATTGCAAATTTTAAAAATATTCATACCCGTCATTACACATTCCCGTTTTCAACAATAATTTACATAAAAACTTTTTACATACAAAGTCGAATAATTTTACACTAAAAATTCAGTCTTCCACAACTTCGCCAAAATACAAAATATTTTTAACCAGTTTTTAGTCATTATAATTGAGCAAGTATGACAGCTGCTTTTAAAACCAAGTACGAATACATAGTTTGCAACCAAAAATATCTCATTATTGTTCAACGTTATTTTTATCATTCTGACGTTGAAACCCGGTTACAAAACCAACCCATAAATGCACAGTCTGCGTAACAATATATACCTACATTCACATATTTTATTACTTTTAAAAACTATTGTCATACTAAGCGTATTCATAATTCATTAGACGAATAAAATTTCAGACGTCTTTTTAATGTTTACGGACCATGTTTGTGTGTGCGCATTAAAAATTAATGATATACGTGCTTCTTTTCTAAGCTTTCATTGGATTTACATAATATTTTCTACTATTTTGTGATTTTATGCGTTATTCTATCGTACCAAATCAACAGAATTTTAAAAAGATTTTTAGTGATAGTTTTAAATAGAATGTGAAATTTAACTTGTTCTGAATATCATAAATATTTTATTAGTATACTCGTTACGTGTCTGTTTCTTTCTTTATTACCGAAAATTTTAGTAGACAGAACCTAAACTCTTTACATTGTACAATTAATTGCCTGAATATATTAATATGTATTAAAATCTTTAAATTAAGCAAAAAATACTTGAAATAACTTATTGCAATTTCCAAATTTTTTTGTAATTTTTAGAAATGGAAATTATTTTTTTACAATTAATATAGGTAATTAATTACAAACAATTAGCAATGTTTATTTAAGGAAGTATAAAATACCCAAATAATAATGTATAATTCGATTATTTTGCAATAATCAATTATAAATTAATACAAAAAGTTCTGTCAGTTTTTAATTTTTTTTATATTAATGTTTACAATAGAAAAAGATTGATTATATGAAAGTATTAAATTTGAAATTTAAAAACTTTCTCTATAAAAATAAATTATTATAATAAATTTTGTGTACCATTAATCAAGCGTACGTTTTCATAAATAAATTATATAGAATAACAAACTAAATAAAAGTTATAAATATTAGTGAGAAATATAATGATATACATTCAAAAATGAAATATACGTAAATTCTGTTCATTTTACGTTTATTGTTATTTTATTCATAGAAAAATTTATAGAAATACTAATGACTATATATGAACATAACACGTTCATCAACAATTTTTTGTTATTCTACTGTTAATTAATTTAATATATATATATATATATATATATATATATATATATATATATATATATTCTTTTACAAATCATGAGGCATACAATAATTTAATTCATTAATCATTATAATGTGAGTAAATCGTCCTTCAAATTTCTATATTTCTCTGTTGTATTTACTCAATATTCAATATTTGTATAGTTTAAAAATAATTTGAACTTATAAACTTTTGCTAGTATCAGCATAAAAACAATTCCTAATATGAGCACAAATTGTTCGCAACTGCGTTTTGCATACATACACATAATACGCAATACACAATCATGCCATGTAATCAAAAGGATGTGGCACAAACTCTTTTCACTATCATCAGCATATATATATATATATATATATATATATATATATATATTTATATTTATATTATATAAATTAAATAGCCAAGAAAACATTACACAGCCCTGTTTGACAAACTCTCCTTATTTGGCTTATAAACATAAAACAAAATCAAAATTCATTTTAGACTAAATCTTTATTCTCAATTTTTAATTTACGATCTAAAATTACCAAATTATAAACGTTTTTAATCTATATAAATATAATTTGTTAAACAATAGAATAAGAAATATCAATTATTTCTGATTGACATTTTGAATTATCAAGTTATAGCATTGCATTTATGTACATAAACAAACAAGGCCAAGTGTCTTACAGAACTCATTATATAAAATAAAACGGTTTTAGGTTTAAGTCCTGCATTAATATTTATTAATATGTAATCGACATTTCGACGAACTCAACGTCGAAAAAATCAAATATTATTTTTTTTTTTCATAAGATGTCGACTTTTTGGCGATCACTGTATACGTTTGCTTTGACGTCCGATGAGTAGTTGGAGTGGTATAATTGAGAGTGTTTTGCGTGAGCGAAAGTTTCCAAGTAGTAGGAATAAAAGAGCATGTATGAGAGTTGCTTGTTTGGATAGGAATGTTTGGAGACGACTGATTTCGGGATGATAAAAAGAGTTTGTGCCACACCCTTTTGGGTACATGGCGTGATTGTGTATCTATGTATGTATGTACTATATAAACATAAACAAAGAAAAAACTATTTTAATAAAAACACTATAATAGTAAAATATAAATCACTATAAATTTATATAGAAATAACAGTCGTAAGTTTTAATTAATTATATAAACTATAAATGGCAATTCGACCATATTTATGCTGTTTTATAGGCATTAATACGCACAACTGTGCACAAATTCCAATTCCGTCATTGTATATAGATTGTTAACAGTTGGCAATAAAAATCAGTCAAATCGAAAGCCCAGTCTAATTAAGCACACACAAACACACTATTGCCGAAGTGATCTTTCATTCGTCTATGTATGGTTTCCATTTGTAAAGTGAATTGTATGGTTATAAGCCCTTCTAAATTAAGTCATTCTGCTAGACCGTTGGACATATTTAGAATCTCATTATGAAATTTCACAGTGTAAATGATTTAGTATTGGCGTTTCAAACAGAAAAATTAGCAGTCGTAAATTATAATTCGATAAATTGTTTTTGAAAGTTTTCGAATTGTGATTAGTTTGCGTAAAAAATCGGTTTTATTCTTCAAGAATTCTTTTTAAAGCGCATGTGTTCATTTGATAATACTTCTTTGATGAAAATCGGAGAAGTGTTTTTTTGATGTTTAATATACAGTTGAACTTGTATAGAAGCTTGTTGTAAAAAGGCCTATAAACACATATGATTTAAAAGCGAATATAAAGTGCAGGTGACTTTTGAAAGTTTTTTACTACCACTGAAATTCTACACTAAATACATTTAACATTGTTTATTTTAATTATTTAATAAAAATAAATAAGAAACACATTTTTAATTCTGTTGACATCTTGTAAGACTAAGAATATCGTGTAATAATATGAGCCATACAAGATGGAAACAGAATTATAATATTAGACGATTCTAATACATCATTAATTTTAAATAATTTGTACATACATACATAATCACGCCATGTACCCATAAGAATGTAGCACAAACTTACTATTATAATTATTATATATTTTCTAATGTAAAAAACTTTATAAATCTCACCAACATTTATTTATCCTACTTTACTTTTTTTTATTTCGTTATAATTTATAATCTTAAAATATGCCAACTGTTACGAAGTTTCTAGTAAGCCAAATGGTTTATTTTTTTAAATATAAAAATTCAATGTTGATCTTAATTATTTTAAATAACAGATATAATGATGTGTTACATAAATATTTAACTTTATAGGCATTTAATTTTATCTAAATAAAAGAATATCTAAAGCTTATTTATAAAAATTTTTATAAAGTATAGTAAAAATATTAATGACTTTATTGTCCAGTTAAATAACCAATTACAGGACAAGATATATAAAAAAAATACAAATACACATATAAATATATTATTATGACTAACTTAATTATTTAAGCTATTAATTAGTGTAAATTTTCATAAAAAATCTCAAAATCAGATAAACAATTGTTAAAATGTCTACAAATTATGTTGATTGGTGCATATAATATTTGTTCTAGAAGAATCACAATAAAACGTTAAAGTAGAACGAGATGAAAGTCTTGGAACTGAAAAATTAAGTTTTTCAATTAAGCTGGGATAGTCAACCATATTATGCAGTAATTTGAACAATAAAACTATACTAGTTTTAATTCGTCTCTGATCCAAAGATTCAAGGATATTTTCTAATCGAATAAAACTTTGATATATTTTAGGACTCAATAAAAAAGTATAGTTTAAATTGCATATTCAAAAATAATGCAACAAAAACTTATAGTTATTATATATAACATTAATATAAGAACAAACATAGTTAATTTGAATATGTATAAAATCAGAATTTTATGAAAGTTTTTTGAGATAATTTTTTATTGTTCCATACAATTAATAAGTAATAGGAAAAAAAAAAACGATTATAAGAACGTAAAATTTAAAACGTTTTATATAGCTCTTACGTTTTAATAAATTAATCAAGTAGATAATAATGGAATATCATTTTATGAGTCATGACTGTTAATTATAATGCATGTACCTCATTATTAATAGTCATAGTTAACTATAAAATGTAATAAATTTAACTAAACAACCGGAAAGATTAGAATAGTATTTTCATTCAATTCTATATGCTTAATTATAATTCTATTGTTTTTATATAAATAGACACATTAACGATATTTATAATGTATTTTTTTTTATTTGTAAACTTAATTACATTTTTTTTTATAAAACAATATAACTATCATATTAATGTTCTTAGTATAATTATATTTTATATATACCTACTAACAATTTTACCTGTTCTTTGCTCAAAAGATACAAATAATTTACTATATTTGCATGGTTGTCCGTTGAGTAAATAGAGATATATGATTGAGATTATTTTGCGTGAGCAAATGTTTCCAAGTAGTAGGAATAGAAGAGCATGTATGAGAGAGTTGTTGGTCTGAATAAGAATGTTTGGAGAATACTTATTTCGGCATAGTGGAAAGAGTTTGTGCCACACCGTTTTGGGTACATGACGTGTTTGTGTATGTATGTGGAAACGAGCAACAGAATTTTATTAAGCAGATACAGTACTACTAAAATACAACTGCTTGTTTTAAATCAACTGAAAATTCTAAGAATAATTATTTTATACAAAATAAACATTAATTTTGTAAATTTGTAGTTTCTATTAAATATAAAAAAAATATAATTTTAACATCCAATTAAAATTATAGCAATTATCTACACTAATATATCATCATTATTTCTAATTAATCTTTTTTTTTTCTTCTCATTAAATTCTTCATCGAATAAACCAGGTGATGGAGAAACGCACCAAAATTTCCAAATAAAGCAGACTGTGCCCGAACAAAAGAAGCCAAATTCGAATCGCTTTTGTTTTTGCTTTTGGTTAGTTCTCGTTTTTTTTTGTTTTGTTTTTGTTTGCAGCCAAACAGTCGTATGCTTTCGCATGTAACACGGTACACAACGGCCAGTTAGCTAGTTAAAAATCCAAGTGAGACATGAAATGCACACAAACATTGTTTTGTTTTAAGTGTCACGCATACATCATGCGCTGCTATCTGCGACGGACGTGCATGTGTGTATGTGGCTGCTCAACTACAACCGTATTTATAAACTGTCGCATTGCTTTTCTTTCTTTCTTTCTTTCTTTTTTTCGATGTGGAAGTTACAGAATGGAATCTGACAACATTCGAGAGATTTTTTCGAGAAATTTTACAAGATTTAGATTTATTAAATAAGAGGTGAATGCTTCTAGAAATATGTTTCATTCCAATTTTCTGATACTGAATTATAAACTAAAAGAGAGCACATTTTTCATTATTTACAGTATTTAATACATTTCGGATTGCTATATTTGTTTTTTCAATGTGACAACTGATTTGTTTCAGCAACTAAGACCGTATATAAAAATAGTTTGAGGCCCTATACACTAGCGTAGATGTACGTCAATTTGTTTTTTTACTTTGCCAATACGCACTTGATAAAAACAAGTGTGTAGACATTATAACCATGGTAATAAAACATCTAGTCAAAAATCATTTACTTCAGACTTTTAAAATAAATATCGAATTTAATTAAAACATTACTATAATTACTAAAAAGCAATGCTGGTACTTAAGTGCTTTTGTACTTAGTACAAATACTTAGTACAAATACTTAGTACTTGAATTACAAATAATAATTTTAAAAATACTTAAAATTTGTACTATAAAAATATTTAAGTATTGATAAAGTACTCAATTATTTATTAAGATATAGTTATTTAACGAAACAAATTATAGCTGATAATATAATAATTAGATATTTAATATTCCATAACTTTAAAAAAAAAATTATTTGAACAAAGTAAGCTACAAAACTTTTTATTTGCTTTACTGAAAATAATATTTTGTCATCACATTATGTAAATATATAACGATTTATTTGAATAAAAAGTTTTTTTTTTTTAATAATATTGTTTAATATTTTCACAATTATGTAAATATAGTAAATCAAATTTTATTTAAATTTACTTACTTGAAAAATACTTAAGTACTTTTGTATGTACTTATACTTACTACCTAAATATTTTACAAAATG
Source organism: Clivina fossor (assembly GCA_963966155.1). Lineage (NCBI taxonomy): Eukaryota > Metazoa > Arthropoda > Insecta > Coleoptera > Carabidae > Clivina > Clivina fossor. Next base: position 5,463,995 of record OZ014558.1, read on the forward strand.
TATGTACTTACTTGTACTTGAACTTCAATTACTTACTATCCACTGGCCACAATACTTAGTATTTTATTTATTTACTAATTATTTTCCTAAATATTTTTTGTCAGTACTTACCCAGCTTTGTTAAAAAGTTTGGTTATATTTTTATTTTATTCTATTATCTTACTTACTTTATTTTAAAGAAAATATAATGTAAAATCCAACCATAATTTTGTCTAATTTTGCGTAACTATAATATGCATGCTACATTTTTTTAAATGTACTTTAACAAATAATACATTTCCTAAACTGACAGTACCCAGAATTGCTATGATTTTTAATAAGCAGAACATGTTTTTATTTTAGTTTTATGATATCTAGCTTGTTTTTAGTTCAAGTAGTTTTTAGTTTTTACATGTTACAATAATTTATGTTGGTATATACAGACTGGTTATTATTTAGATAAGAAAATAATAAAAATTATACAAAAGTATACATTGTTATTATTACAAAGCATGACAAGTATATCTAATATAATAAAAATAAAATATTTATATATTACTTATAAATATATTACAACAATAAAAAAAAAATATAAATGTATATGTTTATTATGACTAACTAGTCATGATCTAACATTAATGAATTCAACACAATACACAAATTACATATTTATTTAATGAAACTACATGGCATAAATTAGTAGTTAAACATAACCAAAAATAAATATTTTGATTCATGATAGAAAAACATATACAACATTTAAAGTAAGCAAATGTAAATTTATTTTATACAAAATCACTGTTGTATATATACATAATATTGTTATTCTATAAAATACATAACAATAATTTTACGTCATCTTTAATAACTACTTTTACATCTGTTTAATCCTTGCGTAATCCAAAGATTAACAGATAAATACATATTGATTTTCATTTATAATCTTTGACCGTATTTAATTTTACAAAAAAAAAACAATGTTATATGTATGTAAGTGTAAGTCTATACTTCGTAGCGCGAACAGTGCGATGATGTCACTTGTATTTAAAATAAATATATATTAAATGAAATTAATTTTTAAAACTGGCGTAATCACCTGTGGTCTAACGGGCAAGGCAACCCGTCAAAATGACATCTAGAGCTGGTAATAAAAACTATTTCTAACCAGTATATTTTATAGTAAAATCATAATACCACTTATTTTTAAAAATTAAATATAAATATATGCTCTAGCATTATTTTCTGAATTATTGTAGAAACAAATTGATATTCTCCTTTGTATAAACCAATCTTCATCTCATTTCATGGTACAATATACAATCCATTATTTGATAGATGCAAAAAATATTATTTAAACAAGTCCGAAGAAAATTTAAAATTCACGCATGGCTGTTAGAATATTTCTCTCTTACGACATCGGTGGTCCGGCGCGGCGAGTAGATTCGAAAACGTTTTTCGTCTGAAAAATAAGAAATTATCCCACGAGAATCGACTACGAAAAGCATGGATGGCTTTTAAGCCTTATCATCATTGTCTGCAAAGGAAGACATGCTGCGCTCTCTGTGCTCAATGCTGGTCGTCGAGTATTTGATAGAAAAACATTTTAAGCGTTTAAACATAAGAATGTTTTATGTATATTCTGTCTACGTGCAAGCTTTGTGTTTTTAGAAATTCTTTTGCAAATGTAGACTGCATGTTTTTACATATTTGAATCATATACAGAAAGACTTCTGCAGCATAAAATATATATGTTTTTTTAACATTTGATGAATTTTCCTGATTTTACTATTTTGCTTTTATTTTTGATTATACATACAATCAGTGGTGTCATGTAAAAAGTGAAGGTGTAATTAAACAATAAGTGTAAACAAACAAATAATTATAAAACAGTTGAGCGAATGTTTAATGAACGTTTGGTTAAAAAGATTTATTTGAATGATTTTGATGGTATACGTTTGCGTGGACGTCCGATGAGTAGTTGGAGTGGTATGATTAAAAGTGTTTTGCGTGAGCGATAGTTTCCAAGTAGTAGGAATAAAAGAGCATGTATGAGAGAAATTATGAATGTGGATGAAGCGAAAGTTGCTTGTTTGGATAGGAATGTTTGGAGGCGACTGATTTCGGAATGACGAAAAGAGTTTGTGCCACACCCTTTTGGGTACTTGGCGTGATTGTGTATGTATGTTTGTTATCGTTTGTGGCTTTTTTTTTAGTTTTTAATGGCTTTAAGTAAAAATTCAGATTTTTATATTTCGAAAAAATTTAGTTGATAAAAACAAACAAACAAATAATTATAAAACAGTTGAGCGAATGTTTAATGAACGTTTGGTTAAAAAGATTTATTTGAATGATTTTGATGGTATACGTTTGCGTGGACGTCCGATGAGTAGTTGGAGTGGTATGATTAAAAGTGTTTTGCGTGAGCGATAGTTTCCAAGTAGTAGGAATAAAAGAGCATGTATGAGAGAAATTATGAATGTGGATGAAGCGAAAGTTGCTTGTTTGGATAGGAATGTTTGGAGGCGACTGATTTCGGAATGACGAAAAGAGTTTGTGCCACACCCTTTTGGGTACTTGGCGTGATTGTGTATGTATGTTTGTTATCGTTTGTGGCTTTTTTTTTAGTTTTTAAAGACTTTAAGTAAAAATTCAGATTTTTATATTTCGAAAAAATTTAATTGATAAAAACAAACAAACAAATACATCAAGACAAGAAAGCAGAGAGAGCGATGAACACGTTACGTTCTTAAAAAAAAAGTACCGGAACGACGCGTCGTTCCGGCTCTATGACACAACTGCGTACAATGCATCTATATTTTTTGCTTGAGCAAATGTCTAATGAACGTTTGGTTAAAAGAAAGAAAAAAATATATGTCTCCATGGACGTCCGATGATTAGAGAGATGGCTTGGCATGATTGAAAGTGTTTTGCAGGAATAAATGTTCTCAAACGATAAGAATAAGAAAATATGTGTGAATGTAAATAAACCAAAAATTGTTTGTCTAAAATATTTGGTAGAGACATCAGATCAACCATAAACATAGGTACGTAATGCTTATACCTACACTGTAAAAAATATAATTTAAATTTATATAATTTTACATGGTCAGAATATGTAAATATACAACAATTTTTTACAGTGTAATACATGGATTATTTTGTTATATACATCAAAAAACGATAAATAAAATGTTCATTTACATTTTATAACCTCACACCTCTGCATATCTAAAATGGACTTGTCAGCTAACACAGAGACATAGAAGCGAATGTAAACACAAAGGTGGAACTAATTTTTGCTAGAATAAAAAAAAGTGCTATATCTTATGAACACATGGTGTGATTTTATATGTATGTACGTAAAAGAATAAAAACATCTTTTCATATTTTTTATTAATTATATAGCGTTTTAAAAACAATATAAATAATGGATTTTATTTCAAGTTTAATGTAAAATAATGACATGTTTCATTTAAAAAAAATTGTTTGAATTATAAAGGTTTTGTTTTCCAACAAACATACATAGAAAATATATTTTTATTGAAAAGTTAAATTTAATTGCTATCTAAAACTTTACAATTCATGTTACAAACTTTTTTTAATAGAATATAACAAATATGTACAAATATAATAATTTATTAATGTACATATATGTGTATAATTAAAACTTATCATTTTAGAAATTCACAATAATAATTATATATTTATATTACCACTATTTTGAAATACAATTAAACAATATGCATGCATACATTTACTATGTGCCATGTGGCCTAATTATGAGTTTAAATAAATATTTTGTAATTGAATTTACTCTGCTAAAATTTATGTCACTTAAGCAATGAATAGAAATGTATGTAAAAACAAACAAATATCTAGCTCTTACACTGAATTTAAATCTATTATAACAATAAGTAATTGTAAACCAAATTTTCTAACAATTTTTAATAATAACTTATATTTTTTTATATTCTATTTAACAAATGTAAATATTTATCTTAATCCTGTGAGTAGTTAGTTCTAGTTCTAGTTCATTAATAACAAATATTAACGAATAATATTGATATAGGCAATAAAATCAAATAATTTCCCTTGACCAACAATCAATAATTTTAAAAAGCTATATACGTATTTCAAAAGCTAAGCTTTCAAGTAGTGCTTTTTGACCGCTGGATACGTTGAGTATTTATGTAATCCTAGATCATTGATTAGGACTTTAGCTTTATTTCTTGTGACTGATGATGAAAGAAACTAAATTCGAGAGTACATTCGATGCAGCAAGCGCATTTTATATCATATTAAAATTTATTGAAATTAATACAAATCACTAGCTAATAGTGAATTTTCCACCTTTATGTTATATTACGCAATAGTGTAGTCTATCATCATATGCACAGTTATTTCTGTTCGAAAAACCTTGTATGTGTTTTGTAGTATTGTTATAGTCTTATGTATGTATTAGGCAGTTTATTTTATAATGGCTTCTATCTTAACTTATGTTGATTGGATGGTAACAAAATATGCCATTATTGCAATTAATTCTATTTTTAAATTAAGAAAAAGATGTAATTTCCCTTGTAGATAATGTCATCCTGTAACACAAGATCTATTTCACTTATTTGGCAACATTGGATATCGAATACTATCTGTATCAGGATCAAATTTTTCTTATAAATATCTATCAAGTCATACGTAATTCCTTTCTATCGAAAAACAAGTACACAAAGAAAGGCAAGCAAGCACGTGGAAACCAAACATAGGAGCGGTTCTTCGGGCCAGTTTCGCATTACAAAATGGCGAGGAGAAATAGCCACCACATGTACACGAGTATGGTATGGTGTGGCTTGGATTAAAGTGTTCCTTTTAATAAATATCCGCTCAGTTGTACAGTAATACGGACGCGGTTTGTCTCGGATTACAGCCCTGGGGACGGACGGTTCGCACAGAATCCCGACAATTTAATCGGAAACACGTTTCCACAACACGAAAGAATAACAACAACAACAACACAACTGGCAACAATGCATTGCGTCGCCACTGGGTTTCGTCATGGCAACGTCGCAATCATGATACGCTTCGAAACGGAAATTTTCATCACCCCTGTGTTTTTTTTTTGTCTTTTTCCACTGTTTAGTTGGACGTTAAACTTCATCTTTGTTTTTTCATGTTTCGTTGTGATTTGGCGTAAATATTGTAGACAGGTGTAAACTGACTGATACTGACTCGACAATTTTGTTGCTTTGTTTTTCGATTTTTTAATTGTCACATTATTCTGTTTACACAAAAAAAAACTCTGAATTTATTTCTATGCTTTAATTTCTAGAACGAATCGGAACTATTGTACTTGGACTACCCGTGTAGATTGATACAAACGCATAAAAATTGATTCCGAAATTGTTGCTTTGTTAATTTGTTGTAATGTTTTACATAAATAAACAAATTTGATCTGACAACAATGATTCGCAAAATTTCAAGTATGTTTTAACGTGACAACTACATTTTTAAGAGCTTGAAGTTTGTTAAAAATTAACGAAGGGAAGTGACTCGTCATTCGTAAACAAACTTTTAGTTCTTGTAAAGTAAATATCAGATAATTGGATATTTATTTTTTAAAAGTTTGAAAGCCTTTATATGATTATATTTATTTTAGTAGAAAACCGTTTAAATACAAAGAAACTCGTTATTTTCAAGCAAATTTTTTTTTTGTAAAAAATAATATTTGTACAAGCAGAGTTTACCCGAAAAATAAAATTCCGATGTGAATTTAATTTTTCACAATGTTTGATTAAAGTTATCTGTTTATTTGTAGTTTATGTACTTTTCTCATAAATGAAATAAAATTTCAACAGTATCTTAATCTTAATATAATAATGTGAAGTAAAATTTATAAAACTTTAAAGAAAGTCTCATTCAGACTTATCTCAAATTTACTTTTATATTTTACTCGTAATACTCATACTGCACCCATTTAATAGCTTATAAAAACATAATAAAAATATGTTAAAAAACAAAACAAAAAAAATCTTTCAAAACTCATTATATTAAAATAATAAAGCTTCCGGATTAAGTTCTGTATATATTTTTAATTAATTATCAACGTTTCGATGTACTCTACGTATATCTTTATCAAGAAAAAAAATAATACAAAACACATAAATAATAAACAAGCAAAAACATAGAAATTAGTTATTAGGTGACAAAGTAATTAGAATAAAAAATTTATAAATTATTTTATAATTTTATTAATTTCATGTTATGAATTAATTAATAATTTATATATATATATATATATATATATATATATATTACTTATTTAATTTGTATTATTTGTTCCTGATGTACTTACATGTAGAGTATATCGAAAAATCGATATTTAAATAAAATATATGTGTAGAAAACTTAATCCTAAAGTTTTTTTTTATTTTCATGTCAAAAAACATTAGTATTCTCAATGCAATAAAACCACTAACAACTGATAAAACTGAAATCTTTCATTTGCATTGTTTTAACAAGTTAGTAAGTAGTTTGATTCACAACTACTAGGCTCTTCGCAAAAACAAAACACTAACTTCATGATACTAGGATAGTTTAAATGATCGTTCAGATTCTTATTTGTAAAATAGCTATTATTTACCAAATTTAAAATAAACTGTAACATATTTTCTATTTTAAAATTGAGGTTACGATTTATTTGTTTTTGGTTTGAACAGGACATCCGAAAAAGATATAATTGTAATTTATTTATTTTGAAAAGTAGTGATAAGTTAAAAGGAATAATTATAACCGCATTTTTCAGATTAGAATAGTATTTTCAAATATATTATCAGAAAAATATTCAAATAATCTTATATATCAACATACGTGCTATGTTAAATAATCAGCTTTATTTATTATATATTACGTAATATTTAATCTTTTAAATTAAAATAAATAGTAAATATAATCAAAAATAATATTAGTTATAAATATTTTTTCATTATAATTGGCTTAGCTTTAATCTATCAAACGTTCCTTTTTTTAAATTTTTTATAGATCTATGTTTTCTATTGCTAGTATTAAGACAATTTAAGATTTAGCAATATAACAAATAAAGTTTGTATAAAAGCATTATATGTAATACTGTTGAATAAATTTTTAATTATTATTACTTCCAAATATAAATATTCTATTTTAGTTTTATTAATAAAAATATAGTTTTACTATATTTATTTAAAGTTTCAAAATAGTTAACAGCACAACAATGAAACGCACATAATTTTATGCATTATGCTTTTTAAATATACCAACGATATACAATTTTTTATAACACTTTTTGTACTTTCCAAAATAACGTTAAAAATACTTTAAAATAGAAACGCATATGATATATTGCTTTAAAGTTTAAAATCATCTATTAACTGTTATCAACTATCAGAAATATGTCAACTGTATTTCCATTAACTTTGTTACCTGCCATTAAGAAAAAATCCGTTAATTTTATTATCTACCTATTTTCTAATTATATTTAACATGCTTATTCTCTGACGTAAACATTCCAAATAAAATGTTAAGTTTCTTTTTTATGACATAAAACTATAATACGTTGAATCTTCTTTATTTTCATTTTACCGACAGTCGTCGCCCAATAATATAGTCTCTAATTGACAAGCTTGTACAGAAACATTTTTAAGCTATAAGCTGTAGCTCTCTTATTTGGCTGTAACAAATAGTAAAAGAATTATCTACCGAACACAATAACTGGAATACATCGTTCCAAACCCATCAGACAGATCAACCTTCTAAACTACTTCTGCTATTTTCGCATTTTGTACACGCATCGCGCACAACCGGATAGCCATAGAGTCATGTGACCCTCTTATCATCATCTTTCCATTCCATACCCAATACACTAGCCCGAACCAGCAATAGACACCCATACTCTGCTCTCTACCCCATTACCCCGTATCCGTTTCGTGGGGCTTGTCCGAGCCACAGAGATGAACGGTATAGCGTGAGCTGACGAAGTATGTCTTCGCGTCGAAGCTGATGTCTCGAGGTTTCCGTGTCTCCGATGTCTGCTGATGTCGTTTGTCCCGGCAGGGTGCGGCTCCCCGATATAGGTTTTCATTTCGACGCAGACCTTATCGGATAAGGTCGCCCGGCCAGCGAGCGGTGCCCAGTTGCTCGGATGTTAGATAACGAGCCAGATGATAGCTGAATTGATTGGGAAGATTTTTTTTGCTTCTCGAGGTTTATGAGCAGCGGTATAGTATTTTTAATATTTTCTTGTTGAAGAAATATTAGAAACAGTTTCGTATTTTTTTATGATAAGATAAAAAATAAATGATAAATGAAATAATTATAAGAATTTTGTCGGTATTAAACTAAAGCGTAAAACATTTTATTTGTTAATATTATTAAATTATTAATATTAAATATTTGATAAAAGATAACAAGCAAAATAAAATTGAAATTGTTTTTGTAATAAATTAATAATAATTATAATCAGATATACATATTTTGTAAAAAGCATTTGTAACATTTTATGTATAAATCAAATTTTTGATAACATGTGGGTGTACTTTTAATAGAGTAATTTTTCAAGTGTACCATTTTAAGATTATATTTCTATTATTCTGAATGTGAAAACATAATTATAATTATTTATTCCTGTGACATTTACCTATAGATATGTTCAAATATTTTATTACTGTTATTGGTTGTACTAACTATACTTAAATTTTAAGTATATTTTAAATGATTTATGCTATTATAAATTAAAAATATGCATGTTGGAGGTGTAAAATATGAAAGTTATATTATTTCTCTATTAGTTTATCATGTATGTGCACTTACAGGGGATATTATAACGAAATTTTTAAACCACACATTGGACCTGTCCACTATAATTTAATTTCATTACTTCAATTATTTTATTTCATTCTATTACCTAAAATAGAAATCTCTTCCAAATATTGCGATTTAAAAATGAATATTTATTGTAATAAATCAATTTGAAAAACGGCTTCAAAAATTACGAATGCATATTACGGAAATAGAATATTTATTGGAAGCATTTTTTACATAATTCTCAAAAATAATATGATTAATAGTAAAATAATATAGAAAAAAATTAACAAATAAAGCAAATACAAGTTTTTTAAAGGAACCCCTTGAATGCTTAAATTTATTTAAAATTCTATGTTAGAAATTAAGATATGATGATAATTCATTTTAATAAAATTATAGTAATAATAATAAACAAAATTAATAACAATAAAATAATAATACAGAACAAAACAAATGAAAAATTAATCAATTTTTATTATTGATATTTTATGTATAACAAAAAATTCATTAAAAACCATATTATTTACGTTCCAAATTTACCATTTTCAATTCAGATAAAAAATCCAATAAACTCAACAAAACATTTCCATAATTATATTTTAATTAATTTTAGTTTAAAAAAACATTAATTTATATCAAAATATATTCGACATTCATGACATTCTATTTCCGTAAAAAGAATTCTTTAGTCGTAGTAGAGGAAAAAAGTCATGATATAAATAATAATGATAAACGTGAAAATACCTTAATAGCCCTGGCCGGCAAAATTTGAAAAATATATTAAATTTGACATTAATATGAAATGCCGATAATGAACCGGGACCTATTAATCGTTTTATTAACCTCACATTTTAATCGCCCGGTCGTAAATTTTTAAAATGCCTCGAGTGATTAACGCATTTATTCACTGTGGCTATAATTTCAAATTACTCTTTTTTTCATTTTAAATATATTGTATATATATACATATAAAAATTTCAAAGACTTTATACAATGTACATAGCTGAGCCACATATATGGTTATAATTAATAATAATTTGAGGTATTTAAACATATTTTTTTTGTTCGTTTTATTAAGCGTGTCAAGAATTTAACATTATATAGTAGTTAAATTATAATTAATTACATTTTAAAAATAATTGTGAAATAAAATTTCATATTTTAAAATCACGAAATAAAAATTACTGTTTTATTTTTCTTTATATCTGATTTCAAATATGAAATTGCTTATTTATTAGTTAACGCATACAATAATAAATTTCTTACATGAGAATATTTATGCCAATTTCTTATATTTTTTGTTTAATATATTAAATTATACGATAAAATACTCTAATAATCAAATTTGTAATATAAATAATTAAGTACAAAATAAATAAAAAAAAAAATGCATAAAAAAAATTACAAAATAGTATGTACTTATATTGTAATGAGGAGCAGAGACCGGCAATTAATACAAGTAGGAATTAAATATTCTATAAAAAAATACATACGACTATAAATTCACCCTATCTATTTTTAATATTTGCTGGTTTCTTATTATTAGAGTCTAGTCTGTCTAATTAATGGCTTTAGAAACTCAAATTTTTGTTTAATTTTCTAATTAAAATGTAATTACGTTATTTATAATCTATTTGTAAAAATAAATACCAAAAATGATCATTATAATATTTGACATTAAATAATTTAAGAAATATGATAGACAACGATGAAAATCAATATTATTAAATTCGAAATAACATTAACCCATTAAGAATCAGATTTTTTTACAATGTTTTATTCTGTAAATTGTACTTATTTTATTTAAGAATCGCAGGTCTTTCTATAGGGACGATAATATTTAATGAGTTAATACTGTCAAATATAATTATTAATTATATAATTTCAAAAAAAAAGCAAACTTGGTTTTGTTCCTATGGAGTTTATTTATTATTATTATATGCAAGCCAAATTTGCTTCTAAATATGCTGGTGTATTAAATAAATTTATGGAATAGAAAAATTAGTATAACAGTTATTGTAGTCATGGAAACTAAAAACAAAACTATCTTGACATATACCACCTATTTACAGAATTATCTATACCGTATAGAAAAATGTTTCAAATAAAAATTGTTAATTATAACTTGTTTAGCAATTTTGGCTAAATATTTTTTCGAACCTATATCTCTGTTACCAAATATTCGCAAAACACATAAAAGTGACATTAGTAAATTTGGTTAGCAGATATTTACCTAAAGTTAATCAAATTGAGATATTCACCTTCTAATCTTAAATATAAAATTTTATAACAATCCATTCAACCGAATTTGTTCTACGCGTGTCCACTGACAGAAGAACATCACGCTAAAACAATTGATTCATGTTACTATAAGCACAATTTATGCTTATCTGTAAAAATCTTTATATGTTAAATTTAGTATGATTACATCTCCCTTAATCATATGTGATATGACGGTTGATAAAAAGCAAAATTGATTTTGATTATTTATTATTTTTTTCTAAATACGCTAGTGTACAAAGAAAAACCTTACAAGATATTTTTATTAGGTATTTTTTGTGATTTTTCTGCTTTGGTAGAGTGTGTTATAAAGTGTTTTTGATGACTGTTTTTATAAGTAGAAATTTGAACCGCTTCAAATAGTTTTATGTTACGTTAGAATTTGATATGCTGTGTTACCATTACGCTAAGTTACGAAATTGTCTGCTTTTTATAATATATATTTTTAGTCGATGGTACAATGTACTGAAGTGTACTAAAATAAAACAAGCCGTCATAACTAAATACTTCCGGCAAATATTTCAAGAGATTCTTAACATGTAAGTTTGAAATATGAGACTGACAATGAATTAAGAATATTCGTTAATAAAATAATATACATATGTTATTGTTATTATAAGAGAAAAATGTTTACAATATATTAAGCTTGCTTTATACTTATTTACTTATTTATTTCTTAGTAAAGATGCAGGTTGAGTTCGCCGAAACGTCGATTTATTAATAAATATTAATACAGAACTAGAACCTAAAGCTGTTATATTCTAATTTTTTACTATGTTATTTATTATTATACACTGTAAAACAAATTCAGTAATTTTACATAAAACCTGGAGCAAGTGATTTACACCAGTTTAATATTTACAAACGTCACAGGGAAATTTTTATATTAAGTATACAAATATAAAATACGTATATTTATGTATTTATTTTTCGGTAAAAAAAAAAACATAATAGGTATATAATATGGTAAATTAATCATTTTACTTAAAATTACAAAATTTTATTATGTTTACAGTAAATTTATGTAAACTATCGTTTTGCTGAAATTATACATATTTTTTTACTATGGTTTTTATGAAAAAAAAACCTATTAAGTGGACAGGAATTAATAGATATGAAAACATACAAAAATATACAAAAATATTAAAACAATTTACATGAATAATCAAATATACCTAAAATACTATTCTTAATTATACTTAAAAAATTCTTTGGTTTATGTACATTAGTAATTATAGTATATATTTTTTTAATTGCAAATAGCAATAAAAATTATTATTTTAAAAACATTTTTTAATTAAAAAATAATCATCTTACAACAGTGAATATATGATTATCAAATATAAATATTATGTTAATTAAAAAAATTTCTCATATTTACAATTAAAATAAAAAGGTTTTAGGATTAAGTTCTGTTTTTTTATTTTAATAAAAAAATCGACGTTTTGATGTACTTGACGTAGATTTATAAGAAAAGCAATAGAAATTTATAAAGAAAAAGATAACATCACTCAGTGTGAATGCACTTTTCAAGGCACTATTGAACTTATTTTTATAAGTTTTTGTTTATTAAAATCATGTTTGTTAATGAATAAATATAGTTTCTAAGTGTGTCAATATAGTTCATGTGAAATTTTATTAAATTTTGATACATTTTTTAGTTTTCTAAATCTGGAGTACTTAAAATGTAGTTGCCCAGACAATACGTAATCATTTGTGTTCAAAAAACTCACATGAAAAATTAAGAATTAAAAATCTTTATTGTTTATTAAATGTATTTTTAAATATCAAATTTTAAAGAATGATATTTTTTGCTTCTCTGTTATCATGAAAAATATAGAAAAATGCTCATTATTTCTTCATCAAAAACTGCACATTACCAAACCTATAACATGCAGACATATCTATGATAGTGGTCATTAGCAGCATGAAGCCATGTAAATGTTATTATAAAACTCTTTAGAGCCGCTAATTTCAACGACTGGAATTGAAGTGATAAGGTTTTCTAGTTAATACGTTCGCTCGCAATGTATCGTGACTGTTATGCATATGCATGCATTTAGTTTTTAAACGTAATTGTGTATATGTACACTTCAACATGAATAACACATTTTTTCTGCTTAATTTATAGTTTTAAGTATACAACTCGTTACTTGCATTCCAAATGATTCTTCTAAAAGTAAATATTAAATAAAAACATAAAAGCTTTAGGATAAAGTTTTGATGTATATATTTTATTTAAATATCGACGTTGCGATATACTCTACGTATATCATCATCAGGAAAATGACATAAATAATAATAAATAAGCAAAACATAGAAACAAGTTACTAAGTGACGAAGTAACTAGATTAAAAAAAATGTAAATTATTTTTAATAAAAATTATAATAATTTATAAATTATTAAATTAAAGAAAGCCAGAATTTATTTAAATCTGATTGATGTTATCTTTTTCTATACTTATAAATATAAATCTTGTTAGGTTATTTTAGTATCTCCGAATTTTACGTACTCAGCGATGATGTCACAGATTTAGTTACTTTTTTTGAATGACGTACAACGGAACTTACGATAATCGGACTATAGTTTATGTAGTAAATAATAAAAATTTATTTGTTAATTTTTGTCGAATTATAGGTTACCTACACAAGAAATTTCTTTTACAAAATGTTCATGCATATATGCTAACTTAAATGGAACATGCACTAATTTTTAGACAACTTATTTATTTTATATAACAATTATGTTTAATGATAAAAACAAAATAGAATCTACGTACACTTACAATTAAAAATATATGTCGTAACAAATAAAACACAAAAACAAAATAGTATTGCAATTGATACGTATCAAAATAGTCATAGTACAAAAATATACTAAGAAAAGGTATTATTCGTATTAAATATATATATATATTTTGTATTATATTTGTTTTTCTTTCACAACTTTACAATTCACTTCTAGTTTCACGAAGTTATCAAATTTCGAGCGCGGTTGAATTACTTTTTCATGTGGCGTGACGAGGGCACCGGCTATAAATATAATATTAAATATTTCACTTTTGATAAATAATTCTCAACTAGTTAAAATAACTTTATATTTCACAATCGTTCCACGTTTTAGATATAGGTATATTGTTATATAGTAACATTTACTTTTTCTTAACGCTGTTTGTGCTGTGTACATTTAAACGTATCATAACTTTATTTTGACGAAACTAGGTTATAAACACAATAAACATGAAATAAAAAAATAATGGTGTTTGTACATGACATAAAATATATACATAAAGTTTAAATAATTGTATAAAAATAACATTACGGAATAACTTACGTTCGTGAAGATGTTCAATCTCCACGAATCGAAGAATTACGAAATTGGAACTAGTCCATAAAGATTTATCATTAACAATAATAGAATATAATCATATAGATAAATCCATATATACGTAGTATAACATAAATACTAAGAAATAGAAATTAAAAATTTATATTTTTTTCTCCAAAAATTGACAACACTATTAAAAAATAAAATTATGTAATTTTTTTGGGCACATGTCCACAAACCGACCGACAGACTGACATCACGCTAAAACAGCTGATTCGTGTTACTATTAACCTAATTCGTGTTTATCTGTAAAAATCTCGACATGTAAAATTTGGTATGATTACAATACCTCCCTTAGCATATATGATATTACAATCGATAAAAAATATTCAAAATACTTTCCTAAAAAATTCTCAAAAATTTTACAATTTTCGAAGTTCCTATAAAACTAATAATAAAAAAGTTAAAACTGTTATGGAATTGGTTATTAATCAAAAATTTTAATTTCTGAATTATTTTAAATTAAATTTTCCCAAATTTTTTAGTAATAATTGTTTAGGAAATATATAGACACATAAAAATAGTTAGAATAATAGTACCAAACTTTAAACTGCATTTTTGGTTATAATATCCATTAAAATATAAAAATATATTCCTCAATATCCCTCAAAAAATGCTTTAATTTTCTCAATATATTTCTTAAATGAATTTCACTTCAATTTTAAAATACAAATATAAATTATTTAACTATTTTTTTAAATTATTATTACATTAACTCTGCAAATTTCCCAAGAAACAAAATATACCTAACATAAATCCACTTTATAATGCAACATTACAGTGAGAGAAAAAAAGCCGTCTGCGAGTCATCAAGTCACCATTGAGAAAAAAAAGTACTGTCGTTCTTTTATTTCATTACTTACGCGTCTCCATCCATAAAATTCGTATAAAAGAAGCATTAATTTTATAAAATATCGTATATTTTTCCTTTAATCCCAAGTATATTTTATATACTTAAAATATAAAGTAAATTATAAATGAGAAAAGTATATTCTTGCCATTTACTAAGACTCTGTAATACTGTAAGTAATGTCGGTATTGTGATTCTAACCTATATGAATTAAAACTTGTAATTACAGCATAAGTTATCAAAGTCTAATTCTTAAATTATTAGCATAATTATGATGAATACATAAGGAAAGATTTCTTTATTTATAAAATATTATATTAATTTTCTCATAATGAATATTCAATTTACTTCTAATGATTCAAAACGAAACTAGAATAAAATCGTTTGTAAGTAAAAATTAGTAAAAGTTTTTCTCGTTAGTTTAGTACATATTTGTGTATTCTCATAAAATTCTTTTCGTTCACATGGTTTTATATTTGTTAATTTTTTGCTTTAACGAAAAAAGTCGAAATCGGAAAAATCAATTACGACTCCAATAAAATTCTTCGACTCCTCGACTCCAGGACTCCGACTCCACATTCCTGGCCCTGTTTATAAACACTAGTAATAATAAATAGTAATTTATTAACAACTTGAGAATAAATTCAGGTTAATAACACAATATTAATGTAGAATACAATATTCGTAGAAGATATTCATAGAATAAAATTTTAAAATATCACTATAAATTTTACTGAAATAATAAACTTAAAAAATTTATTCGCTTTCAAATTATAAAGCAGTAATTTTCAATGATGTTTAAAAATTACTTTAAAAAAAATTGTATTGTGTTATTCAATAATTTCTTTTTAATATTGATTGTTTTATTTATATTTCGAATACAAATATAAATATTAATTTTCAATGAATAAAATTACGAAACAATACATATTTAATAATTAAATATTTTAAAATTTTAATTGTTTTTTATTCAATTCATATTATTTTCAATATTATAAATATGCAGTAGATATTTACTTTTAATTAAAAATTAATACTGTTTTTAATATTTGTTTTTTTAAAATTTAGTTTAGTACATAATTCAATCTTTAATAAATACATTTACATTTTAAATTATGTTTTTTCTGCACATAAATTTAATTTAAAATTCAAGAAAAAAATTATGTAATAACGTATTTTCTAATGGTATAGAGTTAGTTAGTAAATGTATATTATACCTACCATGATAAAATCATAAGTTTCCTATAATTTGTAAGCAGAAATTGATGCCTATAAAGATATAATATGGCAAATTGTTTAATAATAGCTTTTGACGCATACTTAGTAATTGTAATTTTAAATTACCTGTATGAAATCAAAAGGTAAAAGAATTTTACATTAACAAAATATTTTATAAATTGTAATATTTATTTATTTTTACTATAAATAAATTTTATTTACAGTTTTTATCCACTTTCAAGTACTATAATGAATTTTAACTTAGTAAAAAATCAATATTAACAGTAAGATTGATAAGAGAAATAATAGAAATTTATAAAGAAAAAGGTAACATCACTCAGTTTGAAGACACTGATTTAAATAAAATTTGGCTTACCTTAATTAATTATTTATAAATTTTATAATCTTATTTTGTTATTTAGTAACTTGTTTCTATATT
The DNA here is from genome assembly GCA_963966155.1 of Clivina fossor. Taxonomy (NCBI): domain Eukaryota; kingdom Metazoa; phylum Arthropoda; class Insecta; order Coleoptera; family Carabidae; genus Clivina; species Clivina fossor. The sequence goes on from OZ014558.1 coordinate 5,480,978, forward strand.
CTGCTTATTTATTATATTTGTTAATTGTATCATTTTTCCTGATGATGATGATGATGATATTGATGTAGATACTTATATTTATACATACGGTATGTATACGCAATTGGCTATTTATACATACTAAAAAAAAAAAACCTAAACCAACCTACTAACCTAACCTACCCTAAATAGCCAATTACGTAAAAATACTGTATGTATAAATAGCCAATTGCGTATACATACCATATGTATAAATAGCCACTTTCTATAATTTTAATATAATGAATTTTATTTCGACAAATTCTCAATCGGTAAATCTTCCACTAGGAATTGTTTCTGTTGTTTTACAACAGAATAAAATTTACTTGTATAAAATAGTTATCTTATTCATTGGCGTCCATGAAACTGAACCCTAATGAACATGTAAACTAGTTTTATATTTTCATAATTAACGCGACTCACCAGTGGGTCACAACCCACACTTTGGAAACCGCTGATTTAAACAATCATATATTTTTTTTGAATATTTTCAACTAAAACTAGTAAAAACAAACAAACGAAAACACTATGTATACATTAGGTATATTGTTAATAGTTGCATACATAATAATATAATGTCCTATTGACTGTTATAAACAATAAAACAATTAGAATTTACATATAAACATTTTAGCACATAAATACACAATAGTGTAAGTTTTTTTTTTGTCAAACCTACTTATAGTTTAATATTGTTATTTTTTTTATTATTATATTAAAATTTGTTTAGTCACGCTACATTTAAACCTATTTACAATCGGTTTATATTTCTGGTCAAAATCAAAATTTGTTTAGTCACAATGGCTGGTACTACAAGCTTGGTTTTTTCGGTGTTTTGTTTAGTCCTGCTCTTATGACAGCTGTTTTGTCTTAAAACCGATATTAGTTAAAACCAATTTTAAAACCAAAGTAAAAAATGTAATTGTCAATTAACATAACTTAACTTGTAATAATTTTTAATATGGCCGTCAAAGATGTCAAATTGATATTATAGTCATTGGTGCTGCCACCAGTGGTGTATATAGTAACTAACTGCTGTATAATAATGTACATTATTTTTCTAGTAATGACCTTTCTTCTAGACAGACAATATACAAACGTACTATCAATATTTTATTACGCTTGAAGATAAACTATATTTTCTATACTGAAAATTTTTCTATTATATTCAAATATTATTATTTCCAATTTAAATATTTACGGTATATACATGTTTTATTTTTTGTGTTTTTAAATTGAATTAAATATTAAATTCTAGGATTTCATATACAGTATGCGTATATGATAATTTTAGTAAATATTGGAAATATTTCAATTGTATGTTTTATATTACTATTATTATACATTATATGAATATTTTATACCAAATTTTATATCTTTATGAAAACTTCCTTTATTGATATTCATAATTCAAATATATAAAATAAATCAATAAACTATTTCTATTTTGTAGACTTTATCGCTCTATTTTAAAAAGCAAATAGGATATAAAATGCGAGATTCTAATGTAATAAAATTTTCTTCTATACACTTTATTTCTTTCTCATCTTTGTTTTATTAATATTTTTCATAACCTCAAGCAACGGGTAAATAGAACAACAAAAAAATTTAAAACTTCTACAAATATGTTGGTAACTTTTTTTTAATAACTTTCATACAATTTTTTAATATAGGTACACTGTAAAAAATTTCTCTGTAATTTTACATAAAAAGCCAAGGGTAACAAAACTGCCTTGTCATATTGTGTAATTTTACATAAAATGTAATTTTACAGAAGTTATAATTTTACTGAATATTATCTGTAATATTACTTAAATTATTCTGTAAAAATGCTATAATTTTTAGAACAATATGTCATAAAAACTTATGTAATAATACTTAATTTTTTGGTTATAATTACAGATTAGTTAGGGATAATGTACATATAAATAAGTAAAATTACATATAAAATTCTTAAAAAATTACTAATAATATTAGTAAATATAAAATAAATTATTCTGGAAATATACACAGTTTTTTAGCATAAAATTACAGATCAATTTATGTAAATTTACATATTGATAAATTTTATTTTAATACGAATTACAGGTTAAATCAGTAAATAATAATACACAAAATTTTATATTCTTTTTTTTATTAATAGTAAAAAATTGTACATAAAAAATATAATTATGTATATAATATATTTTTAACAAAAACATACTTTGCTGTTTATACATATATATATGCACGGGATGACCTTTTTATTATATTAATTTAAAAAAATAAAATAAAATTTAAAATAATGTCTCATTAAAGAAGTAAAAAAAATTAAACAAATAATGTAATGTCTAACTCGAGTATGTATGTAGGTATATAATGGTTATTAAACAACAAAGCATTAATAATAAAATAAAATAAATATTTATCATAGCAAAAATAAATTTCAATATAAAATATAGTCTTAAACAATATCTTATTCTTATCAAAAGTAAACGTTTTTATTAATTCACCTGATGAATTCTTTGTTTCATCGGACAATCATTACGTAAATTAAATTAAAATTATACTTTAATTTATATTTAATTTTCATATGTAATTTTTATGTAAATTATAATTTAATTATACATATAGAACATGAACTGATTTTATGAGATGAATTTACAAAAACGCCTAAATGTTTTTTGAATCAAATTTTAACTCATATTTTTTATTTTTTTTATAAGTCCCAAGACGGATGTTAACGTGTTACATATTTTTAATTTTTTTATTACCTTTGATCCTCTACAAGGATTATGTTTAATAAAGTACCGTTGAACAAATTCCAACGTTGCAGTACATTTTGTAGGATATTTAATATTATAAATGAAATATAAACAGTACACTTGAATAAAGGCTTCGGAAAATGATTTGGAGCTGGTGTTTACAACAGTTTTATCCCCAAACACGTAGTATATTTCATCTGAAAAAATAAATTATATATATATATATATATATATATATATAAATTGCTAAATATATGAAACATACCAAAAATGCCCACACTGGGATAGGTTGCCTTTTTCAGTACTTCATCCTATGTAGTATTGCGTATTTCTTGAATAATTATTTCGATGTCTTCTTTAAAATATTTGGCAATCAATTTTAAACAATCCTTTAAATGGCATTCTGGGTCTTCATTTTCTTTATTATTGTCTTTCTGATTTGTTTCTTTTATTGATAATAGATAAGAAAAATATTTAAAATTTTAGGTCTTGCCTGTAAGAATACTTGATTAATATCAGAATCCATTAACTTATTATAATGCCAGATGATATTTTCTGTATTCATAAAGACATACAAATTTGTTGTTTCTCAAATTGTACACTAAAATAAAAACATTTACATTTTACAATTCATTCATAATTTATTGCGCAATTTATTTATTTTTACTAAAATATATGTAAATTTACACAAAATTATGTAAATGTACATGTAACTATGTAAAATTACAAAATATGTTTATTAGATTAATTGTTATTGTTATATATTTGGATTATGTTTACGTCGTAAATGACTTTCAAATGTACTATATTTTTTAAATATCAATCCACAGAAATCGAATAAACAGTTAAAAAGTATATTGTTTTCATTTTTATGAAAATATTGATGTTTGTTATACATCAAAAGAGAATTAAATGATTTGAAACAACTGCAACATCTAAACATCTAAAAAATTCATTAAACAATATACGTTTTCTTGTTAATTATTATTAAATTATACTTGCATTTATTATCGTATAAATAAACCACTTACCTTTAATCTCTTCGTTACAAAATGATGTCAACACCAACACTTCGATTGTATAACTAATACTGTCGTTATCTGATGCATATACAAAGTCCCAAATTTCATTCAATGCGCATGCGTACAGTCTAATACATAATTTTTTAAGTAATTTTACACAAATAACATGTAAAAATACATAATATTAGCTGCTACAGCAAAAATTTACATAATCTTTCGTGAAAATTTACAAAAAATATGTAAATTTGCTATTATATTTTATGTAATATTTTAATTCCATAATAGTTTCATGAAATTTACAGAATAAATGTAGTAAATTTGCGTTACATAAAAAGTTATTGTGATTTTTACTATGAAAATATATGTAAATTCACAGACGTTTTTTACAGTGTAGTATTAATATTTTTGTTAAACATTTTTTTAAAAAGTGGATATAATAAAAATGGAAAAGAAACATATATGTTTATTTTAAATTTTATATTTTATTCTTAATACAGGGTAATTTCGAGAAAAATTCTGCCTCCTTATTTTGAATATAAGAATTAAGAATATAAGAGAAGTATTTAATCATACTAAATTTGACATATCGAGAATTTTCACAGATAAGCACAAAGTAGACTTATAGTAACACAAATCAACTATTTTTAGCGTGATGTCCGTCTGTTGATCTGTGGGTGTGGACACGTGTAGAGCAAATTCAGCTGAATTCAGTTAGCATAAAATAGTTGTTGTTATACAAATTTTTCTATTCTATAAATTTATTTAATTAGTTGGTGGTCGGTTCTGTGTTGTGGACACAACAGATTTTTTAATAATTTGTTTTAAGAAAATTAATTTTGATACGAAGTAATTTTAAAATAATCTAAATATTCGAAAGTAAAATATACAAAATAAATAAAATTTATGTTTTCTGAAAAAGTAAAAATGTAAAATTAATATCAGTTTAATTAATTAATTAACATTCAAATTTTTTCAATATTTAATTGTGTTAAGTTTTCATTCTAATGTACAAAAGAGTGTTTACAAAACCAAATATAAAAGAAACCAATAAAACATACACTAAATAACAAAAACACACCAAGACGTAAATATTATTGATAGTCACATTCGACAATGTAAATTTTTTGATGAGACGAAAACATTTCAGAATGTTAAGTATATTCACTCTTCAGATAGCTGTTAAAGTAATCACTGCTTAATAAGAATAAAATATCTCTACTATACTTGTGTTGTGTTTTATTTAATTAAATTAAAACCCATATTCCTAACAAATTGTAAAAATATAATGTTATTAAATTAAAATAAAAATATAGCACATAACGTTTTAAACGTTATCATTTTTAATTATCATTTCTCCTTGATTGAATTATGTACAAGAAAATTAACTATACAATAAACTAACATATCTCAATTCTCTTTCATTTACATTCAAGATCTTATTAGCTATATTAAAGAAAAATAAATTATATTTTCTGATAATTACGTCAATTTAATTTAGTGAGAATAAATAACATTTATCCAATTTATCCTAAAATAGTTATCTGCTTGGAACTTCCCGTTTCAGTATAAAAAAAAACGAAATAAGTATCTTACATTAGTTACACTACTTAGTTTTTCTGAGTATAAGTAACGTTAGGAATAAACTAAAAATAATCATGTCGGATACGTGATTAAACTGAGACAATTAAATTAAATTAACTAAAAACAATAGGCAGTGTTGTATGTATATGGTTCATTATCACAACGTGTATGTAATTTTCGCTAAAATAAAACAGTCATACTACTTAAATAAATATACTTGACCTTATTTATTTTATATTTTAAGTATGCACATACTTAAGTTTATAAATAGTGAAACTGTATGAACGTACAGTTAAACTTTTTTAGGACTTTAGGCTAACGGTTAATTGTTTTAATATTGTGTATGTTCAAATTCAATTTGTGAATAAAACACTAATAATTTTATTCAATAATTGCAACTAATTTTATAAAAAAAAAATATTTTTTTTATTCACAAACATGTACTTAAATTAAAATAAAAAAGTTTTAGGATTAAGTTCTGTATATATTTTATTTAAATATCGACGTTTCGATATACTCTACGTGTATCTTCATCAGGAAAAAATAATACTATGTTAGCATATAAATTGTTAGACTGTTAATAAAACTATGTTTTTTGGACGTATGTCAAATTATTTTTATTGTATTTTTAAACAAATTTAATTTAAATAATTCCCAAAGCAATAAAATGTATTTAAAGTATAGCGAAATACATATTTCGGAAGCTAAAGCTTCCATCAACACTACTATTTAAATTCTATTTGTTTAAATCTTTGCCACAGTAGATCATTCTGCAATTTATTTTTATTAATTGATCATATAAGTAAAACAATCAATTGGAAAATGAATTTAATTGAACATATTGTTATAAATGTAAATAAGAGTTATATATTTAGGAATAATATCAACTTATGAATCCAAATGTTTATTTTTTATACATAGAAATAGTCTCGGAAATAGTAAATCTTTCTCTATTTGTTACGACAAACTTAAAATCATTGAATCGCTAAATACAAATGGATTTGGAACGTGACTGTGTATATATAGAATATAGATATACAAATTTTTGCATAACTTTCTGCAATTATTCAAATGTCGTATGCACATTATATTAAGTTATCTAACAATCTTGTATTTCTCTTAAAAAATACTTTCAGTAACATATACAATTTTAATAATATTTCAATTTATTGTAATAAAAGATTTTCAAATATGACAAATATAAAATATATGCAAATATTATGACAATTTTTATTAAAAAAATAATAATAATAATAAAGAAATAAGTCTGTTGAGATTGTACCTACCACAAACACACAAAAAAAAAATTGTCGGTATTAGATAAAACTAAACTGTAGAGTCATCCATGCACAATTATTTCTGTCGGAAAACACTTATTTGTATTTAGTGTTGGTAGCTTTTTACAACAAACCTCGTTACAAGTTCTGTTGTATATATGCAATTAAGACTAGTATTTCGGAAGTGCCCTCTTTTTAAAAACTGTAACATAAAATAACTTTTAAAAACTTAACTTACAATTCTCTTTATAATAACTTGGCTGTATATATTAAACAAAAATAAATGAATATTAGTTCGCACATAGAGTTTGTAAAATAAAATAAAAAGTTAGCAAAAATTACGAAACTTTATCCACGAGAAACATGATAAATTTCGGCCGTTAAAAACCCATAAATAATAAACAATTTTTGTCGTAAATACGTGCCTGTTCGCAATCATTTTATCTTGAAAGAGTAGCGCACAGTAAGGGCAGGGCGTATACCAGAAACACAACGCCATGCGCGCAATTTTGTTCAACGGGTCCGTTGAGTCCCTAGCAGAAACTGTGTTCCAAACTTTGTCAAAAAATTTTACGATCCACCATAAGTGGTGCCATTTACTGTCTGAACTTTTCTACGTCACGCCCAGGAAGATATGCTCACGCCACCGAATATACATCCAACATTGAACAGCGTGCTTCAACGACCACCCTGATAAAACTTGACGAATTATTTTTATCGATCGTCTCTGGTATATGTATTTTTCAGTGTAGGTACTGTTCTCTCTCTGTGTGTGTGTATTCACGTGTTATTTATAAAGGCAACGCCGTGTTTAAGTTCTTATCAGACAGTTTCATATAATCGACCACTGTATCAGACACAATGTGTATATACGTTTTTACATTTTTTTTTGTCGTAATTTAAGTTTGGAATACGCTGCAGGAAGTACCCGCGTATCATAACTTTTTTACTGTGTTTACCGTCCACTGATAAGCGGGAGTGGAAATTTGTGGTTCAAAAATTTATGTTTAATTACAAAGTAAATTTTTTAAGAACTTTTGCGTAAATGATTGTATGTAATTACAAATACATCTATATAAAAACTATATAAAAGCTGATAAATTTATCTATTACTTATAAATGATGACTTTAAACATAAATAAAGGTTGGACCAAGAATAGATAAAATATATAACAAACCAAAACAAATATCTAATTACATTAGATGAATATACCAAATGTAATATTTACTCTTGAATTTGAACAAATATGATTAGAAGACTGAAAAAACATCTATTTCTTATTTTAAATAAATCAAGTAAAACATTAGAAAATCATCTAAAGATTTTTCGTGTGTAATGTAAAAATACTTTAACGTATCCACAAATGTAAATACATAAAGCATACACCAGCGGAAAAAATTGTAATCTAACAAATTTTTTTTAATTGATTTGAGTTTTATGAGTTTACGTTATTAAAAATAATAGACACAAAATTTTTTATTGTTTATAAAGTCGTAAATTATTTACGGCTCAATGTTTCGTGAAGTAAAGCGTATTATTTTCAAAATATTTCAACAATATTGTTCGTTGGTATATAATGTTACAAAAGCAGAATCGTCGAAATATTTTCGTTTATTTTAACAATAAAAGAACAATAGCATAAAGTAAATGTAAATTTAATATAAATAACAGAATAAAACACAGAACTTAAATTTCTGACAATACCGAATATAAAATTCTTGATAAAATCTTTCGCTTTCAAAATTTCTTTAAAATATATTGCAACGTATTCATTAAAATCAACGACAGAAGCACAAAATTAATTAAAAAAACTAATTTCTCGTTTCTAAAGCGTGTATACTTATATAAATTCACAAAGCATTAAGTATATATCATTTTACAAAATAGAATTTTATTTAAATAGCATTCTTTTATACAGGTATTATCTGTGTGTGGTATCTGTGTATAATATACGTATTTTCATAAAATAAAAATGCTTATAATAAACGGATATAAAGGTCAACACATTATTATAGCTTGATACTTGTAAAATTTATGTCTAATGCAAGTAGGCTTTGAAAACAATGACAGTTGTTTTGTTTAAACAATGAAACATTTTTTGTCGCTGTATTCAAGTCGATAACATTATTTTTATTGAAAAAGAATTCTAATTCTTACAGTCTCTTGTGTGGTAATTACATTCTTATAGAATTTTTTTACATGTGGCAGTTTTAATTTTATGTATTTTTAGTAAGACCGGATTATTCGTCATTATTTATCGATCAAAAGCAAAAATTTTCTCAGTATATCACGCCATGTACCCAAAACAGTGTGGCACAAACTATTTCCACTATATCGAAATTAGTTTTCTTCAAACATTCCTATCCAAACAAGTAACTTCAGCTTCATCCACATTCATGACACCTCTTAGACATGCTTTTCTAATACTTGAAAAAGATTAGATGTAGTATTGTAAAATCAATTAAAGATTTTCTTTAAAACCATGTAAAATCTCGAGTAAAATTCTTATAATTTTATAAATTTCGTATAATATCCGTAAAATTAACAAAAACTAACTACAATCTTAACAATTATACTTAAAATTTGTACAATCTGGTGTACAAAATTTGAGAAAATGGTTTCCCCCTTGTTTTATCTTATAATTATTAAATTTTAAGTTGTACTTTTATTCTTTGATTTGATTTCAAAACTTAATAGAAATTAGCATTTTGACATTTACGTTTTTTTTTATTAAGACACTTTAATTTGTAAAAATAAAACATGATAAAATGTATTATGTATATAACTTACATTTCATTCGATTACTTTATAACACTGATTAAAAAGAAAAAGCAATTTAAGAAACTATGTAAGTACACTACATCTATTCTATATTCTAATTTACTGCAGTATTGACTATTAAAATTAAAGTGGTTAATATATGCAATATATCTACTGAAAAAAGTAGATTAAAGTTATTAAACTATATTTTTTATATAGAATAACAATCCGATTACTTTAACTTTAATTACTTTTTACAGTATACTGATTGCCACATATATGTAATTAAATACAATGAAAAAAACTTAGTTAAAAGAACATTAATGATAATATTATATTCATACTATTTTATAAATTTTCCACTTTATTAACTAAATAATAAATTTCATGTTTTAAAAAATATTTTATAGTACTATAAAATATAAATATGTGTATTATAGAATAAAGATTGTTGTGTTTATAAATCAATCTATGAGATATTTTCTTTTAAATAACTTCGTAAGAAAATAATTGCATAAAACCTAAGAAAATATTTTTTAAATAACAATAGCACTAAATTTAGATTTGACATTCGTATTATTTGTGTCACAGCGCTGTTATTAAAATAACAATCGCAATTCTAAAAATACTTATAATTGAACAAAACGAATAAAATTTTCTATACTTACTTGCTTATGTATATTCCATTAATAATCCTGTAAGATTCAAACACACTAAAACGTCTTTATGAAAACTGTCATTTTTTTTATTAAATAAACGTAAGTAGGTTAGGTTAAAATATTTTAATAAAAGTTTTTAATATAACACTGCATTTTATACTCGAGCGAGACATTTTTCAAATAGTTTTTCTTTAGGCAAAGAGGAATTTAAATTAATTTTTTTTAGATTAATGGTTTAAACATAGAAGCCTAATATTTTTTATAATTTAATTTTATGTATATCAGTTAAGTTCACATTATAAAGAATTATGTAAGTTTTATAAATAAATATATTTAAAATATAATCACAGTACAATTTAATAATAAATCATTTTTAAATGACTAAGAGCTATATAAAATTATTACGAAATTACAAATCTCGTCATTCATTTAAAAACGTTTTAACTCAATTTTAAATTAAGTTTAAGTACTTTTAAGAATACAGTATTTGATTAGTGGCGTTTATAATAATTTAAAATAGTTCTTATAATAAAAATTTATAAACATTATTATTAAACGCATTGATATTACGTGGAACATCAATGGAAAAAATAAATTAGAAAATGTATTTCTTTGAAAGCAATTTAACTATGATTAATTCAATTGTCTGTCGTTCTTCAAGTCAACAGAAAGATTTATTTGAATCGTATTCAGGAACACTCAACATTTAAGTTCAACAGTTCTACTAGCGGAAAAAACCGGGACACAATTATAAGACATAACACCACAGATGACAAATAGCGTGGTCAATTCTTTAGAAAATTTGCTAACGCAGTTCGTTAATAAATGTTTGAAATAAGAATAATACAATTTTTTTGCTCGAAAATTAATTGATTATTGTAATAAAATTATAAAAAATCGAAATGATTTCTAAAAACTTGGAATTTAAAAACATTGATGTCATTTATTTGTTCTTATTGTTTATATGTTCTCAATTGTGTTTGAAATTTATGAATATATAACTATTTTTGTTTTTTACAAGTTCAATTTTAAAATCTTCGAAAATTTTATGATTTAAACAAATGTTATATACTAAACTTGCACCGGAATTTTGCAAATTTGTGATCAAGACTAAGTTTGTGATTAATACTGATCAAGAATTAAATTGTACTGACAATATAATTGACTCTTTAATCAATTGATTAATTAAATTTGTTAAATTGAATAAAATTCAAACCATATGATTTGCTGAGACAGTCAATGTTTTTGTAATTTTAAACTTGTTTTAAGTTGCTGAAACTTCGAAAAATTTATTTTCACAAATTTAAATTTAGAATGTAGCAATACTTATTTAACCTTAATTTCGCGCAAGCATGGTTAATTGAAATTTTCCCAGTGACTTTTGCTTTCTTTTTTCAATAATATGTATTAAAAAGAGTTAGTAATGACTACTGAGATAATTACATGTTACCAAACGCTTAAAAAATAGCTTTAAAACAATAAAATATAATTATCTAAAATTATATCGTCAAAATTCAATTAATTGATTACATAAAACAAAATAAATAATAAATGATGCGATATAAATTCTTTTTATTTCATTAACATTTCAAACATCTGCTGTTAATTTAATTTAATTTCGATAATGAGTAATTTTTACGCAAAAAATTCTATTTCATGTTAAACGGCCTATATGATTCATATTTGATTACACATTACGTTTATAATAAACTTTCACTGAAGCAATTTAAAGATAATTTCCATTTTTATATGATACGAAAATGGTATTTGTATAGATAACAATTTTCGACATACTTTAAACAATAGAATTATGTAAATTATAGAAATAGTAAAAGTTAATAATTTTACCACGAATCGATATAGTAATAAATTGACCACGCTTAGTAGGCTAGGACGACAAAATAAATGACAGTAGAAGAAACAATAGAATAAATGTTCAAAGGATGCAGTGAAACTACGGATAGTAATTCTATAAAAACAATAACACGATTTTATTTGTTCAGTAAGCGTATTTTTACTATGACTAGCTGTACATTATATATATATTTATATATAGCGTTGTTTATATATTACATATTCACAATTTTTTGTCGGAATCAGTCTCGGCTTTTCAGTAATATTTGCGGAGACCGACCAGTTTTTGTTTTTTGTTTGTTAATCAATTTTTTTATTATATACAAGTGATAGATAATTTCTTTGGTCTAGCTATTTAGCCATCGAATGTATAAGGTTTCAAAGTCAGATTTTGTTTTGTTTATTATAATAATAATCATTTTACTTTTATTTTATCGAGGGTGCGATACGATTGATCTGACGGCCCAAAAACGTGCCCAAAAATTTGTTTTACTTTCTTTTTTAAATCGATATTTCTTAGTTATTTCGTCATATAATACATCAACAACTACGTCAAAGTCGATTCATGAGATTTTTTGATTTATATATCATTATTATTAATATACATTTTTTATAATCATATACAAGCACATTGGTTACCGATTCGTTATTGTTTTTTTTTTCTCTACACGCTACGTTATACAGAATATACAAAAATAAAATTTAGAATGTTTGATATAATAATATTATGTTACAGACAATTCGAAATATTCAGTCGGTATAATATCGCGATATTGGCAAATCGGGTTTTTGAGCCCTCAGAACTGTTTTTTTTTTTGTTGGTTTTTTGACTTTGTACATATTTATTTGGTATACCTATCTTATATATCGTAATTAGAAGTCAATTATGATGAACATAAAAATGAAAACAGTGTACAATGCGCAAAAAAATACTACCACTCCTAGATCACGGCGCAGTCATTTCACGTTATCATCACAGCACATACGTCCGAGTAATTATCATTAGAAATTGGAAAAAATGTATAGTCATCAGTCGACAATCTTATACAATATGTTTAGGTAAGGTATAAGTTTTAACGTTATTTATTTAATCATTATCATTATTATTATTATTATTTATGTTATGTATATATACTTATATATATATATATATATATTTCGTATATATAAATATAATGTACCTATATGACACACTGAACCTGTGCGAGCGAACACACATGGTTTGAATAGCACAAATAAGACCAAGACATAAAGCCGAATTTACGATAAGGGTTTGTTGTCATCTAGAAGTGATAGTATTTCCATATCGATACGGGGAGCGTCAGTTTTACAAATTCTCATTTCTATTATACAATAATAATTAACATACAACATTACTGTTTTATTCCCCCAAACGCGACACGCTTCTAACCATCAGAGTTACAAATAACAAAAACAAGAAATATCATCAGTTTATGGCAATTCAATTTGGCCAGCCTCAAAGGAATATTTCATATTCTTACAAATATAGAAATTCAAGTCATTCAAAGGCAAATTACATATCTCGACGATAAGAAACGTTGTTGATCATCGGAAAACAATTTTGGCCAGTTCACAAAATATAACCTTTTCCAAAGAAATCATAATATTTTTAGCAAAACAAAAAACGTATTTCAAGTTCAAAAATTACTTCCACCGGCGGACAGATTTCGTTGATCTTTCAGAACAGAATTTTGTTTACATTTCGAAAATAACCTAAAATACACGCTAGGCGAAAAATACTTTCAACACGTCTTCGCTATTTTTAAGATAGTACGAATAAATAAAAATTTACATTCCGAATTTACGTTATACTATACTGTTGGGAGATTTATTCCGGCGCGTTCGTACATGAGAAAGGATTTAGCGGCCAGAGCAGTTAATTTATATTGCTTGGGCCTCGTCTGACAAATAAATAAAAGAAAATCGGCGTGCTACAACGCCTCGAACGAGCCAATCGCGCAAGCGGCCGCCGTCTTTGCCCGTACGTGACCTTCCCGTACTTCGTTTATTAAAAAAAAAAGAAAAAGAAACGGCGTTCACTGACACGGGACTGGCGATTACCAAACCTCCAAGCTTGCGAGATCAAATTAATATTTACATGAAACCCATGGCAATGCTTTCCCACTGACTGCACTGTACTACGGAACATTTGCTTGCATTCACGGACGATTTTATCGGGAAGATAAATGAGTAACGTTTTGCCAGGAGATTGCCGTCATAAATCAAGAAGTTGTCATATATTGGAAGGAACGACGGTCAATTTGAACAAAAAAGTTGTTTGCTAGATAAAAACCTACGTATTTCCTATTAATTTTTTTCTCTGATTGGTTCTATGTAATTACTGAGACAATTATGTAAACACTTTACAAATTCAATTTAAAATTTTAGAAAACAAATTTTAATCCGAACAATTGTGTTGTTTAGTTGATTAGCCGTTATCGGAAAACAAACAATTTTATGAACGGGGTTATGTAAATAATTAGTTTTGATCTCGAAGCGCAGTTTGACTTCCGATAATAATCGAAGAGTATGTATAAAAATGAGAAACGGTTTTGGGTGGTCAAACAACACGTTGCAATAGTTTGAACTAATAGAGATAAAGATAAGTAACAATAATCCATATGGTATTCGGCTGGCTGATGTGTATTCCATTCGGCTGTAGATGTGGAGGAGTACGTACGTACGTAGTAGTGTTGCGCCGGTGATAGTAGGTAATCCACAACACAGTCAGGTCAGTCACAGCTGTTTCGGTTCGCGTACGACACGGCACGGCACGGGAATCACTACATGCTACCACGCCCGTGGCGCGCGCATTCTAGCACTGCTGCACACTCACTCACCCCCGTTTGAACGCTCCCCTAGGCTCATGGCTCGCACCCTCACCACGGCTCGACACGGCACGGCACAAATCATATTACACATTACACACTATTATCACAAAAAGAATCCGTTATCACAAGGCGCAGGCGGCAGGTGTAATCACACGTTGTAACACACTTGCTGTATCTGCGGGAACGTCGACGCCAACGGTATGGACGACGTGACGTACGGATGGAGGCGATGCGCCCGCAGGTATTGTCGGTACTTCCCGGACAGAATGTGTTTCTCTTCAGTCTTCTCGGGGCTCTTATCGGAATCGGTCCAATGACCACTGTCCGTCGAGCCGGTGGAGCTGGTGTAGGCGGCGGTGAGCATGGGGTCGCGTTTGCTGGCCGCGGCCGTCGGATTGACGTACGTCTGGCCGCTAATGGGGATGAGTGGAGGCAGCGGTTGCAGCGGCTCCCATAGCTGCTGCGGCTGCTGCACCGGGTACTGGGCGCCCGCCGCAGGTTGTGGCTGCGGCACCTGCTGCTGTTGCGCGGGCTGCTGCTGCTGCTGCTGACTGTGCTGGTTATGGTGGTGATGGTGTTGTTGTTGAGGCTGCTGCACGGGCAGATGTGTCTGCTGTTGCTGCTGCTGCTGTTGCTGCTGCTGTTGCTGTTGCCGGTGCTGCTGTTGTTGCTGCTGTTGGTGTATCCGTCGTTTCGCGATCAGCTGCTGCTGACGATTGGGCAAATTGTTAACGAAGGGGCTGCGCCGCTGGCTCTCGATCTTCCGGAAGTAGCACGGATGGATCATGAGCAACGGTTCGTTCCGTACGCCGACCGGTGGTTTCGCCTGATTCGGCAGCTCGTACTCAACACTGCAATCGACGTGCAGCGGCCGCGAGTAATCCTTCTGCAGTTGCGGCGTCCGACTCGTTACCGGCTGCTGATGGATCTCATACGAAGAATAACATGTAGCCATGTTGTTGTTATTGTTGTCTGTCTGTCTCTATGTGGAACAACACACACACACAGTGGCGCGCGCACGCACTCACACTATAACGACAGTCCGTCTCTGTCTAGCTGCTACAACACACTGACACTTCTAGCAGGATGCACTCACTCAATATAGTCCTGGTTGTGTGAGCTCTACTTGCTCGGGCGTTGTGAACCGAACGAGGTTCGGCGCTCGACTGACGACTAGACGGACGCTGCCGCTGGGCGCGCGCACTGCCCCTGGTGGGGGTAGGAAATCGATGCGGAGGACATTTTGACTGTCTGTGAATACGTCTGTCTTTGCCGCTTTCTGTCTCTCTATGTGTGCTGCTACGCCTGTGCTTTCCACTGTATTAGTTCGTATGTGTGTGTGTGTGCGCGCTCGCTTATGTTTACACACACACAACGTGGATGTGGCCTGTGTCATCGTGCTATGTTCTCTCTTCTCTGAGGCAATCACAGACTCTCGCTATTGCTTTGCCTGTAATTGTTTACTTGTTTTTTTTCTTTCTTTTCCATTGTAAACACTTTAATCATGCCGTGTTGCGGATTTCGGGGAAGCGCCCACCCAACTATTTAACTATGTACATCAAATTTATATTTTTCGCACTTTTTTCTCACTATTCTGTCTATGGCTTTATATATTATGTACTTCTACTTCGACGAACTATGAATTGAAAACCAATCACCACTTTAAAATTAAAATTTCTATTTTATGATCTCCAACAATTTGAAACAAATAGTTTTATGTTAATCAACAATTGTTAATAACGTATTGTTTCTATTAATCGAATAATATTTACAACCTTAATTTTGAAAAACTAATTCAACTACATAAACATTGTTCTTTTCTAATTCTAATTAAAAAATTAAATTTAGTATAAATTATGTTAAATTTTAATTAATTCTCTGTACATGGGACTCGCATTTATTGCCTTAATCAAAGCATATTATTATGTATAATCTTTTGAATGCATTCAAATTATGTTTTCGGTAATTAATTTTGAAACGAGATATAATTCTGTCAAGTTAAATTTAACCAACAAAGACACATCTGTCTTATGCTTGTAGAATTTTGGCAACATGCTGAGATAATTTTCCCATTTTTTTCCTCCTATAGCATCATGCATACTGTTTTCCCAATGTCATTATCGTATTTTAATCATCGTCAATTCTCTGCGCTGTTGTGTTGTTTTTTTTTTATTCATTTGTTTTTTGTGTACACGTTCATACGCACGTTGTACAAACAGCCATGCAGTTCGTGTCACAAACAAAAGACTGTATTCCATTATTAATGTCTCATTGTATACCATTTTATACGGAATACTGGAATATTTAAATTTAAATCGAAATAGAGAGTGTCTTTGAAATTTTGTAAAGTTATATTTATACTTTGTTTTCTAAATATGTATCTATTTTTAAATATCTTTGAGAGATAATATTGTGTTTATATACGCATTAAATTTAATATTAAGTTTTATCATTTAATTATTAATTTTCAATAAATTAATTCAGTTATTGATGCAGTTTAATTAAATAATATTTTAATGATTAATATAAACAGATATTGATTCTACATTATTTGGTTCTAGCAAATGTTTATTATTATTCAAAAAGTTTTATACATTATTACACATTACATATAAAATAATTTAACTTCTTCTAGCTTGACGTAAGCAATAAGACAGACAGGAATTTATAAATTTAAACATATTTTTTTATAATAATAAATAATTCAAAGTTGTTTGACGTAGTTTTAAAAATAAACAAAATGAAATAAATAAATAACAGACATTTAAAATTAAATAAACATAATATTAGTATAAATATTCTAATTATATGATAACGTGATAATTGTGTAGCATAATTAAGTAATATTTTACTAAATTCATATTTTTTTTGTAATGCCTAAGAATAATTTAGATTTTAGAGACATTTAATGATACATTAATAATTTATAAACATTATGAGGTGTAATTGAAATTGGAAACAAATATAAATAATTAATATTTATAAATAAAAACATTTTTTTTACATTTTGCGTTGAAATTACAAATATTAATCTTAAATATTAACTTTTATTATACAACAAAGATAAAAAAACGACTAAAAAAACTAAGACTCCAAAGTAAAATTTGAACTGAACAAATATAAAGTTTCCATTGCACAATTTTGAATTTCAACTGCACATTTTGTGTCCAACTGCACGTTACTATAAGGTCTGCAACATATAATTGAATATATAATTTCTTTAGCATACATATATTTATACATACATAATTACGCCATGTACCTAAAAGATATGACACAAATTTTTTCCATTAAGTAGAAATTAGTTTCCGCTAACATTCATATCCAGACAAGCAACTTTCGCTTCATTCACATTCATGACACCTCATACATGCTCTTTTATTCTTACCACTTGAAAACACATCATCTACTAACATATATTTTTTATTCATACGTTCATTTCTATCTAATTGTATCTACATTCATTATTATTCTGGTCATCATTACAAGTCATCGTACAACCTCCACAAATTTGCTTATCATACTAAATATCAATCAATCTACCCTTCCCCGTTCATCTACGACAACCTAACAATCAAGCGGATCCAAGTATGGATCCGAGCCGATCCAATCTTGAGCAACCTCTTCGGTGTAGCCCCTTCTCTTGGTAGGTGTGCGTGAGAACCCGCTAATGGCGTGCCCATATCGGCGCGTACGAGGGACCCAGCCAGCAATTAACAACAGCGGCAGAGGCAAGCACTGCTCTGTGAAAAGGCCCCGTAATTAACGGACACATCGAACGAGCCCCGAGTACAAAGTCCTGCAAAACAAACCGAACAACGCAGCACCGCGCTGCTGCTGGGCTGCAGCAATGGCCGAGCAGCTGGAACTATTGAGAAGCGATCAACGTGCAAAGAATGGATAATATCCTTGCCCCATAGGCGTACAGGTTCCAACCTTTTTTCCTTGGCCCAAAATTACAAAGATTTTTTTTTTTGTTTTTGTTCTTACATCATTTTTTTAGATTTTGTTAAAATATTGCCGCCTCAGGAGTAACACTAGCATATCTTTCAAAAAATTTAAAATAATGGTTTTTACACAATTTCATACAAAAATAATGAAAGATACTAGTGTAACAGTAAAATTAGTATGTTATTTTTTTAAAAAATAATACATTATTTTAGAATGGATTTAAAGTAAAAAGAAATTTTTTAAAACATCACTATAGTAGCTACTTACATGAGATAGTAAAGCTAGCAACCTGGCTATCTAAAGCTTATGCTACAGAAACACCAAATGGTACCCTATGATTCTCAAAGAATCTTATAGGAATAATAATAATAATAATAATAATAGTAGTTACATAATTTTCAATAAAACTCGTAATTTCGCAAAATCCTCCTCTAAAAAACCCTAAATATAACAACTTGTAATAAGTTTATTTAGTAGTGACATAAAACTTTGATATATTCTTTATTTATTACAATATATAGAACTTTTTATCTCATTCCGAGGTTTCGCGTCCAAAACTTACGCTACTAACACTAGGACAAAAGTTTATTTTTCTTTTTAAAACCATTTTATAAATTTTTTAAACTAATTTTTTTTAATTACTATTATTCTTTGTTTTTTTTTTTAATTAAAAAAAAAACAAATTAAAGCAAGATAAAGAATATTATTTGCAAACGAAAAACAAATAAACAATTAATTTTTTTACATATTTCAAAATGTTAATGTTTATTGTTCAAAATGTCATTTTATTTAGATACAACATTTAGGATCAATTACATTAAACATTGGCTGGTATGCCAAGCTTGGCTGTTATGTGTTTTAGTTCAATTGTTTTAATTAATACCGAATTGAAAACTGACCATTAAGTATCACGTATTATATAAGCTATAATGTTGTTGTCAACTAATCAATAAATCAGGCATTTCAAAATTAGTTACTATTTAATATTTTATGAAATTTTGAAAACTAATTTAATAAACACTATACCTAATCTATTTATTATAGAATACAAAACAGATTATTATAGTCCGGTAGTAACGTGGCGGATTAGCACCTTAAAAATCTCCAATTCAAATAATTCTTATATTAAACTTACTTTTAAAATACCATATATTCATTTTCTATATTTAAAAAAAATTCTTTTGTAACAAAACTATTTTTTAAAAATTAATTCAATTCAATTAAATATTTTAGTCAGATTGCAAATTCTGAAAGAAATTCCTTTTTTTTTTGAGAAAATGTATTTTAATATTTTAAAGATAATATTTACTTACAAATGTAATTAATAATATAAAATATTTTAAATAATTATTTGATCGGTTATATTTTGTTTTTAATAAAAACAGCGATTTTGTTCTGAATTTTTAATATTGCAAAGTTAAACTAATATTTGAATTATTCATAATCTAATAAAAAATTTGAGTTAAAAATTCGCTCTATTGTCTTGAAATAAATGTCAAAAATATATCAGTTAAATTACTGAAATAGAAGAAATTTATTATATTAATAACTTTACCAATTAATTTTGTAGTATAAGTACATTTTAATTAAACGTATTATTAATTTGTTTTTCTTTTACTTGAATTTGAAATTTCTTCCTTGACAAAATTCTTAGCTACACCAATGTCTAATTTCGATCGTTTTGTGCTGCTTTGAGACTTTGAGCGTTCTCCGGAGCAGTTTTAAGACGATGGGCGGGCCACGGTTTCTCGGAAAGTATGCTCAGGGATTAGAAATTTGTTGTAATGTAACGATTTTCGAGAATTAGATGCGAAGAGTAATGGATTTTGGATTAGTTTTAAAATTTGATGGTTTGATACGCTTGACTAGGCTAACTGTAGATTATCTTTCTTTTGGAAAGAGGAGGTTGTAAATTGTTATTGCTTACATTATAATAATGTTCCTAAGTATATATTTTATTTTGTTAATCATTTATTGTTGCTTATAGTTACCAAACAATTATAGAAAATATTTATGTAATGTTAATGTTGGGTTTGGTTGCAAAAGCATAAACGGAAAATGACTGCTGTGGAAATGAGATTTTTACGTGGGGTATGTGGTGTAAATAGGAGAGATCGGCTACGAAATACGATTAGTGTATGATGAATGTGAAATTGAAAAAAATGTAGCAAAAGTTGCCGTGTTAGTCAGTTAAGATGGTTCGGACATGTGGAGCGAATGTCTAATGAACGTTTGGTTAAAAAGATTTATTTGAATGATTTTGATGCTACACGTTTGTGTGGACGTCCGATGAGTAGTTGAAGATGGTATGATTGAGAGAGTGGTTTGCGAGAGCGAAAGTTTCCAAGTAGTAGGAATAAAAGAGCATGTATGAGAGGAATTATGAATGTGGATGAAGCGAAAGTTGCTTGTTTGGATAGGAATGTTTGGAGGCGACTGATATCGGGATGATAAAAAGAGTTTGTGCCACACCCTTTTGGGTACATGGCGTGATTGTGTATGTATGTATATATGTACCAAAATATTTCCTATAGTTTGTTTGTTAAATTTTAAGATAAAAAAAAATTAGATGATTTTTCTAATGTTTTCAGTATTTTATTTAAAAAAATAAATGATTTTAACTTTCTAATCATATTAAATCGAACATTCAAAGCAAGTGTTGATTAAGTTTACAAGTATATTTATTTATTCTAGTTCGTTGATTTACCTTATTTTGTTTTGAATATTTATTTAAACTTTATTTGAAATTAATATTTGATTTCAAATCTCAACTAATATGTTTGTAAATAAAATAACTAATGTTATTGGAAATATAATTTGATCAAATACTATAAATAGATAAATCGTCTAAATTTTAGTCATGTTATTCGAAGTAAATAAAATAGCTTTTTTTTTCTTGTAATAGTATATATAGTATATATTATTTAATAAGCATGTAATGATGATTGTTACTTATGAGAATGAAGTTATAGAAACAGTGAAATATATTATTTATATTATAAATCTAAATTTGCTAAAAGCTTTACTGTCGACTACCAGGACGTCATTGTATATAAAAATAATTTAAAACTTTAATTATAGTATAAGGTATAAATAAACATGTCACCTACAATCAGCTGATTTCTATACACGTGTATTTAAAACATGAATATATATATATATATATATATATTCTGTGACGTCCTGACGTTATCTGACACAACAACTTATTTAATACTTATTAGGAGTATTTATTTTAGAAAGAAAATTATTATAACAATTGTAGCTTTTGTTTTTTATTTTTAATTAAATGAGTACATTAGTTTAAATTAAAACATTTGTCAAAACTAAACATAAAAACAAATATCTGATCGTTGATCCAGTTCAGTTGAAATTGTGCAACATAAAAAATTATTAACCTTATTTGTTTTTCGTAGAACAACTTTTATAAATGTCCTATAAAAATATTGTAGCAATCGAATTCAATTGTTTTACAACATGTAGCAATCTAGCAATTAAAATAAATGCACAGTTTCAAATTCAAAACACAAATAACATAAACACGTTTGTCAATTTAAAATAGAAAAAAAAGTAAAGTAGGCAATAACCGTTTGTCAATTGTTATAATATCCATGACCTAAATAATTTAAGCATTTAAAGATATTTTCGATAATATAGTAAAACAAAAGATACGAAATATACAAAGAATGCTATTATATTCTCTGTACGAAGAAGAGGCTATTGTGACTCATAATATGAAAATTGAAATTTTTCGTTACGATCAAATGACACACAAAAAACATTTTAACGTTTTATGTGGGTATTAGTCATCAAAGTGTGCTGTGTGACTGCATAGTGACTAAAATGATTTTTCAATATTTTCTAATATCGGACGACAATTTTCGAGTTCGTGACTGTATTGAAAGAACGTGATTTTGTTATTTGCACGATTATTTTGCAGTTTCGTATTAATTTCGCGAAATAAAAACACACACACAGCCGTGTGCATTTATAGTCAGCGATTTTATGTTATGAAATAAGGTTTATGTTAATCGAATTTGCAGTATTTCTAAATGTATACAGTTACGGATTTATAAATGCAATTTGTGTTCTTACAAAACATGCGAAAGTTTTATTATCATTATTTATATATGAATTTATTCGGTAGTTATTGTTCAGCATTTTTATAAATCAACTTTCTTAGAATAACTAAATTATTCTTTGTAGAATTTTATTTATACAATGTTCGCTAAAATTCGCATCATGAAAAAAATATTTTTTTTTTTTTCTTGAAAATATAGTTAAATATACTCTAATTAAATTTTTTTATATCACATATTGAAAAACTAATTGATCTATCAACAAACATTTTGTATAAATTGGAAATACTAGAAATTGTTCATTTATTAATATATAGTAAAAAAAAAATCTTTCAGAACTCATATGAAATTAAATGGCCTTAGGTTTAAGTTCTGTATTAATATTTATTAATAATCGACGTTTCGACGAACTCAATGTCCGTCTTTATCAGGAAAACTGATACAAATAATATTTACAGTAAACAGAACTGAGAAGCAACTGACTAGGTAACAAAATAAGTAACTAAAAGATATAAAATTTTTATAAATTTTTCATTAATGATAGCCAAATTTTATTTAAAAATTTATAAAATTTTCATGATTTAGTTATTTTTTTGTTACCTGGTAACTTGTTTCTATGTTCTGTTATTTATTGTAAATGTCATTTGTATCAGTTTTTCTGATGAAGACGGACGTTGAGCTAACGTCGAAACGCCGAATATCAATAAATATTAATACAAACCTAAAGCCATTTTATTTTGTTAATTTATTGATTAAGAATCCGTTTTTTTAAATAGTATATTTAAATTTTTGATTTAAAATACGACATATATAAAATAATAATGAAATTGTTAATTTATTACCTTATCGTAATTGAAATTGATTTTTTTTATATTATGCCTTTTATGTCAGCTATTTTTCTTTATAGGTTTATAGTTATACCAGTATATTAATAATTAAAATGGTACTTTTAAACAAAATTGCATAAATTTAATATTTTCTATTAATTTAGATTGTAATAAAATATAATACAAGATTATTATTTTCATGATAAACTATTAAAAACAAAACAAAAATCCGTTTTTCACACTAGAAAACAAACGCTCATTATGAAAATCCATAAAATTATGTAAATATAATAATATAAATAACTTAGCAGCCTTGAGAAAAGCAAACAAATAAGAATTACAGAATTTTTTTAATAAATCTGAAATATTATATTTAAACTCAGTTCCAGTGATAAAAGTCAACAAATACAGCTGACTAAAAGGTAGAAAGAGATAGATACTGAACTAATTTAAGTGGTTCCAGTTTTCAGAGTACGTTTGCGTAATCTCATTATTTCGGTGTGCTTGTACTTCGTATATCTTCCAAGCGAAGCAAAGAGGAAGGGGGGGGATATTTTAAAATTTTTCCATGGAAATTCACACACACATCCACCAAGATTATTGTTGCAAATACAATGAGGATTTATTTCTAACACAAAACAAGATTAGAAGATTTATAATGTCAAACTATATATGGAAACTCTTAGTTTGTATATAGATATATAAGCTGCCTTCAACTATATGTATATATATATATGTATTGTTATATATATATATATATATATATATATATATATATATATATATATATAGTAAATATGCTTATAGCTGGATTTCTCACTTTAATTTATAATAGAGTGGCAATGCCGGCTATATAACCGGTAAATTTAGATTAACTGCAACGCTATTTATTTGCGACTTACGTTTGTCCTGTTTGGTTTGTATTTATATTCACCGCGTAAAAATTGCATGTGCTGGTTTTATACATTTTAGGTTTAATATGTTTGTTTATTGGAATACGTTAAAATTTTTGTACGAATAAACAACATTTTCCAAAATACAACGTAAAATTTATTAATTCTATTTTGATATTTTACTTTAAACGGGATAATTGTACAGTATATCAGAGTTTTTACGGACCGGTTAAATTTACAACTGTGTGTTTTGTCACTTTGAAAATTTAATTGAAAAATACTTTAAAAATTTGATAAAATTAAATGTATGTTTAACATTAATTTATAAATAAATATGCTGTAGAACTAAGATAAACATCAAATTTATATACAAAATATACTATGTAATTTTTAGTGAAACAGTATGTATTACTTAAATGAACAGATACGTTACATTTTATTGCTAAATTTTTATATAGAAGTACTTTTGAAGTTTAAAAAAATACGAAAACTAACTTTTTTGCAAGTACTTCATTGAGTTATAGTTGAAATTTTTTGTTGTTTTGAATAAGCAACGATGTGTTATTTCGAATATTTAAAATATTTGTGCATCACATAATTTATCTGGTAAACACAATAATAAATAATATTTCCAATGAATATTTATATGAATAATTTAATTTATTTTATTTCGTTACACACAAATATTTTCAGTAATTCTAATGCATAAACTATTTTAATACAACAATAAATTTTTGGTGAAAACAAATATCTATTCTTTGAGTTCCATTACAAAAACACACAATTATTGTTATACACGATATTCGATAAATGAAGCAACAAAATATATTTATACGAAACAAACGAAAAACGTTAATTATACCTATCTAAGTTTCTTAATGTGCTTCGTTAATGACTTAATTTAATACTGACAATATATTTGAAAATTTTAACACACAAACACAAGATATAATAATGAAAAACAATTGTTATTTTGGAAGAAATAAGCGTGTTTCGCTTGTTTTAATGACTTTAATAATAAAAATAATTACCACCAGTTTCATATATACAACTCGAAAACGGTTATTTTCATGAAATAAATTAACAAAGTTTCTACATATGTTTCATTTTTAATTAGGGGAAATAATTATGCAAAAAGACTTTCAACATTTTTATATGTTTATATATTTCAATTTTAAATTATTGTAACTGTATTAGTAGAATTTTTATATATAATTATTAACTACTATTACAATTATTAAAATGAAATAGGTAGATATATAGTTACATTATGAACTTTTTAAAATTTTGCTTAATTTGCACAAAATTAATAATATGTTAATAATAATTATTTATTGAATTATATTTACATTAAAATAAAACAGCTTTAGGATTTAGTCTATATGTTCTATATAACTTTCTTACGATCATCAAATTAAATCCAAGAATAATGTTAAAATATTATATAGTTTATACTACGGTAAAAACCAATGAAATATGTAAATTAGAAGTTGTAATTTTAAAGAAAAAAACAACTAAATTTTATATCAGATAATTTACTCAAAATACGCGTGCGACCTTTACCCATATTTATCAAATGAAATCAAATTACGCGAATTGAATTTTTTACAAGAAACAATTGACACACTGGCCTACTATAAATTAACTATTTTTCTAATTCATGGCCATCAAAAATAAGTTTATTAATTTGATAATTAACCGCATATACATTTTTCAATATTAATCGGAATGTCACAGTTTCCTTCTTATGTATAAATTGCTTCTGTTATTTAAAAGTAATTTTATTAAAATCATTTATCAGTTATTCAAATCTGTTGACATCCTTGAAGTATACTGTCTACATTATACAAAAGAAATAAAAATATTCTGGTCACTGTTTATAATTTTGTATTTCAAATTTACTTTATTTGTATACGTAAGCAGTTTTTAATCAGCCATATTTAAATAATGTTTTAATAACAAATGATTAATACAAAATAACTGTTTTTAATTAGAATTTTGTAATAACGATTTTTTCTGCCAGTCATTTTAATCAAAGTAAGTAATGAGTACTAAGTTAGAAATCATTAATAATACTTTGGGAGAATATTAAGTAACCTTGATTTGTAGGTATATTATTCAATGATTGATTAATTTTACTATAATTAGAATTTATTTTATAGCTTGACAGGCTAGCTGCATGGAAAATATTATTCTGAATATATTATTTAGTACTTGATTTTGTTAATTTTAATTAAGTAAGTTTTAGTAAGTTTGAAGGCAATTTATTGTGTTTTTTATTAATTTTTTTAATATACAATTTATCAACAAGATCTGTCGAATAAAACCCATCATAGGCGGTCATGATTTTTGAACACATATTTATTATGTATTGTTCACTGTACTTTGTTACGTACGAAAAAAAAATATGGCGATAAAGAAATACGAACTTTAAAATTTAATTCTACAACTAATAAATATTATAAAAATATTTATTTTCAAAATCAATTTAATATGCATAACATATCATCACTAATTTTAAATTTAAAATTTGAATTTTTGTACAAACAAAATACAGTATTATAAAACTGGACTAGAATGTTGTATAATTATTTTTATTTACAGAAAAAAAAACAAACAAATTTTTATATGGTAATTTGAATAATTTTGTAATAAATAAAAGTGACCTAATTTCAAATATTTCAATTTAAATGTGCAATAAAATAAAAAATAAATAAGTAGGTTACTTTATATCTGTGTAATAAAAATTTTACAATAATAATTTAAATAATATTTTTGCGAAATAATAGATATTATTATTTATTACTATTTGGTTTGACTTTTTCTAGTTAATTTATTAAAAATTCAACTTAAAAAATTTTTAATAGAAGATAATTTAGTTATGTTTATTATATTACATAAATTATTAAACTCGAAAAAATGTATAATTATCTTATTATTACATTACAAACAACCATGATCAGCAGATAATTTTTTCATTATTTTCTTTTAACTTTCAAATTACATTTTTCTTCAAATATCTTGCAAAAATTTACAATGCAATTCATTAACATACAAACAACAAGTCTACCATCGTAAAAAACAAACAGTCGAATGAAACAAAACATTATCACACAAAAAAAAACAACAAAAGACTCATTCTGCAAACAGGAACAATTCTACAAAAATTCTATATATCCAAAACCAGTCTAAAACCCTGAATTCATTCTGAAAACACCGTAATATATACTCACAAACACACATACACCACATAAACACAAATCAGTGGCGTGGATTTCATGGATGAGGGAAATGCGTCGCATCATTTTAAACTATTTATGTAGTTATTAATTTAAAATTACCAAATTTCCATAGCAACCACAGCTAAAATTACCAAATTCCTAAAAATTCAAAATATGCATCCACGGCAGAGTACGAGTACAACCAACAGTAGTCAAAAACTACACTTTCTGTTATTTATCAACTTAAAATTTAGTAGTATATAAATGCGGTTGTTTAAAATAACTGTAATCACATCCGTGCATACTAATACATTATATGTAGATTCGTTTAGCAGTTATTGACGTTTTTGCGAAAAAAAATCGTATTGAATTAATTTACAAAAATTAATAATTTTATTAAATAAATATATAATGTATTTTAATAATATCTAATAACAAAATAAATTGTTTTTTTGTAAGTAACATTGGTTCGTATTTCCATCTTTTCTCAAATATTTTTGATATATATTTTTATATCTAATATTATAAAATTCAAGTTGATTAATAAATAATTTTAAGTAAACATCCAAAGTAATTTTAACAAAAATCACTTTTCAAAGTGAGGTGAGAATACGAGTCATTCTATTTATTTGTGAAATATAAACTACTTCCCCATCAACAATAGTAATGGCACGCCACTGGCACAAATATAGAAAATAAAAACAAAACAGCAACTGTTTATCGCGAATGTAGTAAAAAAAACGCGGGTACAGATAAAAAATGTAATTCCCTTCGTGCAATTTATATTCGGTAATTACACATTTATCTAAAGTTTTACGATCGAACCGTGTAGCATTTCGGAACCATCTATCAGGTATATATATATATATATATATATATATATATATATATATATATATATATATATAATATAATATGGGTCCAAAACGGCGCATAAAAGCAATTATGATTTATGGCATGCCGGGGCCCCGAACGGCTATCGATTCGGAAAATATGGGCTAAAGCGTGAGTGAGATCAAGCGATGTCATCAATAATGCAAGTGAGAAGGATGGATGGTAATTTACACGAAGATAACATAGTAATGTATTTCGACAAGGGGATAGTGCGACGGCAGGCGAGCGCTTAGAATGCAACGATCTATTAGAAGATGCGTACAAAAGACCATTTTAAGTACTAAAATACATGGATGGTTATATAGGATACAAAAAAGAATGTAATTAATGGTCAGTTGTTTTAAAGAAATTTTACGTTATTTATCATTTAAGTAGTAATTTATTAACTCGTAAATCGTAATAGTTTGTGAAAAATTGTAATTTTATATAAAATGTGTAGGCAGTGACGAATTAGCTTATGATGTTCAGGGCTTTTGCATCAACTGATTTCTATTTACTAATAAAATAGTATATATTCTGGTCATTGGCCTTTCAATTAATTAGGTAACTCAACAATACTTATATGCGTTTAATTTTATGTGGTTGCATATATTAGTTATTTTTATTTTTATTTTATTTATTTAAACTGCAATTGATTGGCACTTCAACGATCAGTACCAGAATAATATTTTTGCAAATATCGGTCATCTTGAGTGAATGTCTAATGAACATTTGGTTAAAAGAATATATGAGAATGTTTTTGCAGGTATATGTTTGCGTGGAAGTCCGATGAGTAGATGAAGTGATATAATTGTGATTGTTTTGAGTGAATGAATGTTTTCAAGTAGTAGGAATAGATGAAAGGTGTCATGAATGTGGATGATGTTATTTGTGTAATTTTTCCTGTTTGTGATGTATGTTCTATTTTTCTATGTTTATTTACTGAAATGCCATTTGTATAATTCTGATGATAATGTACGTGGAGTACGTCAAAACGTCGATTATTAATAAAAATTAATACAGAACTATAGCTTGAAGCCGTTTTATTTTAATATAATGAGTTCCGAAAGATTTTTATACTATGTTATATAATTTATGTAAATGTAATTTTATTATTTATAATTTGTTTAATATTATAATAATATTCCGATAAAAATTACATTATGTATCTAATAGTGAGTGGCACAACCTCTTTTTATTTATGTTGATAACTCTAATACTTGTTTTTATTCTTATTAATTACTCATCGGACGTCCACTCAAACGTAAGTACATCTTTTCTGTAACAAAAGTTAAAAAAATAATAAATACGAGTATTATCTACGCACTGGACTCATTAATCAAATAATTCAACAAACAAAAACTATAATAAAAATTATAAATTAATGTAAAAGTTCTTGTATAATTGTTTTTAATTAGGTATTGAAGAACAACATTAAAATTTGATGCAATACAAATAAACATACATATAGAGTAATATGATATTTACGCCGTACAAAATATTTCTAATGTCTTTCCATTAAGTGAATTATAATTTATTCATAAAATCCGGTTCTATATAAGAACTATAAAAAACTTGGAACAATTCTAATTGTAAGTTCACTGTTAGAGCTTTCATAGTAAAGGTAGAATGCACTTTTCGTAGTAGGGTGTATTTACAAAATATATAGACGACCCTGCCCTGTACACTAAACAATAAATATTCAAAGGGATTTCTACTAGACTGGGCCTATTTGAACACAAAGACCGTAATTTTTTGCGGCAGATGTATTTTGCTATTCTCCGTTTTCTACATCCATGGAAAATCTAACTACTCTGTGTATTTTTCTCAATATGACGCTTTTTAAAATATAGATTATAATGAAACTTGCCGACGTTACACCAAATCGCTTACAATGTAATGATTTACACGGGGATTTTGGCAGTTTTCGGAAAAAAAGATAAATTTGGAAATTGATGTCGTTTAAGCTGTTTGTTGGGAACTGAATTTTACACAAAGGTTACAAATGTGCTTTTGTTCGTACTAAAATGTTTATTTTTTTATGATAACAAATAACAATTTTAAATAATATTATGTATATTTGCAAAGTTAATAATGTATTTTTAAATGTTACATGTTTTACTATTATTCATTCTTTACTACATGCTGTATAAATTACATTATTTTAAGAGAAAATTGTTTTATAAGTATTGAAAACATTTTCTTGAACACATTTTTTTAATTACTTAAATCGGATGATCTTATGGACTTATGAACAGGAACAACAAGAAAATACCATATGCTGGTATGATAAATCAATTCAGTGCTTTTATTAACTAAATTTTTTATATGTTTAGGTTATTGTGTATAAATATATGTATAAATAATAAGAATTACATATAGGTTAGTTTTAACCAAAAATTGATAACTCAAACGCAGTGGCTTGTTTGCAAGATTTATAATTTCCTACAAATTCTTAAGAGCAAAAAACAAAATTGAACAAAATACATCCATTAGAGAGAATCTACCTGGTATCTGGTCATTAAAATTACGATTTTTTTATCATATTGACTTTTAAAAGTGAGGCATTTTATGATAAATCTATTATTTATACATATTTTTTTTGAAGAATTAATAACATTTATTAATATTTTCTAGAAAAAAATAGATACTTACTTTATACAAAAACAAAATTTTACTCACATTTTCTAAATATCTTAAAATTAGTTTTACAGTTTAGTCGTAATACCCTAGCTCTTGAAAACACAGTAAAAATTTCGCAATATTTCTATGCTAGGACGCCACAGTAAACAAATTTTATACTTAGAAAGAAAAAGAAAGTGACAAATCCATAAACTACCTAGACATTACAATTCAAAATGTAAATAATAAACACGATTTTAAAATATACAGAAAACCGACAAACAGACACAATTATACCCAACAAATCAGTCCATCTATTAGCTCATAAACATGCCGCCTTTCATAGTATGCTTATCAGATTATTGGAAATCTCTTTAAATAATAAAAATTTTAAAACCGAACTAGACACTATAAAAATAATTGCACATAGCAACGGTTACAAAACAGAACTAATAGACAATTTATTACACCAAAAACAACTTAAAATAGCACTTAATCAGGTTTACCCGAAACAAAAACAAGAACCAAAAACATACGTAAGCTTACCATATTTAGGAAAAATTAGTTACAAATTAGCTAACAAAATAAAAAAGAAAAATAAAAATATTCAAATATGCTTCAATACATGTAATAACATTAAAAAATGCTTATTTAACAACAAACAAAAAACAAATATATTGGACAATTGTGGGGTTTATCAGTTAACTTGTGACAGTTGCCAAGCATCTTACATTGGACAGACAGGCAGGACCTTCAAAATAAGAACAAAAGAACACAACAAATCTTTCGAAAAACAGAAAACAGATTCAACATTTGCGACACACCTGATCGAAGAAAACTATATTTCGTCTTTCACACCATCAATTTTACAAATTTCAAACAAAGGAAAAAGATTAAATTTATTAGAAGCTCATGTAATAAAGAAATCTAAAAATAAAAATATTATAAATGAAATAAATGAATAGTAGATCTATCGAATTCCCCATTGATTGGTTTAAAAGTAAAAATACTCCCACTACCTCAATACTCAAAAAATAAGAATATATAAGGAATAGTTTGTAATATAATTTTAATGTTTTGAAAATGGCGTGAGCCGAAACTTGTCAACAAGTTACAAATAAATCTAGTGAAAATTTACAAAGTTATTTTACTTCAAACCTTTTGAATATTAAACATTTTCACAAAGTTAGTCTGTCGGCAATACAATATATTTTATACTTAGTTCACTGTGACGTTCTATAGCATTTAAATATTGTAAACGTCTTTGAATTCTACAAAAAGTAATAAATTAATAATCTCAGTTTTTAATGCAATAATACCATTAACAACTGGTAAAATTAAAATTGTGCATTTGCATTGTTTTATCATAAGTTATTGTAATTTGGTTCAGAACAACTAGCTGTTCGCTAAAACATAATAATACTAATTTCGTGATAAGTATTATTAGTATATATTATATTATATATATTATAAGTATATATATTATAAGTATATATTTACATATAACAGTATTAATTTTCATTTTATGAGTAAAATAAAAAAGAATTCACAAATTTTACTGTATTTTAATAGTACAAAAACTAAAACGTTATTCACTCTATATAAATGATATTATATATTCCATAACAGAAATTTCCAAACTTTTCCAAACATATTGAGCAACTGTGTTTTCTGATGAATTTATCAACAAAAAAAACTATTATTGTCATTACTTTATTCATATAGAAACATTCTACTTTATTTATATGCAAATTTGAAAAAGTTGTTTGTATTTATAATAACAAGTTAGGATTAAATGAGTCAACTTATTTTATATATATTTTCTGCGTAACTAGTTTACGTGTTAGCTTTGTTCTAACGACAAAATTAAACGTACTTTATATTTTCTTAGTCATTTAGAGCAATTTATTATTGTAAATAGAATTTACGTATCACGTTAATTTGCCAAATTTATAATGAAAGTGATAATAAATTTATATTTAGATAACAGAAGACACGTTTTAGTAATTTCTGCTTGTCTGGTATATAACTGTATATGTAAAATATAACCATATATAATGAAAAAAATAAATGTTAAAAATAATTAGAATTTTTTAAATTTATTTATCTATTTTATCAATATTTTTACGTGACACATATGCAAGGTCGGCTTTAAAATTTAAAATACCTGTGTAGCATTGGAAAATTAATAAAAAAAAATATTTACGAATGAATTAAGATAAAATTTAGTTAATTTGTTAATAATCGTTATTAATTTAAGCTAAACAAGTAAGTTTTTATGACACATTAAAAATATTAATTATCTACGTAAAGCAAACATATTTTAAATGTTAAATTTACATACATACATACATACATACACAATCACGCCATGTACCCAAAAGGGTGTGGCACAAACTCTTTTCATCATCCCGAAATCAGTCGCCTCCAAACATTCCTATCCAAACAAGCAACTTTCGCTTCATCTAAATTCATAATTCCTCTCATACATGCTCTTTTATTCTTACTACTTGGAAACTTTCGCTCACGCAAAACACTCTCAATCATACCACTCCAACTACTCATCGGACGTCCACTTGCAAACGTATACCATCAAAATCATTCAAATAAATCTTTTTAACCAAACGTTCATTAAACCATCTTAACTGACTAACACCAACTTTTGCTACAACATTTTTTTTTCAATTTCACACTCATCATACACTAATCTATTTCGTACCCGTTAATTTGTTAATAATCGTTATAAATTTAAACTAAACAAGTAAGTTTTTATGATACATTAAAAATATAAATTATCTACGTAAAACAAACTTATTTTCAGTTTGAGAGTAAGTGTTAAATTTAGCAAGTATTAATCATTAAAAACCTACATCAATTAAACTTCAGTTCTGGCATGATAAATCCACAATAATTTTTCCGTGTCAAACGCAAATACAAGCGCATGTTGCAACGGCTTTGCCGTCAACCAACGTTTCCACCGTCAATTTTCAACGTTTGTCCCCATTAGCTACGCACCGAGACCGAGCAAGTAAAATATGAATTTCGCCTCGACGGATCTTTTTCCCCCCCATGCTGTGAAATAATTCAAACTCCCAGCTCCGTCTCGCTTGTACAACTACGTCTACTATATTTTCATGTATCATTAACTATGGGGTGCAATTGCTCCAGAGAGCCGACATTTATAATACCATTGCTCGTAAATCCGGCATGAATTAATACTTTAATAGCGCCGCGCGGCAAGCTTGCCTTCTAAACCATTCCTTCCCACTAAAGTTTTCCTTCATAATGACCACAATGTGACGCGCTGTTTGAATTTGAAGGTTACTGCTGTTTGACAATTTCAATGGCTGGTTGTTAAAACTTAGGTTACGGGTAAGGAGAGACGGTTGTAAAACTATACGATTTTATTTTCCGAAATGTCTAAAATATCTTAAATGGCATTTATTTGGGATGAGATAGAAGTTTTGTTGAGTGAGTGTGAGTGGTCAGTAAATAAAAGAATGTAAACAAATTTTTAGGTTAGGTTTTTGTCGAATCCGACGAGATTTATATTTATTTAACATAGAGACGTTAGTGCTAGAAAGTTAGGTTTTCATTTGCCAGGTAGTGTTGAGAATTTTTATGATGGACACGATAAATGCTGCATATAAAAATGTTTTCGAATTTTAAGTTTCATTTCGAATATATAATAAAGCTGTTAAGCAATTTTTTTTTATTGCAAGTAAAATCATTATATTTCATAGAAAAAAACGTTAAAGAAATATTTGCTTTATATGTATAGATTGTTGCTACGTTGAAAAAGATATATTGGAAAAGACTAATACAATTTCTGAATTATACACGTAAAAAAGTTATAGCTCGTTATAAATGTTTATCTTCAAATATATTCATAATAGTTTTAAAAATTTAACTGACAAGTTTGCGTGATATAAAAGCATTAAAAAATTTGATGTAGATTTATTATTTATCGAGGCAGTAGATTTTAGTAAACTAAATATTATATAAAATTTCACTACAATTAAAGAACAGCCTTTGGCTGAACCTCATCTTTGAGTGATACTCAATAAAAATATTATTATTATTAAAAAGAAAATATGAAGAAGTAGTACTTATAGTATAAAAAGTATTATAATATTAAATTTAAAAAATATAATGTTATATATAGCTATTAATAACTAATTTAAATGAAAAACTTATATATTTTGCTGAAATTTTAAATTAAAATATTGTTTATTACTTTTTGATTTACGGAATATTACATTCACGCCAATTAACCTACGTAACGTATGCGTAGAAAGACTTACATATTCAAATAGATCTAGGATAAACAAAAGTTGTTAGAAGAAAAAAATCTTCTGGCCTAGTTTCTATCTAAATAAGAGAATTTAGCTGAAAAAATTTCGAGTTTTTCTTTTGACAGTTACAAATTATTTTATGAACTTTTCAATAAAATTGATTATGTATTCAAGACTCATAATAAAAGATATAAAATTGAAATTTCTAGAAAATAATATTTTTCTTTTTTCTTTCTCTGGATTTAATCTTTTTTTGGTAAAAATGTTTCTAAATTTGTTAAACAGAACATCATAATACATGGTAACTTTAAAGATTATAAATATATACCGTCCAAATTTCTAACAAATTACAAATTTATTATTGTTTTAAAATTATCAATGCTTCTCTTTAAACTATCACGTCTCGCCATTCTAAATAGACTGTTAAAAGTACTTTATTCCTAAAAGTATTAATCTAAATGTTTCATTTTTTTGCTCTTTATTCCCTTAATCCTCATTCAGAGCACAAATTTCCCCCAGTTTTTTGCGTTACATTTTAGTCGTGCTACTAATTTCGAACCAAACTACATACTATGGTACTAGCTTATAAGAACACAACACAATTGCTCGATTTTAATTATAGCAACTGTTGGTTTTATTGCATCTAAAATTTCAGATTACCATTGGTTTTTTTTTAACGAATTCCATTGTGTTCTTATAAGTTATTATGTAGTTTTGTAGTTTGATTCATAATCACTAGCATTACGACTGGCACAGTAGCATTGCGTAAGCTGGAGTAACTGAGGCCAGTCTGGGACTCTACACTGAGAAAAATGGATAGTTACCGTAACGCTATTTATATTTAAAAAGGTGACACAAACACAAGATATTAAAAATTAACTATAAATATAATAAAAACAAAAATTTAATACCATCAATTTGTATATAGTATTACAGTCTTAATTCTTAATATAGTATTAAAATATATATGTGAGTAGATTTTAAAAATGTATAAATTTGTGAATACAGTAAACATACTCGTATATTTCAAATAAATATCTACTTATTATTATACAATTTTTTAAATATCTATTTTTCTCAGTGCAGGTTTAGTCTTTACTAACGCGTGGAGTTAGTAAGCATTAGTTAGTTAGTTAGC
Source organism: Clivina fossor (assembly GCA_963966155.1). Classification (NCBI taxonomy): domain Eukaryota; kingdom Metazoa; phylum Arthropoda; class Insecta; order Coleoptera; family Carabidae; genus Clivina; species Clivina fossor. Next base: position 5,517,645 of record OZ014558.1, read on the forward strand.
GTTATCAAACGCCTCAATACAGAATCTCGGACTCTTCTCAATTACTCCAGGTCATAGAAGATTTATTAAGCCAGAATGATGTTTTGTATTTTTCTATTTAATGGAATTTTTCATTTAATAACCAAGGACGAAATAGTAATCTTTAGGCTTTCACGGTCGTAAATCCACTGAATTTATAAAATTTTCTAGGTTGGTATGCTGTGATCGATTTATTTTCGTCTGCGACGAGAATAAATCGACCACAGCATACCAGTCTATAAAATTCTATATATTTTAAGGACAAAATATTCTGTAATATTTTACGTTTCACAGATTTGTTCCAAAATCCTATCATCAAATTGGAGAATATAAAGCTTGAATAAAGCTTTAAATTCAATAACTCCAAACTCCCTAAATCTTAACACCATTAAATTCGAACAAAAAAAAAATAAACACCTCGAAACCTAACTGCACATGCAGCACGATGCATTTGTAGCGATAAGAAAATACCAAAAGCTATGGGGGCTATAGAGGGGTTGAGCTAAGGCGCCCAAAACGAAGGAAACTACACTTAGAGCATGTGCCATGCGGCGGCAATTATCTTTTATCTCGGGCGCGTTCTGCTCTCTGGGTTTTGGATGGGTCTGCTTACATCCGCCAGGCCGCTCTCCCGGCTCATTGTACGGTGTGCGCCCGCCTCCGGTAAGACTTGAGCACGGTCCAAGCGACCATTACGTGACATTAAGATGCTGCGAGGATAAAATTCAAATTCGGTCGAAGAGGAAGATGTGGTGCTGGCGTGGTTTAAGTCTATCTCTATGTTGCATACTCGTTGAATTTTCGGTACAGATGGATGCAAAAGTTTGCGGAATACTGAGTTGGTTTAGAAGTTAAGGAAAATTATTGTGATGTAATTATTTTTATTAAAATCTGCTGTGATCACCACAGAACCGACCGTCATCGTATTAAATAGATTTATGAAATAGAACAACAACTACTGTAGTCATGGTAACTAAAAACAAAACTGTCTTGACCTAAATATGCCACCTATTTGCAGAATTATCTATATCATAAAAATATGAAAAATTATAATAAAAATATTTAGTCGTGTCGAAAAATGTTCCAAATAAAATTTATTAGTTATAACTTGTTTAGCAATTTTTGTTAAATATTTTTTTCGATTTTAAAATATTCGTAAAATACATAAAAGAAAAGAGTAAATTCTGCTCCGGCTGGCAGATCTTTACCAAAAGTTTATTAAATTGAGATACTCTACATGTTTTATCTACATGTCTTGTAAAAATCTCGATATCTCAAATTTGATATGATTACAATAGCTTCCTTATCATATGTGATATGACGGTCAGTAAAATGTTGAAAAATAAAAATATTAATAATTTGACGACAGTGATTTTAAGCGCTAATAGTAACCTATACTTACCGAATTTTTATTTCTATTACCGTATGCACAAATATTTCTCTTGCATGTAGTATTGGTATAATCTTAGACTCTTTAGAACGGGGCTCCATACAAGTTTTACCTCATAAAATAAAGACATTTAGATGTATTACTATCATAAGCGTGATTGAAATACTTTACAAGATACAAAGTTATATAAAATTTTAACTCAGGTATATCTTAATATCCCTGAGCCGGCAAATTAAAGCTTCATAAATTTAAAAGCTTCAAACATCAAAACTCCAAAATTTATTTTTTTTTTAAGGAAAATTAATTACATTTTCCTCATTATAATTTACTCGTAAAATTAAAATTAAAACAAATTTTTAATTAATTTCTTCTGTTTAGAATTTAATATCTAGGTATTTAGAAATAAATTGATAAAAATAGATTAAAATTTCTCATAGATAAATTGGAATATTACAGTCAAGTAAATCAAGTAGATTGGAAAAAATTATTGATACGAAAATAAATATGATTTAATTATCATTTTAAAATATATTCAAATAAAAGCTATAATGATAACAAAATCTTCAAATTGCTTAATTAAATTTCGTTGGTGTATAGTAAAAATCTATTTATGTTTTAGTTGTTTTATATATTACCATAAAAATCATTGTAACTTTCTATACAAATGTCATAAATTTAGTTTCATAGTTTTATTTACAAAATTGGAAATAAGTTTTCGATTTCTGCTCTGAAAGATTCAAATAGAGTTATTAATATAACATGCTATAGTTTCAAAAGAAATAAAATACATTAACGTTGAATTACATAAGAAAACAAGAAATAAAAATATATGAAAAAAGTTGTATTGATGATTGTACTAAGTGAACTCGTATACGTTATATTATGTTAATGCTAACTTAATGGATTTTTCATATATGTTTGAAATGCTTCGCTGTTACATATACAAATATCAGTTATTCTCAAACAAACCATGTATAGTATATGAGAAATAAGCAGTAAGTATTTTAGTAATAATAGAAAAATTTACGTACGTAGATTTTTTTTAATTTTAATATAATGAGTTCTGAATTTTGTTTACTATGATAAAATAATATAAATTTACATATATTAAAAAAAATATTGCACTAATGAAAAAAATATATTTAAAACACATTTGAAATGTATGCAAAAAATATATTTATCTAATATTTTAGTTGTTATACTTACGCTTTTAGAAGCACTTTTAGATAACAGCGCTATTTGATATATAACAAATTATTTATTATTATTATTTTCAAGAAAATATTTAACTTTTAGCAGATTCAGGGTCGGTATTTTGCGCAGAAATAACTAATTGAGCTTTCAAATTCAGCAGGTTTTAAATTCATAGTTAAATTTGATAGATATAAATTTAACCACTTGTTAATGTAACCAGTAAACAAAATACAGAAAATGTGTCATTTTCATCAAGTATTTAATTTAACCAATTACCGAATAATTTTAACCAAGATTCAAAATATCAGCCCTTAGAAGTCAAAACTTAAGACATAATAAAAATATCAAACATAAAAAATACTATTTATAGTTTATAACAGAACAAAAAAACGAAAACACAATATGAAATAGTTGTCAAATAGTAGAAAACTGCAGGTCATGCATTTATATATAAAATTTTGTTATTTGTCTGAAGACAATATAAAATGTTAAATTTTTCATTAGAACAATATTTAAAAAACTGGAATCCGATTAATTGTTTTTACAATCTTTAATTTTAAAAGTTAATGCGTTTCTAACTAAATAAATATGTTTTTTATTAAATTTTTACGTAACAGTACATGTATCATTACAGTTACATCAACCATTAATATAATGCTCATAAAGAATCCACTTATACCTTCATTATTACAACATATTTTTTCCAGACAGAATCAAGTAAATAATAATTTCACTTTTTAATACTAATCACACAATAACCACAGAAGAAATTGAAAAATACTTCAAACAAATATCAGCTAGCATTCATCTATTTCACATTAAATTCACATTAGTCTGACAAAGACAGAAAACTTCTACCTATCTTTTTTTCTACAACACGTCTCACAAATAGATTTACTCGTTCATTCATTCTACTTTTACCAGAAATAAGTAATCCAATAACGTAAAATAGGTTGAAATAGTAACTAATAAAAGTAAATTTAGTTGCTTGTAGTTGCTGAAGCGAATGCGGAAAAATATTCATATTATTATGAGCTGTCTGAATTTCGGGTAATAATCGTTTATTGTCTGACGAATTTATATACTGTCTTTGCTTATTATAATGGCTGACATGTCAGTTTAATGTGTTTGTGTGTGTGTGTGTGTATGTGCATGGATATCGTAGTTAATGGGAATATATAGCATTATATGCATATTATGTAATAAGAAGATAATACCCGTTTATGAATAATTAATTTATAGCAATATTCTGAGGTATTATCACACGATGAGGGTATAACATGTTATATATGGGTACATTAACGTGTAGTTTATTATTTTAAAAAGTCGTAAAAATATTGTTTCTTTTTTTATATATTTGATTAAATTAAAAAAAAAATTCTTTTCAAGTATGTCATAATATTAATATTACGTTACCATATTGTCTGTGTAAAAAGTGGTCTCTTCTCTATCTTACTAGTACAATAATGATATTATTGTACAGTAGTTACTTACTAAATACTACTGATGACTGATGACAGCACCAAACATAACTACAATGTCAAGTGTATTATTTAATCTGACATCTTCGGCGGCCATGTCGACAAACTATTATGTCAAGTCAACTTAAGTTAATTGACAATTGCATTGTTTATTTTCGCTTGAATTTTAATTAGATTATTGAAAATGTGTGAAGAACTACAAGAAATGCAATGTATAATGTCCGAGGTTGTTAGAAAAAAAGAGTAATACTCATAAATCACGTAACAAATATAAATAATATACATACTATTCTACAAATATTAGTAACTGGTTAAGATCACCCGGCATGTATTTATATTTATTTTTAGTTCAGTTTTGTTTAGAATGCTTGAGAAAAAATTCTGTGTCACTCAGTATACATCAAAAAGTTATAAGCTGGTGTTACGACATCAAGACCACGTAAACTTTTTCAAAGATAATAAATTAAAAAAAAAATACATTTTTAAATAATTCTTACATACAAGTAATTAAAATAAATTTGAATGCTATTTTGAATGCTAATTTGAATGCTATACAACACATTTGTTTTGTATTCTACTATTTTTGATTTAAAAAATAGATCTTTCGAAATATAATATAATCTTTCATAACGCCAAAAATCTATCAAAGAATTCTCTTTCTCTAAAAACGCAATCAAACTTCAAAATTTACTCATCTCCAAAAGCATACGGGCGGCAGTATAACCCCAGGTGGAACCCCTTCCTCCACTTAACTGCAGAAGGAACTATTTGAACGGCATTCCAACGTAGACACGGTGCGGGCGCACAGAAATTCCTAACGCTTTGAGTTTCAATTTGGGTTGGCCGCAGTATGCCAGGGCAGGGCGAGCGTCAGCATCGGTTGTTTTGCAATGCTCGCAGAGGGAAACTACGTCATAGCGTCGGCGTCTGCGACGCACGTCGCTATTTGAAGCCGCCAGCTGCAGACTTGGCGGCTATGTCTATATGGACGACGGGGCGGAAGGACATTGATCCGGACACTAAGATATAGAAGATTCCGGATGGAGTTTGACACACACACACACACACACACACACACACACACACACACACACACACACACACACACACACACACACACACACACACACACACACACACACACACACACACACACACACACACACACACACACACACACACACACACACACACACACACACACACACATCGAATGTGGCACAGGTGTACGCTCAAGTTTAAGGTGTTTGCTTGGATTTTATTTTGAACAGGCGCGCTTGGTTTTTATTTTGATGGAATTATTGGATATGTGAAGGGAATATAGCAAATTTTACGAACAAATTTAAAATTTTATTTACATTGGAAGATCGACGGGAACTAAGATAAAAGTTATAAAAATATATTATATATTATATAAATATGCATTGCAGTTAAATCTGTTATGTTTGTTCATTTTTGATATTAACCCATTTTGCCCTAATTTCATTATTTAAAGAAAGAACTTATAATTTTTTATTATTGTCAAAATTATTTTAAAGATTTAAAAAAATTAATTTGCTTTGATTGATTGCAATTAATAAAATATTACAAAATTAAAACAATACATATGATAGAGTCTGCAAATTATTATATTAAATTGTATAAATCTGTCAAAATACAAATGTTCCAATTATGGAACAATGGAAAAAAATGAGTCAAATTATAAATATAATAATAATAGTAAAAAAACCAAATGTGATAATTAGAACTTTATTATTTATTATCGCTCAATGTTTATTAAAAATTATTATTATCAATTGTTATCATACATTTACAATTTATATTTTTGGCTGCAATGAAACCAGTAACAATGTTAACATCAAAATTATGTATTTACGTTGTTTTTTTTTTTTATAAGTTGCAGTAAAACATAACACCAATTTCGTAATAAGCTGTAGTCTAAATGTGCCTTAACAATAACAATATGTATTCAAATTTTATCACCGAATTTTTGGAGCAGAAACAGGAATAAGTACTACAAAATTAATATATCTACTTATATATAAAATATGTAATTTAATGCTTCCTGAAAACATAAATTACTTCCAATTATGCAAACATAAATTTAACATGCAATTTATCAATGAAATTACATACTGTGTATAAATTAAAATAATTCAACTACATCGTAACATAGTAAATAAGTATATAAATAACGATTATTATATTCTAACTCTTCCGAAAAATACGAATTAATTCTAAGGTACAAAGTTACAATCTAAATCAATGTAACAGAATATGACAGTCCAGTATGTTTTGCCTAAAGTAATTTCAATTTTCAATCAACCAATAAACAGCAGAATGATAGGCATATCTTTTTAGTTTGTACGTAGGTAAAAATATATAGGTATAAGCCCAACTGTAAGTACAGTTAATTTTAAAATAACTTCGATGGGGGTCTCTCTCTGCATGTCAGTTTTGTTAGGTTGAGTATTAAGTATATATATATTGTGAAAAACCAGTTTCGTATTTCTATCCCAGTGAAAAGAGTAATTATTATTAGTTATTTATTTGATTAACAATGCAAATTCAAACCGACTGATTTATGTCATATTGTTAATTGCATATAGAGATGACGGAGGAAAAGTATAATTGTTATGTTAGGTTAAGTTAATTATAGGTTTGGATGAATGTAAATTGTATTTTCAGAATAAGAAATTATTGTATTTTGAATAGAGAATATGTGGTTTTCAAATAAGTATTTGCTCATGTTAGTAATGAGAATAAAAAAAAGAATATCTATAATTGAAGCCATTAGTATTTGAAATAATGTTTCTATATTAAAATAATTTTATTTTTAATCTGCTCATTATTGTAATATACGAGTATTTTTTTAAAATAATTTTATTAATGACTATGCATATGTTTTAATTTAATAATTATTTAAATTTGTTTTTGTTTTTTTAAAAAAATAATATTATACCTATTTGTAAATTAATGCATTTATTTATTTTTGAGATTTGCAGAAAAGTAATGACTATTCTGTTTACAACTGTAAAATCTGTAGCATTCTAGGGTAACACTGACTGGTTTTACTTTACAAATGTGATTAGAATAGCTATAAAATTCTGATATCAAAGATTTTTGTAATATCATTCAATAATAAAATTTAAAAAAAATTACTTTAATGCAAACTAGTACAAGTATTTTGTAACATCTTGCTATACTTTATATTTAGCCATTTTATTTTCCAAATTTATTTTACTTTGTCATAAAAAATGTACTAGATGTTCGAAAGAGTGGCAACATGTTTATCTATCAAATTATTGTAATTAGGGTCTAATTACGCAAAAAAAATTGGGCTCTTTTCGAAAAACTGGTACAACAGATTTAATGCAAAAAATTTACGCCCTTCTTGGATTATACTGGATCCCATCAGTTGTGTACAGGTCCTGTCTAGGCCAACAGTGTTTTGTAACGAACTTTATTGATAAGTAACATTTAGTTATAAGTAAGATTTATTCTTTTTACATCTAAAATAAATAGAAAGAAAAAAAAAACTTAATTCCACTCCGAGGAAACGAACCGCATGACAAACAAATGCAACGACTTGTAAAATGATTGAAGAGTTATAGCATGTTCAGAAAATACAATACATTGTTACGTATTGCTATTGTATTGTGGATAGGAGAGTATGTTAAAATTTATCTGGTATCTATCTGAACTGTCATGTCTGATGTATATAACCGAAACAACTTCAACCTCTCTGGCGATTTTTTTTCCTTCTAGAACCCAAACAGAACACAGTTGTTCTTATGGTAGAATGTTTATCTCTTTTTCATCTTCCAGTTGAATACTTTTTCTACCACCGAGGGTCAACCGGTCGTCGAAATTTTAATCCGTACCGAAGAAAATTTAGATTTGTAAATTTGCATTATAATACGGATGTTAGTTATTTTGCTATTGAGGTCATTGACTATTTTTTCGAATGTTGGTGCTAACGTTTGCAAATTCTCGTGATGAAATAGGTTCTTGGAGGTGAAAGATACTGTAAATAAAATTTTATCTAAATTGCTAGCAGTTAATGAGTTTTCTGATATGTACAAAGAAAAAACACATTATAATGTTTATTCGTATTTACATTTTTAAATATTATATTTATCAACTGGCTACAAGTACATTTTGTGTAACGAGCTAGAAAGTTTCGAGTTTTTTTCCACAATTTTTAACTAAATATTTTATGTTTTAGTTTTTTTTTTGAGTAATAATATTGCTAATAAAATATATACTATATGTTAAATTTACTAAATTTTGTCCAATATTTATTTAAAAATAACAAGATATGAGAATAGAAACTTGTCGATATTAATTATTTTATTTTTATTAAAAGAAAAAAATTAATAAAACGTTCTTCAAAAAACTTTTTACGTAAATATAAATTTTTTTAATAACTTACATATAAATTTGTATGTTATTGGCACCATAATATTAATGGTAATCAAAAATTTAAAAGTTGTTAAATTTTATATTTTGTAAATTTGTTTTATTAGTTGGAGATCAGAAAATGTTATATATTTATAATACAAAGATTAATGACAATGCAGTATCTGATAAAAATAGTGTGATAAACAAAATAAGACAAAACATATAAAAATATAAATACAGTTATTTATTACATACAAACTATTATAAAAATATAGCTATAGATATAAATTATTTTAACAATAATAGTAAAATGATTCCTAACCAAATAAATATTGAGTGACAGAGTTTTTGGGGAACTATATATATGCGTCACACACATAAGTAAATGACGCAAATAATAACGAAAACTTAATTAAAGATAGTGCGTTTGTCTTTTGTCTGTTTGACAATATGTGTCGATTCTAAATTCAAGTTGTACTTGTATAGTAAACAGACTATAGTCTGTAAGAGCTATACTTTTGACCCACGACCCAATTCAATACCCCAATCAGTATAACTGAAGCGCTGCCAAATAAAAATATTTTTTCATTTAATTTTTGATCCATGTAGAACTTCAACTGCCAATCTTTATATTATACCTACAACATGAAACCTATCAAATCGAAAATCGACAATATATTATCGCACCTTGAATTTAGTAAAAATAATATTCAAACATTTCCAAAAACATTTTATCTCATATCTAAATCCATGCTCCAACAATCGATATAACCAAACCCTGTTTTCTCTTTAACCACCTTCAATGACATACCCCACCGTGTAAACCCCGGGTTAAACAAACTAAGCATCCATCCGTCAGCATTGTGTCGTCGAATAGTTATAAATATCTAGGCATTCACCGGCTGCTTCCATTGTCACACCGAGAGCCGAGCCAGAATATGCGAGCTTAAGCGGGGGGGCCACCGGTCCGTTCGGCTTGAGCAATGAAAAAGAAGCGTCATAACTTAAGCTATCGGGGAGAGCTAACCGCGTGTGCCCGAACTGGTGTGGCATGGGCGATCAATCACCCAAGATGGATGCGGACATTCGTGGAAGATTCAACATCGCAGAAATGGGAACGCTCCGCTTCCTTGGCTGTCGGTGTTGAGCAATGGTTCGCCCGATACGAGGCTATTTTTCCTTCTTTTCGTACTGACTGAGACCACTGTAAAAGACCAAGGTGGAAAGGTATTATTTTTCGCAATAAATGGAAACAATTGAAAAAGGTTTTACTAATGCTTCAGCTGAAAAAATAAGCAGAAGATATAATATAATGATTAGGTTGTTGTAGATATGTTGTACTGGACTTTACAGATTGGTATTAAAATGAGAGATCGAGTGCGGAACAATGTTAGTATATGATGATTGCAAAATTGGTAAAAAAAAATAGTTTAAGTCAATTAGGCTCAATATTTCCAATTTTGGAATAAATTTATCTTTGGAATAAATTTAAAATTAGCTAATAAAATTTTATCATTTACTCTGAGAATACATTTTTAGTCAAAAAAAATATAAATGGTCTCACGAATGTAGAGAAGATAAAAGTAGCATACATGGATTTTTGATTGAATAAAATGAGTTTGTGCCACATCTTGTTATATTTTAAATTATTTGTTTTATATACATCAGGTATAACTTCATACAAGAATACTTTATTTTATAGATTTTTTATATAACAAATTTTTTTTTGTTACAGAAAGTATATGTATTGCAAAATCATAAAAAAACTAAGAAAGTCTTATTATTGTTATAAAAAAGACAATAGATTCAATTTAAACTTTACAGACAATTTTTACATGATAGCGAAATATAATTAACTTTTGTTCCCCAGGTGACGCCTATGTGCATGTATGTCTTTTAGCTTTTAGTTGACTTCTTAAGTAAATGAATCTCTATTTTGCGATGTTTTGTTGTTTCGAAATTGTTTGCTATTGTTGCGTAAATGAGATATTATTTGAAAAACCTTATTATTCATTTGTTTCTACATCAGACTTTACAATTTACATGACAATTTTTAACAAGTTATTAATAGATTTCTATTTTTGAAATAACAATAGTTACTGCAACATTGATTAATTCAAAATTTTTATATGATTTTCTTTATACATAATAAAATCAGGACGTATTATTGTTAGTTTGATACTACACCTGATTAAAATTAAATACAACTTACATGAAGATTCAATTAAGAAATAAATAAAAGTCCAGGACTACATTTAATTGTGTAAAATTAATTTTCATATGAATAATATTTAAATAGACAGTAGCAGTCGTTACATAATTTTGTTCTGCATTGTGCACATAATATAGAAAAGAAAGCATTCCTTATGCATTGATTCTTTTAGTATGCAAACAAATATAGTTTGACCTAAAAGAATGTGTTCAGTTAAAATGGCAAATATTTTTTTCCCTGCACGTGACTAGCTAATGTAAAACTGTGAAACCCGATTCTGAAACATATATATGCGTCACAAATATCTCAAATAAACAAGCTAACGGTAGCAATGAAGCCATATTTGCAATAGTATTTCTACGGCTTTTGTAAACTTCATTAAAAATAAAATAGCAGAAAAGCAATGAAAAAAATATACGTAACAAGGTTCTTTAAACACGTACGAACCATTTTTATTGTTAAATGTTACGGTTGTTTATTTAGTTTCATTTGCTTTTTGTATACACTTTCGAAATAAATACCATATGTAGTTAATTAGAATAATAGTGTTTTTATATTTTAACAAAATTGTAGTTATTATTTTTAATATCTAAATTTATATGAGTATTTATTTGTCTATTCATTATTTAAATAATAAATGGGTAAGTAAAAATTAGGTCTACATTTTAATTTTCTGCATAAAAACATTTTCTTAGAAAAAAGGAGTCAATAGATGCTTATCGACATGAAAAACCTTTAGATAATTTTATTTGTTTTATCTAAAAATATATGGATGATTTTCAGACTTCTAATCTCATTAGATGAAACATCTAATCAGTCAATAGTAGATAATTTCGTTTGATATATTTATCATAATTAGATATTATATCTACTTTGTCGCATATTTATCTATTTTTGTTTGTTGATTTTGCAGTTTTCGATTATTTATGTAAACCTTATTTGAAGTTGCAATTTGATTTTAACTAATTTGTATGTAGATGAAATAACTAATGTTATTGGATATACTATTAAATTCAATAGATAGACAAATTATCTAAAGCTTAGTCATCTAATTTGCATTAAATATAATAGTTGTTTCACTTTTTCTGTGCACTTAGATATCGAACGTTTACACATACACTGTAAAAAATATATCTTAAATTTATGTTAACAACAACATTTTGTAATTTTATTGTGACAATTTACGTAATATTACATTTTTTTTTATAAAAAATTACATTCACAAAACATGTAAAATTACATATTTTTTTTACAGTGTACGTTTGTTTTGCTGAATACATTAATCAGATGCTATCATGATGGTTAAATTTCTTTACCAAATTAGCTATACCTTATACTTATGCAATAATCCAGATTCATTATAAATTATTCTATTGCGCACTCAATTTCTTCTTATATGCTTACTATAAAGTAACTAACTTTTCAGTAGAATCCGGAGTTCTCCGGATTTGGCCCGGAGTTTCCGAATTTAACTTAGTTTCGAATTTGATCTGGAATCTTTGAAGCATACACGGAGTTTCTAAATTTGATCCAAAATTTTCGGATTTTAATACTATATTTCAGGATTTTAAAGTTTAACATACATTTTTTGTTTATATATTTTTAGATAACTGTTAGTCACAAAAATACGATTACATAATTTTTAAAAAATATTTTAATGAAATTTAGTCGAGAATTGTGTAAATTAAGCCACTAATTTTGAATATTATTTACACCAATTTAAATAAAAAAATAAGATTACAAAATGCTGCCACGCTTGCGTTGTTATGATAGTAAGATACCTTAAATCGTACAATTTTCTATTACCTACATACATTCGCTTGTAGTAATTATTATACTTATGTTATTATAATTTTTCAATAAAACAAAATATTTTTTGCGTCAAAACTTACAGAGATAAATAAATATTGGATTTATAAAAATATTAATAATAAATAGAAAAACCTACACTATGTATTGATATAATTTTCCATATTTTATTCTTGATTTTTCATTAAAAAAGTATATTAAATTTACCAATAAAATTATAAAGAAAATATCAAAAATTATTATACAACGAAAACAAAACAAAAATGCATGTATCAAACAAATGTATTTATCATGTATAAACAAATGAAGGAATGTTGTAGTTTAGTCATCTAAGATCCTTCAATTAAGTATTAAAGGCAAAATTTCTATTTTGTTTAAAATATTCTCACGAATGTTAACAAGCATTAAAAACAGTGTTGGAAGATTGAGAACGACACATTTATGTCTCCCCTTGAATTAAATATTTTATTTTGTAAAGCACGTACGGGAAACACTGACAATGAAGTATACTTGGTTGAATTGAACTTGCATTAAATATAAATTGACGTACATTATTCGTAAACATTTTCTCAGGCCCTCGGGTCGCTGACGTTTGCGCGAACGGCGCGCGTGTACTTTCAACAGCTGTGTGTTCTTGGTGACGTCGTAATCAGCGCGCTAACACCCTCCACTGCGCCTCTTTTCGAGGTATGTATCTATTATATTTTGTCACCCATTTATTTTAACAGCATTCGCTACGACGATTATTATTATTGCAAACGGCTATAGAAAATAATTGCCTAACGGACAAAATGCGTCAGCTGAATTTTTATTATTATTGCAATCAATATTTTATTTGTGTCACACTAAAATGAATATTATCTGGAATATCACAATGTCTACAAAATTTTATGAAAAATCATAACTTTACGCCAAAGCATCGCAAGTCCTTGAAATTAAGGAGAATTTACGTAGAAATGTTTGAATTTTTACGCCCGCCTGGTAATTTGAGTAGAATTTTTTTTTGTATGCTATACATGTTGTCAAAGTTCGACAATTTTTAAAGTTAAAACATGTTTTTTTCTGCGGGTTGTGGTGGAGAGCGGAATTGTTTAAATGTGACATATCTTGCATGATCTTAAAGACGAGACCTCAAATTTTTTGGTACAAAAAATTTCATTCAAGTTATACTTATTTGAAAATCGGTAACTTTTCTGATTTTACAAGTGGCGCGTTTTTTTTTTTTGCCGAGTGTATAAAACATTAAAAAAATCGAAATTTTCTAAAATAATTTCGGTCTTTTGAAAGTAATATTTTTGCATTGCACAAAACTTGTACGATAAATGTGTGCATTGAATTAAAAAAATATTTAAATTGATCAACTTGCCGTCATATTTTTGATTTTTACAAATATATGCTAATATATGTTTGGTTTATATATATCTGGTGTTATTTAATTGAAATATTTAAATAAAATTTCAGAATTTTAATTTTATTTATGGTTCAAATTATTGATATTTTCACTTTTAACATTTTTATCTTAAAAATAGTACTAGTAGTGACATCTATCATGCATATAAGAGAACTATTATTTCATGTGCAAGATTTTATATTTGTCATGTCAACTGTTTCGTATCTGTGTAATTTCAGAGTGAACTTATTAGCTTATTAGACTGTTATATTGTTTACTATATCTACACCTTTTTTAAAAATGAATAATAGTGAAAATAATGTAACAGAAGTTAATACAAAGGATGAAAATACGGACAACGATAATGCAGTCAATAGGTTAAGTACAGAAAGTGAAATTGAATCGGATAGTTTATTTGATTCTAACCTTAAATATGAAAAACAACTCGAAGATAAACCAGAAGTTTTATGTTTCATTAAGCGTTTACAAGCATATATTAAAAAGCAAGAGAAAAAAATTAAGAAATTAAAAAGTAGTTTAAAACGTTACGTGAGTATTATACTAGTGTTTTTTATTAGTTCATATATTTTGTGTTTCTTTTTTTTTTACAGAAATCAAAACGACATAAACATGATGTTTCTACACAAACAGTCAACATTGATACAGAATTAAATTGTGCCGAACCGAAATCAATAACTGAGGAAATTAAAGAAGCTGCAGAAAATGCAATGCTCCAAACTGGTTTTGTATACGAAGCAACTTCTGGAATGTATTATGATTACACTACTGGATATTATTACAACGCAGTACGTAAAATATAGATAATGTTATTTAATTTATATTAAATTGAATTAATATAGGAATTAGGTTTATATTATGATGGAAATACGGGAACATATTTATCATATAACGATGAAACAAAATCGTACGATTTTCATTCACAAGTTGATGTAGTTTCAACCGCATCATTAACGTCCAGCAAGAGAAAATCACAACAAACTGAACAAGTAACTTTTACATATAAAAATTTATAGCTTTTTTTGTAATTTAAATATTTGATTTGTTGCAGGTAAAAGCAAATTATCTCGATGGTCTACTGCAAAATTTTACGCAATTAAGCATAGATCATTCACGTACGCATGCTTTAGGTATGTACCCACATCTCATTTCGGTCTTTATTGTAGGATGGAAAACGACCGGAAACTGAATATAAAAAATCGAAAAATACCGATGAATGTAAATTATTAGAAGAAGGCGAATGCTCCGATAGTGATGTCGAAAATCAGTCACCGAAAACCGACAATGAAAATGATATAAATTGCGAGCATGATGATGATTTCGGTAAAATTATTTCTCCTGCTTCTAATAATTTCGAATCATTGATTTTTAATTCAATCTCTTATAAATTTAACTAATTGAATAACATTTTCTTTTTTCCAGAGACTTCCAAATCCTGGCCACCTTGTATGCGAATAATTATTAAAGATACTCAAATAGGAAAGATAAAAATTGGATCATTGCATATTATAACTTGCGATGGAGGTACAATTGGTCGTGAAGGTAATCAAGCAATTCTATTGCCAGATATAAATGTTAGTAAAAATCATGCGGGTATTTTATTCGATAAAAACGTAAATAAATATACGATAACCGATTTGGGTTCGCAAAACGGTACAATATTAAATGGAAAGAGGATTTCCGATTCGAAACAGAAAAGTAAACCAGAGGAAATCGTTCATGGCAGTATTTTACAAATTGGCACAAGTAAATTATTGTGCCATATTCATGAAGGACAGAAAACTTGTGGACATTGCGAACCGGGCTTAATCCAAGCGGAAAATGTTCAGCAAGGTATTACAATATTATTAGCAACCGTTTTATAGTGCTAAGCAGTGATTTTCGTATTATAGATTTTGTTTGTAATGAAACTTATTTACAAGTTATAGGAAATGTTATGACTATTATACAGGGTGATTTTATTAGATTTACAAGTCTTCGTTAAAAAGTTATAAGGATTTAAATAATTAATACGGTTTAATTTATAAAAACTTAATATACAAATTTGAATAAAATTAAATAATTTTCCTTAAACCACAAATAATGTTCTTTGTGGTTTACGGGAAATTATTTCATCTTATTAATTTTTCGCTACAGTAAGATCATATTTTAATAATTTATTATATAAATTTGAATTTAATAGTTATAAGAAATGTTTGAAACGTCCACTTTTGGCTTGAATGTATGATTCACATTGCCAAAAAAAAAATATTTTGCACCTGCTGATGGCGTGGTTGTATTGGCTGAATCTGAAGAGCAACTGAAAAGGATGATTGATAGAATTAATGTTGTAGGCAAGGATATGAATCTTGTGTTGAATGTTGATAAGTGCAAGTTTTCTAATAAGAATTCACTAAAATATTTTAATTTACTTGCAGATAATGAAAAATCGCATTCAGTAAAACCAAGTACGCAACAACAGCAACACAGAAAAGAATTACGTCGATTGAAAAAGAAATTCGGAATAGAATCTACTCCGAGTTCTGCTAGTTCTTCTACGGTAGCATCTGGTTACTCGGATCGGGCGAAAGAACGACGGAAGCATGTTGGTAGCACTGATGGCAACGAGAAGACTCAAGTGGCTTCTTTACATGAGTAAGTTTTTCTTGTTGTCTTTCGTGCTTCATAATAATTCATAATAATCAATTTTCGATTTTTTTATATGTCAAAATAGAGAAGAAAATATGAGACTATTTTTTTTTTAATTGTTTTGTTTATATAAGTAAATATAAAATAATATAACTTCAGAGTCTTGACGCTGACAAATTTTAAGTAATAGTATACGGACAAGATACGAATATATATATATATTTTAAAAAGAAGTTTAATTTTAAATACTATTTGATTTGTGACTTATATACATTTGTGATCAAATTTCTTCACTTATAAATTATATGTTATTATTTTGGATGATCATATCCTCCGAACACTTTGACTTTGGTTACATTTTGCTTTCTGCAGATTTTATGACAAATAAATGCATTGCGAGAGCATTCATTAATAGTTAATGTTAATGTTACACAACACATATTACATAAACAACCCTTATACGAAAAATACCATTCGAAACTCTGAATAAATTATTTCCGTTTGCTTAAAATTTAGAAATTATATTGATTTTGTGTTTGGAAAGAATTTATTTTATATAACTGGATGATCATGCTATTGTGATTGTTGCAGATCGATAGCATCCGATAACAAAGGTTTTAAAATGCTGTCAAAAATGGGCTGGTCGGAAGGGCAGACATTAGGAAAGGGCAGCGAAGGATTGATGGAACCGGTAAGTTTTTTTTTTTTAATTATTCTTTAATATATTTAAGTTAACAAGTTGACTGTATATGAGTCACATGGATGTTCATGAGGCATATGTGATTTATTACGTTTATTGAATGATAGTTTTGCATCATATATAAATCCATGACGGTACAGTGCGATATATATTAGTTGTAAAGTAATTGTCCCTAATTGTCAAATGTTTGTATGTAAGTTTCTCTAGCATCTCCTCCTAAACCCTTGAACCGATTTTGATGAGAGTGGTGTCATTTTAATTGATTCATTCTCTATTTGAGAATAGGCAAGTTTCATCTTGGTTCTCAAAAATTTGAAAAATTATGTTTAATGCTAACATGTAAAAATGTCAAATGACAGCTGTGTGAAGTTATATACACTACTGATACAAGTGTTGCTTTTGAGTAATATATAATAGTGCAATTGATATTTTATTATTATTATTCGTTTATTTATTTATTTTTATTATGTTTATATGTTTAATTACTATTTTAGACTTTAAACGTGACCCTTTAAGGGTCACGGGATTCCCTAGTTTATATTTGTTTATAATAATATGTAAAAACATACATATATGAGGAAGATTTTTTAAGGTATTTAAAAATTCTTTTAAAGATAACAGTAATAGTAATAAAGAAAATTATTCTTTTATACTTTACGCCAAACTTGATAGATCATTAAAAAATAATTAAAAAGTGATTAATTATTTGTGAAATAGAAGTACGTGTACTAGTGCTATTGTATAGTAAAAAGTGATAGAATATGACTTTGTTATCGTAATTTAATTCAAAAACTTATGACAAATTTGACGAGAATTATTTTAGGCAGTCATATAAAAAATATTTATTTTTTAATTATTACATTATCAAACACTAATTTACATTTTCGAAATAAATATTTAAAAATGTATTTATTGCAATTTGTTTTGAATGTAAATACAGTTATTGTTAAGTTCTACGAATAACAAATTTAAATTGAGAACTCCTTTTTTACTCAATAATTGAAAAGATTATTGCAACAAAACATGTTTAAAATAATGCTATAACAATATAACGAAAAATGTATTTGTTTTTAAATTGTATTTACGACAAAAACCACTTAAAGGCAAGAACATTTATACGAAAATACGTTATCGATACGAATAAATATTCGCCTACGGCCTAAAGTGTCAGAGGTTTATCGAATAACTTTTTGTTTGATTTTTATCATTTTTTTTGAAAAGGTTTACTGAAAATTTTATTAATTTGTCTTCTAAGTAAATGATTATTATTATAATGTGAGTTTTTATCGAAATAAGTTTAAAATTGTTTTTGTTTTTACCACTTTGATTAAAAGTATGTATATTTTAAATTTAAAATAAGAAAATTTATAGTACTTTTGATTTTAATATACTTAATATTTTGACAAACTCTTACTTACATTTTTTCTCTATAAAATTTTATTGTATAGTTTTAAATATTTGATATAAAATATGTATTTTTAAATTATAATATGAAAATTGAACATTTTATATAACTTAATATGTTTGTAACATATGTATGACGGTTTGCGTAAAATACAAGAAAATTAGATAAACAACAGTAATTTACATAATTGCATTAATTAATAATGTGCAATTAAATAATTAATTATATGTAATTAGTAAAAAGTTCTAGACTGTAAAATTCTAAGAACTGGTTGTTATAGAAAAACATATGATATAATGATTTCAAGTAAACTTTAACCTTTTAAATGTTATTTATTTAATATGCATTTTTATGTTATTTAATACTAAAATATAACATCTATGAAATTCAATATTGATATTTTTAAGTGAAGAATTTATTATTGTAGTCTACAAGTTGTATTTAAAACAAAATTAGTTAAATTAATCAAATTTTTTCATTCTTAATTGTTTTGTCACCAAACAAATACTTTGTATTTCTAAAATATTAGTCGAATTTTATATTTGATCTTTAAAATATGTTACAGAAAATAAAATTAAACATTTTTAGTTTTATACAATAAAATTATTCATATTTTTGTTGTGAATTAGGTAAAATTTCGAATAATAATTTTTTCGTTAGCAAGTATTAATTCGTTTTCACAAAAATACTGCTTGATTGTTTTACGTAACTCAATTATATTCAGCCGACAGGTATGATTCAGCAGTTAAAGGCGTGTGTCTGATATTTAGATGTTTAAACCAAATTTAAATTTGCAAAAAACATTGTTGCTCGCTAAAAGTCTTTATGGGCAACATAAATTAATAATATACAAGTTATTTCGATGCTTCTGTATAAGATTTATGTGTTATGTATGAAAATGCTTCCATTTGAAATGATAATTATGAAATAACTGAAATAAAATTTAGTAATTTGTACATTTAATAAATGCAGTGATTTATTGTTCGTGATGTGTGTGCTTTTTTTTTAAATTACACATTTTCTGGGAACACGAGAATACTAAAGTTAAACTGCTTTAGGTTAAAGTTCTGTAATAATATTTATTTAAAATCAATGTTTCGACGAAACTCAACGTCTGTCTTCATCAGGATAAATGATACAAGAATGAATACTAATCAGAGACAAGAGACAGTTGATACAGTTGTAAGTTAGATTATTTATTTTCCGTGTGTAGGGCCATTTTTAACAATTTCGTTTACATTTACTTTAAATTTCTTATCAAATTGCTTATTTGTTAAAAATCTGGATATTGATAATTTTATGCGATCAAAATACCGCCCTTATTTATACGAATGGGGTCGGTAAAAGGTTTAATAGTTAAAAATGACATCACTTTAATGTACTATAGAATAAATTGCTGAAAATTAAGTTCAACATCATTAAAATTTTGTTATTTTATTATCCTTTCTCTTAGAGACGGTATAAGATATCAAATTATTATTTACTATTTTATCTTTTTCTGTATTACGATCTACTAACCTCTCTGTTTTATTATTCGCGTTGATTATTAATTTGTTTTTGTTTCTAATTTTTGAAAATGCATAAATATAACCTAGTTAAAAACGAAATATCTGACATACTTTAAACAATGTAATTGTTTCAAATAATAATATACATTTAAAGAATAAAAATATTAATGGAAACTTTGTATAATTACGAATATTATAATATCTACAGTATATTTTTTAAAAATCATTTGAATGATTTAGTTTTTGCAATTAAATATTATTTGTTTCTTAAAAGGGTTTTGTTATTTATTGAAATTATAAATTAAAAATAACATTTTTTTTAAGGAAAATGTTTGTCTGATAGCTTACAATATATGTATACAGTGTATTGACTTGGACCGTCGTACATAGGGATTTAGCATGTAAAATCAGAAATGTGCGATTTTCTGCTTCCCAAATTATTTTACAAAAAAAACCTTATGATAAATGTTTTAGGGCATACTTTTCTGCATGTAAATAAATTACTAAAAATTTTTTTGGAACTTTCCTAACGTTAAGAATTAGGTCTAAAGTTGTTAAGAAATTGACTGGAAAATGGCAGCAGCCGTGAAATAGCATATAGCATTTAGGATTTGTTTTATTTTTGTTCTAATTTCACGGCTAATGCCATTTTCAGTCAATTTCTTGACAACTTTAGGGCTAATTCCTGACTTTGGGATGGTTCCAAAAAAAATTTTGTTGATTGATTTACATGTAAAAAAGTGTTTCCTAAAACATTTATTCGAAAGTTTTTTTTTTGTAAGCAGGAAATCGCACATGTCTGATTTTACATGCTAAATCCCTATGTACGACGGTCCAAATCAACACACGGTATATATATATATATATATATATATATATATATATATATATATATATATATGTATAAGAAAATACCATATAAATTTATGAACAAAATGATGAAATTTTTTTTTTATAATCTTATTTCTATTTCTATGAATTTAAATTCAGAATCAAATCAAATGAATGATGTGAATAAATCAGCGAATATAAATTTGATTTGAAAATTTTGAAATAATATACCTATAATAAATTATTTGTATCTCTCGAGCAAAGCACGGTAAATTTGCTAGTAAACAATAATAAAAAAAAACAATCAACAGTGTTATATGCAGTATTCAATTGTTTTTGTTTGGTTGTTTTTCTGAGTGTGCAAGTGCCTGTATCCAAGTTGAATTGAAACGGAACTTTGGATTATTATTAGAGAAAGAAGAAGTATTACATGTGTAATTTGCATGTTCGCATGAATAATGATTACAAATCATGCGGCATTATATAGCGTTTTATTGCAAATTATATTCTTGTCATTGCAACAGACGAGTTTTGCTTATTTTCCATGTTTCTTTATTGTGTTTCTCATCTGTTTTGTTATGCGTATTTTGTTTGCAATACATAATATTTTCGTACCTATATGTTTTTCTTATGGTAAATGTCAATGCAAAATGCAATGAAATGATGAACCGGAAATGTAATTATATAGTTTTGTTTTACTTTTATCAATTTTTTTTTTATGTTGTGGTTTTTTGATATATTATACTTATAATATTTCTATTTGTTTATAATTGTTATAATCGCATCTGCAATGGAATTAACAAAATAGTTTATGGAATTATCAATAGTTTAATGTGCCAAATTTTTTTATGTTATGGACTTACTTAAATTGACGCCCTGAGATCAAAAACGAACGAAATATTTAGTATGAGGAAAAACGCCATAGAAATTCACGAGAGCAAAAACGAATTAAAAAAAGCTAAGAAGAAAAATGCGACAATAAAAGTTCCGCGTAAAAATAGGATAAACGTCTAATTCGTTTTTACTCTGAACTTTTTTTGTGTCTTTCTATGGTTGTAGTTGTAATGTCATTGAAACTTGTAGTTTGTTGTCGTAGAGAGATAGGGGCAAAAATGTAAGTTCCGGGTAAAAACGAAATAAATGCCTAATTCGTTTTTGCCTGGACCCTTTTGGTTGTTGCATTCTTGCGCGGAACTTCAGGTGTTTCATTTTTACTCAAATAATACTACTAGAATCAGTTTTGCCCTCATAGAAATTTTAACTTCTTTTTGCTCAACAAGGTTTTTTTATATCTATTTTGTTCTGGGCGCGTCAATTGTTAATATACATTTTTATTGGGCTGTGTTCTGCTATTTTTAAAGTTTACTTTCAATCTACCACCAAATTACTTCTAAATTGTTTGAGGCATGCGCAATGTGAATTTGTTTTGTAATTGATCATAGGACGCAAGTTTCCTACAGTTCTAAATTAGTTCAAGATTTAGCTGAAACAAATTAGTTATCAATTTTGATAAAGTTTGAATTAAATTGGATTTATACTAAATTGCTCTAATTTCGATTTTATAAGAAATAGAATGTTAAAATAAACATTTAATTTACGTATAATTATTTAGATATTTAGCATATCTTGTACAAAATACATGTAAATATTCTTTTTTTTTCTAAAAATATAGTTTTTACTAGATTAGATATTTTATAAAAATTTATGTTATATATTGGAATTAAACATAACATTTTATTAATAACTTTGATAACAGTACCTACTTCTGTAATTTTATTTTCATTTCTAGTTTATGTTAATTTAATTAGAATTTTTCCCAATTTTACTATATTCGAAAAATTACAAAAATTCTAAAAAATTTTCGTTTTAAACAATTATATTGATTAGGAATTCACCAATCTGTATATACATATATTTTTTCCAAGCAACTAATTTAGTACTCTTTTAAACCTTCGATATGTTAAAGTCTGAAGGTGTTATCAATTGGACCATATCATTTCTTTAACAACGTAATACATCACCGAAAAAAAAATAGTTGCCATAAACGCGAGGTAAACAAATAAACATACGAGATCTCTCTTGTCGCAGAGAAAGAGAGAGAGAGAGAGAGAGAGAGAGAGAGAGGGGGAGAGAGGCACAGAGAAAGAAGTAGAGGAAAGAGTGAGTGAGTGGCGCAGAAAATTCGAGACAAACTCGAGAAGATAATTTCGAAACAGTTAATTTTCGAAAGATCGCGGCACGCATACGTTATTCGGATAATATATGAGCAGCCGTGTTAGAGATCGGTTCGTTACTCAAGACACCTTGCTCTTAAAAAAGAGGTGCGGCATTATTAAAATTTTATCACTCGAAAGTGTTCAGCTATAGTATATAGTTTCTAAAACATAATTTCATTCTAATATTTATTATTTATCAAATGGAAACTTTAATAGAACAGTAAGCATCACATTAAGATGTTTTCTTATTTTATTTTGTGATTTTCTTATTGTGCCTTTTTACTATTTCCATTTAAATAGAACATCCGATACATTTAAAAATATTTCTAATCGATTTAATTTAAATCTATTTTTATATAGATTAATTATTAACAGGTTTATTTAATAGTAGTTGGAGTGGTATGATTGAGAGAGTGGCTTGCGTGAGCAAAAGTTTCCAAGTAGTAAGAATAGAAGAGCATGTATGAAAAGAATTATGAATATGGATGAAGCTGAAGTTGGTTGCCTGAATAGGGATGTTTGGAGGAAACTGATTTCGAGATAATGGAAAGAGTTTGTGCCACATGTATTTGGGTACATAGCGTGATTGTGTGAATGTATTTAATATTGCACAAGTAGTAATTTTTAGATTAAGTATAAATTAGGGCAATTAGGTAGATCTTGGCTTTATTAACTTAAGATTCGCGACACCTTAGATCAGGGGTTTTCAAATTTGTTTAGAGGAAGACCATACAGATTTTTAAAGCTCGTAAAGTTATTTCATTTTACCAAAAATAGTCATGAATTATACTGACTTTAACAGTTTTATGTAGTTTTTTAAAACGGTTATGAAATTTTTTACGAGACAGATTCTTCTTTTTGAACATTTCATCTACCCAGTTGTCTTAATGTTTGGAGGAAAATAATTTCGGCATAGTGGAAAAAGTTTGTGCTACACACTTTTGGGTATATGTCGAATGGCATTTTTAATGATATCATATTTTTTCTATTTTCTTATGCAGATTTTTATTATTATTCGTTACCCGTCTTTACTAGTTAGTTCTATTCTGCCTAGCAATTTTTAGTCCATCTGATTGGTACCAATTTTTGGAATTTGTTTTTTTAGCACATATCTTGACCACTGGGGTAGACACATTGTTCCATAGGTGTAGGATTTTAGTGTGTTCTTTTTCTCTCATTCTATTCTTTCAAGATTTTTGGGAAGAGCAGAACAAACATCAGTAATTTCATTGATAGGACCAGTTCGCCCGTAGACAAAAGTGTGGGTTCTTAGTGATATTATTTTATTTATTCGGCGCCTATGTGACAAAATGTCTCTGGTGGAGCACGTGGGATTCAAGGTATTTTATTTCGGCAGTTTGTATTTAGTATTTATCGCAGGGTTGAAACAAGTTGAGGATGTCGGTAAGAGGTGAATTTGAAGATGGGATATATGGGGGGTTTGTAGGTAGATGGAGAAGTAATAATTTTGATGATTGGAAACACGTGGAGTTGGAATAAAGTAGCTTTAATAATTTAGAATGTAGCCACTTCCATAGTATCCTATATTTCTTTATAGTTTTGTAGTTCCTCATTTTAGTTTCGTATAATAATATGGATAATATATCTTTCTAAACACACTCATATACATAGTAAACAATTACTGGTTTATCTATTATTTCTTCGTCAATCGATGTATAAATCTCTCACCAGTTAAGTGTCTGTAGAAATGAACCTCACTTTACGATCGTGTTTTCGTCGCAATGGGTAAGACCGGTAGCCCAGCAGCTAGCACGTATCTTAGCGCTCGCGCTCACATATGTGTTTGTGGCCGTGTGTGCTGCAGCAGCGGTTTTGGCGGGGAAGAGGTGAGACACACACAAACACACACATGCGGTCACCTGCCCTCTCGTGTATGTCCTTTCCCCTCCTTCCCGCTCGTTTTACTTCGTCCCGTCACCTGGGTGAACCCTCTTAAGACCATGTCATTGTTGATTGTGTGTGCCTGTGCGTTGCTTGCTGCTCTACGGCTGCTACTGTTGTTGCGCGCACGCTGTGTAAAACTGGTGGCGTTTAATCATTGTCTACTTTGCCACGGAACGGGCGCGAGTCTTTTTATTTTGCTTGTTTTGTTCTTATGATGAAATTGATAAGGGTTATATGCTTGGCCTTTTTTAATTTGTGTTTTTATCCGGTTGACTGTCTGGAATGGACTTTTTCTTTTGGTCTGTTTTCCAGGCTTAAAGTCTTATAAACAAAATTTATTTTAAATGTTGATTCTTATATACATAGTTAGGTTATTTCGACGTAGCTTGAAGCCGATTAAAGTTTCATACGATTTAAAAACTTGTTAATCTTATTTTAATGATTTATATGATTTGCTTAATTTTATTCAATGTTACATACTTATATTTTTCATAGACTTTTTAAAATTATTTGATCTATACCGAGACTGTACCTATAACAAATGTCAACTGACAAATCAGTAAGGTGCTATAAAAATAATTGGCAGTTGCCTCATGTAAAAAATGAGAAAGGGCGCAAAATTTATATACTCTTATCATAAAATAAATATTAATGTAATATAATATTTTAAAAAAAATCGTATTTCATTTAGTATTCAATCAAAAAAATACATAAAATTGTGAGAGGAGATTGTTAAAAAAAACTATACTTTATTTTACTTATTTTATTGTGCCGTACATGTCATTATTTTACTACTCAAAAGAGGGCACAGAAAAACCATTGTAACAAGTTTTGCAATTTTGACAATAGAAATATTAATTTTTATAATCGTAGAATATATATTGTATAGAACTTATGCATAAAGTGTTTGTTTTTCACTCAATGGTCAAATTTTCCAGTATTATTTACACTTTCACCAAATATTACAGTTATATTTAAAAGAACGGACTTATCCATTATATTTGGTTTTTATATGTTAAACTAGAGTTAAAAATATGACACCCGTATTTTTTTATTTTTGGATAAATTGACCAAATACAAAAAAAAATGTTGCAGAAATTCATATTTTACATTTTATTTCACATTTTATGGATCTATTCCAAAATCCGAATGATCAAATCTCGAATCCTGAAACAATAAAATTGTTACAATTCAAACTTTTGTTAATCAAATAATTCGGATTGATTTAAATTTTAATATTATAGTTATTTTTGTAAATTTACATATTAATACAATTAATAGTTTTTGATATATTTAACAAATTTATTCTTTACTTAGGTCTGATTTTGAAATGCTGTGTTTAAGAAAATTTCTGTAGTAAATCAAATTATTCAAACTTTAATGCAAAATGCAAATATAATAATTTTTCGATATTAAATTGAATTTTTAAATGAAAAATAATATAGTAATGTGTTTCGTTTTATCAGAAAAAATCAATTTAAACTGTAACTCCGTTTTTTTTTTTTGAATGATATGAGAAATTGTTTTTAAGTTTTTTTCTTAATACGTTTAAATTTTGCAGAGGTGTTTGTTTGTAGTTTAGTTCCGCTTATAATGACCATAGATAAATTTAATTGTGTTAGTATGGAAAAATTGTATTCGTCAAACATGTTTTTCTCGCGGTTCTTGCAAGTGTGAAATTTAAAATGCACTGTATCTAATATGATACGATGCTTGCATTCAACTTTATTTTTGTTTTCTATTTTACTTTTTCTTTTTTATTCTTTAACAGTTTTGTGTTTTATGCTCACGATCATTTTTATAAATTTTATTATTGTAATATTATTAAAAACTGTCTATCGTATTTTAATATGTGTGGAATTTATGTGTCTATTCGATTCACATCTGTTAGTTCTATAGTGTTACAGAATGTTTTGTCGTTTTCTAGTAAATGGCATTTTTCTATCTGGTAACGCCACACAGGTCTTACAGATATGAACCGTATAAATCCATTACTTTATTATTAATCGTATTTGCAATTAAATTTTATTGTATTGAAATATGTATCAAATATATTGTAATATAATTGTTTTGAAAATACAGATTATCAAATAAAGGTGAACTGTGACTATATATATCGGGCATTTACGGATTTAGAACACCATACCAAGTAGTAGGAATAGAAGAGCATGTATGAGAGGAATTATGAATGTGGATGAAGCGAAAGTTGCTTGTTTGGATAGGAGTGTTTGGAGGCGACTGATTTCGGGATGATGAAAAGAGTTTGTGCCACACCCTTTTGGGTACATGGCGTGATTGTGTATGTATGTATGTATGTATGTATGAAATTATTTTTAATTTTGTAATAGAAATTAATGAAATTGCACTTCAATATATTAGACATAGTGATATTAAAATATATGATGTAATATGATAAAAGTTACTAAATAAAATGATAAATTTAGAGTAAATTTCTTAAATCGAAAAATAAAATAACAATAATAACATTTATTTGGAAAAATTACCCAGAAGGCTATATGGAAATTTTTTATTGTTTCATATAGTTTTATTTCAAATGCAAAACAGTGCAATGTAAGAGCAAGAAAAAAATTGACTAATAGGATACATTTATACAGGGTGTAACAGAATAACTATTCCTAACTTTCAGAAATGATAGAGTGCACTTAGAGAAACATTTTTTATTAATAAACTAGTGTC
Organism: Clivina fossor; assembly: GCA_963966155.1. Lineage (NCBI taxonomy): Eukaryota > Metazoa > Arthropoda > Insecta > Coleoptera > Carabidae > Clivina > Clivina fossor. The sequence goes on from OZ014558.1 coordinate 5,545,451, forward strand.
CGAAAATTTCTCGGTGTCAAGATACACTAGATATCGTTAAAAACAATTTTAATTATTACAACGTCAAAGAGTAGTTAAGTTAAGGAACATTTTATTAGAAATAATAATGCATTAAACTTTATAAAAATTGTTCGAAGTTACGACCACCATTTTCGATACACAAGTTGAAACGATGTACAGGGTGGGTAAATTTGGACGTTTTCATAGGGGAACTCGGAAACTATAAGAGATATAGAAAAATGGACCGCGCATCTCGATCCCTTTTTTTGAGAGAAACTCAATTATGAAAACAAAGATTAGCTATCGTCTTTTGTTTTCGAGTTGTGGCGAAAAGTTCGCGTTTTCCGTATTTTGATAAATGGGGATATCTCGATGGTTTTTTAAATTAGATGAAAATAATTTTCACATTCTTAAGGCACTTTTTTGAGTAGAATGAAATGGTCTTAACGGATATTATAAATCTCCTTTAATTCTCGGGTTATAACATAAAGTTGTTTTTTACAATCGACTGCCGAAAAAAAAAAATAATAATTTCCGGACACTAGTTTATTAATAAAAAATGTTTCTTTATGTGCCCTCTATCATTTCTGAAAATTAGGAATAGTTATTCTGTTACACCCTGTAGATAATTGCTAATTGAATTTCTTTATCAATAATTACATATATTTCTTTAAGCTGTTTTGATAATTCAATTTATTTGTGAATGTAGTCAAAAGTAAATTTTATATTAATATGCTATAAATTGATTATCATTTTTTTTTTTTAATTTACACGATACCAACGAACGAATTTATTTTTAAATTTGCAATTTATTACCTATATATTATATAACATAATATTATAGTACAAAATTTTAAAGTCACGTAGATGAATGGGTAATTAATACAAAAAATTTTAACTAAACCAGGTATGTATGTTCTGAATGATAAACAAATACTAAACAGTAGATATAATAATATCTTTTGATATCCGATTTCAATACGAACTAACCTCCAATTAAATTCAGAATTAGAATAATAACAAGATTAGAAGTATATATGGGTTTACCCATATATAGACTACTTTGACATTTCTCGGAAAGTTGGCAACACTGTATTTTAATAATATTATAATTTATGTGGGCAATAGGAGATACTTTTCTGAAAATTTGATCAAAATCGAATAAATAATGTAGCCACAATGAATTTTTTAAAAATTTTGTGATTTTTTCTCGATAAGTTGGCAACACTGTATTTTGTTAAAATTGCATAATTTATTTAGGCACTAGGAAAAACTTATAAATATTTGATTAAAATCGGTTAAATAAAATGGTCAAAATAAATTTTTAAAAATTTTACTAATTTTTTTCTCGGAAAGTTGGCAACACTGTATTTTGTTAAAATTACATAAATTATATGAATACTAGGAGAATCTTTTGTGAAAATTTGAGTAAAATCGGTTGAATAACATGGCCATAATAAAATTTTTAAAACTTTAGTAATTTTTTTCTCGGAAAGTTGGCAACACTGAAAATTAATAAAATTATGTAATTAATGGGAGCATTAGAGAAATCTTTTCTGAAAATTTGATCAAAATCGGATAAATAATGTAGCCACAATAAATTTTTAAAAACTTTAGTAATTTTTTTCTCGGAAAGTTGGCATCACTGGAAAAAACCAAAACCACATGACCATCTTGGGCACTAGGCAAATTTATCCTGAAAATTTCATTATAATCGGTTGAACCGTCTAGGAGGAGTTGCGATCACAAAATTTTGTCTGACGACCGAGCGAGCGAGCGAGCGAGCGAGCGAGCTGACGACGCACATCCATACACCCACATAAACTAAGTTCAGATTCGTCATCTACAGGCTATATGAAGGATTTCTATACAATTTTTTTTTTTTTTTGAAAATGTTACAGACACCGTACCAAACGCTTAACTACTTTTCCTTGCAGTCAAAGTAGTAATAATGGATGGCACTTGCATGAATTTTTACGGTGCATGACTGCGATGAATATGAAATTGGAAGACCGATGCAGAAAACAAGATGAAAATGCACCTGGCGCATATAAAAATTCATCTAGATAGTTTTTCTGTTTTTTTGTTTTTATATATCGGACAATTTGTATAGACAGCATGATTCATTTAAAAGTATATTATTTAATCTTTGCGAAAGATGAAGTTATCTATTTTTTAATGTTCTTATAAAAATGTAGCAAATTTGAGTAAGAATTTTAATATAATTTTAAAATAGATAACCCGGAAATTAGAGCTATTGTTATGATATACCGTACTGTTGATAGGAAACCTTGCACTTGTCAAATAATAATTATTTTGAAATGTCATTCACTTCAGATTTCATCATAACACAATAAAACTGAAAATTCTAAATTAGGTAGTTCTTGTTAAAATAAGTTATAAAGAAAGATCAACAAATGACACTGTAAAATATTTATTAATGATTGAGTTTTCCGGGGGGGGGGGGGGGGGGTTAATTACTTCCTCAAATTTTGTACACCAGATTGTACAAACTTTCAGTAGGATTGTTGAGATTGTAGTAATTTCTACGGATTTTATACGAAATATCTAAGTTTGTAGAAATTTTATTCGAAATTTTACATGATTTTAAGAAAATCGTTAATTGATTTTACCATAATTTCAAAGAATTTTACTAACATTTTAAGGAATTTTAAAGGATTTTACTAAGATGTTAGAGAATTTTACAAAGATTTTAATTAATTTGTACATCAGATTGTACAAGTGGTTTCCTCATCGAATTTTCCGAACATGGAGACTTATTATTACTTAAAACTACATTTTATCAAAATCGTTAGAACCGTTTTCAAGATAAAATTTACAAATCCACAAATAAATAATTATTGCTCGATTAATAATATAGGATAATTTAATTCAATCTGAATACATATTATGATATTTATTTTCTAGTAAGAGTGTAACTGGTAAATTGTCTTGTTGAAAAGATTGATTTATTTGTTTTACAAATTCATCTCTTCTCTTATAAAATTCAACTGTATGTATAAGATTTTTTTTCTTATTTAAATATCGTTATGGATTATATGATAATTTTACCATTCAAAAATTTCAATTTTTATTGAATTTTTTAAAATTTGTGTTAAAAAAAGATAAACATTTATGGAAGTAAATTTTCCATATGGTTTCAATTGGACCCAATCATTATATATATATATATATATATATATATATATATATATATATATATATATATATATATGTTTGTGTGTATGTGTATGGTTGGCATTACTGTTTCTTGTGCTTCGAGACGAATACGGACGAAAAATGGGAGAAAAAAGAACTGAATTATCCCCATAAACGTTCAAAACTGGATCATATTTCAACTGGTTTCTGACGTGCTCTAAAGCCAAACAGATAAAAATCTTACCTGTTTAAAAAAAAATTTACGTACCGAGGTACTAAAGTAACTTGTGTGTATGTATATATATATATATATATATATATATATATATATATATATATATACGCGCTCTCTTGCTACAGCTATGGCTATGGCACACTTGAACATTTCTGTAAACAAATTTTTGTCTTTTCAACGACAAAATTAACTGTCAACCATTTCGTTTTTACGCTTTTTTTTTTTTAAAAAAAAAAAGGTAACTTTAAATTTTGAATTAAATTGCTAACTAGTACGTTAAGAGACAGTTGTACAATCTCATGTTAAAATTCTGTTTGGTAATTCATGGCTAAGTAGTGACAAAAATACATTGATTTAGTATGTGTATTACAAAATTTTATCGATTTTTGTTACTACAATAAATTGTCGATTAACCGGGGTAGTAAAAAGATTGAATTTTCTGAAATAATTTTTCGAGATATTAAATTCATATATTACAGCCCAATCGTGCAACTGTCCAGTTCGTGAAATGAGCAAAATTCTGTCCAGTTCATAAAATGTGTGTACGTGAAAAATGTACTTACTGTAGGTACGTTAAAATATTAGTTTGTTATTGTTTAGAATAGACTAAAGCTAAGTTTACATGTGAACGGTACGGATTTATGTTCTGATTGGTTGAAATTTTCCTGTCGTTCTTGCCGTTTCATGTAAACTTAGTTTAAGACAAATGGATAATCTCAATTTTTAAATTGTTGAAATAAACATCAGTTCACGAATGATTCAAGATATTATTTCACAAACGGAACCATTACGCAATTGGGGCATAACTACATAAACTGTAAAATTATTTTTCATTCAACTAATAATTAAGTTGGTAAGTACTGAAAAATTGAAGTAACAAAATAGTTTTTTTTTCTTGCGGAGATTTTTCGAGATTTTTTTATCCGGACTGTATGTATTTATAGATTATTAAACAGTTTTTTGATAACTGACCTTACGTTTGTCATTGCAAGATAAAGAGTACCTATGTGTTTTTTAATGCAGGAAAATTTTGTACTGATAAATGATTGTGGGTCAAATTAAATATATGGTTTATCAGTTAAGGAAAAAATGTAACGAAAGATTAATTTAAGCTCTTCATACAAAATTTTTTTTGCAAAATTTGAAATATTATATGACGGTCCATACCCTATTAATACCGGAAATGTTTACCATTGTAATTAAATGAAATGTTATTAAAAATTAATTTGTTTTTGAATTCGTTAAAAATACTCATATATTTATTATTCTTTGTAAGTAAACAAAAAATTATTTTGTTTTACTTGCGCGCCCCTCCTAAAATCATATTTTTTCACTTACAGTACTAAGAGCTGAGCATTTCTGCAGGTAATGATTATTTCGAACATTTTCGGGTATGGGTTTTTCTGCATCTATCTTCGAATATATTCGGGCGTGGTCCTTAAGGAGCTAAAGAGAACTTATTTTTTATTTAAATGAGAATCTTTTTTTTTTACTTTTGTTTGTCCGTCATATTATTAGATTAAAACTGTTTTCAATATTTGATGATAAAAAAAAAATATATATAAACAAGTTATAATGCAATTAAATGAATGATCAATTAATTGCAGTTAATATTTTTTCTACTAGTTATTTACGGTAACAATTCTACGTTATATGCAGTTATCCATTGACGTTATACTTACGTATCTTCTTCGTAGCTCCGGCTGGCTTGGCGTTATTTGCATGCATGCGTGTTCCAAGATATGTTTCGTTTCTCTTCTTATTGTTTCTGTTCGTTTGCTATATATGTGTGTGTGAGTGTGTGTGTTGGTTGGTGTGTGCGCACACGTAGCACACTAAATTACCAACCGAACTCTGCTGTAATCCTTCATGTACACGTATAGAATGTACGTACGTTCCTATATGTATGTAGTATCTCTCCTCTCTACCTTATTCGCTCTTTCCACTCTGTTTTATTGCTGTCCTTGTTGCACCCCGGTCATTCTTTGTTGTTGTTTTTTCTTATTATTTTATTTATTTCTTTCTTCCTTCTTTCTCTCTATCCCTCTCCTTTTTCTCTCTATCTTTGTTTCTCTCCCCCTCTCTCTCTCGTTTCTTACTTACCCGACAATCGCGTCATTTCGTTGAGGTTGAGATGCTGCATGAAGATAGGCCGGACACATGACCAGGATGTGTACTACTGATACATACTTTTATTTAGAATCATGCTTTTTGTTTAAGTGTTTAAAGTGATGATGTTTCTTATAGGGAAAAAATTTTAATATGAGTTTTAGGAGAAAAACTTATTCTTTATAAAAAATTTTGCTTCTATCAAAACCCCTAATAGTCAAAGAAAAATCCAGTAATTACTTAAGATAAGATCAAATACTTGATATTATGTCGAGTTGTTGATTTTAAATATGATTATGTCCGAATATTACATCAGTATCGTGTGAAAAATATTAAAAATATTTGTCATACAAGAGACTTACTTTTTAATTATTATTATTATTATTAATTTGCCAAAATATAATTATTATTATTATTAACAAGTAATCCATGGGTAACACGATACTAATGTAACATTCGGACTTACAATTAGTCATATTTAAAATCAACAACTCGACATAATATCAAGTTTTTGATCTTATCTTAAGTGATTACTGAATTTTTCTTTGACTATAAGGGGTTTTGATAGAAGCAAATTTTTTTATAAAGAATAAGTTTTTTTCATAAAACTCATATTAAAATTTTTTTCCCTCATCACTTTACACACTGTATATTGATAGATGAAACTTCATATTCATACAGTTTATTCATTAACTCTATTTTGTTATTTTTTTTTTATTAGTTAAGTAAACTTTAAGAGAATTATACTAAGTTTGTCGACACGTGATAATCTAGGGGGTGAAACTTTGCACTATGAAAGTTTCTAATGAACAAAACAAATTCGTTTTATTCTATATGCAATTAATTAAATTTGCTAAGATACATTTAAATATATTCACTTGAATAAAGTTTAAGTTAAATATGTATAGATATGTCATATATTATTGTATTTTTTTATGTTTTGTCCATCGGCAGCAAAATTTCTCAAAGTAAAATAATATACTTTGTTTACATTGACGTTACTTCTATTACGTTTGAGATTAGGTATATAGAAAATGACATGATGGCAAAATCATTTCATTTCGATTCGAAAGCTCAGGCCAATAGCGTCACTCGTTTGCCGTGTCTACAAGCTTAGTGTGATTCTCCTTTAGAGCTTTTTAGTTCTATGGTTTATATTACGAGTGGGCAACCTTTTCTGGCTATCGGACCAAAATTAATTCTTATATTTTTATAATCGGGTCCAGAATGAATTTTAGTAAATTATTTCTTGTCAATTATTTATTTAATGTATTATTACACTTGGTCTGTTATATACTATAATAATACAAGATATAATGTTTACTTCTTCTAAAGGTCGGACGCATAAAAGGCAACGTTGCTAGATAAACTGATAAATACATTGACGGATCATAGTTCGAAAAACACCACTCACAGAAAGCGAAACGCGTGCCTCGCAAAAATCCTTATTTTTACAAATTTTTAATATATATTTTTTTTTTAAATAAATAAAATATGTTACGAGATTGTTTTCATATAATCTGTCAATATTTCGTGTTAAAATAGTAAATTTTACTGAGTGCATTTACGAGAGCCCATTGCGACTGAATGGTAGTATATTGAGTGTATATGCGATCATGACGGCACCGGGCACTGGGCACCGGGCACTGGGCACACCGATCGTCTGGCTGGTGCGCTCGTTGATTTGTGTAGTGCACAGCCGTAACGTAGCATAGCGCAACGCAACGCAACACCAGTGTGCACATACGCTCGGCTGCAATACTTCTTGCTTATCGGTTTGCCCGATGCTGAGGAATGTTAGTTGGCGGCCCCAGTATATACGTACCCTGCCAAGTGTACCGAGCCACTCACTACTCATGGTACCGTCTTCCAACTCTGGCTGCCTTCATCAGGATCAGTAGACAGAGGGTACGGTACGTACCTCAGTAGCTGTACCTACTTACTATCGTATCGGTATCGTAACGTAACGTAACGTATAAGGAAGTCGTAATCGATCGTTTCTCGCGTACCGCACTTGCTGTTTTTTCTTTTCTTCCTTTCCTTTCCTTCTTCTTCTTTCTTTATTTTTTCTATTTGACGGATTTATCGATGGCTTTTAATAATATTTTATATATACGCTGATTTAAATTTTAGCCACAGCAGATAAAATATTATAATTTTGAATTATATATGGTAAACACAAATAGAATAACAAGAAATCTGACTGTTTAGTATTTATGGGACATTTTAATAGTTACTTGGAAACTGATTTATATTTTTACCTATAGTGATTTTTATTCAGTAGGAATATTGTGTGTATGCTTGATCTCTATAATTATTACACATTTTAACAATTTCTAAAGAAAAATATAATATATCGCGGATTAAAAAAAAAACAGATATATGGTACACGTATTATTGAAATGAAACGTGGTGGCGCTTTTGAACATTCGGAGGGAGGTGTATATGCTCTCCAAATACATTCTGGCCCCGGTTGGTCTTCTTGGATAGAAAATGTATAAGTTTTCAAAATTCTTATTTCAATTTTCTATTATTTGTATAAATTTGGACAGTTTGTACATTTTTTAAATTTCTTATAGCCAACAATGTGTGATTGTACTTGTATAATACGCTAAAACTTTGCGTTATTATACTAGTGTCTTCTTAATAAGACAAAAATTAATTGAAAATTATAAAAGAACAAAAATGTCAAACAGTAGGTTCAGTGATAATAGATATAAAAATACAGCTAAATTAATAAATCGCATTGTTGATTTTGTCTCATTAAATTATTATAGTATCTTTGAATTTTACATCATGAAGATTTTCAAATGCATGTTATACAATAGCAGATTTTAATATAATCACTTCTGAAAGATTTTTTACTATTTTAAAATAGTTTATTTTTGTTCGCGATTTTATTCATTTTAGATTACTCGTATATTTCTGTGTGAGAAATTGAGCAGCAATAGATATTTTATTAAAATTGACTGGACTATAAACTAGAACCAGTTTTTTTTTTAATCAATTAAAATATTATTTCGAGTTAAATTTATAAAATCAAATGCAGTTATATAAAAAAAACCTAAAACTTTATAAATAAAATATGCACGTGTTTTTGTTGCCATAAAATTTATATTTAATTTACATAGAACGAATATTTATTAATTAAAAGAAAAAAACTTAATAGCATGACAAAAAAAATTGTGGTTAAATTCTTCGTAAATGTGATGGGTTTAACGTTGAATACTGTCAAATTCAAAAGATCTTTGTAAGACAAAAGAACACAATTGCTTGTCATTTGTTAAAATGTACAATAAAAAGAGACCGATGTCTAGACTCTATTGATGTTATGTGATTGTCTTTGATCAATTAGTTTTGTTTTATTTCTTTGTCAATGAAGAATAGGGAGCTCACTTTTGATAAAAAGCAATTTATTTTGGCTTTAAAAAATTATTCTACATTCATTAGATATAAAAAAAATTAAGTAACAACGTTAATATTAATTGTATATAAATCTAGTATAAAAAGAACGTTTATAAATATAAATACTTGGCAAAAATGGATCATTGCGTTTTTCTTGTTTTGTTAAATAATAATATACAGTGTGTAAAAAAATAACGTCGTGTGAATATTTCGTTTTCTAATAAGTTTATAGGAAAAAGTTTCAAATACAAGTTTTACGCAGTAACTTGAACTACAAATTTGAAATATTTTTGAATATACAGAATGATTATCTCCAATAGAAAAGAAGAAGAAATATAAGTTAATTTTTTTGAAAAATTATAATAGCATTCTTGTATTAATACGAGAAGTATGTATCACATTAGAATATTTAGTTATAATTACGTTTTCACATTAATTGGATTGTATTGTATGTGTGTCTTTCAAGAAATTTATTATTTGCATTATGTCACATATCTCTTGCTGTACCTTAAAAGTAATCAGTCGTAAATTATTCGTGTTGTAAATTTTGCTGAAATAAATTTTAAAGTTTTAAATAGAAAAATAATCATTAATTTTAATAATTTTTGTGAATGTTAAAAGAATATTTTTTTAAAAATTTGACTAATTTTGAATAAATAATATAGCCATAATTAATTTTTTGAAAAAATTGGTAACTTTTTTCTCGAAAAGTTGGCAAAATTAGTAAATTGGTTAATCACGGATAAATAATGTAGCCATAATAAATTTTAAATTTTGTAACCCTGTATTTTACTAGAATTACGTAATTTATGTGTGCACTTGGAGAATCTTTTATGAAAATTTCATAAAAATCGGATAAATAATGTGGCCATAATGAATTTAAAAATTCTCGGAAAGTTGGATTCACTGGAAAAAATAAAATCATATGACCATCTTGGGCACTAAATAAACCTATTCTGAAAATTTCATCAAAATCAGTTAGAACTGTCTAGGACGAAACAAAATTTTTACTGACGACCGACCGAGCGACATACACCCTCATAAACTAAATTCAGATTCGTCATCTAGAGGCTATGTGAAGGATTTCTATATATTTTGGACAATGTTACAGACACCGTACTCAAACACTATACCTCTTTTCCTTTCAGTCAAAGTGGTAAAAAGGAGGTACGATTGTTTACCTCTAAGGTACATTATAATCTCAGATTACTGAACAGCTATTATAAAATGAAATGGCTGGGCTGTGATAAATCCTAGGATTAATTTACATCATGATACATCATTTCTGTTTGAAATTCTCCCAACTTAAAATTCAAATCCCATTGTCTTTTTTTTCGTTTTGTTTTTGTGCCCATACATTTCTTTCAATCAGTTGGGGAATGGTAATAATAAAACCATTCGCGCGACCATGATATTGTATCCCTCAACCTAACCATTCAATCCGTATGTGGATCTTTCTCCTGTGTCTAGGGGCTTCGTCATCTTACTGTTGCGGCCAGAGAGCCAACTGCGCTCGCAGAGAAGGAATAAGGCTAGAAAGAGAACAGAGACCGACTAATGCTGATTTTTTGCGAGTAATTGCGTAACCATTTATCTGTCTGCGAATTCTGTAGACGGACGAGTCATGGCACTCTTTCTATGTGAATGTGTATGTGTGTGTTGGTTGGGATGCTGGTGTGGTGGTGTTGTTGTTGTTGTTCTGCTTTAACTCGCCACGATTCGGATTGGAAGTGAACGTTGTTCGATTTCTCTCTCTCCCTGTCTCTCTTTTATGTTGGGAGCAGGTGCGAGTGCGCCCGATGACTTTGGTCGGCCACTCATTAATTGCACCGCTGTTGTTTGCGTATGTTACTTTATCTTTTTCGAAGTTGCTTTTGTACGGATTTTTTTGATTTAGCCTGGGTAAGGGTTAATACAATTTTTTTATTTCTTTTTTTATATGAAATAATTAATTTGTGCTTGGAGTTTTAAGGTATACTATTGATTATTTCTTAATGGCGATTAAAATTGATAGACAATAAAGCATGTCCGGGAAATAAAGGAATAAAATTATAAAACAGTAAATTTACAACGTAATTTATATTCTTGTAAGACGTACGTATATTAAAACTACCTTTTCTTTGTAATTTAAAATATTTTGAAGTTTACATGTAAATGTTTCTGTGTTTTTTATTTTGTGTGTAAATTACACTTTACAATAGTGTTAAATAATATTGGTGTTAATTAAATTTAGTGTTCTTTTGGTAGATAATATCAGAAAGTGTATTTTGTGTATTTAACATTTTTTCATAGTAATTTTTACACTACGTTTGATTGGGACACAATCATCGGATAGTGTCATTTGAAATAATAGCACATTAGAAATCTGAACTTGAAATTTTATAACAGAGAGAAATAATACATGACTAATTTATGATAATATAAATTGGTATGGCTCATCTATTATATCATTTATATTGTTTAAACATTCAACGAAAACAACGTAAATTAAATAACAACAAATATTTATATATTAGATGTGTAAGATTATTTGATTCAAAATTACTTATGTAATCTGAATTCTTTTACCAATTATTGTGTGGCATATCTTTTTATATTTACTATATTCTTACATAATTTGTTTGATTTGTTTGGTTTCAAATTTAGCTTAGCTATATAAATAACAATAATTTTTTATTTTTAACATCCCCAGGAATTAGAATTTTTTATACATTCACCATAAATGACATGTTCTACACTGAGAAAATTTTTGTTTTATATATAATAGTATCGCAACAATTACACAATTTGACATTTTATTTATATTACATTAGTTTCGTTGTTTATTATTATTATTCATATATTAACTACATTGATTTTATGAGTTTTCAATATTGACTACATGAATTTATGTTCAGAATTTTTTTAATGATTGCTGTGCCATGACTTTATTTTTGGTTTTTAATTCTTTAAGTGACATGTTCTGAAAAAGGTGGAAATTTTTAGCAAAACCTTAACATAGAATCTTAAATGAGAAATGTATTCCAAATATCAGTTATTCTAAGCAAATAAACATCACTTATTATATTTATATTATTTATAATATTTTAGCTATTTTTTTTTAAATTAATTAAATTTTTAAATTAATAATTTATCACCACTACTCCAATGGTCCATCGTCCCAGTCCGGTAATGAAGTAGGATCTCTTCGCTCGAGGCATATGTCTGAAGTCGGTCTAAGGATAAATTTGGGTGACCCAGATTATTGGGGCCCCACTCTCATAATATACCTATAGATAGCCACATCATTTTCAATAGCTTCTCTTTTCTCGACCTTACTTTATGATGATGTATACAATACACACGCTTCTCTATCATCGTTTATATCCGAGAGGAAGGTTCTCCTCTTTTTTTTGTTTTATTAATTTATTTTTGCCCGTTCGCCATTAGTGGCGAATTAGGAATGTGGGCGTTTAGACTTTGGGGGAGATTCTAATTTTCGGCCGTCGTCGTAGTCGTTTGTTTTTGTCGAGAAATATTGTTTATTGGTTTGTTTGTGACTGATGGTTGATAATTATCTGTTTGGTGATCTTCAGATTTTTTTCGTGTTGAGTCAGTAAATGTTGGACGCAAAAAAAAATATACGGTTGGATTAGCCAAAGAAGTCTCTTGATCGATATTAGTATTTTCATATAGGGTGTTACATGAGAAATTGCTGAAACTAATTAGCTATTATTTTGCAATGTATGCTGGTATTGAACAGCAAAAATTGCATTAAAAAGAGGAAAGTTTGCATTTTTTAATGAACATTTAACAAAATGTTTGTATATCAGTTTTATTTTAGTGATAAAAAATACTATAATAATCTAATGTCTGTTTTACATCATGCAATTTTCTATCTGATTTTGTTGCGCAAACAAAATCGCACTGAAAATTGGTCGTGTAAAACAGAAATTGAACACGCAATTTTGTTCCAGCGACAAGTTGCACGAATTAGAACATGCTGTAATTTTATTGCATGATCTTGCAATTTCTAGTTACTTTTTAGTAACTTTTACTACTACCAACATTAATTATAAACCTTACTATCAGTTATATTTATAATCATTTATTTAAATTTTTATTTCTAATTGATTAAATATATACATACGGATTACACGTTAATTATAGGTTATTTCAATTATTATAATATACTTTGACATTTGGTTAATTTTTTTTTGTTAGTTGGCAACTTGAAATGTAATAACAAAAAAATAGCAGTACAATTTTCTTGTACCGTGTAAAACATACACATATTTGTGCTATTTTGTTACGTAATTTTCTTATGCGATTTTGTTGTACCGTGTAAAACAGGCATAATAAACTAAATTACGGAATATCTCATGGAAATTTGTTGAAAATAAGCAAATATATCATTTTCATTGTTATTGAAAAAAAAAACATTACATTGAAAAGAGGAAAATCTTCTGTTTTTAATGAATATAAATCATGTTTTACAAAAAAAAATTTCTATGTTAGTTTATTTTATTATTGAAAAATATGCTATTAATCTAATAAATACATATTAATAGTTTATTAGATTATTAGCATTTTTTTTAATTAATAAAATAAACTGCTATATAAATGTTTTGTTAAATTTTATTTGCACCAATTACATACTTTTCAATGCAATTTTTGTTTTTTCAATTACTGCATTTATCTTAACTTTCTATTGGTCATCTTATAGGTGTTATAAAATTAAATTCTATATTGACTTATTAGAAAGCTTTGGTTTATTTAATCAATCAAGCGACTTCTTTAGATAATGCAAGTGTATATACAAATTTTTGGAGGCATACTAACTGTAATTTATAGACGAGATAAATAATGAATAATGTTCACATATTTTTTATCTTTATTATTTTAAAAATCCATTTATTTAAAAGCACATTTAAATTGGTTTGATAATAATTGGTTGATATAGGAAAAATTTTTCCTTAAAGGTATTTTGAAATAATCTACGTATAGGTTTCGTATATTATTTTGTACGTGTATCACATCTTTGTTACAAATCGCATATTTATTTTAATGGTACCTAAAAATACATACATATTTCGAATGAGATAAATGCATGCTTTTATGATTAGTTTTCTGCACATGTTAAAATTGAAATGTTTGTCAAAGCCTCAAATTGAACAAAATCGAAATTATTTTAAGGTTTCTTACATTTGATTACAAACCGGTTGATTGAATATATCTATGCAGTTTTATTTTTATTGATTAAAAAGAAAACTGAAATAAATATTTTGAGATGTGTTCATATAGATATAGGTAAAAACCGTGTAAGATGCATTATTTTTATTTATGTAAAAATATATTATAATGCATCACCAGTTTGAATATATATATATATAATGCAAGTTTTGAATACCTAGAATTACTTTTTTTTCTTATAAACCACAAAATAAAAGATGTAAATGAAAGAAAGAATTTAAAATAAAAAATCATACAAAACACATTTGTTTGTCGAATAATGTGTATGAAATAGGTGAATGGTCATTCAGCTTTGGATATTGATGTTGAATAAAAGAATCACAATTACGTCAGTCTCGTGGTTTTCTATGAAATCCTATGGACTTTGCTTTCCTGTATCGTCTAGAGCAGTGAAACATTAAGAGCAAAGCAATCAACTTACTCAGTCAATGCAGGCAATTAAAGTTTTTACACTGTGTTAGTTTCCTTTTTTGATGGCGTTGATTGTTTTGAAAAATGTATGATTTTCTATGGATGACATTCCGATGACACTTTTTCTTCTATTGCTCGCTTACAAATTACTCAAGAATCTCTATGGTTTGATAGTATAATTGAAATTTATTCGAACCTGTCAGGTAGATAAAGAAGTTTTATTTCTCTATAGCTATACTATTTTATTAGAAATTTAATTGATAAATTTTAACGCTGTTTTAACTATAAGTATGAATTTTGTTTTTGAATATCAAATAACGAAGCGTTGAACTTTTATATCAAATTAAACAGAACTTAAAACTAAAGTTTTAACGAAGGAATTTGATGGTTCAAGATGGGAAACTTTTTCAAATTTTTCTAAAAACATTTTATTCCATAAAACTTACAGATACGTTAATAATAATTGATTATTTACTGAACATTTACGTAAAAATGTAAATTTATGTATTTAAGTTTTAATTTTTTTGATACTTACAGAATTGACATGTATCATGAATGAATGTTGTACACTGTAAAAAATTGATGTTAATTTACATATTCTATAAATGTATTTTTACAGAAAAAATGTAATATTACGTCAATTATTATAGTAAAAATTACAAAATGCTGTTATATTACTGTTAATAGTTATGTAAAATTACATAAATATATATTACGTTTTTTATAGTGTTATACAATATAAAGTCTAAAGAAATTAAAATTTTATTTTATTTTATGTGACTGTATGCGTATATATATATGTATGATGGAGATTTGTTGTTAGTATAAGAATATAGTGTAAACTCATTATGCCTGTTTGAAGTGACCAACGTAAAACATAGTATTTTTCTTTTATTTTTTTATTGACTAAAGAATATATATATATATATAGAGAGTCAGTTGAGAGTGCTATGGTCTATTGATTTTTGTAATGTTTATTTTGCGTTCAATTGTTTTTATGGTTTTTGGTTGCATCATTTTTTTTTTCCTTTGGTTATTTGGTTTAGCTCATAAAATACTGTGAATTTTGACAGTGAAAAATTGTTTTTAATTTTAAATTTTTTAGAGATATCTTGGAAATAGTTTGTTTGCGGAGTTTTGTTTATTACGACTTTTTGACTTGATTTTTAAAGTATATTCTTAAAGTTTGTGACTCCTTTTTTAACACTATTACTTACACTGAAAAAATGTTATAGAGTTACATATTTTTATCATCGTAGGAGAAAATATGCAATTTTTTCGTTAAATTTAACCAAAATAAAAATATTTTACATCTTTTTCGGTAGACATTACAATTTTTTCAAATAGTTAAAAAAAATGTAAAACTTCTGGCTCTATTTTGTTCACATTCTGTGACCTATAATCGTACAAGATCTTTTTTCTGTCAAAAGTAGAATTCCATTTTCTAGAAAAAAAAAGCAAAACATTCCGTAACATTACAGTTTTTACAGATGTAATTAGAATAGATCCATTAAAGATAAATTTACATACCATAACAAATACATTTCACTGATTTAAAAAAAATATTTGTATTTTATTTTCTTTCAATTGGAGACTTTTTTCTATAAGACTTGCTTAATTAATCCGAAAAATTAATATAGTAACTACTAAATTTTATTATTGAAATTAAAATTCTTTCGCTTAACTTCAAAACCGCAAGTCTTACAAAAGTATTATCACATTTCTACCACCTTTTTTGAAATGATATAGTAAATTACTGATATCTCTCGCGCAAAGAATGGGATAAATTTACCATAATTAATGGTCGACAGTTTAACATTGTGAAACTCTTTGATAGATAAAAGGTTTGTAATAATACTCATATTCGTAAAATTTCACTAATTCACTAATTCACTAATTTTAGTGAAATTTTACGAATATGAGTATTATTACAAACCTTTTATCTATAAATTTACCAGTTTGTTTATAATTAAATATTTTTTTTGAACTATTAATTTTTCTATACGCATTACCGTATAACTCAATAGTATGGTTACCGCCTCCCTGAGTCGCCACCACCACCGCCGCCGCCAAATGGTGCACCTGTTGCTTCTTCCAGTACGCGTCCGGTTTGATGTGGCTTGCGTACACTTATATATACCGGAGCAAAGCCTAAAGAATACAGAGAGAGCGAACACAGAACACGTACACGCGGACTTACGCTGGCTGCATAACCGGATCATGAGTCAAATCGTATATAGGCACGCACGATGAGTGAGACAGTGAAAGACTTATAGGGATGATGGCAAAGTGTGAGAGAAATGGATAGGATTCAGGGAGAGAGAGAGAGAGAGAGAGAGAGAGAGAGAGAGAGATGGAGAGTAAGGATGCTGTATATGTGTATGACGTAATGCCTCCGGTCGATGAAGATCGATAAGTCTAGACTTTGTGCATCACTGCTTTTTACAATTTATTACTTTTTATCAGATTGATGCGAGATTGGAAATGATGAGTATAGATGCGTGTGTGTTTGATAAAAAACGAGATTTAGATTATATATATATATTAGCGGGTACTACAAGTTCGGTTTTAAAATCGATTTTAACTAATACTAGTTTTAAGCTAATGCAACTGTTATAAGTGCAGGATTAAACAAATGAACTAAAGCACCTCAAAATCGATAACGAGACATTAAGTGTGACAGAACTTAATGATGATTAAACATCAATTCTTAAATCTTTCAGAACTCTTATTAAAATAAAAAGACTTTAGGATATAGTTCTGTATTAATTTTAATTAAAATCGACGTTTCGATGTACATTTGTATCATTTTTCTTGATGATGACGGCTTTTTCTCTGCCAGAAATATCTGAGCACGACACGATAATCATCTTTTTCTACTCCACGTAACATAGTATACTTATTATATAAGTTCTGCTGTAGTAAAGATATTCAGTATTAAATAAGTACATAGCTACATTTTAAAACTTAATATTGAAATTATCTCATGGTTATAGAACAGAGAATAGTTCAGTTTTGAAATTAAGCTTTTTAAATGTTCTATAAATTTTAAATGCTAAATTAATAAGATAAAATTTAGTATTGTGTACTTAATTAATTAAATATACGTAAACATATTACATAATATTTTATAACTTTGATGGTAAATCCAATAATTTCAATGCGACTTATGTCATAAATAAAATATTTATGGTTATCTTAATTAAAATACAAGACGTAATAGATACGAGATGTTAGGTACCTACAAATTTAACATCAAACAAATTGTTATATAGTTTTTAAGCTATAAAATGAAATTTTGTATTTTTAGTTTTTGTTGTCATAATCAGTCGCTAAGCTTTATTAACTGTTCGATAGTTGTAATCAAATATGAAATATTAAGGTCCGGTTGCACAAAGCATTGTTAACTTAGCCCCAATATTTCCAAATGTTAGAATAAATGCTTCCTTGGAATAATTTTAAAATTAACGTTTATTCTGAGGATACATTTCTAGCCAATCACAAATGATTTTTTATTTATCTTAAGAATAAATGTAATTAAAAATGCTCGCTCTTAGATAACTAGGCAACCAGATTGTTTTTGTCTTCGAATCGCTTAATTAATTGGTCAGTTAACGAATTGATTAACTTATGAAATATCTGAAGAATAAAACAGTTTTGTCTAATGCTTATTTTACAAGATGTATTTTTCTATACAAAAAAGATATGGGCCCGTATTCTCACCTCATATGAAAAAGTGCTTTTGACGTTCACTTAAAATCATTTATTAAGCATTTTAAAATAGTTTATTTAAATTTTATAATACCAAATATAATAAAAATGATCAAATATAGAAAAATTATTTATATTTAATGACAAACAGAAGCAAAAAGTTATTTTAAAATTAATGATAAAAGCACTTTTTCACGAAAAAGTGAGGTGAGAATACGGGCAATAGTTTTTTCTGTGCAAACAAAATTTTTTGTATTACAAGATCCAATATTCGATTCTATATAGAAATTTGTACAGAATATTTTATATATTCGCATGCTCAGTTTATCCGTGACCAAATGTATCAATTAGAACACGTCCTATTTTTCATGCGAATTTTTCAACACGCAATTAATGCGTACTGGTATTTGAAACGTCAAACTATCTAGTATTTATCATTTAAGTTATGTATTATCATCAATTCATATTTATGTGTACCTGTACAGTTAAAAAAAAATGTCTAATTTATTTGAAACAGTAAAAATTATTCAATTTTCAAATTAGGGGTATAAATAAATTGTCAAAATATAAAGTATCATTGGTATGGATCTGTACATATATTAATATAAATAAAATAAAAGCAATTCAATACATATATTAACTAATAATACCTGATTCATCTGCGATTGTCCAAAAAATCTCTGGTTGTCGTCTCCGGCGTACACCGGTCCGTGTTCTACGGGGTGTGTTTACGTGTGGGGGCAGGGGGCGCGCCGTCCGCCCGACGGGGCCATTTCTCAAGGTCAAGGTGTCAAGTTCACGGCGATCTCCACCTGGCCGTATACTCTGCCTTCCCTCCTCTAGTCCCCCGCCACTGGCTCAAGCGCTTCCCGTGCCTAAGTCGCGTTCGTCTCTCTGTGTCGCAATATTACGTCGTTTAACTTCACTTTAACTTAACCGTTTTTTGTATTTTGATGTTGTGTATATTTCGTATGGGTTTTTCGAGGCTATGCCAAATTTGTTTTGACGTGATTTATGGATATGGTTTCAATTGTACATGTAATATGATTTTTTTTCTGCTCTTATTGAATAATACGATTTTTAATCTATGCGTATTCTGTTCAATTATATCGTCCGTAACTCACATCGATATAGTAAATCTCATGTAAATGAGTTATAGCCATCATAACATGCTTGTTGAACAATGTTATACAATATTTTTATATTTCTTAATGTTAGTGTTACGAAAACAATGCCAAGAGTTTTATATACTTATGCTAGCGTTGTAACGTATCAACGTGTGTTGTTTTTTTTTCCTTTCAAATGTGAAATTACATTTACTAGAAACGGACGAAAAATGCTGTTACGCTACATCGCTGTTCAGAATACCACCATTAGTGTGCAGTTGCATAGAACGTTGTTAACTTTAATAATGGTTACGCAATTCGATTGTCAAATGTCTTTAAAGCGAATTATTGACTGATCAGTTGACAACAAAACCATTAATTTACAATGTATTTAACAATTTTTATATACATCTGTGCTTTACTGTGTTGGATCAAATCGAATGGTTTAAAAATTATTTGTGTTATTTGTAATTTCTCTCTATCTACGAATATTTCGCAACAGAGATATATTTCGAAAAAAAGTTTTTAACATAAGTTGCTAAACAAGTTAACAACTTTTTTGAAAACGGCTAAATCATTTTTTTATAATTTTTTATATTTTTATGATAAGTATAGATAATTCTGTAAATAGGTGGCATATTTATATCAAGACAGTTTTGTTGTTAATTACCGTAACTATAGTAGTTGTTGTTATACAAATTATTCTATTTCATAAATTTATTTAATACAATGACGGTTGATTCCTTGGTGACCACAGTAGAGTTTTTTGTAATGATTTTTCTAAAAATTTAGATATAGTACGCAAAAATAAATTATTCCACAGATGGACACAAATTGAATTATTTTTTATAAAAAATTTAAATAAATTTAAAGACTAAATCAGAGATTATAAAAATTTGCAGGTACGTTGTGTTTTAAAAAAAACGCCGAATATCCTGAACGTAAATGAAGGTAAACTTATATAGTTTTTGTCAAATGTAGCTAATTTTATAGTCAAAAAGGACAAAATTTAAAGAATTGAATTTGACATTCAAATCTTTTATAGGTTAAATTAATTATATCTTTATTTTTGGCAACAATTTTATAACACAATAAATCAGCAAATAAAAATATTTAGTACACAATAAGAAAGGTTTTCGGTTTTGATATAAAAATCTTTAACATTTTATTTTTAAATATTATGTAGGCAAACATAAAATAAACGCTATCATATAATTTGCAGATTTGTTTTTTATTATTTGTTATATTTCTGGGTATTGTAATAAAAATTTCAGTATTTTATTATTGTAAAGCACTGGCGATTCGAAAAATTTTATTTATTTTTTACGATTGTATTTTCGTTAGTAATTTACGAAAAGGTACGATATTTTTTTCGTGTAATGATATCGTGAAGAAGGTACGTTGCTAAAAAATTTCGATAATTAAACTAAAAGCAATTAATTTTATTGTTACGAAAAGTGCATTTTTATAACTCGGTGAATAATTTTACAGTGTTAGTATATTATGCAGGTATAATTTTTATGATCAATTTACCATGTATATATATGTACCGGGTACGAACATATTAAATTTTATGGTAATACGAATTTTTTTATATATTTATTTGCGATAGTAACATACGTAATATATATGGAATTTTTTTTATTCAAATGCTTATTGAAAATGATAATTAAATATTTACTCATAATATTCCAATTTTTATCGTCTGAACTGAAAATTATCAAAAATCTTTATTGGAAATTGCAAAATCTATTTTTTTTAATTATCTGAAATAATTACAGCTTTAATTTTGCTAATCAATTTTTTCTTGCAAAATATATGTTATTTATATTATATTGACAATTATATCAATTTTTGTATTTTTGTAATTAAAATAATAAAATTTAATCTACAGTAAATTTAACTATTAATAAAAGTGATTAATAATTGTAATTAGCAGTTTTATTTTATTGTAAATTACATTTGTTTAGAAAACTTAACATATTCATATATATTTTTAAAAAAAATTTTGTTTGTGTTATTTGATGCCGTCGATAAAATTTTGTATTCAAGTTATACCAATACACATGTTACATAAATAACTATTATCACTGAAAAGAAGATATATTTATATTGTAATAATTTTTCAATGAAATGAAATATTTCAAATTTTGCATTTGTATTACTTTCCATTGGTGTTGTAATTTTATGTTTATAAATATATATTTTTTAAAAATTTTTGATTGTACCATTTTTACTAAAATTTTAATTACATAAATGTGGCTTAAAGCTGATAATTGATAGTGTACCAACAGTTACTGTAGAAAGTAAGAAGAAGTGATAATATTGTAAATTTATTAAGTGTAATAATTTTCTCACACATGATATTATGTTATAAACTAAAATGATATTAAATTTCCACAATCTAATTATAGTTACTAATCCTAATAAAAACACTAATTTAATTATTTTATATGAACATAATAAATGCAAAACTTAGAACGCAAATTGTTAAATAAATAAAAAATTAAATCGCGTATTAAGTATTAATATTCATTGATCTGTAAAATCGGTTACTACACTTGAAATTTGAACCTCTACTCAATATAACGTTACAAATATGACGTAATATAATCGCCAATTATTCATTCGACATGTGTAGGTATGCGGTGCGCCGTCTATGGCCTAACCACAAATATGCACTTTTACACAAGTGCCTTGCACATACCGTGTGTATGTGTGTGTGTATCTATTTTCAGTTCTCAAAAACCAGACAGCATCAGTTTTTAATATAATTAATCGGTCTGCTTTCGTATTTGTCATACGGCCTTGCAGTTTTTTTTTGCTTATCTTTCTTTGAAATACAACAACTATTTCACTTTCGAAATCGGGAACTACTGTGCGTTCCATTGTTTTTTTTTTTTGCACGGGATTCAAAACTAGGCAAGGTTTGCCTATAAAGTTTGCGGATTTATTTATTTCGTTATTTTTTTAACACATTGAATATGATTTTTAATATTTTGTAGATACATTCACAATCACACTCTTTTGGATGTGGAATAAACTCTTTCCATTATCTCGAAATCAGTTTCCTCCAAACATACCTATCCAGACAAGCAATTCTAGCTTCATCCAAATTCATGATATTTCGCATACATGCTCTTCTATTCCTACTACTTGGAAACTTTGGCTCACGCAAAACATTCTCAAACATTTTCTTTAACTACTCATCATTCATATAAATTTTAGACATTCAGACATGAGTTTTGCGCCACCTTGTAGAATAAAATTAATCTCAGTGTTGTGTAACTAATTTTGATAATAGGTTTGGAGGTACAGAAAAACATCATATCATTTTTTTATTTTTAGTATATTTTACTATAAAGTTCGAATTTATTTTTTAATATAATGTTTTCGCAATTATAAAATTATCCCTTCACAGAAATTATTTTATGTATAAACAATAGCTGAAAATTTATAAATAAAGTATGTGTAAGATAATCTTTTCTAACTTTATGTTCAGACCTTATACTCCATGACAATTTGTCTGAGCAGACAAGAAACATTTGCTTGTTGTGAATAGATTGTCTATTTATTTTTTGATGGCGTGTTTTTTGTCATTTGTTTTGCGGTATTTTAGCGTTTTTTTTTATTTCAATTTTTTAAAACTTATAATAGTGTATTAGATGTTTATTTATTGATTTTATTTATTAATTTTTTGCATTGTCTGATAATTTGACGATTTAACTTGTGGATATGATTAATTATAATAAAGTTTTCTCAATTTTTCAGTTTTTTTATTTCGGTCTCTAATGATGATTTGGTTATTTCATTCTTCGGCAGACTTTTTTAATAAATGTTTTGACAGCAAAATTTTTCAAATATTAATGCAAATTTAATTTTTTTTTTGTTATTTTGTTTTTAACTAAAAGTTATTGTTTAACTTATCATTAGTGTCAAAATAATTTTACACAATTTATATTTCGTAATTTAATTTTATTACAATGCAGAATTTTTTTCTTTCAGATAAAACAATTAAAACATTAAAAAAATCAGCTAAACATTTTTTTATATATTGATATATGATTATAAAAATGAGAACA
The DNA here is from genome assembly GCA_963966155.1 of Clivina fossor. Lineage (NCBI taxonomy): Eukaryota > Metazoa > Arthropoda > Insecta > Coleoptera > Carabidae > Clivina > Clivina fossor. The sequence goes on from OZ014558.1 coordinate 5,568,901, forward strand.
TATTTTTTATTTTCGGTTAATATTTTAAAAAAATAATACAAAATAATAAAAAAAATTGAAAAAAAAAAAATTTGAAAATTTGCTGTAGTAGTTAATATAATTTATTATTGTATTTTGATTTAGATTTTTTATTATAGTTTTATTTTTCTTGTCTATATGATTTCATTTTAAAAAAGCCGTAGGCATTATTTCTAAAAACAATTAGAGAATTAGAATAGGAAAAAAAATATATATAATTACAGACACATTGCCTTATTACGTAATAGTATTTGAAAAAAGTCTTTGACTTAAATATAATTTTAAGTGTTTTTTTTTGCGGTAGTATCATCATGTTTCTTCCTGGAAATTTTTGTAAATTTAATATATATGGTTGAAGGATTAAATTGAAATAGATACTGTTGAAATTTTATGTATTGTATAAGATTGTAGATTTATGAAAATTAATAAAATTGTATATTAATGTTAAAAATATCTTAACTATGTATTTTTAGAAAAGTTTAGCTATCATTTTTAAATATTTATGTGCAGTTATTGAAAAAACAAAAGTTTAAAATCGAAAACTACAGTTTTTATTGAATATAAGTGATTGTATACCAGTATATTTTATTGATAAAAAATATACTAATTACCTGAAATGTATATCATTAGATTAAACAGATTATTAGCAATTTTTTTATTAATAAAATAAACTTATGCGCTAAAAACAGCAGACTTTCTTCTTTTTTAATAACTACATATATTTGAAAATAATAATTATTTTTAGCAATTTTTAAGGAATATTTTGTATCATTATTATTTTTTATCAATAAAACAAACATTGTGTTAAATGTTTTTTATATATATTAAAAATTTTAGACTTTCCTTTTTGCAATGTAATGAAGATTAAAGATTATTTCCTTGTCATGGAACACCCTGTAATTATACGATTTCAAACAACATAGACTATAAAACTATAGATTTTTTAAAATTATAGCATATGCATATTTTATGACTTTTAGGAAGATATTTATTATAAAATTGCTACAAAAAAATATCTATTAGAAAACTTGTTTGAAATTACGATGCAAAAGTTTTGCCAATAAATTTACAACATAATTATTTTTATCATTTTTTTTTATGATCTAGAGAAAAAAAAGCAGTCGTATATAATTTCTTTTTTTTATGTTGAATATAAAAGTCAGCAAAAAAAATGTGGGTACGATATGTCACTGAAAACGGTAGACAGTTTAACCTAAAATTCCAAATTTGGAATTTGGCTTGTTTGATAATTTGTTCCAGGAAGCTATCAAAAACGAGAGACGGTAGTTAATAATAATGTTAGAAATTACAGTAATAATAGCGTTGCTTTTGTTTTGCCTTCGAGCAATTTATTTTGTCTCTCGATTTTTTTTTTTATTTGATTACTTTTTTTGTTATTTTTTATTTTATAAAATGAAAAGAATATCGAATATTCTATTCGTCTACTTTGATCTTATTTAATTTACTTTTAGTGCTTTTAATATTTATTACAAAAACAAAATTTACTTTATTTATTTTTTTATTTTGTAAAAAATACTTTTCAAATTTTCAGATTAGGCGACTTTAATTTTAATGACAATAATAAATGGAACATAAGTTGAGATATGTAGATCAAAATTGAGATTTGTTTTTGTTTTTCACTAGTAAAAAGAATGCTCAATTACATACTGCAATTTATTTAAAGATTTGTCAAATATTACACTGTACAAAACCGATGTAAATTTACGATAGTAATCATAATAATTTTACTATGTATTTAATTATAATTTAAATTTTTTTTTGTAAATTTACTAAAATCTGTAAATATTACAAAAAAAATTCAATTTTTATATATTTTTACATTTAAATTATTAATTTATGTAATTCGGCAAACGTTATGTGAAAATGTAAAAAAATACATATCATATACACTTTTATTTTGTTTTTACTGTGTACTAATCATCCTCAGTTGCTTATTATTTGCATCAGTGTTTAGAGCCCCCTCCTTCGGGTATGTTGTGCCAAAAATATCAATGCAGGAGTTTCAAAGATTGTTGCAAAATAAACATTATTTTTTATTATTATAAATGAAAATTTATATTTATACGTAATTGTAATCCACCCTCTTGTACATTTATATGACCCCAACCGGGAGATTTAGGTCTGAAATAACCACAATAATGAGCATCTGACAAATTATACATGAAAGACCTTGGAGTAAACTGGAAATGTATTAGTGTGTAATAACTAACTAACTCGACGTTGTATGTTATAGTTATTAAATTCAGTTTTTGATTATGTTAGTATGTTAATAATAGTATTTCGTTTACAAACACTTTTAAATTAGCGTTGCTATAGGAGGTTGAAGACGTAAAGCAGAAAAAAAATATTCTTGTAAGAGATTCTTTGCCAAGATAATGAATTTATTTTACATATACGTACAGGATGCTCCATTTGTTTACATGATACGTTAATTATAATATTTATATAGTTTTATGGTGTTTATATGCTAATTATTTTAATCATTCTTATAATAAAATTGGATGTTTGAATTTGCTTGGTTATTATTTAATTTAAGTAGTATTTTTTTTACGTTAATATCTTTACTTTGACGTAAGTAATATGTAAAATATTACAAAAAAAATATAGAAATATACTAGAAATGAGTTTTTTAATTTTAAATAAATTTGTTTTTATATTATTACTAATAATTTATTAATATTGTCATCTAGAAGTATATAAATATACTTTCGACACAAGTAGAATTAATTTTTACGATAGTAACCGGTACGGTTTTGACAGTGTTATGTTAAAACGTTTCGTTATATTTATTAATAAATGATTATATGAAAGTTTTTGCAGGAATTAATAAGCTTTATTGAAAATTATACTTATATTTTTCGTAACCACATGTTACGATATAAAAAAAATTTCTTTAGAATTTTAATAAAAAAATTAATGTGTATTAATGTGTACTAATGTAAAACTTAATACTGAAATATATAATTTTCAGTGCATTGATTCAATACGTAATAAACGTAGTAAAATATTTGAATGTAGCAAAATTTATTTATTTCGGTATTATATACTAATACCTTATTTATGAGTTCTAAAAGAGTTTTCATTACTTCCAGGTGCCTCTGATAGGTAATCAAGGGAAAACAGGATTTGGCAGCAGTAGCCCTAAATCGGTGGTTACAACTGAAGCAGAGAAGAAAACCAGTGTTTGGAAGAAGGCACAAGAACGTTATAAAAAAGTAAAAGACATTAATTTAGAAGCATTTAAAATATTGTCTTCATCGGACGAAGACTCATGAATGAATAAAATGTAATTTTGACATATTTTACTTACAAATTAATAAACAAATTGATAGCTAACATAAAACAAATTAATAATCAAATGATGATCATCTGGACCAATATAAGTTGTGTGATTAATTTCAGTTAATGTGTTGGTGGTGAAGTTTTTAAATGCGAATCATGAAAGAATATTTCAGGATGCGAAATTTTATACTTTTTAGTTTCTTTAACGCCTCACTGATGTGTATGCATTAACAATTAGCAAATCAGGAAAAAACACGGTATTGTTTTATTTATCTGAAATTTACTTTTGATAAGTCAGTGGTTCAGCGTAAAATGCATAAAACTAGTTATACGCTTCAGATTTTTATCGGTTGTTATTGTAAATGTTTTATTATTTATATCACACAAATAATAAAGTATAAAAACCATATGTGTGAGGGTTGCCACCTTTTGTCTAATAAAATCGACGACAGAAAACTGAGACGCAATTCATGAAATCTCCGCGCGCCGTGTTTATGTTAGACGGTACACCAATGAATTGATAAATACAATTTTAGTAATAGACTAGTTTCAAATTTGATGTCTCACAAAGTAATAAATACACTGACAGATTTATTTAAAAAGGACAATTATATTTTAACGAGGACGTTTATTCAAAAATGAGTACATTTGATAACCTTAGTGTATGACCTATAAAAAGAAATGAAAATACATTTTGGATTAGTGTTTTCGCTTTCGGGTAAGTTTTTGTCATTAGTATGTACTGAGTTCGTAAATCCTTATTTCCTTAACGAATATGTGTAAGATTCAGCATGAGTTCATCTGCCAACCGTTTCAAAAAGGGTAAGTTTTGTATTTTTTTTTTAAATTACCATATAGGAACTTTATTAGGGGCAATTTTACAATAATTTATTCAGGATATTATTTTGGCGTTTCTAAGTATTACATCTTGAAGGATATATATTTTGTTACATTCATTCTCACCAATGCTATCCATATTTTATTTACAAATAATAATGTTTGCTAAATTTTTTAAATGTTAAAATGCATAGTATTAAAATAAAATCTTATCATTGATTTCAACTAAAGGAATGCAAGCAAAACAAATATGCCATTTGATAGCGAAAAAGTGATTGTCACTAGTGCCATCTATCTTGAACCCTTCGGATTTTAATTAATTTTGGCGTCTAACAGACAGTGGGGGAGGATAAAAGAGGGGGGGGGGGAGGTACGTAATGGTATAGAACGTTGTGATGCCGGGCGTCCCCTGTCTAGGATGCGGGTAGACGGTCGTCTAGACGCGAGACCTACTTTCTGCTTACTCATCACTTTTAATCATTTCATGTCAAAATGAGAAAGCTTTTTATTCTTTTGCTCCTGCACCAGTACGACAACGATGTGTGAAAAGTCGCGGATGTTTTAGTTTTATTCGACCTTTACTTTGACGTTCGTTTTTCCCCGAAGCGGAACTCTCTGTAGATTTTAAATGAAGTCTGATGTCGTTGGTGATTTTTCGCTTAAATTGACGTTAGTTTCGTTTGCTTCTTTTTAATTTTTATATTTTTCTAGGTTATGTCAGTATTTCATCTAATTTTTCTCTCTAGATGTGCAATACTTTCTAGGAAGCGGAAAGTTTTTGATTTTAAGTAGAAAATAAAAATGAGAAAAATTTTCGCACGTGGAAACAATTTAATAATTCTAATTTACTGAAGAATTTTTATAACATGAGAAAATACATGTAATGTTCTTTTTTTGTAAATTATTAATATACATATTAAGTACACTTTCTTTTTATAATTTTTTGCTTTGTTGGAGATAAAAATATGGAACAATATTCAAATCTTAAATGGTCAATTTCAGTTATTTTTCTGAATAACCATGAATACTTAAATTTACGACACTATACATATACCTATATTATTTGTTTCAATTTGAAAGTGCTTATATTACATGTAAAATCTAAAATGTAATGTTAACTTATTATTAAAAAGAATATTAAAAATTAAATATGAAAATATGGACGACTACCATATGTTTGATCGACAATATTTTGTTTTATACATAAAAATATTCGATATTATATTTTCTTAAGAAAACCCTTTAAATAAATTGAAATATGACACTGAAATACATACAGAATATATTGAATGTTATTAAATTATCTTAAAATTGAAATTTGCAACATTGATAATTGCGAGAGAATAGTCGCCTCTAGTTTAAATTAAAAATATATAAAATTATGTTTAGTCAACTTTATAACATTCCAGCTTCACTGTGCATTTCCGACTGATTTTGTGTTCCCGATGCTCGAATTTTTTAACATAGCAAAGCGTCCTGATCCCGTGCGCCGGTCCAGATTTTTTTCAGCTCCGCCTACAACCCTTGCGGAAACGCCTGTTTTTCACGAAACTTTTTCGATTCTTATCAAACTGTTTAATATTCGAAAAGTATCAAAATACAACCTTTAAAATAATACAATCAAATTTGACATTGAATTTTTGGGAGGATTCAGAAGTTATTCGCTTATGAAAATAAGATATTGACATTAAGATCTGTCGCGTAATGAAGAATATAAATAATATACTTGTAATCTAATATGTAAAATAATATATTTATATTTCTAATATTTGACATTGAAATAAAAAAATACTCACCAATATTATATCGATTTAAAAAAAACATGTTAAGTATTTCATTAAAAAAATTATAAATATATAATAAATATTAAATAAAATATTTATTTAAAAAAAATAAATATCATTGTTTGAACATGTTAATTAAAGAAAAAGACGCTATTCATGTAAAATTTGGTTAATTTTCGCTCAGTTGCAAGCGTTCAGCGTGTCGTGTTGGTTCACTTGTTTTCGTATATATATTTTACAAAAAATACACTGTGTCCCAGGATGAGCTTACGCTAATTCAAAAACTATATAATAATAGATTTTTGAAAACTATTAGTATATATTATTATGTAATGTGAAAGGTTCAAGTAGCATAGAAGCAGGACAGAAGCAAAACTGCAAGATTTAGCAGCATCGCCAATTCTGAAATTTCATTTGGTATACATTTTTTAATTATTAATAGTACTACAAGTTCAGTTTTTCAGTATTTTACATTTAGTTAGTTCTAGTTCTATGATAATTACATTGTTTTAAAACCGGTATTAGTTAAAATTCAATTGAAAACCGAATTTGTAGTACCAGTCAATGAATTTAAATTGTATTTTGGTTTCAAATATTACGCAATACATTTTAAATTTTAATATTTATCTAGCAAAATATTTTGTTTTTGAATTGATATATTAAAGGCCCGGTTGTACAAAGCATTGTTAACTTAATAAACGAGTTAACTAAGTAACTAGATTGTCAACTGTTCTCAAACCGCCTCAGGCTTGAATAGTTGGCAAGTTATCGAATTCAGTGGCGTAGCGAGCATAACTGGCGCCCGGGGCATGATACCTTTTTGGCGCCCCCCGCCCCCCGAATAACATATAGTAATATAATATTTAGAATATCATCGTCAACAGGATTTCAGTACATATTATGTATTAATACAGGCACAGATAAACATATGTTTAGATATGTTATTTGTTAGATCTGTGATACAGGGAACTTGAATCGTAGAAAATATTTAGGCAAAACACAAAGAAAAAAATTTTTACGTTAAATTTTTTTTTTTGTGGTATTAGAGCTATCGATTATTCTGAATTGGCGGCATTAATTATGTATGCATACAGTGCTAATTTGGAATAAATTTAGTAAATCACAGATCTATTTTTATTTTGAAAAATGTTCGGACACGTCGATTAGTATTTTAAGTTGAGACATTGTTCATAAAAAAAAAATTAGTATACAATGTGTCCCAAATTTGAGATACAACGTGATCATTAATTTGTTTAAATGGCGACCCTGTTTTTTATTGCGTATTTTTAAAGTACATATCAAGTTATTCGTAACTGCCAAATTTTTAATTTTTATTCCTTGTCATTTACAAAAAATTAAAGAGAAAATTATTTTTAGTTGACAAATAATAAGAAACATCTATCACATTAATAGTTTAAATATTTCAATAAATGCTCAAAATGCTGTCCATTCACTATCTGACAGTACCCTAAACGGGATTGAAACTCGTTTTGAACATTTCTAATTAAACCTACACTCATTTCTTATAAAAAAATTATAATAAAAATTTGATATTTGGCAGTTACGAATAATTTGATATGCACTTTAAAAATACGCAGTAAAATATTTAAATAAAAAAAATATTTTTAATATAGCACGTTTTTAAAACGGACTAAAAAGTAAAAAAATAATTTTTCTCCTAGTGGGGCGCACTTTTTACTATTATCTATTGCATGCGCCCCACGTTTTTTTAGGAGAGAAATTATTTTTTTACTTTTTAGTTCGTTTTAAAAACCTGTTATATTAAAAATATTTGTTTTTATTTAAATATTTTTTTAAATATTAATATTAAGGTAGAAAGTGGCGAATATTATATTGCACATATGTCACTAATGTCACTAATTATGTCACTATTATGTTTAGCGCCCACTAAACTATAGATAAGCTTAAACACTAACTGCTGAATAAATAGATCAATTTCCAATTTTATTTTATTGTTAAGTATATGTATAACATTTTACAATCGCAGTAGCATTTTTCTGCGTTTCCGTAGTATAAGCATATCGGCACGTATAGAAATAAATTATTACTCCAGCAAGATAATCTAATTGGTTAATTTTCCATTGAGGAGAGGGTGGGGTGCCCAGACTTAAAGAATACCAGAGAACAAGCGGAAATAAATAAACATTTCCCAAAGCAATAAAACTTTGGGACAAAATGTATATTTTTGAATATTTATAATTGAATCTGACGCAGTCTTCTGTTTGCGACTACTATTTAAATAACAGAATTTTTTTGAAGATCTCTAGCAGTAGTTAACTATAGTTAATAAAGAAATACATAAAATGCGCAAAAACAGAGGAAATTGTTTCCAGATGTGTTACTTTTATTGGTGACTTACAATAGCAGATACCTAGCTGGCCGACTAAACGCTACAAAAAGGGTCTGGTCTACCCACAGCAGGGTTGTGGAACCGAATGAATGCCGACAAAGACAAAAAAATTGCCTTTGCATTTTTAGGTTTGCTCGAAGAATAACAAAATAATCTTAAATTTCACGATATTTTTACAGAACGATTCAAAATAATTCTATTATGACAAAAAATTTTTTTTTTAATTTTAATTTTCCGGAAAATCCTCTTTGTTTTGGAGACCATTTGGCGCCCCTTTGCAAGTGGCGCCCGGGGCGTGATAGACCCCCTTGCCCTCCCCTCGCTACGCCACTGATCGAATTGGATATTTGGCAAAGCTTTTAACAATGCTTTGTACAACCGGATTTAATTTTTAAGAAAATCTTTAGTATTTCTTAATGAAAGTTATATGAAATGTTTCAATTTGTAAGATAATAAGTTGGGAGTGGAGCAGTAAAAACAAATAATGAATATATAAAGGTGTCGCCGTATGTCGTTGTAGCGTTCGTATAGTAGTTAGTTATGGAATGTCGCATATTTCGAAATGTTGCATATATATTTGACATGACTGGGCGCCTGCGCCAGCGCCTCTCTACCGTTTACTCACTTGTATTTATTGTCCACATTCATATCGACGATCCACGGATGTGTCCGACCAACGACCGCTACTGATAGCGCGCGTCTTTGCGGCCCCGTGGCACGGGCAACTACTTCGCCTGGCTCTTGGCTCTTGGCTATGACCCCCTGCAGTTCGGGGCCCGCGCGTATAACGGCGTTTAACTAATACACACGCGTGCTGCACAAGTAGTGCTTGTTTCAATTTTAAATGTCGAACAGCCAATTTCCATCTAAAAAGAGAAATGGTATATTGAAAGATATGGCGTGTGATATTGCAGTGTTATCAATTTTCGAAGATAAATAGTAAAATTTATAAAATTTTATTTTCTCGTAATTCCTAACATATTTCATTGTGCAATTGATAAAATAAAGAAGATTATGCAGCCAACGTATTACAATTAATTGTTCTTATTTTTTAAAATTTTTGTATTGTGTAAACGTGTTACTTTTGTCACTTGTTCATATTATTGTATTTACAAATTCATGTTACCTTTTGTTACTGTATCTTTTATTTAGGCTTTTTGCCTGTTGGATATATTTGAAATAAATAAAAAATAAAATAAATAAATTCCTAAGCGAAACATAGGGACTATATGTTTGAGAAGCTGATCATAGTTTTTTTAGTAGGATTTAAGACACTACACTATTTATAATAATTCGTATAAGGTTTGAAAAAATAAACTTGAAATGTAAAACTGATTGAAAAAAAAAACATTGTTAAATAATAAATATACTTGAGCATAACAACGTTATGTAGTTGTAAAACTGATCAATAAATGAGTCGTTTTGAAAATGGTGTTTACAATAAGTATAATAGGTAATAAGCATTTAGTATCGTACATTACCTAGGATTAGAACGTACAAGTTTTTTGAATCTATGAACATTTGTTATTAATTATTACACATTTGCTTCTAAAAAATACTCTCAATCATATGTCCTCGCAGACGTTTATTCGGTGTTTATTTTACACCTAAGTCTCCGGGGGAATCACAGAAATGTATGAGGGTTTACAATAGATACTAGTAAAACAAAATTACAAGTACAAAATTATGTAGAAACATTAATTTTAATTTATAATAATAAAGAATAATCATCAATTGTACATACTACGCTGTCTTTGCGTAGTTACGTTTTGGTTTACTTTTACAACAATCTTTGAAAACCCTGCTTGATATTTTTTGATTCGACATTCTCCGGGGGGGGGGGGGTTAACCCCTCGGGAACCCCCTGAAATAAACACTGCGTTTATTTTAATTATTTTAATCTGAACTGTGTTACACACTTTTTTCAACATTATTTTTTTTCCAATTTCACTGTAACTAGGGGTAACTTGTTGTACCTTTTTGATTTTTTAATGAAATGAAATGGTCATTTAACAATGAATCAAACGTTACTCGATCGATGATTTGGATATTAGTGGGCATGTGATGGCATTGCAGGCGCCAGACACCGTGCAACACGGACACGTTATAAAACGGTGACACGCGGGACAGCGGACAGACTTTCACATTTATGGACTTTTTCAATGCCTCATTTGCATTATACGCGGTGAAATGATTTTCAAAACTATTTCTGCCTGTTTGCGCTTCTTCTGCTTTACGATTTAACTTTCTTCTATTGTCTATGCATTTTATTTACAACCTATTTAAAGCTATTGGTTTTAGAGAAATTTTACAAAATTTATTGTAATAATTTTATAATTAGAAGTGTGAAAAGTTGACAAAGAAGCATCGTTTTATTGACAACAATAATTATTATTATAGTAGAATTTAAAATCGTTGCTTTTTGGTTAGTTTAAAGTTGACTTTAGTTAAAATATTTATTATGAAATTGGTCATTAATTCTATAAGCATAATATACATGATACCCTCCTCCAGAAATATATAATTAGATTTAATAAATTTGAAAAAAATGTATAGGTCTTGCCGGGGTTTAAAATTATTATTAAACATTTCATTTAGAAGAGAATCGCAAATATTATGTTGGCGCAAACTAGTAGATAAGTGTACCCCCTAACCGATAAACAAATAGATTTTACTGCGAGAACTCTATATGAGAGGTATTTTCAACATTTATAATCTAGTTATTAATTTTGTTACCCAGTAACTTGTTTTAATGATCTGTTTATTTATTGTATATGTCATTTGTATTATTTTTCCTGATGATAATGTCAAAATGTCGATTTTTAATTTAAATTAATACAAAACTAAATTCTAATTTTAATTATATTTTAGTTCACTGTGATTAAGTGGATATTTAAATATTTATGAAGTTTGCAGTTTCATGGCAGATATATTTATCACCAATTTATGGGCACCCAGTTGACAATGTTTCTTAAATTACATATGTGAAAAGAAATTTAAAAAAAATCTTCAACTAAATGAAAATTTGTTTACTCATTAACAGTGACAACTCGCTTTACAATCTTTGGCATGCAAAATACGTTACAAGTTACAACATATAAATACATTTATACATAATATTAAACGTAGAGAAAAAGTGCCAGACAACCATGATATACGTAATAATTACTTTGAATGGAATATTATTTTGTTTACGTTCAGTTATATTATAAATACATCGCGACATGCATATATTACATATGTTTATACGAGTGTACGTATGTGATACTTCCCTAAACAGCCGCATAGCGACTTGTGTGCATTTATATTTCTACATATATAAATATATCTGTGTATGCTTGAGTTATGACGATTGTCTGATTCAATTTAAAAACATCCAGACAGTGGATATCATAGGCGGCGTTGTGTGTAGGTAGCTTTTTTTTTAATGATCTTGTTATTTTTGTTATTATTTTGATATTGAAATTATTGATGTCTAATGTCACTTATTTTATGCAGTTTTTTTATTAATTTATTTATTTTAAATTTATGACAAATATACTATTTATAATTGCTTATTAAACAAGATTAGATGTATACTGTAAAAAAAAGTTGCCATTTTACATAAAAACCATAGTAAAAAAATTACATACTATTTCAGCAAAACGATAAATTCTCTGGAAAAATAATATAATTTTGTAATTTTAAGTTTAATACTTTAATTTGATTACTTTTTATCATATGTTAATTCTGTAATAAATGTTTCATATTCTCAAATACTCTTACCAATTTTTAATTTGAATTTTTTTTTGTTTTACACAATAATTCATATAATTTTTACATAGATTTTTGCATAGATTTTTTCAGTGCAAAGATTTTTTTACGATAAACGCACTGAGAAAAATGGATAGTTACCGTAACGCTATTTATATTTAAAAAGGTGACACAAACACAAGATATTAAAAATAACAAAATAAGTATATTTAAAAATTAACTATAAATATAATAAAAACAAAAATTTAATACCACAATTTGTATATAGTATTACAGTCTTAATTCTTAATATAGTATTAAAATATATATGTGAGTAGATTTTAAAAATGAATAAATTTGTAAATACAATAAACATATTCGTATATTTCAAATAAATATCTACTTATCATTATACAATTTGTTAAATATCTATTTTTCTCAGTGCGTCTATGAGATTACTTAATTTCTAAACTTATCTATGTTCTTTTTTATTGGTTTGCGGACAATTCGTCAGTCGATTTCTTGTTTGTTCCATACGCCATTTTTGGTCAAAGTGAGTTATTACTTATTTTATCAATATTTGTTTGTTTTCTATCTATTTTAATAATCGCAAATGTTAAAATATAATTTTAATAGTTTCGGAAATATAAATTCTAATTGGTTCCATATTCTTACTATATACAATTTAGTTCAGAAACTTTAAATATCATTCTCTCGAAAGTAAAATTTTGTGATGATGAATTGAAACAAATGTTTTTAATTTGAATTTTGATGTTAATTAAATTTTAAACAGTTGTTACATGCTTATTTTTCCTTTTATCCTAAATCATCCTTTACTCCACAAATCCTGTCATATATTTGGAACCTAACCTCATTTGTACCGTTGCGGGTTTCTTTTGCTCCTAAAAATAAACATTGTAATGAAATTCACTCATATTTTCTTATTTATGTCGTGTACTTACAGTTTTCCAAACGTAGTGTACTATTAAATGCTGATTTTGTTTGTTTTATTATTTAACATATTACAAATTATGGAAATGGTACCAGTGTCATAATTTTGAAAAGAAAACCATTTTTTGATGGTACGCCACTGGCTGTTGTCGTTGGGACATCGTCGTGACCCTGTTCAACACGAATCACACAAATCGTTGTTTACTACGCCTGTATACTTACATTTACGTTACACTCTGTAAATCTATAAGATTTATTTATAATGCTTCATTGATTGACTACACAAAACATAAACCAAAAAGAATTTACAATTCAAGCAAACCATCATACCCGGTACAAGTAAATCAAAATAATTATTAATTTATTTTCAATTCTAATATTATAAAATTATTTATTACAATATATAGAAATTTTTTAGTGTCATTTTGGTTTACGAGCACCCTTGGTTGGCAAGCTCCTCCGCCGTATTACAGGGTAATATGTTCAGAACTTATGCCACTGTCGTACAGCGGGTTGGAAACACTTCGCTAACGCAACAGATGTGGTAGTTTTGTGAAACTTTTAGTATTCACTGGTAAACGTTTTACTCACGTAGAAATCTTTTAAGTAATTTAAAGTATACCATTATTATTTAATTTTTTTATTTTTATTTATATTTAAAAATGTGACACTAAATAATGAATTGTGCCACGATTTTTATATATCATTTATTTCTATTCATTTAAAATGAGATGAACTGTATATATGAAATGTTATTCTTTATTAATTCATTCTGACAAAATAAATGCGTAATATTTTATGTTTATTTTTAATTCCAAATTAAAAGAAGAATAGGTAACCAGTAGAGTTGCATTTGTTTAAACTAGTTGATGTCATGCAAAAATGTAGAATTTAGATATTTTTGAGAAAGGAAAACTTTTTAAAAATTGTATATGTTTGATATGAAATATATACAAAAACAACAAATGTAGTGACATTTTCAAGAAAGAAATAAAACTTGCAAATATTTTAATTGAAACAAGAAATGAAACTCGTGATTTAAACTTTTCAATTTTATTATTATTATTTATAAAACTTATTTTTAAATTTCATTATCAGCAGTTCTTGTAATTTTAAGTGAAACATAGGGGCTATATACTCGAGAAGCTGAACATATAGTTTCTTAACAATTATTTACTTGCATTGCCAATGGTGCGGGTCGTTTGCCTACAGCCAAGCAAATGACCTACAGGTTATTGTGGGTTCCGAATCACTAAGACCCAGCCGATATCAGTTCAGTGGTACAAGGTTTTAATATCAGAAATAATATTTAATTTAACCACTAGCCTATGACCAGTGTATATTTTATAGTAAGGATATGGAACCAATTAGAATGTATATTTTCGAAACTATTAAAATTATAATATTCACGATTGTTAAAATAGATAGAAAACAAACAAATGCTGCCTGTATTTTTAAATTTATATCTTATAAATTGTTATAATGTAAAATCTATGTATCTACAATGATCAATAAATTTTCTTGCAAGTTTGAAAAGAAGAAATAATAAAAACTGTTTAAATGAAGAGAGAGAGAGAGAGAGGCACGTTTGTGGAAAAAGAAGATATATTATTATTACACCGGTTAATAATAGTAATTTAGAATCATATTAGAAATAAACGATAGTTTTCAATCTTAAGTTATCTTTTGCAGGCAGCTAGAAAGAGAAATATATTTGATTCATAAAGCGTCTTTATTATAGCAGACAATCGGATCCCAGAGAGTTTATATCTTTTAAAAAGATTCCGGTACTTGGCTCACGGTGTGCTGTGCTGTGTGCAACTTGCAAGACGATCATTTGTTCCGAATCATAAAGCACAACTAACATCGAGAATCGAAAAATAATTCTGGTTAACTCTATAATCAGTACAAAAGTTTAAAGAAATCTTTCATCAGTTTACATGTAGTCATTATAAGTTCGCTGAAAATAAAAGCAAAAAAAAGTTTCCCCTGATTATCTTTCACCTATAAGGTTTGCTTTTAGCGCAGTAGCCGGTGAATAATGTTTTGTTGTATTTAGTTGATTACTAAACCATTATTATAATGTAGCGCAATTTATTTATGTCGTATTAAAGGCTTGATATTATCGAAAATTTACTGGAAAGATTGCAAAATGATTGTGTATGCATATTGCACGCCTTTTACTTCGTTTATACTTTAAGTTAGCAAATTTTTTACACCTCGTTTCAATGATATCATCGTTAGAATTTAAAAAAAAATAAATTTATCAATTTTATTAATTAGCTGTCATTTTCAAATATTTATATGATTGACAAAAGAAAAACTGTATTGAAAAGAGGAATGTTTGTAGTTTTAATGAATTTTTGTATATCAGTTTATTTTATTGATAAAAAAAATCTGATAATAATTTAATGATAGAGAGATGCGCCATGGGAAGTTGCGGATGTATGAACATCAAAAATTGTGTTGAAAACAGAAAAATCTGCAATTTTGAATAGGTATAAATAATTTTTTTTGTATATCAGTTTATTTTGTTAAAAATTTTGTAATAATCTAACAAATACATAATATTGGATTATTAGCACATTTTTTATCAATAAACAAACAAAATAATGATTAAATTATATAATTTCTAATACAATAACGTAACGATATTTCAATAACGTTATAATAATCCATAACGTTTCGTAAAAAGTTATTTTGCAACGTTATTCTCTGAGTTTTCGTCAGAGAGAAATATATTTTTTATTTGAATTTCATATATGAAAATTAATTTGGCAATATTTTTTTTAAATTTACAATTTTATAGATAATTTTAAAGTTACAGATAAAAATTATTTTTATAATATTATTTATGTAGTGTTATATAAAAAAAAAAAAATAACGTAACGATTTCTAACGTTATTTCATCCCTGTTATCTCGTAAATTTAAAAAGTTCGATTTTATCTCACTTATAAAACCTTTCTTCGATTCTGTTAAATTACACGTACCAACCTTACATCGTAATATACTATTGTACAACTACATTAATAATTGTTTCGAATTTGATTACACTTTGCAATAAAATTACTTCATATTATCTGAATGGTTACTTTGAGGTAAAAGAACAAAACAACATTCGTAATGAAAAACAAAAGAAAAAGAACAAGCAGTCATGTTTTAGCATACAATCCACAATTGAAACCCCGAAACCTCAAAAACCTTTATAACGTATGCCATTCCGTGTTCTGCATTGGAAAAAGCGAGCGAGCAGCGACTTAATACGATGTGCAATTTGCAACAATGTAACGTAACAAACATGAAACGAAAAAGAGAGATGATGATTCGCTTAAGGATACAACATCTCCAGCAACAACAACACAAGAACAACAACAACATTGCGTGTTCATCACGCCCCGTGCACATTCCAACACGTCATGTTACGGATAATACGGTATGCTACGTACCTTATTTTTACGCGTTCACTTGCGCGCACAGAACGCGAAATGAGGTACGAGCACTTGCAGACAAGCGCGGAGGCGGCAGTTGAAATTTACCTCGTTTTATTTTTCTTCTTCTTCTTTTCGTATGTTACGTTGTGTGTTATACTTGTGTGTTATGACATATGCCAATGCAGAGAACGAAATTGATACCCACAATGAGTTGAACTGCGCGCACTCGCGAGGGAAAATTATTACTTACGATTCTACAAGTGTACTTACATGTGCCTTGATTTGGCTTGGATATGTATATGCCATTTTAATTTTCGTTCGTCTGATGATAAAGGATGATTACATTTGATTGTATTTCTTTTACTGTATTGTTGTTGTTTCTGATTTGTGGGTTCATGTCTTGAACTGCATTTGTATCGACACGCTATTTGATTGTTTGTATTTATTTTGATTTCTATTGCATGCTTGTTTAGATGATGTACACACGGGTAACTAGTTAGTAACTCGAGTTGGCAACTATGATTGGTAACTAGTTGCTTCAGTCAGTAATCGGTTACTTGCAACCCAACGTTTTAGTCGTCAAGCAACTCATTGCCCTGCAACTGCAAGTTTTCTGCTTTTTTTATGTATATTAAAAATACAAAATATTAATATCACTTCAAATATTTTTGACAATCGGAGTAAAATATTATATATATTCAGTCTGTTAGGGAAAATATTTTGATTCTTACATACATACATACACAATCATGCCATGTTCTCAAAAATGATGTGGGACAAACTCTTTCCACTATCCCAAAATTAATTTTCTCCAAACATTCATATCCAAACAAGCAACTATAGTTTCATCCACATTCATGATACCTCTCATACATGCTACTCTATTCCTTTCGCTCACCCGAAACATACTCAATCATACCACTACATCTACTCATTGGACGTCCACGCAAACACGTTGAAAATCATTCACGTATATGGTTTTACCCAAATGTTCATTAGACATTTGCTCAAAATGACTGAACCCATTTTGATTCTTCTATAGTATAATTCAAAATTTTGAATTTGTGTATTTATAGATATAACTTTAAATAATTGGAAATTTTAAATACTTTTATGTCACTAAATAATTGAAAAAATCTGAATTTTGATTAATTTATTGATTTACACATTTTTGAAATAAGAAATTTATGAAAAAATAAAACGGATTTAGGTGTAAGTTCTTTATTAAAATTACTTAATAATCGACGTTTCGACGAACTGAACGATCGTCTTCATAAGGAAAAATGCTGAAGGCGAAATGTCAATTATTAAAAAATATTAATACAGAAACTTATGTTTTAAATATGCTTAATATTAATTGCAGATAAATTGTAGTAAATTTTACTAGATACTTTATTTTTTTATCTATTTTTTTTTCAACGATATACAAATATCATTCATTTTTCAAAAAATAATTTCATAGAGCTGAAAATATTGATTTATATTATAAAACATTTGTTTAATCGAAAAAAATATATTTTTTAATTAAATAAAAAGAATTAGAATATAAACAATAGTTTTTTTTAAATATGAAAATACTATTAAAATGTAATAATATTATCTTTTAATTTTCAATCATGAAAATGAATAATATTTTATTTATAGAAATTATTCTGTGTACAATAGCAACATGGAATAATTTGAAAAAGTTTCGACGCCACTGTCTTTGTTATTTGTGATCGAATTCGCGCTCGGTTCAACTATAAATCGGTAATTATCGTTTCCGTTTCACGTCATTGTGCTACGCTACATTGCATTTCTTATGTTCCTTATTACCTTGCGGTTACATTTTAACATTCTCTGCTTTGCTCTACCCCGTATCCTATACTCCAACTTGACGGACAGACAATTTAAGAACAAAATAAATATATCGCTTGCTTTTTGTTTTCTTTAAGCACATCTGTATAGAATATCTTGCAATTGTCAGATATCGTTAATATACATTAAAACAATGATTAAAAACATTTTTTTCTTAAGTCTATTTAAATTTTTTTATTTTATTTCACTATCGCAAGCAGAGACATAATGAAAAATTCAAATTTTACATTATTTGCATTTTGTTCATATATTTTTAAACATAAACGTAACAAATACTTTTTAACGAATAAATGCCCATCCCTGGTGATAATCAAATTACGCCATTCGATAATTTATTTAAATTAACAACGTTTTATACAACTGGCCCATAATCTTTTCAATATTCAAAACTTAGTATTGATACAGTAAATTAAAACAGTTTACTCGAACCACAAACACAGACAAAACTGAAGATGTCTGAAAAGACAAAACGCGCAGTCATTGTTAAAAACAATAACGAACCTGACAGGGAATTTAATAATATTATAATAAATTAAACTGGTTACAAACTTTTGTCCAACTCTATATAATATATTACCAGTAAAATATATGTTTTGCTTCGTGCAAATTGTGTAATCATTATCGCGATTGTCTTTTATTTTTCACCAAGGTTTTGCCGGTTCAGTGGACGATGACGATTATTTTTGCAAAGATGAATCCACGCTCCGATCGTGTTGTGGTTATATATTTCTTCTTCATCTTCATTTACTTGGTCATGTTCTAATTGATATTGGTCGTAATTTTACTCGGCGCGGCGGTGCTGGTTTTATTCTGTCTGCGCACTTTGCAAACAACTCATGCTTGATAGCATAAAATGAGTTTTCTAAATTAATCTTATAACTTAGATGTGGGAAAAAATGAATTTGTTTTATATTGAAAGTATTTTTTTTTTTGGAATAAAACTACAATTGTTAATAATTGCTATTTTCAGACCTTATTGTAACGTACAGTTGGAAACATTTAGAATTTTAAATTCTGCAGTAAAAACTACATATATACAGTTGACATAATTTTTTTTTTAACTTAACTTGACAATTTTTGAACAGAGTTAAAGTTTTTGTAAGTCTACAATGCTTTGTAAATAAAAGTTATTATTTTACATAAACATCATAGTAAAAAAATTACATATTATTTCAGTAAAACAATGGTTTACATAAATTTTCTGTAAATTAATTAATTTATCGTATTATAGATGTTTTTTTTTTTCCGAAAAAGTAAGTACATAAAATATACGTATTTTATATTTATATAATGTTAAAATTTTCCTGTGACGTCTGTAAATTTACATTATTAAACTGGTGTAAATCAGTTGCTCCAGGTTTTTATGTAAAATTATCGATTTTTTTTTATAGTGTAGTAATACACAGTAAAAATAAAAAATTACTACTGTTGAAATGTAACTAGAAGGGATCAGGTAAAAAATAGATTAGTGTAGGTGAAATTGAAAAAAAAAATGTTATTGCAAAAGTTTTTCAATATTTTACCTTAAAATAGTAAATTTTACTGAACGCAATGAGTCTATTGCACATATTTAATATTTATACAGTGGAAAAAATCTTTGAGTAAGGTTTGCTGTAAAAATCATTAAAATCGAAACATACACGAGTATATAATGTTGCACAATTTTATAGCTATAGTAAAAGGGATTAGCTCGACTCGAGAGAATGTACTGGTATTCATGATGTGAATGTAATACAATTGTTCTATGACCACGTCCAGACGAGACGCGAGTTATATCGTCATGGCCGTCATTACGATCATCATCATTATCGTTATTATCATCAACTTAGAGAAAAATCAGTCGCTTCATTCTTCTATCTTTTTCCTTTGGATTTTTTTCTTTCTTGTTCTATTTCTATATCATATGGCCATTCACCATCTATCTTCATCTTCTATTGCTGATCGCATCGTCGTTATATGTGTGTGTGAGTGTATGTGCAACAGCCATTTTGTTTTCTTTGTGTCCGTGTTCCGTCATTACTTCCATTACGACGAACTATATAGTGACCGGACAAACATTAGTGTAATAAACGTTCGAATCAAAATTGACATAGTTCATTTATGCTTCGCCGGTTGCATTGGAATTGGACAGTCGCTAAGAATATTATCGGGTTGTTACTATAGAAGAGATTTAATGAAGCTAAAACGTATTATACTGCTTACATTTAATTGGATATAAAATTAACTATTATTTTTACGATATTAACTATCTTGAATAACTATTTTTAATTATGCTGTGTTTTAGAATTTCTATAATGAACTAATTTATCATAATAAAATGAAATTATACCTTACGTGCAAAAATTGCCAGTTTTTATCAAAAAAATATATAAAAAATTGTTTAAAAATTCTTTATGGGACCTCTAAACCTTTAAATTGTAAGTAATAAATCTCTGTTTGTGAGAATGTTTATACATATATACAGTGCACCGCAAAAGTCGACATCATATGAAAAATACACGTATTATATAAGATGTTCCAGGACGAACCGACGCTATCTATATTTTAACAAGATTAGAAGTATATGGGTAAACCCATATATAGACCACTTTGACATTATCACATAAATGATAAGAAATAGGAATAAAAAAATTTTTTATCGAAAGCTGGCAACATTGTATTTTGATAATATATAATATTATAGGCACTAAGGGTATCTTCTGTAAAAATTTGATTAAAATCGGATAAATAATGCAGGCATAACAAATTTTTAGAAAATTATTAATTATTTTTTTTGGAAAGTTGGCAACACCGTATTTTAATAAAATTATAATTTATGTGAGCACTAGGAGAAACTTTTCTGAAAATTTGATCAAAATCGGATAAATAATGTAGCCACAATGAATTTTTAAAAAACTATAGTAATTTTTTTCTCGGAAAGTTGGCATCACTGGAAAAAACCAAAACCACATGACCATTTTGGGTACTAGACAAATTTATTCTAAAAATTTCCTTAAAATCGGTTGAACCGTCTAGGAGGAGTTGCGAGCACAATATTTTGTCTGACGACTGAGCGAGCGAGCTGACGACGCACATCCATACACTCACATAAACTAAGTTCAGATTCGTCATCTAGAGGCTATATGAAGGATTTCTGTATACAAATTTTTTTTTTTTTAATGTTACAGACACCGTACCAAACGCTATACCACTTTTCCTTGCAGTCAAAGTAGTAAAAACTACGACATTTGGTATACAGGGTACTCCGATATGCTCAGTTGAAGTAAAATATTGACAATAAGATGTCACTTCCGGTTAAGTCGACCTTAATTTTCTTATTTTACATATAATGCCCTATTTTTATTTTATCATTGAATTTAGAAGTGAATTTTACATATGATATATTAAAGACGTATTTCAACTTTTTTAATTTTTTGTTTGAAAAATTGGCAACATCTTTCATCCATATTTCAAGAATACAATCAAATGTTTTCAATTTGTAAACGGAGTCGTATTAAGAAAGCTTTGGTCTACTTTTTCATAAAATTAAATTGAAACTATATAAAAATGTGCCTAGATGCAGTAGATGCCTAGAATATTTGCTGTAAACTTTTAGTTCAAAAATTAAAATCTCATTTTTTCAAATAAAGACACTTATAGGGGTTACATAAACTAACACTATTTTTTAACGTAAAATTCATTAAAGTAGTTAAAAAATATAAAATATTTTTGCTGAAAATGAAAATGTCCGAATTACATAACAAACAATTTTTTTTAAAACAAATAAAGGCATACATTTTCATTCCTGGAGTTAAGCAATAATATTTTTTCACAATATATTACTATTTTTTTATACAGCCGATTCGCTCTTCGAACTTTTGTAATTTTGTCGAATTTTTTTAATAGAATTTTTTTGTACTTAAGATTTGTAATGCGATTTTATTTTTTGTATAGTTTTTCCAATTTTAAAGAGAAAAATATTAGACATTTTAAAATTTGATTTTGGTTTTTTTGATGTTTTTAAGTACGATTGTAAAAATAAAATCATGTTAAAAAGTATTTTAGCTTATACTTTAATCAAAAAACTATAATTAGCAATAGAATGTTATTCAAATCTCTCAATATTTTCACTGAAATCTGTTAGACAATTTCTTCAATTCCACTTTCGCTGACTGTACTTTGCTCGCCTAACCGGTATATGTAAGTTGAAGCAAAACCCTTATACCCAGTAACCAGTCTTGGAATTACTGGCACAAAACACCATAGAGCACATACTAGTGGCTTGTGCGCTCACAATTTCTTAAAGAACATAAAACGACCAACTGAACAGTTTTCTATGATGTCTAGCCTCCTAGGTCATAGACCAGTTGACACATATGGATGGAAACTTTAGCTTTGTATATATGTATGTACGTCTTAGAAGAACAACAATATTATAAGAGGGTAAAGAAGTACAAAATGATTTATTTTTCTTGTTTCACTTTCTTAAAAAAAATTCAGGTTTTTCGGTGCAACATTTTAAAAATAAATGAAATTTTGCAAATCAATTTCATTAGTTTCGAATAATTCACAAAATATAAAAATTTGTATTTTTTATTATTAATATTTCAGTGTCAGAGAATTTTAATATATTATTATTATATAGTTTGTAAGTTATAATTTATAATTAGAAATACATATTCATATATTTATCTGTTTATATTTTGTCAAAATCATCATAAAATATTTTAAACTTTTTTAGTTAATTATGTTGTTAAAAATTGTCAAGTTGAATTAGAAAATATTATGTCAACTGCATAAATATTTATTTTTTTACTCCAAAATTTAGAATTTCTACTGCACATTTACACGTTATAATAAGGTTTGCATTATTTTGATGACAATAATGAAATTATTTGAAAATATACAACCAGGTTTTATAACAATTCCGCTATTGACTGTTATGAAAGTAATCTTTCTAACTATAATTGCGTTGACTATACACACGTTGACATGTATATTTGGAGATACTATTTTTATGATTTGCTTGAAGCTTCAAAATTACAGGGCACGGTTGCAAATAGACATTTTTTTTTTTTCTAAATTTATTATAGTATATATATGTATTAGTACATAGAAGGGATTGGATGCAAAATAGATTGGTGTTAATAAATTAAGATCGTTTGGCCATCTTGACCGAATGTCTAATGAATGTTTGCTTAAAAAAATATATGTGGGTGATATTGAAGGCAGGAATAGAAGAGCATGATGACAGGCATTACAAATGTGGATGAAGCTAAAGTTGCCGCAGAAATGGAAAGTAAAAAAGTTTTATTCTTGCCTTGATTAAGATCGGATCGCTATTAGGAAGAGCTACTGTCAAAAATTTACACACACATACACACTTCTAAGTTCACGTGCGTGTGCACTGGAAGCAATAACAACCGCGAGTATCTTCGCCAGACAGCGGCGGTCCGCGAGCGAGAGCTGAATCACCGTGTGCGCGCACGGGGCGGATCGCGCCGCGGTCATCGTTTCCGAGAAAACGGCCGCGCCAAGCCAGCCGGTCATCCTCTGCGCGCCGCTACGTCACGCTCCATCGCAGATGCACCCGGCACGGCGGTTGCATCCTTAACGCTCTCTGTGTGGAGTGTATGTGCACTTTCAATGGCTTACTTTTTTGTCACTTTTATTTGTTTCTGCCTGCCTGGTTCATTGCTTGAACTGTTGTACTGCGGAGTTGCAGCAAAGCATAGCGTAATGAGATTTTACGTTATACATTTCACGTTAGACAGACGATCAGCGCGATTAGTTGAGTTGGATTTATGAAGAAATGGACGGACGAATGGATGTATTACAAAAACACTATTAGTTTTGTTTAATTTGTTTTTATAAAGTACGCTAACATAAGGTGACATTGACTACGTTCATCCCGCTTAAGTTAAATAATTAATGTGTGAGAAATGTTTTTTTGATTAGGATTCAGTCAAGTGACTAAAGTGACTATTGGATTAAAACAGAGACTTTACGGAATGTATCCTACATTCTGATAACGTAAATCATTTTAAAATAATTGAAAATGTGATAAATTTAAAAATGATCTTCTATAACGTAAGCGCACAAGTAATTTATGTATAATAATTATGGTTTATGTAACCGAAATTTTCCGGTGAATTGTAACCCAAATATTATTGAAAAACCAAAAACATTGGTTCATAAATTTGGGTTAAGTTTACGAATTTTATGTCTTATATAAATTAATATATCACTTTATAATTAAAGTAATAATTTTTGATATTCATTTCATATAACAATAAATAATATTTCCGTATTTTTTTTTATGTATAAAATAGTAACTTACCATTAACTTAATAATATAATATAATTTGACTTTAAGAAAATATACTAACTATGAAAGTAAATAGCGAGCGTAACCGTAACCGTAATTGAATCGAAAGTGAACCGTAACTAAAACTGAACCGTAATCGGAACTGAATTATAACCAAATCTGAACCAGAACCGAAATAAAAATCAAAACCAGAACAAAATTGGCAACCCGAAGCGAAAACGAGGACCAAAATGTACAAATAACGGTTCGAAACACTGTCAGTCGTCTCTAGAAAACTCTTTCTTATAGCTAAAAAGTAGAAAGAATTTTTAAAGATCTTTATAGACACGTAACGAAGCAGTACAATCATCAACTATAGCCATTGCAATCGACAATTGAAACTTGAATTGAACGCAAATCAAATGAAATCAAAGCAAGCAACGGGGGACAAAGAAGTGCAGCTTGAACGAGCGAGCATATAACGACATAGAAGAGAGCAAATACCCCTGATGGCTGGGTACGCGACGCGACTTGGTGAACGCGCGTCAATCCTTTTGTGGTGCGACGAGTCGTGCAGACCGGAAGCCATTAGACGGAGCGGGCAGACGCGCGACCGGACCGCGGAGCCGAAGAAGAAGCATTGTTGCTTTACAGCACACACACACTCACATTCACAGAGACACACGGCTGAACGGTAGCCCCGGCAGCTTGATGACCGTTCTTCGCCTTGCTGGGCTGGCTAGCTAGCTCACTCTCCAGCCGGACGTTCGCTTTTTCAAATCGACTTGTTTTTGATTTGGCTGGCCTTTTGATAGACGGAACTGAACGCATCAACTGAATGCACACTTTCCTCTCGCACTATAGTTGCGCACACACACAACCAATTGCATCATCTTATATTCTATTTATTCTTGTGGTTACTGTTGAATGGTGTGATTGATGTGTAATTGGTCTCAAGATTGAAAATGATATCAACATATAAACATATATACAATGTCTGTATCTGTATTTGGGTCATTTTATAAATTCATTTATCAAAAATTGAAAACTTTATTATTTAATTATAAAAAATAATTTTTTTATTCAACGAGCATGCAGTGATCTGAATGAGTAATAACCATTATATGCGAGTAAATTATTATTTTTAACGAAAATGTTTATGCATACGGAGTTAATGTATAAATTTTTCAAAATAATATTTACATCTAAACCTGAGGCAGGCATACCAATTAAAAATTGCCGAAACATGTCGTAGGCGTAACTTATAGTTTAATTTTCATTTGAACTAAAGTCCTGGATCTTTTTTCAATTTATAACTATTTATTTAGTTTTTAACAAATTTTCATATTAAAAGATATTAATATTCTAATAAAATACAAGAATCGATAGCTGTTATTTTATTAATAGCAAATTATAATAAATATTTGTTAATTTATTAATTATAAAAATATAGTAGTTTGAATCTATAAGGTTCTTGATGTTGCGTATCCTTGACACTAGTCACTTGAACAGTTCTACTTGCATTTATTCAAACTTTGACCAATAATTTACGTATGCATTGACAATACCTTGATAAATCAACGGAGCGATGATGACTGTTGGGTGTCCTTATTTGCAATTTGCATTGTCCCGGATGCGTATTTGCGAATGCTATACGTGTACATCTACCGCAAATTTTATTCCCCGCTTGATGTATGATCGCTTAGATATTTTTGCGTATGTTATTTAAGCAAATTGTCAGTATGTGTTTAGAATAAACGAATGATAATGTTCAATGTTTTTTTATGGATAATATGATAATTTAAATTCTGCTAAACGTTGTAAATTTTTATTGCAGTGGTTTTTACGCGAAAATAAATATTCTCTTTTTATTATATAGTTGTGATCAAGGAAAAGTTTTAAATTGTGTAAAAAAAAAATATAAAACTGTAAGTTGAATATAAAGTCAAGAATTTATTATAGTAATGATTTTTATAAAAGCAAAAAGGAATTTTAAAAATACAATGTTGAAAAATGTACAATTTAATTTAAATTTTAATAAAATGCTTGTTCAAAAACACTTTATATTGTACAAATATTTATTAATTACACAATTATAAAAATGATACTTTATGCATGAGTTTCTACGACTGTTTGTAATTAGAATTAACTTACACATCCTTTAAAACACAAATCTGAAATTTTACGATTTTTAAGATCACAAGGCAACTTTAATTGTTCCTAGGGTTAGGGTATTCGACTAATAACAGAAATAACATGGTACGACACTTCTTTAATTCTTTATTTATTTTTTCTCTCTACTGTAATAAATAACACAAAAAATTACTGAAATAAAATACAGTTTTTTTCTTAATAGAAAAATAGTTCTAAAGACTGAAAAAACCCTTTCAGAACTCATCCGGAAAATAAATTATTTATTTTCTTGATGATAAAGCAAGTTTAGTGTGGCAAAACGACAAATTTTTAATTATGATAAAACAGAACTTAATAAAACTTTTTATTTTAGTTTTTGAGATATTAAACTAATGCCAAATTTTTGTCCAGCTCTTATATTTAATTGAATTTATGGTAGATAAAGAGCATGTAATACTTTTTTTTTAAATATCAAAATTTTTGCAATTTTTATCAGAAAAAATACTTTTATTGTTAAATCAAATGGTTTTTTTTTTTAATTTTAATTTAAGCAGTTTTAATATTTTTTGTTTTTAACTTTCTGTAGTAAGAGAAATATTTCATTATTCATCGAACAATTTTCATTGTTATTATTCTCTGAAGTCTTTTAAAATATACACTCTTATTCAGTTTATGTAAGGAATATAAATTATTTTTGAGAAATTTATCAGCGAATATATCTGTTTCTTGTAAATATATCACATTTATAGTCAATGATTTCCATATATATTAGCTAAAATGATTGTTCTTTAAACTATGAATGTACTGAATGACAAATAGTTAAAGTGTAAAATTTAAGTATACACTTAATTCTAATGTTATGTATATGTTTGTCTATATATATATATGTGTGTGTGTGTGTGTGTGTGTGTGTGTGTGTGTATGTGTGATACATGCATACACGAATCGGAACATAAAATTCTTCACTAATACAAGTTGTAAAATCTTTTATAGGTACGTTGTACCGATGCCTTTAACACTATTTAAACGTTTTATTATATGACGTCAGTGTAAACACCTTACAAAATGAAACGATTTTGATTTCTCTGTTTTTGGCTTTTATTTCCTTTTCAAAGCAAACTGCCAGTTTATAGAGGGATTTGCTTTTCTTTTCTCGATTACTTTAAAATTTATTTCATATATATATATTTATGTATATATATATATATATATATATATATATATATATATATATATATATATATCAAGATTTCGGATTTTTGACTAATACTATTTTAAATAATAATAAATTTTTGGGAAAGTAGTCAGAAAACGGGTAGGTGTTAAATCAAAAACTCATTTATGCTTAACTGTCTAGCTTTCGATGGCAGTATCCCATCTTCCTCACCTACCCGTTTTCTGACTACTTTCACTTTCCCAAAAATTTATTATTATATATATATAATAATAATAATAATAATAATAATAATAATAATAATAATAATAATAATAATAATAATAATAATAAAAGTGATACCAATTATAATCGGCGCAACTGGAGCTGTCACAACAAACTTACCAAAGTACTTGGGAGCTATACCTGGCTGCAATGGTAAATTGATCCAGTCACTACAAAAAACAGCAATATTGGGCACTGCACACATTATTAGGAAGACCATTTAGTATCCTTAAGATCTAGGTCAGATCTCGGATACTAAATCAGTCCACCACAACCTCACTTTATCTCTGGGTTGTAAGAAATCCGTTACCCAGCCAAGTAACTCAGCCAAGTTGAGGTGGTGTGAAATAAAAACGAATAATAATAATAATAATAATAATAAGAAATCCGTTACCCCGATCACCTGGGTAACTCAGCCAAGTTGAGGTGGTGTGAAATAAAAACGAATAATAATAATAATAATAATAATAATAATAATAATAACTTAAAGATGGATGACTGAAAAAAAAATCATTATATACGAATACATTATTATTTCTAATAATTTTTTTTCTGTTTCAGATCACATTATCAGCAACCTCAAATGATTCACGTAAGTTTCATTATATATATATATATATATATATATATATATATATATATATATATATATATACCTAGATATATTTTATATAGGACATTAGAAATTAAATATACATTTATAATTTTTGTATATTTGGTGGTCACAGTAGATAATAACTGCATAAAACTGAAAACAACTGATTAGGTTTCAGCAATTTCCATGACAAAGTAAAAAAAAGATTTAATCTGTAGAACGATAAATAATTTTTGCGGAACTAAGTAAATAATTTAATCAATTACGGTTACATACAATTTATACAATGAAACATATGATTTGTGCAGGTGTCAGGTGTCTTGTAATAGCCGCGTACTCACACGCTTTTATAGGTACATATACAAATACACGCACGCACACACACACAAAAATCACATGACCGCATCATATACGTGTTTAAGAGTGAATATCGGATGATTAGTGGAATGCTAATCATAATCTTAGTGGTAGTTTATTACAGTACCGGATTTACAAAAAAGCGAGCACACAAGTCCCATATACTTTGTAAAATGAAAAAAAATTAGTCCATGTTCCCACACCTCTTTTGTTTATGGAAAAGTGCTTTTATTTTTCACTTTAAAATAAATTTTTGCTTCTACTTCTTATCAAATATAAATGGTATTTCTATTTATGATATGTATTTGTATATCTAATATTATAAAATTCAAATAAACGAATTGCTTAATAAGTAATTTTAAGTAAACATACTGGCCTTTGTTTTTCTGCTAATTTTTTTTTTTCTACGGTTGTATGCAAATAATTTATTTTGCTGGTAAATAAAAATTGGAAACTGGATTCTTGATAAAATTAATCCATCATTTGTAAATCATTTTTTTACTCCTGTTGAATAATACGGTTATAACATATTATGTACCTATATTCTATTAAGTTATACCATTGATTATATAATCAATGAACGTTGATTTTTTAATTAAAATTTATACAGAACTTAAGTTTAAAGCCTTTTCATTCATAATAAGTTTTGAAATTTGGTAATTTTATTGTTATCTAGAATAATTTTGAATATTTAAATATGTACTATTTTATTGTATTTGGTAAAATTAGATTTTGCTTTTGAATAAAATAATTTAAAATCCGGCTCTGAATAATGAATTACAGTAGAATTGTTGGAAATCACTTTGTACAAATGTATGGATGTTGTTTCTTAGAATATATTTTCATATTTGTTATGTTCTATATGCATATTATAATTGCATATGCATTTGTCGTCATATGTTTCCTACATGTACTTTTTAATCATTTTAATATTCGTTCTGTGCTTACAAGTATATGCTTATGCTTAAGTTTGTGTTTAATGTTTTGTAGGCTGTTATTTACATATTATTACTTAAATTATGATTTTTCAAGGTTAATATTGATGGCTATCATTGTAATAAGTAAATAATTATTATTGTTTTGCTCTTTTTTTGCAAGACTTTATTTTTTGTAATTCCACACATCTAGTTGAAATTAAATGACTAAATTTTATTTGTTTTTTCTGTCACTAGATGATATTTCCAATCACTTAATTATTTCATTTACATACAAATTACTTGAAATTTTAATTCGAATTGATATTTCGCAAGTACTTTATACAAAACTAGAAAAATATTTAATTACTTAGATTAATACCAATTAATATCATCTACTGCTGAATTACATGTTTTATCTAATATAATTTGAAGATTGAAAATCATTTATTTGTTTTTAAATAAAATAAGTAAAATATTTGTAAAATTATTTAATTATTTTTTTCGTGCAGTTTATGAAATATAATATTATGAGGTACAGATTGGCGCAAAAAATTTATCTACTATCTAAGTTGCTACACTGTAAAAAAATCGGTAATTTTACATAAAACTGATTTACACCAGTTTAATATGTAAATTTGCAGACGTCAGTATTTTTACAAAATATATGTACTCGTAATATGATCTAGTTACTTATTTTGTTACCTAATAACTTGTATCTATGTTCTGTTAATTATTATACATAAAATTACAAAATTATTTTTTTTTTAATTTTTTTTTTTGTTCTACGAACAATTAAAAAGAATTGCTTAATTTTCAAAATAAATTTTCCTAGAAATTTCTAATATTTTTGATATAGTTTGTTGAACGAAATTTATTTTATTATACCGGGAATTAAATATTAGATTTTTATTTAAAAACATTATATAAAACATGCGACGGGCAACTACTTTATGATGTATATTATTTATTTTGTGAACTAAAAATAATTTTTAACTTCTCGAAATTACAGGTATGTAGTAATATGTTTGTGAACTAACAAAACTAATAATTAACAAAATATTTTTATTAATTACTTTTCCGAAAAGTCGACGGTGAAATAATTTTCCACATTGCAACGTAAAAATTTGAAAAATTTGTGGTAGTATGAAATTTTTAAGAATTTCTTCCAAGAAAATCAAATTAATTTTTAATTTTCAAATAAAAAATGTTTTAAATTCTTTTGGATTTGAAGAAACAAGAAGAATTATGTTGAACATATAATGAAAATATTTTTATTTGTTTTGTAAAATCGTAAATTACACATTTCTTAAATTAATTTAAAAAAAAAATTATTTATTAAAAAATAAATTTGTATAGTTGACAGTCCAAGTAAAAATTGTTATGCTTGTTCAGCTTCTTGAGCATATAGTCTCCTATGTTTTACCTAGGAATTACGGGAACTAATGATTGCTAGCTTTTTTTAAAACTATCTATAAGCCTATCTCGTCTAATAGTATAGAATAAAAAATTACTGTATAGAATAAAAATATGTATATAATATTTTGCAGTTATCTGTCAGATAATCTATGTAAAATGAAAATCATAAAATATGATTATATAAATTTCAGAGTTTCAGCTATAAGTGTCCTATCAGAAAGAGAAAACAGGCCCCCATATATAACATCAGTTTCAATATATCATTTTTCATAATAACCCCAACTTCGATCTATTGCAACAAGCGTCAACCGCTACGTGTTATACAAAGTCTGTCGTGTAATAAACAACTTACATTACATTACGTTACCATACCGTAGATATATAGCAGTGTATAGTCAGTCCTTCAGTCGGGCTGTATGTTGGAAAATTTTCAATTTAAATCGGCGCAGGAATAAAAAGCGCACGCGCGAACAATTTCTCGCTATGGAGCGCGCGATCAAAACCGTAGAATAACAAATGCACTCGTAAACAATCTCGATGTGGTATGCATCCATGTGGTACGGTCAAAAAGTTTTCGCACCGAACAGAAATTTACTAAATTTTAAAATAATATAGATTATTTAATGTACGAGGCATGTTTAAATATTTTTTTCTTTAATGTAACATTATTTATAAATGGGTCTATTCTAAAGAAGCCTACCAACAAATATATATATGTTTTATTGTTAGAAATAAAAAATAAAGTATTCTTGTTGCAATGCGTATACTCTAGATTGCACAGTTTAATTATTTCTGCTCCGTCTAATGTCAATTCTTTCTCTTTGTAGTCGTGGTAACTAAAAACGAAACTGTCTTGAGATAAATATACTACCTGTTTACAGAATTATATACCGGGTGTCCAAAAAGAATGGAAACTATTAAATATCTCGAGAACGGCACATCGGATTACAAAGTTACAAAACACGTTTGTCTTTATTTTTGAAAATCTATTTAGGGGTGATATGCGAAAACCACCCACACCTCCCCTGGCGGGGGGGCCGGGGGCAAGTTTTAAAATTTAAATAGGAACACCCATTTTTTATTGCACAGTTGCATTCTCCATAATAAACTGTTTCTGGATTTGAAAATTGAGCCCCCCAGCTCCATTCCCCTCAGAACAGGGAAGAGGAGAAAATTTGAAAATTTTTGCAGAAACTTTCACTTTTTATTGCAGTTTTGGATTCTCCTTCTAAAACTGGATATAAAATTGAAAAACGCACCTCCACTCTCACTCCCACACATGCGGATGGGTACCAACTTTTCATCTCAAATAATACCTGGTGGTAAATTGTGCTGGATTTAGGTGAATCCCCTCGCCTCTCACTATCGGGGTGCTAAATTTAGGTGAACACCCTACTTAATTATATCCAGTTTTAGAAGGAGAATCCAAAACTGCAATAAAAAGTGAAAGTTTCTGCAAAAATTTTTAAATTTTCTCCCCTTCCCTGCTCTGAGGGGGGAGGTTCTAGGGGGCTTAATTTGCAAATCCAGAAACAGTTTTTTATGGAGAATGCAACTGTGCAATAAAAAATGGGTGTTCCTATTTAAATTTTAAAATTTGCCCCCGGCCCCCGCGTCAGGGGAGGTGTGGGTGGTTTTCGCATATCACCCCTAAATAGATTTTTAAAAATAAAGAAAAACGTGTTTTGTAACTTTGTAATCCGATGTGCCGTTCTCGAGATATTTAATAGTTTCCATTCTTTTTGGACACCCGGTATATATATATATATATATATATATATATATATATATATATATCATAAAAATATGAAAATTATCAAAAAATTATTTAGTCGCACTTGTTCCGCAATTTTTATTAATTAATTTTTTTTAGAAATATATCGCCATTCGTATAGATATACGAATATTTGATTTAATGTACATAAGTTGACAAAGACTAAATATTAAAAAAAAATTGTTATTTAAATGATTGTAGTTGTTTTATTTGTTTTAAATTTCAGAATTACAATTTTTTTAGTATAACGTGGATTTAAAAACAGATAATCGGAATGTATTTATCTGACTGGAATATTATTTATTTCTAATTCTTTCCACTCGTCTGTCTGAAAATTATTCAGTCTGATTTCTTTTGGATTGTACCATAATAAGGGCCTTGCTGTATTCATATAAGTTAAAACATAATAGGTTGGACTAACCCTACCATTATCTAGCCAGTAAAATTACACCTTTTCGATCGTAAATCGTTTTAAAGACGCTGTCTAGTAATCGATCTACTCGTATGTGTTGGTACGCTTGTATATAGCGGGGATTATCTCTTATGTTGGTAACACCTGCATCTAACTTATTATGTTCACAGATTTTTTTATTTATTTGGTTATTTACATTACTCTTTTTTCATAACGTTAGATAGTAATTTAATTCAAATGAATTTTATTTAAGAAGTAAAATATTTATAAAATTGGTGACAGTTTTGTTTTTAGTTATCATGACTACAGTAGTTGTTGCTATAGAAATTTTTCAATTCCATAAATTTATTTAATACGATGACGGTCGATTCTGTGGTGACTACCCCAGATTTTTTCTATCAATAGAAGAATTTCATTTACTAGAACATGACAAAACATTCTGTCATTTGTTACATAAAACTGTTTACAAAGTATTAGTTTTATTATTTTTTGGTCATCAAATTTGTAAGATTTTTAAACGTGTATGCAAAATAAATGTCGCTTGAAAATTAATAAAAACTATTTAAAAATCTACAGTTTAAAAGCAAATCATAAACTAATACATATAGTAAAATATTTACAAATTTGCATGCAAGAAATTTTTTGCATCTATTTTGAAACGCCATAAATAGAAGTGTTAACAAATATTTGTTTAACTTTAAATAAAAAGTCTGAATTTAATTATGTGTTAAAAAACATGTTTGTTTTTCTAGTTGAAACAGTGCATTTAAAACAAATGCAAATCTAAGAACATCGATGTCCACTTAATGCATATGATGAAAAAAAAATGTTAATTTTATTTGAAATTTTGCTAATGTTATATTTAAGATTAGTCAGCAAAATATATTTGTATTTAAAATAAGATACACCAACACATGGTTTTTACCAAATTCATTCTAAGAATTTACTTATATGATTCAGATAGTATAACTGACACATACGCTGATATATTTATAATTATTATATAGTTAATTTATATTTATATATATAGAGTTTTAAATGATCATTTAATTAAAACACAAACTTAATTTAATTAAAGAATTGGAAAATATGTAAAGAAAAAAGATAATGATATTGTTAGATGAAAAAAATAATAAGGGATAATACAGTAGTAACTGGGTAGCAAACTACAACGTAGGGCTACGTCAACTGTCCTTCTGAATACTTTAAGGACGTGGTGGTATGAATTAATGACAGTTATGTAATTCTATGTTGTAGGTTGCCGGTACAGTTGCTTACATGTCTCTAACTTTTTTTTAAATATGCCCATTCATAATTCTTTACTTATTTTGAAATTAGTTTTATGTTCAAGTAGTAATGCTATTGATTTTAAACTTCACCATCTACTAGCTTGTAAAAACACAATATAAATTTGTTAAAAGGCATTAATTATCTATATTTTTGCAGCAAAAAAAATCACCAATAACTGATCAAACTAAAATCGTACATTTGCGTTGTTTCTTAATAAGTTAGTGGGATGTTTAGTTCAGAGTGCAAAACATAACACTAATTTTGTGGTAAATAGTACAAATAAATCTTTACATCGACATAATTCAGCCTAATCAATATAATTTAATTTGCAATAAGTGTACTAGATACTAGATAAATAAATGTAATAAGTATACAAGTAAATAGTATATTATTTGTATATACGTTTTTACGTGCAAAAGAAATGCGGTACAACGTAGAATACGTCTAATCGTAAGCGTAAGACAGAATAAAAGTGCATATCCGGTCGTAACAGGATTTCCTGTTCAACACTACGTCATTTCACTTGTGTATCCTCGGGGTTTCGTACCCTATATATATATGCATTTTGCTCTCTAACATTTACAAACGCAGTGCCAGAACCGCATAGAAAACAATCATATATGTTAATTGAGATAGCATCTTTCTCAGAGCAAAATGAATGTACGAGTAAAAGCTATTATAGAATTTTTCTCGAGCATTTTCTTCTTGCTTTGTAATTGTAGTTAGTTTATAGTTATAGGATGTGATTTAATTTTTGTAATAATTTAACATTTTTACTGGTCATTTTCAAATAAATTAGATTTGTAAGATTATTTTAATGAAACTGTAAATTATATACAGTGGACTTCAAAAGTGTCTGAGAGTACGTGTAAATTCAGAAAGGACAGAATATTATATATAATAAAAATTTAATATAAATATTTAGAGATCTAGGTTAGTTAGATACTGCAGACTTCTCTTTTCAATGAATTTTTGTTTTTTGTTTTTAATAACTATACATAGATTTGAAAATGGCTAAATTGAAATTAAAATAACTTTGCAGTAATATTTACTAAATTTAAAAAAGAACCGATGAAGAAGATAAAGAAAATAAAAATTACCATTTTTTTTTTGAAAAATAAAAAATATGGAGCTTACTTTTTGCATATTTATAGGACTGGTATTTTGAGTCTCGGTTAAAATCATTTGGTAGTTGTTTAAATTTAATACTTATCAAAAAATACCGCCAGCTGGTTAAATTTGAAAATTTATATTGAAATCTTAGTGATTTCGTAGCTCAGTTGGTTAGTGGGTCGTCCGCGAAAGACTAAGAACCCGAGTTTGAATCCCGGCGAAATCTATACATTTTTTTAAATTTGTAACTAATTTAAATTAGTTCATTGTGATGACCAAATCGTTTAGAAACGTTGGATTGTTAACTATAATTCTTTTTCAAAAAGACACATTTTCTGTATTTTGTGTATTTACTGGTTAGTTCTACGTCTACCTATATTAAATCGTTCAGCGTTCATTAGAAAGCTCAATTAGTCTTATCCAGAACACAAATTATGTATAGGATTAAATCAGGCACTTTAACTAATATACATATATTTATTAAAATATCTTTTAGAGCTCATATTACATTATTTAAACAAAAGGAAATATTCAAATTAAGCTTACAGTGATTGTTCGTATTACTAAACAAAAACAATGAATTTTTTGTCGTCACAATCTCACATGTTATCTGTCAGATTTCGCGTTTTGTTTCTTGTAATCTACAGATTAAAAACGGCCAGTTAAAGATATTAAAGTCTTACTGTCTCATTTTATTTGCATATAATTAACTAATTTGTTTACCATTGTTGCTTCATCTTGAAATTGAACTAAACATAAAACAGTTAATTTATTTTGCCTTCTTTTGACAGCCGAATATCTAGATAGCATTTCTACAATTGTCAAGTATGATTATAGTCCGTATAAAATGCAAACACTGACATATAAAACTGTTTCTTCATTGGTCTAGCCTCAAGATTTTTAAACCAAAAATAAAATCAAATCGACTAAACTAAAAAATGTTTCGCAGACGACATATAAGATATACACTATATACCAAGCAAATTTTATCACTTTTATATCTTGCATTATATAGCAGACAATAATAAACGTCTGGAGAATGAGGACCTGCTCATAGGCGTGCCGAAAATTTTAATTCAACTCTTCGATTTATATAAACTAAAAATTTATTCAAATATGCTAAACACACCAACTGAAGACTTCTAACTATTAGTCAGTATTTTTTTTAAATGGTCAATATATAATATTTTGGTCAGTATAATAAAAAACAGCAACAGAATTTTGGTCAGTATAAATAAAAAAAAATTGTTGTAACCACCACAGAACCGACCGTCAATACAAAGTACTGAAACAAAATAATTTTTAATAGAGAAATTATTGTAAAAAAAATCTGTGTATCTTATTTTACTTTTGCTTCATCCCCATTTATTATACCTCTGATACATGACTCTTTTATTCTTCCAACTTGGAAATATTTCTTTCCGAAAGACAGTTACAATTATGCCAGTCTAACGTCCAAGTATACATACATTTTCAATATCACCCACATATATTAACTAAACATTCATTAGACATTCATTTAAAATCTAAATTTTCTTGTTCTTTCTCTTTAGTCAAATTAATTTGTTTTTCAGATAAAATATTCTTAATTTTTTTTTCAATAGTGTGATAATTTGTTAAAATTTAAACATAATAAATACTAATAAAAAACGAATATAATGAAATGAGAACAACATTTATTAACAATAAATATTTTTAATGTGTTATGTGATACGTTAAAATATGTTAATTTTTATAATTAAAGTTATAATTTGCAAAAACGTTGGAAACATGTTTAGATGCTAAAAAATTTTTAGATATGCTTTTGAACTAAAGTCATATAAAACTATATTGTATAATTTACAAACAAATTTTTAATTAGCTATTGTTAATATTTGTTTTATATAATAAAAGCTAAATTTAGGTGGATTTTCACATTAAATTAGTAAACCAATTTCAGATAACTAAAATTTATTTTTTCTAATTATGTATGAAATAAAACTAAAGTTGACAATAAATATTGGTTGGCCGGTATGTCCAAATGGTTTAAGACATGATACCGCTCGTACCTGTATCCGGGTTTGAATCCCGCTTAGGACATGGATATTTGTGATGTCTTTGTATTGTCTAAAATACACTTAAAAGTGAATATAAAACATTGTTTTTACCATAGCTACAGCAGTTAAAGCCAATAGGTTTGTTCGATTGACTCTCTTGCGACAATCAAATAATAATAATTTAAAATAATAAATTAGTAGTATTAAATAAGTTATTAAAATAATAATTTCGGTGGGACATTAACTGAATATTTTTTATTAAAGATACAAAATTACTAAATGACTTGTAAGATTTTTGAATAATAAATGTTAAATTTTGTGGAAATTTTTTATTGAGGAAACGATAAATTTAATTTTTTCTGTATTTCTTATATTATAATAATTAGAATAGCGATTTTTTTTTCTAAGAAATGCGTAGGAATTTAGTATTATTTACAGATAATTAAACTAATGATTATTTTATGAGTCAATATATAATGCGAAACAAAAAATTTAAATATCGTAAAAGTGTGTATTATCGGCATTTAATTTTTAGTAGATATTTTCAGCGTATTAATTAACAATAAACAATTTTGTGGTTTGTTTTAAATTAGTTTTTTTTTTTATAAATATATTGAATATAGAAAAAATATTAAGTATAATATACAGAGAAACACAATAACTACAAGACAGGTTACGCCACAGTCGCCATTCTGTTCATCATATTTATGCAACCCGGTATTTATTTTTGTATTTATTATATTTATAATTTTTGTCACACATAGCAAAGTAAAGATTTGATTTTTCGATTGAAATTCAAAAACAAATTGGAAAAAATACAATAATAATGTTATTTTCGACAGTAAAGCTAACTTAAACAATATTGTCAACATAAAAGGACAAATTTCTTCCTCTCCCAGATTAGGTACACTCGATAAACTGCGTTATGGCCTAACCCAATTTGTATTAAGTCATTATTTTTTTTATATTTTGCAAAATACTTGATAAATATACAAAATTCATAAAAACAATCGCACGCCACTGGGCCGATGGCCATTAGCTGAAAAACGCAAGCTCCGAAAACTGATAGAGTGTCATCCCAAAAAACCTTTACCTTCGTTGTATCGTGTCGCGCCTTTATATGTGTCACACATTCTAACAATCGCGAACTGTCGCAGCGTGACCCGTCGCGTCGGTCGTCGTGTCCTGTCCTGACATCACGATAGGAGAGTACAATCCAAAACGGACGGACGATTGGTTTCCCGTCTGTTGCAAGAGAGTTTATTAGCAACAACGGTCCCACCGATGTCTGAGCTCCGATTCGGTCTCGTCATTAGCACACGGTGCAGCAGCGCAATGCGCCTTCCATCTGAAGGTCATCTTTTCATTTTCATTCAGCTGTGTGTGTCGTTTATTCTGGCGTTTGCTTTCGCACTGAAAAGAGGGATAGGAAGATGTTTTTATATCGTAGTTGTTGTGGCAGATTGATTGATGTTATTTGAAAAAGGAATATATTATTCTAATTTATTAAAAGTAATGAAAAAAATTATATATACCATTTAGTTTTAGTTTCACGATTTAACACCTCGCAAAAAAACTTGACCAATCACTTTGCACTTTATCTTCATGAGTAATAACCATCATTACAAGCTCGGGAAATAATTCAAAATTTATCAATATTATTGTGATGCAAAATTTGATGTTAATCAGTTAAGATGGTTCGGTCGTCTTGACCAAATATCTAATGAATAAAATAATTTTTAAGCTACATATAAATATACAATATCATTAACTTTGATCGTACTATATAGAAAACATGTTTATTATTAATCGTGTAAAAACAATAAGATAATAAAAAATTCATACTTTATTTTAACTTTTAATGAAAATAATAATAAAACATTTTATTAGGTGTATGATGAGAGTGAAATTGAAAAAAAAATGTTGTTGCCAAAAGTTGATGTTAGTCAGCTAAGATGGTTCGGTCATTTTGAGCGAATGTCTAATGAACGTTTGGTTAAAAGAATATATGTGACTGATTTTGAACGATTAGTAGATGGAGTGGTATGACTGAATGTTTTGCGTGAGCGAAAGTTTCCATGTAGTAGCACAGATAAACGTTAGATCTGTGGTAGTAGGAATACAAGAGCATATATCAGCGGTGTTATGAATGTG
Organism: Clivina fossor; assembly: GCA_963966155.1. NCBI lineage: Eukaryota > Metazoa > Arthropoda > Insecta > Coleoptera > Carabidae > Clivina > Clivina fossor. The sequence goes on from OZ014558.1 coordinate 5,609,107, forward strand.
AATGAAGCTAGAATTGCTTGTCTGGATAGGAATATTTGGAAATAACTAATTTTGGGGTAGTAGAAAAAGTTTGTGTCACGCACTTTTAGGTACATTGCGTGATTGTGTATGTATGTATTAAAAAATAAAATTTTAAAAAAACATTTTAGTTATTTTACCCAAAAAATAATAGTTTAAAGTTAGACATTAACGTTTGATATATTGATATGTTTTTCATTTTAATTTATAAATTTTTATAGACAATATATCTAAACTTTGTTGATAGAAATATTGCTTAATTATTTGAAATAACAGTTTGATTTCAACTAATTTTTATAAAAGGACTTATTTAATAGAAAATATTTTTAAATTACATTTTAAACTTATCTTTGTATTATTTACGATATAATTTTAATTTACGAATGCATAAATTGAAACTATAATATTCTGTTTAATCGAATAGTACAGAAGACGAACAAAAGCAATTCACTACAGATTATTAAATGGAATAGTTTCAAATTTTGCATAATCATCATTGCAGGTGCATTTTAATAGATTGAGAATGTGCATTATGTGATTCAATTGTTTGATGGTGTGTGTATGTATAAAATATGAATAATGATACTGAATTATGATTGCTTATAGATAGATTAATAATTGAATCTGTGCAGAATGCAAAATAACGAAACAAGACATTTTCTGTAAAGTTTGAATTAAATTGTAATTTTTTCGTCTATTTTTATGTTAGATTTCTACTATATACTTACATACATACATACATACATACATACACAAACTCGCCATGTACCCAAAAGGGTGTGGCACAAACTCTTTTCATCATTCCGAAATCAGTCGCCTCCAAACATTCCTATCCAAACAAGCAACTTTCGCTTCATTCACATTCATAATTCCTCTTATGCTCTTTTATTCCTACTACTTGGAAACTTTCGCTCACGCAAAACACTCTCAATAATACCACTCCAACTACTCATCGGACGTCCACGCAAACGTATACCATCAAAATCATTCAAATAAATCTTTTTAACCAAACGTTCATTAGACATTCGCTCAACATGTCCGAACCATCTTAAGCTTTTTCGATTTTTATCAAAATTAATTGTGTACTATCAAATAAGATTGTTTCTTTCTGAAGTATTTAAAAAGGGCAACTTACGGAACAAAACATTTCTATCTAACTATAAGTAAGTACAACTTCAATTAGAAGCTGAATAATAAAAAATAAATATGTAAAAAAAAAATGAGTCATGAAAAATTCCATCAGTAAACAGATGTTATTTTCATTGAAAATCTGCTGCAAACTGCATAAATAAAATCCATTTATTTTTCTCAGTATGGAAAATCACTTTTCAAATACACTACAATTTCAACCGTGGTCGCTATTACTTTTTTTTATAATAGAAGTGACCCTGACATAAGTGAGTGATATCCAGATTAACACCTGTTCCATTGTTACTACAAGGTCAGAAAAACGGCTTACAAACTATAATATTATAATCATAATAATAATAATAATTATTATTATTACGAGTATTGTAAAAGTTGTTGAAAGTATATCGTATTACTTTTCTGTGCATACATAATGTGTGTACATTCATAATTTGTAAAATGAACGCAGCAACACATGTGCATGTATTTTATTTATGTTTATGCTAGTTTCAAGTATATGATGTCAATCTGTCTACGACGATTTACTAAACGCATACTACGATGCACTTTTTTCTTCATGATATATTTTCTTGATAGATTTTTACTTTTTATTCACAAAAGTAATTCAAATTTTCTCAAAATCGTAAAAATTTTAAATAAACAATATTTTCATATAATAGGACTGGCGAATAACTTCTGAACACTAAAACACTATAATAGGGCTTTATTAATATTTATATTATATGGCCAGTTGCATAAAACATAGTTAACTACGCAAGTCGATTGTTTTGTATCTTAGCAACCTCTCAATGATTGGGCACAAAATAATGAAATGAAAAAAATGAAAGTTTATAGTAATCTTCAGGCTTTCACGGCCGGTATCCATTGAATTTATAGAAATTTTCTGAATTAATAGAAAAATTCTATAAATTTGAATGAAAGTTTATTGAACAATGTCGCACAATTAAATAATTTTTGAGCACATAAATCTACAACGTAACAATATTTAACATAGTAAAAAATCTTTCAGAACTCATTATATTAAAATGAAACAGCTTTTAGGTAATAGTTCTGTATTAATTTTTATTAATAATCGACGTTTTGACGTACTTTATGTACATCATCATCAGGAAAAATTATACAAATAACAATACACAGAAACACAGAAACAAAACAAGTAATTAGATTATAAAATTTATAAATTATTAATTAAAGGAAGCCGGATTTTCTTGAAAACAGTGTCATTACACTGATTAATGTTATTTTTTCTTTTATAAATTTCTATGGCAAATTTTTAAATATTTTCAAATTTTCATTTTGAATATGAAATGTATAAGTATAGATACACAAAAAAATAATATAAATTTAACATAGATATTTTATTAAAATTTAATTTGTTTCAATTAATATATTTTAGAAAATATACAATTTTTTTTTTTTTCGTTTACTATGAATTTTAACAAAATATTTCAAATTTTATTAAATAGTAATTTCATATTTTTTTTATATTTGAGTATATAATTTTTATATACATATAAGGAATCATTAATAGTCAAAAACAAAATTTTGCATTTAAAATGCAAATTCAATTTAAAATTAAAAGAGCACAAATGTTGATGATCATGCAACTATAAATTTTGAAACGTTTTATAAAAAAAAGCTTAATCTTACAAAATTTATTGAACTCAAAACAAGGCTCATTTAAATTGACGTAGTTTTTTTTTGTTGCAGTTGTTTCGTTTCTTTTGTAAGATGGCAGCTTCCTCACGCGTTCAGACGAAATGATCCATCGCGAACGAATTACGTAAGTATGCAATTACCAGTATCTGTTTTATATGTAGATGGTTTTTTAATTGTACGTTTCGTTTTGAAGACAAATTAAAAGGTAATCCAGAAGTTCAAATCTGATCTCTGCAGCTATACGGATAATTTCCAGTCATTTATTTTTGTATTTATTTCTCACTGCTGCCCTTTTCACTGCATTTATTTGGCGGGAAATCATATTACCTATAAAGATTATTGTTTTGTTTTTTGTTTTTTTCTTCTTTTTCGAAAGGAAATGGAATAAATGTGAAATCAGAATAAATGCAGAAATTAATACTTTATGCAGACGTTGATTTGTATATGTACGTGTCTGTTTCATGCAAGAGGAAACATAAAGGAAATGTAATTGTACCATAATTGTACAATTTTGTATCGTTGGTCAATTTAATTTATTGTTTATTTCGTGCTATAAGAAATAGATTTTTTTTCGTGTTGTTTGCTCGCTTTTATATTGTTTGTAGTGAGAAATTTGAAACGGGATATTAGTAATTTAACGGAAGTAATAAACTTGATTTTTTACTCAAATTTAATGGAATTAATATGATATTTAATTTGTTTCGAAACAAAACTTTTTTTAATTTGTAACATTTTGTAGAAGCTGTTAATATGAAATATAATGTTTAATGTAAAAAATATGTTTAGAGTTTTCGAAACAGCAAAATAATATTTAACATAGTAAAATATCTTTAAGAACTCATTATATTAAATTAAAAAACTATTTAGATTAAGTTCTGTATATATTTATTTTAAATACAATATATACAGAACTAAATCCGAAAGATTTTAAATTTAAAAGAATATTTATTTAAATAAATTTATAGAAAATGAAACAGTATCACAGTATAACGTAACAAAAGAATTTGAAATTAAATGTCTTCGGTAAATAATTTTATAGAAACTTAATTATCATAATAGATAATAAAATAGTCTAGATTTGAAATAACATTAAGTTTGTATATTTTATAGATCAGGAGTCGAAAACCAGCAGTTCTAGAGTTGATTTTTTATTGTTTATTATTATTTAGCTCTTATATATAGAAATAGCTACGGCTCTTATTTCTGGTATAAAAAGAGCAAATGCTTTAAATTTATATTTATAAATATTATTAATAATGTGTGATTAATCAAAAATGACATACTGAAAAAATTTTGCTGAATTCATTATATTAAAATAAAATGGTTTTAGGATATAGTTCTGTAGTAATTTTTTATTAATAATCGACGTTTCGACTTACTCTACGTACATTAGGAAAAAATTATAATGATGTACGTAACGTACGAGTTTGTCGATTATTAATAAAAATTAATACAGAACTATTAAAAAATGAATTCATTATAAAATTTCTACTTTAAATTTTTGAACTTTTTGAAGTTTTATATTAGAATGAAAAACCAACTTTTCTAAATTTTACTGAATTTTTCATGCATCAAAATAATTCGAATTAAAGTTGCGCTTTCTTCATTTTTTTTTTTTCAGTTGTTTCCAGTATCTGTTATAAATAAATATATACGTATATAGTTTAAATATAATTTAGAATTTGATTTATCATAATTATTCGAACGAAACATGCACACCTTTTTTTTCGAAACTAGCTGATTGCTATTAAAGACAAAAATTTATAAGTAATTGAAGGTGTGTAAACTTTTTTAGTTTTTATCGAAAGTTTGTACAAATGTAAAAGCAAGAACGTTAAAAAAAGAGAAAGAATGATACTAGATACGTCTGTTGTTAATTGACAAAATAGTTTTTGAGTCTGCAAATATTCTGAGGTCAATATACACTACCAACTTAACCAAAACCTATTTAACATTCTGAACTCCATTTTTCCTTACATTTTCCGAGAAACAACAATTGTGCAATCGACCACTATAAGGCAATTCCAAGCCAGATTCAATCCCGACATTGAATCTTGGTATTCAAAGTAGCTTGCAGCGACTAGTGCTTGACGATATAGCATAAGCAAAAGGTATATATGCCGTTAGCATATGTCGGAAGCTGATTTTACAATATGCTGTGGAAAAATCGCCTGACAGATAAACTAATGAACGTAAGCCAACTTGATTGGCATCTGAGCGGTGCAGCTCAACATGGGCAATAGGAGATAGACACACAACTGAAACAAACACACAGAACACGGTTCTGATGCATTAGGACTAGACTGGCCAGACCATTTGCAGAGAGTTGGTGTAAAGCGATTGCAAACTAAATGCAAAAGCCAGCCAACGTTACATTTAACTAGAATGGTATACTATATACATACATACACTCGTATTATGCAATTGATGTCGATGCATGGTAAAAATATCGGTTTATACATGCAAGTACCAATGTTAATTAATGGATGTAGATGTATAAAGAAAATTTAAAATAAATTATTAGTAGACATTTTTTCATGTAGCATTTTATAAATTTTTGAATATTTTGATTGGTGAGTTAATTTATACAGTTTTTACGTTTATCCAGATGCATATTTTTTGCACAATTTAGACAGTGATAAAAACGTTACGATCTGAAGTGTCCACACAGTTTCATTCATTGTTTATTTTAGACCTAAATCTTCAGAGAGGGGGCTCATAGAAATGTACGGGAATGATTAAAATTAGTTTAAAAATAAATGTAGTAATAGATATTATTAGTAAAACAGGTACAAAATTAACCCCCTTTCTTGGAGAATATCAAAAAAGTTTATTAGAATTTTTTTCCAAATATTTGTTAAATTCTACAATTTTTTTTGGAAAAAACACAAATTAATTTGTTATTTACATACATACATACATAGTCATGTACCCAAAAGGGTGTGGCACAAACTTTTTCCACTAATCAAACATTCATTACACATTCGCTCAAAATGACCGAACCATCTTACAATTAGCTGACAAACACTTAATTTTTTATTAAAAGTTAAAACAAAATATGACTTTTATTTTCATACGATTAATATAATAAACATATTTTCTATATAGTTCCATCAAAGTTAATCATACTGTATATTTATATGTAGATTAAGAATTATTTAGTTCCTTTAATTATTTTTTCAGTTTTTGTAAAATAATTTCATTATAATCTTTTCAAAAAAAAACTCCTTTGATTAAATCCGAACATAAATTTAAATAGTAAATTTTCTGTGTAGACCATTCTCATTAAAGACAAGAAAAGAAAATAAATGAAAAAAAAAACAAACTTTATATCTGTCTCAAGGTCTTTCGATAATGTATATTTCTTCAGTCCTTCTATTATCATCTACCCGAAATACATTATGTAAACGAAAATGGCTCTTGTATTTGAAGGGGAGACTTTTTTATGATCGGACGACTTATTAAACGGAACGTTGAAAATGAGCAGAAATTACAGGAGGGTCGCGTTGGCTGGTTTTTTTTTTTTTCACTTTTTCTTTTTCATTACGTTGTGAGGGTGCAGCTCCCCCAAAATAACCATAATTGTGATGGTATACCCAACGTTGTTAACGCTATACTGATTCAGTTCTGTTTGAAGCAAAATTACGAATAGATCATATTTAAATTGGAAAGACTTTGATTAGATCAGTGGGATGACTTCTAATAAATTTTGTGATATCCAATAATTTTTTTTTGTAATATTAAAAATTTACAAAAATTTTGATCTTAAAATAAAAACTGTTTTAGGATTAGAATCTGTTTAATTATTTTATAAAAACGAGCGTTCAATTTCGTCGTTTTTATAAAATAATTAAAACAATAAGTTTTGAAAAATATTTTACTATTTTGAAACTTTTTTAATAAAATAAAATAATTTCCCTTAAACCACAAACAATTATTTAAAAAAAAAAAAACTATATACGTATTTCGAAAGCTAATCTTTCATTATCAATAGCAAAAGATAAAGCTAAAGTCCTAATCAGTGATCTAATGTTACACAAATACTCAACATACCCAGTGGTCAAAGATCACTAACTTGTGAACTTAGCAAGATTCAATTTGTATTAATGCCAACTTTTTTAAAATTTTGTATTTTAAAATTACATACAAAAATGATTATTCTATCACTAAAATTTGCTTATGATAAGTATATTTGACACTGCGGTACAAAAGTATGAAAATAAATATTATTGATACTAAAATAAGATTCATTTTTTCACGATTCTGGTTATCTGTAGTTAACTCAGTAAATAATTCTTTTTAATGCATATTATTAAAAATAATAAGCAATATTAATCTAAAATTTTCAGTAAGAGATTTTATAACGTTTTGTTCTTCCAAATGAGTTATTTTTCTTAATTTGAATATAGCAGTCAATATAGTTTTTATAGTAAATTATGTACTTTTTACAATATGTTATGTTATCTTTTGGTATTAAAATTGACTCAAAAAATCGTATTATTCAAATTTTAAAAATTACATTAGTATATTATGTTACGAGGAGCAAAAAGCGATCTTTATTGCGTTGAGCTCATATACTTACATGCGGCTGTTTTTAAAAATCTAATTATGGGAATTCTTATTATCACTTCGTACGAAGTTGTAATATAACAATAATATATCATAACGTTGTCAGTTTTTATAATAATCAAAAACAAATAGAATCGCGCAGACAAAAATGCAGTTCTTAAAATAACAAATCGGTTCGACTGTTATTCAATCTAGTGCAAAAAATTAATCATGATAAATGAAGTGAAGTAATTCATAAATTAAATTTCTTTTGGTTTGTTAGTGTGTGGGACTTTACCAGACTCTTTTTTTTTTATCTGTTTTGTCTGCGCTCAAGGACGTAATTTCTGTTAATTAATTACTTAGTTCTGATCTTGCTTAAGATAATTTGCTAATCGTTTAGAATGATTTAATATTACTACCATAACATTTGAACACACAACATTTTATCTTGAAAAAATACAAATTTTTTCTTGTTAGATTTGTTGATAATTTTAATTTACTAAGAGAAACAGTTTAATTAATCACTTAACTGAAATGAATACATCGGACGGTTTTCATTGATTTCTATTCGATTTTATTGTTTCTTTTCAAACGAAATGAAGCTAACTAAAGCTTTTGAAAATAATAATAAATATACATAGATAAAAGAACTTTTATGTGAGTACGGACTAATCTTCTAAAATTTGTGGACAATATTTTAACTTCACACACATTTCAAGCGATTGTACATAATTTGTGTTTTTAATTTAAAATTATTTAATTTAATTATTACGTCTCACATTATTGATAAAATAAATTGTATTTTAATAAATTCAAAAAAATGTAATTTTATGTAGTTTTAAAATCAAATAGAACTCAAAATTTTGTACTGTCACTTACTGAGTTTGGTACTGCTTGGAATGTAATCATTGTTTTGTAATAATTATATTATATTAGCAGTAAATTTTGAGAGACAAGAACGAATTAATCCAATTAACACTATTTCGTATGGCAAAAATTGATTTGCCATTTAACCAAGGATAACGTTCATTTATTTTATTAACAGTAGTTTACTTTATTTTCTAATGGTTTTCAAACCACTCAGATACAATCTATATTAATTCAATGGTTCAAGAATACATTAATAAAAAAAGAACGCGACTTAAAATAACAACTTTTAGTATACCAATCAAATTTGTTACCATTACACTACAGGCTACACGACTATCTGTCTTGTATATCCATGATATTAACATAAAATTATCTTAATTTCAATTCGATGATATTCATAAACAATTTGGTATCTAATTAAACTTTTCAGGTTGGACAATTTAAAGATGAAAATCGATATTATGGGATGTCTAATGTTGTGATAAAATAATTCAACGACATTTTTTCGACGCCTAGAAACCAATTATTGCCGTATTAAATGGACCCATTCTGAACATGCTGTGTCATTAGAAAAAATTCCGTTGATTTAGAAATTGTTTTTCAATAGCTCTTAATTGTTATTTGGTGCGGCAATTATAATAATTTTTTTTTCTCTTCGACAGTGCAATGAAAATGAAATTCCAAGTAAATTAGTATTTCGTTTTAACGATGTTGTAAATTTAGTAGAACACTATATACACTTCGCTGCAGTTTAGATGATATTCATGGAAATTAGTCGGCCGCCAGACCATCTGAAAGACAGCAATTAAAGTTTTTCTTAAACAAATAGAAATTTTATTAACTTTATAGCTTTTTTTTATTATTACTATAATGTTTAAAGGGAATTTTTTTGTATAGATGATTCATTTCCTTATCGCTTCATAAAAATATTAACATATATAACATTACATTTTTTTTCTTACGTAATTATTTGTTTTCTTTTTTTAACATTATTATTTATATGTTTATATATTTTTTTATATGTACTGTATTATAACTTTGTTGGTATAATATATATTATACACTCTTATCATTATTCTGCGAAATTTTTGTCCTAATTGCAATTTTTCTGTTAATGAAAACTTTTATATTATAGTGGTATGAAAAAAGTTTATTTTTATTTACTAACTTTTTGAAATAAATCTACTTGCATGAATGGTGCAAATCGATCTTCAATTGTTTCAGTTGTTTTCGAATAATTTGCGAAAAATGATTATTGACCTATTTTTATTTTGTTTTATAACTCCGTTATTTATTAAGAGAGAGAAAATATTTATTTAAGTTACTTTGAGATATTTCAGTGAAGATTTTAATGTCATAAATAATTTTATTATATTGTGCATAGTTTTTTGACTTAATACAAAATTATATTTTTATAAATAGAGAGCATATACATAGAAGTTATATTATTGAAAAAGGTATTTTTTAACCTTTTTAAAAATATATAATTTGTTATATGATGCATTTTATAGATCATACTACACAATCATGCCATGTACACAAAAGCGTGTGGCATAAATTCTTTCCACTATCCTGAAATTAGTGTTCTCAAAACATTTTCATTCAGACAAGCAACTCTAGCTTCAGTCATATTCATCTAATCCATCTTATACATGCTCTTCTACTCCTACTACTTGGAAAGTTTTGCTCGCGCAAAACTCTCTCAATTATACCACTCATCATATATAGAAATAAGCCTATTCTGTTAACATTGATGGATTAACTTAACCTGAATTGATTCTCGAGTTAGTAGTTAACCTCTGTTTATTATTATCAGGCATAAACTTAACAAATTTTCGAGTTTATTAAATTTATAAATGAGTCAAACATGCATACAAACAAAACAAAAACGACATAAGATTAACCAACACCAACAATAGACCAAAATGAATAGTTAACAAGAAAGTGAATAATTGTAACAACATATAATATACAGACAACATATACGTACACACTGAGATATGTCTGTTTGTCTGCATACGATATTGTGTGTAAAATGTGTATGGGTGAGAACGTATGTCGGTGCAAATACCGGATGATTTATTACGTCGGCCGCGATGTTAAATGGTTTAGAACTAATTTCACACCGCTTCAATTCTGATCTAGTCGAGATTTAGTTTAGTTTCAAGTTTTAGTTTTAGAAAATTAAATTTACCTGGAAACCTTCAGTTGATTTTGCAATCCTATAATTATACATTAGATTTCTGCGGTTTTTCATTTTTAATTATTATTTTTTTGTTTTACCGAAGGTGTATTTAACACATATTTGTGGTTAATAATTATTATATTAATATTAAAGATATTTATATGGTAATGCATATATTTCAAATACTTTTTTTGGTAACTTGAAATCATTCAAAAAATTTTTTAATAAAAAAGTATGAGGAGTTTTTGACTTATAATTTAATATATTAAACTATAATTTTCTTATTAGTGATGAAATTGAAGTTTAAGGCTTTTTAATTTTTTGTTTTATATATATATATATATATATATATATATATATATATATATATATATATATATAAAATAAAATAATAAAGATAAATTTTAGAACTTACACTTATTATTTTTTTAACAAAAAAAAAGATCATTAGACTTTTATCAAAACAAATCAGTTCACATAGTAAAAAATCTTTCAGAACTCATTATATTAAAATAAAACTGCTTTACGTTAAAGTTCTGCATTAATATTTATTTATAATCGACGTTTCGACGAACTTAATGTCCGTTTTCATCAGGAAAAATGATACAAATGACATATAATAAATAACAGAACATAGAAGCAAGTATCAAATAAGTGACTAAATCATAAAATTTATAGATTTTTTAATTAATGGAAGCCAAATTTTATGTAACTCAGTGTCTTCACAGTGATTGATGTTATCTTTTTCTTTATAAATTTCTGTTTCTTCTCTTATCAATCTGCTGTCAATATTGATTAGTCTTGCAGTTATTACAGTATCTTCGTCGATTATAAATAAATATTAATACTAAAGCAATTTTATTTTAATCAGTTCAATGTAAAAAATCTCCCTTTTTGTCAACGTCAAAGATCTCTATCACGCAACGCGTGGCAACATGGGAATCGAAACCCTCGGCTACACGCATTACCTAAAGGGGTTGAAACGTCGGGTTCGGCCGTGGTGGTCAAACAGCATCGGACAGACGAGTGGCGCGACTCAATTCTCAATCTGACTGAATAGTGTGAATGTGAGTCAAAGTCGCGTTGGTCACGTGGCGTGGTGCGCACTGACCATTACATTGATCGAGATGTATCAGGCGACCAGCCGCCGGAAGAAGTCAAGCAGTGAAACACGGCTCGGTGTAGAAAGAAGGTATTCTTATGCGCGCTCCGCTTTTTCGAATACAGATTGCCGCCAATTTTTTACGATTTCTATTTGCTTGTATTTTCAAATGGTGCAGTGATTTTTATAAATGAAATGATATTTAAATTTTTTTTTTTGTTATTACAGATTAAAGTAAAATGAGTATAAACTCTACTACCATGTTATATTTCTTACTGTTTTCATAATAAACATTAGCTATTATTTATTATTATTATCTGAAGTTTTGTGCATTAATAAAATATTTTAAATTAAGAACTTTTTTGGATCTTTTTTATGTTATTTTTCCAAAATTTTTAAAACTTAAAATATTTATAATTAATATATATTATACAAATGTAGAATTTTCTATGTTTTCTGTACAAGATATAAAATATTAAAACAATCATGCACTATTAAAAAAGGTACGGTTTTGTTTTCTTCCATAAATTTACATGTAATTTTAAGTTTTAAATTAAAAATTACTTAATTTAATCGTTGCATTTAATATTACTGATAAAATAAATGACAATTAAAGTTTTAAAATCTAAGAATAATCGGAGAAAACAATAAATTACATATAGTTTTAAATTTTTTTCTAACAACGTACATTTGACACTATTTGTTCCATTTAGGACATACAAAAATTGTGTAAAAAATTACACTAAAAAATTCGGAAAAATTTAATTACTGGTGTTACAAAAAAGATGTTAAAATAAGTTATCAACAATATTTTTTAAAACACAGACAAAATGTAATTTATATGCAAAATTAGTGTTAAAGTTTACACACACAAAAAAAAACAGTGTTTAAACACCAAATCAAACAAAAAAATTTCTATTTATCAAGATAAAGTATTTTCTTTCTAAAAGACTCAAAATTTTAACGGTCAACGTGATTATGATTTACACTAAACGCTAAGCATTTTTTTGTTATAAATTTAAGAAAATATTTTTATGGCCGTAGTAGGTATATGTACTTGTTTTATAAGATTTAATATATAAAAAAATAATAATTTATATAGTGCGAAATTATGAAGAAAATTATAACAAAAAGCCTTTAGGTTATGAAGTTCTGTTTTATTTTATATTGAAATTGGACGTTTCGATAAACTACACGTATATAATAATCAGAACTTCAACCCAAAGCCTTTTTATTTTAACATAATAAGTTCTGAAAGATTTTTACTATGAAAATTCATAAAGTTACTTGTTTTAAATTGCAATGGGGTTGTTTATTATAATTAAATTTCAATTCAATCTTTATTTCAATTGTTTTATATTATTCTTTAGCACAAAATGAATTGTTATTAGATTTAATTTTTACAGTAGATTTGTGCCAGGTTTTTTAGTTCATTTTACAAATAAGTTCCAAGTATTTTTTCTATTTTATGCCAATGCCAAAAACAAATTAGTTTTTCACAAATTTATTTTTCTATTAATTACAATAAAAATAATTTCTCTGATTCTGTGCTAGAGATAAATATTATCATCACATAACTGAATAATATGTTTACAATATTAATATTTTAAAATATCAATAATTAAAAATGACATTTATGATCTGCTATAAATAGATTTTACATATATATTCATCATACATATATATATATATATATATATATATATATATATATATATATATATATATATATATATATATATATATATATGATGTGGCATCATAATACATTTAATTTATTTACAGAAAATTCTTCGGGCTCTGTTTAATGAGTTAATTTGAGGAATTAATTAGCTAATAATTATAATATTAACAAGATGTAATAAGGAAGTAATGGAAAGGAAATCATTCGAAAAACGAACAAATTAACTCGGACAGATCAAAGAGTGCGATGAGAGTGTATGCCTCTGTATATGTAACTTTAAATACACACACATGAACGAAATGTTGTCAGTGAGTCAACAATAAAATATTCGGTATATTTGTTGCCGGGTTCAAATCTTATCATATTTAAATATGAGTTTGAGTGACAACTCTCTGTGACTTCGTCTAGCTCATTGTCTACCATTTTGTTTCGAAATGTTTTTAAATTTAATGTCAATGCACCTGCATACACACCATACATCAGCAAATTTTTGTCTTCTTATGGCATTGGCTTCTCGGAACTATATTTTTAGGAAAGTGTTATTTACTTATGCGGAAAAAATTCGCAAAGAGTAAATATTTTCGTTTCAGTTTAATAATTCTAGTATTATTCAATGTTATTATTTCTTTTTGTAAATGTATTTTATCATAATTAATGTTTTTAATTATTATTTTTACTAGTGATATGTAATTATGTTTTGTGATAATTTTTATGAGCATTTAGGTCGTTTAATTATAGTTTTATATTTTTTTTTATTTGTTTGGTATTAGTGCATCTACAGGATGATTGATGTAAATGAAAACATTTTCAGAAGTTTTTGTTATTAACCAAAAAGTTTTTTATTTTAGAAATAAAAAAATGTTAAGTAATCATTTTTATGTTGATAATCTGTAAATTATTTTAAAGTAAAACTAAAAGAATTTGAAACATTATTTTTAGATATATTGTGTATTATTTCTTTTCTAGAATGTTACAAAAGAACTACTTAATTACAAATCTAATAGGTTTCAAATTTAAGAGCCATCCATCACCGAAAAGGTATAACAACGTGTTCCACATCAAAATTGCGTTTTTGTTAAAATATCACTTTTCAGTCAATAGGACAAATATCGGCCGAATTCTTTTCTTTTAGTAATGGATACTATTTCTTGGAATTGCTTTTTCTTGTAGCACTATACTTTATTTTTTGTATTTTTGGTAATCTATTAATTTTGTAGCAAAAATTTTTAAATTCTTATATTTTAATTATAAAATAACTTCTATAATTATTTCTAAGTACAATATACAAAACCATAAATACATATTTATGATATGAAACAAAAATTAATTTTTTGAACGACATGTATGCATGCTATTTTTATATATTCAATATTTAAAGATCTCTGTCAAAAGATTATCAACTTTCGTTAAAAAAATTTCAAATTGCACAAATAAAGTTTTCATAATTTAGAATTTTGATACTGCACAATTCGTATTTAATTGCATATTACAATAAGGAATAAAAGGTCTATCATATTCTGCGGTTATATTAAAAAAATATTTAGAACTTCACATAATAGTTTGACTGGTCTCAGTAAATAAGGTAATTTTTTGATTAAATCTAAATTTGAAATTCTAAACTAAAAAATAAAATTTAATTGAGAATTATAATAAATAAAATTGTGCCTAAATAAGATAAAACTAAGCGAATAACAATAGGTCAAAGTCATTAATTTACTTAGATTTTATATTTAAGTTTTAATTAGAAAATTTATTGTTATTTACATTGAAAAAAGAATTCAGAAATAGTCTCAAGCGAAATACTTTTGATAGTTAGACAAAAGGAGTTAAAACTTTAATATGAGATATAGTAAGAAAATTTAGTTGTTACTGTATTAGTTTTAGGAGTTAATTTAGCAAATGTTATAGAGAGAAGTTCCTTAATTGAGAGAAAATAAAATATGAATATTTGTTTCAAATATTTGAAATGGGTAAATTTCAAAATAAAACGGCTTTAGGTTCTAGTTCTGTAATAATTTTTTAATAAATCAACGTTTCGATGAACTAAACGTGCGTCTTCTTGATTAAGTCGTACGTTCAGTTCGTCGAAACGTTGATTTATTAATAAATTATTACAGAACTAGTACCTAGAACTGTTTAATTCTAATATAATGAGTTCTAAAAGACTTTTTACTATGGATAAATTTGTTTTCAAGTTTTTAATATTTTTATTTTAGTTAGAGTTAAGTTAACTAAAAATAATTGTTTACTTACTCCTACAGATTTAAAAATATTTAACTGTAAATTTTTTTTTTACAAAATAAAAATTAAAGCAGGCACATTTGAATTTTAGAGTTACGCAAATAGCACAGCAAATAACTTTTGACGTTATTTAATAGAATAATAAATGTAGCAAAAAAAAAAACATCAAGTTTCCAGTCTAATATAATTATTTCCAAATTCCAATCTAACCCAGACTATCGAAACCCTCGAAACGAAACCAATTCCTAAAACCACGATTTAGTTTCATTTCCTCGTCATTCTTCTTCGGTGCTTTGTCGAACACCGCTTTCGACAATGACCACACACACAGACACACACACATACACACACACATACACATTTACTAAAAACCAGGAAGCACCTTTTACGGACAAATCTCGACTGACAGTTACGACCTATGCGTTGACGACCGGCGGGCCCCAGCCACGGAAAAGAACCCATCCGAACTATATACCGTGTGCCGAAAAAAGAAATTTACGAGGCGAAAGACTAAACTGCGCCTCCGGAATTAATTTTTCGGGATTTATGAGTTTTTTTCGGGTTTCGGTACTTAAATACGGTTTGATAGTTGAGATTAACGTGAAGGTTTACATGATAGGATTTTTTTTTTGGAATATAGGTGGCAGTTGCATCGTAAATTAGTGATGAGTGTTAAAATATTTGACATAATATAAAATGATATTTTTATGTTTATTCTTAAAACTTGTTTTTCTTTTTATTGCGCTGAAAATATATTTGAAGAAAAATAGGAATAATCATAATAGGCTACTGGAACTCTGTAAAATATTTCGAACGTTTTAGTGGATTTGTTAATCTACCATCAAATCAAATTGATATTAATTTATAACTATTATGTGAATTTTGCTTATAATAAATTAGTTCAAGTTTTAATTGAAACAAACTTATTGTATTGTGATGGATTAAAATGGCGTTGAATAGACTGTTGATAAGATTCCTAATATTTTAAGGGCCCACAAATGATTTAATTAAAAAAATTATGTAATTGTAAACTCAACATTCATTAAGCTTCATGGAATCGATAGATGCTCTAAGAAAAATTTGTTAATGTACAATTTAAATACAACAATTTTGTAAATAGGTTTTTAATAATAATTTCGAAAATATAATAACCGAAATTTTGTATGTGTGTAAAATTTATAGACACAATTATATTATTAATTCAATAAATTGTTTGTACCATACTTTAAATATTGTATATTTTCTACTGAAATATAAATGTCTTTTTAACTCAGTTCAGGTGTTACTAAAACCAAATGATAATTTATGAAGAAAAATGATGCATTTTTTTGTAGTTCATTACTTTTTTAGTGTCAAACGTAATCGTATTTAAAAAGTATTTGAATGATATCACAGCAAAATAAATGTTTAACTACACAGAATAAATAATTATTGTAAAAAAAAAACAGATAGTTTTTAAAAGTATGCACATTTTTTATAAATTTTATTTCGGATATTGAGTAGTACGTCTTTATGGGTACACGGCGTGAATATGTATGTATGTATACAATTTATAAATTAAGTTACAAAGTTTTATTTTTCAATTATCATACTTTACTTTCAATATTATTTTCTTACAGTTCTTGACACTTTTGTAGTAAACAAATTCAAAATAATGACAGATTTCTAAACTTTTTAATCATGAGTTTTTAGTTACGTCAAATGAACTGTTTCAGCGGAAATGACTAACCGGAAATCTAATGTTTTTGATAAATGTTTTTCTAACTATTTTGGTTTATTTTATTTCTATATATCAATCCAAACCTTAATTTATCTATTTTCTTTAAATACAGAAACAATATTTTTAACAATAATAATTTTATTAAATATAATTACATTATTTATAGATAAATCAAAGATTTTTTCATCTCAGTTATTAAATATATGAAATATATTACTATTAGGCAAAGTAAAATTATATATGATACAGTGAAATTTTGATGTTGACAAGTTTGACCGAAAACATCGAATTACTTTGACTTTAATGTCAGTGATATATTGACTGTTACATTACAGATTTTATTAATTCTATAATAAATGCAGTTGAATTTATATTTAAATTTTTTTTTTAATAGTTGATATAAGAATAAATTAGAGTATTTATCTCATTTATAACACAAGCCACAATTTTTACTAATAACTAAAATTAAATGTAATAATAAATGAAGAAGTTAATAATTAACATTAAAAAGAAAATAGCCGTGTTAATATCAAGTCAGGATGAGAATAATTTAAGTCTGTGTATGACGCGTTGCGCAATCGGATAGTTAAAGACTGGTATAATATAGAAATCTGTAGGAAATATCCCAGCGAGTGTTATAAATGAAAATACAAATTAGTTAATTATATGCAATATACACCGACGTTTTCAACGATTTATTTTACGTTTTTAGATCAAGTCTGGCTGGTATCCAATGCAACCGACTATATTTATGAACAGTCATCCTTCTACCTTAGCTTACGTTAGCTTCAACTGATGTTATATATGTTGATGTCGAACCTGCACTAAATTTGACGTGATGTGACTTCTCAGTTTATAACACTGTACAAAAAATCTTCATATAATTTTTCTAATATTTTTAGTTACATTATCTAAAAGTTACATGATTTTTCTGTCTTCTTATCATATTAGACACGTTTGATTTACTTATTTAATGTAATATATAGAATTTTTTTCATTTTTTGCTTGTTTATTTATATTTAAGTTTTCGATTATTAATTTAAATTATATTTGAAATAACAATTTGATTTCAATTAACTGTAGATGTAGATAAGATGAAAAGTAACATTTTCGGAAATATTATCTTACTAAATAGATAAATCATCTAAAATTTAGTCATCTTTTACTAGGTTCCATAAACAACACAGTAAATTTAGTAGGAAACTAAAAACATTTATTTCTGGAGTAACTACTATAAACGTTTGATAAATTTACTTGATAAACAGATTAATCGAGTAATTTACTTAGTCAAATATAATGTTAATAAATTTTTCTCTAGAAGTAAATAAGTTTATAACCTACAAATTTAATTTCAGTAACAAATTCTCTTTGTCAGATCTTATGTTGTTTTTGTCTCTTTTACGATTTTTATCAAGTTTTAAGTTGTTCTTTTTTTCTAAGTTAAAAATGTTATTGAAAGTTATTTTGACAAATATCAAAATTCTCATTCGGTAAAGCAAGTAGTTATTTATTTAAGTTATTTTTTTGTGAATCAACAGAGTAAATTTACTTGTTTATTAAATTTACTTGTAAAGTATAGTTACTTTATAATTCATTTTGGTATTTATGTAACCGGGCCAAATTAGAATTAAATAATATAGCACATTAAGTTTTTCTGTAAAGTTATATTAATTTGTAATTTTAGTGGAACAGTGTATATAACTGAATTTTTGTTATAAATGTTATGTATAGTTGAATTTTACATGTAGGGATGGAATGTCACCATTGTAAACATTTATATTTCAAAAAACATTTAAATGTTCATTAAAAAATTACAAATTTTGTCTAGAAACTACATCTTAAACTACAAATGATCTTAGTTATTTTGTTATAATTTGTTCTAATACTTTTAATAGTAATGACAATTTTATTATAGTTACATTTTATATTTTATTTTTTCTAACATAGTGAAAAACACTTTCGGAACTCATTATGCTAAAATAAAGAAAGCTTTAGGATTAAATTCTGTATATATTTTATTTAAAAGTCGACGTTTTGATGTACTTTATTTGTATATTTATGAAAGTGGCTATTTATACATACGGTATGTATACGCAATTGTCTATTTATACATACAGTATTTTTACGTAATTGGCTATTTAGGGTAGGTTAGGTTAGTAGGTTGGTTTAGGTTTTTTTTTTTAGTATGTATAAATAGCCAATTGCGTATACATACCGTATGTATAAATAGCCTCATCCTATATTTATTCCTGATAAAAATATACGTATAATATATAAAAATATATACAGAACTTAGTCCTAAAGCTTTTTTTATTTTGTTTTCTAATTTATCACTATTCAAAATGAAGTAAATAAAAAAAATCAATTTTAAATTTATCTCACATCTCGAAAATTTTCTCTCTTCAATAAGCAATGCAATATTATACATACATCGTGAATGCATTGCACAGGCAGTTGCAAAATGCAATGTGCGCGCATTCTGTATCGGGCCATGTGTTCCGTCTGCGACATGCCCCGACTCGGTAGGCAGATGTGTCTGGCGACGACTATACGAACGTATACTAGGTATGGACGGACGGGACAGACGGACAGTTTGACCGCCCCCGCATCCATCCCGATGGCGCGTACGCCTATGGCATCGTGTGTGCGTTTGTGTTTGTGCTTGTTGCAATTGACATTCCGCATGCAAACACCTGGAGACGTGATACGATGGCTATTTTTACGCATCGCACCACTTCACACGACTTTTGTACATTCGGGCCTTTTGGCTGCCTTCTTTATTTCGTTGTTTGCTTGCTTGTTTGGGCTTGTGTTGTTACCACTTTGACTGCAAGGAAAAGTGATATAGCGTTTGGTACAGTGTCTGTAACATTTTCAAAAAAAAAATTGTATATAAATCCTTCTATAGCCCCTAGATGACGAATCCGAACTTAGTTTATGTGGGTGTATGGATGTGCGTCGTCAGGATAAATTTGTCTAGTACCCAAGATGGTCATGTAGTTATATTTTTATCCAGTGATGCCAACTTTCCGAGAAAAAAATTACTAAAGTTTTTAAAAATTTATTGTGGCTACATTATTTATCCGATTTTGATCAGATTTTCAGAAAAGATTTCCTAATGCTCCCATTAATTATATAATTTTATTAATATCCAGTGTTGTCATCTTTCCAAGAAAAAAATTACTAAAATTTTTAAAAATTCATTATGACCACTTTATTTAACCGATTTTAATCAAATTTTTATAAAAGATTCTCCTAGTGCCTAAATAAATCATGCAATTTTAACAAAATACAGTGTTGCCAACTTATCGAGAAAAAAAATCACAAATTTTAAAAAAAATTTATTGTGGCTACATTATTTATTCGATTTTGATCAAATTTTCCAAAAAGTTTCTCTTAGTGCCCACATAAATTATAATTTTAATAAAAATATTGTGTTACCAACTTTCCGAGAAATGTCAAGTCTATATATGGGTTTACCCATATACTTCTAATCTTGTTTTTAATTCTAATTGTTTTATAAATAATTAAAATTATTGACTGGCATCAGGACCGGATTTAAGGGGAGGGGGGGACCATCCTAATACTTTCAATAAATTTGTATTTTCTGAAAGCTTATATAGTGTGTAGCATTATGTGTTAAAACGGTTTCCGAAATTCGAACTTTTGCCAGAGTTTCAGCGACCAATACAGAGTTGTGTTAGACATGACAACCGAGCTCACGAGCTGACGACGCACACACATACACCCTCATAAAATAAGTTCGGATTCGTCATCTAGAGACTATGGCTATATTTCTATATATTTTGTTTTAATTTTGGACAATGTTAGACACCGTACCGAACACTATACCAATTTTCCTTTCAGTTAAAGTGGTAAAAATAGTACATAGTCTACTTGCATATAATGACTATTACTAATTCGGATGACCTACGACACACGCCATATACCTTATTCGCACAAGTAATAACCATCATTACATTCTCAATTAATAATATTATTCATAATAAGAATTTCTTATAAATTTTCTGTGAAGTATTTTTCTGTGTTCACGTGAAATTGTCAGACAAACGCTATAAGAATAAATTAATTTCACTTAGCTAGTTGGTGTCGAAATTTTTTTATTCATTTCGAAATGTTTTAATATGTATGTAGGGAGAGTAACCAGAAATGCATTGACGTGCATTTGTTTGTTTATGCAAGTTTTGTTTTTTGTGCTTCAATTTTTTTTTTTTTATATTTCTCATTCGAATTTTTCGGTCGTTGGGTTCATGTAATGTATACTTAGTTATGAATAAGCAATTTTTTGGTAAATGCATTGTAAATTGTTTCAGTTTTTTTATTTTTATTTGGATTGGCAAGAAACGTTTGTTTAGCGTCGATTAATTTGTGTACAAAATTTGCAAAATATTTACTCGGAATTTTTTCACACATACGCTATTTTTATTTTTTTGAAACAAATTGAAAATCTTGCATGTATTGTATATAATTAGGTTTTTTTTTTTAATTGTGTATGGGCCGGTATTTTGTGTTCTGGTTAAGAAAAAATAAATTCTATTGACATTATACAGTACATAAACAGAACACAGAAACAAGTTACTAGGTAATAAAATAAGTAACTGGATTATAAAATTTATAAATTTTTATTTAATGGAAGCCAAATTTTATTTAAATCGGTGCCTTCACAATTATTGATGTTATCTTTTTCTTTATAAATTTCTATTGCTCCTCTTATCAATCTACTGTTAATATTAATGGGTGTATAGTAACTTGTTTCTATGTTTTGTTTATTTGACGTCGAAACGTCGATTATTAATAAAAATTAATACAGTACTATTTTTTTTTACTTTGTTAATTTTATATTTGTTTTTGTTTTATTTTGTAAAATATAGAAAGTAAATGTTATACACAACACTAGTAAAAATATGTAAAAATACAAATTTAAATTTGTTTTATTTATTTTTCTGCTAATAGTAAATAAAACTGGCTATTTTTATCATATAAATTTAATTGTTTTTAAATATTAAAAGAAAAAAAATCTATTAATTTTAACTGTTACAGAAAACTGTAGTTAGTTATAATTTATAGCAAATTTTATTAGCAATAATTTTGAAATGATAGGAATACATGAATCATAAATGAAATTTTGAAAATACGAATAGCTAAATTACGAATTATTACTTCCTGTTAAAAATTAACTTGATTTTAAAGCCCAAAGATTTTATTTTTAATGGTTGATTTACGAAAATAATATTTATTTTGTAGTTAGTAAAAACTTTAAATGAGTTATAAATTATTACATTATAGATTATGTTTGTAAAATGTTTTTCAATTTATACGTTAAGTTAGATACTTCAACATGTTTTTACTCTGCTACAGTGTAAATATTGTCTGCAAAGAACTGTTAATTGCAAAGGACAATATTGTTGGCTGGTTTCTTTCGCCAAGAATTTCGTTATTTATGGATTTTAACATCCGGTTTTATTGTTTTATTAATAACAATTAACCAGCCAACCTTGGCCAAGTTTACCTTTGCTGCTAGACTAGAGAAATAAATGTATTTCTGTGTCTGTATAACATAACAAAATGCACCTATATGGTAAAATTTATTTGTTTGTTATCTACATTGAAATTTAAATTGTATCTGAATATTTTTTTTATAAAAATAAAAATAGCCAATTAATTTTTTTTGTTTAAATATTGAAAAATTTTAAACCAATAAAATTTAATTAGTTTGATGCATTTTGAAAATTCTGCCATACATAATTATTTAGAAAACTTAGAACAACTTGAAATCTGTGTTAATTGCTCTGATAGAATTTAAAAAATTTGATGTGAAACTACTATATTACCACAGATAAACTATAGTTTATATATGATATTACTAATAAAATATGTAAAAAAAATCTGTGTTGCGAAAGTTAAAAAATATATACATTTTGGAAAATCTACTGGTATAATCTGGAAGAAATAAACAAAAATAAATTATTTTAATTGATAAATTTTAACACCATTCAGCGATATTCTGAAGGTAAATATTAAATTTAAACAAAAAAGCTTTAGATTTGAGTTCTGTTATATTATAATTCAAAATTCAACATTTCGACACACTAGATGTGCATCATCATCAGGAAAAAATATATACAAGTGCATAAATAATAAACAAACAAAACATTGAAACTAGTAACTAGATTGCAAAAAATATTATAAATTATTAATTAAAGGAAGCTGGATTTTATTTAATTTTGTGTCTTTGTCCTGATTGATGTGTGTTAGGATCTCAACATGTATTTCTTCACATATAATAATTATATTTCAGATTATACTTAAATCAATATTTCCTAGTATAGCAACTTTTGTTTAATAATTTTTTTTCGAAATATTTTTCTGTTGCAAAATATTCGTAAAACACATAAAAGTGGTATCAGCACATTACGTTTGCGGTGATCAAATTAAAATAACGACCGATGCTTAAATATAAAATTTCTTAAAAATCTGTTCAACCAATTTTGTTCTACACGTGTGTACATACAGACAGACTGACATCACATCAAAAACATTGGATTTATTTTACAAAGAGATGAATTCGTACATTCCTGTACAAATCTCGAAAATTTAAAAATAGCTTTCGGTCGGTAAAAATACGATAAGTTCAATGAGAAATCAAGCAATGGCAATCTTGTAAATTTTCATATTTGAAACCTGATAATAAGTAAGAGTCCGAAGAAATTTGGGCAAATGACAATGAGCGAAGAGAGCCCAGCAGCATAGTAGTGTCAGTGTGTGTGTGTGTGTATGTCGCAAGTAGGTTTTTGCGATTGGGACAGGCGATGTGCTGGAGAACGAAGGCGCCATCGGCATCGGCGAGCTGGGGCCGCGGGCTGCCGCGCGACCGCTACAAGCGAATCGCCATTGGGCGGCGTGCGTGCCCGTCGCAGGTGCAATCACCTGCGGCTCGCGACACGCGGCGCGGCGGCGACGGCCCCACTACGATGCTTTTTTCGGTCGGTCGGTCGTTGTCTGTGTGTGCTTGCTTGTATTCTGCTCTGCTCCGTTCTGTTCTGGCCACAGCAACGCGCGGCGACTCGCCGACTACTTGCCGCAACCGCACCACCAGCCAGCCAGCTAGCCAGCTCAGCTAGCCCACAGTACACACGACGAGCCGTGTGCTGCTAAGCTTCACTCGACACTCGACACTCTTACGCCGACAGTCGACTCGTGTCTTGCGCGCCGTGTAGACGTCCCACAACATCCTCCGTGTACCTCATCCCAACTTGACACGCTTCCCATCTGACACGAACTTCACTCCGTCCGTCATCGATAAACACACTCTGGTCGAGATTTTAACTCATCTACCCTCCGTTTCGTGTTTACTTACGCACAATCAACAGTTGGTGTCACATCACATCGTGTGACATAATAATATCTCTTTTACTCTTCAAACTTTTAGTTCGTGCAAGTGTTTTGACATTTATCAAGTGACATTCTTGTTATGAAAACAACAAAAACATTGAACGTCAGCTAATAACATTTAGCGCAAATTTAATAATAATAAAATAAAAGAGTAGTGCTATTAGTAGGTAATAAATTTAAGCAAGTGGCAGTGTGCGCAGAGTGCGTTCTGCAATGTGAAAGTGTTGGGCACAGTTAAGATGATTCTTCGCGCACGTGGTCGGGCCCTAGAAGCCACGTGTTTACCAACATTGTCGTCATCGTCGTCGTCGTCGTCCTCCTTGTCCGGTGTGATCGTCCCCTGCTGTCTGGGGGACGTTTCTGCTGCTGAAAGTGCTGTTGTTGTTGTTGCTGTTTTCCGTTCGTATTCGTCGTGCTCGTATATGTGCCAGTTTGTTGTCGGAATCGGCCGCCACTGAACAATTTCTTACCTGGGGCACAACGGTCGCAATGTATGCTGCTGTCTCCGCTCGACTTTTCGTTCTGATCGCTTTCTTGATCACGCTCTTCAGACAAACGCATGGTAAGTGACTTGACTGACTCTGCATCAGACACCTAATTCTATCTAATATAATATTTATGTATTTATGAAATTATAAATACTTTTAAACAAATAAATTTTTCAATAGTTATGGATCTATATCGTCATCAAAATTTAAATTGCCAGATTTTAAATGTTTTATACAGAAAATTAAATAAACTTTATTATATTTATACATATTTTGAAGAAAATATAAGAATCAAATGTGATAATGATTTATTTTGATATGGACATAGCAAACAAAATAAAAAGTAATACAAGATTAGAAATTGTTAATTATTAAAACTACTACATTATTATTTCTAAACCAAAAATATGTATTAATTAGCCATATAATAATTTAGTAAATTAGGCGTGTTAAAATATCTTGTTTTGTTTACATTTTACGTAACATTATTTAATTTCTTAAATTTTATTACTACAGAAATTTAACAAATCAACAAATTAATTATAATTTTATTTTTATACGAACACCAGCAACTAACTTGTATTGTAAGATAGATAATAAAATGTACATACTTACTTGTCAAATGAAATATAAACTGAAAAACCAAATTTTTGTTCTAGCATTTTAAAATACACAATTTGTGTAAACGTCAATAATGCGTAACAAAATAGAACAAGAATTTTTTTTATTATTTATTTAAAATTATAATCGAAATCGTCAATAAATATTGATTGTTATAATAATAATTTGATAAATATGATATTTATATCTTTAAAAGAACTTTATTATTTATGAAATGCTACAAATAAAATAACTGTATGTATATCTGGAAAATTGGAATTTGATAGCCAATAAATAATAACCTACTTACCATTGTAATTTTTTTTAAATAATAAAATGGTGACATCTGATTGAACTTTATTGTTTCTGTATACTATAATTGTTTTATGCAACAGATTGACAGTAATATAAAATTACGTATTTACTTTTATTATAAATTTTATTTACTGAAAAAACAATTTGCTAAAAGTTTGCAACAGGTTTTACTGTAAGATACATTCAAAGAGAAAAGAGATTGAAGCAAAGATCTCGACAAAAATTTTAGCTGAAAGTCTCATACGGTCCATGAAATAATAACAAATTGGATTATATATGAAACAATCTAACTATCAAATAAATTAATAATACTGAACTAACTTTATAATCAATTGACTTTTACCTTAATAATAATTATCGATATAATTGTTTTTAATTAATTACAAGGTATATATTGATATATTTTTCACATATTTAAAAAATATAATTACATATTATTAAGTATATACATATGTGTGATATTTTAGTCGACATTTATATAAGTATTATTGCCTTTGGCTTTTTATGATTTAATATGCCAATAGTGAAATATCAACAGCTACAATTATTATTATATTTTTAAGAATATTAATTACTTTTACTATATTTTTAATAAGCATACACGAATTTTTATTGCTTTTTTTATACTGTTAATAACATTTTATTATTATTATGATATTTTTTTTACCTGCATATAAATTAATTGAAATAAATTTATATCAAATAAAATTTAAATAAATAAACTAATAAATCAACGAGCAAAAATATATAAATATATAACAAACTAGAAAATATATCTTAATTAAGTACATTATATACCAATATACACTTGCATTAGATATTTCATCTTAAATAACTAAAATATTTTGAAAAATCATCTAATGTTTTTTTCCTATGTCCTTACTTGTATACGGTGATATACAGGCATTGTATCACTTGCAAAATCACTCTGCATTTGAACTAACAATATATGGAGTGTCAATTTAGTACACTACTACTTAACTAATAACGTTACTAGCTTTTTGGTGCCCATTAAAACGAAAATTTTGCAACTTCTTTTTACCGTTGGGTACTTGAATTAAATTATGTCATGTTTACGCGAACAGAAAAAAAAGTGTTGCTCACATACACAAATAAATTCTATATTTTTATTTAAAAAAAATTAGTTAAATGATTTTTTCGGTTTCAGAAACTAGTAATTTTTTTATTTGTTTTATAAGGTTCCAAATTTTTTATAAGGTAATTAGAGGTTTTGTCCGAGAAATCCAGTGTCAAGAAATTTCGAGAAATTTTAATTATTTTCGATTCCCGTTTCTCGAGTTTTTCTATTTATTTAACATACATACATAAATAGATATATACACAATCACGCCATGTACTCAAAAGGATGTGGCACAAACTCTTTTCATCATCCCGAAATCAGTCGCTTTCAAACATTCCTATCTATAAACAAACAACTTTCGCTTCATCCACATTCATAATTCCTCTCATACATGCTCTTTTATTCTTACTACTTGGAAACTTTCGCTCACGCAAGTCACCCTCTCAATCATACCACTCCAACTACTCATCGGACGTTTACGCAAACGTATACCATCAAAATCATTGAAATAAATCTTTTTAACCAAACGTTCATTAGACGTTCGCTCAACATGTCCAAATCATCTTAACTGACTACAAAATTGCTACAAAATTTTTTTCAATTTCACACTCATCATACACTAATCTATTTCGTACCCGATCTCTCCTATTTACACCACATACCCCACGTAATAATCTCATTTCCACAGCAGTCATTTTCCGTTTATGCTTTTACAACCAAACCCAACATTCACTACCATACATCAATGTAGGCACCAAAACTGCATTGTATATACTCAAACGGGTTTCTTTGGAAACATTTACATTCCTAGCAAAAGTTCCCAAAGCACCCAAAACCTTTCAGTCCAAAATTTGATATTGATGGTCTAAAATTAGTCTAAAAATATGGGCCAAAAATTTTCAATTTTGGACGAAATGGGGTTGCTAACTATATCGACATGCATTTGCCAATTATTGTTACTATGATAATTGACATAATATTACATTTAAAAATACATTCACGGAATATGTAAATTTACATCAATTTTTTACAGTGTAGAACTTCTGTTAAGCTTGCTTTAGGTTTAGACGATCATAATTTGTTAAAAAATATTTATTAATGCTATGTTCACACGATTTGTTGTTACGTACAAAAAAAAAGTAGATTGGGTCCAACAAAAACATATACTATTTTGCGAACGTATCATACGCATCGTGTGAACAAGGAATAAATAAATATTTATTAATAAATTATCACTTTCTGAAATTGGCTTTGTGAAAAAAATATGAAATAAATAATTAATATTTGTCCTTATTTTTTTCTTTGATAAATACGCGGGCAGCTATAGTAATACATTTTAAAGCGTAATTAATAATATTAATTGTAACTATTTTTAGTATTCTAAACTACCTATATGATCTTTCAGCGCATTCGATATTTTAGTCATTAATTCTAGAAAATTTATCACAAGAAATTACGTATATAAGTATCCTGCATGTGTCAATAATAAATGATTAACTATCGAGTATTGGGTTTCAAAAAATAGTTCAATTACTAATATTATTGATTAATTATCGATCAACTGCAACTGTGATTAATTGGTTGATTTGTTAATAACGTATATTTAGTTAAATACAAATAATAATAAAAAAAAATTACGATATTAACTTGGAATAAAGAAAAGCGCATATTATGCACAATTCACTACAAAATAATAAATTACATATTAAATATTATTTGCTCATTCGGAGAATTGATAAATGATAGCGATTTTTTTTTATAAAATCCATGCAACCAATCACGAGGAAGATAATGACAAAATAATTGGTGATTGGTTCAAAATTGAACTGATATTTTTCACGGTTGGGTTTGTTTATCTTAACCTTTTAAAAGAATTAAATACAAAAAAGCTAAGAGTTTATTTTAGATTTATTTGTCGGTTACAGGAATACAAATTCATTTATCAAGTTCAGAAAAACAAAATTTGAAAATAAATTATTTGTTCTGAATCAGCGATTATTGAAATGGATTTGTTTTTTACGCTATCATAACTTTTTATATTGCATATTAGTTACTGTAATTAACATGTAAATTTTGGCAATAAGTTAGGGAAATATTTGAAAATATAATATTAATTATGCATGTTACAATTTGAAATTTCAACACTTTTATGTACGTTTAATTAATAAAATACATGTTATTTTTGATTATAGTTGAGAAGACAATTTTTTATAATCGAGCAGTAAATTTAAGATCGCGAGACTGTAAAACTCTTTTCAACCCTAGTTTATAGATTATTTTTAACTATTTTCCATACTGATAATAAAGTAATAGGTTTTATTTTAAATATCTAATACAGTCAATAAAAAAATACTTATATTTTATGATTTATAACAAGTGTACCAAACTGTAGGGAGGTCATTCCGAGTGAAAAATGTCATATGACCATAGGTCCTATTCTATCTAGTTGCCTAAAGTCCGAATATTAAATCAGTATCGTGTGAAAAATGTTAAAAATATTTGTCATACAAGATACTTACTTTTTAATTATTATTATTATTATTAATTTTCCAAAATATAATAATTATTATTATTAACAAGTCTTGGTCTTGGTCATATTTAAAATCAACAACTCGACATAATATCAAGTTTTTGATCTTATCTTAAGTGATTACTGGATTTTTCTTTGACTATAAGCGGTTTTGATAGAAGCAAATTTTTTTTATAAAGAAAAAGTTTTTCTCATAAAACTCATATTAAATTTTTTTTCCCGATAGGAAACCTCATCACTTTACACACTGTATATTAAATTTTTTATTTGTAATACCTTTTGCATACCTATCATTATAGATTGCATTATCATTGAATATTATTTAATATATTTTGAATATTATAATTTTAATATTATTATATTATATGATTTTCTTATTTTAATATTTATTTTGTGATAGATGTATGTAGATATTTTAATTAATCAATTGTTAAAATACAATTTAGTAAAAAATTGATTATTATTATAAAAATCGAATGATTAAAATCAGGCCAACCCTGCTTCTCGAGTTTTATAGTTTGTTTATCTACGGTAACTTATTATTAAACTATCAAAATTACTAATAAAACTTTAATTTCTTGCAGCTACGCAACTAGATAGAATGGGACCTATGTTCATATGATATTTTTCACTTGAAATGATCTCCTTAACAAACTGTTAAAAGTTTGGTACACTCATTATAAATTATCCGGTATATTTGATCAGCGATTTTTACCCTTGTTTAAAATATTATCTTTCAAAAATTGTACTAAGAGTTATTGCTTGGAAAATAGTGAAAAAAAAACTAATTTAATTTTAAATCTAAACACGAAGCAAATAATTCTAATCAAGTCTCTATAGAAAAAAATGAATTTAATTTTTTTTTTGCTAATAACCGGCTTGCGAATTTCGAAGCATGAGTTCTTTACGGAGCAAAACAACTATATAATTTTTAAGTCAGAGTAATTAAGTTTCGTCTGGATTTAAAACTTGTTTCACTTCTTCTATGTATATATACATAGAAAAAAAATAGATTTATCTTTACTAGTTCTACCAACAAGCAACGAAAAAAATATTTATGTTAGTAAATTCGAACCAGAAATGCAAATTGCAAATTATGAATCATGTTAAAATACGCGTCTTCGATTTAATTTTACGATATTTACGACATACAAAAATGAAAGTTTCAAATTTTATACGTTAATTTATTTTTATTTCTTATGAACAGAAATCACTAATTTAATGCATTTTTTTTTTAATTTTATTTTATTTATCAGATTTTACTGATTTATATATTTTAAATATCAATTTTTTAATCAGATATTTGCCGAAATGAGATTCGAGATGTATCTATTATAATTAATAAATAAAAACAAAATTTGATATAATTTATAGTATAACACAATGTTTTATAAATTTAGATATATTCTTTATTTCTAATATTTATATATAATTTACATGAAAATGGCTGAAACAAATGAATGCTGATTCCAAAAATATTGCAATTGCTGATCTTTGTTGAATTCTACTGCAATCCTGGCACTTTACGAGTACTTGAACTGTACTGAAGTTCTCTGGATTATTGGGAAGCATTTTTTAACGTTTGTACGTTTAGTTTGAAAACAGAAACGTGTTCATTCTTTTTTTGGCTCATCTTAAAATACTAATGCAGTATTAGACAATTTTAAATAATAATAAATATCATTTTTTTATAGGTCTAATAGGAAATATTAATTAGAATATTGAAAAAGTAGAAAAATGATAAAAATTTATACTTTTTCTGCTAAAAAATAGCTTTTAAATAGCTTTAAATAATTTTTAACACAAATATATTTTTTTTCCAATATCTTTATTTGATCAACTGTGATGATACCTACTATTAATTGATTTACATACAATTAAATAATATCGAGGTACCCAATTATAAGAAACGTCCAAACAAATATAATCGCAATCAAACAGAATTACAATCGCAAGACGGGCGCAACTCGGGACAAGAATGCAGATTATGCAGCAAAAGAGGTGAGGTCGATTCTTGCAAAGAACCTCCAGACCTCTGCCGTCATTGGCCGTCATCGTGAAGGGCTCGCGATACCAGTACCTCCGTCTCTCCCTCACCTCATTAGAATTACTTCACTGTTCTATACATAGTTGTAATGCAACTCGATTACAACAATCGTTTTATATTACAAATTTTAATTTATAACGTCAATGCGCGTGCGATAGAGTATCTATGCTATTTAACATTTACTTTAGATGTAATTTACAATTAAAATGACTCGCAAAGAAGTTTAAATATTTGATTTGGAAGCAAAAATTTCTGGTATTCATCATGGATATAAATAATATTTAGTTTTTCTATAAATTATTTTATATTAATAATCAATTTTACTTGAATCAATATTATTTAATTATTATTTTGTTTTATTTCCTTTAATTAATAATTTATAAATTTTGTAATCTAATAACTTGTATTTTGTTACCTAGTAACTTGTTTTTATGTTTTGTTTGTTTATTATTTGTGGCATTTGTATATTTTTTCCTGATGATGATATACGTAGAGTATATCGAAATGTAGATTTTTAATTTAAAATTATACAGAACTTAATCTTGAAGCATTTTTATTTTAATATTATATTATATTTGAAAAACTTAAGAAATACTTCTTTTTAATGATAGCAATTTAATAAAAACACAGTAATTTTTTTTTATGTTTATTTATAAATAAAGTTTGCAGATTTTTAATTTAGCAATTTACTTGTAAATGGTTGAGACAATTGGAAAATAAAGATTTTTCGATGAAAATCGAAAAATCTATAAAAAAAAATTCGGAAAAAAATGTATATAATCAAAATTTTTAATCTGATACCAATGATTGAATAAATCGAAATAAAAAACTAACGTTATAAAAAATCCATGTGACATTGATAACAATATTGTATCGTATTCTATTTTTGTTGTATAAAAAAACATAATATTAACGCATAAATAACACATTTACATCACCCATTCAAGATTTCTAGGCGACAATTTACGAGAAGTTAAGTGTGTGGTACGCATACTCACACATTTTATATAATGAAAAAAATAAAACAAGATCACAGACGAAAAACAACAACAGAAAAAATATCGCGAATCAGAAAAAAAAAATGCCAAAACAAGTGCGTCTCGCGACATAAGAAACCAACAAAATGTCATCGAACCGTGACAACAATTGAAAACAGCTTAAATTTTAATTTGGCAACAGTGTTTTCGAAAGTATCCGTTATCCTTTTCAAAATATAAACAAGATTGGATTACATTTTTTACATTACTGTAGTTGTAATTTGTTATTTGTGTTGAAGCAGAAAACTTTTGTGATAGAGTAGACCTGTTCACCGTTTTCGATTTGGTAAAATTTAAGCCAATAAATAAAATATTTAGCATTGTATCACATTTATTCTTTCTATAGTAAATTATTGATGTAGAATATGTGTAATACACTCTACATCAGAGGTTTCCAACCTCTTTGACTTTTTGAGGTGGGTTTTGACTTTTTTGGGTCAAAGTCCACTTTTTCAAAGAGCAAACACATTTTTCCAATTATATTGTTTTGACTTAATTGCAATGATTAAGTGCGATTAATTGAAACATTTGTGTTTGTTTCGCCGAGGTCTCGTGGTCTAGTTGATAGGACGTTTGCCACAAATTCAAAAGTTCTCGGGTTCGAATCTCGGCGAGGCCAATACATTTTATCAAATTTATTAATTATATATTAGTTCACTGCCATTAAGTGGATATTTAAATATTTGTCAAAATCTTATTGTCATCGTAGAAAACATTGCTTTAATGCACCCCGTTATCATGTCCAAAAATTCCCTTTTATATTTCTTCAGCGCCCATCCGTTAACTTGTAAAAACATAATAAAAATTATTGTTATTTTTGACACAGCAATAGCAAATAATTTTGGTTTTAGAAATTTGAAAAATTGACAAAAAGAATCGGTTTATTGATTAGAAAATTATACTAAACGCACTAAGCGCAACGACAACTACTCCCTACACTCCTTACTATTATCTATTGCATGCGACCCACGTTTTTTTGTTTTAAATCTTACAAGTATTGTCATAGCTATTAAAAATTTACAATCACAAATTTTCAGGACAATCTGTATGGCGTCAGGAATCTGTATAGGGCTAGGAGAAATTATTTAATATTTTTTAGTCCGTTTCAAAAAGTGGTATATTAAATTTTTTTTATTTAAATAATTATGAATGTATAACTCAGTTCTGATTTTAATTTACATATTTAACTCTAGATTACTAACCTTTTCGAAAGTTATGGTATTACTAACCAATAGTCTCTTTATCTTTAGGAAAAAACATTTTTCTTATATAATATTAAGTTTTCTTAAGTACTTTTGATATCATAAACAATTAAATTATATTTTAAGAAGGAAGTTTGTATTTTTTTGTATTATTCTGCTAGTTTCTCAAACTACTCTAGTTAGTAATCAATGGTTAACATAAATTTATATCTTTTAAAAATATTTCGCTATAATCATAATAATAAATATGACGCGTATAAAATATAATATCATTAATAATCTTTTTGAAGTTAATAATCTATCCATTTCAAATTTATCGAGCAATTTTCAAACATGAAAATAAATCGCAGCGAACAACTAAAGAACACAATACCTTTGTTTATCATACAGATATATAGTACATATACTTTTATTTCTGTCTGGACTTGAAAATGATCAAACATTACCGCTAAAAAATTACCAGCGAAAATGTAGCCTTCATTGTTTGTACAATAAATGTTTATTGCTGTAAAACAAATCAACAGCAGAAAATATCATCTCGTACTATTTTAACATCTTTTATTTTCCATGTCTGATGCGCGCACAACATTATAGACGGGTTAAGTAGCCCACCCCGTATAATACAAAATAGAAACAAATCATTTTAATATTATCCCATTAGCGGTGCGAATAGTAAACAATTTCTACTTTTCCGGATGCAAGTTTATTATACGTCTGGATAGCGGAAGTACCTACTACCCAGACCGAATAATGTGAGCAGTATAATTTTAAAAGGTTATTTCGACGGCGGAAATGGAATGCCTCGTGATTTATATACGAATATAATCCGAATGCCCGAAAAGACACGAAGTACACAGCCGAAATCGGCCGAAAATTGAACGACAACCTGTTGTTGTTGTGTGAAATTCAGGCTAACCGGAATATCCTGAATGATTTTGTTTACATTTTAAAATTATACCAAGTATTTCGCGTATTCATTTTCTATTCTTCAAATTTAAAATATTGGTTAAATCGCATGAGAAAAATTTATATATCTGTGTTATAGTAACAATGGAATATTATTTTAATTTTTTTAAATATAATTGAAAACTTAAATATGAAATGGTACAACTTACAAAAGTCAGTTATTTTATATATCCAATTACTACTATTTGAATTAACAGTTTTTATAAATAAAATTATTAAATTTTATTATTGTACACTGTAAAAAATTTATGTAATTTTACATATTTTGTGAATTGTGAAAAAATGTAATTTTATGTAAATTATCACAGTTACTGTTAAACCCTATGTAAATTTGTTTATATTTGTCTCTTCACTAAATTGTACCGTATTTAAAACAATTTGTAATTAATTTTTCTTTTAATTATCTGTTTTTATATATAATGAAACATTTAAATAAAACAAAAACTAAACTAATAGGTATTTTGAAATAATAAGTTATTAAGAATTTGAAAAGAGAAATATTTCTAAAAAAAATCGACCTCTTTTTGTGGTAAAGAAATTCGGCTTAGACTTTGACTGCAACGGAAGTCATAAAATCGTAAATTTAAATAAAATCACTGCTGTATATCAGTAACCAGTTACTAAATTTCTAACGTACAAAAAAAATCTTTTTTTTATACTCAGATTATCAAAACAGTATAATATATTCAAATCTATTTTTACAGATAATGTGATTAGAAATTTAAACTATCCACACAAGGAATTTTTGCCAATAAAATTTATCCTTTAGCTCTGTAATTGCTTTAATCTATCCTGTAAGAAGCTGAAATATGAAATAAAATATAAGATATGTCGTCGATTTGACGATACCAGAAAGAATTAGTCAGAACAGAACAAAAAAATATATATTCAACGGTGAGGAATGCAAGAATACTTTTCTAAGAATGTTAAATAACCAAAAACCTTATGGAAGTAAGCGGAGCAACAATATTTTTTGTTGTTATTGAGAGAGAAACAAGAAAAGAATTATAAAAAGTCGGGAATCTCGGCAATAAAAATACTTTAAAAAATGCGTCATCTAAAATTAGCTCCGAATTACTACGAATACAGCAGGCATTTATGTCGCTTTTATCTGTACATTCTTTTCAAATGATTATTTATAATTGTGCGTTAGTTTTCAAATTAGAAACATTGATGTTTTTTTTTAATGTTATTACAATTTAAATAATTACTTTTTTATTATAATACATATTGTCTTAGTCATATGAACAGTCAAAATAGAACAGAAAAAAAATTATTTCAGGTATAATTTTACAGTAAACTTGTGCAGAAGTTCGTTCTAAAAAGACCTACTAACAAATACGTAACATTATATCGATAATACATAAACGCAAATGAGCATCTTCTGATAGAAATAATTCTATCTTTTTACAAATATATAAATGGCATCAGTCATAATATTCTTTCTATATTATAAAATGAGCAATTCTTAACTATTTAAGAAATTCACTTCTTCTTGAACAAACAAAGCTTTGCCCTTCTGATATTTCTATTCTATGCTATTAATGGGACAAAAATTATATAAGTATTTATTTGTTTGGATATTTACTTGTAAATTTTATTTTTAAAACGACGATTTTGATGAAATGTGGTGAATCTAGGTCTGGGCGATATTAGAATTTCAATATCGATATTTAGTATTTAAAAAATATCGATAATATATCGATATTTCAATATTTAAAAAATAACAACCATTGCTTAAACAAATAGCTATTACGACTATTTGTTGTCAGTTGGTGCAGTGGTAGATGAAAATAAATCAGTCTCAAATATTTATTTATGATTTATTTCAAATAGTTATTCATAAATTATTAACAAATTATTATTCGTATATCTTTCGTTAATAAAATAAACTGATATACAAATAGTTCAATCAGTGCACCAAACACTGAGTATGCCATTTACGATGTATGGCAAAACGTTTGCGATGAGGATAGATCTACCATGGCATATGAGCTTAAAAAATTCTATAAGTTCAATAGATTTACGGCTGTGAAAGCCTGAAGATTACTATAATATACAAATATTTTGTTAAATTATATTTATACCTATTAAAAATTGCACATTTTTTTCTTGTCAATGAAATTTATGTTTCTTTAATGACTGTATACATTTGAAATGAAAGCTGATTAGTTTCAACTTCTCATAAAACTCTTTGTATAATAGTCAACGATAATCTGTTACGTTTAGCCGCAACGATCATATAATTTAGCGATCTTGCTAACATAATTCGCGGCCTAGGTGAAAGACAAGGTACAACACCATCGCATCACATCGCGTCGCAATGTGTTCGTAATGCAAGGCAACACCAGTATTAACCATCGGAACACCAGGTCAATATTCCGATTGGGCATTCAGCCAGACATGCAAATAGATTAATAATTCTACATGTAAACAGAAATAACTTTTGTGCGAGTACATGTTTGTACTTACCATTTCGATAAATATTTTTATATTTACCTTATTGCTAAACTTTTTCACGGGAAATGTTTTGTATTTTTCGATTAATTCTACAGGTAGTCGCCGGTTTACGGTGAATTTTGAGTTACGACGACTTGCACGTAGAATCTTTCGTTTATTTTAACATTTATAGTTTTTTTTTTAAGTAATATTTTTAAACAGCGAAGATAAATGAAACAATGAAGCACAAACACAGACAAAACACGAACCAAGCCTAAAGATGACCGAAAGATCGGAACGCGTCATCAATAATAAAAAACACAACAAACCTGATAAAAGATTTAATAATAATGACCCGTATTACGAGCTAGGTTTTAAACTTGATTTTAACTAATACAGGTTTTAAAACAATGCAACTGCTATAAGAGCAGGACTAAACAAATGAACTAAACACCCAAAAACTGAGCTCGTAATACTAGCCAATAAGATTAAAGTTAAAATATTAGAAAAATCAACTAAAGATTTTTTTCTCTGTAAAATTGGTGTGAGATTGAAAAATAGAATACATATTATTACTAAATGATATCAAATCAATATTTTCAAAAATGTTTAAATCTTGTAACTTGAAAACGATGCGAGTTATTTTAAAAGGAAATTTGGTAGATAAGCCTCATTCAGACTGCCGTTTTAGTTTTATGCACAAGCACAAGAATTTGATCAATCCAAACACTTGGCATCAAAACTAAAAGTAATTAATTTTCCTTCAATAAAAACATTATTTTTTATTATTATTTCAAATGCTTGTAGCCGAAATCTCTAATAAAATATAACAATAATATACACGGAACAATTTAGTGATTGCATGAATTAATATATTGGGCTATATGCTAATAATATTTTGCTATTTTATACAAAAGTAAATTTTTCTCGATTACTGTTACCATGGTTATCCCATTAATTAATATTCTTTTAATACATATTAAAAAGAGTAAGCAATATTAACAGCTACAGGTAACCACAATCGCAATGTCTGTACATTCCAAGTCAAACCAATGCTTGTGTCTCTATGCGAACAATTTTCGTATTGTGATTTAATAAAAAAATTCAATGTAGGTACATACTGAAAACAATTTTTATATACACGTGAATATTCTATAAATAAATATTATGATATGTAAAAAAAGATAAGTGCCGCCACGAATGTATTGTATTTGCCAAAGAATTTTTACAACCGACAAAAACATACCTCTGATTTCTAGATGATAAATTGAATTTTAAAATTTTCAATCTTAAAAATGGCAAATTTTAATTTTTACATACAATTGAACAGAAAACAATTTTTTTATTTGAAAATAGGATTTATTTTTTAAATCTTGTACACGTGTCGATTTTTAATAAAATATTTCTGTATAATACATAATAGCCTTTACATACTTATGAATAACATTTGATAAAAAAAATTGTATATTTTTATTGATGAAAGCTTTTGATTAAAATTTTTTGTTCGATATATTTTCAATATATTGAACAAATTTAATTATAAAAGATGTTTCTGAATAATGCTATTTACATCTTTTAAGACTAATATATTTTCAATGATTCTGAACATTTTAATTAATTTTTTTTATTTGTCGAATTCATATGTGAATTATATTTTTACTAATTGAATTTTTGACTTTTGTTAAAAAATATTAATGTAGATTAAATTATTAAATATGGCATGTAATTTGAATTTTTAATGTTACCTGAAAGAATATATACCATTCATTCATAAATTTCTTTCTTTTGTAAATTGAATTTTTTATATTTTAATATAGTAAAAATCTTTCAGAACTAAATAAAACTGCTTTAGGGTAAAGTTCTGTATTAATATTTATTTATAATTGACGTTTCAACGAACTCAACGTTTGTCTTCATTAGGAAAACTGATACAAATGACATTACAGAACTCATTATATTAAAATAAAACAGCTTTAGAATTTAGTTCTGTATTAATTTTTTATTAATAATCGAAGTTTCGACGTACAGAATTAAATCCTAAAGCTGTTTTATTTTTATACATTCCTCAGAAGAAATAAATGAATATATTTAACAACAGTTTTGAAAATATAATTTTTAAATTTTTATTAGAATTTAAATATTACGTGATTACTAAATTAGGATAAGTGCGAGTGAGTGACTTGATATCTAATTCGAAAATACGCAGGGATGGTTGCATATAACAATGTTAAACAGTTTGTCAGTTAACTCTGTCGTTAACTTGCCAACTGACCAATCAATTGGATGCTTTAAAGACAGTTGACAATTTACTTGCCTTTTTACTTTTATGTAACTAGTCTTTTATGTATTTTTTTTATCAGATCATTTTTTCTGTTTTTTTTTAATTTTAATTATATTACATTATAATTATATTGCATACAACTAAAAAAAAAACTGCAGTTTATTGAGTTTCAAATTACTATGACACAATAATTATTTGTTCAGTAAGAAAAAAACATTGATATATCCGGCAGAGAATATATTATTATTTATAAGTTGAACTTAACCGCCAAGCTTTCTGTTCTGTATATTGAAAATCTTAATATTTAATGAAAGTCCTACATACATCATAAACAGAAAAGGAAAATTAAATCATTTTCATAATATTATATTTAAAAAATCTGCTGTGACCACCACAGAACCGACCGTCATCGTATTAAATAAATTTATGGAATAGAAAAATTTGTATAACGACTACTGTAGTCATGGTAACTAAAAACAAAACTGTCTTGACATAAATATGCCACTTATTTACAGAATTATACCTATATAATATATCATCAAATTATGAAAAATTATTTAGCCGTACCCAATGGTCAAAAATCATTTGTGTATTTAAGTATTTGTGTAAACTTAGATCACTGATTAAGATTTTAGCTTTATCTTTTGAAAGCTTAACTTTCGAAATACATATATAGATTTCTTAATTATTGTTTGTGATTTAAGGAAAATTATTTTATTTTATTAAGTTTTCGTCAAAGTAAGATCATATGTTTAATTTATTAATGTTTATATAACTTACTTTTTTTTTTAATCCGGTATATCAAAGTTTTCCTGGGCTAGCTAAATTTACCAAGTCGCTATTTAATTTTGTATTATAATTAAATTTTTTGTTATAAAATTTTTAATAGGTATTTAATAAAAGTAATACATATATAATAGGTAAAATTGGTACTATACCTACATTAGTAATGCCGTAAAATTGCTAACTTTTAATACCGCAACCATATGTGTGAATAAAAAGACACAATTTAATAATAGGCACGGCATCATATTTTTGGCTGTACGATTTCTAAGAATAGAGCGATTTGTATGTATGGGAACGAAATAACAAATAGTTGTTATTCGTGTTCATCCGGATGCCGATAACAGAGAATCGTTTCACTCGCATAGGGTAATTTTAGACAAACGAGTTGGCAACACTATTTTCAGACCCCGCCATGCATATGTACTCATCATCAATGACATTACTCACTATGTACCTACAATTTTACAATATTCTAATTCTCTGCAAATTAGCGTATGATTTTATTTCAAACAAGTTTTTACTCATGTCTACTGACTTTTTTCTAGAAATTGTGTTAGCACTTGAAATCATCTATAAATTCAATGTTTTACAAAATAAAATTATTTTTAATTAGAAATATCTCGAAAACAAATGTACCAAAGAAACTATTGTATTTTGATCATTTAAAATCGCATGATATAAAAACTTTTAATGCTTTGATCAACGCGGTAGCCGATCGTGTGTAAGCGTTAGGTACTATCGAATATAATACTAAGATTGATGATTCGATTCCTCTGGTCGGTGTTTCTGTTTGTCGTAAAATAAACAAAAATGTCACACGATTATGCATTAATTAAACAAAATCGGATACAATAGTTTAATCAATTGTTTATCTCAAAAACATCAGTAGTTTAGATTACTGCTCGGAACTCATCGCTGCTCTACGCAAACTTGCAACTTTATGATTTTTTTTTATTATTAGTAATATGAAAAAGTATATAGGTTTCTGTTTTCTAAATTTTTTGAAACATATTGAATGGTGGAAACTGATTTTCAATTGTTTCAACTGTTTCCAAATTTGTGTTATAACCCCTGATATATTATTATGTTAAAAAAAATAATATTAAATTTGATTGTTTTTACAATCGAATGGTAGTGAATATTTCTCTATATTTTGGGATCCAATAATAATAACAAAATATATTTATAGGAAACTGCTTATATAATATTGTCGATATTTATGTAAAATTATATATTAATACAATAAATAGTTTTTGAGCTATTTAATTTAAATTGATATTTGTAGCATTTTCTTTGAAGCCGAGTATTAATATACTATTTTAATTATTTTGATTTTCGAATAAAAAATTGTGATGCTGGTACATTTCATAACATCCTTAATGTAGGTCATAATATGATGCATTTGCATATACATACTACATATAACTTGTAGGCGGAAATCTATAAATCTTATATTTATTGCTGAACTTTGATGGGTCTAGACATGGTTTTCAGTTTATATTTACAGAAACACGTGTGTGAAACCAGATGTATTTGTTTTATAATAGATTATATATTTCGCTTGCATAGAAGTCGCTTTAGATTTAATCGTATTACCTTTTTTTTGCATATAAAATATTTATTTCCGAAAATTATAATCTCAAAAATAAACTACAAGGGCAATTTATATTTATTTTATGATTCGAAAAATTAAATGTAAAATATATACTAATAATATAACGGTAGGCAATCTTCCAATCCGCGAATATTTTTAATTACAAAGATTGACATTAAA
Source organism: Clivina fossor (assembly GCA_963966155.1). Classification (NCBI taxonomy): domain Eukaryota; kingdom Metazoa; phylum Arthropoda; class Insecta; order Coleoptera; family Carabidae; genus Clivina; species Clivina fossor. The sequence continues at coordinate 5,651,245 of OZ014558.1, forward strand.
TAATAAACAGAGGTTAACTACTAACTCGAGAATAAATCTGAGTTAAGTTACTCTATCAATGTTAATAGAATAGGGTTAATCCTAGAATAACTAATTGGAGAATATGAAATATTTATTATTACCAGGGATAATGTTTTTTTTTATTCATCTCGATCAAGTATAATCGACATAAAAATGTTGAGATTAAACAAATAAAATGTTTCAAATAAATATTCGTAAAACACATAAAAGTAACATCAGTAAATGACCAATACCGGTTGGCAGATCTTTACCAAAAGTTGATCAAATTGAGATATTCACTTCTGAAGTTTAAATATAAGATTTTATGATAATCCGTGCAGCCAAATTTGCTCTACACGTGTCCACAGACAGATCGAGAAACGGACATCACGCTAAAAACAGTTGATTCGTGTTACTATAAGCCTAATGCGAATCTGTAAAAATCTCGATATATAAATTTGGTATGATTGCAATACCTCCCTTATCATTATACGATATGACGATCAGTAAAAATGCTCTTTTTACAAACTGTGTATTTTTAAGAGAGGGGCATTTCATAGTTACGTCACTGATTTTATAATAATATCTTTACTTCAATATCTTGAAAAATAAAAAATTAAATTAAACAACGAATGTAACAGTTCAATAATTTTGATACGAAAACATCGCAGTTACGAAATCATCTTCGTAGTAAATAAATAATTATCAATCAAACGTCAATAAATTACGTAGATAACATTTTTTTCTGAAAAACGTAAATTTATTGACGGACACTTTTATAAACATTTTATAATATATGAATCTGTTTATGAGACAACACAAACGCTAATTCTGCATATAAATTTATCAATGGCTTTTGCTTTTGTATGTGTATGTAAGTATGAATGTGGTGTTTACCAAGAATGTGACATCATAAATATAATAATTTATATTTGCCGGATAAAAATACAATTGTCAGTGCATATATTGCTGTTACATGCCGTTGCTAAGATTGGTTATTGCTACTACTACTATAATACAAATGACATGAAAGTCCCGTTTACACAACAAGAAAACAACGCTAAGGAATGTTTTTATTGTTGTTCTATCAGTTTTGTTTGATTTGTGACTGGTTAATATTATAAACATTATTTTGTACGGAACATGTGATGCATGTACAAATACTTTGTATATATTTATTATTTATTTGCTCATTTAAATAATCTTTTCTATTGTGTTTTGTTTTTGATATTTCCGTATATAAATTTATTGTTATATAATTACTTAATATAAATAGCGTTAATTTTTTATTAATTTATGCATTCATATGGTAGAATTTTTTTACGTACATGTTTTTAATTAATACCAATTTTAAAACAGAGCTTTTAATACGGGTCAATGTTTCTAAACTAAATCATTTTATACAAACTTTTTATTATATTGATACTTACCATTTATATATATATATATATATATATATATATATATATATATATATAAAATTTTTTTATTTCTATTAGATAAACATAAGGTTACAGTTTAAAGAGAGGTTTATTTTTGAGTTAAAAGTAAAAACCTTGGATCTAAAGCAATTATATTCTCAATGTAGCGTGCTAGTATCCTATTCTAATGTGCAATTCTATATTTCCCTTTTTTATTTCATATTTAAGCTTTGAACGTAAATATCTCAGTTTCATGAACTTTTGATTCACTGGAAGTGGTAGTTTACTAATATCACTTTTATGTGTTTTACAAATATTTCGCAATAGATAAATATTTCGAAAAAATATATTTAACAAAAGTTGTTATTTCAGTTATAACTAACTACTTTTTGATATTTAAGTATCTATTTTGACATATATGTAAGTACGTCTTCATGATTACGGTAATTTATAAATACATGTCATAAAATTGTTAACGTAATATGATGTTTTATTATCTTTTTCAATATGAATTTTATTATTAGAAAATTATGGTAACAGTTGATTCTGTGATGGTTAAAGCAGATTTTTTTGGGTATAGAATATTTATAGTATAATCTCAAATTAAGTTAACGATGCATTTCATTTCATCACTTTCAAAAAGAGTATTATTATTCTTTTAACACATTAGTACGCAGTAAAAATAACTACACTAAAACTAAAAGTATTTGGTTTGTCAGTTTATTATTAACACAACTGTCAATTTAGTAAATAGCTAATAGTTTTGTTAGCTGCTTAATTTAAATTAGACATACCAACAAAATAAATATCTACATTCAATATTATTATACAATTTTCTATTTTCTTGATTGATTTATCAAAAACATATTTCAGCATGATTCATAGTAAATAAGTAAATAAGATATTATTTATTTTTGTTTAAAAATACATGGTAAATATTATTTTTTATTATATGTATTTTAGTAATCAGAAAATTAAATATGTATGTTGATATTGACATTATTACTAAAAAAATATAAGTTAATAGTGAATTAAATAAAGAATTTGTGTAACTACTGTAGTCATGGTAACTAAAAAGAAAGCTATCGACATAAATATGCCCTTAATTTAAATGAAATAAGAAAAGAGAAGGCAAAGACAGATTATAATATTATCTAACAAAGTTGAAACAATCTGTTTTTCGTGTAATTTTTCAAAAAAAAAAAATTATTTTTGTAAACAGAGGTGAATAGTCTATTAAAGTGCACCAAAATTAGAAAAATACTTTTTTCCTTTTTTTTCCACAAGAAAAAAAATGAGGCATGTTTGATTTTCAGTGACGATGTGTATGTTTTACGTATGTAAAGATAATGGAGCTTGAATTTGTGACATAATAAACAAAGTGCTTAAATTTATCATGTCAGTCAGTTTAGAAACAAATTTAATTTGTATAATGTAGCTTAGCGTTTGGTTATGTGCTGTGTCTCGTCACCGAGACACAGACACAAGCCATAGAGATTTCTGTACCAGATTTTCTCTCGTCTTTCACGGTTCATGTAAATCAACCTTGTAGCCGTGCCAACAGGAATCCTATCTATCACAGACGAAAATCGAATCAGTTCCGTTTTTATTTTCTACGAAAAATTTTCTAACCTTTACTGTAAATCATTCAGTTAAACATATATATGAAAAAATAGTTATTTGTATAAATATTTATATGATTTATGAAATGCTTATTTTATTATATATAAAAAAAAGACATTTGATACTATCTGCTGTCCCATTTAGGATACACAAAAAAATATACTAAGAGAAAATGTCAAAAAATATATATTTGTTGGTGTTACCAAAAGGACACTAAATTAATTTTTTAAACATTAGAAATTACAACAAAAGATTTGTTAGTGTCAGAAAATTAAAATTTGACACTCGTATTTTGTAACTCAAAAATGAAACTTTAATAATGTCATTTGCACTGTAAAAAACCTCGGTAATTTTACATAAAAACCCGGGGCAACTGATTTACACCAGTTTAATGTAAATTTACAGATCATATATTATATGGTAAATTAATTATTTTACTTAAAATTACAAAATTATATTATTTTTACAGAAAATTTATCGTTTTGCTGAAATAATATGTATTTTTTTTACTATGATTCTTATGTAAAATGGCAACTTTTTTACAATGTGTAGAAATACATTAAAAAATATGTTTAGATAAAATGAAACGGCTTTAGATTGTAGTTCTGTAATTTATTTTTTCCTGATGGAGACATAAATTGAGTACGTTGAGTAATAAATATTAATAATTATAGCCGTTTTATTTTAATATAATGAGTTCTGGACGATTTTTTACTGTGTTAATATGTTTAGATAATTATTGATAGATATTAGTTGTTTAAATAAATAAATGATTTTCAGACTAGTAATCATCTTAAGTGAAACGTTTAATTCAAGGGTAGATAATTATGTTTAGTGTATCTAATGTCATTTAAATAGTTTTTCTAGTTTATTGTATAGTTATCCATTTCTGTTCTTTTATTTATCGAAAATTTTAGATTATTTATCTTAAATTATATTCAAAATAACAATTTGATTGATTTTATTTCAACTAATTTGTATAGATAAAATAACTAATGTTATAAGAAATATTATCTAAAATTTTGTCAGCAAATTTGAATTAGATGAAATAACTACATTATTCTTATCTGTGAAGTAATATTTATATTTTAGTTTTAAATGCATTTCATAAAATAAATATTGAACATAATAATGAACATAAAATTTAACGTTATAAATTATCGAAGAATAAAAAACATTGTACAATAATTGCAAGTATATGTATTTCAAGTGTATTAATAAATACATTTTTTGACAAATCAGCAATAAAACATAAAAGTAAATGCTTTTTTAAGTATGTATATTATATTTTTTTCATCAAGCACCAAATAGCTGTTGACAAAATTTATTTTTGACATTCCTAAAAAAAATCGCAGTGATGAACGATAATTTGTAATATGCCATACTTTGTTTTTTGTTTCTAAGTTTAGCTTCAAGTTTTGTTTCTTTATAGCCCACTAGAATTTTTCTCGGTTCTTAGGTTTTTTTTTGTTTTGTTTTTATTTTTATAACCTAATTCTTGTTTTTAACCTGTACCAGTAAAGAACTAAGTTTGCATATTTTTCATATTATACATTTTTTTTAACTTATTATAAAGTTACACTCTAAATTTGTACTTATATAATATATTACTTACTTAAAACAAATTATTTATTTTTTTATATTAATTATTATTATTCAATTTTTATTTGAACTAACTGCACGAATACAAAATTCCATTTTTTTAACTTAACTTAAATTTTTTTTTTTTTAAGAATTTACATTTTATGATTATTTAATGTGTTAGAAAAAAATTTGTAACATATTTTTGACATAAATTACTCCACATTTTCTAATTTAGCTAACATTTTTGAAAATAAAAATATAGCAGTCATGACCTGATTATATTAATAATATATTTATATGAACAAATTTTTTGTTGAAGTTTTTATTATATTATCTGCCAAAATTCGAGAAACAGAGTCAGAATTCTATCAGGAAAACATGGAAAAAATATTTTTGTTTCTACGACATTATCATAAAATTTAATTCAATCTGTTATCGGTTAATTAATAGTTTTTTTTAATTTATCCGAAACTATTCGAAATATTTAGCTTCTCACTAGAAAAGAAACATATAAATTAAGAGATGAAATTCTTTGAATTTTTACATTTAAATTTTTGAAAACATCGCTGACACATATTTTTATATCAATTTAAATGTATTTTTGGGGGAAAGAAACACATGCGAACACAATTCAAAATAGTAAATAGTGAATATAAGAAGAGCAGAAATTGTTTCTGAATGTTTTTGCATGTTTGTTTTGTTTGAACATTCTTTCACTGAACAACACTGTGACATTTCGTATTAATGATATGTCAAACAATACGTTTATTAATGAATTCAAATACAAGTAAATAATACATTGCTTCGATGAATCATTCGATTTCGTTGGATGTTGCTAGAAATTTCTGCTGACTTTTTTTTAGCATTAATTCATTCAGTTTACAAGTAACTTTCTTTATTTCTCACGTGTTTTTGTTTTTCTTTAAATCAAATCACATTACTGGAATATTTGTGTACAAGTATCAAGAAATTTTAAATTGCATTTTTTTTTTCTGCATAATGTAAAGAATTTGTACCAAACTCTTATAGGTACATGGCGTGATTGTTTAATTATGTATAATTTTATAGTCTTAACAATAAAACAGTATAAACTGTTTCCGTCATGTTATTTCGTTAAGTAACTAATTTTTTAATACATTGCAAATTATAACGAAAGATTTGTTAATGTTTGAAGAAAATTAAAATTTGGTACTCATAATTTGTAACTCAAAAATGAAACTTTTGCTATATCATATGCCAAAAATATACAGAAAAATATCTTATTTAAATAATTTTTCTAACATTTTCGTTGTGTAATTTAAAAAATAGGTAATTTTCAGTCTAGTAATCATTTTCGATGAAAATGTAATAAAAGTTGCTTCTCTGGATGGGAACGTTTTGCGGCAACTAATTTCTGTATAATGTAAAGAATTTGTGCCATATCTTTAATGGTACATAGTGTGATTGTGTATACACGCATAATACTATAATCTTAATAATTAGACAATATCCTAGCATCAACGTTAACCTGCGAGTGAGTTACTTATTTCGCAACTGGATAGCTTTTAGGTTTTGAGTAATACTTGTTATGAACTATAACTTAACCAAAATACACATATATAATAAATGCGTTGTTCAGCAGAAGTAGAAAAAAATCGAATCTTAGTAATTAAAATAATTGAAATATTACTCGGTGTAGTGTAGTGTAGTGTACTTTTATTAATAGTGTAATTTCGCCCGTTACACTATTATCATTCAAATCATAGATCACAGAGATTACTTTAATTGGATATTTGTTAAGTATTCAAAGTAAATTGATGATAAAAATAATAGAATCTTCGATGTTCAATATTTACAAGATACTTTCGAAAGCAACAAACTGAGAGCAAATCTAGATGGACGGGCGCCTATGACTTGAAAATAGAGCATTCGAAATTCGAATAATTGAATGTGAAAGCTCAGCAGTCTAGGCTCTCTTGATTTATATCAGGTCGGATTCGATCGTATAGCCCGGGTCGTCACCTGCAATTATGTATGTCTGGCGCCGTCGCAAATTCTTCGGATCTTTTCATCGGCGTCTTTTACTAGGCGTCGTTTTAACTCGTCACAACTCTATACTTCTCATCTCTGCATTTCGTTCCTATCTTTATTATTACATAAATAACTCATCATTGGTTCCAGTTTTTGTTTTTATTTTCTTTTGTTTTTTTTTCTTTAACCGTAGAGACGCAGATCGAATCTGCATGTGGCCGAATTTAAAACAGACGTTAGTGGTTTTTTGTTTCGTTTTGTTTAAACATGTGTCCGTTTGTTTTTGGTGTTTGATAGTAATGAAATGTTTTCTTATATGTTACGTGGGTACTTTCGAAAAATGTTTAAAGAAAAATGTTTAGAGACATCAAAAATAAACGAGATTTTTTTAAGGACATTGTACAATATAACTGAGGTTAACCGAGGTCCATTTGCCTAAAAATAACTTCTAAAAATGTTTATATTACAACATAGTAAAAATCTTTTAAAATTCATTATATTAAAATAAAAAAGCTTTAGGAGTTCTGTAAATTAAAAAAATTGTAATTAAAGGAAGTCAAATTTTATTCTCCTTGTATTTTAGTTTAAACTATATACATAATTTGATGCAACCTATATGTATATACATATACACTGTAATAAAAAATATATCTTATATTTATGTAGTTTTACTTAAGTTTTAACATTAAAAATAACAACATTTTGTAATTTTACTATGATATTTACGCAATATTACATTTTTTATGAAAAAATGTTTTTTTTTTTGTAAAATTACATAAATTTTTTACAGTGTAAAGAAGCATACATGTTCTCTTATTTCATTTGAATATGATTGGTCCATTTATCATTGCATACCAGGAAACAATTTTTTTTTAATCCTTTATTGACAAGTGAATATTTTCGTGTATGATTTAGTATCTCTCAGCAAAACATTCTTGTAGTGGACATTTCATAGAATAATATATTAGACTACGCATAACCCGAAGCATATTATTATATGTGTTATAGTGTTGTTTTTTTTTCTCTCGTTTTTGTTTTGTACAAGTTGATATATTTTTTTTATCGTTAGGCAACTAAAATAAGAGGTGTTTGTTTGGAACATAGTTACATATTTTTTTTCTCTCTGTCTTTCTCTCTCTTCTACCATATCGTAAATTAGCATTTACATTAGATTTTAGACAGATATTCTGCTCTACAAAAGTAATAGATCAAATTGAGTGTTCAAATTTTAATTTATAACCGTGTGGTTTTACTGCCTTCATAATTCGATCTTACTTCGGGAAAATTATTAACTCTTTTTTATGTTTATCAGGATGTAGTTTTTTTTTGTTTTTGTTTTCTATTTGAAATTAATTTTAATTAATATTTGGAGCTATAAAAAATATTTTTATTGCGTAAGAAGGCGTAGATGAATTTATAAATTGCGTATTAATCTATAATAACTTATAAGTTATTATGTGTTAAGTATTTATTTTTACTGAATTTAAATAATTGGTGAGTAATTTTAGTATAATTTTTCTATTTACATATAAATTAAACTAAAATAAAAAATTATAGTTATTTTTTTTGTAGATATTTAATCATTGATATTTTATCACTTTGATGAACATTGTTCAAAGTACATCAAAATTATGTAGAAATCTTTAAAATCAAACGGTTTTAAAATCAATTTTGGCATCCTTAGACTAAAGATTTATAACATAGTAAAAAAAATTCAGAACTCATTATATTAAAATAAAATGGCTTTAGGTTGTAGTTCTGTATTAATTTTTATTAATATTCAACGTTTCGGCGTACTTATCGTACATCATCATCATCATCAGGAAAAAATATACAAATGATATTACAGTAAATAAACAGAACATAGAAATAAGTTACTAGGTAACAAAATAAGCAAAGGCACTGATTCAAATAAAATTTAACGTCCTTTAATTAAATGTTTGTAAAATTCGAAGATACTGTAATAATTGCAAGACCCGTCAATATTAACAGCATATTGATAAGAGAAACAATAGAAATTTATAAAGAAAAAGATATCATCAATCACTGTGAAGGCAATGAGTTAAATAAAATTTAGTTTCCATTAATTAAAAAATCTATAAATTTTGTGATCTGTTATTTACTATAAATGTCATTTATATCAGTTTTTCTGATGAAGACGAACGTTGAGTTCGTCGAAACGTTGGTTATAAATAAATATTAATACGGAACTTTAACCTAAAGTAGTTTTATTTAAAATAATGAATTCTGAAAGATTTTTTTTACTATGTTATTTAATTCTCGTTTATGATATTGTCCTATAAACTAAAAAATAAAATAAAAATTACGCCATGCTGTGTAATTGTATAATAAAGTACTTTATTAGTATTTGAATGATTAATTTAAGAAAATTACGTATTAAAGAAATGATACATTAATATAAGTATAATGATAATAATAAGCAAACAGGATGTGATCAAGCGATGGAATTGTCTAACGTGCAATTTTGATCAGGTTTCAGGTGGCTCTATATATATAATTTTTTTCAAGACGTGAATCTGGTTATTAAGTGGTATTAATCATATGCAAAAAAATGATAATTATTAAAAAATAAAAACATGCTTTTATATATACTCGGGCGGCCACTGGGTCTTGCGTGAGAAGATTTTGTCACGTCACACATATACATACACATTATACAGATATATTATAAACACGTTGAAAAATACAAATGTAATTCAACACAATAAATATTTTTCAAGTCCTAAATTTGATCCTTGAGGTAGACCAGTATTTTTTTTTTTTTGAAATGAGATTGTGTAACTTATTTTTTTTTTTTAAGTATTAATGATTTATTATATTTTAGATTTTAATATACACTGTTATAAATAATGTAAAATGACATAAAATGCTTTGTAATGTATTGATCTTTTGGATTTTTATTACATTTTTAAAGCTTGTGTAAAAATATATTTTACTTAAATTTTTTTTTAAATCTCATTTATTTTATGGGTAATGTTAGATGGAATAATTAAATTAAGTATTTTTTAATTTAAAACTTAAATTATGTGAAATTACATGAAAATACATGGCAACAAAACCTATTTTTTGCAGTATACAATGCAAAATTTTTGTTTAAAAATCAATAAATAAGATTTAGAATTATTATTTAAAAAAAAATAATTATGTACAGATATTAAAATTAATTATTTTGTTTGTTTTATAAATATAATGGTTATTATTTTTATTAAATGCGCTTTATATATATATATATATATATATATATATATATATACATATACATATACATATACATATACATAATATATAGATATAAGCTCTGCGAGCTTATATTTCTAATAATCTTAATAGATTTTTAATAAAATTTTAGTAATAACGTTTTTAATAATTTTTAACTATATTTTTATTGATTTGCTTAATAAAGCTATAAAAAGTTGTTTGTTTTTGCTATATGGAAGTGAACAAAATTTTTGTGTAAAAAAAATTGTCTTCACAATTTAGTGATGTGGGTACAAAATGTGAAGCATTTGTTAAATTAAATAATAAATAATTTATGCAATGTAAACATCTGTACAAACAACATGTTGAAATACACAAAATTTTTATTGACAGGTACATTATCGCAAACTCTTTACATAAACATTCACATGTCAAAATTCCGATACATAATTTGTTTGCATTTCCGTTCGAATCGGTAGAAAAAATCCATTCTTTTTTTCTTTCTCTCAACCCAATCCGTATTCATTGCAACAGAAATTCTGTAGTAAAGTTACTAGCTTCAGACTGTTTGACATTTCAAGGTCATACTCTGCCTTCGTTCTCTAGCTATCTTTATCTGACTTACGAGTGCGTATGCGTTGCCATGGTACTCATTCATTGCGATGATTTCCCGCCAAATCTCGGACGACGCACATGACAACGCGAATTATCAACTGTTTTTAACCGTTTTTTTCTCTAGTTCGTTTTTCTTTTAAAATATTTTTTTTCTGTTTTTGTTTTTTGTTTTTTTCTGCCAATTTCATTATTTGTGAATGATTAAATATCGTATGTCTGTAATTTGTTATGACTGAAAGATTTTTTTTTTGTTGTAAAATGTTTCAAGTACTTACTTGTTTTATTTTTATTATTTATAATAATGTTACTAATGTCGAGGACAGTGTCTCTTAGAAAATTGTTATTTTCCTGTTATATTTTTTATATGTCTGAGTTTTTTTATTTTGTTTCAATATTAACAAATAAAAAATGTGTTTAAAAACGATATAATTTAATACGTTATCATAAAAATTTACTTGTAAATATTTATTAAATTGTACACATATTTTAAGATAATAATTTACTATTTGAAGAATAAATATTTCTAATGTAAAAAAATATTAGAAATTTAATTTTTAGATATTTTTTGGTCTTTTATTCGGTTGTTTTATTGAAAAAAAAGAATGGATGATCTTCCACTTTTTAATTATATTAAATAAAACATCTATTTTGTGAGTAGCTGATTACATTTGGTTTATTCACCTAATGTGAATAGATATTTTTATAGTTTGTCGTATATTTATCTATTCTTGTTCGTTGATTTATCCCGTAGTTTTAGATTATTTTTTCTAAACTTTATTTGAAATAATTATTTGATATCAACTAATTTGTATGTAGATAAAATAACTAACGTTATTGGAAATATCATCATATTATATAAACAATTTATCTAAAATTTAACCATCTATTTATAGTTATAAAAAAATACAATAATTGTTATTTTATATAAGATATTTTTTGTCTAGAAAAACAATAGTAAATAATAAATATTTGGAGAGTTGTTTGTATCGTATTATCAAATATATATACAATATCAAATTTCTTTGAAAAGCGGAAGATGAAAAAAGTATCAAATTACTAATAGAGAATAACAATTATTAATGGTTTCCTTTACACAAAAATATTTCTGACATCCCGATTGTCAAATTTTAAAATATACTTTTTAAACGTGTTTAAATTCTTTTTTTTTATAGAATTTTTAAACTATAAGAATATTATTTTCATTACAATCAGTATTATAATATACTATAGAACGTATGTGTATAGATTATGTATATGTATGATTATGTTATAAAATCTTATTTAAATTTGTTTTATTTTTAATCGTAATACTATCAATTAGCTTGTGAAAACAATAAAAGTTTTTAAAAAAACATTGTTAATCTCAATTTTTGGCTGCAATAAAACCAACAACTAATAAAACAAAAATCGTGCATTCGCGTTGTTTTGTAATAGTTTGACGAAGAATCATCAGCTCTTCGCTAAAACATAACACAATTTTTTGTGATAAATAGAATATTCTAAATGATGCTTAATGATTAATGTTTTTAATTTAATTGTTATAAAATTTAACTTTTAATCGTTGTGAAATTTGCAGGGATAAACGTACCTCAATTTTAGTTACTTAAATAAGCAAATACAGTAATTAATCAACAAAATTTCAATGTAAAATTATAAAATATTATAATTATAAGTCATAATTTTAACAAATAGTACAAGTAAATGCTTATTTTTTAATCAATTAAAACTGTAATGTAGTTGTAATTCTATGTTAAAATAATATTAATATTAAGAAACAACAGTAGGTATTAACATTCATTATAAAAATTAAAAAACCTAATTTAAAAAAAAATATTAATTGTAAGTGGGATATTGATATACTCCACGAATTAATAAACAAATATATTTATACTTATTTTTGAAATATTTTATCTACAACATAATTTGTTCCTCTTAGTAGATATTCATTAGGGAGTTTTTGCAAGCCTCCACTAAAGTTACGGTAATGTTATAAACTAAAGAAAGTTGTAATACAAATAACATAGAATCACGTGACTTTATGGTTAACTGTGCAAAAACTTCCCAATTTTTACCGAAATATAGTTTAGTAATCTTAATGAAATATTGATATTTTAACAATGGAATTTATTGAGAATGGTTTTATTGAATTGAGTTACTAATTTTAGTAAATAAATAGATATACTTTTCTGATATTGTTGCTTAGGATATTTTGTATTTCATTTTTTAATATATGTATATGATAATAAAATAAACGTTTACAAATTTTTTAATAGACAAATTAAATTTGACATTCCATTTTTTTTTATATATATATATATATATAAAAGCGTACAATCCGTTTTTATACTTTAAAACAATTTTTTCGTATTTCTTTGGCAAAGAAACTAATTATAGAAAATTAATACAAAAAATTTGAAGCAACCGAATGAAAAAAAGAAAAAAAAACTTTACGAAAACTATTTTAACATTTTCATCTCATTTGAAACAGGAAATACATATGTAGTAAAAGACATTCATCTAAACATGAACATAGATATATCATATATTCATCTACAGTAGCTAGTAACAACAAAAGAATATCAAAATAACAACTACATTATTTTGTCATTAGTTTTTTTTTCCGTAGAAACTTACAAGATGGAGAAAAACAGAAACTTGTAGAGAGTTAGCATTCATTCACAATGACAGAATACATTACTGTATAGCAAATAGCAACAAATTATAGTGGAATTCTATACAAATTTATGGTATTACAGAATGTTGTCATTTTTTAGTAAATGCGGTTTTTTATTCGATAGAGAAGAACAATAATTTTGTAACGCTGCAGATCTGTATTTTACAAATACTTTGGACATGAGAGAAATATATGGCCGAGCTAGAGCCTAATGAATCAAATTTTACCGGAAACACGCCAATTACCAAAAGCTAAATTGGCAAATGTGAAAAAGATAGTGGTAAATCATTTATAGAAAGTGAATACATTGAAAGGATTTAGTACTAGTTGTAGTTACGTTGAATTTGGTTAAGCAAAAAGGTTAATAGTCAATCAATTATTGCTTTTGAATATACGCTTCTATTTCTTCCAAGAAGTATTTGACTATATAGTAACACAAGAATTATCTTCCATACAATATGTAATGGGCTTTCTTTCTTTATTATCACTTCTATTTTTTAATCGTAGTGGTAATTTATAATATATTCAAAAATATATATATATACAAAATCTTTCATATAATCAGTAGTTGATGGATCTGAATTAAGTTTCTGTGGATTTATGTATTTACAGTTGTTTATTTTCTGGCTCGCTAGCTTTCTCATTTAATTGACAGTCAAATTTTATAAACGAATTTTCTATTAAACTATTCAATCGATTTTGAAGAAATTTGTTGGATACATTTTCTTGGTACTCAAAATGGACATGAGACGAGCTGTCATTTGTCCTTTATTTAAAGTTAAAGACAGTTCTAGTAAATGTACTAATTTTCGAGCGATTAGTCTTTTGAGAGTACTTTCAAAAATTAGTGACGTTCAGGATGGCTCCTTGCCCAGAAAGAAGATGCGTGAATCAACTCTTTGCTCTTCGTACGATTGTCGAAAAGTCACTTGTCAATTTTAATAAAATATATTAAATATATTCTACTGCCTGTATTTAAAGTCGTATAATTTTATTTTTGCATAATTATCAACACATAAAACTTGTAAATTTTATGGACAAATATATCTACTAAATAACGATTTTATTTAGGATACAAGATGGATTCATTTAAATATCTTAGAATCCGGGGCAAAGTATCAATTTGGTTTGTTGTCAGTGTGAATGAATCTTGATTTAGCCAGATAGACAGTCATGCGCCCACTGGAATCTGACCGTACGGTGAAGTAAAAAATCCGCTTGTTAGACGTATTACATCATAGCTCACACGCACGCACACATATGTGGTATACGCCGTGCCGCACCAAACACTATAATCACTGACTGTATACAGGCAAAGCACTATAGTCTATAGCAATTATTTCAAGTACAAATAAATACATATGTTCTCTATCTTATATAGCTAGTGCTTATAGTATGGATAATGCGAACGGCCCACGTACTCAAACCAGACATTAGCGGCTAGACGATCTACCTGTGGCACTCAAAAGTTTCACACTCCTTTTCCGCAATTACATTTCATCTAATTTATCTGTAATCGTTTATCCATATTTCCAGTTACTGAAAATATCCGGAATATTTAAAATAAAATACTTCTGGTATATATTACAAACAAAAGTTTGCAATCAGACCAGGAAAACATACTTTGTTCTTACACTGTTCGAAAAAAAATTACCCCAAAAAGTACTTATAAAGTACGTTTGCTAGAACGGTTAAATAATGTTACTCTAATAGGTAAACAATTCTTCTACTCCAGAAAAAATGTAAACAACAGGAGTAAATTATCCATTCATATATGAGCAATTATTTATTTTTTTTTATTAGTGTAAGAAGGTACATATTTTTAAATACATAGGAAAAGGGTAATATTACACTAATAATGGTACAAATTCAATTGCTCTCAGAAATTTTTACTCTTTTATCTTGAAATTTTGAATAGTTTACTTGACAATATTATGAATTTATTTATTTTAGATTAGTATACTATCTTTCTGGAAACATGATTGAAGTAAATAGATATTATTGCTTTTTGATTTTAGTATAGAGCAGCTAAAAATTTTATTAGTAGTATATTGACCTTTGCTAAATGTTCTTATACTGGACTTCTGTCTATATAATTTCTGTTTTTTTTTTTTTATTAGATTCAGAGTAAATTTATTGTAATACACCATGCAGACATATCAAATATATAAGTATAATAAATTTACTAAACCATAAAATTTAATTAATGTAAAAATGATAAATATGTATTTCGAAATAACTTCAGTAGCAAATTATGAAGAAAGCTAAAATTCTAATCAGTGATCTAAGGTGTAATCAACGTACCCAGTGGAGAGTTTAGTACATCTGCAGTTTCTAATTTTCAACCATTTGTTTCCAAACTTTAGGTTTTTCTATAATTTCTTCAGGTTGTTATTAATATTATAATTTGTTGGTTTTACTGTATGATTTATAACATATTATTTAAATTAAAATTAGAATTTGCACTGAAATTTTGTGATCATGTTTTTATGTTTTTATATTTAGAATATTCTATATTCTATACTATACTTCCAGTTTTGATTTATTTCAGTCATTTATTTCCAGGTTTAAGTAAAATAAAAAGTGACCATTTTATAAATTTAGACATCTTTTTTAACAAGTATTTTGTGTATGTATCTATAACATATTACGTAAATTGCATTGTCAGGCAATTAATATATTACATTACAAGAAATACAATTAGGAAAAAGTAAAGGTTAAATAATGAACTTTGAGGAATTATTCCTTTCATCAGCTCTGATTCTGATTGGAAATCTTTGTTTTTTGTTTGACCAACGAAAACAAAATTTGAATTTTTTATAGCTTGCAATTAATTCAAATGGGGCCTAAATTTATGTAATATTTTTGCACTTAAAATATTTTTTTTCATATAAATCGCTCTATAGAAAAGTAAATAAATAATTAAAATGTACTAATATTTTAAATTAATTAAAATCTAAAACAAAACATATTATGATACATATTCACCAATTATTTCTACTCGTAACATACTATTCCCAGACATTACACAAATAAACGATGATGATTTAATGACAAATGCATTGTGGGAGCGTCTAGCAAAACGAGAAAGAAAAAAATGAAAGAAAAAAAAAACCAGCAGCACATCGTCTATCTAACGTAAGCAACATTACATTGTAGAAATCATTCTTAGCAGCCGGTCATGACAAATCGCGCAATTTGGCATTAGGTGCACTTCACTTGCAAATGCAGATGTCTGCCTGCCTGCCGGTGCATGCATGCATTTTAACTCGTAGGAAAAGATTTTTTGGCAACGATCATTTTGTCTCGTCGCTCATATATGCATTTCTAAGAAACGACGTTGAACATCTCTCGTCTCCTCTCACCAACATCACAGCATCGTTAGTTTAAATGTTGCACTGACCACAGCCGTGTCTAGTTCAGATTGCATTTGCAGGTGCACTATCTTACGAACGCTTATGCAATTGGCTGACAGTGCCGTTCGTTAAAATTTACTTACACATTACTGATACTGATTGAGTTTTATTTTTTAAAAAAATAATGTTAATTATGTATTTTATACTAAGGATTTTTTACATTTGAAAAAATATATGCTTGCAATTCTTTTCATATTTGTAGGACTTGTATACAAGTCCTACAAATATGTAATGCTATAGCATTACAGATTATTCTGTCTTTTTCTATTAAAAGAACAATTCCATTAACTAGAAAAGAACAAAACATTTTGAAACATTACATATCTTACAGATCTTACAGAGTCGCATCATATATTTGTATCTTTTTCAAAAATTTTAATAATTATGTACATAATTAACTTTAGCATTATATAAAAATACTAAACAGATATTTACAATTCATAAAGATTTTATGATTTGTGAAAAATTATCTATATTTGTGACATTTCATACCAGAATAAACAAAATATGTTTCGACAAGCAAGGATATACAATTTCAAATCAGCTCAAATGATTAAAAATCAGGATCAATAAGGTTAATCTTAGAAACAGTTAAAAACCAGAACTGTCCGGCCAAAACGGAATATAGTGCTTTTAATTGAGAAAGTGGCTATTTATACATACGGTATGTATACGCAATTGGCTATTTATACATACAGTATTTTTACGCAATTGGCTATTTAGGGTAGCTTAGGTTAGTAGGTTGGTTTAGGTTTTTTTTTTTTAGTATGTATAAATAGCCAATTGCGTATACATATCGTATGTATAAATAGCCTCATCCTTTAATTGAACAAAAACTCCGGAAAATATGAGAACTAAACGACCGTACAGTCTATGGAAAAAGTCTGCGCACTGATAGTGTGATTTCACAAATCGTTATTTGTGTGATTTTATTTTGTAATATCGTTTTGGACTGTAAATTATGTTATGATATATCCTTTTAATTTAAATAATATATGTTTAATATCATAACACATCGACAATTATTTATAAAATTAAATAATGAGTACGGAAATAAAAAATATAATTTTAATATATTTGGAACAGAAATTATTTAAGTTATTTATACAATAATTTTGTTTCGTATGCTATAGCCATTTTATTTTGTACATCTTTTTATGGTATTTGTAAAAGTTCCAAAGTTTTGACGTCACAATTTTATATTGTCGTAATTTATATTTACGTATTTATATATTATTAGGTTCGTTTTCAATACAATATAAAACATTTTTTAATAGTTTCTTTTCAAATATTTCTTTTTTTCAAATATGCGAAAATTACATAAAAATTATAAAATGTTTGTTTTTTAAAAAATAGTAAACTTAAAATATAGATAATTTATTAAAATATGTATTTATAAGTCAAAGTATTGGAAAATATATAAATATTTTTTAAAATTTTATTTATTTATTTCATTTTGAAGATGACAATAAAATATCGTCAAAAACTCATTATTTTCTAAATTATATAGAAAATTTTATGAAAACGGAAATTTAAAAATTCTATCGAAAAAACTTTGAGAATCACTGTTTAATTAATTAGTACACCCAAATAATAGAATTAATTAATGAAAGACATAAACAACAAATTATCAGAACATCATTGAATAATAGTTCAATAAAAATAATTTATTAGAATCGTTTTAAGCTCACACCATTTTAATCTTAATGCGCAGATAAATTTTAAAAAGTTATTAGTTAGAATTTATCACTTTAATCAGTGTATTTTATCTAAGCTACTAGGTGCTAAAATATATTGTAACTACCATAATAAAATCTTTGATTCCTACTTTTACATACATACATTTTAAATTGAAAACCCATTTTACCATTATCTAAATTAAATTTTATATAAATTTCAATTTCTCTTTAACGTTTTCTTTCGTCGAAATTTATGTGTAACTAGATAATTATTATTTCTGTTTTTCTTGAAGGATTGAGCAACAGTATTTTACGTTATAAGTTTGGTAAGTGCACTATAAGAGAATTGAGAAAATGTTTTATGAAAGCGCGATGAAATCAAGTTTTTTTTTTTAATTTCCGAGATTCTTTTATTGACACTTTACAACCATTAATCGAATACTGTTTTTTTTTTACTATCAAATGTTAGTCAATAATCACAATAAATATCATAAAGAGGAAATAACATAGCTAAAACAAATTGGACCTTTCAAAATTAATTCTGAAATTAATGGCAACATTATGTTAAATTATTTTTAGTTAATATAAAATTTTATAAATATAAAAATTGAGTTAACAGTTTTGTAGCTACCCCATTGTCCACGCTACTGATCAGTAACTGAGCTTGTTTTATATGAAATATTACGATTAAAATGGCAGATAATCTGTTTTATTTCTGAATGTTGGCATTCTTTCTGGGAATTATTTATTCTTCTGTTGATGCAAGCTAACACTCACACACGCACACCCGGTCTCTCGCTGCATTTACATTTTGCAATATTGTTTTGGCTTCGATTTGTCCCGTTGTAAAGTGTGATTGTTTTTTCTTGCACCAAATAATCTTTACGACACATTCAGTTCAAATTTAATTTCTTGTCGAAAAATATACAAAATATATGTTTTGGCTAAATGCAATCCGGGTTTTTAATACGTCATGTTCAACTCGTGGCGGTTTTTTTATTTCTTTCTACTAAATATAAATATATAAGAAATGTTAGTGTTTACTAATTTATTCGTACAATGTGATTTATTTTTTTATGAAATAATAAACATATATTTCCAATATTTTGTTGCAAAACGTAGGCGTAAAATATTACGGATCTAAAAATTTGCTCCAGAAACACAAAAATTAAGCCTTCTTTATCTGAATTAGGTCCACAAAATTCACGATTTCAATTCTTCTTCCACATTTAAAAAAAAAGGCTTAATTCAATTTTTCAGAACGAATTGATTCATGAATTAATTTCTTTCTGAATTAACCAACTTTTAAATCGTTTGAAATCAGGTTTGTAATTATACGAGATATGCGCAATGTGAAATTAGCTTGTAATTTACAGTACTGCGCATACTTCGTATAGTTGCAAACCGATCAGAAAAATTACACTTTGGATGTGAAATCGGCAAATCGTCACCATGGCAACTTATAGTTTATGGTTTTTTAAACTTATAGTTTAAAAAACTTGATACGTCAGCGCTGTTACTAGAATTTTACGCAATTTTTAATTATAATTATTTTGAAATTTTCTATGTCAGATCAAAAAATACAATTTTTTAATTTTGTATAGTTATAGAAAAAAATATAGTGTAAAACAGAATTACAGCATTCGCTAAGGCTCGTATTGAAAATTTTCATACTCGAGGGAAATTAGTGCTATTCTGTGCACCTTGTACAATACAAGGTACTATTTATTGTAAATATATTTGTTTATTTTTGAATACTTTTAGCCTAGGCACCTAAATACTTTAATTGATAATATAAATTATTAAGCAAAGGGTACTGAAAACTAATACAAAATTGATATCAATTATTATTTATATCATTTTGCTATTAAAACATTGTAGCTGTGTACGTATACTGTTATATTCTTCATCAAAAGAAATATATATTGTTCAATAACGGTATATATCTATTTATTTAATTTATTTCCTGCTAATATTTTATTAATTTCTATTAAGGTACGAATTACAACTATTTAGCTCTGTATTTTATTTGTGCAAAAAAGCAAAATGCTTACATTTTTTTCTTGTAATTATTACAAAATAATTTATTATAAAAGGTGTGCTTGCTAGTAAACTAAAAACAAAAATGAAAATGTAATTTAAAATAAGTTATAAATACAAATTATAAAATTTTAAGATTATATAAAATATTTTTAATTGAAAAATTATTATTTATAATAATTAAACATAATAGAATTATCAGAAGAAAATCTTTAATTAATTTATAGTTCAATTTTCTATTACTAACTAAATTAATTAAATTTTTATCACAAAAAGCCGCAATTATAAGGTTTTTATTATATTTTTCTACTCTTATTCTATAATATATATGATATATCGGTACATATGTAATTTGAACTTTCTTCGTCTTCGAAAAAAGAATTTTTCGAATTTGGCCAACTAAGGACCACGTATTATATTTATATTTCGCTTCTCCCTTGTTCTTACCCTCCAGTAATCGTTCATCCTTTCACTCTATTGCCCTTGTCTTTTCTCTGTCCATTCTCCCTGTGTCTTCTTTTTTCAGCTTACAATTACCTTGAAAACCAACGAAATTCTTAACTTTTGATCTGAATCTATTCTCTAAATCTTCTCTTGTTATCCCCATTTCCTCCAAGTCAGGCTTGATCTCCTTGAACCAAGGTTTTTGTGTTTTTATATTGCAAAGTTTCACCCCAAATTATGACGTGCCTACAAGTGCAGTTTGATTTTTTTTATAATAATATATATTTTGGCGCATCTGTATCAATCTACAAAAAAATATACATAATGTTATAGAAATTCTGAATTTAGTCGACTTGATCAAGATATTTTCAAGTATTGAAAATTTTATTTGAAAGAACCATAGGAATAAAATACAGATTATAGATCATAATACTTGTATTACAAGACATTTTTAGCCATGTCTACTATTATAAAATAAATCATCATATAACTATTCATTAAATAACAAGATCTGTATCGCATTTCATAGTTTTAGTTTTGATACAAGTTACAATGAGGAATCTAGCGTTAATTGTCAAAATTCTTCTCGTTAAAAAAAAAAAAACACAAAATTGATTTATTTCATTTAGGAAATTCCACTGGGCCCCAAGCAACAAAATAATAAATATCTTGGTGGACATGACACATCACCACGAAAATTTATTAAATCTTTTTGCGATTACGCATGTTTATTTTTTTTTCAGAAAAAAAAATTAATCATTATATAGTTTATGAGCAATTTTTTATGATAATAATAATAACAATGGTTTGAAGCATGATTTAAATAATAATATTTGTTAGAAACAATTATTATTTTGTGTTAATATTTTCTTTGAATTATGGAAATATATTCATTATTGTTGGTATTACAAATAATTATGGAATTTTAAAAAATATTATGATTATAATTTTTTTAAATTAAATGATAATTTATGTAAATCAGTTAGATAAATTGAAATATTTAATGATTAAATTAAAAATAAATATATATATACAAGGTGTAATGTAATGTCTTTTATATTAATTTAAAAAGATATGAAAAAGATTGATACAAATTAAATTATTATTGTAAATATATTGTTTCCATTTTTTACTAATTATTACTCCCAACGTGATTTATCAATATTTAAAAAAAGTGTATGGTAGCAATGTTTAAAAATGTATTGCTTACATTTACATTTAATCTTGCATGTGTCATTACAGTTATTAATACATACATACATACATACATACATACACAATCACGCCATGTACCCAAAAGGGTGTGGCACAAACTCTTCTCATCATCCCGAAATCAGTCGCCTCCAAACATTCCTATCCAAACAAGCAACTTTCGCTTCATCCACATTCATAATTCCTTTCATATATGCTCTTTTATTTCTACTACTTGGAAACTTTCGCTCACGCAAAACACTCTCAATCATACCACTCTAACTACTCATCGGACGTCCACACAAACGTATACCATCAAAATCATTGAAATAATTTTTTTTAACCAAACGTTCATTAGACATTCGCTCAACATGTCCGAACCATCTTAACTGACTAACACCAACTTTTGCTACAACATTTTTTTTCAATTTCACACTCATCATACACTAATCTATTTCATACCCGGTCTCTCTTATTTACACCACATACCCCACGTAAAAATCTCATTTCCACAGCAGTCATTTTCCGTTTATGCTTTTGCAACCAAACCCAACATTCACTACCATACATCAATGCAGGCACCAAAACTGCAGTTATTAATAATTAAATAATATAGTAAAAAATCTTTCAGAACTCACTATATTAAAATAAAACAGCTTTATGATTAAGTTCTATATTATTTTTATATTTAAATTAATAGTAACACATACAAAATTATTTGTCGGTTATATCGGAATCTTGCTTTATTTATTTACAACAAAATTTTGTTTTAAAAAACAAATACAATCAAGTATCTGAAAATACGATGAAACATGAAAGAAATGACATTTTTTTTATGAAAGTAATTAAAATTAGTTTGTATATAATATCTGCGTCATCATTCGATTAGTGGACAACTTTAGACTAGCGCCATTCCATCTCGGTGGGGAACCTAATCAGTGCTTCTCAAACAATCTTTGTAAACAATGCTTTTGCACTTTTGTTTCTTTAAATACAATAACCTGTATTTCCTGTTTTTACGTCTTTCAATATTTTTTCGTAATATTTAATCTTCTCATAAAGGAAGTTCTTCTTCTTTTAAAAATTCCCAATCTATCTTGAATTATCTGATGCGTTTCTAGTGTTAGCAACAAAATCTTCTTAAAAAAAAAAACAAGAAAATTAAAGACAGAAAACACAGAAGAATTACTCGATTTTGCTATTAAAAACGTATATACCTACATTTCGGCCATAATTTTAAAAAAAAATTCTAATACTTATAACTTTTTTTCTTATAAATATATTATTAAAAACCAGAGATTTCTTATATCTACGACACACGACAAAATTTAATGATTATTAAGCTATATTCACATTGCGGTTTTAGCAGTACCAGTATATTTACTGCTGGATCTCTATTCTGCTACTACTGCTGAAAATCTGAATGTACTTGTTGTTCAATGATCATTAAATTTTGTCTTGTATCGAAGATATTAGAAAGAGTTTATTTATTAAGACTCTTTTATTTCTCGACTTAATTTTTATTATTGTGTACTCCTAAAATTTCAGATTTTTTTCAACATATATGTTGATCATTAAAATCATAGATAATAAAAGTTTGCTACCACTGATCTAAACAAATAGTTATCCATGGAAAGCATTACATCGCAGACATGTTAACCTTCAGATTTCATAAAATGTTTCTAGTAACTTTGCGCTAACGTTATTGTCAATCTCAATTTCTAGATAATTCTAAATTATCCTGCACTACATCAACACTCTATACGGAATCCGAGCACGACAAAGCAAGTCAGTCAGCCGCATTTGCATACAAATAGTTCGCGAACGAAAAAGAAAAAGCAAATATATAAAAACAAAAAAAATTGCGACACAATCAAATTTATGGAATAATTGTGTTTTGATGCGCGAGCGCACCAATGTTATGAGGAATTACATCGTTTTAGCAAAATCTAAAATCGCAGACATAGACCAACTCCGATACGGGGCTCTATGAGATGTAGTTAACATGTAAATCAACCTCTCTCAGAATAATATATACCCGTGTAGTGTACGTAATAGTGAATTACTGCTACGACGACAGCAAATTTTGATGCACACAACTTTTATAACTCAATTGGTGATAAATTGAGATGCATTATAAATTGGATTTAAAGTTTGGTGAATTTACAACAAAAAGTAGCAGATTTTTTTTTTATTTATACGCTTGTTGAATTTTGAAAATTTGCATTTATATTTTGTTATTATCTATATTATTTTTTTTGATTTTTTTATTACATATAATACTGCACAAACGTGTCAGTTTTTAAAACCGATTTTATCAATTTATTGTAAATATTACTGTATTTTGATATAAACTTTGCTAATCAATTTTTTATCTATAAACTTTTGTTTACAAAAATAATTATTAACTAATATTTTAAAATGATTGTATTTGTAATTTTTGAAACATGTTTTTTTTTTGTAATTTTAAATGTAGAACGAAATATTAAAAAAACATACATTAATTTACGACTTCGAACATATATTTTAGTAAATTATAAATAAAATATAATTTAAAAATATAAAAACTGTGTTTTTATTAGATATTTATAAATGGAATATAAAACTGAATTATATACATAGTTTAACTTACATTTTTTAAATTGATTGCGTTAGATAAAAAAATTATATTTAATTAATTATGATAAATTTAATTCATAGTCTAGTCAATTCGGCATAAGACTGTGTATTTTGGGTGAAGTCCGATTTTTTTGGAATTTCGTATCCAAATAAGAATGAAATTATTATTTTTTATTTATCTCTATAACTGTGACTCTAGCATTTTTGTAGATACTGCAATTCTCTACAACTTTTATTAATAAATTTTAATTTAATAACTTACATATATAGTATGATGTTACTTTTCAAAATTATCTTTTAACCAGTAAAATAAATAATAATTTACATTTTTTAAATTCGTTTTGAATCCGTAACAAAATGAATATGCTCGTAATTTGAGCGTCACGATTTTCATAGCTCTGTGTATGTGTGTGTGTCACGGTTTAGCAATTGAAAGGACAATTTAGTTCCTGGTGTAGACGTAGCGTGTGTGAAGGCGGCGGCCGAGCGGCTGTTGCATCACCGGCCGGCCGACCGGCCACGACTATACGACTGCATTCGTTATATGTGCAATGTACATTTTGTGGCCTTGCCGAGACCTGACTGCAACCGAAGAACCACGACATAGGTGCCCAAGCATGTTATGCACCTGTGAAACTGTGACTATGACTCTTTATACACACCAGTGGCGTAACAATATCGGATTTTCTAGTACAGTATATTTTAGATTTTTTAACACATCATCTGATTTATAAATGACATTTAAAAAATTCAACGAATTTGGTATTTGTTTGAAAACAGACGTTGCTTGGATGCTATAAGTTTAAATTTAATCTTATTATTAAATCCTCTTTCAGGTTTGTTGTCTTTTTATTATTTTATTTCGGTCAAATCAAGATTGGTCCGTGTTTTGTTTTGTCTATGTTTGTGGTACGATTGAACGACTACAAGTTTAATTCTTTTACTAAGCATTTTACGCCAGAGTTAAACTCATTTAAACCACATTTAAAATTTAAGTGTAGTTATAATACTAGTCGATGTGAATTACAAAGTATAACAATAAATTCTGAACACAAATTTATTCTTAAAAAAAAAAACTATCGTAAAGATTCGTGCGACGTTCTAAAGCAACAAGTAGCAGCCAATACACACATACATATGTATAGATTCACATGGACGTGTGTTCCGTGTAGAGTTGTGTGCGTTTGTCTAGAAGAGAGTCAGTCAGGCCCAGCACGTGCGAAGGCTGGCTCCGGTCGCGTCGCGTCCTACACCCGCGGCCACCTCACACACCGGAGTCGGAATTGACAAAGTACGATACACCGATGATTCTGTTCACTTCCCTCTATGTTCGATCGCTTATTCAATCAGTCTTCGTATTATTTGTTACATTGGATTAGTGGGATGTTATAATGTACACAATATTTTGCTTCTGTTACGATTTTTATCCATTTTCAAGTGCTTTTTAACAACTAAAAAATGTTATTTAATATATCGAAAATTATTTTGACAAATGTCCAAATTTTCAGTCTGCAAATCTTTCAAATCCAACAGAGTAATTTTACTTGTAATGTAGCAACTTTTATAATTTACTTTGGTGTTTATGTAATTTGACCTTACACTTTATAATAATAATAAAAAAAGTTAGTAACACCAACAAGCATATTTTTTGACATTTTCTCTTAGCACTGTATTAACTACAAAATATTGTTATTGCTATGTATCAACTAGTTTTGATAATGAACAGGCAATAGAATAGATATTTCAAACTTTTATTTAATTATTAATTTTTTATTGTGTTCTATATTATCTGAATCTATGAATAAGTGTACCTTATTCTTAAATTTAAAGATCTCTAGCTAATAATTCTATAAATATATTTGAATGTTGATGATAATGCTTGTGATAAAGGAGAATGTTATGTTAAAATGTGGATGATGTTTGTGTGTTGTAGGTGGTAATTGTTGGTCGGCAATGGTGCGTAACGGTCGTTGTACAGAGCTGCTGAGCGAGAAGATGACGCGCGAAGAATGCTGCGCGACAAACAGCGTCGCAACCGCATGGAGTCCCGATGATCTTGATCCCGGGGCACTCTTCTTCTGGCGGGTACTCGGCGGCGGTGTACAGTGTCACGCATGCAAAGGTAATTCATACCCAAACACAATCACAATTTTTTTGAAGAAAATTTATTCGACTAAAGTATTTTATATGTAACAAAACTTATAAATCGAAAAAAATTAAATAATAATTTTTGTCATTTATTTTTAATGTAAAAATAAAAAGTAGATACTATTATTATATAAATTAAAATATTTTTTACTCCATTACATAAATCAAAAATAGCATGAAAACGGAAATGACGAATAAATAAGTACAGCATAGCCTACTAATATTTGTGATAGGTGAATGAACAGTGTTTTGATTGTCTGATGTGAAACTAAAACTACAGACAGTGTTTACATGTGATTAATGTTAGAAAAGTTTCTCATCGGTTTCCGATGAAAAAGTTTTGTTTATATTCGTCCTATCATAGACTAAACAGAAAAAGAATTTGACACCTGAAACTTCGAAAAAAAGCATTCTTCAAATTCGTTCAATCAAAAATGAAATGTTTATTTTAAAATTATAATATTAGTAATTATTTTATCGTTTTATTAATATAATTTAAAAAAAAAATCGTCTCGCTTTTTTTTTAACTGCTTAAAAATTTTTGCTTTTATTTTTCATCATATATTTGAGGCGTATAGATGCAAAACTCACTATATGACAAAAAGTGAAAAATGAGATTATGCGAAATTTGGACATAGAATTTTACAAGGAATACGTTAGTTAGGTTTATTTAGAAAAAAAACTCAGTATTTAATATGAGAAACACTCTTAAAAGTTTAGTGTTGGATGCAAAACTCACTATTTGCGTTGATAGTTTAAATGCAAAAGTAACTGTTTGCTTTCCACCAATAAAAATTTTATTGGTGGAAAGTAAACAGTTACTTTGTATGAATTAATGATGTATAAAACCAATGATTCACGATTTTAAATAAGTATTGCCATCTAGTAACAAAATTTTATCATCAAAATACAATTACACTTAGCTATAACAGTTTTTTGCAAATATCTCAGAACTTAAAATTTGCAAATAGTGAGTTTTGCATCTATACGACTCATTTATAAAAAATGTTTCTATTATTTTTTTATATTTTTTATTATACTTACCTGATATTATAAACTATTTTAATACGAATTATAAATTATTTATAACAATATAGAACAACAAATTATATAAATAGAAAATTACCAAATAATCAAGTTGGGAGTTACACTATTAGAAAATGTTGAGAAACACTTGTATGGACTATTGGCATAGGTATTAGTCCAAATAGATTGATTTTCTATTCTATTTAAATTAAGGTTTTTAATTTCTAAAATCAGAAATAATATTACTTCACTTGAACCAAAAATAAAATGTAGGACATACCGTATAATACGTAATGTGACTCACATACACAAAAAAATAAAATAAAAATTAAATGAATTGAAGGCATTACTTTTTAACCAACCCTTATATTTTCGAATAAAACTAAATGATGTTTTGTTTCTTTTGTTTTTTTGTTTTCAGAATCGTGTAGTGGTGTGCAATGTGGAACGGGTAAAAAATGCGTGGTACGCGATGGCCGACCGAAATGTGTATGTTCTCCGGATTGCCGAACCAAGGGCCGGCATCCGCAGGGCCCCGTTTGCGGTACGGACGGACGCTCATATCGAACGGTGTGCCGGTTACGGAAACGGGCTTGTCGTCGAAAATCAAGCACATTAGCTATTGCTTATTATGGACAGTGTCAAAGTAAGTAGAAATTTGCTTAGATTTCTTATCAATTTAATAATGCTTAGATTTAGTGTTGGCACTAGCGGGCAGCCTGGGGAGCTAGTAAAGTCCTCGACTGCTCTCCCTTGTATATATTTTTAAGAAAAATTTAGATTATACATTAAATTTCAAGTGTTTAATGTTCAGTATTTTGTTTTTGCTTAAATTGAGCCCTGCCAAAGTCTGACGTCGCTACTGCTTAATTTGTATCTTAATTTTTTTTTAATTGAAAAATTAAACTAACGTAAATATAAGAGTATCAATTAATTATATTATTATTATCAAAATACGCTTGCGTCCGGATAATGTCATACTTATTATCTATTAATTGAATGAAGATAAGTATTTTTTGTTTAAAATATCACAATTTATAATCAAAATAGTGTTTATATTGTCAATTTTAAAAGAAAACCGACAAAACTAAATGAAAATAAAAGAAAAGTGACATATTTTCAACAGAGATAATTGTAAAAGAATTTATGAGATGTATTTTATAAAATATATTCCATATACATTTAGGAGACATACAAGTAACTTTAACAAATTATACATATTCTTATACATAATTATAATTAGATTCGTTTTCGCATTAAATTTTAAAAAATAATTTACTTATGTCACTTTTCCATTGGAAATGAGATCGTTAAAATAATTAATATATTAATATAAATTTTAAATAGTTATAGGGTTTTAACAATCCCATCAAACCTTTGAAATTTTTAACTGTAAAAAAGAAACAATTTCTTTCAACTTAGAAAAAAATCTTTTACAACATAAAAGCAAAAATTCAAAAAAAAACATAAAATCAGAAAATTGTTAAAAATCGAAAATATTTATAAATTCCATTCAAATATAGGTCCATCGGGATGTCGATTGTTATCTTTGGCAATCGATTGAGGAATTCCTGTTCTCTTATTTTGTAATCAATTACGTGATTTTAAAATAGAACAAAATTTTTACACCGAACGCATCTTTCTAGCATACGAGTACGATCGGTATATGCATGCATTCACTTATGTTTACATATGGTTACATGCATATGTGTGTGTGTATATTTGCTCCCGTCTATAATTAGGATAATGCATACATAATTTTCACTCTATATAAGAAACACGCAGTGTCCCATTTTCTTTGACCATTTTCCGAAAAATTTAATTTATCTATCAAGATTTATAAGAATTTGAAAACATGGAAACTATTTGGTTTTGAGATTTAGAAAAAATTGTTTGTTTTGACTTTTTGTTATAACTTTATTTTAAATTTTTAACTTTGTTTTAATAGGAAATTATTTGTTACACCCATCAGTGCCCGAATTTTTCAAAAATATTAGTACTCTTATAAATTTACCATAAATATTGTTGTTTTTTTAGAAACAGTATGTTTCATTATTATATATTATTGAATACAAAATTAAATATAAATTCTTGCTTCGTACCTTGATATTTATTTATAATAATTTATATTATATTTATAATACTTAAACTGTTTAAACTTAAACTTAAATGTTTCAAAATTGGAATTCTGGATAATACATATACATTGGACCGCCCTACAATCTAATTATCTTTTTTTTTCTAATGCAGAATGCTTCTTTTTTCTTTTAATCTTATATGCAGTATCAGAATCCTTATATCTTCCCATTTTTTTTATTTTTTCACCTGGAAAATAACAAATTAGTACTACTATATGTCGATTATAAAATTTCAAGTTACAATATATTTTTAACAAAATTACTTTTGGAATAATGTATCATGGAAGGATACTTTATTTAATTTTAGAGAAAGAGATACTAACAACGAATCACCACAATTTATAAATGAGGTTCCACTTTTAATTAAAAATAGTTTTTTTTAACTTTCTACAGTCGTAACTTTTGAAATAAACGAACTGTATATTAAATTAAATAAACAGTTTTAGGCTAGTAATTGCATATCGGACTCAGATTTAAAATCTTAAGATTTTTGGTTCCCACTGATTGTGAGCTCACACCGGAATTAAAATATTAAAATATATTCTTTTTGAAGAATTTAGTAGCATTGAATATCGACTATGTCTGAGAGGTTCGGAACTCATTATAAGTTGTAGGTCCCTTGCTTGGTCGTGGGCCAACAATTCACACCATTAACAATTTCAATAGAAATCTATAGAATCAGTATCTCCTATATTCTGCTTAGAAAACCTATATTAAATTGAAATATAAATAAAAACATTTTTCGTATCTTTTTGTAAATATAGTAAAAATGGAAATTGCAAAAATTTTAATTTTAAATATCACTGAATTACACGCGAAACGACCAAAGCAAATGAGACACTGTATACATATACTGTTACGTTACATTAATAAAATTTTCTTTTCGTATAAACAAATGAAAAATTTTATGACGCATAGAACAAAATAATTTCGGATACATTATGTACTTGACGATGCATCAAGTACGGAGATATTTAAATTTTCGAGATTCGAAAAATTTTCAAACATGTTATTTCTGTTTTATGTTACGAAATTTATTGCATCGTGCGTTTAATTTTATGCTTTATTTAAAACATAGTTTTTGCATTTATTTATAAATAAAATGTTACATATCGCTAATTTATTTATCTTATTCTATATGTTTAATTTTGATATTTTGTGTGTTTTCATTTAGTTGTATAACTTGTTTGCACAATAGTTTTATGTTATTAATTATTTGTACGAGTTGTTCCACTTTTAACTTTATCATTTTGACATATAATAAACATACCAGATTACAATGCAATTGTTTTTGTAAGAATTGTTAGCTACATGATTGACGCGATACTTAAAATCGCATATTTATTTAAAAACATAAAATATATTAATTCTTTTATAATAAATCGAACGTTAGATGAGCTTTAAAATTTTTGTACAGGAATGTTAAAAATGTAAACATTTTGTAATTATAAAAATAATACACTACTTTTTAATTTATGACTAAACTATATAAAGTAACAGCTTTTATTTATAAATTTTGACATGAACGCATATGATAAACATATCAGCGCAAAATTCACTATATCATCAGAATTTTAATTAGTAATAATAGAAAATATAAAGATATTTACATATAAAAATAAATAAATAAATATTTCCAATAACTGAAGTATGATTTCATTGGTTTACAGCCATGGTTATATGTCAAAAATTGTTTAGAATAAAAATTCTGTATTTTTATTAAATAGAACTATTTAATTTAGCAAATATTTGTATAATTTAAAATAATTAAACATATATAAGTATATTTTTAGTGCCCAGTAAGTGTTTAAATCTAAGTTGATATTAAACAATGTATTAAAGATAATGATGTCTTAATACAGAAATCACGCAAAAGATTTAATCATTTTATAAAATTGGATTAACGTAATGCCCGTGCTTTGCTACGGTATTCATTAATTTAAACCAATTTTAAGTTTAATTAAAGTGAACACAATATTAGGGAACATCAAATTTAGCAAATTTTATCGTCCCTGCTCGAAAGATACAAATGATTATTTTTTATTATTTCAAAAGATGTGAACATAGCAAATATACTTTGCAATCTGGTTATTTATATTATAAGTTATAAGTGAACATAGTTTTTGGTCAATTTTTATCGTTGCCCCAAAGTAAAACTTTTGTTCAAAAACAACTCAATTCCCTTAAATTATAAGCAAACATAGTTTTTGGTTAATGTTTATTGTTTACAGCGTAAGCCGCAGGCGAACTATTAATAAAACTTCCATCAAAATCTTTTCACTGGATATCTAGTTATAACCGAACCGATTTTTTTCGTTTATAGCATTTGTCTGCGGCTCACGCGGACTTATCTCCAGTTATGGATTTTTTCTATCATTGTGGAAGAATTACACAGCTCTGTACTAAATTTCAACTTTATTCAACTTACTTCTAAATTGCATTTTAAAACCGGACAAACATACATACATATTATATACATTGTACTTTTTATGTATAGATGTAAATCTATAAATCAAATTGTAAAACATTCCCCATTTTCGTAAAATTGTTTCAGGTTCGTGCGACAAGATCCGTTGCCCGTCGGGCAAACACTGCCTCGTCGACCAGAATCTGAAACCGCACTGTGTGCGCTGTTCGCGTCGCTGTCCGACACCAGTGCCGTCATCGCCGCTTACCGGCGGCAGTAGCGGTGGTAGTGGTGCGACATCGACATCAGCGTCGGCGTCGACGCGACAAGTGTGCGGCGCGGACGGCGCCACTTACCCGAGCGCTTGTCATCTACGCGAGGCGGCTTGTCGACGCGGCAAAGCCGTGCCTGTTGCTTATAAAGGACGCTGTAAACGTAAGTTTTTTTTTTCCATCACTTTTTTACTGAATCTTATACGAAGAAATTAGATTTAAATTTATTCCATAATGATGTTTCATCTAATGTAATTAGATGGCTGAAAATTATTAAAAATATTGGACAAATTGTCCAGAGATTGTTTTCACTGCAACTCGTATTTTAAATGTTGCGATGATAAATTAATTTATCAAAAAAATACAATATAGTAATATTGTATAATATTATAGTGTCTTTTATTTTGTTCGTTTATTTGATTTTTGGTTTATTTTTATTTTTTCTATTGACTAGCAAAGTGCTCATATTTAGGTTTATCGATCATTAGATATGCAAATTGTTAGTGGTAAATATCGTGGCATTATTTTTAATATTACCAAACTGTTATTCTGTTTATTCTCAGACTAGTTTGAATTTTTGCTTCTGTTTTAACTAAAATACCGACAAAAAAAGTTTAAAAAAATGTACTTTTATTCTGCATAGCAATGAATTTGCAATGATTGCCTGTTTTATATCTATAAAAAATTCAAATGCAATAAGATTTAGCTATTTTATGAAATCGTTAAATAGCTGAACAAAAATATTTATTCCGTTGATCATAAAATAAAATTTTATGATAACGAAACATATATTAAATATAATTTATATTCGTTGTTGTAGTTGTTCTCAATGTATAAACAGTTGTCCAATATTTTATAAATAATTTTAATGAGCACTGGAACCTTTTATTATTATATGGTGTATCGCTTCAATTCACTTACGTACCACATATGTATATTTGCGTAGCCAAAACATTTATGCTGCTATTCTGATTATCATATTTAAATTTAAAGATCTTTAGCTTAAATAAGACTTTAACCTGAAGAAATTTTGATCATTTATGTTTAAGTGTAACCATTTCAACAATTTTATTTCTGTATTAGCAATGTTATTTAATTTCTTATCTTCCGAAAATCATCTAAATGTAAAAATTGCAAACATTTTTATATTATTTATATTCATGCAAATATTTTTCATACTAATAGTTAAAGTAGTTAAAGCACCTCAGATGGCCATTTAAATTGAAAGGAATTTAAGCTAAAGTTTTATACTTAAAGTATTTTTTCAGTAGTGACCGGAATTGAAATTTACATAAAGTTCTTTATATTTAAAGATTTAAGCTAAATTTAATTACCAGAATAGCGGCGTTATTCGTAATAATTTGCAAATTTTACATTATTAGTGTATTAATTTTGTTTATTTTCTATATATAATTTTGTATAGAAAATTGTACAAATTTTGTACAGACAAATGTATCGTGTAAAGCCAGTATAATGTATGTTATCTTAAAGCAAAATAGATTAACTGCAATTTTATTTAAAAATTTACAATATCACTAAAATCGGACTATTTAAACAAGATAGATTAATAATTATATTTACGAAATTCTGCAGACATCCAATTCGCAATCTTTTATAGTCACCAAACATTCGAATACACTGAGTATATAGCAAAACGATTGGGGGGGGGGGGGGTGTCATAAAGCATCGATTTTATTTCCTGAGCGCGGTTACGAAGAAATGCATGCACACAGCATAAGCGGGTCGGTCTCGGGCGCGCGCGAATTCTTTCCACATGTGTGTGTGTATCTCTGCGTGTGTAGGACGTGGGGGATCCACTCCGCGTACACAGGCCAGCCCAGGCTAAAAATACACACCACGACGACCTGACACTGTTATCCGGTTGCCAATTTGGCCTTCTTCTGCACGCTTTGCCGCCGTCTTCCTTCTTTTTTTTCTGCGCTTCATCCTAACCTTACCTTATGGTTGTTACCGGTGCCGGTGTGACAATATGGGTGTTGTCGTGCATCGCTGTGTGTCCGTATTGTGATTTGCTTAAACGCAGTTTAAGTTTATTGATATCCGTATCAAATCTTTTTAAAAAGCCGGATAACGGATATTCGTTTATTTTTAAAACCAAATAACGGATTATTTGGCCGGATAATAAATTTATTAATAGAAAAAAAAAATCATAAAGAACCAGTTTTAACATTAAACTTTGTTGGAATATTTTTTGAAAATAAATGAAACAAATTATTGCCATAATAGGGACTACATTTTCGTTATTAAAAATTAAACATACGAGCTCGGTTTTAAAATATTGTAGCAAAGTAAGCTAGCCAGGACCCGTCTGTTTACCACAAATGAATAACCTTGACCGCGCGACGCCTACCAGAAAGTTCTATGTGTGTTTACGATCGGGCCAGCTATGGAATATTCTACAGGCAACCAGAGTTGCTTTCTCGAAAACACGATGGCCATATAAAAACACAGCGAATGCTAAAGTCAAGACAGTTCTTACGCAAACCTTAAGCTTGAAACAAGTTCACTTCGAGTGCAACAGTTATATAAATAGTGAAATAAATATTTAGTGTTAGTCTGATTACTAGTGTTTAAGCTTATAACCATTTAGTTTATAGTTATATTCATACTTTTATATTTTTATATTTACATTCTATATTTAATCGTTTTAAATAATAAATATCTAGTTAATAAGTGCATATTTTGTTTTATTTAATTATCTCGTAAAAAGACGAACGAAACGCATTACAATTGGTGTCAGGTGTGGGGTGCGAGATAATTTTAGAAATAAATAATAACGTAGAATTAAAAACGCGTAAAATATTGTGAAAATGGCTACAAAACAAGTTAGTTTGAATGAGTTGAAAATTCAACAACTGAAACAAGAACTCGAAGAACGTGAATTAAGTATAACAGGGGCTAAAATCGTTTTCAAGAACGACTTAGAAAAGCTATAGCAGACGCAGGTCAGAATCCTGAAACATATCTATTTGAAATACCAGCGGATATAAGCGCACTGATGAGAAAAATGGAAGAAAATTTAACAAAAAATATAACAGAGAAATTTGAAGAAAATTCTAGAAAAACAGAAGAAAATTCTAGAAAAACAGAAGAAAATTTAACAGAAAAATTTGAAGAGAATTCTAGAAAAATGGAAGAAAAAATGACAGAGAAATTTCAAGAAAATTCTAAAAAAACAGAAGAAAATTCTAGAAAAACAGAAGAAAATTTAACAGAGAAATTGGAAGAGAATTCTAGAAAAATGGAAGAAACTTCTAAAAATACAGTAGAACAATTAAAAACAGAAGTAAATCGTAACATAGAAGTTATTAAAAATAATATCTCTGAACTAGAAGATAAAATTAAAAATAATATCTCTGAGTTAGAAGGTAAAGTTAAAAATAACATCTCTGAATTAGAAGATCAAGTTAAAAATAATATTTCCGAGTTAAATAACAAAATACAAGTTGAAAATAATGAAATTAAATCTGATATATGCGCATTGGAAAATAAAATCAGAGCCGAAATGGAAAATAAAATCAGAACCGAGATGCAAAACCAGATTGAAGCAATTTCGAGTGCTACATCCGCCAACGGTATTATGATGAAACAAGAAGCTGGTCAACCAAGTCCTGTCCCGAAACTACCAACTTACGATGGGAAATCGTCATGGGAAGAATACTTGACACTGTTCGAGACGACAGCAATAGTCCACGGCTGGTCTGATTCAAGAAAGGCACAAGTATTGAGTTTGTCTCTACGTGAGGATGCACTACGTGTATTACAAAGTGTGCCGTTGAGAGACCGTACGGACTTTAGCCAACTAGTCGAGCAATTAGAGCTACGATACGGACATAAGCATGTAAAAGGGTTGTACCTAACACAGTTAGACAATCGTGTCCAAAAGGCGAACGAAACATTGCAAGAATTCGAAGCCGACATTGTTCGCTTGATACGAATGTCTTATCCAACGGCTCCAGATGACATCTATGAAAACCTGGCAATTAATAAGTTCTTGAATGGAGTTCGCGACCCAGAGCTACAACAAGCCGTTAAGCTAGCCCATCCTCAGACGGTTAATGAGGCATTAACGCAAGCACTCGAATTTGAGGCCATCAAGGCATCAACACGGGGCCACGCTCGAGTTCGTGCAGTCAACAGCCATGAGGAGGAGGAACACCATAATGGCTCGATTGAGCAAATCGTACAACAAGTACTGCAAGCACTGAAAAATCAGCGGAGACAACCTCGCTGTTGGAACTGTGGCGAAATGGGGCATATTAGACGCCGGTGCGGAAAGCCCCAACAGCCACAGGAAAACTAAAACGGGTTGATGGGAAGGGGCAATCTTCAACCCGCCGTACACAAGCCCCACGTAATGCACGAGTGGCCATAATTAAAAACTGTTTAAAGAGCGTGTTCATCGATGGTGTTGTTAATGGCAAGAATGTTCTTCTTCTATTAGACACGGGAGCCACGAAGACCATCGTGAAGACAGGAATGATCAAAACCAAAAACAAGCTGTTACCGACCAACTGGAGACTGCGCACAGCAACTGGAGACTTGGCCAATGTGTGCGGCGAGTTGGATGCCCACTTTACCATCGGTGGCACCAGCTTTTTACATCGAGTGCTGGTTGCGGATATAGAAGAAGAAATCATTCTTGGAATGGATGTGATGACAACGCACGGCTTTGAATTAAATCTGAAGATAGGAATCGTGAAGATTCATGATGAAGAAGTTGTTCTACATCAGCGAGAAGACACGATGGCACAGGCAGTTTTGCTGAACGACATTGAGCTACCACCACGCAGCGAAGTATTTGTGGAAGCAAAACTAGACCGTCTGATTCCGGAAAAACAAATCATTATGTTGGAACCAAGATACGGTGACAAGGGTCCGGATAAAGGAGTGCTGATTGCAAAAACTATAGTTAGAAATACGAAGAACATTCCAGTACGGCTGATGAATATCAACAATTATTCCGTAACATTACGTAATGGAACGTCGATTGGTTACTGTTCGTCACCGTCATCTATCGTCCGACAAATTAATAGCTCGGCAACCACGTTAACTAAATTTCCGGAACATCTGAACAAAACGGTCATGAGTGCTTGTCAAGATTTAACCAAAGAAGAACAACACAAAGTTAAAGATCTATTGTGTCGTTACCAAGATATATTCAAAACCGAGGGTGGTCGTACTGGTCGAACCAACATTGTTCATCATCGAATCGACACTGGTGATGCGAGACCTATACGCCAAACTGCGCGAAGACTACCACTGGCGAAACGTGAGGAGGCCGAACAAATCATCCAAGACATGGAAAAGGATGATGTGATAGAAACCTCAAACAGTCCATGGGCGTCGCCAGTGGTTCTGGTGAAAAAGAAGGATGGGTCAACACGATTTTGTGTTGATTATCGCCTGTTGAACAATGTAACAAAGAAAGATAGCTACCCGCTGCCAAGAATAGATGATACCTTGGACACGCTGGCCGGATCAAGAATATTCTCGACTCTGGACCTGAAAAACGGTTACTGGCAAGTTGCCATGGATCAAGGAGATCGTGAGAAAACAGCGTTTAGTGTCGGATCGGGACTGTGGCAGTTCAAAGTAATGCCGTTCGGACTCTGTAATGCTCCGGCAACCTTTGAGAGGCTGATGGAAAATGTCCTGAATGGACTATCCTGGAAAACGTGTCTAGTATATCTAGACGACATAATTGTGATTGGAAAGTCCTTCGAGGATCATGTGAAGAATTTGGAAGAAGTGTTCCAACGGCTGCGACATGCCAATTTAAAGCTGAGTCCCAAGAAATGCTACCTTTTCCAGAAAGAAGTACACTACCTCGGCCACGTTGTTTCCGGAAAAGGAGTAGCTGTTGATCCGGAAAAGACACAAGCTGTCAAAGAATGGCCAGTACCGCTAGATAAACACGAACTCAGAAGTTTCCTTGGTTTGTGTTCCTATTACCGTCGGTATGTTCTAGGATTTGCCAACATAGCCAAACCACTTACACGTCTAACCGAAGATGGTCGTAAATACAATTGGGATGAAGACTGTCAGAATGCCTTTGATACCCTGAAACAGGCCTTAGTGGGTGCACCAGTCTTAAGCTACCCTCTTCAGGAAGGCAAATTCATATTGGATACGGATGCGAGCAACGTAGGCATTGGCGGAGTCCTGTCGCAGATCCAGGAAGGACAGGAAAAGGTCATCGGCTATTACAGTAAAGGACTGTCAAAGCCCGAACGCAATTACTGCGTAACTCGGCGAGATTTACTGGCAGTAGTGAAATCCATCGAGCATTTTTACAAATACTTGTACGGCCGCAAATTCTTGCTGCGGACCGATCATGCTGCCCTCAAATGGTTGCTGCGATTCAAGAACCCAGAAGGACAAGTGGCACGATGGATTGAACGATTACAAGAATATGACTTCGACATTGAACATCGCGCTGGCAAAAGTCACTGTAATGCCGATGCCTTGTCAAGAAGACCATGCTTGCCGGATTGTAAAAGTTGCTCCCGAATTGAGGAAAAAGCGACCACTCTCCTTAGGACGACCGCCGTTGATGACGACTGGCAAATAGGGAATATTAGCCACGAACAAGATATGGACACTGATTTAAAGCACTTAAAACGGTGGAAAACGATAGATCAACGGCCAACTTGGGAAGAAGTGGCACCACATAGTCGCACCCTTAAATCGTATTGGTCGCAATGGAACTCGATCGTACTTAGGAATGGGCTCCTAATGAGGACTCTGGAAAATGAAGAGGGATCCCAGGAAAAATTGCAGCTACTGGTTCCGAGAAACAAGGTTTCGGATGTACTGCGACAACTCCACGACGGGACCTCTGGCGGGCATTTAGGAGTCAAGAAAACGATCGAGAAAGTGCGAGAACGATTCTATTGGGTCGGATGCCACGAAGATGTGAAAATGTGGTGCAGAAAATGTGTAACATGCGCTACAAGTAATGGCCCGCATAGAAAACGTAAGGCGCCAATGCGACAATATAACGTTGGCAGCCCATTCGAGCGAATAGCCATTGATATAGCTGGTCCTTTCCCGATGAGTGAGCAAGGAAACAAATTTATCCTGGTAGCCATGGACTATTTCAGTAAATGGGTAGAGGCGTATGCACTACCAAACCAAGAAGCTACCACAGTTGCCGAAGTCCTAGTGAAAGAGCTCTTTAGTCGATTCGGCATACCAATGGAATTACATTCCGATCAGGGACGAAACTTTGAATCCAACATCTTCCAGGAAGTTTGTCGGTTACTAGGAATACGGAAGACTAGAACGACTGCATTACATCCGCAGTCTGATGGCATGGTAGAAAGGATGAACCGCACAATGGGTAAATACCTATCAAAAGTCGTCTCCGACCATCAAAAAGACTGGGACCAATACATTCATCTGTTTCTATTGGCCTATCGTTCATCCGTGCACGAAACCACTGGACAAACCCCTGCAAAAATTGTTTTTGGACATGAGCTACGCCTGCCTTGTGATTTAAAATTCGGCTGTAAACCTGGAGAGGACCTGGCCGGAGAAGACTATGTCGACAACCTACGAAAGAAGATGGATGAAATACATCAACAGGTTCGTTCCAACATACAGATCGCAAGCGATCGGATGAAGGACGGCTACGACATTAATGCTAATATGGGAGGTTATAAGCCAGGAGACTTAGTCTGGCTCTACAACCCGCAACGTCGTCGGGGACTGTCTCCTAAACTGCAACGCTGGTGGGAAGGGCCGTATCAAATCATAAAAAGGATTAACGATGTCATATACCGGATCCGCAAGACGCCCAATGGAAAACCAAGGGTCATCCACTATAATCGTCTAGCCCCGTTCGCTGGGCAAAACGAGGAAGATCCTAATATCGAAGAAGGCCACGTCCACCAGTTACGGAGCGAAGAGGTGGACTTCGAGCAATTTATGTCCTCTTACGCTGCAGGTCGCAAGGCCCGTCATGGCGTCACCCGAGAAGTTCAACAGGACCTGTTCACCGTACCCGAGGACTATGCACTTGCACATTGCGTCGCTCAGGACCTGCAAATGTCCAGAGGGATTGCTACCGTTTTCCGCAAGAAGTTTGGTGGGATCACCGAGCTATGGGAACAGCTGCCTGCTGTTGGGGCCGCATTACATCTGCAAAGGGAACACCGCAACATCTACTACCTGGTTACAAAGGAACTGTCTCGAGAGAAGCCCAGTTACCAATCAATGTGGAACACACTGCAGACGTTACGCGAGCTACTCCTGCGGGACAATATCCTAAAATTGGCGATCCCCAGAGTAGGCTGTGGCCTTGACGGTTTAGATTGGCGAATTATTAGAAATATGCTGGAAACTCTTTTCCAGCATACCGGCATTGACATTCTTGTTTGTAGCTTCAATCCTCTGGAAAACAAGAAAGCCGAAAAGACCGTGGAATGCTACTTTTATCATACCTCCCACTGCGCTCGCGGGACCACGTGTCGATTTCGCCATGGCCCCTCACCAATAATTTATGAGTGTCCCGGGACGGAACACTCTAGGGAGGGGGCAATGTAGCAAAGTAAGCTAGCCAGGACCCGTCTGTTTACCACAAATGAATAACCTTGACCGCGCGACGCCTACCAGAAAGTTCTATGTGTGTTTACGATCGGGCCAGCTATGGAATATTCTACAGGCAACCAGAGTTGCTTTCTCGAAAACACGATGGCCATATAAAAACACAGCGAATGCTAAAGTCAAGACAGTTCTTACGCAAACCTTAAGCTTGAAACAAGTTCACTTCGAGTGCAACAGTTATATAAATAGTGAAATAAATATTTAGTGTTAGTCTGATTACTAGTGTTTAAGCTTATAACCATTTAGTTTATAGTTATATTCATACTTTTATATTTTTATATTTACATTCTATATTTAATCGTTTTAAATAATAAATATCTAGTTAATAAGTGCATATTTTGTTTTATTTAATTATCTCGTAAAAAGACGAACGAAACGCATTACAATTGGTGTCAGGTGTGGGGTGCGAGATAATTTTAGAAATAAATAATAACGTAGAATTAAAAACGCGTAAAATATTGTGAAAATGGCTACAAAACAAGTTAGTTTGAATGAGTTGAAAATTCAACAACTGAAACAAGAACTCGAAGAACGTGAATTAAGTATAACAGGGGCTAAAATCGTTTTCAAGAACGACTTAGAAAAGCTATAGCAGACGCAGGTCAGAATCCTGAAACATATCTATTTGAAATACCAGCGGATATAAGCGCACTGATGAGAAAAATGGAAGAAAATTTAACAAAAAATATAACAGAGAAATTTGAAGAAAATTCTAGAAAAACAGAAGAAAATTCTAGAAAAACAGAAGAAAATTTAACAGAAAAATTTGAAGAGAATTCTAGAAAAATGGAAGAAAAAATGACAGAGAAATTTCAAGAAAATTCTAAAAAAACAGAAGAAAATTCTAGAAAAACAGAAGAAAATTTAACAGAGAAATTGGAAGAGAATTCTAGAAAAATGGAAGAAACTTCTAAAAATACAGTAGAACAATTAAAAACAGAAGTAAATCGTAACATAGAAGTTATTAAAAATAATATCTCTGAACTAGAAGATAAAATTAAAAATAATATCTCTGAGTTAGAAGGTAAAGTTAAAAATAACATCTCTGAATTAGAAGATCAAGTTAAAAATAATATTTCCGAGTTAAATAACAAAATACAAGTTGAAAATAATGAAATTAAATCTGATATATGCGCATTGGAAAATAAAATCAGAGCCGAAATGGAAAATAAAATCAGAACCGAGATGCAAAACCAGATTGAAGCAATTTCGAGTGCTACATCCGCCAACGGTATTATGATGAAACAAGAAGCTGGTCAACCAAGTCCTGTCCCGAAACTACCAACTTACGATGGGAAATCGTCATGGGAAGAATACTTGACACTGTTCGAGACGACAGCAATAGTCCACGGCTGGTCTGATTCAAGAAAGGCACAAGTATTGAGTTTGTCTCTACGTGAGGATGCACTACGTGTATTACAAAGTGTGCCGTTGAGAGACCGTACGGACTTTAGCCAACTAGTCGAGCAATTAGAGCTACGATACGGACATAAGCATGTAAAAGGGTTGTACCTAACACAGTTAGACAATCGTGTCCAAAAGGCGAACGAAACATTGCAAGAATTCGAAGCCGACATTGTTCGCTTGATACGAATGTCTTATCCAACGGCTCCAGATGACATCTATGAAAACCTGGCAATTAATAAGTTCTTGAATGGAGTTCGCGACCCAGAGCTACAACAAGCCGTTAAGCTAGCCCATCCTCAGACGGTTAATGAGGCATTAACGCAAGCACTCGAATTTGAGGCCATCAAGGCATCAACACGGGGCCACGCTCGAGTTCGTGCAGTCAACAGCCATGAGGAGGAGGAACACCATAATGGCTCGATTGAGCAAATCGTACAACAAGTACTGCAAGCACTGAAAAATC
Organism: Clivina fossor; assembly: GCA_963966155.1. Lineage (NCBI taxonomy): Eukaryota > Metazoa > Arthropoda > Insecta > Coleoptera > Carabidae > Clivina > Clivina fossor. The sequence continues at coordinate 5,694,272 of OZ014558.1, forward strand.
AGCGGAGACAACCTCGCTGTTGGAACTGTGGCGAAATGGGGCATATTAGACGCCGGTGCGGAAAGCCCCAACAGCCACAGGAAAACTAAAACGGGTTGATGGGAAGGGGCAATCTTCAACCCGCCGTACACAAGCCCCACGTAATGCACGAGTGGCCATAATTAAAAACTGTTTAAAGAGCGTGTTCATCGATGGTGTTGTTAATGGCAAGAATGTTCTTCTTCTATTAGACACGGGAGCCACGAAGACCATCGTGAAGACAGGAATGATCAAAACCAAAAACAAGCTGTTACCGACCAACTGGAGACTGCGCACAGCAACTGGAGACTTGGCCAATGTGTGCGGCGAGTTGGATGCCCACTTTACCATCGGTGGCACCAGCTTTTTACATCGAGTGCTGGTTGCGGATATAGAAGAAGAAATCATTCTTGGAATGGATGTGATGACAACGCACGGCTTTGAATTAAATCTGAAGATAGGAATCGTGAAGATTCATGATGAAGAAGTTGTTCTACATCAGCGAGAAGACACGATGGCACAGGCAGTTTTGCTGAACGACATTGAGCTACCACCACGCAGCGAAGTATTTGTGGAAGCAAAACTAGACCGTCTGATTCCGGAAAAACAAATCATTATGTTGGAACCAAGATACGGTGACAAGGGTCCGGATAAAGGAGTGCTGATTGCAAAAACTATAGTTAGAAATACGAAGAACATTCCAGTACGGCTGATGAATATCAACAATTATTCCGTAACATTACGTAATGGAACGTCGATTGGTTACTGTTCGTCACCGTCATCTATCGTCCGACAAATTAATAGCTCGGCAACCACGTTAACTAAATTTCCGGAACATCTGAACAAAACGGTCATGAGTGCTTGTCAAGATTTAACCAAAGAAGAACAACACAAAGTTAAAGATCTATTGTGTCGTTACCAAGATATATTCAAAACCGAGGGTGGTCGTACTGGTCGAACCAACATTGTTCATCATCGAATCGACACTGGTGATGCGAGACCTATACGCCAAACTGCGCGAAGACTACCACTGGCGAAACGTGAGGAGGCCGAACAAATCATCCAAGACATGGAAAAGGATGATGTGATAGAAACCTCAAACAGTCCATGGGCGTCGCCAGTGGTTCTGGTGAAAAAGAAGGATGGGTCAACACGATTTTGTGTTGATTATCGCCTGTTGAACAATGTAACAAAGAAAGATAGCTACCCGCTGCCAAGAATAGATGATACCTTGGACACGCTGGCCGGATCAAGAATATTCTCGACTCTGGACCTGAAAAACGGTTACTGGCAAGTTGCCATGGATCAAGGAGATCGTGAGAAAACAGCGTTTAGTGTCGGATCGGGACTGTGGCAGTTCAAAGTAATGCCGTTCGGACTCTGTAATGCTCCGGCAACCTTTGAGAGGCTGATGGAAAATGTCCTGAATGGACTATCCTGGAAAACGTGTCTAGTATATCTAGACGACATAATTGTGATTGGAAAGTCCTTCGAGGATCATGTGAAGAATTTGGAAGAAGTGTTCCAACGGCTGCGACATGCCAATTTAAAGCTGAGTCCCAAGAAATGCTACCTTTTCCAGAAAGAAGTACACTACCTCGGCCACGTTGTTTCCGGAAAAGGAGTAGCTGTTGATCCGGAAAAGACACAAGCTGTCAAAGAATGGCCAGTACCGCTAGATAAACACGAACTCAGAAGTTTCCTTGGTTTGTGTTCCTATTACCGTCGGTATGTTCTAGGATTTGCCAACATAGCCAAACCACTTACACGTCTAACCGAAGATGGTCGTAAATACAATTGGGATGAAGACTGTCAGAATGCCTTTGATACCCTGAAACAGGCCTTAGTGGGTGCACCAGTCTTAAGCTACCCTCTTCAGGAAGGCAAATTCATATTGGATACGGATGCGAGCAACGTAGGCATTGGCGGAGTCCTGTCGCAGATCCAGGAAGGACAGGAAAAGGTCATCGGCTATTACAGTAAAGGACTGTCAAAGCCCGAACGCAATTACTGCGTAACTCGGCGAGAATTACTGGCAGTAGTGAAATCCATCGAGCATTTTTACAAATACTTGTACGGCCGCAAATTCTTGCTGCGGACCGATCATGCTGCCCTCAAATGGTTGCTGCGATTCAAGAACCCAGAAGGACAAGTGGCACGATGGATTGAACGATTACAAGAATATGACTTCGACATTGAACATCGCGCTGGCAAAAGTCACTGTAATGCCGATGCCTTGTCAAGAAGACCATGCTTGCCGGATTGTAAAAGTTGCTCCCGAATTGAGGAAAAAGCGACCACTCTCCTTAGGACGACCGCCGTTGATGACGACTGGCAAATAGGGAATATTAGCCACGAACAAGATATGGACACTGATTTAAAGCACTTAAAACGGTGGAAAACGATAGATCAACGGCCAACTTGGGAAGAAGTGGCACCACATAGTCGCACCCTTAAATCGTATTGGTCGCAATGGAACTCGATCGTACTTAGGAATGGGCTCCTAATGAGGACTCTGGAAAATGAAGAGGGATCCCAGGAAAAATTGCAGCTACTGGTTCCGAGAAACAAGGTTTCGGATGTACTGCGACAACTCCACGACGGGACCTCTGGCGGGCATTTAGGAGTCAAGAAAACGATCGAGAAAGTGCGAGAACGATTCTATTGGGTCGGATGCCACGAAGATGTGAAAATGTGGTGCAGAAAATGTGTAACATGCGCTACAAGTAATGGCCCGCATAGAAAACGTAAGGCGCCAATGCGACAATATAACGTTGGCAGCCCATTCGAGCGAATAGCCATTGATATAGCTGGTCCTTTCCCGATGAGTGAGCAAGGAAACAAATTTATCCTGGTAGCCATGGACTATTTCAGTAAATGGGTAGAGGCGTATGCACTACCAAACCAAGAAGCTACCACAGTTGCCGAAGTCCTAGTGAAAGAGCTCTTTAGTCGATTCGGCATACCAATGGAATTACATTCCGATCAGGGACGAAACTTTGAATCCAACATCTTCCAGGAAGTTTGTCGGTTACTAGGAATACGGAAGACTAGAACGACTGCATTACATCCGCAGTCTGATGGCATGGTAGAAAGGATGAACCGCACAATGGGTAAATACCTATCAAAAGTCGTCTCCGACCATCAAAAAGACTGGGACCAATACATTCATCTGTTTCTATTGGCCTATCGTTCATCCGTGCACGAAACCACTGGACAAACCCCTGCAAAAATTGTTTTTGGACATGAGCTACGCCTGCCTTGTGATTTAAAATTCGGCTGTAAACCTGGAGAGGACCTGGCCGGAGAAGACTATGTCGACAACCTACGAAAGAAGATGGATGAAATACATCAACAGGTTCGTTCCAACATACAGATCGCAAGCGATCGGATGAAGGACGGCTACGACATTAATGCTAATATGGGAGGTTATAAGCCAGGAGACTTAGTCTGGCTCTACAACCCGCAACGTCGTCGGGGACTGTCTCCTAAACTGCAACGCTGGTGGGAAGGGCCGTATCAAATCATAAAAAGGATTAACGATGTCATATACCGGATCCGCAAGACGCCCAATGGAAAACCAAGGGTCATCCACTATAATCGTCTAGCCCCGTTCGCTGGGCAAAACGAGGAAGATCCTAATATCGAAGAAGGCCACGTCCACCAGTTACGGAGCGAAGAGGTGGACTTCGAGCAATTTATGTCCTCTTACGCTGCAGGTCGCAAGGCCCGTCATGGCGTCACCCGAGAAGTTCAACAGGACCTGTTCACCGTACCCGAGGACTATGCACTTGCACATTGCGTCGCTCAGGACCTGCAAATGTCCAGAGGGATTGCTACCGTTTTCCGCAAGAAGTTTGGTGGGATCACCGAGCTATGGGAACAGCTGCCTGCTGTTGGGGCCGCATTACATCTGCAAAGGGAACACCGCAACATCTACTACCTGGTTACAAAGGAACTGTCTCGAGAGAAGCCCAGTTACCAATCAATGTGGAACACACTGCAGACGTTACGCGAGCTACTCCTGCGGGACAATATCCTAAAATTGGCGATCCCCAGAGTAGGCTGTGGCCTTGACGGTTTAGATTGGCGAATTATTAGAAATATGCTGGAAACTCTTTTCCAGCATACCGGCATTGACATTCTTGTTTGTAGCTTCAATCCTCTGGAAAACAAGAAAGCCGAAAAGACCGTGGAATGCTACTTTTATCATACCTCCCACTGCGCTCGCGGGACCACGTGTCGATTTCGCCATGGCCCCTCACCAATAATTTATGAGTGTCCCGGGACGGAACACTCTAGGGAGGGGGCAATGTAGCAAAGTAAGCTAGCCAGGACCCGTCTGTTTACCACAAATGAATAACCTTGACCGCGCGACGCCTACCAGAAAGTTCTATGTGTGTTTACGATCGGGCCAGCTATGGAATATTCTACAGGCAACCAGAGTTGCTTTCTCGAAAACACGATGGCCATATAAAAACACAGCGAATGCTAAAGTCAAGACAGTTCTTACGCAAACCTTAAGCTTGAAACAAGTTCACTTCGAGTGCAACAGTTATATAAATAGTGAAATAAATATTTAGTGTTAGTCTGATTACTAGTGTTTAAGCTTATAACCATTTAGTTTATAGTTATATTCATACTTTTATATTTTTATATTTACATTCTATATTTAATCGTTTTAAATAATAAATATCTAGTTAATAAGTGCATATTTTGTTTTATTTAATTATCTCGTAAAAAGACGAACGAAACGCATTACAATATGTTTTAACTAATACCGATTTTAAGACAACGTAACTGTCATAAGATCTGCTCTTATGACAAAAACCATTGTTATATTTTCTCAAATTTATCAAATTCACTACAAACGATAAAAAGATAACATATTAATGGTCGACAGTTTAACTTTGTGAAACTCTTTGATAGATAAAAGGTTTTTAATAATACTCATTTTCGTAAAATGAGTATTATTAAAAACCTTTTATCTACCAAGAAGATAACACTTATTCAAATAGAAATAATGTATATTTATCTAAATTTTATTGATATTTTTTGAGTATAAGTGCTACAAATTCGAAATATTTAGTTTCCTTACATGTATTCAAAAAAATGTTTATTTAAATTGGCTGTGGAAACTAAAATCTAGTATCGGGACCTTATATATATATATATATATATATATATATATATATATATATATATATCAGCTTAAAAAATAATTCTAATTAATTTTGAAAATTCTTGTAAATAGTAAAACATTAATACCGATTTTATTACAGATAATAAAATAAATGTTTCTGTTCAAAATATATGAATATTAAATGTAATATTACTTGAAAAGAAATAAACACAAATTAGGAATATTTCATATTTTTGAGCAATAATAAAGAATTTTAATCTGCAAATATATTTTAATTAATATAGATATGTATGAAGAATCTACTCTATCGCAATAAAAAAGATATAAAATAAACGGAACATTAAAAAATAATAAAATTTAAATAAATTTTTTTGCTCGATGCCATTAAAAATCTATATAGGTAGAATGTAGAGAGGTAGGTATCTTTGGAATGAGATGATTTCAAAATTAACAGAAATACAGAAGTACTTTGCCTGGCCTTTAATTAAACTCGGGTTTATTACCGGGTTCGACTAATAAAAGTAACGTTATGGTAACACGATGCAAGAAAAATCGAAAAATCGTAAATTTTACGCGAAAACAAACCAAAAAAAAAATCATCTGCTTGATATACACGCATACATATGTGGAACAAATATATATTCTTACGTTTCTACATTTATGTACATCTATAACATTTTGTAAAAAATTATTTTATGACTTATAAAGTTACTTGATTATTACGAAACGTACGATTTTTTTTAAAAAAATTAATCGTAATTATAAAGTCAGTATATTACAAGATATTATTTGTGTAATTATTTTTAATTTGTTTTGTTTTATTTTCTCCAATTAGTATCGTAATATGGTGCGATTAAATTTTATTTCTGATCAATAGACGAAAGTCTAAAGTCAGTAGTAATACATTTTTTAAATGCATTTGAAATTAAAATTTTAAAAAATACAATCTTTGAGTAAAACTTATTTTGAAAATGATTTTTAACACAATGAGTATTTAAAAACCGTTGTCATATAATTTAATCACCATTAATATTGTTTTTTTTTTAATATTTAGATGCAAGTTTATGCTCTAAAACTTATATTTGAAGCTTTTTTGTCTAAAATAATGTATCTATCTGATGTTGCTTTAATTTTTCTATTCTTTTTATTTGTAACCAAAGTTTTTTTAAAAGTCGCGATCATCACAGGTGTATATACATATATATTTTCACAGTTTGGGAGACACTGTACAAATTTCTATAAATTAACTATACAATTAAAATAATAATACAAAAATGCGCATACTGCTAAAAAAATTAACCTTTATAACTGACGTCAATTTGTCTAATTATTATTACAAGTATTATTAAACATTATCAAAACATTATTGACATGAATGTGGCATCTATAGAGATATTTTCTTAATTTAATTCAAGTATTTATTCACTACATTTAGAATAAATGAATAAAACATTTTTCAAATTGCCGAGGAAAAAAAATTTAGAAAACATATGTAGCACAAAATAAAATCCTTCAACATAACTATTCATTTGTTTGCGATTCAAATCTAGACAGTCAACCGTCGTTTGTCAGCACAACGAGTTGGCAATTGTTTTTCACGTGTGTGTGTGTATGTGCATTGTTTTGATGTGATGACTAGCGAAACATACATTGGACAAGTGTAAATTTCAGATAAAAATCTAGGTAGGCTATGGAAAAACGGCTGAGAAACAAGTGAAGAATGTTGTGTGTCTGTGCGTGGAAAGATAGTTTCTCATGCACTGCGCATAACTAATATCTGGGTGGACGCACATATATGTGTAACTGCAAAACTTGAAATGAGTTTCTTTCTCATGATATTTGTGTGCATCCATTGTGTTTATGCTCTTCTACTTATATCTATTTGCAAAACACGTAAATTATATTTTCTTTAAATGCCGTTGTAGCGATACTATTGCGAGATAGATAATAACAAATGTTATACCGCACGTTTTGTATTCATCAAATAAAACGATAAACTCAATTTGCTTGCGTAGAAAATTCTAGATTTGTTCTAGAAATGTTAGATTATACTTAAGTACCTATTCAAAAATTAAATTTTTGTCTATACGTAATTTATTATTACCTAGGATACTTTACATCCACGCATGATACTTATTCTTAAAATAAAACGAAAATATACATGCATTTTTCATATTTTAATTAATGACAATCAGTATTTATTTCTCAGCTAAATCTTCGGGGGTTGGGGCGAGGGGTTATTATAGTACTGAGTAGGTTAAAATTTTGCCTAAAAATAAATGTAGTAATACATATAATTAATAAAACGGGTACAAAATTATGAATAAATATAAATTTTCATTTATAATAATAAAAAATAATTTTTAATTTTGCAGAAATTTTTAAAAAAACCTTGCACTGATATTTTTGGTTTTACATGCTCCGGGGTGGGGAGTTCAGTTTAACTTTAATCTAATTAATTATAATTTAATAATTATAATTATATAATTAATGAAGTTAATTATTTAACTTTTATTTAATATTTCTAATATTTGTTAATTAATTAGTCATTGCGTTGTCATCCAGTTCTGAACTATGTTTAAAGTTTCAAGTCTTTAACTATTTTTATTTTTGCATTAAACACCATTAATTTTATATTTATTTATCTAATTAAACATTAGACAATTTTTAAATCAAAGAAAAATTGCATTGGCCCTGCACGGGGAAATTAGTTTAAAATCGATTTGTAAATTTTTTACCGAACAGACAAACAAACAAACAGACAAGAAAGAAAACAAGTTAATAAAAACCTATTAAAATAAATTGCATCTTTTCATAAACAAAAGACGTGAAAATGCGGGCCTATGTTTTTTTATCGATTGAAAGTTGATTAGTTAAAAGTGTTTATTCTAAAAATTAATCGTACTTGATATATAAAAAAAATTAAAAATCGTAATACTCATTATATTGTGATTGAATTTTTCGGAATATCGAAATATAGTTAGAGATTGTAAATTGTGGATATATTTTCGCGTGCAACGCACCGCCACAGTCTCCAGCCTAGCTATGCATTATGGCGCGCGAACTGACTCTTCATTCTTCACGGAACAATCGGCACTCGACCGATTCGCTGAATTATGAACGGAGCAATATTTGATACGCGGAATTACTGCACCGCAATACACTACAATACTTTTCTCTCTTGTGCTCACACAACGCAACCCATATACAATTTGCTGACTATGATAACTGGCGATGCATAACTTATCAAATCAGAAATAGATTTGAAATTGATTATATTTATAAGGCTAAATAACTTTGGTAAATTTTAATTTTAATTAATTTTTCAGTCTAATATGAACAACCTGCAGTTTAGTTATCTCTGTATTGTCTAATGCCAATTCTTTTTTTTTTATAATCTGGTGTTAGTGGTCGGTACATTTTCTTTTCAACAGCAAGGCTCTTTACAATTGTCTTGTGCTTATAGTATATTGCACATTGAATAGATGGCGAATAAATTAATATATTCTATAGATTTACGTATTACAAAGAATTAATAAATTTACTCTAGATTTAAACTTTATAAAGCAGGGTTGGGCAGATTTTTTAATCATTGGATTTAAATCACAATTATAATCAATTAAATATTACTCAATGATTTACAATTAGTTTTTTAACTATTTGGTTTTTAATAATTGTTTGATTAAAAGATCTAGATACGTATATCTAGCACAAAATAAATATTAAAACAAAAATTTATATAGGTACATATAAATAAACGTTTCTAGAAGCGTTTTTGACGCATGTATGCTCCTGCTTTGTTTTATCGCAAATTTTTATGATAAAAGGGTATGTATAGTATTGTAAAATTTGTTTATGTTATTAGAACTAACGTGGCTTTTGCGTATTTACTACGAAGAAGAAAAATAAAAGCACATTGGAATAATATTTTTAATTCAAATTTAAATCTAACACTTTGTCGCTTTTTGCTTGTTCTACTACATTGGCTCTACTCGTATATACATACGTTTTTGAGGATAACATATTCTTTAAACCACAAAATTAAATTAAAAACAATGAAGATGTACGTTAGATTAAAAGAATATATGTGAGTGATTTTGAAGGTATATGTTTGCATGGACGTTAGATGAGTAGTTGGAGTGAATATAATCAGAGTGTTTTGTGTGAGCGAAAGTTTCCAACTAGTAGGAATAGAAGAGCATGCATGAGATGGGTTAGATGAATGTGGATGAAACTAAAATTCTTTGTCTGAATAGGGCTGTTTGGAGGAAACTGATTTCGTGATAGTGATTTGATTACATGGCGTGATTATGTATATATGTATGTTTTAAAATCAAAATCACTTCTAAATCATTTTACATACTTCTAGAAATTAATGAAAAATAACGAAATAGTCAGCAAATTTCTTATAGCCCCCATCAAGCTGGTATACAGTTTACGCGCGCAATTGTGCATTGTTTATTGCAAATACGCGCGTCGGGTTTGAGTTAGGTTAGGGCACAAACCCGTGCGCGCACTGAGGTTAGTGGAACTCTACCGATGATTTTCTCTTCGCGGCTTTTGATACCGCGTGAGTTACGAGTTATTGTTTCATGAAAGCGATAAATAAGCACACAGCTCGCGCACTTACTGTCTTTTTTTCATATATATTATATTACTTACACTCGTACCAGATACTATAACCTTACTTCTAAAAGCGCAACACAGCAGACACACAGCATTCGTTGATTATTGGTAAAGATAATTTTTCCTTAATGTTGTTTTACCTGTGATTTCAAGTTTTATGATTTCGTTGTTATTATGAAATGGGTTTGTTAGATCTTTCGTCTTTTTTTTTAATTGTTCCCTGCAAGTGACTAGAGGCGCACTTAACTATCATGTAACAGGAGTGCAGATATCTTAATGTTTTCCGATGTAATAAATTCTTATTACTTTTCATTTTTGATGTATTGTTTATTTAATGTTAATGGTTATTGCTGAATTTATATTTATTGTTGCGGATAAAAATTGTATTACAAATGGCAACATAATACTACGTGTTCTATGTAATTTTATTCTTTATATAATTTATATTCTATTTTCTTTTTTTTGTATAAATAGTCAGAAACAAGAATAATTATAAAAATGAAAATTATATAATAATAATAGAAATAGGATTGTCTGGCGGAATATAATTTCTTTTTGAATTTGTGCCATCCAGTATAGCGTGATTGTGTATATATGTATATAATAATAATAATAATTCCTTTTTATATATGCTAATTTATTCAATTTATAAATAAACGAATAATTTTAAGATTGTTAATTGGTGTAAAGTAACAAACATCACCAGTAGCTAGCAAACTATTGATTTTTTTTTTTAATACGAGATATGCAGCGAAGAATTGTGATGGCAAAGAATTGTGACGGCAAGGAATTGTGGCGGCGAAGAATTGTGACCGAAAAGAATTGTAGGCGAAGAATGTTTCTAAACCCTACCAGCTGGTCACTTATTGGGTTGACCTATTAAAAAATTTTGTTTCAATAAAGTCGTTACTAACAGTATTTCTTTCTAAATCAATAACCTAAATTTATACAAATATTATTTCTTAGAAAATATATTAATGCATTGACTATTTTTAGGTTTTATATTACTTTGATTTTATTTACAAATCCTAATGAATATTATCCTTTTTCCCCTTCCGATGACTCGTATGACTTGATGACTCCGATGACTTAAAAATACAAATTGAAAATTTGACTTATGACGAAAAAAATTTACCGATCTCTCCAAATTCAACATGTATGTTAAGAATAACTGCTCCGAAAAATATTCTGAATTTTAGATATATTTAAATATTGTGCTAAATTAGTTTTTCAAAAATTGCAGTCAAATTACTACAATTGATTTCAAAAACGAATAAAAAAAAAGATTGTTTCAAATTATAAGATCCAGGTCTCAGAATCTCAATCTATTGATAAAGTGTCCATGAAGGCATGAAAGCAAGGAAAGAATTGATGTGCTTTATTGAGTAATTTATTTCATATTTATATTTTGTTATTATTATTATTGTTATTAGAAATATATGAAAGTGTGGTCAAATACCTTTATTATTTTATACAATAAATCTTATAAATTAATACATTTATCGATGTTTACAACAGTACTTCTTTTTTTATAAAGTAACTCGCCTCACCACTGTCAGAAAAAAATTGATAAAAGAAATTTTGTAAATGTTTTTTTTTTTTTTCTAGGTAATATTGAAATTTTTATTTTGATTGATTTGATTTCTAAACAATAGTATAATAATTTTAATGAGACAATAAAAACAAAGTGAAATAAGTATATGTAATTTGTCGGTTGAGATCGCGAACGACGAAGAAAGTAAAAGACTAATTATATCTGAGAGTGTACCGATGTAAAACCTCACCCACCCGTCGCACTGGACACGAAACTAATATGTACATACATTACACCACCGTCCATATATAAATACCTATAGAGTGAGTGCGTAGCTGTAACTTTACGTAACTTAACATTGTCGTTTGGTCGTCCGGTTTATGTTAGTCAGTCATAAAGTCTTAGTACCCATATCACACACACATACATATAAACATACACACACACGTACGTACGCATATGCAGCACGAGCAAATACAAACATCTCCAACGTCTCCAACGAAACGACCTAGGCAGGGGTCGAGAGTTGGCCGCGCGCTCGACCGAGGTGGACCCGCTCGGACGGACGTATGTCCTTGGCACGTCCTTGAGGCACAGAGGTCATTAACACGCGTGCGCAAACTCGAGACGCACAGCTGCACCAGCCGAGACCAGCAACGGCACAAATGTATACGTATACGTATATGTACGTAGCCGTACCAACAACGTATTACCTATACCAGAAGAAAAGTTACAAGTAACATGTCTGCGTCACCACAGACCAATACTTCGCCATTTCGCGCGACTTGCATTTGTTTATTGCCCCCCTCTCCAGACGGCCGGACCCAATGCACCATTGCTCTACGATCCGGTGTGTTCACGGGGCTTTTGTACACACACTTTTCGATGCTGGCTTGTTTTCTAGTACACTAGCATTTTTCTTTTGTTTTTGCTATTGCTTTTTACTTTTTATGATGTTAAGCTAGGTAATATAAATGATTGCATAGACTTGATGCAAAGTTATATCATCAATTTCTCTGTAAAGTATATTTTATGTTGCAAATTGATTTTAATTATTTGAAACTACAATGGAGACACGTTCCGCGTGTAATTTGATTTTTATTATGTATAGTTTCATTCTGACTGCTGTTTTTGTTTAAGTTTTACCCACAAGCACAAGAATTTGACAAATCCAAATACTTGGTGTAAGTACTAAAAATGTGTCAAGCGTTTGGATTGGTCAAATTCTTGTGCTTGTGCGTAAAACTAAAACTGTGTACAAATTTAACATCACGAATTTAAGCATAATTTATAGTAAAAAGTAACGAAGTCGGTAAACGATATGAATTTATTAAATATTAACCTACACAAATCAAATTTAAACCAATAAATATAAACTTGGTCAATTTTAAAATTAAATTTGTAAAAATTATGTACGATGATATTATAGCGTATTATAAATATTATATAACGGCTGTACGCATCTGGCACTCGGCCTAAGTAGCTTCACTACCTGGGTTTGACCCGACCCTTATTTGTACGCAAATGGTACTATTTAATGACTGTACGAAACTGGCACGTACGCAACTGGCACGACACCCTGAGAGGTATTGTAAATATTGAAGAAGTGAAAGTTAGTCCAGAAAGAAATATTATTAAATTCTGTCTAAATAGAAAGAGTTTGTTTCACATACTTATGGATACATGGCGTGATTGTATATATATTATTGATATATTGATTTCCATTTGAAAAAATTTTAATATTTTAATTTAACTGTTGTATAAATATATGATGAATGGGAAATATCACGGTAAACATTTTGACAAATATAAAAATAAAAATAATACTCGATTAGTTTTACAAATATTTATTGAAGACTCGATATCGATATTTCGTCAGCAATGTTGTATAAGTAATTTGTCAAAATTCAGTTGTTCATGGGCCTATGGCAACTTTACAAACGAACACTTTTTTCGACGATGTGTGTCGTCCTCTTCAGAATAATATATTTGTACAAAATTAAAAAAACATAATTAAAATACGTAAGAACGTGTTAAATTTTTAGAAATTAAATGCAAAAAGAACTTAACAGTTCTATTGTTCAATATTGTCAATAAATTTAGTTTAAACAATTGTAGTTTTCCGCATTTGTAGAATTTGCGAAACGTCAACTTTGAAAATTTTCCATTTGTAAAACAAGAATAAATGGACGTATTTTGCAATACGGTTTCTACAAGAACATGTGGTATAAGCATAGCATATGGCAAACAATATGTTTTTCTACCATGTGGTAAGCGGTTATTATCACTATTAGAAGAACTCGAAGATCATAGTCAAAGACTATTTTATATAATCTGGTTAGAATTTTATTTCTACTACCGTCTCAAATAAAATTACTCAAATAACTCGCTTTTGACACAAAACACTGTTTCAGATCTTAATGTAACGCAATTGGACATAAAATGTACAGTGTAAATTCTAAATTTACATATTTGTGCAGATAAAATTTTACTTTTTAACGAAACTTGACAAATTTTTGAACAGATATTTTTTAATTATTGTATACGCAAAATACCATCCATACATTTATTTATATTATATTTATTTTGATTTTGTTTACGGTTGTTTTATTATTTCTATAAAATTATTATTATTATGTACGTTTGGGTGGACGTCCGATGAGTAGATGGAGTGTGTTTTTTTGAGCGAAAGTTTCCATGTAGTAAGAATAGAAGAGCATGTATGAGAGAAATTATGAATGTGGATGAAGCTAGAGTTGCTTGTCTGGATAGGAATGTTTGGAAAAAATAATTTCGGCATAATGGAAAGGGTTTGTGCTTCATCCTTTTGAGTACATGGCGTGATTATATATGTATCTACATGTTATTAAAATAAATAAATAAATAATATAATATTTATTTTGCAAAAAATTAACATATTTATATCTTAATTTTTTTGATTTTTTTGTAGATCTGGTATATAAATAATATATTCAATTATTTTTTTAAAAAATTGCATACTTTTAATAATTGTACACTAGAGAGTAAAGAACCATAGATAAAGGTCTTTACAGTTTCGTAATATTTTGCAAGTGAAAAATGTTTATTTTCTTTACTGCGATATTTATTTTCATATGCTATTATTATAATTATAAATATTTTATTTAATAATTTTAGTTTTAGTATCAAGGTTTTAAAAACATTAAAAGGAGGTCATTATTTTTTATTAAAATCTACATGACAACAAATTTATAAGCTAATTATAATTTTGTATTTACTTTTTACAAAAAGAAATATTTTTTTCTCACTAAAAATAATAACACTTATGTATATGTAAATACTATATAAGATACGAAATAATAAATTCATTTTTTTCTAGTATTATTAAATTAAATTTATATTAAGACGCCATTCTTAAGAGTACATAGACGTGCTCTTGATAATGGCGTAATATATAATTTGATTAGTTTTACAACCTTATTTTTACAGAAAATTTCGTTTGTACTGGAAACTATACATTTTTGTATAGAAAAATGCATCGTGTAAATCTAGCATTAGTAAACGTAGTATATTATATTCGACTTATTATTTTCCACTAGTTTCTATGGTGGTATAATATCTAAAAGCCATCAGCACGGCAATAAAAATGATTATAATTATTTTGATATTTCATTCATGTAAAATCACCAAGTAAATTGTTATATTTCTGGAAAATGAGTATCATTTTATACATACAATTTGTTTATAAATATAACAAATAACAAATTTTTTAATGATTTACAGACTTAAAAACAAAAGATAGTAGATAATTACATATTATTTTAAAATATTTCAATCAAATCTGTTATGATTCTCGAGATCTGTATACAAAAAAAAAAACTTAAATGAGAGACCCGGTATATAATACATAAATTTTATGTATTGTAAGATTCTTGAATAGGTATTGGAAAACAATACAAATATGCAGTAACTATATGTTTTATCATAAAAAATAATTAATATTGTTTGCTTTAGTAGTAGAAATCGGGAAGTCGCGTATATTTATCTGTATGTTTACGCAAACTCAAATGATCTAGTATGAAAAACATGTTAATTTTCTCACATTAAACGAGAATAAGTATTTGTGCATATACATATATATTTTTTTTTCTATCTAATGCTATTACTATGATCAGCGTTATTTGCCAATTGCATAACGAGCCTTATAGCACAAGTTAGCGTTATAGTGTTTATTATTTGCAATAATCTAACGTTTCTTTCTTGTATTTTCTCATTATCTACGAGATGCAAATTGAAGTTAGCTGTGTTACTCTATTCTTTTGCACTGGATTACGGAAAATTAATTTAGTGTAATTTTTGAAAATAATTATTTATTCTTTAATTAAATATTTTAGATCAATATTTTATTAATTTTCACGGAATTTCGTAACTGGAGCGTGATCTCCTTTGTACTTCAAAATTTTCTTTCATTTGTATGATGATCCTGGATGTCATTATTTAAAACCAATCAATTTATTAACGAAAACTACTCAAAATTGCTTTTTATAATAAAATCTAAAAAATTAGTCTGATTTAAACTTAATGATAAAGAAAGTGTAATGAAATAACAAGTTTGAAACAAATACCTTTGGAAAAGTATTGTAGTACTATACCATTGCATTTTTATAATACTCCAAATGATGATGACTATAACTCTGTAACTCGTCTTCACGCAAGCAAAAGAGTAAAAGGTGTCAAAAGTTGTACTGTACGTTTGTATTGAAGTGTTGACTGAGAACAACCAAACAACACACGGTTTAGAGAGAAGTCGTCAAGTTTTTGCATTTCAACTTCGTCTTAACAACATCACGGAGCCGGTGATGGCAATGAGTGATGGATGGGCGAAGAAAAGATGAAAGCTTTAAAAACGAATAAGTATATAAGGAAACATACACATATACATATACGTGGTGGTACACACGTTTACTGCATTCGTTTGGCTACGAAATGAATGTTTTCGTTTACGAGTTATTGTTGACACAAACGACACTTGGCTCGGTTTGTTTTAGCACCACTGGTGTTTGCTTAAAAGTGTACTTGCTCACACATCCACGCTCACTAAGCACACCACGTGCTGTTGGAACAAGCGAACTTAAAATGTTTAATTGACAGGCTGCAGCCAGATTCTCAATTCTCACCTTCTTGCTTCTTCGTTTCGTTCTTTTATACTTTTGCTGAGTTGGCTTTGGTGTTGGCTTTTTCGATTTTGACAGTCTACTGTTTTGTTGCCGTTTGCTTGTTGACAGTTGTTTTGCTTATTTGCTTGTTATTGCAATTTTAACTTATGCAATTGGCTTTTTAACTAACGGCACAGGTCTCTGATTATTTTATTTGTACTTAGTGTTACTGCTAAAAATACGGATATATGCAATATTGTTATTGCAATTAAATATTAAAAAGATATATAATAATTCACAGTGATCTAAATTTTATAAATAAAATTTTTGATCTAAAATATTTAATTAAAAATAATTGCTTAATAATTCAACCGAATAACGAATATTCAGTCAAATTTCGATTAAATATTTGTCCAAATACTGAATAGTAACAAGATGGCCGAATACTGAATTATTTTAATGCCGATTTATTTTAATCTACACTTATGTAATACATATATTATATAAAAAATTATAAAAACTGAAAATTATGCAATTGCATTTATAAATGATTAATAACTTTACACAATAAAATTGTGCATTTGAAATTAATAAATAACCAACCAAGTATATATATTTTTTCCATCACTTTGTTTATATCGCTAAAGGAAAATCGCGGAGCGTAACTAACGATTGTTAATAAACGATAATTGTCAAAAAATATTCGTAACAAGCCCCGTAGACATGTCGACAAACATTCTTGATAATAAGTACCTGACAATTATATCTTTACCTTTACGTTTAGCTTACTTTTACTTCGAAGTACAAGATACGTATAATTTTTTATACCGCATTTGGAGACACTTGTCTGTCTAATAAACATTGCAGACATTATGTCTCTCTGTCTGTCTATCAGGTATACTTTCTAAACTGTGGGTAGGATAATATACATATTACATATATCACACAAGATAATTGGACGCTGTTTTTCTTGCAATTGAGGTCTTGCACAAAATTCTAACACATTATTATCTTTTAATAATATTAATTCTGCAATTCTATTTACATCTCGTAAAACTCGTAGCTGTACGAGATATTTTATCTTTTTTTAGTAAATGGAATTTTTCATTTGGCAGAAAACGTAACGTTATGGATCTTACAAGATGCGAACAGAATTCCAGCTATATATGAATATTTTATTCTAGATCAAGTTCCACCTTCTTTCATAATTAAAATTAATGAAAAAGGATCTTCAATTTAATATTTATTTAAAAAGGTTATATATTTTATTAATGACATTAAAGTTATTAAATATTTTTGCCAACTCGAAACATATATGGTAGAATTCTGGAATAAACTTGTGGAGTTTAATACAAAAGAACAAATCATTCTATATTATCATAGATCTTATAGATTTGTTCCAGAATCTTATTATTAATGTTCTACGCAAAACGGCCATAACCATTAAGTATAAATTAACACTTAGTTGGAGCATAAATTGTCATCGACTTTATTTCGCAATAATTCTTGTCAGTTGCCCATACTTTAAATCATTGTTGATTTCTATTCTGTCATTGATTATTTGACACTTGAACAAGATGGATTTCGATGAACTTTCAACAATATTGTTGTGCATTTGAATGGATTTTAAGTAGTTATCCAGCACGTGGTATCTACATACACACACACATACACGCACTTATACAGTCATTTCTATTGCATATTTATTACTGCGAAAGTTTATTTATTGACTTCTTGTCAGAAGTGAGCAATACAATAGAAACATTTGTCTTGTACTTGCTAATAAATACATAAATATGCATACATTTTAGTTTTTTGTTCAGGTTCCTAAGCTTTTTATATACTAACCATTGAGAAATTTGCACAGCTATAAATTTTCATATACCTATACATAATTAATATTGATATTTTGCAGAATACGCAGTCAAATTATTTTAAAGAGGGAAATAATATTTAATTATTCAGTGCATTAAAGAAAGCAATTTATTTTTTACGATTAGATTTATGTTTCCAATGAACTGGGTATGAATTATTTGTTTTCAACAATGTTATAATACAGTAGAACTTATATTGTAAACAGATCTAAAAATACATACATAAAACTATTATAAATACTACACAAACACAAATAAGCATCTTCCGAAGGTAACAATATATCATAAAGACGGAACGAGCTCAGTTTAATGTTTTCAAAGTAATAACATAATTTAATTTAAATAGAAAATGTAGTACAAAATATATCTCCTCTACTTTGTCTAATCTGACCCTTTTTCTCTTCTTTTAATCTAGTCATGAGATTGTTTTACAGTACAATAAAAATTGTTCAATAAAAAATTTATTTATATTTCTCATTTTTAGTTGCAGATAATTTTTAATAAAACTTTCTTTATCCAAATTTTAATGTAGATTCAATACTGTACGGCAAAAAATGTTTTACTTATTATTTTTGCGATACAAATACTAATTTTCAATTTTCTTATGGACACTGTAACTGATTTTTTTTTCTAATTTAATTGTGGTCGGAATTCCGCTATATAGCAACTTAAATGGGACACTCTATATAATTAATTTTAATATTCTAATAACAATTACAACTGTAATAAAATAATCTACTTTAAATATACACACTTATTTTACACACAATTAATTAGTTAATAATAGTTATTGCAAATGACATATTTTCTAAACCGCAGCGCAACGTAACGCAGACTATAATACTTGTGAGATAGGTATACCTATGTAATAATTCGGTTACGTTAGCATTTTAATTGAATCAAACTGTAATTGGCGTTTGTATTTTAATGGTTAAGAGAATGGAGAACAGACAATTTTAGCGCGCGCGAACATCGACAGAAAGGTTTGGCCTTTACCGATGTGCGTCCTATAAAGTATACAATTGCACTTTTTTTATTGCGTACCTTTTCGATTCGAATTATATACGCTTAAATTACGAAACAGCTACTACGTACAGTTGTAATCTAACTGTTTTAGAATTGTATTTGTAGATTTAGATCACAGTATTTAAATTTTATATATTTCACTTAAATAACAAGAGTTGTGTTTTTGAATTTAAAATTTAGTTATATTAATATTAATATATTATACATTAATCATAAGGATGAAGTTACGGCATGAGATTGAAGTGAATGTCGTAATTTATCCGAATAAGTGATAATCATTACATACGAGTAGAATACTGTATTTTACTATATACAATAGAAAATTGTAGTTTTTATCTGACAGAAATGACATTTCAAAATAATTATAATATAACATTTTCACTGTATAATGGTAGTAGCAATACCTCTTCAGATATTTCAAATATATCTATAATTTTGTGATTAGTTATGTATTTGTTAAAAATTTTAAATAAAAAGTGTTTAATAATAATTCAAAATTTCAAATAATGAATATTATTTAACAGAAGTAGAAAAAATTATTTCTGTATAATAAAAATTAAGGGAGATATAAATAGTTTACTATATTATTTCAAAGCTTGCAAATATACTAGCGAATTTTTTATTTTGTTTATTAAACCATAATACACTATTTTTTTCACTTTCATTGTTACCCAAAAAATTGGAAAATTTTAATATACACTTTTAGAATTAATATATTTATACATTACCATAACAACAGTGCGCCATTTGATCCCCAAACTATTATGAGCAAATTATTGTAAACATGATAAAAACAACAAGAATTCCTCCTATAAATATGTAAGTAAAATCCACGTCTGTAATGCTGGTTGCGGTCACATACCAATCATTTTATAACTTCAATAAATGTCAAAGTTGTTTCAACTATCAAGAACTTGTGTAAATATTTAAATAAAACCATATAAGTAACATTTTTTTTCGCTGTTACTTACTCCACGAATCTTTGTCGTTACGACTTAATATATGCGCGTTGTTGCATTTCGTTATTTTTAGCGATATGTTTATGTGATAATGTGTTCAGCGCAGCGTTTGGATACAGACACGACGCGTGAAGTGTATATACGCAGTTAAAATGCACTCACTCCTCAATGTTTATATTTACGAATTCCACGCGACCGAGAATGCATTGGCAAAGTTGAAATTTCGCACGGATAAAGATGCTATTTTTTATGAGCTATAGTGACAGACATGTCCGTTGGCGTATTCACTCGCCTGACAAACAAAATAGATGCTAATTAAATTGGCATTTTTTTGTCGTGCATATTTTTTATTATTAATGCTTTTTATGCATTTTTTTTTAAGAATTTAAATATTTGCACCGACAATGTTTTTATAACGCATTCTTTCAGGTGATAATTTTTTAAAACTAAACAAACAATAGATTATTTGTTAATGGTATATTTAAATTTTAAAAAAATGTTATTTTTACACAGTGTATTACAACAATATAGAAACATTCTAATTTTAACTGTACCCTACTTATCTCAAAATTATCTATAGTGGTTCTGAACCTAATTACATACTAATTTACAAAAAATTGACATTATTAATATCTTTTAACAAATTTTTATTATGTTTTCACAAGGTAGCAGATAGTGCAATTTAGAACTAATATAGAATTATAACTAAAACTAAAAGTGTGAATGATACAACTGAAAATTTTATAGAAAAAATTTCATGCATCACAAATAGTAAATCAGTGGTTTCTCTAATACATCAAAATATTTAAATACACTTTCTGAATTGCCGAAATAAAATCTAATTGAATATTTATGGCGTACATTAAAATAAAGAGTACAAAAATGTAAAATATAAATTAGTCAGAGTTTAATATTTAATTCACAAGTTGGTAAGAAATAAAAACATAAGTTCTGATCGCCTGATACAACATTAAATTCAGTGAATTTAATGCCAAAACAATCGAACAGTGTAACTGAATCAAAATATTCTGTTTTGTTTGCAGAATCAGCATCGTGCGGTAGCGTGAAGTGCAAGGAGCGTCAATCCTGCTTGAGCGAGCTGCACACGGGCGCACCGCGATGCGTAACGTGTGGCCAGCGCTGTCCACGCGCGCACATGTCCGCCGCGACGGCAGCCCGCCGTGATCTTGGCGGCCCGATCTGCGGCACCAACAATCACACCTACCACTCGTGGTGTCACATGCTGAAGGACGCCTGCGCCACCGGCTATGTCATCGAGACCAAACACGCGGGCACCTGCAAGAATACTGCGCCGCAACATTCGTATGGTAAGCTGTTTGTGTTTCTTATATAACATTAAAAATAATTAGTTATTAAGGGGAGGTTCTCATCTAAATGACTAAAAAGTACGCAAAGTTTGGAAATTTTTTATTCGCAAATGAAAAAACATAGAACTCTGGCTTCTTAGAGATTGAAATTGAGTTTTCATAAGGAAAAAAATGCCTGAATCTTATGTTGTTCTATATTAAATTGTAGCTAAATGCACCCTCTAAACGATGAATAATGAGATTTTATTGCAGAATTAATGTACAAAATGTAATTTCATTATTTTGATATCACAATTTGCCGCATTCTTTTCACGAGTTTCAATATTTCGTACGTTCATTTAAAGTTATAAAAATATTTTTTGTTTTTAACTTTGAAATAATATTTAATAATTAATTATTACCAAATTATGTTTAAATATAATATTTTAATCTTCTCGTTTGAAATACAAAAAAAATTATCTATTTCTCAAAGAAAACTCATAGAGAATAACGTTATGAAATTACTTTTTATGAAATGTTATCGGTAATTATAACATCATATAACGTTAGTGAAATATTTGTTACGTTATTGTATTCTAAATTAAAGTTGAATCGTCATTATAGCGTTATCGGGTATCCAGTATGATACTTTTCTTTCATAAAGTGATAATGTAGCTTTTAATTATCATTTTCAGAAACTTTTATTGAAAAATTAGCAGTAATAACAAAGATATGCTGCTTGAGAAATTCTAAAATATATAATATTCAAAGCTTAAATTGCGTTTTTTAGCTTATGAGTATAAAATCTCGAATGAAATTTAATCATTCTGAACAATATTAAACTTTAAATTTTAATTCATTTATGAAATATAAAATTAAGATGTGTCTAATTTTAGGTGTGTCACTATCAGCAAGTTCGAATGCAGTGATAGGTTCCGACGAATATTCAGGCGCTGTTTCTTAGCCATAAGCTAACTGAATTTCCATATCGAATAAATTTTTATTTGTTTGTTTTATTGGGTACTTCATGTGCCGTTGTTTTGTGAAGTTTTTTTTTTTTTAATTATTTAATATGACTCAATTGTTGTTTATTTATTTGTAAATGAAACAAAAATAGGTTGTTATTTATAAGTGGTGATTTATTGATTTGATTTTTAATTTACAAATTTTAAATCATTTTTAACCAATAATTGCCTTCAATATGAATTTAACGAGGAATTACTTACAAATTTTAGTTCTTTAAAAAATATTTACATCGTACATTGAGCCAAAATATTTGTATATTTATTTTTAATTATTGCAAAATGTGTATAATCTTTATATTATTATTTTTTTTAATTTTAATTTTGGCTAAAAATTTATTTACATGTTATATTTCCAGTATAATAAAATATCAGCTAATTACTTCTCAAATATTTAAAACAAGATAAAGTTTTAATTATTTGAAAAATATTATTTGAAATTCTATGAAAACATGGGCAATTAAGTTTAATTTTTTTTTTGGAACTATAAATAAAGAAAAGGAGCTATTTTGAATAGAATCTACTAAAACTCCTTAAATTAACATAGAAAATAGAGTGGCTATTAAATTGAAGAGGACAGTTTGATTTTATTCATTCAATTTATTACAATATATAGGTATATCATTTAATTTTGTCTTGCCAAAAATAGATTTTAAACAATTTTTTGTTTGTAGTTCCATGAAAATATATGTAACTATCTACTAAATTAATAGAAAAATGTAATTATCAAATAATAATTAATTCATAAACTTTATAAGTCTGTTAGATATTATCTTATATAAATAATTTAGTTACAGATATTTATGTATATATTGTATATTTTTAGTTGAAGAAATTATAGTAACTACTGAATTTATTTTATTATATATTATATATTATTTATTTTTCTTTATAAACAGAACAAATATGTATTATTATACGAGTAAGCAAAGATGGTTTACCTAAATAATAATACATAAATTAAATTATATGACAAGTCTGGTCTAAGAACCTTTAAATATATTTTCGAATATTTGAGTCGTTATGTCTTTTTCCATGCATGTATATAATTACCTTTATTGATTTTTTTTTATATTAAATTGCACATACAAAATTTTTATATAAATTAATTGTTATGAAAAATAAGAAATTGTCAAAGTACTTATTTATTTTTAAAATTATATTTTACAATTTTGTTAATATTTTTATTTGAAAATTTTGTATGTGTGAATTTAATAGCTGTTACTTTTATCAGTAAAATTATAAACAGAATAATTTAAAACATATTATTTTTCATAGTTTTTATTTGATAGAAAAAGCTACATATGATAGATAAATTTAGTGCAATATATTATTAATTTTATGTTGGATTGGCGCTTAATATTTTTCTAATATTTATAAAAGAACAAAACAAATTTCTTTTTTTAATTGTAAAATTACATATCTGTTTATAATTTTATTTATTTGAAACAGCCAACAAATATATGTATTTTACTAATTATTAGAAATAGATGAATTAAAAATATTTTTTATTATTTATTGATGAAATTATTTTACAGAAGCAATATATGTATACTTTTATAAATATATTTATTTAAATAATCGTTCCTACTATACAATTGCACTTAATTTATAGTCTTATAAATACCATAAAATAATTGTTCACATTAAATAAATATTTAAAAAAAAAAAATAATGCACAAATTTTTATGACTGTAAACATTAAAATTACTACGAGAAGAAAACGAAAAATAAATATAATTTAGTACAATGAATGTACTAAGAACTGAAGTAATAATAATAATAATATTAAAAATGAAATTGAATGAAAAATTAATTAAATAAATTATCTAGCATTTGTAAATGTTCAAATTGTTGGATAATTTCGAGAAAAATATGTAGTCGAACTAATTTTTAATTATGATGTGTTCATTTAGGATAGTAAATCGATAAACTAATTGAATATTAAATTAAATGTTATTAAAAAAATATATGCATGTGAATTTATAAGTGTATAATAGGATAATTATACTAGTAAAATGCCTGTACTTTATGTGTTAAATTTACAAATATTATGTCAAAGAATTAAAAAAAAAATTAATGTGTCAGTATTATCTAACGTTAGATCTCATTGTCAGATCATTTGGTACACTTTATATTATATGTAGCGGTAATTATTTCCAATGGGTTGTAAGAACTTTTTTAATTTTTCGTTTCTATACCTATATTTTTAGTTACATTTATGCAAAAAATATTTTAATTTGTAATAGCAATTGATATATTTAAAACTGTAATAATTTTATTGATTTGATAGAAGATGTGATAGTTCTTTATTAATAATCGACGTTTCGACGAACTCAACGTCCGTCTTCATCTTCTAACTAATTTTGAATCACAGGTATAAAACTATTATGCTATATTAATTTTTTTATTAATTTTATAACCACATAAATTTCGTTTTTAAGTTTTTATAGTCTGTTTCTGTTTTTTAATTTTAAAAGATATTTTAGTACAACTTTGCTAGGATTTATTTTTAATATAAAATTGGAAATATTTTGTATAAAGACTATGTATTTGTCTTTTTGTAATTCAAACTTCAATTATTATTACAGACTTAAATATGTGAAAAAATTTACCTCTACATCTTTATGTTTACATTGAAAGAATCAAAATTACACTGATGCAGCTTTTTGTGTATAAACTTTCTAATTTTGTTAAATACATAGTTTTGGGTCGTTGCACACTGTCAAATGAGTATTAAAAAATTATGAAAGAAAAACAATATCTAAATAATATTTCATTTATTTAAAATATATTACAGTATTTCTCTAAAAAATTCCGAAAAATAAATATTTTTTAAATGTACATATATGTAAGACAATCTACATATGTGTAAGACAAAAATAAAATACATTCATCTTTAATAAATCTGCGGAAAAAACGATTATGAAACGCCTAATATGATGTCACCATATACAAATTCAAATTTGACCATAAATTTTAAAATTATATTTTTATTAATTATAAATAGTTTCGCGTTGAATGTATATACAATTACATAAATATTCAATTTGTTTTTTTTCAATAATGCAACTACCCCATTAATTCCTCTGCACGTTCATTTAATAACAGAAAAATAATTGTAATAAATTATTACAGTACATATAACAGGCAATGGTTTCTGATTACAAGAAAATGGTGTAAAAAAAATTATATTATATATGTCAATTATAGGAAACAAATAAATATTGGCAAAATAAAAATTAATGTTAGTCAAAAATTGTTGCACTTGAGTTTTCTTATGTATAATGAAGAAAAATGCAAAATAAATATATTCAGATGTTTAATGTTTACTTAATTTTTTTGTATTCATTATTGGTATTTGATTAAAATTTGTCCTTTTTCCCTACTGAAATTGAGTCAAAAATGTATACTATACATGTCAAAGTTTGACATGTTTTTTTCTGCGGGGTGTGGTGGGAAGCGGAATAGTTTAAATGGTACATCTCTTGCATGACTTTAAAGACGAGACTTCAAATTTTTTCACACTCAAAATTTCATTCAATTTCTTTCAAAATTAACCGAGTTATACCTATTTTAAAATTGGTAATTTTTCAAAGTGGCGCGTTTTTTTTGTGTCTAGTGTTTTAAATATTTGTTAGTTTATACAATAAAATTATTCATATTTTTAACTAATTAATAAGAATTCAAAATCATTCAAACAAATATCGTATAAAGTATTTTGAAGAAAAATACGCGCGCGACTGTCTTACGTAAATCAATTATATTCATTTAATATTATACCAATCATTTCAGTGTTGTTAATTAAATATGGTACGTGTTCTAACCAATTTTATAATTGGTAAATTTAATAAATGCAGTGTTTTATTGTTAGTTAGTTCAGTATGTTTACAAACGTTCTTGAAGCATGTGAATATCAATCAGTGGCTGCAAGACGACACAGCAAGAAGCAGTTGCAGGTTAGATTATTTTATTTACTCTAATTTCCTATTACATAATATAGAAACGTACTTAAAAATTTTAATGCTTGAAGGTGACACCTATAAAACTCTTGGTATTTATAAAAAAAACACCACTGTAAGAATAAAACTAGTAATTATATTGAATCGTAAAATAAATTCTTTTCATAATTTTTTGCAATTAATATAACTTAATATTTTACAAAAATCTACATAATGTACAAAATAAAACAAATTAATTCTTAAGGTTTGGCACCAGGGTATTATCACTCCGGTACTGCATGTATTTCTTTTTCATGGTTCTATTTTAGTTTTGTGAAATTCGCGGAAACACTTACGGGTTAAAATTTGTAAATATTTATTCAGAAACAAATGAAAATACAATTAAACAACAAATAAAAAATATATAAAAAAAAAACTTTTTAAAAACCACGCTTATATTTAAATGCACTAAAAAGAGGAAAATAAATTTTTTCCTGGTTATCTAAAAATTTTAGAAAAAAATAAAAGCGTGGAGCGCTTAATCATCATTGCGAAATATCTGGCGCTCCACGCTTTTATTTTTTTCTAAAATTTTTGGGTAATCAGGAAAAAATTTATTTTCCTCTTTTTAGTGCATTTAAATATAAGCGTGGTTTTTAAAAAGTTTTTTTTTTATATATTTTATTTTCTGCTTTTTAGTCTTATTATCTGTCATTTACATTATTCAATTGTTAATTGAACAAAAAAATAGTTCATGTGACAGATGTCATTAGTTGTATTAAAAAAATAAATATAAGCGTGTCATATCTTGTAAACGGTTTTTTTTTATATAATATTGTGTTGTCTCCTGGAATGAAACTACATGCAAAATTTCAGTGAGATCAAATGATAGGAAGTGGTCTAAAAATTGGTTACAAAATTTGACCGTGACTGACCGCGACAACAACAGAGTGAGTTAATATAAGCGTAGTAATAAACGAAATAAATTTTCTGAAGAAATTGATTTGAAATTTAATGATATAAGATCGTTTTGTACATGTAATTTCACAATATTTTAAAGTACTTTTTTACTTTTTTTTACATTATACTCAACATATGGCCGGAGGCAATTACTTAATTTATTTGATTAATCATTATCCAAAAAGTACCTAATTTTATGTGTGCACAACAATTAAAAATATATATAAATATTTGTTTATATATTGTAAAAACAACTTGTTTATTAAGATTAGATGAAACCGTTTATCTCAAGTACAAGTAATTTAACTAGATAACATCAATGAAAATGATCAATACAGTGACCTCTTATTAAATAAACTTGACTTAGGAAGTGCTGTCACTGTCAGATGTATTTAAGAACGCGTTCAATTCAGACGTACTAGAAAAGTGTTTTAACATCAAAATGAGATTAACGTGTAAATTCTTCGTTTTTTTTCCATTATTTTCTTGCTATTTATGTTATAATATTAAACCGGGACCTTTAATTATTGCTACGAAAGGTGAAGTATGGCCGAAACCTCAAATACAAGTGAGGCAACCAGGTTTCGCGGTTCTTAGGCCACAAATTTTCAAATTTCAAGTAAGTTTTTCAATGTTTATTATATTTTAAGAATTACGTTGTTTTTCAAAAAATATATAATAATTGCTTCTTAAATGTGTGTGTGTGTATTATTAGCTTTAATTTTTTTTTTTAATACTTAGAAATAAATTAAATGATATAGTTTAATTTTTTTTTTTAAAAGTTTCAAAGGAAATCTCATTTTTATATTAAATTTTTTGTTTAATAACATAAGATAATGGTAAAATTATTTTAATATTATTTAGAAAATAATAAATTTTATTTATAATAATAAACCAACGATTAATTTAGCGTAAACAATAAGTTTATAAAAAAAAAACTCAATTGAGAACAGCAAAAATTTTAAATTTTATATCTTTTATGAAAGTAATATATTTTTGAATGTTTGATATTGTGTAAATATTTATATCTACACAGATAAATACTATGTTTTAATTCATATTTACTTATCTCGTCATAAATTTCTGATGCTTCAGAGAATTTCTACAAAAAAAAAGTTACTTGCGTTATACAGATGTTTGCTATGGGGATTCCTGTAAGATTATGCAATTATTTTACATAGTACACAGTTCAATAAAAAACAAAATAATTAAGTATACATTAATAATTGTACTTCACATTTTTTTATAAATTATATCAATGATTTTTTTTTATTTTTATAATTAACTTGCATTACAATGCATATATACAAAATAAAAGATAAAACAAACACATTTATTAACTTTTTATACATAATATTAGAATTAGTTAACACAATTTTTCTAAACTAACGTTTAAAATTTTTTGTGGAAATTTAGATATTTGTGATTTGAAATAAATTACATCACAAATATAATATTTTTTACTAATAGTAGTTTATGTAATATACAAAAAAAATATATATATATTTATTTGTTATTTCAGTATTTTTATTAATATCAAAAATATTTAACATTTGAGTGTTCTTACTGTATATTGTATATTGTTCTTTTTTGCTTATTTCAAGTTAACTGCAAAATTATATTGCATCAATTCATATTTTTAGGCAACTGATCAATCATGCAACATTTTACAAAAAGCATTTGAACGATACATGAAAATAATAATAAATTCTACAAATCTTGGCCGTCGCAGTCGACGAGCAAAAGCAAGACCTGCACCAAAGACAAAAACATGGAATGAAGATCCACTCTTTGTGGAATATTTAGATTTACTAAATGTTCAACTCACACAACCATGTCAAGATAACCAAATTCCAAATGCAGATATGGAGGAAAACTGTAGGTTAAATAAATTGGTTTTGATTTTATTTAAATTTGTGTAATATTTATAAAAATTATTGCAGATGTTTTGAATGTTAATTGGCAATCTTCAGGAGATAATACATTAACTAGTAATTCTATTTGGGGTATTCTGAGAGGTTTGGAATCATTTTCACAATTATTGTATTTAGCTGACGATGGAATTGCAGTGAGTACCTAAATAATGCTTTATTTTATTAATTTTATAGTTATTTTTAAAATTGATAACAAAAACTTCTAAATTTCTTAAGGAATATAAACTTTGTAATAATATACGACAAATATATTTTGCCATTATAGATTAATTATAAGTATTTGGAATCCAATAATTTTTGGAACTTGACAACTCATGATTTTTCGAAAAAGACTTACTTGGATTTTTTTGTCATTTTAATTTATTCATAGAATTACAATCAAAAAGTGTCAACTAATTTAATGATTAATAATCTACAAAAAAAATATTTTTAGATACAGTAGTTTGGATTAAGTTTAGTTTTTTGCATTTTCTTAAAAACTTTATTTTTCAGACATAAATCTTTTTCAAAATTCATAATTTATTTGTAAGAAATCAATATTTTATTTTTTTACATAAAACTATAATAATTGTCACATTTGTAATAATATCAAATATTTTTTATGTTAATGACCTAATTAAGTCATTACAAATATATATTTCAAATTCTTATCAGAAGCAAATACTTACAATTTTTAATTGTGTCAATTGTTTTTATAGTAATTTTAAAATGTCATAATTATAAAACAAATAAAATATTAAAACAAAAACTACATTGTTTTTTATATTTTTAAGTTGCAAATAAATACAACACTTATAGAAGATTATCCAAGATATCATCATCGTGGATTACTTCTGGATACATCCAGACATTTTATGCCAATGTTTAATATTTTACAAATTCTCGACGGAATGGCATATAATAAATTAAACGTTTTTCACTGGCATATTGTTGATGATCAAAGTTTTCCATATCAAAGCAAAGTTTTTCCTGAACTGAGGTATTTGTTTAATTATATTACATACGTTTATTTTTATCATATAACATAATTTGTTTCATGTGTTCAGTGAAAAAGGTGCTTATCATCCAGAATATATGATTTATACACCGAAAGAAGTTCAAAAAGTAATAAGACATGCAGCATTACGTGGAATTCGAGTTATGGCAGAATTTGACACACCAGGTAAATTTTACTATCTTTTTTCCAATTCAGGACCACTGAGTTAAATAATACTAAAGAAAAGTAACAATAAAAATTTATAATTTCAATAGTTATTTGATTTTATAATCACGATAGTCAAATAAAGACGATAGTATTGATAAATATTTGTTTTGAATTTTATGACTAATTATCTACAATAAAAACAATAGAAATATAACATTAGAATATGTTATTGACTTTTGATAGATTTTTTCACAATTTTGAACAGTAAACTAAAGATAAGTAGATATGAAATATCTTTATATTAATGATAACTATGTATTTATTTAAATTTTGTTTATATAGATCTCAAAGATAATACTTAAAACAATTAAGATAAAAATGATAAATACCATTATTCAACAATAACATTGTTTAATAACAAAAATAACTGTTAAAACAATGTGATTTTTTTAAAATTTTACTGATTTATTTATACGAGCGCATATTGCATAAAACGTTGGCAACTAATTATAGGCATGTTGCATAAATATCTAGCTAGCTAAACATACCATTAGATTGTGTACTTTGTTTCTATTGACACAATGTTGTTAACAAAAACTTTAAATAAATTCTATCTATTTTTCAAGTTTGTAAAAATACATGACATGTATCTTTTGAAATTTAGAAATCACCATTAATATTTTAAAAATCCATAATAATATGTACATAACTTTTGCTAATGCATAATGAATATAATATAGTATAAATTATGATTTACTACAATATTTATAAATTTTAATAATAAGCAAAATTTAACTATTTTATTTATTATAAATACATATTAGAAAGTTAAGTAAAATATTTTTTAACTATGTTAATAAATTTTATTGAAATTTAAAATAACAGTTATTGATATTATTAATTATAAAAATTTCAGGCCATACAAGATCTTGGGGCGAAGGTCGACCAGAATTACTGACACCATGTTACAAAAACTCTAAACCAGATGGTTATTTAGGTCCTATGGATCCAACTAAAACTACTACTTACGATTTTATGAAAACATTATTACAAGAAGTTTCTGAAGTTTTCCCAGAAAAATACATACATTTAGGGGGTGATGAAGTTGATTTTGATTGTTGGTAAGATTTTTAATCGAAAATAAAATAAAAATATATATTTCTATATGCCTTTAGTCTATTCTTCAGAAAATGGTATTTTTCTGTAATCAATAAATCTGGTGCAAACATGATAAATAAATAGTCGAAAGTAAAGAATAAAAACATGAAAACTAACTAACAAACTAACTAACTATTTATAATTTAATGTATTTATATTTAATATTTATTAACAATTTAGGGAAAGCAATCCTGATATAACAACATGGATGGAAAATAATAATATGGTAGGAAATTATGCAGAACTGGAAGAATATTATATTCAAAAGGTTGTAGACCTCGTTGATGATTTGAATGCTAGTTCTGTTGTATGGGAAGAAGTATATGCTAATCATGTTCGTTTACCAAAAGATACTATTGTTCATGTATGGATTAGCGGAGATAATGTTCTTCCTAACGTAAGTGAATGTTTTATTTATTTACATACATATACAATCACGCCATGTACCCATAACAGTGTGACACAAACTCTTTCCATTCAATCAGAAGTTAATTTTCACCAAACATTTATCCAGACAAGCATCTTTCGCTTAATTCAAATGTATAATAATTCTCATATATGCTTTTTTATTCTTTATACTTGGAACAGTTTCAATCATGTCTACTCATTTACTCATCGGACGTTTATATTACTCCCATATATCAATTTTTATTTATTCCATCTTTACAATTGCTGCAGAAATGAATCTTAGGAATTAGTGACAAATTTCATATACCAAATTCAAATAAAAAGTTTCTTGTTATTTTCTATTTCAGACAACTCGTGAAGGCTACCGTACAATATGGTCAGCATGCTGGTATCTAGATCACTTAGCCACCGGTGGTGATTGGATCAAATACTATCGTTGCGATCCAAATGTAAATTTCAATCTAACTCCCGAACAACGAAAATACGTCATCGGCGGTGAAACATGCATGTGGGCTGAATCAGTCGATGCAACCAATGTTGTTCAGCGAATATTTCCCCGTGCTTCGGCAGTTGCTGAACGTTTATGGTCGGACAGCAACGTTATTGACATTTCCGATGCTCAGAAACGATTGGAAGAACATACTTGTAGAATGAATTTTAGAGGCATACCGGCCCAACCACCAAATGGTCCCGGAGTTTGTTTGTAAATTGAGCAAAGCAAAATATATTTTTTAAATCGTATACGGTAAATAGTAGACACCTAAAACAAGTTTAACTAAAATTTAAAGAAACTTCATATGTATTTCGATTATTGTCATACTGAAACAGTGTTTCATGCAGAAATTTTTTGTATTTACATTAAAACGTATTTATTTATGAAATGACACATAAAAATATACGCATTTTACATTATTGGTAACATACAGCGTTACTAATATAATACCAAAATTCGATTTAAAAGTATAACTTCTAACAATTTCAATAAAAACATCATATAATTACTAATAAAACTGATGAGATGAAATTTGTACAAATACTAAAAAATATTCGGTCAGTTATCAGCTGTTTTGGGAATGACCTGGTTGCAAATTTCCCCTGGACAACAGTAGACAATAAAAAATATGTAAACATAAGAATTTTTTAAATTGTTATAGGTAAGTCATATACATACTTGTTTATTTATGTTTTATCAAAATTTTCTATAGATAAATATTTTGAAGTACTTATTATTATTAGGTATGTATTATTTTTTACAACTGTAATATTATAAAAATGAATTTTGTAACATAAATTAAAGAAAAGATTGTAATTAAAATATTGATATTCAATAAATGTAAATCTATTTTCTTTTCATATAAAAGTTACATGCAGATTTTGAGGATCCTAAGTAAATAATTGACTTTTTGTTAAAATTTGAAATAATAATTTATTGTAATTGAATGTTGTCAAAAATACAAGAAGTTTCATTAAAATTTCTATCAAAGAGAAAAATAAATTTAAGGTAGATATAATTATTATTGAAACTAACAACAAATCCGAAATTTAAAAAAAAATTCTTTTTTGAATCATATTAATTTCGTTGGTTTATTATTATATTATTTATATTAAACATATGTAAAATTAATAAATGAACTTTTTTTTCTTGATCATAATTTTGCAAAACAAAAAGTATCTTTAAATGGCGACTCCTAGATTTGTCCGCTTTCGAACGTTATTATCCTGATTTAACATTTTAGAACATGGCAATTCTAATAAATATATGATAAATTTACGTGTACTTGAGATAGGTTATGCAAACTTTTTAAAAATTATAAAATTACGAATAATTATAAATTGTTCCAATACCAGATAAATTTATTTATAGTATAAAATGCAACTAATTTTTTTAATTAAGAAATATGTAAATAAAACAAAATCAGTTTACTATACAATAATTTAATACAAATTAACATTGTACAGTGATAACATCACTATTACCCCTAACTGAATTAATTTGACTTAACAAATTTCTAAATGCATTAAATAACACCCAAATTGCTATAGACAAAAGTACCAAAATTAATACTATTCTTTCTGCAATTGTAATTGAAGATATTATCCATTTTGTATACAGACCAGAACATAAAGTTATTATACCTATTAAATATGTAATGTGACCTAAAGAGTTATGTGACAATTTCGCAATCACAGGTTTTACATTTGTAATCTTATTACTTATCCAGTTAAAATTTGCTGTGCTAAGACCACTTGTACATGTCAAAAAAGATAAAACAGTTGTGAATAATCCTGAAAACATATTTTTAATTATACAGTGTAAAAGTATGATTAATTTAATTACAAACACGTGATTTTTTTAAAAGTAACTTAATTTAAAAATGTATACCATGTTTCTGGCTTCTGAGCATTTCTATAAGATGTGTATTGTTCCAAAATATGTGTAATCTTTTACTAATGATATTTCATGAAAAAGATAAAAATTTAATTTAATCTCAAATTTTTATCTGATTTTTTAAAAATGCAAAAAAGCTTACAACATAGCTTAAAATTTAGAATTAAAGACATACATTTTTAAAGACGCATTTAGATTTATTTTTAATTTAAAAAAAAAAATTTAATTTTTGGCAAAATAATATTACCTAAAATACTATGAACTGAATTAAAATGTACGTAATGCTTGTCGTCTTTTCTTTTAAATTCACAAATTACACCTATTAAAATCGAGGCCGTTGCTAGCGTGAATAATATACCGTGTACCCATATTTTTGTTCTTCTTGATATAGAATTATTCCATGAATTAGAAAAACTCATTATCGATTCACTCATTAACAAAACAACCTAAAAAAAAAGAGGTTTGAAAAATTATATTAATTATATTCAAACATATCTAAAAAGTTAATTAGATAATATCTCATTTTGAATCATATTGATATGGACCTATAAAATTACCAATTTAAAAATTGCGATAAACTTTCATTAATTTTAGCTTAAATCTTTAAATTTAAAGAATATTACAGCAAGTTTTATAATAAATACTTTAATTAAAGTCAACTTTAAGCTTTCAAAATGGCTTTGTTTCATTGACAACAAAAAATAATTTTATTAGAAGTGTGAAAAGTTAGCAAAAAGGCAAAAAGCATCGTTTTATTGCCAAAAATTATTATTATAGTAGATGTTTTTTGGTTGGTTTAAAGTTGACTTTAGTTAAGTATTTTTTATGAAATCGATCATTAAATCATTAATATAATTGCAATTGGTTAAAAATCTGTTGAATAATAAATTTACACAATTTTGATTGATTAAAAAGTGTGAATATCGAATTTATTATTTATTAGTGTGAATAATGAATAACATTACTTATCAAGAAATGCATATACATATAATAATGAATATATTATTTAACAGGAGTAAAAAAAAAATTACTTACTGCAATTGATTCCAGCATAGCGTGCCATGATAATAAATGTTTATAATAAAAAATCGAAATTTGTAGAAGCCGAACTAGAGTAAAAAATATCAAAACGTGTATGAAGTAACGAAATACGAGCAATAGCTTATTTAATCGTTTATTAATTTCATTGTCATTCTCCGATGCCATGTTTCTAATTACTGAACAGTAATTACAACTATCAACAACTTATTCATAGTATGTAACTTGGTTTTTTTGTTCTTTGATCTTGTTCGACATAAATATTTACGTAACTTTATAATGAATATTCTTTAATCGGTAGTTTTTATTATACTTCTATCTTGTGATTAAAATACTTAGTAAATATTTTATTAAATTTATTATTTCGTACAGAGTGTCTGATTTTCATTGTACGTTTCAAATAAATAAGTATAGTAATGGAATAAAACTATATAACTTTGTGTGATTAATTTTCAGTGCACAAGTAATATTGGTTATTTACCTTTTTTTGTTTAAATTTACACTGTAATTTCTTCATCGTTTTCTGTAAAAGTTTCAAAAACATGATATTTATACTGTAATACACATTTTATTTGTTTTCTTTAATTAATTTTAATTAACTATTGGGACTGTTTTGAAAGCAGTTTTGCATTCTTGACAAACTTCAAATAATCTTTTTTTTATTATTAAGAATAAGCATAAAATACAATGCAGTATAATTTTTTTATGTTATAGATATCACATTGTTACATAATTATATAAAATATGCTTAAAAATTTGCAAATTGCAAAACATTGCTTTACAAATATATTAAACTCCTTAGATTTTAGTAGCTAATTATTCAATCAACAAAGTAAGTTTTCTCTTTTGATATCTATTTAAAATTTTGATATGTCACATACATGCAACAGTATTATGTACCCATAATAATGTGACACAAACTCTTCCGCAGTTGCGCTCTAATGCAAAGTTGATTTTTGAATCTCTAACGAAAAACAAACAAAATTAACAGAAGTATCCTTACCAGAATTTTTCACCAAAGAAATAATAAATATGACAAATTTATTTTTTATTTTTGATGGTGTCAGAAAATAATTTTACATCAAAGCGCCTAAATAAACTTTTAAAATAATCTTTAGTTATCATTTATTAAAACGCAATACAAACATACAAAAATAAGAATATACATTACAATATAATAAAATAATTATTTTTTTCAAATTTAATCATTTTTATGTTGGAATTGCAGCTTTTCGCCAATCCGGAATAGCTCTAAAAACATATTAGATAATAAATCATAAGAAAAATACATATTTTACAATAATTTTGTACATACAACTTTGGAATATGTTTCACAGCAATATATTCGCTGATATTATTATTTTTTTCATCTTTATTCGTCATAACTCTCGCTATCCATTGTTTAGTAGGTCTATAAATTCTCTTTGGATCTCTTTGCACATTAATATTCTCAATTTTATCATTGCAAACACTATTTGTTGGTTCTTGATTCTTTAAAGTTGCTAATCTTCGATTAATATAATATTTATCTTGAAATTGAAAATCTCTAATAAGTTTATTTGCCATTGATATTTTTTGTTGTTTCTCACGAATTTCAATTATTTCTTTTTCTAATTTTTCAGTTTTTTCCAAAGCAAGTTTTCTTGATTTCCACTTTTCTATTTCTGTCTTTTTTTGCATGTGTTTCTCTTGTTTGTGTCTTTCTATGTCTTTTAATTTATTTGAAATTTGTGCTTTATTTTCCATAGAGCATTTTAATTTCTCTTGTGTTTGCAACTAAAATTTAATTTTATTTATAACATTTTTGAAACCAAAAAATATAAATAATCAAATTAATATACATACATACACATGTACGTCATGTACGTCATGTACACATGTATTCAAAAGAATGTAACACAAACTGTTTCCATTATGCCAAAATTATTTTATACCAAACATTTTTATCTATTGCTAAATCTACATTCATGATTCCTCTCATACATGCTCTTCTATTCCTACTTGAAAAGATTCGCTCAAATAAAATACTCGCAATCATACCACCCCATCTACTCATTGGACGTCTACTCAAACGTATATTTTCAATTCTTTTAACCAAACGCTCATTAGGCATTCGGTCAAGATGACCGAAACAACTTAACTACCTAACACCAACTTTTACAACAATATTTCCAATAAAATAGTAACAAAAATAAATAACCTTCCACTGTTGAACTTTTTCTTTTACATGTTTGCGTTCATCTACGTCCTTTGCAGTATTCTGTTTTGCTTTTTTAGTAGTATCTTCTATTTTATCAATTTCCACTGGAATTACTTGTTTCTTACATTTTGTTTTTTTCCATCTCTCAATCGCTTCTTTGCGTTTGTCTTTAAGACCTAAATATTTTTTGTACCATTCAATATGTTCAGCAATTTGTCTTTCAGTCATATCTGAAATATATAACTTTAATTACACACACAAAAAATTAAATTAGAATTTGGCCAAGAAAAAGTATCAAAATAATTTTAACTAAAATTAGATTTTATTAAATATATTATGAATAAAATAATAATAATAAAAATTCAATTAAAGCAAGTAATTAACCATAATGTCTAATGTCTTTTATTCAAAATAATCTGAAAAATACCTGGAAACATAGCACACAAGGTTAAAATAAGTTCATTATTTTTATTTTTAAATTTATTAAAAAATTTGACAAATATCGAATGATCTTCTTCAACCCATCCACCTTCATTACCGCCAGTTTTACTTAAAAATGTTGTAAATTCATTCACTTCCTAAAATATAAAATTATGATTATAACAAATATGAAATACATAATTTTCAAACATACCTCATATAAATTTTGACTACCGAAATTAATTTTACTATAATTTGATGTAATTTTCCAATTTATATTTTGTTTATACATGTCATTTAATTTCATTTCAATATTAGTTAAATCTATTGTTAAGTTGTATTCTTCTTTGGTAAAATTTTCAAAATCTAACGAAATTTGTTTGTTTAAAGAACATATATTATTCTCTAATAGTACCATGTTATTTTTTAATGTTAATATGTCTAAAAATAAGTATAAATTATATAACTATTTACTAATTAATTGAAATATTAAATACCCAAATTTTCTAAAGTATTTTCGTACAACATATTTTTTATTTTCTTCAAAATTGAATTATTCTTTATAATTTCATTTTTAATTTTACTTAATTCTTGTTCCCTATAGATATTTTAAATTTATTAATGACATTTGATTATATTACGTAAATGTATAATAAATTAAATCATACCGTATCTTATTAAGTTGTTGATACTCATTTTCTACACTTAAATTGTCATTTGCTTTAAAAAATTTAATAATATCTTGTTCATTTTTCTCTAATATAGCTTGTTTAATTTTTAATTTGTTAATATGAAAGCATAAATCAGTAAAATTCATGGTTTAACAGCAGAATTTATATTATTGCCAATTTTTACTGATCAAACTTTAGCGACTTGTTTATATTTTTAATTATCAAAACTGTCGCATTTACTTGTGGCAGCACTTTAGACATATATGAGCGTGGTATTTCACAATATATTTTCAAATTACGTTATTGAAATATTTTAATTTTAAACTCAATAATATTTAACGTTTTACATATTTAGTTTATGTAAAATTATTAATTTCATAAAAATTATAAATATTTTATATGTACACGTGATACACATTTTAATAAATAAGTGAAGTGTTGAATACTCCATCACTTAGTTGTCAAAATTTTAAACATGCTTTTAGAGGTTATGTAAAGGAATTCAAAGAAATATTGTAAAATATTTATAAAATGTTTTCTCGTTTACGATTATTATCTGCCTATAGTGGCATATTAAGGGTAAATAATTTGTTTATAAAATATTATTATAAGAAATAATTGATTATTTATTATAGCAATCATCGGTTATGGGATCTATTTGTCAACCGGGTACGCAAATACAAATATTATCCTCACGTCAAAGATCCTCAACTCCGATAAATACAATGGTTATGTTTGTACCACAACAAGAGGTATGAATTTTGTTTTGTTTTGTTATTGACTATCTAAATAAAATTATTTTAAGGCATGGATCGTAGAACGAATGGGAAAATTTCACCGAATATTAGAACCTGGTTTAAACATTCTAATACCGTTAATAGATAAAGTAAAATATGTGCAAAGTTTAAAAGAAATAGCGATTGATGTTCCGAAACAAAGTGCTATTACATCAGATAATGTAACATTAAATATAGATGGTGTTTTATACTTACGAATCATAGATGCATATTTAGCTTGCTATGGTGTGGAAGATCCAGAATTTGCAATAACACAATTGGCACAGACAACAATGAGATCCGAACTTGGCAAAATATCGCTGGATAAAGTTTTTCGCGAAAGAGAAAATTTAAATGTTGGTATTGTTGAATCAATTAATAAAGCTAGCGAAGCATGGGGCATTACTTGTTTACGTTATGAAATACGTAAGTTTATAAACTAGTTTTTAATATTTATTTTTAAAGATATTATTTTCGAATAGGTGACATTAAATTACCAAGTCGAGTTCAAGAAGCAATGCAAATGCAAGTGGAAGCTGAACGGAAGAAACGGGCAGCAATTTTGGAATCGGAAGGTGTTCGAGAAGCTGATATTAATGTTGCCGAAGGTAAACGTAGATCAAGAATATTGGCTTCAGGTAAGTTAAATATATTGTAATACATTTTAACATTTAAGAAATACAGAAAATTTACTACTACAGCATAATATTTACTTAATTAATAATATATTAACATAATTACTAATTTGCCTCAGCCTTATCATGGTAAAAAAATTTAATTTCAAAATTTAATGTTTTTAAATTTTTTAATATATAAATAATAAATCATTATTACTCAACAGAAAAAATACAATTTCCAATTACAGAGTAACTATGAAATGCGTACAAAAAAAATTTAATAAAAGTACATCCAAAACAATCTATTACAAGCCATTTAAGTTTAACTTATATAATTGACAAATAAATATATGTACTTATAAGATAATGTATATGTAATAAATATATTATTATGTATTTATTTTCAACTGGTAAATACACAATTACTAATTCTTTTCTGATTTCCCTAATTCATAGAATTGCGCTATTTATGACAGACATTTTTTGCATTCTGATTTTTTCTCTTCGACGAGACAAAAATTTTTACCGTAACTTGTTAATTATATTGTATTTTGTAATTATATTTTCACTGTTATTCCTAATTTTTACGTTTAATTTTAGTTTTCATTTGTATTGACATTGTGTGATTTTTGTATTTTGTTTTTTTTTTCTCTTTTTTAATTTTTGTGTTTGTTCCTTGATCTCCAGTTAGGCTGATGCCTGTAGGACATTGTATTGAAATAAATAAATAAATAAAAAATACAATTAGAAACTTCTATTAATAAATACAAAAGAGACAGAAAAAAAATAGAACATGTTATTGTAACTTACAATTTCGGAAAATATAAAACTAATATGTGTATTTAAGAAGAAGTAAATTAATCAAATATTTCAATTATGTATTTTTCAATGAATTCAAAACTGTCGTTGTGAATATATGTCGGCAATTTACTATAATGTACTATAATATATTATTGGTGGCACTAATTTTAGTCTGATATAATAATTATACATGCTACTATTAAATTTTAGATTATTACTTAGGAAGCAAACCATGTTGTATTTTAAATATAAAAAATCATAATTTTATATGACTGTTTCAAAATAAAAATGAATATATTTTTGTTATTTCTTTAGAGGCTGAACAACAAGAACAAATCAATAAAGCTAATGGTGAAGCTGCCGCTTTACTAGCAGTGGCTGAAGCTCGAGCGGGTGGATTGCGATTTGTGGCTGGTGCTTTACGGGATTCTTACGGCGGCAATGCGGCTTCATTAAGCATAGCTGAACAATACGTACAGGCCTTCAATAAGTTAGCACGCACAAATAACACATTAATTTTGCCGGCCAATGCTGGCGATATATCAAACTTAGTTGCGCAGGTAAATTTTTTTTAGACGCAAAATAATACAATTACATACGTACGAGGTTATAATTTTTTTTTTCTTTCAATTATTTAATGATTAGTGATTCTGAACCAAAACAGTTATACTTATGAAAAAAACAATACAAATGCATGATTTTATTTTTATTAGCCATTTGTCGATTTTATTACAACCAAAATTTAAGATTTTTATTGCAACTAAGTAAAAAAACTTTCAGAAGTTATTCTATTAATTGGAAAATGCTCTAGGTATTAAGTTCTGTTTTATTATTTATTAAAAGTTCAACGTTTCGTTCACTACACATGAACCTACTTCAGAAAAAAAAAAATAAACTAACGTAACTTTGAAACAAGAAACTATGTAACAAAAAAATTATAAATTAAGCAAATGAAGACAAATTTTATTTATTTTAGTGCATTTACAATGTTGTTTACTTTCTTTTTGATGATTTTAATTGCTTCTCTAATTAATCTGCTATTAATATTGTTGTTTCTTAAATGATCATTTGTCATTGTATTTTTTTGATCCTGAAGGTGAATCGAAACATCGGATTTTAATAAAAGAAGTCAATACCTAAAGCATTTTCCAATTAAATTTTTATAAAGTTAATTTGTATATAGTGCTATTTAGTACCAATAGTAATATGATTATATGCAAAAACTCGGAAATATTTTTAGGCGATGGCTATATATAATCAAGTAACGCCACCGGCACCAACTCAAGTGTCTCCAATTTGTCCACCAACAACCGAAATCAAAGCAACAGATAACAGTTTAGCTGAACTATTTAGCGACGATGAATTAATACCATCATCAAAGAAATCTGATCCGACGAAAAAAATTAAATAGTTATAAACATATAATTTTATTTCATAATGTATGTAAGTTATGAGAATGGATGAATATATGATAATAAAAATTTTCATCTTGTTTTGTTTATAGAAAATGTATTTCAATATACATAATTGAGTACAATAACATTCTAATTTTATTAATAATATTTATTTCACAATAGAAATAGAGTAATTGAAAAATTATATACATATAAAAATATATAAAATAAAATCTAAATCAAAAAGGTAACAGGAATGACATTTCATTTTATTATTATATTGGTTCATTTGCTTACTTAATATTAATAAGGATATCTTCTTAAGCACTATCAGGCATATATAAATCACGGTAATTGATTTCTATCGATAAGTGGTTTGTCTGATGACGATAGATTCGTATCATCAAATTGTCGTAGGTGAATCTGTAAATTAAATCAGAATTTTACACCATAACAATATTTTTTTGAACAATATTACAACGATAATATTTTCTGATTTGAACTAATTTCGTTGGCAGACTAATCGAAAGTTCTAACTTGATATTGTTCTACATTAATTTTACCTGTAAATGTAAATTGACTTCTGCACAGCGACTTAAATAAGGAAAATTTCCGCCAGTCTTTAAATGAGCAAGTTTCGCACGAGGATAGCATTTATATACTTCTTCGCGTACTGAAGTCGATAAAGCATATTCGTCAAATACATCCATGATTGTCACAGGTAGCTCGGATAATTTATGGGCTTCAACATAACCCGGAACACAGTTTAAAGTTAGTCGACTGGCTAATTCGGATTGTGTTAAGGTTTCCAACTGCAAACATCATATTTACCATCAAAAGAATAACAATGTCGATGTATGTTCGATCGCTTTTAAAAATAATAAGAAATAATTTTACTAATGTTATTCAATATATGTATTACATTTTAAAATACACGTATTTACCTACAGATATCATTT
Source organism: Clivina fossor (assembly GCA_963966155.1). Lineage (NCBI taxonomy): Eukaryota > Metazoa > Arthropoda > Insecta > Coleoptera > Carabidae > Clivina > Clivina fossor. Next base: position 5,737,726 of record OZ014558.1, read on the forward strand.
CCAAATTAGTTAAAACATGTTTCGAACATGTTAATTAAACATATCTTAATATCTAAAATGTATCCTTGACGCGATCGATAATATTAAAAAAATGTTATTACCCGTTCTACCATAAAGTCAATGGCTTCTACAATTTCTGGATCTACTTTTTCCGAGCTAAAATTTCCCATAACCATCCGCTTTAAAACTAGCGCTGGTAGAATCCAAAATATTGCCGCCGAATCCTGATAACTAAATACTGCTGTATCAGTAAATGTATTACATAGTACTAAAGAAGCAACACGCGAACACAGATAGGTATGTTCTGCGAATTTTTGAGCAAGAAAACCACCTAAAGATGCACCGAATAAATGCGCTTTATCAATTTCCAAATAGTCTAAAAGCCGTTTAAATCCCTCGCACCATTCGCGTACTGTCCAATAAACGGGTGATTCGGCAGCTATTACTCGAATGCCTTTCGCTGATAAGGCTAGTGCCTGACGGAAAAATATATCTGCAGTACCAGACACCGGTGGAAGACATATTATAGGGCATTTTACTTTTTTGGGACCACAATCGTATATTCTCCATCCCTGTAATATAAATGTTATTTAATTATAGAAAAATGCGGCACCGGGGATTCCTTCTTTTTAATTTACTAACCTTTGTTCCATCCGAATCAACAACTATTTTTCGTAGAGGTACACTGCTTCGAAAACTCAGATATTCTTGAGATTGTGATAATTCACTAATGTAGCTCATCTTTACATTTATGAAACCAATGAGATAAATTAAAATAGATAAAAAATCTAATATTATTTTATCAAAGATCGCACTGATACATTCCGTCCATTTTCATAACACTGATTCATAATACGCATGTGCATAAGTCACGTGCATTTGACATTTGACACTTTTTCGTATTACTCATGCTAAAAAATGAAATAAAACTAAAAACAACAAATTTATTGTGAAATATAAATTTCTGTAATGTTAAGTCATATTGTGATAGATATTATTCATCTTTAATCATTCAGATTAACGAAAATGATTGAGTCATGTCAAAAGAAGGGTATGCTTCTGGGAATCTCTTTTTTAGGAGCGTATGTAATTTTCATTAGATGTGCTATTACAATAAATTTTATGTTTGGATATTATTATTATAGATTAACTGTCTTTGTTCTTATTGTGGAATCTCATTGGACAGATAGTACTGGTTCCAAACATAAGAATACGTTTCCAGCTATAGAAAATAACTCGACCTGTTGGAAAAAAGAACCATATACTGTGATAAAAGATTGTCATCCATGTACTGGTAAGTTGAAAAAAGAAACTAATATAATATACAAAATATTAATTGCATGTTTTTAAAGATTTTGAAATAACAAGTCAAAGTATTGGTGTATGTATTCACACACATTTCAAAGAAATTCTTCGTTGCAGTAGTGGAGAAACTGTGACAAGAAGTTGTGATAAAGTAGCCTGGTTAGAAGAACGCTCATTTTGGACGTTCCAAGGAATTACATTTATAATCGCAGTATTATCAACGACATTTGTAATATTTCGAAAACATGTTTTGAATAGACAGTTGTTGTTGAGAATTCAAAAGCAAATTGCAAACAGCGTTTAATTAAATATAATAAATATGTAAAAAGAATAATATTTTAAATTGTAAAAAAAATGTATTCATATTTATTAAATGTATTTTTATAATGTCCGGTATATGTTACTAGAAAATTGATAATAAATCGTAATAAATATAACATATTCTATTGTTTTAAAACAATAAATTGTCAAATTACATGAAATCGACGATTGACCTTAAATAGAGCAATACATAAGATAAAAAATCGAATATATCCACTTTGTGCGCAAGCGCATTATGTGAAACTGTTAGAACAAGTGGTAAATTGACAGCTGACTTGTAGAAATTGAACGTACTTATCGTATTTATAACAAATTGTACATTCAATATTTTTAACAAATTATTGCAAAAATGTCAGACCATGACACACTATTGTCTGAATTTGTATCAATAACTAACGTTGATGAAGAACGAGCCAGATTTTATCTCGAATCATCCGCTTGGCAATTGGAGGTTAGTAATTATTTTTTCCACTTTTATTTACTTATTTGTTTTCATAAATATACAACGTCTGTAAACAGTAATTGATATAATTCTATTTGAAAAATTAAATGAATTGCTAATTTTTTTTATATATGTATTTGAAAGGTTGCCTTAGCAAGTTTCTATGAAAATGATGGCAATTCTGGAACTCCAGAAGAAGATTCTGAAACAGCACCGGCAGAAGATGCAACAGCATCTCCAACTGTAAAAGTTTCAGCAACTCAACCGAAGCAACGGCCTAAATCTAATTCACGTTTCGGTACTGTTCAGAGTTTGAATAGTTCTAGTTCAGATGAAGAAGGCCAAGCATTTTATGCAGGCGGTTCGGAACACAGTGGTCAACAAGTATTGGGTCCATCCAAGAAAAAAGACTTTGTTTCTGAAATGTTTAAATCTGTACAAGAGTAAGTTATATATAAATAAGATTTATTGTCGCATTATTTTATTATTTATATGTTTAATTTTTAGACATGGCGCTGAAATTGTGGAACCACAAGGCTCAGAGAGGAGTCGTGCGTTTTTAGGTACAGGATATAAATTAGGTCAATCTAGTAACGACACAGAAGTTGTACCGGGTGCTTCGCGACGTCCATCTCATGCGGAAATCGTCCTAAAATTGTGGCGTGAAGGATTTAGTATAAACGATGGTGAGATTAGGGCCTACACAGATCCAGAAAATAGGGAATTTTTGGATTTTGTTCGAAGGGGGTGAGTTATATTTATAATTAACATGACTGGAGTGGGAGCAAGGGAGCATAATGAATTTGCTTGGAGCAGTAGCGGAGTCAGAGCTATTAAAATTGGCTGCTTTACTGCTCCATTCTTAGCAACATATATATTTGGAAAAATAGATATTTTTTTTAAATTTTGCAATGCATATTTTAAAATTAAGTCGGAAATTTAAATCGGAGCGCAAAGCGAAGCCGGACAGTTAAAAATTTGGACTTTATTTTTTAATTTATTTTTATATAACACATTATCGTTCGTAGACAAATAAGTGAGGTTTTTTCACACTATGCAATAAATGCCGTTGACTTATCTATTTTGAATTGAGTAACAGATCACAAATTAATTGTAAAATAGTTAATTACTATATAAATAGTCTATACTTAAAATATCATAAAAAATATTTAAATATATGTTTCAAGAAAATATATCAAACCATAACATATGAATACGCCACCTTGATTGAAATTGAGTTTTTTTTGGTTTTCACTATTTGGATATTTGTCAAATATTGTACATAGCTACTTGTATTTAAAAACATTAGGCGTCATTTCGTCACTGATTATTCTAACCTTTAAACGGTTTTATCTCAAAACTCGTAAAGAACTATTTTCGAAAAGCGATGCAACATAGCCGAAAACTTTAAAATATGTTGACTATACGCATCAGTTTTTGCGCAAACAGCCCAGGTCGTATTGTGTTAATCTTAATATTAAATCTAATTTTAACCAACTTAATAGTTTTGCCCGCGGCTCCAGGTGTATTGTGTATTGGTTTTCAGAGATGTACCGAGCCAGGCTCGAGACAGTACAATCCTATGTGATATTAATTATCCAGTACACATTATTTTTCTACTGCACACCAAATGATCTTCGAATATATTGAAAAAATAAAGTGACATTTTTAACAAGGTTTATTGTTTATTTTTTTTTTGGAAAACACTGTGACTGTTAAGTGATTATAATTTACATTACGACTTCATTAACGCTTCTTTACTTTAGTCGTAATGCTTTATTCTGAATTGCACAATCTACTGTAATAATAAATATTTGTTGAATGCTATTTATTCTGAATTGCACAATCTACTGTAATAATAAATATTTGTTGAAAAACATGAATAATTTCAATTTGTGGCTGTAATAAAATGAATGACTTGTGCATTTGCGTCCTTTTTATCATAACTTAGTAAATTATTTAGTTCAGAACCACTAACTCGAAAGCAAAACGTAATATGAATTTTGTGATATGGGATAATAGTCTGAATGAGACCTAATTTCAATTAATATTCTTTTAATATATATATATATATATATATATATATATATATATATATATATATATATATACCGTGTGTTGGCTTGGACCGTCGTACATAGGGATTTAGCATGTAAAATCAGACATGTGCGATTTCCTGCTTCCCAAATTATTTTACAAAAAAAACTTTGGGATGAATGTTTTAGGAAACACTTTTTTACATGTAAATCAATCAACAAAATTTTTTTTGGAACCATCCCAACGTCAGGAAAGTTGTCAAGAAATTGACTGAAAATGGCATTAGCCGTGAAATTGGAACAAAAATAAAACAAATGCTATATTCCATTTCACGTCTACTGCCATTTTCCAGTCAATTTCTTAACAACTTTAGACCTGATTCTGACGTTAGGATGGTTCCAAAATAAATTTTAGTAATTGATTTACATGCAGTAAAGTATTCTCTAAAACATTTATCATAAGGTTTTTTTGTAAAATAATTTGGAAAGCAGGAAATCGCACGTGTCTGATTTTACATGCTAAATACCTATGTACGACGGTCCAAGTCAACACACGGTATATATATATATATATATATATATATATATAATTAAATTGTAACAAATATTAAATGTTTAACGTCGAAGTGGTATATATATGTTTTGTTGTTGTTGTTTTAGAGAAATTCCACCGGAATTAATTCGCGATGCAAAAGGTAGTGAGGTACATTTAAATATGGAGGATCACAGACATGAAGAATTTGTTCGAATGAAATCGAAATTACAACCGTTTTCCGGCAAAGGTCATGCACTCGGTAGTCCAACGCCGGCAGCTATTGGTACGGCAGGCGAAGAAGAACAGGATAAAGAGGCAAACGAACGTTACGCTAAAAGCGCATTGAACGTTAATCAGTCCGAGCCAACGACTAATGTTCAAATACGATTGGCTGATGGATCCCGATTGCTTGGCGAATTTAATCACAGGCATACGATTGCTGATATACGCAGCTTTATTACAGCGTATCCTTTTTTTCTTTTTTGAATAAATGCAGTAAATAAAAATATATAGTGGAAGTTCGATTGTGCGGACTGAAAAACTATCGACTTTGTTTATACTATATAAATAAATATTTAAAAGTCTGAAAATTATTCTCGCTGATATGAACAAATCAATAATTATTGAAAGAAGCTACTTGTTAATTGTTAAATATATTTAAGTCTGTTATTTAATGGATGTTCAGAACTAACCTGATAAGAGATTTTCCAAATAATAAATTTAAAGTTAATTATCAGCATTAATAATTTCATATAAAAATTGAATTTAGATTTTAATAAAACTTCACAGGAAAGCAATTATTTTTACTAATAATAAAGCAATTAAACATGCTTTCTCGAATTTTTGTATAAAAGATATGAAAAACAAAACAATATTAATTTACAAGAAACATTTATTTATTTCATGAATAATTTTAAGGTACAGAAAGAGATATTGCTTCTAGAAGTACTTATAATTAAAACCACTATTTGACATATTTCAAATTCTGTTCACGCTTTGTGTCTATTAACAAATGTAAATAGTATTTTTTATATTTTATCTCACATTTCCAAATCTACCAACTTGTAAATATAGCTTTTGAAAATAATAATAATAATTTGTAAATATTATCGAATAGCGCTTTATCTCGAAGTGTTTCTGTATCTCATCGAAATATAATATAAAGACTAAGTAATGATATATCAAATATGATTTTCCTTAGCGTATTGTATTTTCATTTAGTGCCCGGCCACAATACGAAAACCAAGAATTTGCTCTACTAACAACATTTCCAAACCGAGAATTGACAGAGGGAAGTCAAACACTCGCTGATGCTGGATTACTAAATTCAGCCATTATGCAACGTTTAAAATAATTTTTCAGTAATATTATATTAACTTAAAATTGTAATGAATATGTCTTTTTTTTTAAATATAAGTCAGCATTGAATTTAATAAAAATTTAAATATGTATACATATGTTTTTCGTTTATTTAATACCTTATCCTTCTTATTAATTAAACCAACCTCCAAATCTGTGATAAAAAGTTTGTGTAAAAATTCAAAAACTAAAATTGCGAGTATTTTGCAAACGGATGCAAATTTCGCAAAAATAACGAAACCTTCCCGAAACACTTAGTGCTGCTATAACATATTTCAATCCCAACCCCATACGACCCCTCACTATTAATTAGTAATGTTTGCAAAAAAACAAATCTTTAATCGCAAATATCTCGAGAACGGCTGGGAATTTCGCAAAAATAACAAAATTTGCCGTCCCCTTTACGAACTTCCAGATAAACCAGGTACGTACTACAACATATCCAAATATCAACCCCCTAGGACACCCCCTTATTAATTAAGTCAAGCCCCCCCAACAAAACTGATAAATATTGAAATTGAAATTTTGGTGAAATGTATTTTTTCTTATTGTTGAATAAAGTTCGTTAAAAACAGATGCTGTGTTGTATTTGTTTTTCCCAATTTCATCCCTTAATTTAGTTAAAATCTTTAATCGCAAATATCTCGAAAACGGCCGGGAATTTCGCAAAAATAACAAAATTTGCCGTCCCCCTTACGAACTGTTATAGATAAACCAGGTACGTACTACAACATATCCAAATATCAACCCCCTAGGACACCCCCTTATTAATTAAGTCAACCCCCAAAACTGTGATTAAAATATAAAAAAATCTCAATTTTTTTTTTGTTTTCCTGATAAAATTTCGTTAAAATGTTTCATTTTACGCTTTCCTGATGCAAATCTTGCATTTTACGCTTTCCTGATACAAATCTTGTATTTTACGCTTTCCTGATACAAATCTTGCATTTTACGCTTTCCTGATACAAATCTTGTATTTTACGCTTTCCTGATACAAATCTTGCATTTTACGCTTTCCTGATACAAATTTTGTTAAAACCCCTTAGCTTAGATACATTTTGATGCATTGATACATTTTGATACATTGATACATTTTGATACATTGATACATTTTGATACATTTTTACGAGTCCTCGGCTATTAATTATTAATGTTTGCAAAAAAAAAAATCTTTATTCAACAATAAGAAAAAATACATTTCACCAAAATTTCAATTTCAATATTTTTATCAGTTTTGTTGGGGGGCTTGACTTAATTAATAAAGGGGTGTCCTAGGGGGTCGATTTTTAAATATGTTGTAGTACGTACCTCACCCCCTTATTAATTAAGTCAACCCCTAAAAATGTATCGAAATGTATTATCAACTTTAAAATCTTCAATCGCAAATATCTCGAGAACGGCTGGGAATTTCGCAAAAATAACAAAATTTGCCTTTTCCCCACAAAACTACGATAAACCAGATACGTACTATAACATATCCAAAAATCAACCCCCTAGGACACCCCCTTATTAATTAAGCCAACCTCCAAAAACCTCACAAATTTTTCATCTTTCTTTATACAAATTTCGTTAAAAAAAACGTCGGTGTAAAACTGGTTGCCTACAAGCTTTCTCAGCAAGGGGTTACAGCATTTTTGTTCTTTATTTCAGAAGAAAATTAACCTTATAAATGATTTATTTAATAACAAATTTGGTTTTCTAACAATTTTTTAGAAAATATTTAACAAATTTGACAAGAATTTAAAAAAACTTTTTTAAATATAATGAGACGTGCTGTTATTTTTTTAATATTTGAGGAACTGGGGAAAAATCAAAAATATACACAGTTATTTGTTTAAGAACTTTATTGAAAAATAGAAAAAAATACATTTATTACAAAAAAATAAATATAATACGTATATAACTTTATTATTTGGTTAACAACATTGTTAACTTTGGTGATTAAGTTCTTTTTTTAATCAAAATTTGCTATAATATTAAATAACATAGTAAAAAAATCTTTCAGAACTTATTATCATTAAAATAAAACTGCTTGAAGTTGGCTAGTTCTGTGTTAATATTTATTTAATAATCTGACGTACACTCAACGTACATATCTTCATCAAGAAAAAAACGATACAAATAACATTTAACACGTAAATAAATAGAACATAGTTACTAGACGGTAACAAAAATAAGTAATTAGGAACATGAAATTTATAGTTTTTTATTATTACAGTGTGTTTTAAAAATCTAATCACATAGTTAATCACACACTTAACAAGATATATTATTAAAAAAATGGAAACAGAAAAACGATTGATTAAAGAGAAAAAAATTGTAAACATAGGCTATAAATGAACAAATTTAATGTTTTAAATTATTTTTTTATTTAGTTCAGTTTTTCATTAGCAAAAAAGGTTCATAAATAATAATAACAAAATACAATAAAATACAAAATGTAAAGTTTAAAAATTTATTTTTTGTTTAATAATAACAAATTTCGTAATGTAGAAAAATATGTTAATAAGAATATAAAAAATAGAATATTACACTAGCTAACATTTCGCGATTTAATTTATAACTGATCGTATAGTTGAAACAATATTGATTTCTGTAAATCTGCTGAAAATCGCGACATTGTATCATCAATTTTGCTTTCAGCCTGATTGATGCTACATGGAATATATCTATGAATAGCTGCAACTTCGGAAGAAATCTCCTGAGTATTTATAATGTTATTTTCCGGATTATTATTGCGATGAATAAATATTGTATCGGATGACATTGTTTCATCGTAATAAATACTATGTATAATGGCGGGATCTCGATGTTCATGGAAATTTGTACAAAAAGTTAATGTTCTCGTACTGAAAAGTTGTGTTTGATTCTTCGGGTCATAGTCATTTAATAGAGACGATACAGTATGATGATGTCGAGGTACGAAAAATTCACTCCAATCTAATATCAAAACGTTTCGACTTTTATCTTTCGTGCGCTGAAGACAATCGTTTTCGGCAATTGTACGTACGTCAGAAATAATTGAATCGGGATAATTCCATGGAAAATTTATGATTTCTATTCCCAATTTTGATGATAATTGTTCTAACATATGTGTCAATTTATATGGTATATTATTATTATAAATAATAAACGAATCCACACCAATAATTTTGTAAAAACTTATAAATTCTAATATATTTTGTTTTGAATAATAACTTGATGGTATTACACACGCTGTGGTAAGTTGGTATTTTGTCTTAGATAAAGGATATATCATAATTTTCTTTAATTCTTTGGCTCGTCTATTTTTATTAGTGAATGACACAGCATATGGTACTTCCACTATGGCATCTATATGGCAATGATATTTATATAATGTTAACTGATTTATATCATTTACAGTTTGTATTTTAGAATATGTTATTTTACCAATACTTGGCTTAGATTGATTTTCAAACCATAAATAACAGGTTTTAATTGCTATCTTTTTGTCATTATGAATTATCAATGTTTCAACGTCAGTTTCTGATTCGAAAAATGCAGAATAAATATGAAAATCTTCTACTGTTGTCCACACAGGAATTGGTTCCCAATTATGTTTAATTGTATTTGATGCGTTTAAAATATTAGATATGCTACACTGATTTGGTTGTCCGAAAAAATTAAAAACTTCTAATACATTTCTTAAGCGATAATATTCATGTCGGTAAATAAGTAAGCAGGTTACACTTAAAATAGATATAATAAATAAAATTAACTGATGATATTTTCTCATATTAATAATAACATTTGATAATTTAATATGCACAACAACTTTAACAAATGTCAAAATTTAAATGATGTGAACATAGCAACAATTGTTTTTGTTACCATATGGCCCATAGAATAAGTAATATATATATACAGAAGAAGCGACAACGCTGTGTATTTGGCTGTTTAGGAAATTTCACAGAGCCATCTATAAACCCCTGATTAAATCATTTGTTTAGCGCGGCCCTTACGAATTATTCAGTTCAAACCTTTTTTGTATTAGAAATTTATTTCAAATTATTTTATGTATTTTGATACTATTTATATGTTCAATTAATTCATGTATTGAACATAAATGAACCAAACATATAAATACATCAAAATACATAAAATGAATTGAAATAAATGTGAAGTACATATTTAAAAGAAAATGGACACAAATAATAATAACAATTAATAATATATATTATAATTATATTTAAATATATATTTAAAACAAAAACAAAAAATTACAATTGCAAATAATATACATATTTTTTAACCTACAGAAACAATTCTAAACTTAAATATTATGCATTTTTTTTATTTTTTCTTTCCATAAAATGTTTCAATTTACTTTTTAATGGTGGATATGCCACAGTAAGATATTCGTCAATTATTTTCGGAACCGTTATCATTTCCAAATTAATTTTTTTGTTGACCAGTGATATGAAAGCGTATAAAAGAATTTCTATTAAAATAAGTTTGATGTCCTTATTAAGATCTACGGAATGAGTGAAGCAAGGAATGGGGATAACAAATTGGATATTTTCAAGGACTGTTTTTGAAATATTAGGAGAATTAATATATTTTAGGAAAAGAGGAAATATTTTTAGGCGCATAATGTGAATATGGGAAATAATAACTTCAGAAGGATATAAAAGGAGTTGCTTATGAATTCCGTAGTCTTTTAATTGAATAAGTGCATGCTTGTCCGTGCAATTTTTAGTTAATAAATATTCGACACAGACCGAACATTTACATTTTTTAATATTTTATTTAAAATAACCCCAGATAGATATGCGCTATTATTTGTCTGTAGTAACTTTTTGACGTTATATTCTGATAAATTAAATGACGGCGAGCACTTTTTGGCATTTGGAACAGCATTTCTATTTAAAAGTTTACTGGTAGCACTTCGATATTGCCATGTACCAAAATGAGCACTGCAAACGTGGCAATTTTTAAGTTCTGGATAGGTTTTATCCAGTAAATCGCACCTATTGATAGCACGAAGCCATTGTTCACGCATAATTTCACCCTGAGGTAATACATGAAAATGTACGCTCTCCGATCCATCACAGCCCGGATGAATACACGAAGGCTGAAACATTTAAAAACTATTTAATATTTTAAATCATATAAACATATATATTTAACTTACCATTTTTGCACGTGTTATGACGCAGGAATAACAATGAAAACACAAGCACAAGAAACAACGTTTGAACTCAAAAGTAAAAACAAGAATGGCGTCATTCAAAGCGTCTGTACGCTAGCACTTTGGCTAGCACACGTGCTTACGTCACGTGATTCTGCAATGTGGCGACATCTGCTGCATAAAAAAATAAATATTGCCAAAAAACTTATCTTAGGGGTTTATAGATAGCACCACTAAAGCTCAATATTCAAATTGGAATACCTATTGTCACCCCCCTGATATGGCCATATGTTGCATATTTCATATTAGTTCTTTATATGTCAACTCGCGTTCCGTGGCGTGTATTTCAGTATCAGTTTATTTTTGCAAGAAAATAACAGAACGCTAAAGGTTTCTTTTTATCAATATTACTTATTAGTTTATTATTTTCTGTTATATTCAAATTTGTTTTTGTTTAGTTATGTTTTCAAGTCTATTGAGAGGGTTATATATAGAAAAATAAATTTCGGATTTATTTAATTTGAAATCTTTAAATTTGTTATAGATTTATGAAAATGGCTTCCCAAGAAAACAATAGTCGATTTTCAAGTTTAATTGGAACGCATAGTGGTGTTTTTCATTGTGACGAAGTACTTGCATGTTATATGCTAAAACTACTACCTCAATATCGTGATGCAGAGATTATTCGTACTAGAGATCCAGAAGTAATTATGATAATACATTACAATATTCCTGATTCTAAATAGATATTTTTAGGAATTAAGTAAATGTAACATTGTAGTTGATGTAGGAGGAGTGTTTGATCCTAAAACACATCGTTACGATCACCATCAGAGAAGTTTTGATCATACTTTAAGTTCAATTCGACCAGATTTGGCAAAAAATAGATCGATCAAGTATGTTTAAGCAGAATTTTTCTTTAATTATTTATTAATATGTATTCGTAATGAATTTATAGGTTAAGTTCAGCTGGATTAATATATGCTCACTTTGGAATTGACATTATTAAGGAAATTTTATCAACAGCAAAGTATATTTATCAACCAGAGGAGTTGGAAAGAATTTATTTAGCAGTATATGATGGATTTATTGAAGAAATTGATGCAATAGATAATGGTATACCAATGTATGCAGAAGGTACGCCACGATATCGAATCGATACGCATCTGAGTGCAAGAGTTCACATGTTAAATCCGGAATGGAATGAACTCGAAGATAAAATTGATATAAAACAGCGCTTCTCAAAAGCTTTGGAATTAGTAGGTGGTGAATTCAAGAGGAAAGTTATTCGGGTAAGTAAAGTAGGCACTTACAATTTACGAACGTAATCATTTATAACTAGTTTAAAATTTTAGATAGGTACCGTTTGGTATCCCGCTCGTGTATTAGTGAAAAAAGCAATAGAAAATCGAAAAAAAGTTCACGAATCTGGACAAATTGTTGAGTTAACTGAACGATGTCCATGGAAACAACACTTGTTAGATTTGGAGGAAGAAATGAATATCAAGAATGAAATTAAATTTGCTATTTATCACGAGAGTTTAAATGATTCCTGGCGAGTTCAAGGCATACCTATTCAATCCGATAGTTTTATATGCAGGCAAGTTTTCTATCTATCGAAATTAAATTATTTTCAAATTTCCTTTTAATTTTTTATAATTAGAGTAATAAATAGCTTACAATAGATCTATTATACGAAGAGAGATACAAATAAATAACGTAAGTTTGCAACTGTCTGAATGTGGAATTAGTCTGTAATTTATTATACTGCACATGCTTCATACAATTGAAAACCAATCCTAAATTGGTTTTAGGTAACTTGGAACAAACCTTACATCCAACAGTTAACTATTTAAAAATATTACTTTAAAATTAAAGTAACAGTTTTAAATATTCGTTAAACTAACTTTCAAAATGAGCTTACGTATGTTATTATTTGTCGGATGTTAGAGGACGTTTAGTGAAATAAATTTCAAGCATTGTTCCTATCGACTAAATAGTTGATAATTCTGTAATGTTTTTTTGTGTTATAGAGTATTCTTGAATAAAGATTGGCAAGGTGTCCGTGATGATGATTTGTCGAAAGTATCGGGTATAGCAGATTGTGTTTTTTGTCACGCTACCGGTTTTATTGGTGGAAATAAAACACGTGACGGAGCCCTGGAGATGGCTTTGAAAAGTTTAGAAGCTACCACCAAGGATAGTTGACATTGAAATAAGAAACATCAAATTATTTTATATTTGAAATGATAATAAATAATTTTTTAATTTACACTGGTTTTTTATTTTATTTTATTAATACTATTATTTCGTCTAAATGCAACGTACTACATTTATAAAACAATAAATAAATTATTTTTTTTAGAAAATTATACAATCATTATTTTGCTTTATGTATGGCACTAACATGAAAGATTTTTTTATGAGTAGAATTTCTAACCGGAATGGTATTTTTATCTTGATTAGTGAAAAAATGATATAACGTACAATATAAATACTGTTTTTAACCTTAAATTATATACAAATTACACAAATATTAATTACTGATAGAAATATTCGTACTACATCTACTTATATTAAAATCTATGTACAGATAATCTATAAATATGACAAATACATTTAGCCATAAATACATGTAAGATATCATGGAAAATTATAAACAAAATATTTTAGCCTCTCTAACTTAAATTTTTATAGCACTGGAAATTTTAAACAAAGTTTTTTTTTTAAATACATACATATATATATATATATTTTAAGTCAAATAGTAATATTTGCGTAACTAACATAGGTATTTTTACATTATTTTAATCATTCTAATTAATAATTCATTTGAAAATGAATTAACAATTTCAAATACCCGATAATTGATTGAATTGAATAATCTCTCATGTATTTTTCATAATTGATACTTCATTTTTGATATACAGAAATTTCCAAATGAAAATGTAATTTATATAATTGAATAACATTTTTGAAATTTTAAATATCAAAGTTTATTTGACCAACAAAAACTAAAAAAGAACACATGTAATTTCAGGACTAACATACACACATCTTGCAATCAACTTTCTGATAGTTCTAATTTAACAAAAATTGGATACAATATATATTGTAATAATAAGATCCAATTTAAAAAATGTATAATTCAAAAGTTATATTATGTTATTCAATAATATACATTAAAAGATATATTTCAATATGTGTTCGGAATTTGGACGAAATAGATGATAGTGTATATAGACATGTATTTATTTTTTAAGTACTGTAGCCAATAAACAGAGGTAGTAAAGGTTAATTAAGCAGAATGTTAAGAATACGCAAAGTATATCAATTAGTAAATTAAATAATCACAGTTCAATACATCTTACTGAACGTTTTCATAATTCACGATTTCATTTTTTTTTTGTATTTTTGTCAACACTATTAAAACAAAATTAAAAATTTATAATTACAACTTCAAAATATTAATTGTGCTGGTAATTACAATTTTTATTATAATACAAAATTATTTGTACTTAAAGTAACAAAACTCATCTACAAATGAAAGGTGAAAAATTATCTTTTCGTCATTAAAAAATTATTTGCGAAAACCTTACTAATTTTATAGTCCGTTTGAAAATTAGTCTATAATTAAAAGTTCTACAATCGATAGCTGATTTTTATAAATTTAAAAACATTTCAAATTTATTAAAGTTAAAACTGATGGAATAGAATTTTATTGTTAAAAATAAATTGATTTTATTTTTCAAACAGACTACAATACCAAATAACGATTGGTAAATTTTATAATATTATGGAACATGGACAAATAGAACTTACTGCGACACGTTGAATGGTAAACACTACATAACTCCGTCTAATTGAAAGATTTTTATGGAATCAAATAATCAGTTTTCGTATATAAATTGGAATTAAATTTTTTATGCTCATGTTCCATACGTAATTCGTAAGATAAAGTTATCTTATATTTGTTTTTTTTTTTGTTCGTTAACTATAGTTCTTATTAGTTGCAAACATGTTCTTCCTTACGATATCGACACACATCGCATACGACATTACAACACCAAACAAATCGACATCTACATTTTTCTTCTACCTCTCTCACTCGAGTTTGATAGCCACGACCACAGCATAATAAACGACATCCATCTAAGCCGTGACTCGTTCGATTGCAAATTCGACTACGAGTACCTAAAATGCCCAATCTGCAAAAAAATTGAAATTTTCTTTAGTGACAACAAACTTAAATTTTTCTACTTAGTTGTCTCATAATGTTTAATTTTTATGATAACCAGAAAATAATTTTTTTCAGTACAGGTTTACAAGTCATAATTATAACTGATTTATATTTTATTTCTTTAAAAAAATTTATTTTTTATGTATACCTAATTAGGCCTACAAAAGCATCTCAAATTATTAGAAAAATCACGTTGTTTTTTAAGTTTATATTTGATAAATAATACATTTTATACAGTTTTTCTCTCAATTTATTGTTTCCTAGGTAACGATATATTAAATTGTTGTTATGTAATTTATTTAAAAAAAGTATTTCATTAGAGTAAATAAATGTGATTAACAAAATATACAATTCATATAATAATCATTATATAAATTTCTCAAATTTGAGTAGATAG
Source organism: Clivina fossor (assembly GCA_963966155.1). Lineage (NCBI taxonomy): Eukaryota > Metazoa > Arthropoda > Insecta > Coleoptera > Carabidae > Clivina > Clivina fossor. Next base: position 5,753,513 of record OZ014558.1, read on the forward strand.
ATAGGCAGCTCATCATACAGTGACGTATAGTGGATTGCCTATCTAAACAGATATGTAACTAATAAATATTTTATATTTTGGTAAATTTTTATTAAATACATTTTTGCACAAATGTTTGGCTAATAATAATTAACTGTTTTCATTCTTTTAAAACATATTGTATTAAAAAACAAATAATAAATTTCAAATGTTACATTTTAAACAACAGTATACTGCTATTAATAACAAATAATTATTCGGTTTTAAAGATTTGAAAAGTTTCTGATAAGAAAATCCATATTTATTATTTAATAATTAAAATTTTCTAATTTGATAAAAAACGCTTTACGTAAATAGATTAAATATGCGCCGGTTTTATTACAATATTACTAGTTATTATTAAAAAATAATGTATTAATATAATACAACACATATTTTTTTCATTATCAGACACTTTTAATTTAACTTTAAATTATAATTATACAAACATTGTATTCATTACAGTTATTGTCGCAATAATAAATCTAGCGACCCCGACTTCATGTAGCTAATTAGCGTTCACAATTTTTGCCTATCGGAAATCATTCTAATGTACTAAAAGTGTATGGCAATTAAAAACGGACTGTGATTTGTCGCCATGTCCGTTTGACTCGCGCGGACTGCGTGCTGGGCAAACGAGTGCATTGCATGCGATGCGGCCACTCGTCTTAGCGGAATGCCACAGGTTGATAATTGATTGTACACTGCACCACAAATACGGCTATCCCGTAACCGTATCGGAGCTGGTTATTTACTTACTTTTACACACCACTTGTCATAATAAAGTAAATACGTTTAATGTTTAGTTAGTAGTTTAGTTAGTGAATATATTTGTGTGCGAGTTGTAGTAGCATAGAAATTGTGCAGTTGTCAAGGTGACAAGGTGTCAGTGCAATCAGAAAAAAGATTTATTGTGTGGACTAGTTTCGCATTATAGGGAAATGATAAAATTTATGCACAGTTGGTTTTTTTCATTAAAAATGGTAGTATATTTAAAATTCATATTTACTTTTTTATTTTCTTAGATATACAGGGTGTCTTTATACTTCGAGCAAAGAATTAAAAGGTATATACCAGGGGCGGGCACACATGAGGCCTAAGGGAGCCGCAATTCGGTTTTTAATATTCTATAAAGAGCCATACACAAATTAAATTTTTGTATTTAATATAATTGCATATTTTCACAAGTCAAAATAAAAAAAATAGAAAAAAATATCATTATATCATATAAACAATATAACAATGAAAAAGAAAATAATTATTTCAAAATTTTAGTAATAAAATTCAAATATAATAAAAATGAAATATAACAGAAATCTATATCATAAAAATATATTTACTAATAAAATCTAAGGACAATCTTTTTGTTAAATTTTTAAAATTTGGTGGTTAATGCTGTCCGCAGAAATTCTCTAAGATGTTGATTGGTCAACTAAATATGTCACCCATCCTCTAAAACTTTAATGGGAGCCGCACTTGACTCAGTGAAGAGCCGCATGCGGCTCTCGGAGCCGCATTTGCCCACCGTTGGTATATACTATAGGACATACTGATCATGGATCAAAAATATTTTTTTTAAAATTCGCAAAATTAATGCTGGTTTACTTAAAGTGAACATTATCCAACATTATCCTCTAATTTATTATCACTGTATGCCTTTATTTTAATAATCACTGCACCACACTGTACACTCAACTAACAATAAAATAAGACTAACAATAATCTCCACAAAAGTATTACGCTGCATCGAACTAAGTAAATTAAATTAAATTATTAATAAGTAATTACACAACATCAGGCATTTATTAGGCATTATGTAAACAATTATTTGTAGTGTAGTAGAGTTAAATTGGCTATCAACCAGTGATACAAAAATGTTCACTTTAAATACGATGCAAATTTTTTTGCGAATTTTCAAAAAAATATTTTTGTTCCATGATCAGTATGTCCTATAGTATATACCTTTTAATTCTTTGCTCGAAGTATGAAAAAACCTTGCATAAGAAAGTAATATTTTCGAGAAAATATTGGAAAAGTAATATTATTTAAGTTTCTTATTATTAGGCCGTGGAAATAATTAATTAAATCCTTTCATTAAAAGTTATATTTGTTAATTTGTAAAGAAACTAAAAATTTAATATTTGAATTTTCAAATATCTTGTGTAATTGGAAATAATATTTTGCTTAAAAACATTTTTATATTGCGTAATTCCTGTATTGTGTTTGTTTGTACATATGTGGTTTCTATATATTGATTGAATATTATAATATTTATATGTTAAACTGTCAAACATTGTAAATATAAATCAAACTAATAGAATATACGAATAAATAAATATTATAAAAATGTGCATTAGCACAAATTCAGAGTTTGTATATTGTAAAATGAATTGTTTAGTGACAAACAAATTTATTTTTGTATTGAACAATTTTTTTATACAATTTATTGTTTCTAATGCTTATGATTTTAATAATAATTTTGTAGCGCAAACTATAAAAAAACGAAATAATACTTACGTTTCATTTCTCTCGCAATAATCAGGCGAATCGTCTAAATAGACCAGATCAGTTTTGTTTGGTTTTTTAAAATCGGGCGAGGCGGCACGTAGTTTTTTAACGCGTCCCCGTCGTCTTTCAACATATTTGACATGGCTGGCGCCCTCGTAGTGCTGAAACAATGCTTCGCCGACGGCCCGGAACGGCGGTAAACGACGCCAACAGACGCGCATACTACACGAACCGCTCATACCGTGGCATTTGCAGACCCGTTGCATTCGGGACCTGATACTCTAAAAATATATTAGAAATCATTGTTTTGCATTATAACACTATTTAATTTTCTTAAGTCATAGAATAAATGAATTCTTTCTATTATATTATAGTAAAAAATAAAATCTATTCAAAATATTAGTATAATAAAATAGGTGATTGTAACAAAAAAATATGAACCAATAGTTTAATATTTTTCAATAATTTAGATAATTTTAATATAGAAACTAACTTATTTTATAGAAATAATAAAAAAAAAAAACAAAATGTAACTGGTTTAGTAAAATTGAAATTATAATTGTTTATTAAAATTGAAAAATCAATTTCATTTTAATTATAAAATAATTTATTTATTATATTCTTTAATTTCCGTATAAAATTAAAACATTAAATATATTAAATTGTATTACTGAAATTCAACAAAATTTGATTTAGTTTTAATTTAAAAAAAATGTTTTTATGATCATATGAAATGAAACTATTTTACTGATTAATCTTATAATGAAATGAAAGATTAACTATTTAAGATTTTTGCAGTGCTTTCTGTTTCATACTATATTCTTACGAACAGTATATACGTGTATATGATTGATAATGTTTTTGGTGTAACTGAACTGGTGTACGTTTAGCTTTACACTGTATTACTAATAAACCATTTTATAATTAAACGTCCATCTAACTGCAATCATAATTGCAAATTGAAAAATGTACTTTTCGTTTTGTTCCGTATAAGTTGATTGAATCTTAAGGTATGCCATGCGTTGGTATTATAATTACCCGTCGTCCAGCTTCGTTATTATGCATATGCATGAGTCCGCCGCTGGTCTGGGTGTCCTCGACGGCGTCTACCCATCGCCGGCTGAAGTCCTCGCCGTAGTGTATGTCCTCCGAGCAGCCGCCCCACTGCCAATTGCGTGGTTTGCGCGTGCGCACCCGATTATCGCAACTGCATTCGTTTAGTTCGCCGCGTGAACACGCGCGTGTCACTGCGAATGCGACACTCGCCGCCGATACGGCGTACAGGTACGCTGTTTCCCGACTTCCTGTAACATAACACACACATACACAAATACAAATTTCGGAGATTTTTAAAAAAGTGTCATACATGTTAAGAACATATAGTACATAAAAAATTAAGTTAAATAAACAATAATAATAAAATATATAAAAAAAACTTTTTTAAAAACCACGCTTATATTTAAATGCACTAAAAAGAGGAAAATAAATTTTTTCCTGGTTCTCCAAAAATTTTAGAAAGAAATAAAAGCGTGGAGCGCCAGGAAACTATATATTTCGCAATGATGATTAAGCGCTCCACGCTTTTATTTCTTTCTAAAAATTTTGGATAACCAGAAAAAAAAATATTTTCTTCTTTTTAGTGCATTTAAATATAAGCGTGGTTTTAAAAAAAGTTTTTTTTATATATTTTATTATCTGTCACATTATTCAATTGTTAATTGAACAAAAAAATAGTTCATGTGACAGATGTCATTAGTTGTATTAAAAAAATAAATATAAGCGTGTCATATCTTGTAATCGTTTTTTTTATATAATATTGTGTTGTCTCCTGGAATGAAACTACATGCAAAATTTCAGTGAGATCAAATAATAGGAGGTGGTCTAAAAATTGGTTTCAAAATTTGACCGTGACAACAACAGTCTGAGCTAAATATGACTGACCGCGACAACAACAGAGTGAGTTAATATAAGCGTGGTAAAAATGGTTCGAATTTACTGTTCGTTGTAAAATAAAAAAAAAAATGCTACGTCAGGCATTATTTAAAAAGAATCGTACACATCAGTTTTATCAACTATTTGTCTTAAAACAGTTATTTAAATTACTGTCTACTCTCCTAGGGTTATCGTACCAAATATAGCGATGATAATAAAAAGACATGATTTTTTTCTTATTTTATATATTGTCCCTGAATTTGATTTCAAATTATGCATTGATAAACTTTCCAGAATATATAAATTCAATTATGTTAAGTTAAGATAGAAAATATTGTAAAAAGTTCATAATTTAATGAACAAAAACTTCATGATTAAATAATAATTATAATGATCAACATAAACATGCACAAATCAATGTAAAACTAATATCATATAACATCGATACGTACAAAATATTATAATTAATTGCTTCAAGCGTAAAATTTATGCATTTGAACAAAACGCATTTCGATTTTATCAGTTAAATATTTGCTTGTAAATTCTACTGTATGACAACAAAATATGTCATTCGAAATCAGATATACCTACAAAATATTATTTAATAAGTTTATTATATTAATTAAAACTAAAACGCAATTTCATATACTTATATAATTATTTACAAAATCAATTGACTGTTAAAATAACATTGACAACTCGTAAGTTTCATATATAATGACCAACAATTAAAAAATCATAAATACGATTTAAAATTAACCTTGGTTGATGTAGTTAACTAAAAAAAAAAGATCTTTAACTATAAATAAACACAAGTATAAATCTAAAGAATTAATACAATAAAAAATAAAAAAAACTTTATACTAATAAAAATTGCTTGTAGAAAATTTATAGTCATGGTAGAGTGTTGTTTATATGTGTGGAGTACCTACTAACATTGAAAAAAAAATGAAATAAAATAAAACAAAAAAAAAAAACAGGGAAAAAAACGAGTAAACGTATGTTGGTCACATGGTTAACGGTGTTGACCCTGACCCTGGTCAAAGTGTACAAGTGTAAGAGCCGTTGCATTTACGCAATTTGATCCAATCATGTGCCTATTACCTGTCCAATAGAAATATACGATCTAATATGCTCAGGCACGTACGACACGACTTAGTCATATTGCTCACCCTGTATATAAATGTATGTACTTATCGCACTAGAGTAGACAATAATAATATATGAGGCTTTATATATGAGCCGTTTAATGTAAAAGTGGTGTAAGTCAAAAAACTGTATTAATTTTTACTAATAATCGATGTTTCGACGTACTCTACGTACATCCATCAACAGAAAAAAATATTCAAATGGCATTACAGTAAATAAACAGAACATAGAAACAAGTTACTGTAATGTTATTTGCACAATTTTTCCTGATGAAAAATGTAGGTAAAGTACGTCGTTACGTCGATTATTAATAAAAAATTAATACAGAACTATATCCAAAAGGCGTTTTATTTTAATATAATGAATTCTGAAAGATTATTTACTATGTTAAAAAACTGGATATTGAAGTTTAAAAAAATTCTGCAAAATGCAATAATGTTAAATTTTTGTATACAGGATATTCAAAATAACTGATTTACCGTGGTTCGAGAACGGTAAAATACAAATTAAATTAAACAAAATTAGTCGCAATTTAATGATTCTTTTGTTTTTGGATAGACAATTTATGTAATATTCAAATATTGTCAAAATTATAATGGATTCTTTCTGTGTTTTATACTGCGAAGAAAACTACAAACAAGGGTGGGTAAACAATTATAATAAATTATATACAAAAATTTTAACTAATCACATTACGAAATATTTCATTTATTGTGGATACTCTCATAAGGTCCAATCTACATCACGTTTTTTCCCCTTCAGTTTACGTGGTAATAATAGTGTAACGTGAATTTGAATTCGTGTCGGGGCAGTCCGAACAGTATTGGAAATGTATTAAAATAATCACCATCATATTTGCGATTGTATTTTTGACTAGCATTTATTTACAACAATACTTAAACACTAAATAACATTAACTGTACAACAACAATGGTTAGCCGAGCGAAGCTAAATAAACAATTACACTATTTACATTACTTATAATTAATCTTACACCTATCGGACTGACATTAACACAACTTATAAACTAACACCATATTCACTTATACTTGCGCACATTTATTTCCACATATTTATATCACACTATTTATTTATTTAACCGAGCTATCGCCAATTAACCCAACTAGGATTGCTCTCTGACGATAACTCACTGAGCCATCACCTTTCGGCCCCCCGGACCGACTACACGATCTCACCAGATCGACTAACTTATGATGACTGACTCTGCTTGTACTTCGTAGCGCCTATATAGGCTGCAACCAATCCTTCTACAACAATCTAGAGTCTCCGTAGAATCTTCGACACATACATACACACAGAGCGCACACCGACATTACGTCATCACGTAAACACAATGCGTAAACACATCCCTTACGCGTGACTCACCGCATGCACACACACACACACACATGTAAGCACGCATACACACACGCAAACATAATTACTTATGCAATCTCAGTTTTGTTACAATAGTATCTGATATAATGTAATATAATCTAATCCTAATCTAATACATGTATATCACATAAATCTGTTACCATGGAAACTAGTTTAAGACAAGTAATTAAACAAAGAAACATAATTATACACGTGAAAACCATTTTATAATGCAGTAAACTAACACACATTAATCTAATCTCAGCAACCATAAGACGTAATTTCTGATTACAACAGGATGTTTTCAACAACCAATTGTACACAAATCGATTAGCTTGTATATACTCAGAAATATTTCTCTGAACGTGTATTGTAATCCGCCATTTTTAGTAGTGGCTTCAATATTAATAAATGGTACGTATACACAGTAAATGCTATTTATGTCTCTATCTCGTAAAATATTCCCTGACGTCAAAATTTTAACCAAACCCTATAATTATTCTTCTTTATAATAGATAATTTTCAATTAAGTTTAATCAAAAGAAATTCTTAATTAATAACTGCAATTAATATGTATGTTCAAAATAAAAAAGTTGTGTAGTTTTATGTACAAGTAATTTCTGCGAAATGTTTGTATTGGAAAATATATTTTTCTGGGAATAAAAAAAAAAAAATTATTTATACATGTAAATTTGAAATTTTGTTGATGTTGTTTGTTTGTGAGTGTGTATATGTAAAAGTAAATAAAACTTACGAATGGAAACAACATTTCCAAATAATGATTTTCCATCGGGGAAAATCGAACAGTTCCAACGACTGTGTCTGAATTGATATTGGCATTCTTCGATACCGAGTTTTGCGCCAGCACCGACAATCTAGATTAAAACAAAAAATATATATAAAAATATTAGTAAATTATGTTTAAGCAATTTTTTGATGAAAAAATTGAACTAAATAAAACTAGTCTACAAAATAAGGTTCTTTCAATTTTTTTATTTCTTCATAATGATGAATTAAAAGATTTTATACTATAAATATTATGAAGCAAAACATTTATGATATACGTTCGACAAAAAAAACAAAAACGCGCCACTCGAAAAATCAGAAAAATTACATTTTTTAAGTCAAAAACATTTTTTTTTATGCGGGGTGTGGTGAGGAGCGGAATGGTTCAAATGAAATATCATCTTGCATGACCTTAAAGATGAGCTTCAAATTTTTTCGGACGCAAAAATTTATTTAGTTTGGTTCGAAATACCGATTATACCGATTTGAAGAATCGGTAATTTTTCTGATTTTTTGAGTGGCGTGTTTTTTTTTTAAGAGTGTAATATGTATAGCCCTCAGTTTTAAAAGTGATTTTTTTTCAAAATGGCTTTTGACGTTTAGTATTACTAATTAAGAAAGTTTTATTAAGTTTATTTTAATTTTATACTATTAGATGTAAAAGATATATATCAGAAATATTTAGATAAATAAATTGAAAAAGGTACATGTAAATATTTATTTGAAAGCAAAAAATAAAAGTACTTTTTCATAAGTAGGTAAGTTTTTTTGTTAGTATTTTATTACACTTTTTGTTATTTTCGTACGAATTATTCAGAGGTGAACTGACCATCTGGTATTTCTGGCAAGTGTTAGAGGGGGGCTGGTACTTTTCAAAATTGTATGCGTAATGTTTTCAACATTTCTTAATTTGTTTTATTTTAATTAATTTTTCCTGTTCTTCTTAAGATGATACCAAAATTTAATTCTTGTTCCAGTCCGTCCCTGCACAATTATTTTAAATATGGTGTAAGAAATCCAGATTGATTTTAAATTTCATTCATTTACTATTTTCTGTATTTGTAAAATTATAGTTTTATTAGTAAAATATTTCAAATTTTTTAGTTTCTACATGTAGTAATTCTGAAGATGATAAATTATCGAAAAATAAAATATATGAATACTTACTGCTAGAACTTTTTCGTTTTCTTTGCAAATATTTCGTTGCCTTTCAACAAGATATTCTAATCTGTGACAATTATCCTGATGAGGAGCTGGAGGACCTTCTGTTACACCACCACCTTCATTACTAGGCGCGCCCTGAAATCCCAGCTGCCTAGAACAAAACAACAAATTCATAGTATAATGTTTATACATTTTAAATTTTGTAAAATTATCTATTCTTCGAGTTAAATAATTCTATTTACTGATTGTTGGGCTGCTAGTCTTATTCGCTACCACTTTAACGCAAATTTTATTAAGTGCTTATCAATTGTTCTCATACGTAGCGAAATTTTGATATTTATTTAGAAATTACGCGAACGAATTATTTTAAAATATTTAAAAATGTTATTACAATGATAAAAGTGATATTTGATATTTTCCGTTGAAATGATAATACGATGCAAATAAAAGTAACAAGATATTAATAATTTTATATTCGTTATAAAATTTCATATTTAAGCTTTGGAGGTGAATATTTCAATTTGATCAACTTTTAGTAAAAATCTGCCCTTTTATGTGTTTTACGAATATATTGCAAGAGAAATAGATATATTTCGAAAAAAATATTTAACAGAAGTTGCTAAACAAGTTATAACTAATAACTATTATTTTGAACATTTTGCGATACGGCCAAATAATGTAATAATGTAATAATGTATAATTTTTCATATTTTTGTGATATACACATATAATTTTCTAAATTTATGTCGACAGTTTTGTTTTTAGTTATCATGACTACAGTAATTGTTATACAAAATATTCTGTGGGTGGCCACAACAAATTTTTTTTTATAAATTTATTACTATAAAAATATATTTACATACAATAAATAAACATATTAACTATGACTATATCCTAACATTGTTTTATTCAAATAAACAATTAAAACAAATATAAAATTATATATTCACAGCTCGTCTAATAGAAATGTGATTTAAAGAATTTTTCTTGTTATTTGCAGACACATTAACATATAGTAAATGGGTTACTTATATTCCAAGCCAATCAAATTAATTGCATGACTGACAATGCGATGACAATTTGCCAAATTGCACGTTTTATTTTTTCTGCCGTTCTGTTTCATTCATAGCCTAGTATAATATGTTTGGCCCCCTATTTGAAAAATGTGGTTGTTGATCTTTAAGCGTCCTTGAATGAATCAAGGTTATCGGAAATAACCGATACGATTTTATGTAAGTCCAAGTTGTAAATTAGCATATACATTATCATCCGTACTGTATACGCTTACGTCTTTATGTTGGTATAATGTTTTAAATGTTTAATGGGATAAACATAAAGACGATAAATTGTATCTTATATACCTGTTGTACGTTTGTATAGATAGATATGTACTTTTTACTGCATCTGGTTGAGAGAGGTTATGTTATTCAATATTCAATATGTTTATTTTGTTGATAGTTTTAATATTATCTTATAAGTTTATGTTTTAATGTTTTGCTACCTTCTGACGTACATATTTTGCATGTAAATTATTTATATGTATAAAAGAACGATTTAATTTGATCACAAAATAATTTATTTTATATGTTTCGAACATGTTCATTCATTTCCAAGTATTTTTACGACTGGTTTCTTCAATTACAAACAAAGTGTCAAATAACTATTCGTCGAATAAATACATATATTTTTATATTAATATTCGATAAATTAATTTATTGGTAAGTGAAGAAACCGTTAATGTTTTATTTCGATTAGCTATATTAATAGTTCATTAAAACCGTGTGATACAATGTACGATACAGAAAAAAGTAGCAGTATACCTCTTGAAACCGTATTTTCCACTACCACCAGATTGTAAAAAGAGAAAAAGAATTGATATTAGACAAGATAGTAACTAGACTGTCGAATGATGCAAAATACATTCAGTGCAACAATATTTAACAAGAGTTGCTAAATAAATTATAACTAAAAACTTTTATTTGTAACATTTTTCGAAACGGCTAAATAATTGTTTTATAATTTTTCATATTTTTATGATATATATATATATATATATATATATATATATATATATATATATATATATATATATATATATATATATATATATATATATATACAGGGTGTTTCACAACTTAGAGCAAAAAATTAAAAGGTATATTCTGTACGACGTGCTGATCATGAAACAAAAAGAATTTTTTTAAAATTTGCAAAAAAAATTGCATCGTATTTCAAGCAAACATTTTTTTTGCCACTGGTCGATAGTTATTTTTAATAATTGTTTTCAAATCGTCTACAATGAAAGTAATTGTTTACGTAATATCTAATACTAATAAAATGTGTAATAGTTTAATTAATAATTTAATTTAATTTGATAGGTAGTGGGTAGGTAGTCTTTCGTCGACATTGCTGTTAATTATTATTATCTTTGCCGGTGCACTGTTCTCATTTTACAGTGAATAGCAGTGTAGTGTAGTTTTTGTTAAAATGAATGCATTTAGTAACAGTGAATTAGTGGACATGATGTTAATTTATGGCGAAGCACGGCAAAATTCGTTATTGGCACGACGTCTGTATGCTGAACGTTATCCTTTACGCCGATTACCCACTCCCCGTTCGTTTGTGAGGATAGTCCAGCGCCTTCGAGACACAGGATATGTGCAACCTAATCGTGGGAGAGGTGGTGGCCGCCAGCATCAACACGACAATATGGTTAATGATATCTTAGATGCTGTACATGCTGAACCAACTATTAGTACCCGAAGAGCGTCTCAACAATTAGGAGTATCACATAGTTCAGTATGGCGAATTTTAAGAGATCAAAACTACCACCCATTCCATTTTCAACGGGTACAGGGGCTAACAGAACCTGACTATCAGTTTAGAGTACGATTTTGCAACTGGCTTTTACAAAAACACACTGAAAATCCGAATTTCCCCTCGTACATCATATTTTCTGATGAGGCTACTTTTACGAGGGAAGGAGTTCATAACTATCATAACTCTCATTATTGGAGTCAAGTAAATCCACACGTTGTTGTACGGGGCAGTTTTCAGCATCGTTTTTCGATAAATGTTTGGGCAGGTATTGTTAATGGAATATTACTTGGGCCGTACATTCTACCAAATAGGATGACTGGAGCTAATTATTTATTGTTTTTACAAAATACTTTGCCAGAACTTCTTGAAAATGTGCCTTTAAATGTGCGTCAGCAGACATGGTTTCAGCACGATGGTGCGCCATCACACTATGCTCTAAATGTAAGAGAACATTTAAACCAAGTGTTTGAGGACAGGTGGATTGGTCGCGGTGGACCTGTAGCTTGGCCTGCTAGATCCCCTGACCTAAATCCGCTGGATTTTTATTTTTGGGGTCATTTTAAATCCCTCGTCTACGACAACCAAAATGCGCCGGAAAACGAAGAAGAACTTAGGCAGAGAATAGAAAATTCAGCAGAAATAATACGAGAACAAAATTCGTGTCAAGACTCTACTAGGTCATTAATTCAACGTGCTGCAATGTGTGTAGGGATGAATGGTGCAAATTTTGAACAGTATTTGTAGTTTTGCGCTTCAGGTATGTTATTTCCCAAATTATCTTGATATTAAATAATACAATGCATTAATATTATAAATTATTTTGTATTCAAAACAATTATTGTCTCTAAATAAAACTAACATTACATAATGTTTCTTTGATAATTAATTTCATTTAATATTTCTTTCTATGACGTATGCTACTCCAGTGGTTCAAAAAATGTCTACTTCAAGTAAACTACCCTTTACTTTGCGAATTTTAAAAAAATTCTTTTTGTTTCATGATCAGCACGTCGTACAGAATATACCCTTTAATTTTTTGCTCTAAGTTGTGAAACACCCTGTATATATATATATATATATATATATATATATATATATATATATATATATATAATTCTGTAAATATGAGGCATATTTATGTTAAGATAGTTTTGTTTTGTTTTGTTTTTAGTAACCAGGACTATAGGTATTGTTTTACAAATTTTTCTATTTCATAAATTTATTTAATACGGTGACGGTCGGTGTTGTGGTGGCCATAGCAGATTTTTTTTAACCCTCCAGTGGACGGGTGAGGCTTGCGAGTCTATGCAATACACATTTAGGCCCGGGAAATATCGGTGACGTAGGCCCACAATATTAATTTTAAGAAAAAAAATTACAAAAAAGTACATTAGTAATTTATAAACATATTTATTAAAATAATAAAAATTTTTTTTTTTTTGAATAATTGCAACAAAATTAAGTACATAGTGAAGTAATTAAAAACAATTAAATAAATATTATTAATTAAACAACTTTTTTTTAATATTTGAACTTCTCATTTACGATTCAACGCTTCTACACACGTCATCTGCATGTTTATATTGTTATCTCGTTAATCAACCATTGAGTTAAATAGAAATAGAAAGAAGTAAAAATTGTAAAAATTTAATTTCATTTTATTAAAAAAAAAACACTTAAATATATTTGTGGGCCCACCGGGATATTCCCGGTATCTCGGTGGGCCAGTCCAGCACTGGACATTACCTATCTATATTTATGGTTGATCTGATTCTCAAGCACATTATAAATATAAAAACTCTGCTTTACAATTTTTTTAATCTATGAACATATCAAAACACAAAAATGCACCACAAACTTTCTGTTTCCATTTAAAACCCAGGGCCAAATCACCATCAGCTCACAGAGAAATCTTTGAGAGCATGTCCCTTCACATCCATAGTGGGGGGACTCCAGCTTGATATGGTCTCAGGTGGACGTCCTTAAAACGGTTGTTTGCCAGTTTAGTCCGGGCATCGACAGAAATCTCCCGGACAATTTGAGCGGAACATGTCCCTTGACGCGAACACATGATATCAACCAAGAACTAAGCAAAAGGAAACACACACAGATATACCCTTAGTGCTTACGATTAGTATAGTGTCGTCTCGCAATCAGATCGGAGCAGTCCTCGTCGTATGTTCTAACATCGTCGTCGTATGCTAAACACTAGGGGTGTCAAATGTTATGATGTTTTTCAGTTTAAAAGGGAGTGTGGGTATAAATATATTATATGAGTAGGATTGTATTAAGGGATGTAATGTTTACATGGTGATTGTTTTGAATATTATTTGGATTCCTTGATAAATACGGTAATACTGTTTGCGTAGGATGACTTTGATTTGTTTTGATTTTGTAAATAAAATATGAAAATTCAGTAAAAAGTTTGAGGTTGTTTGTCATATAATTTGAATAAATATAGTAAAAATCTTTCAGAACACCATCATATAAAATAAAACTGCTTTAGGTTCAAGTTATGTATTAAAATTTATTTATAATCAACGTTTCGACGAAACTCAACGTATCGGCAAAAACTGATCAGTTTTTCCTGATGAAGGCAAACCTTGCGTTTCGTCGAAAGGTTAATTATAAATAAATTTTAATACAGAACTTGAACCTAAAGCAGTTTTATTTTGAATATATATATATATATATATATATATATATATATACAGGATGATTTATGACGTCGGGGAAAAACTACACCGGATGATTCCTATGAGTAATCTAAATAAAAAACTTCAAATAAACATATGTCCTATGTATTATGTGTGTACAAAAATTTATAAACTAGTAAATTGGTTTACTAGTGTTTAAACAAAATGTTAGAAAATCAATCAGTAATTTTACAATCATTCAGAAGTTTATGACTTTTTTTTCCTGATATAATAAATAAGGCTAACGCGATTGATGTTACATGTAATAAACTTCTAACGGCTACAGTTTCGTTAGAAAGCATTTTCGGACATATGTTTATTGGAAGTTTTTTTATTTAGATTACTCATAGGAATCATTCGGTGTATATACATATATATTTTAATCACACCTGAATTTTAATATACTTAAACCAATATCAGGAAAATATGAAGATCTTTTTTTAAATATAGCTAATAATATAATTTATAATTGCATATGTCACTCACAATATATAAATATCGTGAGAATAGAAAAATTATCTGTTTCTTCAAGCGTATCAAAATATTGATATTACATTAATATACTGTTTATGTAAAGGGTCATTATGTTACTAGTACAATAATGTAAATATTATTATACAGTAGTTACTATATACAGTATACACCACTAGTGACAGGACTAAATATGACGACACCGTCAAGTGTATTTAATTTGATAGATCACTGGATCTGGCCATATTGAAAATTATGTAGTGACAATTGCAGTGTTTTTTTATTTTTGTTTGAATTTATAATTATTAAAATTGTGTGAAATATTTTCAGAGAAAACTAGATATATGTAATGATTTTTATCTTTTCGACGAAATATAGTATTGATGAAAATCGTAAAAAATATAATTTTACACCAACACCAGCTTCCAGCTGAATCAAAACATTGACAATTGGTTACCCCTGTCGCAGAAGAGGGAAAATGTGAGTAGCAGTAGCATCAGCTGGACTTTAGCAAGCACATGTCTACGAGATATCTCACTGCTGACTCCCGCACTCGCGGCATCCCACTTACACTACTCCACCACCACCATGCTTCTGCCGTTCGGTTCTCTAACTCGAGAACTCTCAACATCAGCTTTACTCTTCGCATGTTTATTTATACAGTGATACGTATATGAACGTATAGTACAGGCAAGTGCATTTGTATTACATACCAAACTCTACATTTTTATGAAAATGTTATATCTATAGCATGTATATACATACACATACATATAATAAACTATTGATTTTACGACCATGATTTTTCTTTGTTTTTCGAAATTTTGTTTTGATTTTTTTTTTGTTTTCCTTTGTGGTTGTTTAGATTTTATGTAATGCAGATGTCTTCTGCTCTAGTTCAATAAATATGTATATAAAAAGTATTCATACGAAAGTAAAATTTTTTGTTAACAAGTTTAGTTCATAGTAAAAAAAAAACTCATTATATCATATAACTCATCAGTAAAATATTCAATTTTCAAATTAGGTATAATAAATAGCATAAAATAGAAAAAAAAAACTTATTAATTTTGTATATTTTCTATACATTAGTTTCGTATAGAAATCTGTATAGAAAATGAACCACGTAAAACTAGAATAACTGAATTAATATTGTACAAATCATTTTGGTAATTGCGGATAAAATGTACGCATCTGTCATTTTTCTGTCTGTCTATTTTTTTGTGATATTTATATTCATTAAATAGTTATTACCTCAAAATAAATTTATGTAATTAGATAAACAAATAAATTTTCAAAATAAATATCTTTTATTTATAAAAATTAGAAAAAAAACTGAACAGTCCCGAAAACATATTTGAATAAAATTAAAAAACGAGCATAAAAATTCTACGTAAGAGAAAAATAAATAAAAAATAAATATTTAATATTTACAAAATGAAATTAAATCAGGGATCCGTTTCAAATAATTTCCTGCATCTGTAAAACGTTTGAAATGTTGTTTACGTATAATTAAATAATTTCCCTTCATAAAGCAAATAAAAGATTGGTTGTAAATACATATATAACAAGTTGATTAATATATACACACATACAGAGAGAATTTTCTAAACATGTCAGGCGTAATTATTCTGTTAAAAGGTTGTTGTCGCCTTTTGAGCAAAAAAACAACGAATTAGAACAGTAAATATGCAATGTCACTAAAGTCAGCTAGTGCAAAGTCAACGAGTAGGTTTCGTCGATGATTATAATCAACATTATACAACAAGCATGTATGTTTATCTACGTCAGTTGTATTACTATTACTATTAAACTATTATGTATGTATACAGTGTGTTCGATTTTCCTTGTACTCTATAAGTAAATTTATTGTAACAAGTATAGTTAAAATATGGTAAAAAAATCTTTCAGAACACATTATATTAATATAAAACTGCTTTAGGTTAAAGTTCTGTATTAATATTTATTTATAATCGACGTTTCGACAAACTTAACGTCCGTCTTCATCAGGAAAAATGATACAAATGACATATAAATTTGCTATTGCTGAATATGCGTTAGAATATCTTCATAATGTAAAATTCGAAGACTATTGTAATAATTGCAAGACCCATCAATATTAACACCAGATTGATAAGAGAAGCAATAGAAATTTATAAAGAAAAAGATAACATCAATCACTGTTTCTATATGTTCTGTTATTTACTGTATAAGTCATTGGTGTTATTTTTCCTGATAAAGACGGACGTTGAGTTTGTCGAAACGTCGACTATAAATAAATATTAATACAGACCTTTAACCTAAAGCAGTTTTATTATAATATAATGAGTTCTGAAACATTTTTTACTATGTTAAATGTAATAATTGTATAATTTTTCCTGATAATGATGTACATAGAGTACGTTGAAACGTCGATTTAATATAAATGTACAAAACACTAAATCCTAAAGCCTTTTATTTTAATGTATTATATATTTTGATTACATGAGACTTCAATTATCAGAAAAAAAATAAAAACAATATTGTTAGAAAAAACGAAACAATCTCATTAGATATTTCAATTAATATGATTTAAAGGCTGAAGATCATCCATTTCTTTTATCTTCTTAATCATCAAGAATTAAATATAATAACTATTTTATTTTATTCTGTGTAGCATCATTTTATTAGTTAATTTTATTATAACTATTTAACGACGAATTTTGTTTAAATGAGCAGGCAGAATAAGACATTCTGTATAAGAGCCATTGGTCAGTTTGAATTCTGGAGTAAAGTCATGTCTAGTTTATGTAATGTTCATGTTGTACTATTTGCATTAATCATTTTTATTGCCATGTTATGTCACGCATATCAACGATGTTATTCCTTCTCTGACACATGCTTGTCATAATATCTTATACTTGTTTATGATGCGTCTGCTATAAAAACATCATCATAAAAAGATCGCGTTTTTTTTCTTAAATTAATTTGATTTGCATTAAAAATTAAAACAAGTAATAATATTGTACAAAAATAAATATTTATTCTAAACTTTTTTGCTTCGTAGTCGTAAAGAATTTCTTTAGATTTATTTTAAAAGAGTTCTAATAGAGATTTTTTGTATAAATGTAGGATAAAATTGTATATAATATTAAAATTGTTATTCTTAACATCAAAAGTCTGCATACTTTTGTCTAGAAATAAACGAGATATGCATGCAAATTTACAAAATGCTATTCTTGAAACTATAAATCTGAAGAATATATAAAATTTTTATATGAAATACTTGAAGTCGTAAAACTGACTGAATTTATTAATCTAAAAATTATGGGAATTTGATTTAAACTGTAAATATAAACTATTGACATCGACTGAATAAAGCACATAAATATCAGATATCTATATTTATTTTATAATAACAAAATCAAATTAATTAAAAAAGATGTAAAAATTCAGCCATTATACATATCAAATCTTAAGTTTTATGGAAATTCTGATTTTGAAAACAAAATTTAGTAATATAATTTTTTTCATCGAGATCTTTTTAAAATACGTATGTATTTAAAAATTAATAAAAATGTACAAATTAATTATAAAATTATAAATGAAATCACCAAAACCAAAAAATTATTAGATATTAAACAGAATGTAAAAAAAATTGAAAATCATATTTTCGAAAGTGTATAAATAAAGTATAATAAATTTGTAAACAAATTTCCTAAATTGCACCCTAATGTTATATGTGAAAATTCTTCTAAAAATCAAAAATCAATATTATATTACAATTTTATTTTTAATTTTTTTCTTTTTCAAAATTTTAATAAACTTTACAACTTACTTACTTTTAATAAAATTAGAATTTGTCTGATAATTTTGATTAAAATTTAGTAAAAAATATTATTCGATGTATAAAAAAATCTCAAAATTACCTTTACACTATTTCTCATAATAACAGTAAATTGTTAATAAATTTCAAAAAAGTTGTGGTACTTGTTTTTATCTCACAAAACTAATAATTAAAATGAATAATTAATAACATAAAAAATAAAGAATTAAATAATAAAATCTTCAGTGTATATGTTTATTTTATATCTGTACATTTAGAAATGAAATAATTTGATTTATACTAACAAACAAATATGTTAAAAGAAAATTTGTAAGAAAAACAAAGAACAGTGTTATGATTATTCTTTCTATTTATTTTCGTTTCTTTATCGTATCTTTTCTCAAATTTTTTGATGTGATTTTTTCGTTGTATCCTTCGGGGTATTTATATTATTATGCTTGTAAATTTTATATGCGTCGTGATATGGTTGTTCGAGTATGTGGTATATATTTTTATCCAATTTCGTAAAAAAAGATACAATACAACATCGTACTATGAAATATTAAATATACTTGAAAATAAATATGTATTAGTAAAAACCATTCTAAAATAATATATGTACCAAAAACAAAAAAGTATTTCTTATAAATATTCCAAACGTATTAGATATGTATCTCGACAATTCTGAATACCAATGGAATTGCAAAAATGTGATATATTTGATTTTTATCAAAATTTGGTTGGTGGCGAATAATCTGACAATATATTGTTAAGTTTCCTAGACTTGTATAAAGTTATACAATTGAATTTACAGAATTTTTGTGGGCTGGTATGCGTTGATCGATCTATCCTCCTCGCAGACGTTTCGCTATACATCGTAGATGGCATCCTCAGTGCTTGGTGACAGTCACCAAGCACTAAGGATGCTATCTACGATGTATGACAAAACATCTGCGACGAGGATAGATCGACCACGGCATACTAGCCCACAAAAATTCTATAAATTCATTGGATACCGGTCGTGAAAGCCTGAAGATTACTAAGTTATATACAATGTTTATCATATCGGAAATTTGATAATAATTTTTTATGTTTAAAATATAATAGTATATTATTTAACGAGCAAATAATGGCACCTATAATGTACGAGGATGTTGTTTAGTCCACGAGCGTAGCGAGGGGAATAAAACATCCGAGTACATTGTAGGCATTATTTGCAAGTCAAATACTATACTTTATCTACAACTGCTTATATATTTGTAATATTGTAGTTACTTATTCAAATCTATGATGTTAACAACAACTAACTAACTAACTAACTACAACTGTCATTTTATTACTTTGACTGATAACTGCTGCCATCTGGCGTAGAGATATTTAGTTTGTTGATGTTGCCTAGCAACAAAGCGTGCGTACGGAAATCAAGTTAATAAAGATCGTTTCTTTATTTCCCTTGGTTAATAATGACTAATATTTTATTAACCTCGGTTAATAAAGACTAGTATTTTATTTCCCTTGGGCTATAGAGACTAATATTATTTATCTGATTTTATATATATATAATGACCACATAACAAAGCAGTTGTAGATAAAAGTTATTATACCTACATTTAATTATATCATCCACAGTTTCTAAACTAAAATCAAACATAAAAAACTAAAACTATACCTTGTCCAGTGAACGCCCGCGGTACAAATCATTTTCGCCAAGCACAAACCAACGAGTATTGCGGAAACAAAAGACTCGCTATCAAATTACCTCCGAGGAGGAACGAAAAACATCATTCATTCATCTCTCTATACGGTACGATACGGTAGATGTATATATATCCAGTTATGAACAAAAATATGGACAACATGGTGGGTACAACAACCGGGAGTTTCTAATTACTCGTGCGATGGGAACAAAGACAGACAAGGGTGGTGCCAGAGGGGAGAGATATGTCCCGGTATCCGGCCAATGGAAGGAAGGGTTGAATGGTATTGTGTCCCTGGATTCCTGGAGCCCTGTTGCCTTTGTTTGTGCCCATACACGCACAATTCATACATGCATGCATGGACGATTCAACAACTAATCAGTACGCATGTAATGGCCAATCGGGTCTATGTACTCTTCAAGCTAAGATGGCGGACACTCGGGCCCCGGTAATTAGACCCCTTTGGGATCTAGTTCCTCCTTGTTGAGATTGAGAGAGTACCTATACTATAACTGAATTGCTCCTGGCCTTACGTTATATATTCTGTACTATGCTGGATTTTTATTTTGTGCTGAAGTGTCTGTTTATATTATATTAAGTCTACTCGTTTTATTCTATTATGGATTTTTGCATGAAAAGTACAGTTAATTTAAAATTGTTATTTGTAAATTTAAAAATATATTTGTTATTATGTAATTATGATGTAATATAAAATTTTAATATTTCTAATTTTCCTGAGACACTCCATATAAGGAAACGTAAACACTATTAGGAAACATAAATCTTCCTGTTTCAATTATTAATTTATTAATATATTTTTGAAACATTTAGTAAAATTACAAAAAAAAATGTATGGTTATAATTTTTTTTAATAAATATGTCAAATTGCAATGAGCAAAATATTACGTCACGACGAGCAAATTCAAATTCAATATTCAACTTTAAAATTTATTTTCTTCATGCCTGTGTTCCATAACGGTTTCTATAGCTAAAGATGGCATTCTAAGTTAAAATTCAAACATTATTATTATATTTATGTAGATCGTAAGCTTATGAAAAAAAAAAGTAGATTTTGAGTTAAAAAGTCTGCTCACAATCAGACCTACCGTACGATATAGTTATGTGCCGTATCTTTCAAATGTCGTGCAAAAACAGAGCAAATAATGTACTACTCTAACCTAATATTGTTGTTATTACAGAAAATATAAGAAAATGTTATATTATATTTTATTTAACTGATTCACTAAGTCGTTTTTATCATTATATATATATATATATATATATATATATATATATATATATATATATATATATATATATTACTCAAAAAATTATAATATTTAATACATACAGAACATCTCAATACTTCGACAATGAGTGCTGTGCTGTTTTAAGAAGACACTTGTATTTGAAATAAACTAATATTAAATGAAATTAATTCTGAAAACTAGCGTAGTCACCTGTTGCCTAACGGGCAAGGTGCTAGATCGAAGATCGAAAAATTATTGGTTCGATTCCCGCCAGATGACGGAATTTTTTCATATAATATTTCGACTTTAAAAATATTAAATATAAACTTGTAATATTAATAATATTCAATAGATTCACTAAATCGTATTTATCATCGTATACATTAATATTTTCTAGTTAATTTCTAAAGACGGCACTGTATTGAGTTGTTGGGTAAATAGTTTTTCTTGTGTCTGTGAGAAAGTAAGATGAATCTGGTTGTCATAACGGCAAGTATACAAAATAATAAAGCGTCACTCATCGACGCGATTCAATTGTTTGTGGTATGTAATTATTTTCGTCTCCCCATCAAGTTCAAGCGGTGATTTGTACACATTACTCCGGGCCGTCGTACAGGGGGGGAGACACTCACTGACAGATGGACCCTATCCAACGCATATATGCGTTTTCTGTTGCTTTTATTTATATACATACATCAAGAAAAACTTCCTACAAATATTTTTACTTTTATAGGAAAAATTCAGAGTGTTTTTGATCTAAGGAAGTAAAGCTTAAAAGATCACTATATGCATTATAGTAAACAGAAAAATGTTTCAAACGCGTGTTTGTGAATTAATTATAATCTTTCAAAAGATATAAATAATTTTTCTACAGTAAAATAATTAGCACTTAGTTTGTAAAATAAATAATAGAAAACGTTAAAATTAATTATATTTAATATTAATTAGATAAATTAAATAGAAAATTTAATGAAAAAACTATATTATCTGACGGGATTTAAACCCGCAATCTACCAATCTCCAGTCGGACCATAAGACGTACCCCAATTGTAAGTCGATTTGTCTATTATCCGAAAAATACGGTACTTTGATCTAATCTAGTATTATAAAATAGATAGTTTCTATAAACGGGCTAGTTTTACTATTAAAAACAAGTAAATAAATATATAAATAAATTTGTGTTATTAACTTTAAAATATAGTAAGCACTTACGAATGTTAAAGTCCATCATAATATTTAATATGCTTAATAAAATTAATTGGCAATTATTTTTAACTGTCAGTCGCAAAATATTCAAGCATGACTCATCTATTATTATAACTAAATATTTCTAGCAATATACAAAAAAAAAAAGAAAAACCACCCAAATAGCGAATTACTAAATCATATTTACTCCATTAAACACCCTCAAAATAAAGAGATCAAAATCATCCCTTCAAAATCACCCTCACAATCGGTCATAATCAAACATATCTCTTTATTTAACCTAACCTAACTTTCAAACAGAAAAACAGAAAATTGCAACACGCGCAAATGCATCAGTTGCGTAATTAACTCGTAAAAATATTTCCGATTGTTTGCCGAGATGAGCGTGGACCGTGTGCAAGCTAATCGGCACCAGTACTGAACGGGTAAACACATTGAACCGGAAACGGTAAACAGGGCGGCAGAAGACAAAGAGAGAAATGTGTCTCCGGGGACCGTGTTGGTAAATGGTTATTTACTTGACAAACATTTGCCTTGATCGTTCCTCTTCGCTCTTTATTTATCTTATTTTGTTAGTGTCGTTTTTGGTTTTTGATTTTTACTTCTCTCAACCTTACTTTGTATACTGTGTATGTATATGTTTGGATTTTGAGTTTTATATTATTATGAATTTCATTTAAATACTGGTGTTGTATGTATGCAGAAAAATAAATACAATAATATTAATCTTTTGACAAATATATGTTCAGCAATTTTGACGCTTAAGGCAGATTACATAAAATAGTGCTTCTTTTTTGTTTTTCTGCCTTGATACGATCATCTGATTACCTGATCTATCGTTAAAACCCTGGTTAATAAAATGTTTACGTAAGCAAACAAAAGAATACGAATTCATCTATCTCTTTAATGTACTCAAGAACAGCATTCAACAGTATTCGTTATTCCATCCATATTTTATGACGAGTGAGATGTTTGCGCGGCTGTTTTTACGCCACCGTTTTATAGAGTCTCATTTCGGGATTCGGGTTTATTTTGTAAATACACATATGTAAGGTTTCGGTACATTTCGGTTCAGTTTGGTTAGGTTATGTTAGGAGTTAGTGCAAGCGATGACTGATGCACCACTACCCTCGATGTTTGTGTATACGAAACACGAAGATCAAACGGGACTTGAATACTTTCAATTCATTCTTAGTTACAACATGTACTATACGTGTGTCTAAAACCATGTTACTTGGAAATATTTCTCAGATCAATGTGTTTCATATCTAATGTTTGAGATTTTTAAAGTTAAGGTTAAATATTTAAAAGATACGCAAAATTAAATTGACGGATGATTTAAAATTCCTACACTCTAAAAAATTTGGATCTATATAGAATTTATTCGGCGTAATTTTAATACCAAGCGTTTTGGATATTAACCCTAGAATGGTAACGTGGCGTCATATACGACGCCACTACCTTATAACTGCGTGTGATGACGGGTTCTCTGCTGAAAAAGATGTGATTTACATAACATAGACAACCTATCTGTACACAATGTGTTAATGATAATGTAAAAATGTGTGTTATAATTTGTTTAAATACATTTTATTGCTTCAAAAAGTAATTTATGTGTCTAATTATATTATTTTGGATGGCGTCATATATGACGCCACGTTACCAGTCATGTACTAATATTTAGCGTTACCATTCTAGGGTTAAAACTGTTTTTACTGCATATTATATGTTATTTTAATGCAATAATCGGAATATATGTAATGTAATTAACATAGTAAACAATAATTCAGAACTCATTAAATTAAAATAAAAAAACTTTAAGATTAAGTTTTATATAATATATTATATTTTAGTTTAAAACCGACGTTTCGATATACACTAGTACATCATTATTATCAAAGTTTAACCGAAAGTCGACTCCAATTTTATTATTTTAAATAGAATACCCTATCTTTTATTTTATTATTGAATTTAGGAGTAAATTTTACATATGATACATTAATAACATTTTATTTTAGTTCAATTGTTTTTGACGTATTTCAAATTTTTAGATTTTTTTGTTTAAAATTGGAAACATCTTTCAGGGTCCGTATTTTAAGAATGCAATTAAATATTTGCAACTTTCAACGTAACACATATTATATAAACTAACACTATTTTTTCAACGTAAAATTCATTAAAGTAGTAATAAATGGAAGGTTTCATTAAAAAAAATCAAAATGTTTTTTAAAACTTTAAGTTTACAGCAATATTCTAAGTAAATTTTTAAATAGTTTTTATTTATTTTTTATGAAAAGGTAGTTCAAAGCTTTGATTGCATTCTTGAGATACGGACCATGAAAAATGTCACCAAATTTCGTGACATAATATTATAATCTACTTACTTATTTTGTTACCTAGTAACATTTTTTATGATGAAGATGTATGTTGAGTACGCCAAAACGTCGATTATTAATAAAAATTGATAAAGAACTACATTTATTTAATGTTAACTTTAGTTTTTAGAATACCGATAACGTAAGTTCGTCGTGAGACACCCTGTATACTTCAGTAATTCCCAGACAAATCATTCATATTGAATTATTATTCATGCAATACACTTGTAAAAACAGTCAAACATCATAATTGCATTAGAGTAAAATACAAAAAAAAATCCTCTCTTTGATCATAATTAACATACAACACAACTAAACAAATTATTCATATTTGCAAAATCTTGTAAAATTACTAGTACTACTTCACATTAAAATATTTTACTAACAGATTCAAGTTTTCAATATTCAACGAATTTTATTGCCGACAAAGGAATGAGGAAGACATCTAACATTCCACTTTGCAATTGTTTATATACGATGCGTTTTTGTTATAAATCTTGATTTTATGATTCAATAATTCGTTGATGATTTCGACATGCAGTTGGAATATCTCAATCTTCGTCAAACAAATATTATTTTTGAAACGATCTGATGGAATATAATCAATCTAAGTTTGTTGCTGAAATTTCCTTGAAAATTTTATAAACAATCAGCGACATTTATAACATTTCTATACATTTAATGTGTTTGCTATGGCAATCAAGAGCCGGTTTTATTAATGAAAAACTGAATGTGCTGTATACATTATTTTTGTATTTCGATATTTCTGTCAGTAAATTTTACAGGTGTACTTTTATGGAAACCAATAAATATAGAATTTTAAAATGACAAGTTTTTTACTCTTTATATAGATTCAAGTAATTTATTGTAAATTAATGCCCTGTTAAGTAAGACATAAATTGTTTTTTCTCCGTTTTGAAATAGATATAATTTTAAATTAAAATTTATTTTAACAACTTATACAGCGTGTTTATAATCCTTCGTAATAACTGATATCCTTATATAGTAAAGAAAACTATTTTAAAAGTAAATTTGAAATAAAAACTTTTATTTATTATTATTAAATGTTCTACGACATTATACATTTTTTCTTATTTAGGTTAAATAAATATAAAAAAATTGCAATTTTAATTTTATGGTTTTTCAAAATATTTAAATACATACATATATAGACAATTACGCCATGTACCAAAAAGGTTGTGGCACAAATTCTTTCCACTGTCTCGAAATTAGTTTTCTCCAAACATTCCAATCCACACAAGCAACTCTAGCTTCATTCACATTCATGATACCTCTCATACATGCTTTTCTATTCTTACTATTCGAAAACATTCAAAGACCCATAAATATTAACAGTGGTCAGTGTAAAAGCACTAATATAAATAAAATTTGGCTTCCTTTAATTAATAATTTATAAATTTTATAATCTAGTTACGTGTATTTTGTTGCCTAGCAACTTGCTTCTATATTCTGTTTATTTATTATATATGTCATTTGTATCATTATTCCTGATGATGATTTACGTAGAGTACGTCAAAACGTCGATTTCTTAAAATTAAAATTAATACAGAACTAAATCCTAAAGCTTTTTTATTTTAAAATTTATTCTGTTTAAAAATCATAAAACATAAACTTCACATAAATTTCTGAAATAAACGATACTTGAGTTGAAAGGGTAAAATTGTAAATTTTCAAAAAATCCTTTTTGGACAGTTGTTAAATCCCGCTAAAATTGAACGAAAATATTGCTTCAATACCAAAAAAAAAAAAAAACACACAAGCCAACACTATTTCAAGAAAAATAAAACTTAAAAGCCTTGAAGGTACAGCAAATCTGAACATTTTATTTTTCGATTAAAAAGACGAAAAAACAAAAAACTAAACTCTATTATCATGGCCTGCTCGAATCTCCACATACAAAACCAATATTATAAAATATGTTCGGTGCATGTTCTATCGATGCAATGACGAGGGGCAAAGCGCGGTGAATTTGATAGCAGCAGGGTGCAGCTGAGGGGGAGCGCATGGACCCCGTCGAATGCACGGGGCCCAGGTGCCGCCGCCTCCGGTCGACAGATTGGATTATTTCCGCTTCCGTTACGGTGATTTACGCTACAAAAGGATTTCAATGATATCGTTATTTGCGTCACTTATATCAAACAATTGGTTCGGTTTTCATTTTTTTTTTTTATATTCAGCAGTGATTTGTGGCACGGAAAGGTAAATTGAAAATGGTAATGAATGAATAATGTTCTCTTCTAATTTATTTAATTCAATCCATAATAAAGTGTTTCTGATATAACTTTATAATCTATTAGCATTTTTGATATTAACAGATTAGGTTTGTAGCTGCAATAAAAATTAAACCACATGCCCATTTTTTTGGGTGTTTAGTTCTGGTCTTAAAACAATTGTATTATCTTAAAACCTTATTAGTTAAAACTAAAATTAAAACCGATATTGTAGTACCACCCTGTGAAATACTACTATATTTTATCATAAGATCAACACAAAACCGACCTTGTAGTACCAGCCTACAAACCAAATTCAGTAAAATTCCTATTTAATAAATTTTAATAAATCACGATAGATATATAAATAACGTTTTGATGTATCATGTAGTATTTGGAAAATTTGAAGATTAGAAAATTATAGTCCAAGGTAGAAGATTTGCAAATATAATTTGTCAATATTAATTTTTTAATAATTATATCAATTCGGTCATACTTTCAAATATCAAATAAGTAATTAATCTAAATCGATTAAGATTTAAAGCTAGTTAATGACATACTTAATTTAGTACGTAAAATAATTAAATATTTAATTACTGTTATTATTTATGTTACAGTGCAATTACTTACTTGCAATTATCACAAAACATTTAATTTATTTGATTTTTGCTCATACTATACTTGTCAAATATTTTTTTAAAATATTTACATTATTTCTTCTATACAAAAATAGATCTAGTCTAATAAACAATGTAATATATATTTATATAATTTTACATAATTATTAACAGTAAAATAGCAGTATTTTGTAATTTTTACTGTGATAATTGACGTAATATTACATTTTTTTTTCTGTAAAAATAACATAATAAAACCTAAACGATTTATTAGGAAAACACAGATATTTGTGAGTTATTAATTATTCTGTTTTTATTTAATAAAAAATTTGAAACATATAAACTCTATGCTGTATGTATACAATTTCCGAAACAATATTTGTTAAATAAAAATTATTTGTTAAAATTCTAGAATTTTTTCTCAAATAGGAAAAAAAGTCTGTTTCTTTGTCATTTCGACATGAGTGGTTTATATTTTGGTCGAGCGCAGTTATTATTTCCTTACTTAAGAAAATAATATGTTTTGTTATTTATATAAAATATAAAACGAGAAAAACTTCTACCTCATTTAGTCGAACAATTCATAAAAACCGGCGAGGTAATATTACCTACAACAGACCAACAACTGTATAATGGCTACAGCACATTCTCCAATGGACTAGCTGAAGCAGTATAAAGTAGAATTTACATTTCTCTAAACCTTATTTAAGCTTATTATTGCAAAATAACAATAACTTTTTGTACATTTCAAAAACATTCAAGATATATTAAAATATCATACGAATGACTATGCTCTGTAATAGGACAACAATATCAAGAAAGAAAATTAAAGTTCTCTTTTTTCATCACTTGAAATTGCAACGTATGTTGACAAATGTAAAAATATATGATTTCTTTTCAATTTTCAGGTATATAAAAAATTTAGTGCGAATGCGGTA
This sequence comes from Clivina fossor, assembly GCA_963966155.1. Lineage (NCBI taxonomy): Eukaryota > Metazoa > Arthropoda > Insecta > Coleoptera > Carabidae > Clivina > Clivina fossor. The sequence continues at coordinate 5,782,553 of OZ014558.1, forward strand.
ATGTTTATGTAGGTAGAACTATAGATTATCAAAACATAAAATAAATATAAATATAAACTTAGCAATATAAAATAAAAGCGTGGTTAACTCAGTTAATTATTAAAGTATTAACTGCAATTAATTTCAATACATAATAAAGTACACTTACACTGAATATATTTCGAATTACTTTACAGTTTACTTATATCTTTCTCTTTTCTTACAATCTGGTGTTAGTAGTAGTTGTACTCTTACAATTTTCTTCCTTATATACGTTGCCAGCTTGTATTATTTCAGAAAAATCTATTCTTATTCGATAATATACGATTGTGATTTTTGCATAATATTTGAAAGAAACTTAAATGAAAATTAAATAGGAAATCTATAGTATAAAAATAAACAAAAAATATAATGTAATTGAAGTTTAAGATTTGCCTTTTTCTGTCAAAGAAAAAATTCCATTTACTAAAAAACCACAAATATGATCAGAATTGATCCATGAAATTACGTCATGAATTCCAGATTCAATTTACGATTAGTAAAGTAATATTTAATCTTTTTTTTATTATACAACAGCTGGACTATTCCCGAATAATTGATGACGTAACTTCATTGACTGGTTATGTGCCACGATGTCATTATATTCAAATTTTTCAAACTGCAGTTTTGTAAATAAGATCGCTTAATAACATGTCAATATCATAAATTTTATGATATACCTCCATAAAGTTGTTCATTTTATTATTTTATTATTCAATTATTTAAGTGCCTAAAATGGCTTAAAAGTGATTGCACAGATTAAGGAATATAACATGTAATACTTTTCTCACTAAGCAATAAATGCAATAGATTTTCGGAGTTCCATGAAAACCACTGTAAAACGTCTAGAAATTTCCAAGACTTAAAATTACAAAATTATACTACTATTATTTTTACAGAAAATTTATGTAAACCACCGTTTTGCTGAAATAATATGAAATTTTTACTATGATTTTTATGTTAAACGTAAACCTTTTTTAGAGTATATAAACAAATAAAATATGACAAAAACATTAGAATTGGGTTTTAAGTTTCACACTTTTGTTAAAAACCCTTTATTGGCCAATTTCGGCAGTTAAGTCATCTTCAGAAGGAATACGTACATAAATTCTAATAAAGTTCAAATTTTAAATACACAAAAATATTTTAGCTTTTAACGTGATTGGTCATCTCTTGCATATCTTTCATTATTGTAATTAGCTATACCTCATCGTCAGCCTTTTGTAAGTTTATTTGTCAAGCAAATTCCAATAATCAAGTGGGTGTCGTGCCAGTTGCGTACGTGCTAGTTGCGTACAATCATTAAATAGTGCCATTTGCGTACAAATAAGGGTTAGGTCAAACCCAGATAGTGAAGCTAGTTAGGCCGAGTGCCAGATGCGTACAGCGGTTATATAATATTTATAATACGCTATAATATCATCGCACATAATTTTTACAAATAATCAAGTCAGTATTTAATTTTAAAATTGACCAAGTTTATATTTATTAGTTTAAATTTGATTTGTGTAGATTAATATTTAATAAATTCATATCGTTTACCAACTTCGTTACTTTTTACTATATTATGATAAATTATGCTTAAATTCGTAATGTTAAATTTGTAATAATAATTACATAACCTTTTCCTCACACTTTTCCGTAATCATTTTGGAAATATGTAAATTAAAACACTCGGTTAAATTTTCACAATAACAATAAAAAATCCTTTATTGGCCAATTTCGGCTGTTAAGCCATTATCAGAAGGTAATACTACAAAAAGTTTAATAAAATTTGTTCTTATATATCTAAATACAAGTAAAATTAACAAAAAGGTAGGGTAGTTTCTGTAATTATTATTACAAATTTAACATCACGAATTTAAGCATAATTTATACATAATATAGTAAAAAGTAACGAAGTTGGTAAACGATATGAATTTATTAAATATTAATCTACACAAATCAAATTTAAACCAATAAATATAAACTTGGTCAATTTTAAAATTAAATACTGACTTGATTATTTGTAAAAATTATGTGCGATGATATTATAGCGTATTATAAATATTATATAACCGCTGTACGCATCTGGCACTCGGCCTAACTAGCTTCACTACCCTATTTGTACGCAAATGGCACTATTTCATCAAGCGAGTTCATCTTCGGGTTTTAAGACTTAAAATATGAAATATAATATTGCAAATTATTAAGCGAGCTTTCTGTTAGTATTGTAATACAGTTTAGTTATAGTGTAGAAACAAGTTATTATGTTTAGTGTTGCAAACTACCGATAAACAAAATAGTTTCTAAATAAAATTGTTTATTATTAAAATTTACGAAAACAGCTGCAGCACACATAACAGCTATTTTCAATAAAATTTAACTACAGAATGAATCAAATAAATTTAAATTCTACTTCACACGGCACAACATCGTATTCAGCTGAAATAAACCTGGTGAAGAAGAGAGAGAACGATCAGAGAAGCAGACGAGAATCTAGCGCGGAGTGCTCACATCGTGCGCAGGTAAATGGGATAACGAGCAATCCATGATCTGTCATAACTCATCAAATTAACAACGGAACATCGAATGGAACAGTGCACAGTGGCTCGGGTGCTTTGCTTTTTTGCTGTTGCGTCAGTGGCACTTAAAATGTTACCCAATTAGGAACGATATTTTACATATATCAATCATTAGTGGATCAATCAATGTATATTAACTAGATGTTAACGTCATTCAGGGCCTTTTTGATGTTAGCAACATGATGATGGAAATCCGAGTTTTGATTGAATAGGTTACAATTTGATAAGTTGATTTTTTTGAAATTTATGTACTACACATTTGATGACAGTCGCTGTAATTAAACTAAATTTGGTATTAAATTTTTATAATGTAGTGAGTGTCAATTCAATATCAATATATAGACTGAATTAAAGCAATCAATTTTAATATCAAAATATAAATTAATGTACACTGTAAAAAAAATTCGATAATTTTACATAAAACCTGAAGCAACTGCTTTACAACAGTTTAATATGTAAATTTACAGACGTCACATGGAAATTTTTAAAATGTATGTATAAATATAAAATACGTATATTTTATGTAAGTTTACTTACCTTTTCGGTAAAAAAAATAACATATATAATATGGTAAATTAATTATTTTACTTGAAATTACAAAACCATCGTTTTACTGATACAATATGTAATTTTTTTACTATGGTTTATATATAAAACGACAATTTTTTACAGTATATAAACAAATAAAAATAACAAAAACATTCGGTTTAAGTTTCACAATTTTATTAAAAACCCTTTATTGGTCAATTTTGCCAGTTAAGTCATCATCAGAAGAACTACATAAATTATAATAAAGTTCAGATCTTAAATACACAAAAATATTTTAGCAATTATCAGAAAGTAGTGGAATTGTTAATTATCTGCGTATGAATGTATCTAAAAATAGAGAATTTATTAAATCTAAATATTTATTCATTAAATTTGCACCTTTATGTGTAACTTTCTTAATTTCAAAATTTTCTAAGTCTTCTTATTATTTTTTATTTGTTTATACATTATAAAAATATTTCACGGAGTACCAACAGCATTTTCAATTTAAGTTATTAAAGTATAAATTTTTGTAAGTTCATAACAAAAATATATTCTCATGGTGCTAACTAAATATAAAAGATACAATTTTGATTAAACTTCCTATTACACGAATATTATAATATGAGTTCCCGTAATTCCATGTTCAAGATACAGTTTTATTAACAATTTTAATTGCATTGTCAACGGTGCGAGTGGATTTTAAACCATTTATACATCTCAGATACAACCGATATCAGATCAATGGTTGATGTTCATGATTTTAATTAGAAATGGAATCGAAGCAGAATAATTATAATTACTAAGTATTCTAGTTAACAAGTTATTTATATAAAAAAAAACATTCTTTTACAACCTATTTTATCCTGGCAAGCATATATTTAACTCAATAATGATAAATAATATAAAGAATTGAAAAATAAATATCCTTTTCTAAAATTTTAAAATATGTTTTAAAATAGGTATAATGTGCATGATAAAATCTATAAATCCGTTGAAAATTATATGAATAATTAGAAACGTCATTCGTGGAAACAACAAAACAAGTTATAGTAGATATATTTTTTAATATAAACATTACTTTTAGATAGTGTATTTCCTCAAAAAATATAATTCGCAATTGTACAATAAATATAGGTATACATAAATATTTTTATATTTCAAAAAGCAAAATAGTGCTCCTAAATCACTCAAGTCCAAATCGTTTCTTTATCAAGTAACAACAAACTTTATTTACTAAGAGGCTGTCAAGTTGTACGATGTACCATATACCTTACACAGCAGAAAAATAAAATAAAAAAAGAAATCTGAAAAATAATAACCCAAAAGAAAGAGGTCTAACGAACGATAAGTATATAAGTACAACTGCATTCGACGGGGCTAATAAAACATGTTTGAATGCTCTGTTCGCAGAGAGCGCAGAACGAATACATATACAGAGAATACCGAGCCATAGCACGGAGGTATATATACCTATAAATTGGGAGTCTTGTGAATGCATTCGCGCACGTAAGTAATATGATGTGGAATGGACAATAATTACAGGCGAGGAAGCAACAAGACGAAAGTACTCGGTATATGCTTCATCAGCCAAGAAAACTTGAAAAGAAACAGCAAAAACATTCGAGTTAAAAAGAAAAAGGGTAAGCTGAGTGGAAGACATCCTTTCGAGTTTGTAAGATATTGAATATTGAAATGTCAGAGAGTTTGAAACCGATAATGATAAAATGGGGGTTGTTACAACGAATGACTTTAAAGTGAATAAAATGCTACAACGAACAATTTTATCAAAAATAAAAAAAAGTCACAACGCACAGATGTTGCTTGCAAGCGCGAAAAAATACTATCCTTCCTGCTGTAAAAAAATCTATAAATTTACAATAATAATCATAATAATATTTTACTTTGTATTTAATTATAATTCTAAAATTTCTACTAAATTTATTAAAATCAGTGAAAATTACAAATATTTTAAAATAATTTTGACTTTTACATTTAAATCTTTCTTTTATGTAATTAGAAAAAATGTTAAAAAATAACATATCATTAGTAAAATTACATTTTTTATAAGTTTTTATAATTTTACATAACAACTTTTTTGATTGTAATTCATTATTAGTTGTATACTGCGAATAGTTGTCTGTTTACTGTATGGAACGAAATGGAAAAGTTCATATATATGTAATATTACAGTTTTTTTAGTAAAGTCTTTTTTAGTAAATTTACAGAACTTCAGTAAATTTGTTGTCAGGAATTTTCTATAAATAGGTAAAATTTGTTTAGTTCTATAATATTATTGTTGGTATAACTACATACATTCAAATTTACATTTTGAAATAAATGAATTATACTTAAAATATTTTATTAGTATTATTACATAAAATATGTTCTAACTCTCATTATTTTGATGAATTATTACAGATATTAATATGCAAGCTATAATTTTACATAATTTAAGACGTTATACCACCAATACGTAATTCTACATTAAGTATTGTGATGCAATTTGCAGAAAGTAAGCAATTTTACATACTTATTAGATTATTTTTACTTACTTTATGTGATTATTATGAATTATGTAAAAATTACAGAATTTTGAAATAGAAATACAAAATATGGCAAAATGAAATAACAGATTTCTTATAGTAATTTAGCTATTTTTTTTTACAGTGAATATAGTATCAAATTTCAACATATTGAAACACTACGATATGAACTATTTTAACAAATCATAATTTTATTCATATATAGAACATTATTATTAGATAATATTTCCAAAAAAATAATAAAATTTATGTATCCAACTGTACGTACATACAGTAACATAATCAAAACACAAAAACCAAAATCAAAAAGCACAAGGGAAACGATAGAGTTTGCGGGATAGTAAAAACGTTATTGGCAGATTCACTATACCTCCTAAACCTTCGTATACATAAACGGAGTGATGTATACGGTTTTATTCAACTCGGTTATGATGGCAATTTCGATAATGAACAAACCTCGATGGCCGATAATAAAAAGTAAATGCGCTTTTAGGGGAAATGAACGCAAAAACATCCTTCTATCGCCCCCTCCTACTCCATCACGTTTTCTATCTTTGTTTTTGCGGTTTGCAATTCGGCCAACTTACGGACGGAAGCTTTTATTTCACTTTACAAGTTCGAGAAAATTGGATCGCTGGATACTGTTGTGACCACCTTAAATTTCTTGTCAACCTTTTATATGTACACAAATAAATACGTTTATTTTGTTATTCAATGATGCGACAGTTTTACGGGTTTCAACCAAATAGTCGGCAATTCGCGAAACTCCTGCTAAAACTAACTATTGCGGTAAATATATGTATGTTGTTTTATTTACGTTATTTATTGATACGTTGAGGAAATAATGATATAATAAAATTCGAAATAATTCGGAGTAGAAAAATATATTTAGATATATATTTTTTATATATAAATATTTTTATACAATTCTGTTTACGATATTTGAGATACTATTTCTGGAATATGTTGCAATTTAATTTTTAATTTCATTCATTAGCTTGTTTATATATTTGTTAAAGTAAAAATTTAAGCTTATTACATGTTTCATCTTAAAAGAAATATGTATAAAAGCAGCCGTAGGCCAGTGGTAGTGTCAGATACGGATTCCAAATGTCTCTGGTTTGCACTGTGTGCTGACACAAGAATTTATTGAAATAAAATAATTTTCCTTAAACCACAAACAATTGTTTTTGGTTTAAGAGAAATTATTATATTTTATTAAGTTTTCGCCATAGTAAGATTATATTTTATGATGGTATTGTGAACAGCGATGTAGCCTAGCAGAATGTTTTGTCGTTTTCTAGTAAATGTAATTTTTTTATTTGATACCACTATTAATTTTTTAACAAGAATTTAAATAAAATTATTATTTCTGATATTAAAACTTTGTAGCACTGTACTGATATCGATTGCGTCTGAGTGGTTCGGAACAAACTATAAGAAACTATATGATCAGCTTATCGAACAAATATTCCGTTCATAAATTATCGGGAATTAATTATTATTATGTATGAAGTTACCTGATATAATCAGGACCGTACTGACAGGTGAGACGACTGCTTCTAAGCGTGGATTCGTAAGGGCGCTCCAAAAATTAATCAATTTTTATTAAAAATTTAAAATCATTTAAATAACTCATAAAAAAACAAAAAAAAAAAACTAATATTACTAGAAATGTGACGTCCAAGATCAAAATCAACATTAATAATTTTTTAATTTAACATTTTCTTTCGTTAAATTAAATAATTACAATCGTTTCTAGGTCAAGTATATTTATATTTAATTATCATTTAATGCTCAAATAAAAATTCAAAAATTAAACATCATTTTTTATATAATATATAAAAACAAGTGTTAATATGTTAATTGGACTATAACATTCCAAAAAATACACATTATATCATTTCTCAAAAACAGAACAATTTTTAGATATCAAAATAATTTTATGTTACAGAATAATAAGAACTGCAAGACTTTTACTTAAAGCCGGGTCCAGATTTTCAATTTTTTATGTACTTACACAGTCCTAGACGTTGCATACAAAAATTTGTACAAAAAACTGTACATCTAAATCTGGCTTAAAGCTAATTTGTATGTCATACAAGTAAAGTTCGATACTATATCGTAATTAAAAATTCCAAAACTATATTCAGACAAGACAGACTATAATAATCTTTGTCTTGGCGACAAAAAGATCGATAAGAAAGAAGACAACAAATAAATTTTATCAAAAATTTTAGTATTTTCTATTTAATATTCATGTTACATTTAAAGTATATTTAAATTTGATAATAAAATCGACACAACGTAATCAATAATAAACTAGAATGTGCAGTTTTTGGTATTAGCATGTCACAAGTCACGTAGTGTAATTTTTACTAAATATAAATTACAATCTTTATAAAGCAATAAAATAGAGAAATTGTTTAAAATTTATTAAAATATCTATTGTACGGTATATATTACATGAACCGTGTTGATACAGAAAAAAGATGAAGATAAAGATAAAAGAAAAAGGCTTTAGGATGTAGTTCTGTATTAGTTTTAATTAAAAATCGACGTTTCGACATACTATATGTATGTCATCATCAGGAAAAATAATACAAATGATAAATACAATAAATAAACGAAACATAGAAACAAGTTACTAGGTAACAAAATAAGTTATTAGTAAATTTATAAATTATTAAATAAACAAAGCCAACTTTTTTTTTACACTGATTGATGTTATTTTTTTTTTATAAATTTTTATTTAGATGAATTATCTAGATAAAGTGTACAGAAATTTAAATAAATATAAACAGTTTTGAAACCACTGTTATAAAAAGCTCCTGTTAAGGGATGATGTTTTCTAGCTGTTGTGTGCTTGCGTTTTATGTGTTCGAAATATCGCAACAGGGTAGTTTAGTTAGTAATGAAACACACATTAATTTAATGTGAAACTATTAAATATTTTATATGCCGCACCGTTAGTAAAGGAAATATAAAATGTGTAGCTCATTTTCGTCTCTTTTATACTTGTATACGGAAGCGAACTTTGAAACGCTTTATTTGGGATTGAAATCACCGACTTGTAATGGCAGCGGCGTAACAACAAAACGAAAGACTAACGCACACATTTGTTAACATTTTATAACACATGCCTTTCTATATAGTATATAGTTACCACATATAAATTATAACAATTGAAAGAATTATTACCGACATGGTTAATAAGAAAATGTTACAAAAATAATTACAACTTTTCTATTACTCTTATTTTAATTTATGCTTGCTTCGCGTTAATTAACATAAAGGTTACATAGTTAAGAAAATTATTACATATGTTTACTGATAAATGACATATTTATAACGTCGGTTTCTTTATGTTTATTTATTAAAAAGCAATTAAAAGTGAAAACTGTAAATTTCACAATAAATACATAACGGAAAACCCTTTTTTCTGAATATTTTATTTAAATATATTAAGTCTGTTTGACACGTTGTATTATTTAAATAAAATAATGCACAAAATTATGTGCAAAATAATGTACAGAAAAATGTTATAAAAATATTATTTTGTAACTGTATGTCACGTATATATATATATATATATATATATATATATATATATATATATATATATAATTTTATGGATTATGAATAAAGTTATTATATCAAAATTGATATTAAAGTAAATAATTTAAATTTATTGATTTATAATTTGATTTTATTACGAGTACTATAAAGCTTATAGAATAATACAGAATACCAACATAAATTTTATAATTAATAAATTTATTATTTTTGAATTTGTTAATTTGTAATAAACAAAGTTTTTAAATTTTTCATGTCAGTTAGTTCAGACACAAATTTATTTTGTATAATGTAGTTTCTCCCGGAAAGTTGACATCATTGTTGTTGAGTTTTCATTTATTCTAATCTACAAAAATGAATGTTTACAAAACCAAATATAAAATAAACCAATAACTCAAGAGACTATATAATATAAACACCCCATAACGTAAATACCACTAGTAGTCACGTTCTATAATTTAAACTATTATGTGGACATATATTTTTCGTAAGTTCAATAGTCTCACTCTTCAAATAGCTGTTAAAGTAATCACTGCTTAATAAGAATAAAATATCTCTACTATACTTGTGTTGTGTTTTATTTAATTAAATTAAAACCCATATTCCTAACAATTGTATTTGTGATTTATATAGGCACTAAGAGAATCTATTGCAAAAAATTTGATTAATCACGAATAAATAAAGTAGCCATAATAATTTTTTTAATTTTGGAATTTTTTTCCCGGAAAGTTGACAATACTGGAAAAAATAAATCCACATGTCGATTTTGGGCACTAACTAAACCTACTCTAAAAATTTGGTATAAATCGGATGAACGGTTTAGAAGTTGCGATCAAGCGAGCGAACGACGCACATTCATACACCCTCAACTATGTTCAGATTCGTCATCTAGAGGCTACATGAAGGACTTTTTTTTTTTTTTATTTTTGAAAATATTACAGACACGGAACTTTTTCCTTGCAGTCAAAGTGGTAAAAATGTAGGTTAACTGATTATCTTAGTACGTAAAACTACTTATCTGCTAATTTAATTAAAAAAAAACTTGTAATAAAAACAATCAAGAAACACCCTAATTTTATCTAATTACTACAATTACACATCGTGTGTGTTCCTCAGATCGTGTGTGCAATGTCCAGAAGAATTCAGTTTCTAAATTGGGTTTAGTAAATAGATAGAAGAATGTTAATTGCTTCTAAATTAATTTTAAATATGTGATAATAGCAGAGTGGCTCTCCATATCAATCATAGAGACATTAGTGAACCCGTTGTAGATCATGATCTTCCTGACACAAACTTCTCTAGGCATGCGCATTTTTACTGTCATGTATATATCAAAGACAACACATGTTGGGTTATTTATCACAAATTTATTTAAGTTTGTTCACCGGGACAACATTGTTGGTTTTTTCTTCTTCTTCTTCTTCTACTTCTTGTTGAACTTCTATTTGGTCTAATTTACATTTGTAAAGAAACTCTTGCAAACAATTCTTATGTGGATCGTAGTGGGCTACTGATAATGTGACTTTAAAAAATTGAGGTTATAGTTAAAAGCAAAGAATATTAATAACTTGAAATATGGATGATTTTTTTTTATTTCGTTCTTTATGTTTAGAGTAGTTTAAGTATGCTTGGAACTTGTTTCATTTATAAAACAATGTCACTTTATCAGGCTGTTAATAAATCATCTCGTGATTTTATATTTTTAATGTCATTTTTCCTTATGGTTTATCGTGACGTCATAAGTAAAAATTTATTTTACTATTTCATAACTGAAATACTATATCACAAGTCCGTTAAGTACTTTTATTCATTCAAAGATTTCCTATCGTTAAATATTTTATCAATAGAAATAAAATTTAACTATAAATTAAGTATTCTTATATGCAATGTCGCAATAACGAATCCGATATGGACAATATATCAAAAGTGTTCTAGTAACAAATGTTTAGTCAATAAAATATTTTTATATGTTTACAGAAAATAAATAAAAATTATATTTAAAACATAAAGATAAATCAAAAATAATTTATGAAATTGCAAAAATAAACACACATCTTGTTTATTATTTTTATTCAAGCATATCATAATATTAATATTACGTTACCATATTGCCTATGTAGAAAGAAGTCATTATGTTACTAGTACAATAATTATACATTATTATACAGCAGTTAGTTACTATGTATATACACTACTGGTGGCAGTACCAAATTTCTGTGTTATTGGTTATCTAATTTAGAAAAATTTAAAACTCACTCCTGCTAAGACCAAAATTTAAAAAAATTCTGATATTAAAGAACTTTGTACCATTAAATTGATATCAACTGTATCTAAGTGGTTTAAAATCCACTAAAAACTGGGCTGTAAACTAACAATCCACATCATTGACAATGCAAGTAAAAATTGTTAAGAAACCTAGGTCCGTGTTTTCCACCTCTTTTGTTTATGAAAAAATACTTTTATTTTTTGCTTTAAATTAAATTTTTACTTCCGTCTCTTATCAAATATTTTGATATATTTTTTATATCTGATATTACAGTATTTAAATAAACAAAATAAAATCGCTTAATAAGTAATTTTAAGTAAACGGCAAAAGTACTTTTGACAAAAACCACTTTTAAAAGTGAGGTGAGAATACGGGCCTATATAATCAGCTTCTTTGACATATAGGCTCATATTTCACTTTGTAATTATGGGAACTGATATATTTAATAAAATATGAAATTATTAAAAAAACGAAATAATATTATAATACTTAAAATATAAGTTATAACTGTATAACAGAACTGTTTAACAGAAAAATGAATAAATAAAAATATATCTTGATAGCTTGATCCAATTATGAAGATATATCAATTTGTGGCATAACCTTCCCTTCTCTTACTGACATCATACTAATCCATTTAGGTTTATGTATGTATGAATGTTACCCCCTTACTTCATACATTCATGCACATTCATTATCCACCAGGCCAGCTAGTATATTTATTTATTTCATTCTGAACAAAATTATTCAGTAATCTTTTAAATTACCGTATACTCGTACGATTACTGTAGATATAAATTATTCAATTTTAAACGAACAATTTCATTTAAATAAACAAATATATTCTGGCCATTATTTTCCGCATTTATAATACAAGTTTCAGTTTCTTTTAACTTTACATAAGTTTATACTTTAGTTAAATACGTAAATATTGTATAAATAATAAATAATTACAATAAAATCATATATTAATTAATATGCAAATAGCATTAGTTAGTAATAGTAGGTATAATATTTAACAAGAATGTAATAATAGTTATTATTCATAATGCCTGGCTTTACACGATATAAATCTAAACAACTTGCTGTACAAAATTATATATAAAAATATACGAAATTAATACGTTTTACACGATATAGAATAAAATGTATAAACGCATGTGCAATGATATTTAATATTTTGACAATGTACTTATACCTAATTTGAAAATAGAACATTTTTTCAATAAAAAATGTTCTGCTTCAAATAAATAAAACATTTTTTTTAAAACTATACACATAAATAATAAACCTTGAACAAATAAATGTTCGTATTGTCATTGTGAAATTTAATATAATAATACTCAAAAATATTGAGATTTTATATTTTTCCCAAAATTTCACAAGATACTCAATCATTGAATCGGGTTGTTAGGCTATACATCAATGACTGGCCAGTTTTAACCGTAGACACGTGTTTCGGTCTTTAGGACCTCATCAGTACGGTGCTTTGATCAGTTGCTGAAAGGCAATAAATATGAATTGATGATAACACATAACCTACGTTTGATGGCAAAATTACGTGTGCAATTTCTGTTTCACACGAGCAATTTCTTGTAAGATTTTCTTGCGTAACTAACTTGCACAAAAAAATGGTTCTTGTAAATCAGGCATAAGGACAAAAAAAGTTAAGTAAACGACAAAATACTCAGTTCAGGGAGGACCAAAAGTCATTAGATGTATTGACTGTTTATAAACAAATAAAAAAAGTATTACTCGACCTACACTGCAATGACTCGTACCAAAATATTCAGATGTAATAGGTTTTACTGCAAAACGCTGCCGTAAATGATGCAGCGGTTTGCCATTTATATAACATTTAACTGCAAAATGAATCAAACAACATCGACACAACAGTAAACAGTAGACGTAAGGTGCAAATCAAACAGGACTACTGATTAATTTGTTGTATTATATACTAATATTGTAGTAAACTTTCCCATTTTGTCGTGCCATATACTAAATTATAGTGCAATTATCAATTTCCCAATAGAAAATTGCACTTTTATATTTATGAGATAAAATTGTTCTATTTAAAATAGAAACAACAATACGTGAACCAAGAATAGATAGAATTTACTTTATCAATGTGCAAATTGTTAAAGCAACGAAAAAGTATACTTAAGAATCGCTTATTCAACTCACGCTACGCTATTTAACACATAACATTAGCACTAATAGCCGCTGCTAAAATAACGTAACGTTTATTTAGCGATATGTAAACGATAAAAGAATTTAGAAAAACACAAACATAAATAACTAAAAAAAAAAAATCCTGCACTTTGTATATCGAAGAATTCTTGAACTTGGCTAAAAAGTAAAAATTGCATTAATTATGACGTCACGAGTTATTGAACTAGTGCAAAAAAAAAACGCGAAAACAAATACGAATCGGACGAGTGTACAACAGCGATTGCGGGAGCATCTGGCGGTATTTGTCGCCAATAAAAATAAGTATACGACAGATTTACGGGCCAAGGAAACTGAACTGTGTTGGCAAATGTTTCTTCAACTGTTTTTAATAGTTAATAGTGTGAGTGGTGGGAATTTTAAAAAAAATTGTTGAATCTTCAAGATAAACAAAGGAACTGCACAGTATTTCTTTTCTTTATTTAGATAACAAATATTTATTATAATTTTAAAATAAAGAATCAAATATATATGCAAAGTTATATATTAATAGCTGTTAAAAAGTAAAATATGTAAATCAAAAAAGCTTTAGGATTTAGTTCTGAATTCATTTTAATTAAAAATCGACGTTTCGACGTACTCTACGTACATCATCATCTTGAAAAATGATATAAATGACATATATAGTAAATAAACAGAACATAGAAACAAGTTATTTAATATAATGAGTTTTGAAAGATTTTTTACTGTGTTAAAATATGTAGTTTCTGCTGCAGAATTTTAAATTCCGTGTTCAACTATACGTTACAATAAAATCTGACATGTTATCCATTCTTTTTTGAAAAAGTTTATTTGCTGTATGAACTTCTAGACAGAAAGCTCATTTTCGTATAGTCCTAGAATGAAATATTTTCTATTATTTTAATTTGCAATAATTCTTCCTAGTAAAATAAGTAATAAACTTATACATCCAATATGAAAACAGCATAAAATATCCATTTGCAAATCTCATGCATAATATTGAACAATACTATACAATATTTCCAAATCCATAAACATAAACAAATAACCGAAGTACATATTTATGACATATGACATAAATCAATGAAAGAAAATATACGTATGGATAATATGACATTGTGAAATAAACTTTGAAACGAACAGACAGATATACTACATATGAAAAAACATATATTTGTGAAGGGACGCTTAGTACCTATATATCCATGTTTCCAACCCTATGCTGTGATGTGATAGAATATACGCAAACAAATTCCGCATTGAAATCTAATATAATAAACTGTTGCGGATTAAAAAGCATGCCGAGTTAGACACACAAGCAGGAGTACATATTTCACAGAATACATTGATTTGTAGTAAGAATGAATATTGTCGAAACATACATATATATAAAAATATTTTTATAAGTAATATTAATCTAGGTTACAAACTGCTAATTTTATTTGTAATTTTAATTCTCTGTTAATTATTTACGACAGAATCCGCAAATTGTTTTTAAGAATTTTATTTTTAATATTGTACAGGGTGTACCATGAGAAGATGCTGAAACTAATCATCTTTTATTTTCAAATATATATTATTAAAAAAATCTGCTATGGTTATCACAGAACCGATCGTCATCGTATTAAATAAATTTATAGAATAGAAAAATTTGTATAACAACTATTGTAGTCACGGTAACTAAAAACAAAACTGTCTTAACATAAATATGCTACCTATTTACAGAATTATATCACAAAAATATAAAAAATTACGAAAAAAAATTAGTTAATTATAACTTGTCTAGCAACTTTTGTTAAATAAATTTTTTCGAAAAAATTTAATCAAATTGAGATATTCACCTCAGAAACTTAAATATAAAATTTTATAACAATCCGTCCAGCCCAATTTGTTTTCGGAACAGCATGAATCCCAAATTTGAGTAACCGAATTGCACACCGCTGAATGACCCAAACGGATTATCGGTTTAAAAGGGTCTTGAACTCTTACGCAGGTAGTTTTTTTACAGTGAGCGTTCGTTTATTCTATAGCATATTTTTACGCCGGTCATCCGCCATTGTTGGCTTAGGGTAGGTTAGGTTATAGGTTTTAGGAAAATTTGCGTGAAAAGACGAACTATTTTCGATTCTACCTGGTTTTAGGTTGAAATCTTAATCCCTTAATCTGTTTATGACCGGTGTGCAATTTGGCAATGCAAAATTTCGGTAAGGGATTAAAACCGAACCGCCGTGTGCAATTGGTATGTATCTTTTGTTCTACACGTGTCTACAGGTAGACTAACATCACGCTAAAAGAGTTCATTAGTGTTACTATAACCCGAATTTATGCTTATCTGTAAAAATATCGACTTCAAATTTAGTATGATTACAATACCTCCCTTATTATATGTGATATGACGATCAGAAAAAATGTTGAAAAGAAAATTTGGCAGTTTTTAACGAGTAATTGAGTATAAATAAAAGGTTTGTATATCGGTTCTGTGGTGGACACAGCAGATTTTTTAATACGATAACGGTCGGTTCTGTGGTGAGCAAGTAGATTTTTTTTTGTAAAATTAGAATATTAAAAATGAATCTATGACATGACTACAATTCCTTTAATTACAACAAATGTTTTTCAATTCAATACATGAATGTATCACAAAGTACTAAGCATTCTTGTTAACATGTATTTGATTTAACGAGTAAATACCATCCAACTTTATATATACCAAAGTAAAACGAAAACAGCGGTAAAATTTATTAGCTAGCACAGTGACTGTGTCAGTTTGGCTCGCAATGGTCGCACGTACTAAAAAACATTCTCAGCATTAAACAGATAAAACAATTAAAGAAAAGCCACGACCGAAACTGTTTGTTAGCTACTAACATAACCACACTATCACTATCGTTTTTCAATTAAAATTCCACGTTCAACGCCTACTTATAATTACTCGTTTTGATAATGTGTCACTGTTAATTATTTATAGACGACGAACAGAAACAAACAATACACGACAATTAATCATTTTTTCCCCGCGCGAGTGACATACTTGTGCCGCCCGAAGGTTGCTAAAAAATGCAACGCATTTAAGTATGTTTGGAGTGCGTATGGATTATGTATGTCTATGCGAAAAAATGTGGAAATGTTATTTGCCTAGATAAGTTTGTCAGTAGATTGGCATATACATACATATATTTATGTGTTCAAATATTTTATCGACTTTTATGCTCCAATGAAATCGAAATACATGCACCTATATTTTGCGATATGTATTTCGTTGTTTACATATTATCAAAACGTTCAAAAATAAATATAGTAAAATTTATATAAAAAATCTGATAATTTCGATCTATTTTGTTTCTTTTAAGGATGAGGCTATTTATGCATACGGTATGTATACGCTATTGGTTATTTATACATACTATAATCTAGTTTACTACTTACTTAGTAACTTGTTTCTATATTCTGTTTATTTATTGTAAATGCCATTTGCACCTTTTTTTCTTGATGAAGATGTACGTTGAGTACAAAGAAATGTTGATTATTTATAAATATTAATACAGAACTACAACCTAAAGCTGTTTTATTTTAACATTATATTCAATTAAATATGCTCTAATTAACCTCTTCCATTAATTATTTAAATTAATGAATCATACCAAATACCTTATATTCAATATTAAAATTAATCAACAGAAAAAAAATAGAGATACCTTATTGTACCACAGTAACTAGAAAATATAATTTAATGAAACAATTAACATTAGAAACTACAAGGTTTTTCTGAACAAGGTAATATCATATTACACGTTTTATTACGTAAAAAACTTTTTTGTATTTGCATAAACATATTTCAGTAAAATTGTTGCAGGTAATCTTAGCCAAACGATATGACAATTTATACGTTTCGTTTGATTACGGAAAGCTATAAATCTTATGTTCTAGATTTGATAAAACTAGTTTTGTAAATATTACAGATTTTGAATTACTGGAATTTAGAATGTACTTGCTTTTGAACACAATTAATCTTGCAAGGCTTTGAATTTATGCATATCTCAAGAAGTTATATAGTTGGATTTAGTACATGTACAAATACTTTATATGTAACCCGGATTTCTGTAAACATGTTTTAAAAATAGAAATTACAAATGAAGTACGTTGTTATCTTTTTACAATAAATTATTTGATACGAAAACAGAAATTCATAAATAACTCAATTTACCTATGAAAAGATTTTAAATATTTTAAGTAGTTTTTTTTTTTAATAAACACACTTTAAAAGGTTACAAAATATGTTACGATTAAATATTTTTTTCTACTAAATAAAATTGTAGTATTTTGAAATTATTTACAAAAAAAATTCAATTTGTCTTTGGTTTTAAATTAATCTGTTTGTTTCACAGTAACAAACAGTCTTCGTTATCAAGGACGGTGAAAAGAGTAAGCCATTCAGACCAGCCAGAATCGACAAATGGTACTTGTAGGGAATGGTAGAGGTACAGGTATACCAGATCGCAAAGCAGAAATTGTCATCTAGCACTGAGGATGCCATCTATGGTGTATGGCAAAACGTCTGCGACAAGACTAGATCCGACCACGGTATACCAGCCCAGAAAATTCTATAAATTTAATAAATACCGGCCGTGAAAGCCTGAAGATTACATATTTCTACCAATTGATGTAACAACATTCTAAATTACGAAAGAAAACTCCGATAAGACAATATTAATGTTATATTAAACTTTATGTTTAAGTACTAATTAATAATTAATGGTTATCCTATCACTTAATATTGGCAAGAAATAGCCATAATCATAAAAATTTTATTCTCGAATATTCCTATCTCCGAAACACTTCGATTTAAAATGAAAAGGTATAAATTGTGTGCGCGCAACACCCCTGAGATATATCTAAACCAATAAAACGAATAACAATTAACTTTTCCCCATGATCGTTAAATGAAAATCCCTCGACTACGACTGTCTCCAGCTTTCGTTAAGCTTCATCGCGAGAGACCGACCGATGTACGTAGATGCAGCCTGGCGTTTATATTACGCAGCCAAATCGAATCTGAACAAAGACGGCTAAACCTCAAACCTGCATCTGTTCTAATGCAATAGAAAAGAATGGAATATTCTACAGACAGAGGGTCCGTAAGATTTATGCAACATGTAATAAATGCTCGGGGTATTAGCAATCAAACCCTGGCACGGCTGATCATAAAGTGTCCAAGTGGGTGGTTCGGGGGGGGGGGGGGGGAGTATGAAACGCATCGTAAACATGTGCTCGTCGCGTTGGACCAACCCCCCACAATATTGACAAATTTCATATTATATGAGGGCGATTGCCCTGCGGTCAGCTTTCTCAGGTTCACCGTTCCGCTTTTGGTTATATGGTTACTTTGCCTTCTTTTTTTTGAGGGTTATAAGATGTATAAGCGACCGCGCGCACCGTCTGTCTATATGACCCGAGATCTGTGCGGTGTCTAGCCGGATTTTGAGGGAACAGCCCGGACTTTACTGTTTATTGGAAACCGGAGACGATTTCATGACTGTTGCTTATAGAAAAAAAAAATCAGTTCTCTCTTTTTTTTGTATAAAAATATTTCAATACTTTTATAACATAAACAATAAGTTTATAAATAAATTGCACAGAAATATATTTTAGATTTAACTTTATAATTGTAATAATATTGATACGGTAAAACTTATACAGAGTCTTCATAAATTCTTGTAACTCACGTGCCCAAATTTTAAATTTGCACCTCAAATTTTGTCGTTACGTTGGTGGCGTTGACGTTTGACAGAAATATCATTGACAGTTACAAGCTAATTTACATAGACGTCCGTTTAGAATAGATTGCGTAGCGTGTTGGCCATTATTATCAATAATAATACTCAAAAATATTGAGATTTTATATTTTTCCCAAAATTTCACAAGATACTCAGTCATTGATGCATAGCCTAACAAGCCGATTCAATGACTGAGTATCTTGTGAAATTTTGGGAAAAATATAAAATCTCAATATTTTTGAGTATTATTATATTAAATTTCACAATGACAATACGAACATTTATTTGTTCAAGGTCTATTACTATTATCAATAAGTTTATTAAAATATGTAGTTCTTTTCAGAAATCTGCAAATGATTAGCTATTTAAGTTAAAAAAAGTTAAAAAAATTGAGACTGAAGTTACCAATAACACCTGATTGATATTAAAATTGATCAAAACATTTAAAGAGACGCTTATTTACATTTATGTAATATCAGTTGCAATTGAGTAATCGTTGTTGCTCAATGCGAATGCACGACTTGCAATCTCGAACGGTGTCTAAATTAATGATTACGGAACAAAATACTTCGTACTTGCATTCCTGGCTCTCTTAGAGCTGTCGTATCAAATATGATGATAAATGTTATGAACTCTTTCACAAATTAAATTATTATATAATACAAAAATTCATTGTACGATATAAAGTATTTCTATAAATAATGCATAAAATAGTTCTTACTATATTGATTGTATAAATAAACCAAATGTTATCGGCATTTCAATGTAGAAATAAAAATAGAATTAAATACGTAACAAATACGAATAGAATTCATTGTCAGACAATTAGATCATATTAAATTTTTAGGTTTCTACCGTCTCATTTATAACTACGTTTATCTCGGCATTTCAAACCGCTTAAAATTAAAATTCAACCTGTTTATCTCTAACGAATTGAAGCAACTTCATAAATCAATCCTACTTTTTTAAGAACTGACTTAAACATTTCAATCCTAATTGTTTATCTTGAAGATCGAAATAGAATTTATTAATTTCAAGCAAACTTCAAATGTCGAGATAAATGTAGTTTATGTTTAATACAAAAGATACAGTTATTTCTAAAGATTAAAATAAGTAATAAAATTTTTGAAAAAAAAATCGAAATTTTATCAATTTGTCAATATCGCAAAAAACTTTTAGCAGACGTGAATGCAGTTAATACGTTGAGTTAAAATGATGGGACACAACGGTCCATTGATAGCAGACTTACATGATAAAAGCTCTTGTACGCAATTAAGTCTGGTCCAATTATAAAGTTTATGCTATCTTAAGAATGTAACACTAATGATGAAATAAATTTTTATTGAGACTCCATAATATATAATACACTTTACAAAAAAAAAAAAAAAACGCAATATATATATCGTTAATTATTCTTAGTAATTTTATAATCTTTTTATTTTATTAAGCTTCTTTTAATTCTTAATGGAAAATTAATTTCAGAAGCATCCCAAAAAAACTATATAAAAATCGTTATTATTACTGTATAAGAAGTTCAGTGAAATAATTGCTTTTTATCATTTTTAAAACTGTAATTGGTTGCAACAATTAAATGTCATATGCATACATGATCAAAATAATGTCTAATTTATTGTCTTTTAAATATATTTATATTAATTAGATCAATTAAATATTAATTTTCGTAAATTAATTTTGATATTCATAAATATGACACGAATTTAAAATAAAAATTATATTAATCTTTACTCAGAATCAATGCAATAGTCAATTGTTTTGACATTTTGTTCTTGGAAAACAGTATACCAATCAGATTAAAGAAATATCAAAATTATTCTTAATTCATTATAGTAATATATGATATTATATAGATATTTATCCTAGATTACGTTGCAATAAAAATATAATATGCATCCTACAAACTATTGTTTTTTAATCACAGGAAGTAAATTATAAATTGAATAATATTTATTTATTTCTTATCGTTGAAACAAATAACGCTAAAATTATATTATATATTTAAAAAAAATCTACGTAATTTTAGATTGATAATCATAGTAATTTTACGATATTTTCTGTTGCAATTTTATGATTTTTTTAGCACAGTAAAAAATCTTCAGAACTCATCATATTAAAATAAAACGGCTTTAGGGTATAGTTTTGTATTAATTTTTATTAATAATCGACGTTTCGATGTACTTTACGTACATTATCAGGAAAAAAAAATTATTTTTTGTATAATTATTTTTTTCCTGATCTCTTATATCTGTTACAGTTTGCAAACATTTAAAAATAATAACTGATTAGTTTCAATTTTCCATGAAATACTTTTTATTATTATGTACTGTTTTCTGTTTGTAATAGTTTTTTTTTTAAATAAAAATAAACAAAAACCGCGTAAATCTTACATAAAAATGCTTGACAAGCATACATCTTAATATGTACAACCCTAGCTACTAGAGCAAGTAAGTACACTGACTCTTCTAAAAGGTGAAAATTGCTTACACTTTATTTCCCGTAAATACTTCTACTTAAAGATATAAAATAAAACAAAAACTATTTTTCCGTTTATTATCCATCTAATGCGATGTGAAGATGTCAAAACTAACCGATTACATATGCACAACACGTTATAGTAATAATAGTTAATACTCCTAGACAGTCAAGTGTAAGATTTAGTTGTTTTCTACGCCATTAGGTCCGAAACGGCTGTCCACTACTTAAAAACGTTATAAGCCACTCTTTAAAGTGATATCTCTTTTACGACAATCGTAAAACACAAACAGGTATGTAGATGCGTTATTTAATGTCCACACTCGTTATTATTCGTTATAAGTTTATGTATTTTTTTGTTAAGCACTAAAATTAAAAAGGTTCAAATTAACCTACAGCCTAACCTGTCTTCCTCTTTTAAAGATAGATGCATCTGCATCATTTTTTTATCGTTAAATTTATGTTATTATTGTCGAGAAATAATTCATCAAAATTTTGTTTATTTAGATAAATATTCTTGTGAAAGTGTTGAATTGTGCAGAATGCAGAAAGTTATCAGCAATGTAAAAATAATACATCTGAAAAGAAAATGTATTGCCCTAGGTAAAATTTCTAGCAAAGTAAAAATTATGAAAAAATATCTATTAAATAAAAAAAATTACTTTCTAAATACGCTTCGAATATTGAATTTTACTTAAATGAAAAACAGTTTCCAATCCTTAAATCTCAATACTAATATGAAGAATTTTTCAAATTTAATTTAAGAAATGTTGGACTACCATATAATATTCAATTAAAATTAACAAAAAACTAGATTTGTTATTAATCATCTATATTTTTTTTAATTTATACCTTAATAAATATTGTATTATGTAAGAATTTGAATAACATAATTCTTGAAGCTCTAACTAGATAAAGATGGACGTTGAGTTTGTCGATTATTAATAAATATTAATACAGAACTTAAATCTAAGGCCGTTTTATTTTGGATATTTATATATTTGTGAGATTATTAAAATTATAAATCATCTAGGACAATATAATCTTTGCTAATATCTAACTAACTTTTTCTGTATTCTTGTAAATAACGAAATTATAATACTAAGTAAAACTATTTAATTTTAGATTTTTACTTACACGAAACAAAAAATTAAACAATTAAAGATCAGTTTACATCATTTAACAAAGAAAATAAATTATTTAAAATATAAAAAAATAAAAAACTGCTAACTCCTCGCAACTTAGTTTGAAACTTTGTGCAGCTAACCAAAATTTCAATTTTCATAAAATTCGTCGCACTCCTTAAAATATCCTATAAATTTTGCCTTTTGTTTTAATGGCAACGCACCCGTCGTCTGGTGGTGCGAATGAAGGGAATACAACACACCTGGTGTTATTGTAGCCCGACCATTTTCACTTATCGGATTTTCGGGTGATTACAAACTATCGCGGTTAATTAACTTGAAAGTACTTAAGACCGTAAAATATGTATTTTAATGGTTCCATGTACCTGGTTTACCGATGGTTTTCAGTGTGTTCATGGTTTTGTTGCGACATACGAAGTGCCAGCAGTCACAAACCATATTAATATTTTGATTCTTGGAAAGAAAAATTATAATTAAAAAAAATATTATTAAAAATAGCACGGCTTTAGGTTGTAGTTCTGTATTATTATTTATTAATAATTGATATTTTAACGAACTCAACGTACGTCTGTATTGTTGATTTCGTCGAAACGTCGATTATTAATAAATATTAATACAGAACTACAACCTGAAGCCGTTTTATTTTAATATAATGAGTTCTGAAAGATTTTTACTATGTTAATAATTATTATATTTTGTACGCAAAACACAATAACAACACAATACAATATTTTTTGAAATATGAGAATCAAAATTATAAAATAAGTTTCTAAAATTGAAATATTATTTTAAAACTAATCAGCTGTCAATTTCAAATGCGTAATTATTGAAAAAATAAATACTGTATTGATAAGAAGATAGTCTGTAGTTTTTAATAGATATATAAATAATAAAATTTCATAAAATATTTGTATATTAGTTAATTTAAAATAATTTCCCTTAAAACATACACAATAATTTAAAAAAAGCTATATACGTATTTCGAAAGCTAAGCTTTCATCATCAATAGAAAAAGATAAAACCAAAATTCTAATTAGTGATCTCAAGTTACACAAATATTCAACGTATCCAGCGGTCAAAGATCACTGACGTGTCAACAAACAAGATTTAATTTATATTACTGCTAACCCGTGGTCCAATTCTGATTTGATCTTGGGATAGTTTCCCATAATCTGAATACTTTCTAAAAATATGCTAATAATCTAATAAGTTGATGATACGTATGTAACTGCTGACTTCTTCTCAATGAAATTTTTGTTTCAACGTAACTTAGAAACAAATAAAATTGTTATTTCCTGATGAAAGTTTATGTGTAGTGTACCAAAACATCAAATTTTAATAAAAATAATACAGAACTTTAATTGAAAGCCTTTTAATTTAAGAAAAAATGTGACTTATTGTTAGTGTTGTGTATTTGCGGGGTACTGATTTTATAGTATTGCATTCGTATAAAATTTGGAAGCACTGGTGTAGAAATTTTTAAGACAGTACGTTCGAGGTCGAAGGGTCGCTGTACACGCCTATTTTCCTCTTACGGTTCTTCCAAAAAACGCAATATATTAAATGAGATTTTTTATGTTTTATTTTTTTTATGCTCCTGGTGGGTCCTGATCTGTATATGTTTAGTAGCTTTTACATCAAGTATGCGTTACTAACTAACTTTTTAATTTATTTACATTTTTCTCTCTCGAATATTTCTCGTTTGTTAAATATTTTGAAAAGTTTTATTAACATTTCAAACATTTTTTTTTAATTAGCCATAAATGCCATAAAAAATTAACGAGATACATTCTACATTTTCTCGACTTTTAATTTCCTTTCTAAGAATTGTGTATAGATGTTAACATTTACATATATCAAACAAAATAGTCAAACATCATTTTACATATAAATGGAATTTGTAAAGTGTATGTCCGAACATTTTTATGTAACGTAAAAGACCAAAAAAATAGATTTTTACATATGACAAAAAAACTAATTTTCTATTTATAATAGTATATTATGTTACGAGGAGCAAAAATGGCATTCTGCTCCAAGATACCTACATATGATATCTTTTCATCAGGTATTCCAAAAAAAACTAAACTAAAAATAAATAAAAATTCATACCAAGTAATTAATCTTACTAACAGTTGTGGAATATCATGTATATGTATTATTATATTTGTAACTTGTAACATAATGACCTCCTTCCACATAGGTAATATAGTAACGTAATATCAATATTTTAATACGCTTGAATTTTTTTTTGCAACCGTATTATACTTATATACATTATGCTACAGAATTCTACATAAAAAACAAAACATTATATTATTAGTAAAATAATGATATTATGATTAGAATTTAACATATTTATAGCAATAACAACGCAATACTAGCCAATATAACACATATAATACTTCTCATAATTAAACTTTCATAAAAACTGTCAGTTTTAATGAAAACTGTAAAATAAAAAAAATAAAAAATAAATAAATTTTTAACAAAAAATGTCGATTTTTTTTATATAAATGTCAGTTTTTGGCAAAAATGATCAAATCTTAACAAAAACTGTAAAACATTTATTTCACATGTTTAAAATTTAAATTAAGTAACATACAGAAAAAATATACTATATCACTTGAAATAGAACACTCTTTTTATATTTCGTCCAGATTTTACACAAATTTTTTTACTGTTTACTTTATAAGTTAAATAGAAGAAAAGAAATACAAAAACAAATTTCATTATACAATTGCTTTAAAGAATAAAATTATAACTTATAATACATTAAAGATCGTATAATATAAATATTGTGTTGTAAATGATTAAGCCAAAAGCGTAAAAGAAAGAAAATAAAGTGTCAGTGAATTATTATGCGACCATTAAACAAAGATAGAGTAAAACTTGGTTACCCGTTAATAACTTGCGAATATTTACGACACAGGATAATGAATATTGAACTGGTTATTTACAACGCCAAATTTATACTCGTCATTTTAAATTATATAGTTTCTGCAATATCAAATATACACAACAGGCTACGTGTAAGTATGATTATTTTAATAAATACGCCGTACACACTGCAGCGACGTTGTCCTATTATAACACTACATGTATATTGGCTAAAGTTAACGAGCTATGATTCGATTTCATATTAATAAAAATGCTTTAAAAATCTTTTATTAATATGATAACGGATACCTATTTTTTCTGTTTTTTTAATTTTCAGTTAAACAATTGACTAATAAGTAAAGATCCTCAATCTGAATTCACAATAAAACTTTGGTTATACATTATCTTACTACAAATTGTTATGTTTATTGTTGATTTGTGAAAAATATGGATTATATAAAAATTTATTTTTTACAAAGCTATACTGTCTATATTTCAAGCATTGTGGTATTTAGTTTGAGCCAAAAATACAGTTATTTGATACATTTTAACCCGGCTTTTTACAGAATATGAATATCTAATTTTAATTTCAAATTTTACTGTAAATAACGTAAATACTATAGTGGTGTCTTTGGTGTATATATATTTTATGTATGTGTGTATATTTAAAGAGAGATTTATTTGAAAATTTTGCGGGTAGCCCAGAATTTGAAGTTACGCCACTGTAAATACATACCCTTAAAGTTCGTTCAGACTACCGTGCTTATCATAAAATTAGTGTTATGTTTTACAACAGAGCTAGTAATTGTGAATCAACTATTTACTAACTTATGACACTAAAACTTAACTTAACTTAAAAATTGTTGGTTGATTATTAATAACTTTTAACAAATTTGTATCAAATTTTCACAAGCTAGTAGATAGTACACTTCAGAACCAATAGCATTACAACTAACACATTATATTAATTTTAAGATAAGCAGGAAATTATAAATGAAACTTCAAAAATAAAACAAATTAATTTTTATCAAAATTTGTTTTGTTTTAAAATATCATATTCACTGTTACAACATTATATTTCTCTCAAAATACAATACATCATACATGAAATATCAACCTGCAGCCCAGACCTCGCATCCGAATGATGAACGGAAGAAAAACAGGTACGATCTTCTGTTCTAATTAACGCTAATTAAAACATGTCTGGAGTAGAAGCGAAATAGAAATACAACCTCTAGAAAAAGACAACAACAGCACACGAGTGTTCCCAGAATGAACGGTTGTAACAGTCGTCATATAAATGAAGCACGTAGGTGTATAAGACTTATAGCTCGCGTTCTCTCTCACTCTTATTACTATTCTCCTATTGCAATGCATATTTGTACACGCATATTTATATTTATGTGTATTTGTGCGTATATACATGTGTTGCTACCCATATAGGTTGGAACTGCGGCTACGTAAAACCAGCAAGATGTCAAGAGTGCTTTACGAGCTGTATACGCCCGCAACTTTTGGAGTGGTCATCCACTTTTAGTTGTTGAAGGAATCTTGTTGAGATATCATAAGAAAGCCAATTTTGCTACTGTTTTTATTATTTTAAATTTGCTTCTTTGTTTGTGGGATTAGATAAAAGCCTTGGAATGAAAGATTTACATTTTGTGTACAAGATTTATTTGTAACGGATATGTAGATGATATGAATAATTTGATTTTGGAGGTCTACTACAAGTACAATCAAAAAAATTTAAAAATGTATATTAAATAAATTATTTATCTAATTTTTTGATAGAATCAAACAGTTGATTATTATATTTTTTAAATGTACATTTGTATGGTAAAATCATTTTCAGATACATAGACCCGTATTTTCACCTCACTTTTTCGTGAAATATTGCTTTATCATTAATTTCAAAATAATTTTTTGCTTCTGTTTTTGATCAAATATGAATAGTTTTTCTATTTTTGATCATTTTTATTATATTTGGTATTATAAAATTTAAATAAACTATTATAAAGTCTTTCATAAATAATTTTAAGTAAACGTCAAAAGCACTTTTGGCAAAAATCACTTTTATAAATGAGGTGAGAATACTGGCCATATTTATTTATTTTTAAGTTATGTCGTCGTCAGATATTTTTAAAATGACATTTTTTGCGTTATTTGAATATATTTTTTGATTGTCTAAATGACAATTAAAAATATTACTTAATATGTTATTAAAAAATTTTCAAAAAATAAATTATTTAAATAATTTTATTAGCATATAAAAAGCTGAAAATCTATTTAATAATCAAAATAAACAATAAATATCAAATAAACGGCAGACAAATGTACATTTTTTAAAAAGAAAATCTACGTGTTTCAAGATTTTTCAGAAAATCATTTGTTTCAACTTTATTTGATATATTCCATCCGTTTGACTAGCTCTGTATTATAAATTTTTTATGTAAATTTGTATATAAGTAATTTTCACTTTACTGCCATTTTATTTATATTAAATTCTAATAAAAATTCCGTTGTTTTATGCAAATTACAATCGTCGCGTCAACAAGCTATAAAAAACTCTATATTAGCCACAGCCAACTAAAAACATAATTACAAACCATAAAAAAAACTGCTCGTAACCATAAGCAATTAGCATATGATTTATATAATTTTCTAAAACTATTTTTTTGTTGATCGCACATTTAAATAAGTAGGTCGTGTTTTCAAATCAATTCAATTCAGTTGTTTTGTTTTCTTTTGTCGTTAATAATAAAAAAAAGCATTTAAAAAATATATTCAACACTTCCACGAAACAAGTTAAAATTTTTTTATGTTACCAATAAATTGATTGACACTTGATTAATTAACGACTGGCGCCCGTTCAATAACTTATAAGATTTTAATTAGATGTAATAATGATATTTCATTATTTGACGTTTGACATAAACAAGCTTACAGTGATATTTGTTGATTAAGAGATATTACGTATTTTTATATCTCTTGAATTAACATATCTTGTAAAGATATAGATATAATTAAAAACAAAGACACCATACTTTCTAATTTGACATTACTATATTGCTTGCTATATGTATAATATTTTACTAAATGAGCTTAAAAATATCACTAATTACAGTTTGGATAAATATTTATTATCTTAATTTAGTTTTTGTATTGCTATTTGATATATCCTATAACTTGTTAATCTAAGATCTATTAGACAAATAAAATTGTTATTTTTATTATTACGCATTACAAATATGTAATTTAAGAAAATAGTTACTAAAAATAATAGCTAATACACAAGTTATTTATTTTGGAATGTAATAATATAATGTGGAATTTAAAATCAAATATTCAAGTTATTTTAAAAATATTTTCGCTTGATAATTCAAAATTTTATTATGTGTATTCACACAATTTCGAAACTCTGCTAATTTTAAGTATATGCATAAGCAGATCTTATTATATGCAGTTGAATACAAAATTTGCAAAATGCTAAATTCTGCAGTACAAACTACATATTTGTGAAGTTAAAGGTCCGTATTCTCACTTCAATTTTAAAAGCGATTTTTGTCAAAATTACTTTTGACGTTTACTTAAAATTACTTGTTAAGCAATTTTAATTAGTTTATTTGAATTTTATAGTATTAGATATAAAAAAATATATCAAAAATAGAAATAATATTCATATTTGGTAAGAGGTAGAAGTAAAAATTTATTTTAAAGCAAAAAAATAAAAGCACTTTTTCATGAACAAATGAGGTGGAAATACGGGACAAAATTTTTCTTTTTAACGAAACTTGTCAATCTTTGACAATATAATTACATAATACAAATAAATAAATAAATATCTCTTTATATTTAACTAATGCCTTTCAAAGGAAATAGTTATATATTATTAATAATTTAGTTTCCGAAAAAAAAAAACATTCAAACAAAATTGCACATAAATTTAATATTTGTGTAACAGAAAAAAAATATAGAATTAGGTCTCCAATACAAAATTATATTCAGTATAATTGATTTAATTTAAATAATTGACTAAATAAATATTATTAATACTTAAAATTACGTTATATATAATCAAAATTGTGTTTAAACAAATTTAAATAAAACGTCAATGACTTCTTCCTGATATATAAATCTTCTTTTATTTAGATCAAATACATGACACATACAAAAGTTTAATTGAAAATAAAACTATTAAAACTACATAAAACATTTGACAAATCCATTCGTCATTCATTTATTTTATTATACCGATTAAATTTAATTCAATTAAAACAACTTCCTTCAATGAAATTATTGAAATTATAGCATAACAAATAAAAACAGTTTATTACTTTGCAAAATGAAATCTTATTTATCTCTACCATCACACATCACGTAAGTCATATTAAAGAGAACTTAATCTGGAAAGAAAATCTTAAACATCGGTGTTAGACAAAATAATACAGAACACGGTTTGAAAGTAATAAAAAAGTGTCGGCGCTTTTTTGGTAGACTGGCTTGTTTGTGCCGCGATGAATATAGGATTATCGTAAACTAGAGAGATATGGGTGTCGGTGTACGTTTTATCTTTTGGTCGGATCTAATAATAAAAATGCAGCCCTAGATTCTAGCCAGCGAGCGTTTAGATTTAGGACCCTACAGGCAAAATAACCCGTAGCCAATACTTTACATATGTGTATGTATGTAGATATTTATGAATAGATCGTCATATGTATAGCAGTTACTTTCAACAGAGATGGATTTCACTGAATTTTGTTAGAAGTAAATGTTTAATGTTTGAAATAAAACGGTTTTAGGTTGTAGTTCTGTATTAATATTTGATTAATAATCGACGTTTCGATGACTAGCTGATGTGATATGATTGAGTGTTTTGCGTGAGTGAAAGTTTTCCAAGTAGTAGGAATAGAAGAACAATGAAAATAGGTAACATGAATTTGGATGAATCTAAAGTTGCTTGTTTGAATAGGGATGTTTGGAGGAAACTGACTTTGGGATAGTGGAAAGAGTTTGTGCCACATTGTATGTATGTATGTATATATATATATATATATATATATATATATATATATATATATATATATATAACGTTTCGACGTACTCAACGTACATTTTTATCAAAAAAAAATTATAGAAATGACATTTACAGTTACCTAGTAACAAAATAAGTAACCATATCATAAAATTTATAAATTTTTAATTAATGCCCGTTTTACACGACGCAACTTTCTGTGAGATTTTCTTGCGCAACAAAATTACACAAGAAAATTGCTCGTGTAATACAGAAATTGCACACGCAATTTTGTCGCGGCGACAAGTTGCACGGATTAGAACACGCTGTAATTTAATTGCATGGCCTTGCAATTTCTAGTTACTTTTTAGTAACTTTCAGTCTTACCAACTTTTATTATGAAAGGCACAATACCAGTATTTTTTTTATTTATATTTAATTTTCCTATGAGGTGTGTCATACATTAAAAAAATAAATTACAATAAAAATTATTTATTTATTTTACATATTTTGTGTGTTTATTTTGAAGGTTATACAGTTATAATATACTTTGACATTTAGTTATTTTTTTAATTAGTTGGCATCTTGGAATGAAATAACCAAAATCGCAGAGCAATTTTCTTGCATCGTGTAAAACATACATATATTTTTGCAATTTTATTGCGCAACTTTCTTGTACAATTTTGTTGCGCAAGAAAATCCCACAGAAAGTTGCGTCGTGTAAAACGGGCATAAAGGAAGCCAAATTTTTTTATATTCTTCTATAAAGTATATACTTTGATATGAATGAATCTCGGAGTTAACAGACTGCTACTGTACCTGTAATAAAATTATAATTTCTTAATCAAAGAACTTCTTTCAATCTTATATTTTTTATAATATCAATAACATAATTATATCATTACCAAATACAATTTAAATCCAATACAAATCAATCAAAATACGTTCCTGATATCAAATAAAAAAAAATAATAATAAAAACGAAAACAACTAACACTGATGCCATGTTATTAACCGATTAACTCCAAAACGCGCCACACAAAAGAACAAGGGGGACTTGTTAAAAATTGCGGCTTCAACATAAGATTAAGCACGTGAAAAACATAAAATTCCGGCATTAAACGGCCGTCGTAAAAATAAATTATGCACCTCTGCTATACACCGAAACAGTTCAGATTAAGATTTTATATCGGTTCACGAAACTCGCTTCCGCTTGCATTTTTCTTTATTTTTCGAAGTGCGACCAACAAAAAATATACCTCGACGAAATAAAATACATTGTTAGATCGACTATATCAGACACTGAAATATACAGTCGGAGATTATACGAAGATTGACTTGCGTGCTAACAACGTGTTACAATTAAAATAGTTAACGGGGGAAAAATACTGCTACGGTTACGCTAGAGTATTTACCCCCCTTATAAATATTTATCCTCTCATGTAATATTTTTGTAAGATAGTATAATTGGTAGATTGTTGAACATTAAGACAAAATACGATGGATCATAAATATACTAGATAAATAACTGTAATTTTTGTAAATTATTAAATTTTAATTTAATGCTGAATAATAAAGATAAAAATCGCACAATTTTTTTCATTATTTAAGATTGAGATACATTAAAAATAAATTTATATACTCATAGTTATAATTCATTAATAAATTAAACTTGAATTACATGAAAATAAAATGGCTTTAGGATTTAGTTCTGTATTAATTTTAATTAATAATCGACTTTTGATGTACTCTACGTACATCATCATCAGGAAAAATGATTCAAATGATAAATGCAGTAAATACATAGAAACAAGTTATTAGGTAATAAAATAACTAGATTATAAAATTTATAAAATTTTAATTAAAGGAAGCCAAATTTTATATATATTTTTTTTATTTTCATATATTTTTTCGAAACAAAAATAATAATATTTAAAGAAAATATGGCTTGTTAAAAAATATATTTACTTGAATTTTATATAATTTTTATTAATAATGAAATATTGATATTGAATTATTAATTATACATATGTTTTTAAATATTACGTATAATCAGTTATATTAAATATGGTCTACAAAATTAATAAAAAAATATTTATTAAATCGACCTCTGCAATTTAGTGTGATCGCCCGTATCGAGTGTGGTGTTTCACCTTAATCAATACCTTTACACTGATTGAAGTTATCTTTTTCCTTTATAAATTTCTATTGCTTCTATTATCAATCTATTGTTAGTACTGATGGGGGGGTCTTGTAATTATTATAGTATCTTCAAATTTTACATCTTGAGATGTTTCTAACGCATGTTGTGCAATAGCAGATTTATCTGGATGATTTAGACGTATTGATCTTTTATGTATTGTCAGTCTAGTAGAAACAGTTCTACCAGTCTGTCCAACATAAACCTTACAGCATTCGCACTGAGTTCTATATATATATATATATATATATATATATATATATATATATATATATATACCGGAAGATTGAAGAGGAATAATAGCTTTTACACCCTTCAACATGTTCTGTAATTTCATGTGTAAAAAATAGAAAACTTTAATATTCTTTCTTGGTAAAATTCTTTTGATTTAAATAAAATTTGGCTTTCTTTAATTAAAAATTTATAAATTTCATAATCTAGTTGTTTCTATGTTCTGTTTATTTACTGTGAATATCTTTTGTATCATTTTTCCTGATGAAGATGTACGTTAAGTCCGTCGAAACGTCGACAATTAATAAATATTAATACAGAACTACAACCTACAATCGTTTTATTTTAATATAATGAGTTCTAAAAGATTTTTTACTACGTTATTATATTTTTTATATTTTTATTGTAAACAAAGTGCTTGTAGGTACTGTATTATTCCAAAAAAAATTATATTATATCAAAATAGATTGTGTAGATTGTGCATGACAATTTTATTATCCATTTCATTAAGTAAAAAAACTGGACATAAACACAAATTTTCAAAATCAGAAAAATGTATAATAATTTTAGAACGAAAAAACAGATTCAGAGCGAATAAAAACTTTTTTTTTAAAACATTTTAAATGACACTAATGCATGTTTTTAAAAAAGCTAATTTGTGCTTATCTGTATGAATGTCGAAGTAAAAATTGTATGATTACAACACCTCCCTCTTTATATGTAATAATCGGTAAAAAATGCTACTAAAATAATTTCAATTCCAACTACGTAGTAGACACATTTCCACCATCAGCAAGCATTTTCCTTTTATAATTCGCAGGACCATTACGAACTTTTATAATAACACGTTATAGAGGAAAATAAATAAACAACGAACGCCACAACTCGGAGGCTAAAACCAATTTTAAACCATAGAAAGAGATACAAACGTTCAACTTTTAACCAGCAAACTTCTTTACCGAAAGCTTATCATCGTAGCACAAGCAAAACATGCCACGTACCCCGTTCAAACCGCCAGACAATACATTTCGTCCCCCCCCCTCTGCACCTCTTTTAAAATCATCCCCCATCAAGTTGGACCACCCATTAACCTAGCTGATTAACAGCCGCCCCCAAGAGGCCATAGCATTCTTAATTGTAATTCATTATAAGCCGGTGCGTGGTAATGGAACGATTAGATCGTCTTTTGTCTAACATATATGAATGTTCTTCTAAATTCATATGTGACTAGATTTCTTTTTCTATTTTACTTTATGATTATTTATTTTTTTTTCTTTTGAATTATTAATGATATTTGATAACGGTTGTAGAATTATATGAATGATTAGGCGAGTATAAAAATATGTCAGAATTTCTAACTGATAAGTTTGGTAACTTTCATTTCTAGAGTTGGATTTCAGTTATAAATGTAGTAATGATAAATCTAAGATTATTTATACAGATTTATGATAATTAAAAGGTTGTTTTAAAGGTATTAGATGAAATGATAATAGTGCTAATTAATTGTAGTTGAATGAAATCTTAATTATTGCTAATTTATCATAAAATATTTAAATAAAAAATAAAATTTTAATTAACTTTATTCATAACAGTTTCATGTATATCCAGCGTAAGATATAATTAAATATTCCTGAAAAGAAAAGCTAAAATCCAGTTACGGATTCCAGAAAATTTAAATAAAAATAATTTCCAAACTTCGAGTATATAATTCTCAAAATTTTCAATAATTTTTTTTTGAATATAGTATATTATGTTACAGAATTAAAAAGTGATCTTTATTATGTTGAGTTCAAATACTTGCAGCCGAGGCTTAGCCGAAACCATGCAATAAAATATTTCATATTTTTGCGTATTCTATTTCATTATTTATTTATTTACTTATTTTTCAAATTCTATTATATAGCTTTATATTATTTACTAATAGAAACTATTACTTTCTCTAGCAAATGTAATAAACACAAATGACTCACAATACACTTATTCTGATACAATCTAATAAATACAAATATAAATCAATTCAAATTAAATACTATAAAATACTACTATTATTCTTTACTTAAAACTGTTCAATTATCGATACTATGACTCACGACACCTGTGGAAACAACACCAGTCAGTGTTTTCCCGGTGATATATTAAATATTAAATTAGACTGAGAGAGTCACAGATCAACTGCAGGGTTAGGGCAAGAGTGCGGGGCAATAGTAAATGATGCGGTGAGTCACCTGTAGGTTCGTCGAGACAGGTGAGTGGTGAGTGCGGTGGAATACGGTACGAATAAGTTCGTGAATACGGGCACTAAACGTGGATTTTGGATTGTAAATGAATGCAATGAAATTTCCTTTGCGCTGGTAAAACCAGGTGACGTATGGATGAAGGTAAAAGTTTATGGAGAAATTATATTGGACACGTGATTCATTGTAGTGTTTAGTTTAATATCTGACGTTTGTTAGTTTGTTCTTGCTTAAAAGCAGAGTTGGGCTGTTTGTGATGTTTTTTTTTTAAATTTTGGAATTAAGGGTTTATTAATTATTGTTATGTAACTATTATAAATATATATATATATATATATATAATTTTATACGTGTAATTTTTGTTTTGGTTGAATGCATCTGCAGTAGCAGATCCTCAGAGACATATATTTAAGAATGCCAATGTAAGACAAGCAAAAAACGTACAATGTTAGATTAAAATTTGAATTAAAAACAAAATTATTCCAGTTTGTTTTAAATTTTTTTCTTCCTTCTACTCAATATGTATAGGATACTAGGCCAGGCGACGTTAGCCATAGTAATATAAACAAATTTTACAATATTATATATCCTAAATATATACCACAATAGTAACGTGGTTACTTTTATCATTAAAATTTGCGAAAAAACCAAGCAGGACCACATACGCGTAAAAACACTTCTAGCAAAGTTCTTTAGTAAATATATATAAATTTGTGTTTAATATTTATTTCGTGCTAGATATATCTAAATATTTTAATTAAACAATTATTATAAATCAAATTTAGTTAAAAAGTAATTCATTAAAATTGTGATTTAAATCAAATGCAAAATTAAGTAAGCTTACATTATTCTATTCAATTTATTCAATCTCTACAAAAATACATTTTGATAAGTGTCCCCAAAAATTTCAATACCAATAAAAAAATATCACGATGATCAAATAATATAATACCCATTATTCCAACACTATAATAATATTACTTTGTTTCACAAATTAGAAATTAAACCGCAGAAGTCGGAGGCGATATGTTATAAGGTCACAAAAAATTATTTAATTTTTTTCTGAAGTAGTGATAATTTATAAAAAAAAAGTGTCTGTCCAGATTTTGTTTATTTTCAAATCTGAGAATCTCATCTAGTTGCAAAATACATACACAAAAGCAGTAAACTAGTTTTATATACCTTATTATTCTCTATCACACAACAATAATATTAATCATTCATTAAAATAATCAGCAAAAATAAAAAATCCTAATCTACCTTCCGGAAAGCAATCTAATAAAAATATAGAAATAATATCATGTGCATATTGCATGCAGGTGAGCCATCTAAAGTCTAACTTAACCATCCACAAACCACAAATACACCAGATACAATTACATAAATAATGAAGTCAGAAAACACAACACCACCGTACGTACCACAACTATGCAAGCAAGGTAAGGTAAGCTATAAGGGGGATGACTCCGAACAAGGGCGGTTCTGGTTTTTAGTTCTGGTTGCCCGAGGGCCCGCACGGCTACCCTCCGACAAATAATTAACCTAACCTAACCTGATCCTAGTCGCTGCCCGTCAACAGTTGTGTGCTGGGATAGACGAACCAAAAACAAGCCACTAACGAAACCATCCCTTATTTTATTCCCGATATCTCATTAACCTTGTCCGCGTATACGCTGTTAAAGAGAAATTATTATACTGAGGAGGGTGAGACACTAGCGTACACAATTCATTACGAAAATAT
This sequence comes from Clivina fossor, assembly GCA_963966155.1. Taxonomy (NCBI): domain Eukaryota; kingdom Metazoa; phylum Arthropoda; class Insecta; order Coleoptera; family Carabidae; genus Clivina; species Clivina fossor. The sequence continues at coordinate 5,819,944 of OZ014558.1, forward strand.
CATTTGTTGTGCCTTTTTTCTTGTTGGCTTGTTATTAACTAATGTTGGTAATTAATTTGAAGAAGCCTAATGATGTGAAATTCTTGGATCACATTTAGAATTGCATGAGAATAGTCGATAATATACATTGCAATATAATATCAAATTTTAGCAAAATTTATTATTCAAATATTTTTTTTTTATTGTTTGATCTTTTGTAATACCATCCGTTGTACAAAAACTATTTGAACTTTTATTATATTTTAAGTAAAAACTATTTGGTCAAAAATTAAATACTAATAAGTGTTAAATAGAACACTATATAATACGCACATGTTAATTCATTTTAATAAATGCTAATATTTGTAACAAATATTTCAAAACCGAATTTCTATTCAATAGGAAAATTATAAAATAAAACTGTGTTTATAGTTTGTCTAGAGCCTCATAAACTCATTGATTGTCATTGTACTAGAATCATGGTTTTTGGATATTTTAGTCCTGTTTGTTTAGTCCTGCTTTTATGCATTAGTTTAAAACCGGTATTAGTTAAAACCGATTTTGAATAGAATTTGTACCTGTATACATAATATTTTAAAACATTTTCGCATGATTCTAACTTCTATTGAATAAGTTTTTGTGAGTTCATAAATGTGGACACACCATACTAATTTAAAATGAAAAATAAGTTTTAATATATAGTAAAAAATCTTTTTGAACATATTATATTAAAATAAAACGGCTTTAGTTTAATGTTCTGTAATAATTTTGATTAATAATCGACGTTTCTACGTAATCAACGTATACCTTTTTTGTTTTATTTCAAAATTCTGCAAATAATTTGTGTTATTTTTTTCTAAATTGTCAAAACATAAATGTCTTCTTCTTCTTCCTATGACACTACAACCCTGTATTTTGAATCATTTCCGCTAAAAATAACGATTCGTTAATATAAAAATTCTGAGATTCCGTAAGAAATTTTGCTATAAAGCCATGACAATTTTTACGACATCTCAATTTTTTTTATTTTAACTTCTAGCTACGTCTTGGAATGTTCTGTAATAACTTCATTCATCCGCCTTTTTTTATGCAATATTTACTTCTTTACAGAATTTCCAAGCAACAAGCAAACTTTATTGGTAGTTCGAAAAATTATAAAAACTTTGCACTAATTAAAAAACTAATTAACACATATTATTTTCGTTAATAGAACAATTTGATATAAATTCGTCACACTAATTTTGTTATTTAAATTTTATTTGTTAACTTTTCCCATTAAAAAAACCATAAAAAAATTACCAAAACATGTATCAGTAAAACTACGCTACTGACCATGCAATTAAAAATTTTACAAAATATTTAGTCTTGTTCGGTTACCTTAAAAGAGATAATAGAAAATTTTGTACATTTATCCCAAAAACACATCCAAACCCAAAACATATTTAAAACACAAATAAAGGGTAAAATAACCAAGCTAATACCCTAAAACAGTACAAAGATAAATACAAAAGTCTTGAGTAATTATATCAACAGAAAATACCAGAAACATCAAAATCGTGTTAGGTCCATCTTTGTCATCAAAGTTCTGGTGTTTATCATGCAAACGATAAAAGACATAAAACAACCCGAAAGAAGAGAATTCTAAACGCAACAATATTAAAATCGATATCATAAAAGAAAAACATTTACCAAATGTCAATATTTAAACGTTTTCGGCTTAAATTTAAACGCCAAATAACTAATGGAGCCCATCCGTATTAGATTTTATTAGACGGTATACCTTTATCTGACATAGGTCTATTGTATTTGGAAGATAAGAGAAGTTGACGAAAAGGAAAATACGAAACATTCTTGGAATAACGGTATTTACACGAAAAATTGTTAGACTAAATATTTGACCTGTCGACGACAGAATCCCTTCCAGTTTGTTTGGACCTCACGACACTAACAGCGCCTCTAGGTAAAAGGGTGACAGATGACGGAACCAGAAAGAAACTTTCTAATTACACAAGATATTTTCAATCATAATGCATATGTGTATACATCTAATTTGTGCTTTTCTATGAAAAGATGTTGTAATACCAAAATACATATATAAATCTTTGTCAGTTTGTTACTGTAAATAATTTTCCTTTCGGTTTATCTTCGAGTTCTCTGTCAGAAATAAAAAAATTTGTTAATTATTTTATTACAAAATAAAAAAAACACGTAATTTTTATTGACATTTCAAAAATTTCAAGTCATTTTCAAGATAAAAATTAAATTTTAATTAAAAATTTTTCATATTATACAATTAAAATTATATCAAATGTGATTCAAATCTTATAACATAAGCTCTAAATTCATCATTTAATTGTGAATTGACCCATATTACAGAATCAAAATTTAAATGTTTTCCACTTGTATTAGTTAAAAAGACCTATAAATTTAAAATCCATTGATTAATTGTAGATGAATAACCCGTATCATTAATAACTAAAAAAAGTCATTTATATATAATTCTGTATTGCAATTAAATTATAATATTTTAACAAATAAAAAATAATAAAAACACTCAGTTTTAAGTTTCACAATTTTATTAAACTCTTGAATAACAATTTTAGAAAATTAGTATATTGATGAATATGTAATAAGAAAAGCAATTTATATAAATTTGACTTCCTTTAATTAATAATTTATAAATTTTATAATCTAGTTACTTATTTTGTTATCTAGTAATTTATTTCTATCTTTTGATGTTTATTTACTGTAAAATGTCGTTTATATCTTTTTTCCTGATGATGATATAGGTACGTAGAATACGTCGAAACGTCGATTTTTAGTAAAAATTAATACAGAACTATTCTTATTTTAAAATGTAAAATATTTTCATTATAAGTACTAGCAGTAGAAAATCTAATTTAGTTAGAAAAGCATATTTCCTAAGTGATTTTTCTAAAAATAGTTTATATCATTTACCAAAGTCATAAGAGGCAAGCAATAACTTATTAAAATACCTCAGCAAGCAATTTTTCTCTATTGCGCGCGTTAAGACACGTGAAGAATATAGATGATAGAAGAGTTAAAGTGTTAATTAACAGCGTCCTCATCTTTCGAAGGGCGACGAAGTAGCGAGCTCGGGCCCAAAGCAAAGAGGCATTGGTGAGGAATCGTCGACTTTCAGTTTCTCAATAACGCGTCTCACAATTTAGATCTCTAACAACAGATAACAAGGTGATCAAGCGCTTTTTATGCTTAATAACTGATAAAATAAAATGAGGAAAACTTTAATTTACAGGTATTGAAGCACCGATCCTCATTTACCGTTTTTTTCTTTTTTGTTTATAAAGATATTTATCAAATTTATGTATATAGAAACAGATGCTTTATGTTTTAAAATAATTCTTTAAAAAATTGTAACTCGCAAAATGTGATATTTTAACAAAAAGTTATTATGGTAAGTTTCTCCGAACGTAAATATTGTTTAATATTTATTTATTAAAATGTTTACTATATTATATAACATAATTATTGTTCTAATACTATACAAAATCCTAGAATATTTGTCTTCTGTCAATAATGTTACAGAATAGGCCCGAATATTGTATAAAAAAATAGTTTTATAAGTTAAGAAATGTTATTATATAAATATTTTCGTTTTATACGATTTAACTTACAATACCATAAAAACTTTCAATTTATAAATTTCATTTTCATTCTAAAAGAAAATGCCATTCACATACCGCATGTAATAGAGAAAAATTTCGGTTGTCCCATAACAAAAGACGTGAAATAACGTCACGCCATGAAAATCGGAGCTTCCAATAACATCACAATGTTTGTGGCGTTGCATCTCAGACGGCTTAGGAATCACAAAAAAAAAAGAAAAGATTTCAATGACCGATTTGAAGACAGCGGCAACACTTATCCGAGCTTTAGTGACATAATACCACTACCGCCCCAGCTTTTCATCAAAACTTGTAATCGCTAAACAGACAATTGCGGACTTAACTTTTGTGTCTGAAACCGAAATGTGTGAAAGCAGGATATTGTTCGAAAAGGATGTTAACCTGATCTGTTTGCTCTGAAGATTAGCATGTTTGATTATTTTTATTTTTAGAAAGAAACTTTTTTAATCTATAGATACGTTTTAATTATTTGGTTTTAAATAGAAATATCGATTTTGAACAATTCTTATCTTTCTTTTTAATTTTTCCTTATTACATTATTTATTTCATTTTCATTATTAAAAAGAATAAAACTCAATATCAATTATCTACTGTCTTACACATAATACCATAACCTCATCTTTCAATTCTCTTTTTACGATCAAAATACATCTCCGACCACTTCAAGAAAACACCTGTATAGTAGCCAGCAAGTTATCATCACCCACAGGATCCCGAGTACAAATCTCCGATGAACAGATACAGAGGATCGAGACACCGATAGTTCAAGCCGCACGAACGACGAGAGACTATACAAAAGTGAGAGAGCGTCCTGTGTGCCTCTCGGACAGGTATTGTTAACACCTTGTGACGAATTGCAGCCGGCGGCCGAGAATGCAGACTGGAACCCAGGCACTACACTACACACTCTGGTCATCTGTCGTTTGTACGGTTCGGTTTCGTATGGGAACAAGTGAATCGCGCGCTGGTTTGGACATTGGTTTTCTTGATGGCGTTCAAGTAGAATTCATATTCATTTAGACCTCTTATACTTAGTTTTATTTGTATTATAGATCAGATTTCAACTATTGATTAATATTGAGTAACCGATATGCAAACAAAAAATAAAATAATTAAATCCATTTGAAAACAACACCAATTATTTGACAATTATTTATTACACGGAATAACAATCTTTAAGTAATTTTTCTAAAAGCAAAAAAGTTAATTGGCACGTTTAAATATATTATTTTTTTAACATAAAATCTAACAAATATTTCTGTTACATATGTTCCAAGTTCTCATGTACAAATATTTGATGTGATTACAAAATCTGAAACTGTTGATAGAATTTTACTAAAACTACATGAATTATATTTCAATTATTACATAAAATTCACTTATAATTTCCTAACAACCCATAGACATACAATTTATTCATTCAAACTTAACAAATCTCACATACTTAACTTAAACAAACGATTAAGTGTAATCATCTTTAATGCAGATAATAACATATATCGGTACATAGAAAATTAGTGTAATAATAATTAATATCTACCGTTAAGTAAAGAGAAAGGTATACGTTATTTATTAAACTAGTAAAATCATATAGTTATTCTTCAAGTAACTCGTATATTAGTTTGTGTTTGTGTGTGTGCGTCTGTGTGTGTGCGTCTGTGTGTGTGAGAGAGAAAACACTATATACGTTAACGACCACCAGGTAAATAACAGGGTTGCATAGTAGGCGATGACAGACCAATTATTTATTAGAAATAAAAAAAAGACCCTAATATCTTTTACCTAACTTCACAATGATTCATCTAATTCGTATCTAACTTTGTGTTTGTAATCTTTGGGAAGATAAAGATTGCAAAATGATGTTTCTAAATTAATAGAATATTAGAAGAGAAAGAAAAAAAATAATAAATTTTAATTATATATTTTTGGTTTGACTGATTATAAATAAAAAGAAAATTAGTTAATATACACAAAAAAACTCGAGCCACAACACCGACCAAACTCAGAAAATCTGAAGATGACTGAAAAGTCGAAACGCGTCATTGCTAAAACAATAGCGAACCTGATAGGGAATTTAATAACATGAATACTCATTTCGAGTGAAAAATGTCAGCATTCAATTCAATAATTTTTGTTAAAAACTATAATTTGAATCAATATTTAATTTTAAATTATTTATCTTCAGAAAAACTACAAATACTCAGTTTGCATACAAATATAAATCTATAATTATATTACCGTTTTATAAATATAAGTTACAAATATATAATTTTAATTCATTAGAAAAACCGATAATAGATTTTTAATAATACTGTTCAAACGACAAGGCTAACAATCAACAATAAATTAATTATAATTAAAAAAATATGCTCATTAATTTCATTTCACCAACGCAAAAATTAAAAAAAAAACAAAACAATATTCACCTGTTACAAATAAATTATAATCGCAAATAAACATGTAAATGTCACACTTGGAGTTACACTACAACTAACACTATATAGTGTAGTTTACATGTAACTAGTGCGTAGGTATAGGTTATGTACACAAAACAAAAACAAAAAACGATCGCGATTGATACGTTTGTTGGTCTTAGCTGACCATGAAAGAGAAAAGCGAAATTAAAATTTATCCGAATCTCTCTCAACATTTTATCCAACATTTTCGTGGTAACTGAAATGTTTGGTTATTATTTATCACTAGAAAAACCAAGAAATATTCGTGGTTTCCTTGGTAAATTGTGATACTGTGCGAGCGTATTTCAAATGTATAATATTTATTGTGACCGAAAGATATCAACCATCATGTTTTCGTTCATGTTGGTTATTGTATTAACTACAGAAAAAATGTGTACTTCATTCGCGCTACCGTGAAATTTTAAATAAATCGAAATAAGTCAAATAACTCACCAGCAAATTTTTTTGCTAATCTTACACTCTATGTATATATTTTGATATTTTTAAAATCACCATGTTTCAAAATCTACCCTGGTAAACTGATAAACCAAACTGAATTTTTGCCGTAATTTGACCGTGGTTATTATTATATCGAGTAAATGTTTTAGTTAAATGTAAATACACTTTGGTCTAAATACTTAGTTTACATTTGATGATATAATAAAGAAATCAATGTAAACCTGACCTCGGTAATAGCTACTACTCTGCAGGAATATAAAAACTATATAGTTGAATTATATAACAAATGTATCATTTTGAAAGAGAATTATATGGAAAAGTTCAATTGTTCAGTGCAAAAACCAATTTTTGAAGCGTTTTAGCTTAAAATTTTGTGAATAACTCGTGTCTCAAGACAAATAAAGTTCGAAAAATAGTTTTTTTCCGATTTTCTAGCAATTAACTACTGCTGAGATACTTAGAATAAAGATAGCTTTCTCCTCCTTGTAACATAATATAATATAATTATCGATATTTCTACGGTGACCATATGTCAGTAATGTGTCAAAAAGTAATTTACAAATAAGTTACTTATTATAAATGATTAATAAAATCTTTTTTTTTTTCAAAATAAAATTTACATACAAATAAATAAATATATAATTTTAGCGCATAAGAATTTTTCAATAACAAAAAAAAAATATTTGTAGTTTTCCATTGGCAGTGCGACATATTTAATGTTTTTAAAACTGAATAAAAGTTCAAAGAAATTTAAATTATACTATAGATATAAGTTGTCGTCGAAAAGTACGTGTAGTAGACTTTGACAGCGGCCTATGGCTAGCAACTGTATCAGATGCAGCAGCCACACAGATATTTATGTTTGTTTATATGGTAAGTTCAGATTAAGATCGAAAGATGACTGTCTGATTACTATGGTTGTGGACTATCGGAGATTGTTACGCATGGTCAAGAAGACAGTTTCCTTTAGTCATTACATATGTCACACAAATGTTTCTAAGATTTTTCTCGTTTTGCTTGAATTCAAATTAACATGACATGTTGACATGTATATTTTACTGTTTATATTATAAAAGCGAAGATAATCTGATTTAAAAATGTTGTTATTGCCAATAAACAGACGTTTCTTAACCTGTTCATGTAAAAACGTTTAAAAGAATTTCAATTTTTAAATGTATACGCTATCTTTAAATAAATCTTTAATAGTTTATTTGCTAATTTTTTTTAACACATCTGCGATTCCAACATGATCACACATCATGGAATTTTTGTTTTGTTTCTTACAATTATTTGTGATTTGAAATATGTACATATGATATTAAAAAGAATAGTAATATTTGTCTTCAAGTGTATCATAATATTAATATTACATTACCATATTGCCCATGTAGAAAGAGGTCATTATACTACTAGTAAAATAATGACATTATTATACAACAGTTAGTTACAATATACACCACTAGTGGCAGCAACAAATATAACTACAACTTAAAGCGTATTAATTTGACATCATCGGCGGCCATATTAACAAACTATAATGTCAAGTTAAGTTAATTGACAATTGCATTATCTATTTTCTCTTGAATTTTAAATTGATTATTGAAAATGTATGAAGAACTACAAGAAATGCAATGTGCACCGTCAGATTTGACAGAAACTGCATATATGACCAAATTTACATTGATTTTTTACAGTGTATCGATCATTAACAAATTGAAAATCAAAACATTATCACCTCTCTATTTTATAAACTGTTTTATATACGATATTTTCTTAAAAAATGACAGAACGTAATTGAATATAAAATATACTTTGTAAATTAGTAATTTATACAAAAAATTAAACAATGGATATATTAAATAAAGATAATATTTAAATAAACAAAAATTATTTTGTAAATAGAAATATTTTCCTGATAAACAAATGAAGAGTTTGCATATAACAAAATGTAAATATTTATTAAACTACCCAGGCTACAATCAATATAAATATGAGTGTCTATTTAATTACGAATTTGTTTTTTTTTTAACTGAAGCAGATATTTCCGCCATGAATTCATTCAATATTTTATTTTATAGTCGTGACAGAGACAAACCCTTCTCATTTCAAACCAGTGGTACTTGAATTTTTCTCGAATACTTTGAGCTCAAAATACGCATCAAAAAAGTCAAACAATTAAAATTTAAATTTATGTTAATTTATGAAATAAAACAGTAAAATTAATAAGTTTTGTTTTTACTAGAGTTTATTTATTTAAATGTAAATGCGGCGTTTTTTTAATTTTTGCTTAAGAAATTTTCACCACAAAATTGGTATTCATAGAGATAGGTAAGTAACAAAATTTTTTGTCGCATATTGCTGTGGGAGATAATTAAAAATCTGGCTTCCTTTAACTAATAAATTGTAATTATTTATTATAATTTGTTTGTTATAGATAATATAATATATTAATAAATTGTGGCACTAACAGCTCTTGAAGAGTCTACGCCAACCAAGTCACATCGGACCTGTAAATAACACATATTATAAATGTACGTATTATTAAACAGAATTAAAAAAAAATATTTACTGCCTTTTTACGATTTTCCGGCTATATGATACACCGTTGTGTAACTACAGAGCGGGACATTAGCGTTTTATTAACGTAAGATACCAATAAAAGATTGAATACCACTGATTTAAACTAAATAGTTAAACATTCTATTGGTATTGGGTATATATGTATATTCAGTGTTCAGTGCTCAACAGACCAAATGAAACTTTACTAAGTCTATATGTATAGTACATCAGAGCGGGGGTTAAAATTGTCTAAAGGTATGAAGCAAAGGCTGGAGGAGCTATATATATGTATGTATTTCCTTTTACCTTACCTTGCCTTTATTTAACGATTAACAAATATTTATAATGCAAGCCGCAGCTCTAAGTGGAATAGCTTGTCAGGCATTTGTCTTCGAACAAACACACACACACACATACGGTTTGAATTTGTCTTATTGTTTTCGAAAAAAGAGCACAAAAAAGTAGTTTTATAAACGCGAAGAACGGGTTACCATCTTTACCATTTTAAAATGCTATTGTCCCCATCAAGGAGTTGCAGCGCGACTCCTTCTTCTTTTTTCTCTCGTATTCCTTGATTTTGACCCCATTTATTTTGTTTTTTCGTTTGTTGAATTTTAAATCGCTTTAAAATGTGTCTCCCGTAGCGTATTAATTCCAGATTTAAAATTGCATTATTTATGAGGTTTTTGTTTATGCGAAATGTTAAATATGATTAATAATTATATAATGTGCATGCTTTAGTTTTTGCCATTACTGGTTTTTTTTTAAATGTCATATTTTAAATGAAATATATGCATTTTTTTGCGATAAGAATAAACTTGAAATAATACTTGCGTAATATCATTTTTGTAAATCAATTATTAACATTTATAATTAAATTAAACATAAGATATAAATTTTATATGTTTTCATCACAATTATTAACTACAGCACTAAAATATATTCAAATCTAACTTTGCTTTCATAACAGATTTTTCAACAGTCTGACTATAATTTATAGTCTATAAGAACAGTTTCTTGGTTAACAACAATTTTGAACAATAATATATAATTTATTCATATTATGGCTTTTTTTAATAAGTCGACTATTGGGTTAGCCTGTTAAAATAATTAATCTCAGAATTTTTATTTTAACAGGTCTTTACTTTTAACAGAATTAATAATTTCAATTGTAGATGCTGTTATTCTGTGAAATAGTTTTATAATGTATAAATAAATAAAATATAATAAAAACACTGGGTTTTAAGTTTCACAATAACCGTGTGTAAGTGACCAGCATTCTAATAGCGGATAGTGACAGCGTAAGTTGCGTATTTTATCATAGCAGTTAAAGAAATTTGATCCATCAAATCTTCAACTCACGAATCGCCAGTGATTATAACGTAATTTTGTTGTGAAAATTTTTTAAGCAAAAATTAAAAAAACATGCCACATTTACATTTAAATAAATAAACTCTAGTAAAAGCAAAACTTATTAGTTTTACTGTTTTATTTCATAAATTATAACTCAATAACTCATTAGTTGTTTAGTTCACAAACTTTCTAAGCATAAATAAATCTTGTCTATCAATGCATTTATCAGAGACGGAGAGAAAAATTATTATAAAAACATTAAAGATAAATAAGTAGCATGACAATGCGACATAGCAAAATGCATATGTATTAAAGCATAGAACATAGAACATAGACGAATTTAAGCATGTACTCTATAGCAACTATATATTTCTATACGTCAAGCAATAGAGTATACCACATAGCCATAGAGCCAATATATACCTACTGCACACAATAATAAAATTTTTCTGTAATTTGCCACGCATTCCGTCAGATGTCAGCTGATTAGTTCCACACAGTGCGTTGCACACTCTTCGACACATAAGTTAACTTTTAAATTATAGACTCTGTCACATAAACGAGACAACGCAATAGTGTCCCAACACAAAGGCTCTCTAACACATACTATAACTTTAACAACAACGACGACGAAAAAAATTCCGATACGTTGTGATTATAAAATATGATGGTATCAACTTTACACAATTACTTACATTAATAAACTTATAGAAGGAAAATTATTGAGAAATAGACTTCATGAGATGACACCTACCACTAACACCAGTTCGTGAATTGAAATAAAAAATTGGCATTAGATAAATCAGTAATAAATAGAATCTGAAGTAGTGCAAAGTAAATTTAATAGAGTTTATTTTCTACTGAAATTGATGGAAGTGAACTGAACACGCCAGGCCGTTGTTTTATATTATTATTACTATACATAGTCCACCTTCATACAAAAGCTATTTCTGTTGAGAGATACTTGTTTGTGTTTGTGTAATATCGGTATGGTCTTAAGCTGACTTTACAAGATACATCTTTCTATACAAAAATTTATACAATTGTGTATACAAAAATATGTACCTACTTATAGAAAATATACAAAATTAATAAGTTTTACACTATATAGAATAAAATATGCAGACGCATGCGAAATGATATTTTATATTTTAATAATTCTAATAATTTTAATAATAATAAAATTAATTTATAGGTAATTCCAATTTCTCACCAAAAATGAAATTGATTCATAATTTCAATTCCTCATTAAAAATTACAATTCCAAAATAGAAATGTAATTTTACAAGTCTTTTTGTTAAAAAAAAAAATAAAAAAAGTATATTTTTAAAAGATATAATGAATTAAAAAATTAATTTAAAAGTAATTCAAAGAAAAATTGCTTCATAATTCCAATTCCTCATAAAAAAATTACAATTCCGAAATGGAATGTAATTTCACACGTCTTTTTGTTAAGAAACCGAAAAATAAAAAATAACTTTTAGTATATTTTTAAAAGATATAATGCAATATTTTATAATGAATTAAAAACGCAACTTACTGCATTCCATTAAATAATTATGAAAAAGATATTAATTTAAAAATAAATTTTATATAATATAAAATGTATCTAAAGTTGTGCATGTGATTCATTTGTATATTTACAAGTTTATAAAATCGTAAAAACCAAATTTCTAATAAAATTCAATATCTATCTAAAATTAAATTTAAAGTATTCGAAAAATATTTAAATTATATTCAAATTTTTCATAAAATTATTATTAATATAACAGTAAATTGACTAATTATTAAATTGTGTTATTTTGAGAAAACTATTTATTGTATATATCGTCAAATATTTAAATACACTGTAAAAAAAAAGTTGCCATTTTACATAAAAACCATTGTAAAAAAATTACATATATTTCATCAAAACAATGGTTTACATAAATTTTCTGTAAAAATAACATAGATTTTGTAATTTTAAGTAAAATAATTAATTTACTTTATTATATGTTTTTTAGCGAAAAAGTAAGGAAACTTATTTTAAAATATACGGTTTTTTTTATTTATATAATGTAAAATTTTTCCTGTGACGTCTATAAATTAACATATTAAACTGGTGTAAATCAGTTGCTCCGGGTTTTTATGCAAAATTATCGGTTTTCTTTAAAGTGTATATTGAAATACATTTACGTAACTTATAGGTGATTATTCATTGAACCTATTTAACAAATAATTCAAATGTAAATATTTGTAATAATAAATATTTATTAATTTAATAACTTAGGTATTTATCAATTTTTAAAATGTTGTTTATTTAATAATGTTAAATATTTAATATTTAACTTTGTCATTACTATAAATACTAATTAATAATTTTAGTCATAATAAAATTAAAGTTTTCTAACACTAGACATATTTTTGGATAAGAACATTCTAATAAATAAATTAACAATTCATCTGAAAGCAATTATAATTAATAATATGAAATCATATGTTTAATTAAGTTTAGACTATCTTCTTATGCAAGCTTTGCTTCTTAGAAAAAAATCGGACACATCTGTCGTTAATTATATATGTACTAGTATTTCTTTTCAAAGTGCATATACATCATGTATAACTCGTAAGACAGAAAGAAATAGTTATATATGTTATATTTAGTTTTTAAATTTGTCAATTAATATATAATATCCGTGCAGAATTAACTTATTATGATTTATTACTATAGCACATATGTTTAAACCTACACATTTCATTTTTTTTATTGACTAATTTTTGTGATACAATACATATTGATTAAATCTGTTTTTGTTTTTTTGTTTAGCGTTCATTTGTTTTTCTATTTATTAGTGTGATGTATTTTGTGTCGAGAGCTTTATCATAAAGTAATATCTCCAAATTAATATTAATTTTAGAAATTCTATACATGAAAAATTATTGTCTTCCTAGATTGGTAACTTATATATGCATTTTAAATTCAAATACTTTGTTTTTTCTTGTCGATTTCAGAATAGTAAATAAAACGAATATTATATTTACAAAAAGAAGAAACAAAATTTGAAAATCATATAATTGCTGTTTATATCACAAGAGTAAAATGGACTAATTATATATCTGGTTAGTTCTAATTAAATTCTGAACTGTACGAAGCATACACGAGCTAAATTAAATTGGTTGGAACAAACTTATATATATATATATATATATATATATATATATATATAAGGTGGTCATTATTTTGGCAATGTCGGATTTTTTCAATTTCACCCCTAATTCAATTTGAATTTAAATGTAAAAAAAAATAAGATGTAAAAAGTTACAACCATTTTTAAAATATTTACTCTTTAAATTGGCTTAAACACGCATTTTATGCATTTTTGGGAACTTACAGACAACTTTTTATCGTCTGGTATTTTAGTTTAGAACAAAAATTGTTTTGATAATTGTCAGCTATGTTAAAGCTGTTCAAATTAACATTAAAATATATATATATACTCATAAGAATGTAACAAAAACTCTTTTTATTCAACCTGATATATCAATTTTGGCTATTCCTATCCAGGCATGCAACTGTGCGTTTATTATATTTTTCATACAGGCATTTTTAATTTTTATAACTTAGAAATATCGAAACGTGTCGTTAATAATAACACAGACAACGAACTAGCAAGGAGAATTAATAATAATAATAATATTAAAGTTAATTATAACGCAAGTTCAGGATTTTTTAACATAAATAAAAACATTACTTCCCGCAAAAGAACTCATCGAATATTCACACAAAATTAGGTACACTTTTAATTTTTTTTTTTTTCATCAGACATTCGTTACACAAAATAAAATAATATATACTATATCTGCATATATAACATTTCCTTGAATAATAAAGAATGAATACCTACATAAAACTTATATCGTATTTATAGTTCTACAGACGTATATTTATAATATTTAAGTGTTCTCTAGAATTACGTATGTTTGTATTATTTTCTATTCACATTAAAATCTCTAACACAAGTATTAACAAATGAGATTTAACAAATTTTATTACTGAAGTATAAACTGACTCGTATATCTAAAATATATCTAGAAAAATCTGGAATAATTATAATAAAACGAAATAAGATATGTCGGAATTTAATTTTGAAAATAATTGTTTAATTAAATATTAAAAGTCAAAATAATATATTTCAAATAATTTACAATTTTACGGCAGAGCCATATTAAATAGAATCTGTCTTTAATTGTTTATATAAAACTATAACAAGACTTAACCAGAATAAGCATAAATATAAGCATTTTATGCAAAATAAACAAATTGTTTGACATAAATTATAATTTAAAACATTTTAACATAAATGTCAATTATAGTTTGTTTCATGGGCTTCTACGATATGTTTGTTTACATAAAATTTTAAATGAATAGAGCAGGCTATGATTACTTGTCAAAAATAATTCAAATTGGACATCTAAAATAATTATAGAAACTCACCACCAATTAGCCAGTGTTCCATTGATAAGTACTGCGACGGCAACGGCCGCCAAAAATCCAGGTACGCCGCCACGTCGCGGCGACACCATGCCGGTACACGCAATGCCACCACCGGGGTACTACACAACCAGCAGGAATCAGGAGACGAAACGAAACAACAAGCCGTCCACAGTCCACACCAACCCCGAAACAAACGCACACAAGTCGAAAAACAGCCCGAATCCCGTTTCAGGAAAATCGCGCGCAGGAATAACCACACACACACGTGCTTCCTACACAGTATCAAACGGTACACTGGTTGCGCGCGCCTGCCTGCTACCGCTAACTCGACGCGGGGGCGGTGCTTGTACTTTGCCGACGATTGGCGCAATGATTATGAAAGCCACGCCTCAACAATTGACAAACTACGTTCTTCCGGAAGAGCTTCCGATTTGCCATCATTTAATGTAATTTTGTTTTGTTTATATTTTGATTACCTACTTAGATTGCGTAAATAAATAAATAAATAAAACATTTTATTATACATATTTGGAATTTTTATTAAAATATGTATACATGTAGAATATTAATACGATTATATTTTACAATAAATCTATTTAAAAAAATCATATATATTTTTTTTTAATACACATGTAAAAATATATTTCAATTAACTTAAAAATATCAATGAATAAAAAAATATATAATTTTTATTTATACTGTTAATTATAATCCAAAATATTTATCAAGTAAATTATGACAATTAAATTTATCTCGTTATTTTAATTATTTTATTGATTAGAATTTTTTTGCAACCAAATAAATAGAAACCTAATATAAAAGTTATTGAAATTCCCAACGATAGGTGGCAACACTATACACACGCACTAGCACTTACTTACAAATAAAACAGATCTCTGTAAATATTTTGACAGTTATTGACAAGTAAAGGTTATGTAAACTGAGTTCAGTTTAAAAATAAGATAAATACATGTTAAAATTTTGAATCATGTAAAAATAGATGTATTTGTACAATAACATGGTAAGTCCACTTTAAAAATGTATGTATTTAAAAAAAAACTAATTTTTATATGTATTACAGGTTGTACTATTTTACTGCGCAAATTTAAGAAAAAATGTAACTTTGGCGCCAAGTACTGCAAAAACTTTCAGTGTAATTAGACTGTGTTTTAATTTTAGTTTTAAATAAATTGTTAAAGTGAAAATATAATGAAATTAGTGTGTACTGTTGCAATTGGAAATCGATTGCCTTCAACGGTTCCGTTAAAATTGCAAAATAATAAACATGTAAAATCAACATTAGCCATATGTAAACATCCAAAGAACGAAAATGACTCTATGATAATACATTTTACTGCGCAAAATAAAACAGGAAATAAATATAAAATATTAGACAATATTACTTGCGTTCTTACACGGTTTATACATGAAGGTAAAGCCACAATACAATTCAAGGAACCTCAACAAGATCTATTCATAAAAGCTGAGGTTATCCAATTAAAAGGATTTTTACAACTATTACGATTGGTATTGGAGAAGAAATCATCGAAAGATTTAAATTTATCCAGCATGTCAGTTACTCCAGTATCGCAAAAGAATATTCCTCCAACGAAATTAGTTATAAAGAAACGATCTGAGTTACCTCTTCGAGGATTTCCAAGGACACTTGAAACTTTACTTATAAACGAAATTAGCCTGTGTAAATTAAGTATTGGTGTACTGCAATTACAGAAACTTCGTATTTTAAATATAAGTGAAAACTGTATTGAATATTTACCGACCGAACTAAATAAACTTCCCTTAGAAGAATTGAATGTTGCGAAAAATGAATTAGGTAAAAGTACACTTAAACAGTGGAGTTGGTTAGGTGGAACACTTTCAAAAACGCTTAAAATAATTAATTTATCGTATAATGATTTAAGTTTTTTACCCGAACAATTTGTTAAACTACACGCTCTAACTTCAATAATATTAGATAATAATAAACTTACTGCATTACCAACAGGTTTTGGAAACTTTCGGAATTTACGCACACTTAAAGTTTCTAATAATAGTCTCACACAGGTACCGGGAAGTATGAAGAAACTTCATTTGGAAGCTTTAGATATATCGAATAATAATTTTAAGCCGATAAATGTTGCTGCAGTCTTTCCGAAATCGCTTCCAGTTGGCACCTTAAAAGAGTACGCTGCAAGGAAAGCTTTAATCGCAAAGTTACCTTATGGTCCCGAAATTGTACCGCGGACCGTTGTCGAATATTTGGATTACGCATTTTATTGCGTTTGTGGTCGACCGTGCTTTGAAATGCACTTACATCATGCAAATGTTTTGATGCTAGATTCGATAACGGAATCGGTTGTATCAACCTTCGGTGATTTACATTATGTACCAATGGATTGTTATTATTGCTCTGTTCGTTGTTTTCGCAAAATGACATATCCTCCCATGAATTTCGATATGTACTAATCTAATTTTATTCTGTATTTAATTTTCGCTTAATATGGTTAATATTTATGAATTAAATCTTTATAATAAAAGTTAAATTTTATTCTTAACAATTGGCATATCTTTGGCAGAGTCTTAGATGTCTCAAATGTTTATAATATAAAACATAGATAATTTGAAATACTTTAAATTGTAGTAATCATTTTAAAACCAATGTAGATATGTAACTAAACGTATAAATTATAAAAAAAAAATATTTTTAAAACTAAATCATTAAAGAAAAGTATGTTTAAGTCTGAAATTTCATTATAACAGTGAATTAAATACAATAAAAATTTAATTTATAGAAATAAAGTTGCAATTAATAGCAATATCAAAAAAACTCAATCATAATTCGTAAGTTTTGTAGTTAAAAATGCCAATTGCTCAATGTTCTGATTTTGTAAAAGAATTAGTTAATTATTTTTCATTGCTTGTAACTATCGTTTGTATAAAACCTGCTAGGTGCAAAAATCTTTTATTCCATTGTATAAAAGTTATAATAATATAAACTGTATTTAGTTTTTGGTTAATACATTACATTGTAACACATATTTACAAAATTAATTTACTAAACTGAAGAAAATTTTTTTTTTGCTCATAGCATCTAAAATTACAGAAACAATGATGAAATAATACTAACTTTTAAGTAAGTATTTACTACAAATTAATTTCATTATTCTAAAATAGTTACAAGTATTATTTTAAAATAGTTACAAGTATTATTTTAAAATGTTTATATATTGAATAAAATTAAAACAATTCTGTTTAAAAATGAAAATAAAGTTACTAAAAAAATTAACAGATATTTTTATTTATTAAATAGACAAACCAAAAATCATTACATGATTATTTCATTAGATTAACATTTATTTTATAATCTCTTATGAATAACTCTTAAGTGCTCCACGGAAGGTGCTTTCTCAGCTTGCATGTATAATACCATTTCCAACTGATCGGGATTCAATAGTTTGAAATGACGTTCCATTTTTTGTACATTCGGTATATCGAGAAATTTTAAGCGGCCGATATTCTTAATTTTGGATTGCATTTTCATTTGGCAATTACTAAACACTTTGCCTTCTTCGACAGTTGTTATGCCCAAATTCATTGCAATGATGAGAGCAACAGTATTTGTTCCAGGCTTTACAACTAGATAACCCGTTTCGAGATGTTTCATCGTACTTTTTCTTTGTAAACTAATTCTAGAGAAATAGGTAAGATATGGTTTTCCTTCATATTTGAAATGTAAATCTTCTTTGTATTCAAGTGGTTCTATTCTTTGATATTTTCCTTTTGCGGCAACCGATTGCCATTTGCCTATTAACCAACTGACTGGTTTTAAAAGTTGAGTTGATTCCATAATAATTTTTGTTAGTTATATGAGAACAAGTTTGTTCATACTAAAAATTTTCGCCCGAACATTAAAAGTGTTATCTTGAAAGGTTTTTCAAAAATTTACTTTTAGTCATTAGTGCCATAGAAACGAATTTATTTTTCGTGAATTCAACTGCACAATATACAAATTACTATCAAAATTAAATTAAATCATTTAAATTTATGAATAATTTGTAGTATAAAAATTATTTCTTTTGTGAACCAAAAACCATATTTTTTTAATTTTTGTTATACATAAAATAATAATTTCATCTAAACTGCTTGACAACGTATGACATTGATAGAAAAATTATATTTTTTTATTCATAGCCAAAAATCAATCATTTGATCAAATCAAAATCATGTTTTTTTTTTAAAGACATGATTGACAATATTATACTTGACTATGTGGCTCAGATTATATATTATTATAAAATTGTATATAAATGTGAAAATAAAAATACAAAACTAATAATCAACGAATTATTTTATAATTGTTTATTTTATAAACACAACATTCTTAAACAATATAATGTGCATAGAAAATATTTTCTTTTACAAAAAATTATAATACAATATATTTTTATTCAATACTGCTATTAATCAGATATTTTTTCATAAACAGCTCGTAGATGTTCAGTTAACGGAGTCTTGCTAGTTTCCATTTTCATAACCATTTCTAATCGGTCTCCAATCATTTTATAATGCCGCTCAATTTTGCAAACAGCGGGATCTTTAGCAAATTGCATTCTGGCTATGTTGGTACTTTTGATAATCATTTCACAATTATTTATTTCACCCTCTTCCCGACTAGTTAACCCGAAATTATGAGCTATTAAAAAAGATACTTCATTCGTACCAGGTTTTATACGTAGAAATCCATTTTCAAAATGTTTAGGCTGTTTATCCAGCGAATAAGTTCGGCTTTTATAATTTAGAAGCGGTTGTCCTTCGAATGTAAATTCAAATTCTTCAACGTAATCAAATGGCTTTATTGTAGGATATTTTCCACTTGCACATACTGAACGCCATTTTCCAATCAACCAATTTAATGGTTTTATAATTTGAGCTGGTGTTGTTGTCATGGTTGTCATTTTATTGCAATAACAAAATAAATTGTACTTGACCTTCGAATATTTCAAAAACGTCAAACTCTTGCACGACTAGCGACATTTACTAATTTAAAATTAAAACGCGGTTGTTTTAAACAGTAGTAACTGAGTAAATTTTATTATTCATTTAAAAATTAATAAAATTAAGGCACTATAATCTTTAAAATAAACTATTAAAACAATTCATTTAGTACGTATAATTTCTTTTTTGCTTCCAGAAGCATTCATTCATCTTTGTTTTATCAACATTGTAATTATAATTTGATTGTTTCAAATATATTATCTGATAATTTTCTGAAATAGCGGGCAACGTTATTTTTTTTACAATCTGTTAATAATAACACAAAATTAAAATAAAAAATGAATAATTTTGCAATTTCAAAAAATATTACTAGCGACCTAAAATTCAGATAGTCCTGTAAATGCTCACAGAATGGGTATAGATGTTAACTCACATAAATACTGTAGAATTTTATGAAAATAATTAAATATATTATTAAATAACTGTAGTAGTTAGCAAATATGTACACTGTAAAAAAATTATGTAATTTTACTATAAAAAGCCAAGGGCAACAAAACTGTCTTGTCATATTGTGTAATTTTACATAAAATGTAATTCTACAGAAGTATTAATATTATCTGCAATAGTACTTAAATTATTCTGTAAAAATGCTATTATAATATAATTATAATTTTAGTGCTACACAAGTAATATGGAAAAAATACATAATATTATCTGTTGCAGCTCAAATTTACATATACTTTCGTGAAAATATACAAAAAATATGTAAATCTGCTATTTTATTTTATGTAATATTTTAATTCCATAATAGTTTGATTTTATCAAATCAAAATCATGTTTTTTTTTAAAGACATGATTGACAATATTATACTTGACTATGTGGCTCAGATTAAATATTATTTTAAAATTGTATGTAAACGTGAAAATAAAAATACAAAACTAATAATCATCGAATTATTTTATAATTGTTTATTTTATAAACACAACATTCTTAAACAATATAATGTGCATAGAAAATATTTTCTTTTACAAAAAATTATAATACAAAATATTTTTATTCAATACAGCTATTAATCAGATATTTTTTCATAAACAGCTCGTAGATGTTCAGTTAACGGAGTCTTGCTAGTTTCCATTTTCATAACCATTTCTAATCGGTCTTCAATCATTTTATAATGCCGCTCAATTTTGCAAACAGTGGAATATTTTGCAAATTCCGTTCTGGCTATGTTGGTACTTTTGATAATCATTTCACAATTATTTATTTCACCCTCTTCCCGACTAGTTAGCCCGAAATTATGAGCTATTAAAAAAGATACTTGATTCGTACCAGGTTTTATACGTAGAAATCCATTTTCAAAATGTTTAGGCTGTTTATTCAGCAAATAAGTTCGGCTTTTATAATTTAGAAGCGGTTGTCCTTCGAATGTAAATTCAAATTCTTCAACGTAATCAAATGGCTTTATTGTTGGATATTTTCCACTTGCACATACTGAACACCATTTTCCGATCAACCAACTTAATGGTTTTATAATTTGAGCTGGTGTTGCTGTCATTTTATTGCAATAACAAAATAAATTCGAATATTTCAAAAACGTCAAACGCTTGCACGACTAGCGATATTTACTAATTTAAAATTAAAACCCGGTTGTTTTAAACAGTAGTAACTAAGTAAATTTTATTATTCATTTAAAAATTAATAAAAATAAGGCACCTATAATCATTAAAATAAACTATTAAAACAATTCATTTAGTACGTATAATTTTTATTTTGCTTTCAGAAGCATTCATTCGCTAATCTTTGTTTTATCAACATTGTAATTATAATTTGATTGTTTCAAATATATTATTTGATAATTTATAATTAGAATTGTCATCATTTATAAACGAATCAGAATAATCAAATAAATTATCCAAATAGAAAGTAAGTGGTAGAGGAGACAATTTGTATTTATATTTCGTTCTATAAAACTCTATAAATCTATACAGATGTTATATATTTCGTAAAATACAACTATAATTATTTTACAATCTAAAATATATCAGAAAAATAACAATATAAAAATAATCTTTTACATTCATAATATTTTATTAACATAATTATAATTCGAAATGTTACAAATTCTAAATATTTTCACTCTCATAATCGCTATCAGTTATTATATCCTCTGAATTTTCATCAAGTAAATCTAAAACAAATGGACTACAATTAAAAATAAAAATAAACTGTTTTGACATATAGCGAATAATTATTTAGCGTACTTCTTAAATTCAGTGGTTTCCTGCCTAATTTTTCTTGCCCAGAATGTCTTAATCTCCGGCGATGCAATTGGTTTTTTCGATAACAATCTACACCGTACGAACAATTTGGTCGAGGATCATTTGGGTCGGAGTCATAATCAGCATCACCAGGATGACGAAATTCTGCATAGTGTACTGGATTTTTTCTAAAGCCAAAATTTTTAAATTACCAACAATTATCTAATTTATTATTATTATTTATATATATATATATATATATATATATATATATATATATATATATATATATATATATATACGAATAAATACTTTATTATGAAATAGAATTTATAATGGAAATGGCATATACCATTTTACTATGATGCAAATCTCTTATTGGAATCATGGATACTATTATCATTCGGAAACCGTTATTATTTTTGAGAAAAACGGACCGAACCTATAGATTGATTAGTAGCAGTTTTTTGTTTATATTTGTTTATAATAAGCATTTGTTTAATAATCCAAGATTAAAATAGTAAAAAATAAGAATGTCCAGGGTGGCCAAAACTTTGTGAAAACCAGTTTCCCTGACTTTTATATTTAAACGAATGTAAATTCCTAAGTAATTTGAATCATAAAATATTCATTAAAATAAAAGATTTCTAAGTATATGTGTGATACAAAAATTAATATAGTAAAAGTGAAATTCATTAATTTTAGCCGAGATATTATAATAATACAAATACGAATTTGCACTGCAAATTTGTGTTTGTAATTTCGTGAATTCGCCAAACAAATTTTTTCCCTGACTTTTCCAGGTTTTGGCCACCCTGAATGTCTTATTACCATTATGTATTAATGTGTTTTTGTTTTTTATGTATTTCTTTACCTGTAACATGAGCGACCATACCAACAACGATCTCGCCAGATTGTATTGGTACCACTTGTCGATGGACTATCTTTTTTCAAATCCTTTTCACAATCTTTGTCTTCATTTTCCGTTTCCATTTCTTTTTTAATATCTTCGATATTATCCTTAGTATCTATTGGCTCTGATTTATTATCAGTATTATTATCTTCTAATGGTTCTATTTTGATTTTCATAGACATGTCATTGTTAGCATTAGAACATGTAGCATTTGAATGTTCATCTGGTGGTTCAGTTTTAATAACATTATCTGCATTTAAAATTTCTTGTTCTTCATTAGTTAGTTCATTAAGTTTAAATTTTTTAGATTCAACTTCATTGTCTTTTTCAATTTCTCGTTTAACGGCTACATTTGAATTTAAATCTTGGTTGTTGTCTGAAGTATTAGTTTCGTGTGGATTTCAGTATTTATACTATTTTCAGAATTTTCAATTTGTAATGGTTCTTTTTTGATTTTCATAGACATGTCATTGTTAGCATTAGAACATGTAGCATTTGAATGTTCATCTGGTGGTTCAGTTTTAATAACATTATCTGCATTTAAAATTTCTTGTTCTTCATTAGTTGGTTCATTAAGTTTCAATTTTTTAGATTCAACTTCATTGTCTTTTTCAATTTCTCGTTTAATGGCTACATTTGAATTTAAATCTTGGTTGTTTTCTAAAGTATTAGTTTCGTGTGAATTTTCAGTATTTGTACTATTTTCAGAATTTTCAATTTGTACTCGAAACCATCCATGATCTACAGATAGTGCTATTTTATCTTCATTATTTATTTGAATTGTATTTCCATGCAGTAACAGTGAAATATTTGTTGCCGAACATTGTTTATAAAAACATGGATTATTGTGTATCTATAATGTAATTGGAAATTAAAATATATATTTTATTTTATATAGTAATATTTAACTTACAGATTGTAAAAACATTCCATTATTTGTAACCTTAAGTAAACCGTGGTTACGAGAAACTGTTTTTGATGTACACTGCAAAAACATAACCTAAATATAGAACATTAATGAATACGAATTTAAAAAAGAAATCTTACGAGAAGTTTCGATCCACGACCAATAATATGTTCTCCTAAATTAAATTTAACTGAGAAATTATCAGAATCAACTTTTTGTAAAACCAGAAAAGGCATTTTTATCACATATTACACTATTCCACTTATGAATCATTTGGATATGTTTACAGCTGTTATTTTTTGACATCGTTCGCGTATTTGAACTATGCTGACATCTATTACAGGAGTTCAAAAATAATATAAATCAAGCCGGTATATTTAAATGATAATTTACAATGCAAAATATCTAATGGAACCAAATGAAATATATTTAAAAGTATATATATATATATATATATATATATATTACATACATACACAATCACGCCATATATCCAAAAGGGTGTGGCACAAACTCTTTTCATCATCCCGAAATCAGTCGCCTCCAAACATTTTTATATATTGTTTAATAAAATAAACAGATAAACACATAAATAAGTACATATCTCATGCGTAAAAATAACTGAACTACTTTAAAATCTGAAATAAAAATAGGCCACATATGTTTGCAAGTATCAAACATTTTCTTTTGTATTTCTTATAGCTAGTGACAAATACAATGATACATACTTTTTATTTTATGTATTTTATATTTTCTGGTAATTGTTGTTTATAATTTTTTTTGACTGAATAATATGTGTAATATATGTGAAAAATTGTGTTACAAAAATATTGAACATCAAAAAACCTATATAAACAACATTAGTGCATTTATTGTAACATAAAAATAATTGTATTATATTAGTATGTCAAGTGGTGCCAAAAAATTCACGTAAAAACACTGAAAAATACACGTGCCAATTTTTTTTCATATTCATTCACGTCTATTCAAATTCATTTTTTATACAATATCAAATAGTATTTATTAAATCTGTTATTTAAAGTAATTAGAATGATTTCTGTACTTATAAACATAAACTTATTTTAACAAATTAGTATTAATACAAATATATTTCAGTTAAACTAGAAAACAATGGCATAAGTTTTTTCCCTAAATTCTTAAAATGTTCTAACGAGATTCTTATTAGCAAAATAAGAAACATTTTATTTTATCGTTTATTATAAACTTATTATTTATTTTTAATCGGATTTTAACTTTATTTATAATTTTCTATATTGCCTTATTAGCTAAAAATTGATATAAAGTTATTCTATGATAATTAGAAACGAACTAACATTTTTAATTGTGTTAATTGATGATAATACTGGCCAATAATAGTGTTTTAATAATAGTTTTAATAACAAATTTACAAATATGAAAATATAAAATAATTTTGCTCTCAGTTTATTAGGGAAATTGAGAAAAAAATCTAAAAGTAGAAGTTTCAAAAATGTTGGAAATTGTAGCATAATTACAATTTTGCATGCCAATTTTGTACAGTGTGAATATGTGCTTAAAACATCATTCTAAAGCTTTTTCTTAAATAACATTTTTCAAAATTTTGATAAATAAAGTAGGTTTACTTGAAATTTTTTCATTATTGATTAATTTGACTTAATTAATTAATTTTGAAAAAAAATTTATTTTTTCCATTTAATACAAACTTTTGGTAGACAAGTATCTACAGGGTGCATTTTAAAATTTTCGTTTATATGAATTTATTTTTATTATTTTAAGATGTTGACTCATTTTCTGAAATAGCGGGCAACGTTATTTTTATTACAATCTGTAAATAATAACACAAAATTTAAAAAAATGAATAATGTTACATTTTCAAAAAATATTACTAGCGACCTAAAATTAAGATAGCCCTGTAAATGCTCACAGAATGGGTATAGATGATAACTCACATAAATACTGTAGAATTTTATGAAAATAATTAAATATATTATTAAATAACTGTAGTAGTTAGCAAATATGTACACAGTTAAAAAAATTATGTAATTTTACTATAAAAAGCCAAGGGCAACAAAACTATCTTGTCATATTGTGTAATTTTACATAAAATGTAATTCTACAGAAGTTGTAATATTATCTGTAATAGTACTTAAATTATTCTGTAAAAATGCTATTATAATATAATTATAATTTTAGTGCTACACAAGTAATATGAAAAAAATACATAATATTATCTGTTGCAGCACAAATTTACATATACTTTCGTGAAAATATAAAAAAAATATGTAAATCTGTTATTTTATTTTATGTAATATTTTAATTCCATAATAGTTTTATGAAATTTACAGAATAAATGTAGTAAATTTGCATTATAAAAAAAAATATAGAATTTTTACTACGAATAAATATGTAAATTCACAAACATTTTTTACAGTGTATTTATAAATCATTATTTGTTTACATTTATTAAATAATTAAATATAAACGGTACTTTGCAGTGCTAATTTTATGTATAAATATCTCTATAATTGTAATATATAATTTGACATTAAGTTGGCAAAGTGACTAGAAACAAACACACGTGCAAGTCTGGTTAGCTACTTGCAAACCAAATACAAAAATATTTTTGATTTCGTAAAAGTAAATCAGGTTTTTAGATCAAGTTCCTTAACATTTTATTCGAATTCTTCGTTTGATTTACTCAAAATTTGTAAAAAAAAGCTTCTGCTCTACTTTCTAATTTAAAATTTTTGCGAAAAATAAAAATGTACATTGCTATGATTCCAGTATAGAAAATTTAGATTTTAATTACAACAGTAGAGCCTTTAACGCTACAGACATATTAAATTTTAAAGTATTTTTAAAAATGGTAAATTGTTTAAGTTTTAATTTTTCATATCAATTTTGAAAATATTTTTGTTTGCACATATTTTTCACATTTACATATTTAAAACAGTTAAAATAAAAGTTCGTAAAAAGCAAGATTTAAAAAATATCATTTTAACTATTGACAGATACTATTTGTAGAAATGTAAACATAGAATATTTCTGTCAACAGCAAAGGTGTGTAAAATAAAATAAGTATAAGTTAGAAAATAAGATAAACTTACAATGACGTGGTACACGTAAAAATGTTGATATACAACAAACACCTACAATAGTAGATTTTCAGATCTAATATTATATCGTTAAAAAACGTAATGTGTTTTTCTTACTGTTTTCTATGTCTACGTCAAACTGAAAAAGTTACGTACATATATGTCAAATGAAATAATTCTATAAAAATATAACAAAAATTTCTTGTTTCTAATTATAACAATGATTCTGTTGGAGTAGTTTTTCTAGAATTTTGTACTGATTAATTTTGTACAAGGGTGCTCAAGTATATACAGTTTTGCTTTAAAATTGCAGCAGTAAATGAAATAACATAGTTAAAATTAAAAGACTATAGGATTTAGTTCTGAATGAATCTTAATTTGGCTTCATTTATTTAATAATGTATAAATTGTATAATCTAGTTACTTATTTTGTTACTTGATGGTGACTTGTTCTTATTTTCTGTTTATTTATTTTATATATCATTTTTCCTGATGATGACGTATGTAGAGTACGTCAAAACGTCGATTTATACTTAAAATTAATACAGAACTAAATCCTAAAGCTTTTAAATTTTGAAATATATAGTTTTAAAAGTATTAACATTAAAAGTATAGTTTTATATAAATTATTGAAAAACAAATTCATGTCAATATTTCCTGAGATAACAACAAAGGTTATTCTAAGGTTTTTTTCTCGATAGCATAAATAATTAATGTATGCAATTTCTTTAGAAAAAAAATTATTTAGAAATTTAAATTTTTTGTTCAATTGGTTTGTTCCAACTAAATTTGGAACTAGTTTGAAACTAAATCAATATCGCGCATGTCTCAGATAGATCTTAATTAATTTTAAACTGATTTGATAATAGATTGAAACAAACTTATACAGGATGGTCCAGAATTATGTACCGTAATTGCTAGAGCTGATAGTACGTTCAAAAATAAGGGTACCTTTTTATATACACTTTTTTCCAAAACTCAATAATAAGGGAGATACAATCCTCTAAAGGGGTGAAATAATAACCATTTTTTTTTTTTAGAATTTACAAACTTACAAAACAATGCAGTAACATTAAATGAAATAATGCGTTCACTAAATAAAAGAATTAGATTGTGTATACAACAAAATGGAGGACATTTTGAACATCTGCTGTAAAACATTATTTTGGTGACTAATTAAATATTAGTATTGTATGATTCTTTTGAAAGTTTAAGTTTTCATTAAGTTTGATTAAAATGGTTTTTATTTCAGCCCTTTACAGGATTGTATCTCCCTTATTATTGCGTTTTGGAAAAAAGTGTATATAAAAAAGTACCCTTATTTTTGAACGTACTACCAGCTCTAGCAATTACGGTACATAATTCTGGACCAACCTGTATATTGCTATGTTGTGTGTTAGGTTAAAAGTTACCTCGTATTTACACAATATCTAAAGATATTACCTATTTATATTCTTATTTATAAATATCTTATGAAAATCATATAAGAAATGTACCAAATTTAACAAAATAAATAACGAAATTGTTAATGTCGAAAAAACGTGAATTATTTGAACGAGTCATACACGTGACGTATTCGTTTTCGAAAACGCATACACACACTCATACATCAACCTACCCGCGATCTAAACCGAACTGAAATTAATGCAAACTATAAATAGTTTCATCTGAGATCGTGTCCGTTGCAATGTTATGACGTTTCGTTTCGGTGGGACCCTGGGAGCCGTGTGCTACGAAAACGTTTAAGCATCGCAACATCTTCGGTAGACAGAGCACCTAGAGACGCCGTCCGAACACCATCGTCGTACAACTTCTTCGACCACCGTTAATACCAACGAGAATTCGAGTTTGAAAACCAGAAAACCCAACACAATCAAAACACATCAAGATGGTGTACGAATCAGATTTCTACACGACCCGCCGTCCATATCGCGCCAGTCCCAGCGTTTCTTCGTATAGTTCGGTAAGAAAGTTTTAATTTTCTTTTCCATTTCAAAGGAATCTTAAATGTTTTCCGCCGAAATTGTCTAGTTATTAGTATTGTTGTTCTATTGTTTCATTTGTTTGTGATTCAATGTCCGTCTCCCTCTTTTGCCCTGCTCGTTTCTGTACTTTTATTTTTTTTTTTATTATATTTTAATTTTTGATTTTTGTGGAATCAATAGACATATTTTTCCACTGTTTTGCGTCTTTTTTGTTGAGTTTTTTATTGTCGGTAATCATGTTCGAAATGAGCTGATTACTGATTTTTTTTTTTGTTTCATAGAAAAATGCTTAAGAGTATTGGCCACAAAAAATGAGAAAAGTTTATATTTTGAATTAGTGACAAAATCCGCCCAAAATTGATATTTTAAGTTAAAGAAATACGTTTTAAAATTAAATAAATATATGAATTAGATAGTTAATGGTTTTTCAATCAGCTAGTAAGTTATAAAATAATAATTTATTAAACTTTTTATTATTGTTTTCAAAAATTATATTTTTTTTTGCTCCTGCTTTAAGTTCATTTTACAAATTATTTTTTTAAATTACTATGTAGAAAAATATTTCGACTTTTATATGGAGTAAGTTTTATTAAAATCAGTTGATTAAATAAAACAATATTTAATCTATCAAAAGACTTTAATTTCTAAAAATAATAATAACAAAAATGATTATAGTAGTAAAGTAAAATTTTTTACATTAATTAAATTGGAAAGATATGTGTACAATACCACATAGTATTACTTAATTTATATAAATATATTATTTTGAATATTAGTTTTATAACAATATTTTAAAATATCACAATTTCTTTGAGTTCTTTTAAAACTGAAACTGGACTGATATTTTGTTAAAACGTGTAGAAGACGTTTTGTTTACAAATATGCAAAAATACACTAATTATATTGATCATTATTATAAATACAGATATTAATTTTAATATCTAATTACTATAATAGTAATAACGGTATTTATTTTGTTTTTCTTTTTAGTAAACAAATAAAATATAGTATTAAGATACAAATTTTAGTTAAATTATCGATATAAGCTAGCTGCAAACAATCAAACCTGTCAAATTGACTTGAATTTAAAGCTATAAACATTTTCGAAAGCGCCAAAATATTGAATAAAAAAAAAAGGTACACCTCTTGGCACTTATCATCGTTTTCATCTAAATATACTTCATCTTTACGGTGTGTATTTAAAAACATTTACGTGTAGACCGGTTAACACAAACCGAATGGTTAAATAAACTGAAAATACCATCTATCGGGATAAAGATGGAAACTTTGAAAACAACAAAAAAAGTCGCGCAAACGGTTTCGAGTTTTCGCGTGCGTGCATGAGACACGAATTATTTCAGCCGTGCTGCTAAGATTTCAAACACGACGAACGGACGCGCTCCAAATTTAGGCGCGTAGCGTCGGCGACTCAGTTGCGTCACTCTATATACACGTTTAAAGACGATAGCGTCGTTTTTCTCTCAATGTATATGTTTGCTCGTATAAACAGTTTTGTTACCGCAAAATACAGTATTTATTATAACGCTTCATTTCTAAGATGTTCAGGAAATTTGAACAATTCAAAGAAATCATTTTTAAAATACTTATATAGTATATTTTATTATAAAAAAATGTTTTTTACATGACTATTTTTGAAATATATAAAAAAAATGTTAAGTATATTTCATAAATTAGTAAAACTAAAATTTTATTTAATTGTCATAAAATTGAAATAATATTAATGATTAATATTTAATTTTTATATATGTTATGAGTCAATATTTGTAAAATTACAAAATGTAAATTATTTTGCTAATAAATAATGTAATACTATATATCATTCAGTAATGTTACAGATTTTATATAGAAATATGAAGAGTTGATCAACATTAATTTCTAAATATTTACAAAAATATTTGTATAAATTTGCTGATTTTTATGAAAAAGAAAAAAGGAAATTTACAATAATTTGGAAGAATTTGATAAGTGTCAAAAACAGTTAATATAGTATATTTTAAAAATAAATAGATCAGATTAATTGTACAAAATTTAAAATTTGATGTTTATAATCTATATTTTAATAAAGTATAATATATACAATTCTGGAAACAGTATGCTAGAAATAAAAATTATTATATTTATGTTTTATGTAATTTTAAGAGTACAACAGAAATATTTATATTTACTAATGATATCTACAGTTATGTTTACAAATAATTTTATTTTTATATATGTAAGTATTTATAGATAAAAATTTCTGGAACACGGCTTCAAAATGAATTAGTAGTTTTAATATTTAGTACATTAATCTGACATTTATTTTCTTAGTAAATTTTTAGGTGTCATCTTTGTTAAATCATTTATTTGAACATAAAAAAGTTTTAATAGTTGGAATGTAAATGATGATTAAAGATAGCTATTTGAAAAAATGTTTTAGAAATTCAAGTTTAATTTATCTTATTTTAAAAAATTAAATATTATAATAAAAAAGCTCTCTAACACTCTCTCTCTCTTTTATGATAAATATGGACTAAAAATTATTGAAATTAGTGGCTAATGAGTAATAATATCATTTACAAGTAATAAATAAATCACTACTACAAAATCTATTCCGATCAATTGAATCTATATTAAGTGACTTTTTTCTGGCACATTACTGGCTGCTACTGACACTTATTTTTACCTACTCTGAATACACATTTATTTATTTAAATGAATCATTACATATAAATAAAAATGCATCCGAATATATTTTTCCTAATCAGAATCTGTCAAATGTCTTGCTAAATTATTTACATGTACGCTACTGAAGCAAAATGAATGAAGATAGTTGCGCAATAAATGTTATAATCCAAATATTTAACTACTTGGCATTCTTCAAATCTGGATAAAATCCAGGAAATGAAAGAATTTTAACCGGTAAATAGCGGAAACTACTTGGCTTGGTTATGTCAGGAAACTTTTATGTAAATTTATTAAGTGTTAAAGAATAAAACAATATATTTTTAGTTGAAACTGGAATTTGGGCTACGAGAAATTCCGATTTTATAAAATTGTATTTTTAAACTGCACATGCAAAAATATTTGCTCGTTTACAGTTTCGCAAATTCTGAAAGTAATAACTTTTGTTTATACGTATACGACATTAATACAAATTAAAATACTTAAATTTGGATCTACAAACATAATAAATTTGAAATTAATTCTTTAAACAAGAAGTTTTAATTAAAATTAAAATACTAAATAAGTATTTCAAAAGCTAAGCTTTCATCTTTAACAGCAAAATATGAAAAAGCTAAAGTTGTAATTTGTGGCCTCATTTTACATTACACTGATTAGGATTTGACCTTTCTTTATAATTTTGTACTGAAGATGGAAATTTCTCTTTCGAAATTACATTATTTCAAATTTATTATATTTATAAAATTTCAACAGATTATTATTTTAAAAAAAAATATTATAACAATTGCAAATGATCTAAATTCGTAGAATTATGTTTTTAAATATATATATATATATTTATATATTAATTTGATAATACAATTTTGAAATTAAAGTTTTATTCACACATTTTTGTATTGACTATTTTATTAACTCAATATTTGTTATAATTATAATTATGAGTTACAATATTATTTTGCTAACAAGCAAACTTTTTAGGTTATTAGTATGTTTATATTTTCTTAGTAAAAATATTTGAAGAGTGACGCAGTTTTTAAATATATATGTAAATAAAAATTTATAATTTATATAAAATGTAATTTCATGATTAAAATTATAGCACATTAATGAGATTATGAATCCCATTTATATGAAGCTGCTTAAAATATTTTAAAAAACAAAATGCAGTTTGCTATTAACAAATTAATTTAAATTTAATTTGTAACATATTGAAATATAACTACAAAGAGAAATAATCGGATAGCAGAAATATTTGAAATAATTTATATTAAAAAATAAAAACTATAAATTGAAGCTGATTAAATAGATATATGTAGGGTTTGATTTTTAAAAAAATTCTCTATTCCATAAAAATAAAGCCGATATTAAAATTATTACTATTAAAACTAAATACGCAAATAATAAACAATGAGTTTATATTTGAATCAGATTTCGTAAAGTAATTTTTTTTTTTATAAAATTTACAAAATTATTTCAAAATATTTTGCAAATGTCGATCTTCATGACTGATCTTTATGATTGATTACACTATATATATATATTTTAGAATATTGACTAAATTGCTCATAATTCAGTCAACTGTAAGATATAGAAAAACACTCTAATATTATTTTTTCTGGACAATATTCTCTATCGTGTAATTTACGGATATTTCAAAATTTCCATTAGTTTTGAAGAATAATTTGCATTTTTGCTTTTCAACTTAATATTTCAATAACAAAATATATTTTTTAAATTCATACGTCACATATATTTGAGATTTTAGAATAAAAAATTAGGTTTCAAGATAAACGCATATTAAATTTTGTACTTTAGATATTTTACTGCAATTTGAAAAAAAAAAAAAATATCATGGAGCATATCTTTGTTATTAGAGTGAATTTTTAAAATAACTTTTTCTCGTTATTTTTGTTAGGTAAAGTAACGTAATCCTTTAAGTATATAAAGTCATAACGTTATTAATTTTAATATCCTATTAAAGCACTGCCGAGAAGATTAAGAAATAGCCATTTATATTTGATTGTGTTTCGCGTGTAAGCCATAAAATATTTTATTATTGTTATAACTATCCGTTTCAGTTAACTGATAATGTCATAAAGCAGAAAAAAACCATTTATCGTTATTTCCTGAAATAACAAATGACAGTGAAAATTT
This sequence comes from Clivina fossor, assembly GCA_963966155.1. Lineage (NCBI taxonomy): Eukaryota > Metazoa > Arthropoda > Insecta > Coleoptera > Carabidae > Clivina > Clivina fossor. The sequence continues at coordinate 5,853,882 of OZ014558.1, forward strand.
GTCGTACATAGTATATCACAGTCAACTTGGGTAAATAAAAATGGGCATATACGTGCATCTAAATATTGTAAAGGGACAGTGGCGTAGCCAGAAACTTGTCATGGGGGGGGGGGTTACTAATATTAATCAATAAAGATAATACTATAATTTGTATAAAAAATAAAGAGCAATAAAAATTATTTTTATAAAAATAAAAGTAAAATAACATATTTCATATTTCACATACGTATGTTTTTGGTCGTTCAGGTTCTTGGGGGGGGGGGGGGAACCCCCCCCCCCCCTAACACCCCCTGGCTACGCCACTGTAAAGGGATACACATCATATTTTAAACGAAAAATAAAAATGTATACTATATTTGTGATGAATATCGAATGATTTGAAAATAATGTGTTATTCGTGAGAATTGTTGCTTCCTTCGGGATAACTTTGAAAAGGAATACATTATTTATGAACTGGTGCGCACTGCACATATATGTAAATTCATGACAGAATAATTTGCTTTATAATGCATTTCAATAAGTCTATGAAAATTGTATGTAGCAAAATTTAGTTATTGTTTATTTAGACTAATTATTATATATTCTCAATCATAAAAAACTGAATATTTTTAAACATAAAAAATAGAGATAAATAACATTTCAAAATTATTAGATATGTTCCTACCAACTTTCTAAAGGGTTTGTAACTATACGAAGCATGTGCAGTATGCTAAATTACAAGTCAATTCCACATTGCGCATGCTTCGTACAGGTGCTAACTAATCTCAAACTGATTTGATGATTGGTTGCAACAGACCAATTATAATATGAAAATTGCACGTTATCCTATTAAGAGTGTTAATTCGTCAGATATTTTAAATGCAATGTTGTGATTAGCCACAAAATGTTGAGTAATACATGAATCGGTGTTGAGCTATGATTTGAAAACTACATATATATAATTTATTCAATAGAAGTTGAAAAAAATAATTACAAATTACAACTTGACAATTCAATAATTTAAGTATTTGTTGTATAATTTTACAATTAATGATTTACTTCTCTGTAATCATAAGCGAATTGAATGATAATTAAAACCAAGCCGGTAATTAATAGCGTGAATCTCAAAATTCATTAATTACGTTGCAACAAAAAACCAATGTTTCTCAATTACTAACTGCGGACCATTAAAATTATATATTTTTTGTTATGTAATATTATAAAAGTATTATTAAATAAATTTTATTTACGTAGATTCTTCATTAAAATTTATCAGTAATAAAATAATTAACAAAAAAAGAAAAATAAAATTAAAGTAAGAACTTAAGTTCATTTTAGTCGGTCTTAATTTGTTTATAATAAATATTTATAAATGTTCACTAGAAGAAATAAATAAGAATAAAATATTCGTTAACAAATTTGGACCGACGAAAGCGGTCTTTAGTTAACTAAAATTCTAAAGTTGAATAACTACAAAATAGTCTTTTGCGGATCATTAAAATTTTGCTACAGACCACGAGTGGTCCGCTGGCCATCGGTTGAGAAACAAACATTAATCTAAACAGAAGCCAGCTGGGCAAAGAGGGAACAACAACGCACGGTACCTATAATTTCCTTATTGGTGATATTTCCAGAAGAAACAAATCCCATGGGAAATGGTCCCGTTTGTTCCCCGGCCCAGTTTGGTGCCCGATCCAGTGACGGCGTTCGGTAAACGCGATGCACCCAGATACACAAAGCCTCGTGCCGAGAAACTGATCATTGAACCGCTACAACGTGCCGCAATTCGACCGAAAATTCTCATACAACCGCCGAAACCGTATATATCGCCGCGCGATCAAACACGAGAACGCGTCTCGTCGTTGCTGCGTAGTCAGGATCTGGTGCCGAAGGAGTTGCCCAGTACCGATGCAATGGATGTTGTATTGCCCAGAATTCATAGAGCTAAAGTACCACCGCCAGTCTATCGGAGACGAATTGTCTATTCTTATCCGGATGTTTAATGAAACAAAAGACGAACGAATTTTGCGCATGATTTTGTCACTATGATACGATATCGAATTTTTATATATTGATTTACTTATTTAGTATTTGTATTTTATTTTTGGTGATTTTTTTATTTTGTATGTGGCATTTATTTAGTATGTTTTTTTTGTTAGATTACAAATAGTTTGTTCTTAAGCATTTTTCGATATTATTCCACAATTATCAATGTATTTTAGTTATAGCTTTTGCCATATTAAGATAAATATAAAATTTATTTTGTCGCAATTACGCTGTTTAATATTTGGATTGTTTTTTATCGCCGTCAGAATTAGAAAAGCTTGATTTTAAATTTTGTAAGTATTTTTTTTACAAAATATATTGAAATAAAATAAATTATTATTTGATAATTCAACAGTAAAATATTTTGTGTTCAATACAAAAAAATAATATTTTATTGAACTTACTAAGCAACTTTAATTTTGTCAATTTTGTCAATATATTTATAAAAAAATTGCGTCATTTTTTGTCAAAATTTTTAAATTGTTTAAATATTATTTATAAATTAAAAAAAAACATAATAAATTTTTTGTTTTATAATACAATATTATTGTAAAAATTAAGTAAAATAATAATTTGAAATGTATATAATTTTTAAATCCAAAATAGTGTGTAAAATGCTGTTTTTATACATATATTATACAAATACATTCATTTGAATAATGTATAAATCAGATTTAAATTATATTAATACAAATTTTTACATTACTTTGTCAAAAATAATACAAAAATATACTTTATATTTATCTTGATATAAACAAACTTATTTTTTAAATTTATGTTAAAATTATTTAATGCTTTTTGCAGTCCGAAATTATTGACAACTCCGCTTTTACTGCGCTTATTGCTAGAAAAGGCGTAAGTTAGTTTATGTAAATTTGTAAGATTTGTACACAATAAAAATATATAAATAAATGAATCAATAGAACACGAATATCTTAATGTGTTTTTTAGTATTGTATGTTTTGCAAAAATTTTGTGTTGAAAATATAGTCAGATGCATGGTAGTGTGTCATTGTTATTTGATAAAAATCAAAATAAGGTCTTCCCCCAATTGATAACCGAACCTCATACCTACACTTCCATTCAGTCAACATACACCTACAACGAACGAAAACTTAAAAACAAAAAAGTTTTAGCTAAAGTTTATAGTGCTACAAACCCCTAACGTCAAACTATCGAGTTTTTGTTGGTTCATTCACGTTAAACTGGTTGCGTGAGCAAACATATTTTTCTAAAAATAAGACCAATGAACCAGTATTTAAATTATTGCGATAACATAGTTAAAATTGGGTCCTCAATGTTTCTACACACGTTCAACAAAGATATTGTAGAATAAAATAATTACGAAATTCATGACCTACTATTGTTATTGTTCGAGATATTTTTGTTATATGTCAAAGCTATTGTAAACTTGCCGTAATGGAAATATAACGTATTAAAAATATTTAACACTGGATGTTTTACAATTGTCATTAAATACATTGTTATTGCATAATTATTTCGTTATATTTTCATTTTGTTATTTTTATAAGTTAGATGGTTCACGGTGATAAAATTGCATTAAATTACAAAAAAAAAATTTAAAATGTAATATCTTAAATGTTAATTTTAATTCTAATTAAAATATTTTATAAAATCAATTTTGAAATTATGTATTTGAAGTGTATAATATTCTGTGAACGATCTAATAATACAATGTCTCTAAAACTTTATTTTAAAAAATAAAGAATATATAAATTAACTTTAAATAAATAAGAATTTGTTTTAGAAATATTGTAGAATATTACTGTGTATAAAGAGCATGATTTAAAAACGAGCCATAGCTTAAAAATAAAATTTGCAATTTTTGCATATGCTCGCTCAAATTATACCCCACTAAAATTACCATATTAAGCCTGCACGTTATTAAATATAAAAAAGTTCACTACGGTAATGACATCACAATTTTATACGTTTTACATTGCGATATAAATTGCAAAACTAATTTAACTATTTTTAGCATTTTAAATTATTATATTTACATGATTGCAAAATATAAACAAAAATATACTGAATGTTACAATTTTAAATTCTGCCAATGGTATTTTATAAAATTAACTTATTGTGTAAACATACTATATAAATAATTGTAAAATATACATTTCATAAAATTTGAAATTGATAATTTAAAATTTAATTGTAAAGTGAAAAAATTTAAAGAAGCACGTATGTATAAGTTTTTGTAGAAATAGTGTCTAAAATTGGATTTGCAATAAGAATTATGCCATTATAAATTTGAAAAGTTGACACAAAGCATCGTTTTATTGTCTAGAATAATATTTATGTCATTAGAAGTTTAAAAAATCGATGTTAATTTGTCGATTTTAAGTTGATTCTAATTAAAATGTTTATTACAAAATCGGCTGTTAATAAAATTAAAATTAAAATAAATAACGTGCACAGTAAAATATGGAAATTTTAGTACACAAAACCAACAGACACACACACACAAATAATCAAAACACACAGCCAAATAAAAACCGTAAAAAGTTACAAATCGCATGATAATAATAAATTCTAATCGAGCACGTCTATTTGCTGCGCCTGTTGGTTGACCGTGGCCTTTATCTTCTGTCGCAGACACCGCGACATTACGTCGTAACCGACTACCAGGATCGTCCTCGACGCGCTGAGGAACAATACTCGTATTCGTATTCAGCGAACACCGAATCCACCAGTCGTTCGGGCGATCAGTACTCGCGACCCAGCACTCGCAACTATTCGACCAGCGAGAGCGTACAGCGCAACTACGGTTCGGGACCCGGATACAACTCCTCGTACAGCACCGAAAGATCGTCCCGATCCGGTGATGGACCCGGTGGTTACCACTCGAGCTACACATCTTCTGCATCCGGCTCTTTGCCCGGCGGTACTCGTTACCGCCATTTCTCTTATCGCGTCTAAATACTAGAAATCGCTAAGGTTTCTTTGACAGAAAATGATGTGCTCACTCGTTCATTTTCAATACCAACTTGAATTTTTATCAAATAGCTGTTGAATTTCCGATTTCGTAGACGGTGTCCGATTCTACCAAAACGTTTAAGAGGTTATGTTATTAAAGCTAAAATTAAATTATTAATTGGTATCTTAAACAAGTTAAAAATTATATTTTCTTCATCAATTCAAACTATGGCCAGCTGTTTAAAACCGAATTAACTCAAATTATTTTTGTAAATACCATCAATTTAAGTGAAAACGCGGTATAATAAATAAAATAAATGCAGCTGTAGGTGTTCCGCTTTATGTCAAAGAGACGTGACGATTCCTTTGTATATTAAATACATTTTCTCGCATTGTTTTATCTTGTTTAAAAACGAAATAAAATTATTATAAAATATAAGACACAAGAATTCCTTTTACAACTAAAAAATTAAATTAGAAATAGTATTAGTATGAATGAAGATAAAACTAAACGAGAAAATGTTGCAAAATTGTTTGAAGCGCCATCACTTTATTAATAATAATAATAAAAAAAAAACGCTAACCTATATGTAGACAATACTAATAACAAAAAAAAAATTGAAATATTATAGCAACTATACAATTTATATATACAAATAGTTTTTTATGTATATTTATTATGATATATATTAGCAGTGCTTTTTGTAAAAAACCAATATTTATTCTTAATAAAATGAAAAATTAAATGTAATCGCAATAATATTGTTGTTTTTGTTTTTTTTTTTTGAGCGTCTATTAAGTGTTTTGTTTTTACAAAAGTGATGATTGTTTAAAGACAATGTTAGTTTGTGTATCCACCGGCACTATTCCTAACGGCCTTTATATATGGTCCAGAACCTTTCATATCCTATCTACTAACATGTCTGTAATCACGTTTATATTACGGTTTTGAGCTGAATTAGATGTGACAAGCTCATTATCGGCACACTACTCAATGCATCGTTGCTGCCATTATATATGTGTGTAGAGAAAGCATACATTTCGAATTGTGTATTTGTGTTGTTCCGCCTGTGCTACTCGTGTTTCAATTGTCATTTCAGGGCCTGCCTCTATTTCAGATTTCAGAAGACGAAAATGCAAATTAATGCTTAAAATCGAATAACTGACGACCACTGCTGCAACAGTTAGCAGATGCAATTATGCGCATGCTTAACTTTCTCGTAATTTTAAATCAAGTTATAGGTTTGAATCTAAAATTATCGAACAATTTGGCTAACGTTCAAGAAATTTACGATTTACGACTTGAGTCAGCAATAGAGACTTAAAATATTAAATAATCGTTTCTTTTTTTTTATTTGGAAATACTTAATTTTATATTTGCACTTTCGTTTGTAATTCACAAAAAAAATAGTTATTAATGTATTTAAGTCCGATTACTAACTAATGATCCTTTATATGACATTAATTGTTGTCCTTTCTGTTTGTCCTTTTGTGCCCGTTGGTGTTCTGTCGTCCTGCGGTGTCCGTTATAATCTACAGACAATTGTACCTTCACGACAAATTAGGATCTTGCCGGGAATCGGAAAGGTAAGTCATTTTTTTAATATCAAATTTAATGAAATATACTTTAATTTAATATTGTTAATTTTACTAATAATATTTTATATTTTTTTTATTAATTTTAATACAAATAATGTTTGAATGAAATATTAAAATAAAAAAACAGATACATACTAATTTTATTTGATATTCATAACTTAAAAATTGAATTGCTTCTTTATAAATTAAACTTTTGAATTCACAAAATTAAATATAATTAAAAATAAACTTACTTTTATAAATTACATTGAATTTGCAATCTAAAAAAGAAATCTTGAGATGCTGTAACTATTCAATATGTCGTTAGTAAATTGATAATGATCTTGGAAACTTTAAATTTGCTAGTTAGTTAATTTTATTGGCAAGTATTTACTATATAGGAAGACTAGCTGAAAAGTAATGTATCCTTGAAATATTGTGTAAATATTTGAAAATATGTACTGAAAAAATATACAGAATTTTCATAAATTTTTGTAACCCACATGATTGGTAACATTAAGCAATCAAACGTACACGTATGGTAATGATTAAAATGAAATATCATTATTATGGAAATGATAAAATGCAATGGCAATGGATTTGTTCAGAAATAAACTTTATTGTTTTTTCTGGAATATCAAATGCAAATTTTTATTTCCGAAAACGCATTAAAACAGTGACTTTACGAACTAGGTCACAATTTCGCAATATTATTCAATTTGAAAACTTTTCTTGCATTTCTGGTTATAGTCCGTATTAAGTGGCCTGTCTCCTTGGGAGTTAAATGGATCAAGGTATCCAGGAAAACGATTGTAACAAGTTGTTTTAACTTCCTCCCTTTATTTTTGAAACAGAGCAGAAAGTATATAGATAACACGATTTGACGACTAACTAATTTAAACTAAAATTGAAAGTTAGTATATAAAACGATATAAACGGATAATAGCAGATTTGCAAAAAGTTTACAAATTGTTTTGACCTTATTTGAAATTTATCCAGTTTGCTAAATTTTACCGATATTGACACTGAAAATTATACTAGTTTGTTTAGAAACACTAAATACATAAATGATATAAAATAACACACAATTACTATTAATCCAGTAAGTAATAACTTGAAGTTTTGGTCTGGTATGCATCAACAACTATATAATACAGAATACATTTTTCTTAATTAAAAAATATAAAATTTAAAAAATAAACAAAAAATATTTGAAATAAAAAAAATATTATTACTATTTGAATTATTATAATAATTTCAAATATGATTTTACTGTGGCGAAAAGTTAATAAAATAAAATAATTTGCATTAAACCACAAACAATAATTTAAAAAAGTTATATACATATTTCGAAAACTAAGCTTTTATTATCAGTGATCTAAGGTTACACAAATACTCAACGTACCCAATGGTCAAAGATCACTAATGAGAGATCTCTGACGAATAACAAATCTGACGGTGCACATTGCATTTCTTGCACTCCTTCATACATTTTCAATAATCACATTAAAATTCAAGCGAAAATAAACAATGCAATTGTTAATTAACTTAACTTAACTTGATGTAATGGTTTTTAATACAGCCGTTGAAGATTTCAGATTAAATACACTTGACATTGTAGTTACGTTTGGTGCTGCCACCAGCGGTGTATATAGTACTCGTAACTAACTGTTGTATAATAATGTCATTATTGTACAATTGTGCAATATGGTAACGTAATATTAATATTATGATACGCTTGAAAAAAAAATATATTTTTTAAAAAAACAACGATATGTGTTATTAATATGCATTAATGTAAAGCAGTAAATTTCATATATTATTATTTAATTCAATAATAATAATTAATATTAATCTTCAAACTTTTACGGCTGATATCCATTGAATTTATAGAATTTTCTATTGTTGCAAGATTCGTTAATATTAACAGTAGATTGATAGGAGAATCAATAGAAATTTATAAAAAAAAATATAACAAAGGCACCGATTTAAATAAAATTTGGCTTCTTTTAATTAATAATTTATAAAATTTTATAATCTCGTTACTTATTTTGTAAACTAGTAACTTGTTTCTATGTTTTGTTTATTTATTGTATATGCCATTTGTATCAGTTTTCTTGATAATGATATACGTAGAAGTAGACTACGTCGAAACGTCGAATTTTAAATAAAATTAATACAGAACTAAATCCTAAACCCTTTTTATTTTAATACTATTTTATTATTAGTGCAAAAAAATCTGGGTGAGTTAAGATAAAAAAAAATTGTAGTATTAAAATGATCATAATTATACTTACAAACTTGTATATAAGTGTATATAACAAAATGCGTATTTAAAATTATTATACATACATATATATTTTAAATATCGATTTTTTTAAATGTAAACATAAATCTATAAATAACTGCCTTATTTTCTTTTTTTTTTTCAACAAATAAAAGTTGTTTATAAATAAGTTTATTACTTTTATTTAACGATTTAATATATAAAACATAAACTTTAAAAAATTTAGATACGTAGATATACATAAAAATGCAACGTACTTATATATTATTACGAATCAAATATTTCAATCCATTTCCATTTAGAAATTGAACAATGCAAATGCCTGGTTAAATGCAACTCATAGTAAATTAATTATCTAGGGTCTTAATATAGGAGATAATATAATTAGAACAGTCAAATATGTTAAATATCAATTATCTATTCAAATATGCAATGCACAATAATTACTGTACTATATAGAATAAAGGAATTGTTGCAACGTAGAACAATTTGAAAAATAAATATTTAACATTGTAAAAAATACACGACGTGATTGTGTATGATGTATGTATTAAAAAAATTAAATAATTTTTACCAATGCTCAATTTTCAAAAGACTTTGTTTTAAATCAAACTTTTGTTTTCTATACAGGGTGATTTATGACGTCGGGGAAAAACTACACCGGATGATTCCTATGAGTAATCTAAATAAAAAACTTCAAATAAACATATGTCCGAAAATGATTTTTAACGAAACTGTAGCCGTTAGAAGTTTATTACAAGTAACATCAATCGCGTTAGCCAGGAAAAAAAAATACAAAAACAATAATTAAGGTACTAATTTAAAGCATGAACGTCTAGAATTAAACTCAAAGTAAGTGATTCAGTGGCCGTCTGCCTGGAAATCGGCGCTGGTATTCTCTTGATGCTTGTAATGCATTTCCATCACAAAATCCATAAATAAAAATTATATTAGCATACTTATGTACTGTGAACTCATCCATAATTAATTTAATGTTGATGTCAGAGAAAATTATTGTGACAGATAGATTTTTTTTTTGTTTTTTTTCCTGATATAATAAATAAGTTTAACGCGATTGATGTTACATGTAATAAACTTCTAACGGCTACAGTTCCGTTAGAAAGCATTTTTGGACATATGTTTATTTGAAGTTATTTATTTAGATTACTCATAAAAATCATCCGGTGTAGTTTTTCCCCGACGTCATAAATCACTTTGTATAGTAATATATTTTTTAATAAAAATCATTTTTATGAAATAAATTGTTATTGTGATTGCATAACAACTCAATTGGTACTACATGTAGTACACATATATTTGATACATGATTTTTCAACAGTTTTATTGACCCTGCACAGAGTTATTTTAAAATAAACATTGGAATTCTAAATATAAAATAGTAAGTACTTACTATCAATACGAAATAAATAGCGTATAAGCACGAAAGATTTTTTTTTGCAAAGATATTTTAAAAATAGTTTCTATCAAATGTTAAAATGTAATTCAAATAAGATTTCCTTATCTGTCACCATTTACTGAATAAATTATGTCAAAATTATTATGCAAATGATAAAAATAAAACTGCATCTTTTTCTTTAAAATTAAATTAAAATTCATGGTCAAGTTTATATTGGACATGTATTAAAATAGTTGGACAATTGTATTGTTGTACGGTAAAGTTGTAACTTGCTAAGAAATTTGTAACTTTATATTGTATACGTTGGTTTTTTTGTTTTTGTTTGATATTTCGTAAAGTTTTTCAGAAACTTACTTTTTAGTTTGTTATATAAGTCACTTGATCTTCAACATTGAAATATTTAGTTTTGTTAAATTTTTTGTAAATAAAAATGTAAACTCTATTTTTTACCTAATGCCCTAGTAAGATTTTAAGCATAGATCACTTTGACATTATCACAAAAATATTAAGAAATAGAAAGAAAATTTTTATATTTTTTCTCCAAAAGTTGGCAACACTGTTCAAAAATAAAATTGTGTAATTTTTGTGGGAACTAAGAGAATGTTTTGTAATTTTTTTTTATTAATCTTGGATAAACAATGAAACAAAATAAAATTTTAAAAATTTAATAAAATTATATTTTTATTTATTATATGGATAATAAAACTAGAGCTGGTCCGAAGTACAGTCAATTCAACAAATATATTTTATTTTATATTAAAATTGATCAAATTTTGAGTGCTAACAATACACTTAGGTTACTTATATGCCCATAGATATGTCTGTATCAATATAGTTTATTTTTATAATTAATTTCAGTAAATTTTTCTATAATAATATTCATAATATTACTGTTCTTTAAATGATAAAGTACAACTTAAACTATAACAATCCGTTAGTTATCAATTTGAAATGCTATTACTAAAATACAGCAAAATGTATTATATTATTTATAAAGATAATTACAATAATAAAAATGAAAATTAATAAAAATTATTCAGAATATTTAAAATCAAAACTGATTTTCACTTATTCAAAAAAAAAAACAAAAAAATTTTGCAGTTGTCTGCAATTTATGGCGCGCAATGTTTTATATGCAATAAAATCAAGCGAGCGATATAAAGTACAATTTATATAACAAGAACTATCGCTAAACCGTATAAAAGCAATAACGACAAAATCTATTGTCTACGGGGATGAAAAAAACGAGCGTTGAGTTAGTAAAACTAAAATATTTCGAAAAGACAAATACAAACAAATAACATTTGTAGCTATTTTGGCGAAGACAAAAACCCAATTGTAAAACAATGTACCGTAAATGTATATTGTGAACACGTATGTTCGATACGAAAAAAAGAACTTGTATTTTTATTTTTCTAGATAAAATTCGCAGATGCGGTGCACTGTGCATATTTGATGTCTAGAGATATTTACATGTTTTATAAATAAATTTACATATTTTTGGTTTCTATGATAATAATCAGTGAATAAGCAAAATAAACTGATTTGAATATATATATATATATATATATATATATATATATATATATATATATAAATATGATTAGTCATAAAAATATTATTGAAATTATTGTATATTACAAAAGTAAATATTAGCCCGTGTTCTCAACTCTTTTGTTTATAAAAATTAATTTTTACTTCTACCTTTTATGAAATATGAATAGTATTTCTATTTTTTGATATTTTAATATTATAAAATTTAAATAAACTAATAAAAATTGCTTAATAAGTAATTTTAAGTAATCATCGAAATTATTTTTACAAAAATCACTTTTAAATGTGAGGTGAGAATACGGACCATTATCTTCTACATTGATTTGAAATAAACATACATACACAATCACGCCATGGCACAAACTCTTTCCAGTATCCCGAGATTAATTCTTTCCAAAACACAAAATCAATCAGAATATTTTTTATATTTTTTTAAAATATTTTAGATATTCGCTAAGAACAAATTATTATGTGATACTTGCCAGACTAAAACTTCAAGTTATGAACATAAATCTATTGATATTAATTACACTATTGATAGTAATATAGTCTGTTGTTTTATATCATTTATATATTAATAACTTCTAAATTTAAATTTGTAAATTTAAAATAAAATTAAAACAATTTGTAAACTTTTATAAATCTTTATATCGTTTTGGACATTAATTTTCAATTTTAGTTCAAATTTGTTAACAAACAAAATTTAATTAAAACAATTGTAAAAACAATTATATGTTCACATATAATAACAATAAAATTTCTGAATGTATAAAATATTTGAAATTTATAATAATATATAAAACAAACTTAGTATAGTGAAAAATCTTTCAGAACTCATTATATTAGAATTAAACGACTTCAGGTTTTAGTTCTGTTATAATTTATTAATAAATCAACGTTTCGACGAACTGAATGTGCGTCTTTATCAGAAAAAAGGTAGAAATAACATTTATAGTAAATAAACAGAACATGGAAACAGGTTACTATATAACAAATAAGTAAATAGATTATGAAATTCCTAAATTTTTTAATAAAAAAAAATAATTATAAAAATATATTCCATGATCTAATTACTTTTTGGTAACTTGTAATTTGTTTCCAAGTTCTGTTCATTTACTATAAATGTCGTTTCTATTTTTTTCCCTGATGCACGTTCAGTTCGTCGAAACGTTGATCTATTAATAAATTATAACAGAACTAGAACCTAAGGTCGTTTTATTCTAAAACAAATTTGTTTTAATTTAAATTAAAATTTATCTATTTGAGTGTTTGACGTGTATGAAAACTATGAACTATTACTATTATAGCCCTTGTTATAAGACAATCTACAAAATTAATGCTTTGACCTGCCGCTGTCAACTGAACTTATAGCGAATATTGCATACTATCATACTACATACGTTCAAAACAAGATTAAAGGGCTATTATAATAGCTAGTTTACTGTTCAAACTTAACGATAAATTATTTATAAACTAACTCAGAAAAAAATACATTAGTTATTTTAAAATTTACTGAAATGGTTTATTTATAATGTAAATATAACGAAATAGAATATTATAATTAATGGTCGACAGTAACTTTGTGAAACTCTCTGATACATAAAAGGTTTTCAACAAGATTAGAAGTATATGAGTAAACCCATATATAGACCACTTTGACATTTCTCGGAAAGTTGGCAACATAATATCTTTAATAAAATTATAATTTATGTGGGCACTAGAGGAAACTTAGGAAAATCTTTTCTGAAAATTTAATCAAAATCGGATAAATAATGTAGCCAATATAAATTTTTAAAAACTTTAGTAATTTTTTTCTCGGAAAGTTGGCAACACTGGATATTAATAAAATTATATAATTAATGGGAGCATTAGGGAAATCTTTTCTGAAAATCTGATCAAAATCGAATAAATAATGTAGCCAATATGAATTTTTATAAACTTCAGTAATTTTTTTCTCGGAAAGTTGGCATCACTGGAAAAAAATAAAACCACATGACCATCTTGGGTACTAGACAAATTTATCCTGAAAATTTCATTGAAATCGGTTGAACCGTCTAGGAGGAGTTGCGGCCACAAAATTTTGACTTACGACCGAGCGAGCGAGTGAGCGAGCGAGCTGACGACGGACACACCATGATATTATAACTCACGATAGGAGTAGAAACCAATTAAAAATGAAAATAAATCGTATAATTTTTTATATATATATATATATGTATAGATTCATGTTCTATATTTTTTGTCAACGATTTTCACATGAGTTTTAGTTTTCGTGATATTTTAAGTTTGTTCTTCTGGGTTACCAATAATTATGAAAAGTTAGCAACTACGTTGTAGAGAAATTTTAAATAAATGGTGCATAATTATTTTTTAATGTAATTTAAGTATACAGAAAATCAATATTTGCAGTAATTTTAATTACTGGTAGATGTTTTTTTAACTTATAATGAAAACTATCTACATAATTTATAATTTAAATAGTGTTTACAAGGTTTCTAATAAATAAGTATATGTCAAATAAACCAATAATATATATTTCATAGTCGCTTGCGTTTATGTAAGTCAGATAAACTAATTTTTATTGTCTCACATATCCACAACTATATGTAGTTATAAAATGTAATTTTGATATATTTGTTTAAAATTTAGGCAGTAATTATTTATTTGTTCAAATTAAACTTGTAATTACATTTTAAAAATATTACACAGAATTCAATTCAAGGTTGCATTGTAATACTAAGCTTTATTAGTTAAAAAAACACAAATTTTTAAAATAATTATAGTAACTAATCAAAGAATCATATTTTTAAGATTATCAAAATAATAAATATCTTATTATTTTTTGTCGTTTTTATTGCATGATTTCTCAAACAACGTGTCAAATATTGTAGGTTTTCTCTAGCTTAATTAACAATTAAATTAATTAGCTGTTAGTCCTAGAATTAATTTACTCATTTTACTTAGTTGAGTAATGTGACACTAATTTGTTCTAAGAAGTAATTCACTTATTACAAGAACACAAACCATAGAGAATTATTACCGCTTGGATCAAATTACACGTTTAATTTTTTGCTTCTCTTTAGACTTATGCCAAAACAAGAAGAAAGAATAGATTATAAAACTGATTTATTTTCCAGTTTATTAATTACTATTGTTATACAAATTTTGTTAATTTATAATCATTATATTTCATAAAAATAAAATTTGTTCTGTGGACAAGAGATTACAAATCTAATATTGATCAAATTTCCTAAGAACAATTTTTGTTATTTTTGCAAAAATTTATAAAAAATATAACAAATCTAGAATAAATTCCCTAAATCATAAAATTTAAATAAAATAATAACGATTGATACGTTATTTTGGAAGATAAAATTGTTTCACAGTCAGTATCTAGAAAATTTTGAAAAAAGCTAAAGTAATTTAAAGTTATATTTACGTTCCCGAAATCACTGGATTTTGTAGTTTAAAAAATTTATTATATTTATATAATTCTATTTTAATTCAAGATTTTAATAACATAGGCTGGTATTACAAGCTCTGTTTTAAGACAAGAACCTAAACCAATGAATTAAAATACTCAAAAACTGAGCTTGTAGCACCAGCCATTATGCGTTAACTTAAAATAATAAACAAAAGATTAATACTTAATAAATATTGATGTATATCGTATATCTTGTTTGTGCTACAAGAGACAATAATAATAAAATACTCTATCACAGTTTTGTGATTTTTAATAGTTTGCTTTACGAAAATTTTACCATCTCTCTGATTGTAATGAGATAATA
This sequence comes from Clivina fossor, assembly GCA_963966155.1. Classification (NCBI taxonomy): domain Eukaryota; kingdom Metazoa; phylum Arthropoda; class Insecta; order Coleoptera; family Carabidae; genus Clivina; species Clivina fossor. Next base: position 5,869,471 of record OZ014558.1, read on the forward strand.
CATTTGTAAATCTAATTCTAGGTCCATGTGGTGCATTCATACGAGCGTCTCATCCCTTACATCGGTCACAAACGGTTGACGGTGGTGTCCGCGCCCCCACATTATTACCGAACTCGTCCCTCTGTCATCGTACGTGAAATTGATCGTATTGTGAATAAAGCACGTCCATACATTTACTATACACCAACCTATCTGCACTCTGAACCGATCACGGTAAGTTAATTTTCTCTCTCAATTTTCATTTAGATATTAGGTGCTATTATGACAATGCGAAGGTTTCCAGAATTTAACAAGTAGTATTTTTGGGATTGTAAAACTAGGAATCCACCTAAGTAACATTATGAAACTTCTGGTTTCAGTAACAGAAAGTTTCTCAATGTTTCGGAGGTAAATTCGTAGCTTAAAAATGGTTGTTTCATGGTAAAGTTGTATCGAAAATTTGCTTTTCTTGAAAATTAAATAAAATAATATCTTGTAGTAAATTAATAAATTAGTAGACGTCTTACGTGTGAAAGTAATAAAGTTTATTTCAGCCCGAAGCATTTGTTATTTTTTTTATTTTTCTATGTTTATTTAAAAACTAGCAAAAAATTAAAATATTTAACATTTCTTTATTTTACCGATTTTATTCATCTTTTCGTAGACATGCTATCCGAAATGTTGATTTTCTGTTTGGCAAGCGGTAAAATTTTATAATTCGCTCGCTCATCTGCAAACGTCAACTTTCTTTTGCCAAAAGCCTACTGTAAAATTGAACGTAGAAATAAAAATTAACAGTTTTTGCAATTGATATGGTTTAAAATAGTTACTAAATCAAAATTGCTATTTTACAAAGTAGTATAATAGTCTAGCCAGCTGTCTATCTTACAATATAGTTCTACATTATACTTTAAAATTTGTATATGACATTGACTCACTTGGCACCAAAATGATGAAATTGTGAAACAAATACTTTTCACATGTTTTATATTTTAAATGTGAATGTATTTTTAAAAAATTTTAAAAAAATAATCTGGAAACTTTCAAATGTAATATTACTGTTTGAGATGGTATAATATTTTTAGAGTAATGGACTGTACTTTGCCGTTATAGATGTTTTAAAAATCACGTAAAAAGTGATGATAAAAAGAACCTGAAATATTTGTACTTAATTTCTACAAATAATCATTAATTTTTTTGTTATTTATTTCTAAAAACAAACATCAAATATGTCAAAGGTTGTAATAATAAATGTTCATAAAACTGTTACAATTTGCAATTTTTCATATAAAAATGATGTTTGTCGTTAGGAAAAAATGATGAAATGATTAAAATACATTTAAGGCAAATGTTGTTTGCTCCGTTTGTTTTTTGGTGTATTTATCTTTTGGTATATTTGAATAAAAGAATAATAAACTTTGATAAGTTTTATGAAGTTAGAATGATGTATACAAATTTATGTTATTTTTATATATATAAACTTTTACATGCTCTTCTAGAATTTACTTTAAACAAAATTATTGAAAAAAAACCTTTATATTTGTAATTAAAATATAAAAAAATTATATAAAGCACACATTGTTTATTTTCTACAATGTGTTTCAGCCATACTTCCGGTCTTATCTTGATTATGTCGATGTAAGTAATATAAATTAAAAAAAAAATATTTAAACAAATATATTTAGTTCATTTCTTAAAATGTATTTCAGAGATACGTGCCATATCTTAGTAATTCCACTGTAAGTAATATAAATAAAATATTTGCAAAATACCAAATACACATTGTCCGTTTTTTTACAATGTGTTTCAGAGATACATGCAATATCTAAATTATCTCGATGTAAGTAATAAATTCGTCGTAAATGTAAATAACAATAATGTTTAAAATTCATTTTAATACTATTAACGATTCATAAGCGTACACTAAATTTTTAATGAAAATACAAAATAATTTTGTCATTTTTTTTCAAGAAACTATTTGGTTATTTTCAAAAACAAAATACATATCTATTCTGCTTAACAAAACATATAAACAAATAGACCACAATTTTTTTCTATAACTAATTATATTTTGTTGAAAAACAAATGATTGAAAAGTTAAAATTCACGACAAAGCGCTATGTAGCTTTCGCATTTTAGGGAAAGAATTAACAGTTGCAACTGCGCATGTGCAGCATGCGATAAAATTGTTCAAAATGCTTTTTTCACATTTATGAAATGATTAAAATACATTTAAGACAAATGTTGTTTGCTGCATTTATCGTTTGGTGTATATATCTTTTGGTATATTTGAATAAAAAAATAAGTTTAATAATGAAAAAACATTATTAAATTTATTATCTATAAATAATGCGTTCTGGTCGAAATATTTACAAAGATAAAAGTAAACAGGGTGATTCATCGGTCTGTATATTTTTGAAACTCTTTTATTTTAAGTTATAGAGTGAAACTCGACAAATAAAATTTATTTAATACGAATGTATCATTATTTATCTAGGTACCATACACCATAGACATTTATATACAGGTGCTCTATTTGCATACATACATATATACACAATCACGCCACGTACCCAACAGGGTGTGGCACATACTCTTTTCATCATTCCGTAATCAGTCTTCTCCAAACATTCCTATTCAAACAAGCAACTTTCGCTTCATCCACATTCATTCATTCTATTTGAGAGTAAATATATGCAACTTTATATTTATTAATGTAACAACCTATAAATATTTACTGATTTTTATAGTAAATTAGATTACCTTAAAAAAAAAGTATTATATAAGAAAGTGTCTAAAATCATAAATTAAAAAGTTATTTACGTTCATAAAAATAGTAGTTTAGAGTAAAAAATGATGATTTAACTTATTGTTAGAAGTTTGATACTTTATATACGTATTTTATTAAGCAACTTCTTAATTTATAATTTTTTTTATGTAATGTGTGTATGTAATCTATGTAATTCACCTTCAAAATCAGTAAATATTTATGTTCAATTAATAATATACAGTTGCATATTGGTGCGCTCAAATTGAGTACCTTGTATACAAATGTATGTGGTACCTAGATAGACAACGATATATCACATAAATTTTATTTGATGAGTTTCAGTCTATAACTTCAAATAAAAGAGTTTAATAAAAATACAGACTGATAAAACAGCCTGTATATAATAAGTTAAAATAATGTATAGAAATTTATGTTGTTTTCTTTATTTTAAACAAAAAATATTAAAAAGAACTTTATACTTGTAACATAAATTAAAAAAAAAATGTAAGTCACACATTGTTCATTTTTTACAATGTGTTTCAGCCATACTACTACCGATCTTATCTTGGTTATTACGATGTAAGTAGTATGAATTTTAAAAAACAGTTTATATGAATATTTAGTTTATTTTTTAAAATATATTTCAGAGATACTGGCCATATTATAGTGGCAGATATAGTACTGTAAGTAATATAAATAAAATATTTACAAAATACAAAATACACATTGTCCGTTTTTTACAATGTGTTTCAGAGATACTACAATTATCTTAATTATTTGGATGTAAGTAATAAATGCATCGCAAATGTAAATAACAGTAATGTTTATAAATCATTTTAATAATATTAACGATTCATAAACGTACACTGATTTTTTGATAAAAATAATACAAGTTGTCATTTTTTTTAAAACTATTTAGTTATTTTTAAAAACAAAATATCTATTCTGCTTAATAAATAATTGGGGCAGAAAATAGACCACATTTTTTTCTATAACTTATTATATTTTGTTTGAAAACACGACAAAGCGCTATATAGCTTTGGCATTTTATGGAAAGAACTTACAGTTGCAACTGCGCATGTGCAGCATGCGATAAAATGACTTAAAATGCTTTCGTCACATTTATGATTGTCGTGTAAAGTCGACTATTTTAGGGTAACTAAGCTATTCAAGAAATATTCTGTTCCAGTGGTCGTAGAAAAATAAAACTATATTTTTGTAAAATATGACATGACAATTATTAATGTTTTTTTTTTTGTTATATTAGGCTATTTTCAAACATAATTTTGAAATATATATTCAAAGTAAATATTTTTTGGGTAATATTTTGCTCAGTAAGCAAGGCATGATATATTTTTCATATTTTTGTATTATATACATACATACATACACATGCATAATCATTTTACTTTGGTTTATACTACAACAATTTTTGGCTAGCTTCTTTATATTATGCTTGTAAAGATTTAATCTTGGTACTTATAGATCTATGAATAATTTTAAATTTATGCTATTTATTATTTAATTGTTCAAGCATTTTGAGACAAAATAAAAAATACATTAAATAAATTAATCACTGTCGAAGTTTGCTTCATTGCATATCATTTATTTAATAAATTAAATCTAATTGAATGTTTATTTTATTCTGCTTTTGAGCAATTTTATATGTAGAATGGAACCATTGAAATAAATATTCCTTTATATAATGATTGAATGTTTCAGAGATACTACTCAAATCTTAATTACTATAATGTAAGTAGTTATATCTACGATGTACTAGTAAATAACAAAAATGTTTATAATTAATTTTAATAACATTAACGAATCATATACACTAGATTTTTGATAAAAATATATATTTTTTACAAAATTATAATATTTTGAAAAAAAATACATTTTTTGTTTTATTTAAAAATTTAAACGCCGACAACTCGAAATTTAAATGAGATTTTCAAATTCTGCAAATGGCTTTGATAATTTTGGTAAAATATAAATATTAAATGTCAAAATAATTATCAAAATTTATTTTAACTTCTTTTGGGTAATGTATTATGTTGAAAATAAATACTAAAGTGAATTCTAATAACTGGATTAACTTTCAATATAGTAGATAGAGTATATAAAGTTGAAATAAAAAATTAGTAACTGTTTTAACATTAATAATTTTAAAATTAAAAGGCTTTAGGATTTAGTTCTGTATTAATTTTAATTATAAATCGACATTTCGACGTACTCTACGTCATCATCAGGAAAAATGATACAAATGATATATATAATAAATAAACATAATACAGAAACAAGTTACTAGTTATTTATTGTATATGTCATTTGTATTATTTTTCCTGCATGTAGACTACGTCGAAACGTCGATTTTTAATTAAAATTAATCAGAACTAAATCTTAAAGCTTTTAAATTTTAATTTAATGAGTTCTGATAGATTTTTTATTATATAAATATTTTCATTTTATCAAAATTTTTAAAACCATTTTTAATTATATAATATTATTTTTTGTATTCTTTCTTCTATCTATTCTTATTTTCTTACATTTTATTATCTCTTTAAATTTAAAGTTATCGGTGTAGAGAATTTTAACTAAAACAACCCTGTATATCAATTTTGTTTTTTATAATATTTTTTTATATTTGGATATTTTCAAAAAAAAATTAAAATATTCCAATAACATTCTACTCTTTAAAACTAAGAAATATAAAAAATATTTTTCATATGTTTTTGTACACATACATACACAAAATCATGTCATTTTAGCTATTACTAAAAGCTAATTGGCTAAGCTATTATCTACAGAGGCTGAGGCATATAAAATTCTAAATGAAATAAATTCACGCTTTATCTGTATTATTAGTATTTTTATAAAATGGAAACACTGAAATATCTATAATAATTAAGACAGATAAGAAAAACAAAATAAGTAAAAAGTTTTAAGGGATATTTGAATGTCTCCAAACAAATAAATACATTTGCAACATTTCAAGACAATAAACATTTATTGCTTTATTTCGCTATTGTCATTATTAATCCAATCAATTGCATTATATCTGTTCCGATTTCAAACATAAAATCTTCAATTTCATTTTATGTGCGCTGCAAATTTCATGCATCATTTATTTTACATACATAAAAATAAAACAAACTTAAGAAACAATGCAGTCAGATCAGGAAAATCAGTGATAGCGCTCTACAGGTTTCTTTAAGGTAACGTTACCTTTAACTGGCAATTGTCCTTCGGGTCATGACCCAGGAACAATGCGTTCAAATCAAGGTCGATGACCTACACGCAACTTGATATCAACAGAGAATATATAAAGTACAATTTTTCTTAGCACGTAACGTATATTTTATGCGGTCAAATAAATTTCAAATTTCACCTTTCTTTTATCTCTGAAAACTTCCACTATAGCTCATAATAATTTAAAATGGCGAAGTTATTAAATATTACACAGTTTGCAAGTAAATTTATAAGAAGTTATAAATATTTAACATCACAAGGTTACAGGTTATTGAACAATATAACATTGTTATTGTTTTTTTTAAATGTTTTTCCATTATGACGTTATTATACTGAAATATTGAAAGTGGAAATTGGAAGATATGATATTTGAAAGTGGAAATCAGGTGATGAATTACAATAAATAGAAAGTTTTTCTTTGCTGCTTATTTCAGTATTCAGGAAAGACCTATAAATCTGATTATAAACGACTTGGCGAGCTGGAATACTAAGAGGAGCAGTGTAAATAGTCCAGGCCAAATGAAAAAACGAATATGAAATATATGCTTAATAATTGTAGCTAGCTTGTGAATAAAATTAAGAAAAGTATATAATGTAACTATAAATTTTAAGACGTTAAATCAAATAAACGATATTTTAACAAACACTTTCTACATTTGAAATGTATACTAATTACAAAACAAATATTTACAAATATTCCCAAATTTAAATTTACTTTAACCTCTTAACATACGATTTTTTCCCAATATTTTAAATTGAAAATGCATTTAATTTAAAATTTGCCGTCTCTTGCTTTATACTCTACCAATTTTAATTACTTTGGAGTAAAAACTAAAGAAAAATATTTGCAAAAACATATTTATTTGTATTACTATTTTACTTCTATTTGTAACTAAACTTAATCTTATATAGCTTTTATTTTATATTAATATTTTTTCAGTTTCTTTTTTTAATAATATAGTTTATGATTCTATTCTGTTAAAATTTGTAAGACATGTAATGTTAAAATATGTTTTGTCTTTTTCTAGTAAATGTAATTCATTTTTTGATAGAAAAAACAAAATCCAAAAATGATACAAGTTTTAAAAATATGAACAAATTAGAGCAATTAGCTTACATTGGAAGAGTATAAAGATTATAAAGACAAGTTTATAGTATCCATGTAAATAATTTGAGCAAGTTGATCGTAGTGTATTAAAACTAGTAGTTTTATATCTATATGAGTAAAATTACTATGCTCAGTACATAATTCTCTGTACTCTAACAATGTAAACTAAGCTTAAGTTATACTATATTATTTTAGAAAATTATATACGTTATATTTGATAAAATATTTACTTTAGTTAGTTTCGGAGAAAAAATTATATGATGATAATGAAATGATATATACCAAATTAAAACATTATGGGGTAGTAGCATGTACCAATTTAGTCGCGCGAATAAGTGGCGATTAGCGCTGTTAATCGCCTTTTAGTCACGCGACCAACTTGGTACATGCCACTACCCTATATGATTAATAAATTATAAGTATATAAATATTTCTAACAAAATAATTTAGTTATTCAAAATTGTATGTTACGTGCAGAATATAATTTTTTGATAAAATTTGTATCAAATTATATCATTTTTCGATAAATATAAATGAAAATAAATTTTAGTTATTTTTTTTGTAGTAGAAAAAAGTTTTTGCATTAAATTTTATTAAATTTAAATTTTTACACTTTTAGACTTTATAAAAAAACAATTATGTAAATTATTTTGAACAACTTTTTCAGTAATATTTTATAATAAATTCATTATATAGATTCAACATTATTTTATTTAAAAGAAATTTTAAATTTACTTGAAGGATATATTTAATAGATTTTTTTTTTTTAAATTGACTAAAATTTCCTTTAGTTGTTTATCCGAAAATATATTTTTAAAAATAGAAAAAGTCGTTGTGGCAACGTGATCTAATTTCTAAATTTAACCAACTTTTAACTTTTCCATTAAAGTACTTAGGAAAAAAAAACGTATTTAATATATTTTTTTTGTCTGACATGCTTTACAGAGTAGTTCTTTTTTACAAAACGTATAAAGTATATACCAAGTAAAGTAAAGAAAATTAAATTAGAAACTGTGATGAAAATAAAGCAATTCAACCGCATTTTTCTAAGATTATGAAAATATTCTTATGAAAAAGATGGAAATTCAAATTATGATTTTGAATTTTTATTTTTTCACTGTATTTAATTTTGTATAAAAACAATTACCACTATACTATTCTTAACAATATATTTTTTCCACATTTACAAATGCATGAATAATACGTAAATCTTATTATTTTTAATTAAAAATACAGCTATAATAAATATTTGAATAAATTTATGTATAGAATGTAAAATATTTGGATTGATTTGATTATTTTTAAACTACATTATTTAGTCGTATCGAAAAATGTTCCAAATAAAAGTTGTTAATTATAACTTTTATTAAATAATTTTATCGAAATATATCTCTGTTGCCTAATATTCGTAAAATACATAAAAGTGACATCAGTAAATTACCATTTTCGGTTGGCAGATCTTTTTCAAAATTTGAAACAATTGAGATATTTCGAAGCTTAAATATGAAATTTTATACCAATCCGTTCAGCCAAATTTGCTTTACATGTGTCCACTAAAAGTATTTTGATTCGCATTACTATAAGCCTAATTCGTGTTTATCTGTAAAAATCTCAATATGTCAAATTTGGTATAATTACAATACCTCTCTTATCATATATGATATGACGGTCGGTAAAAATATATAAATAATTTTAATTAACTTTTTTTGAGAAAATTTATATTTTCTGTTTTATACATTGTTTTAGTAATCAAAAATAGTTAAAAACAATAAAATGAGCAAAATTATGAATCAAGTGTGAAAAGTGATAGATATCAATTGTTTTTAATATTTATAAGTAAGAAAAAAAAGTTATTATTAAGCTAGGTGATGAACATGAATTTCTCCTATTATAAATAAAATAAATAGTGGTACGTTCTAAAGCGATTAGCAGAAAAAAACTATATTTTAATAGGTATATATTAAAATTGTTCACATATGGCATATATTTGAGTAGATACTAAATAAATGAGAGAAATAAAACAAGATCTAATTAAGAAAATTACGTATTTCTTTATGACGTATTTTTAATAAAAAGGGAAGTTTCTTATAATCTAATTCATACGTTGTCAGCGATGAAAGATCATTTTACACTGTAGTTAACATTTCCATTTATTGGATAACTTTACATTGACATTTATATAAATACATTTGAATTTGATTATGAATTGCACATACATTTCAAAAAACTTATGACTTTAATTGTAAGTACATTTATGGCTACGTTTATTCTATACTCAATTAAGTGACTTATTTAATTATAGTGAATAAAGTTTCCGAATTAAGCATATCAAATGAAATTAAGTAAAATGAATAGATTTCAGATTGTTTCAAAATTTCAATTTAAATTAATCATATTTTCGATGTTTGATATTAACAAAAACTCAATTTGTACATTGATAAAAATTTGTGTGTAGAAACCACTATTTTTTCTCGTTTCTGTGTAAAAAAATGATACTAATTTTTTACTATAAATAATGTTACTTAATTAATGTGGAAAAAATGTAGTCTATCTTATTAATTAAACTATATATAATATTTGGTTAAATACTATTAATTTCTTTTTTTTATTAGCAATTCGATGAAGAAACAAAATTGATCCGGGCGCAAACAAATTCACTTCTTAGATCAATTCATACACCTGTGCCAAGGTATCACGTACCTTGGCCACTTATGAAAATCAGGTAAGATTACCATATAAATTATTATACTTATTATTTATAGTTAGATAAAAATTAATATTGCATCTCAAGAAGATACAAATAAGCGATTTTTAGTTTTATCAGGTGTTGTTGGTTTTATTGTACTCAAAAATTGAGAATATTTATATCTTTAAAGAATTGTTAATGTATTTTCATTTTTCACAAACTAGTAGATAGTGTAATTCAGAACAAATTGAAAATTACGAACAAAACATAAAACTAATTTTAAGATATATAATATAAGTATATTAAGAGAAGAGTGTTGATTTGTAAGTGTGATATACACTTGTATTATCTCCACTACTCGCTTGTTGTATATTCTGAATTTAATGTGAAACAGAAGAATAATACTTGTATACAAATACAGAACATCAATTACTATACTTTCTTAATAAAATTCGTAAACAAAAAATACTCTGCTCAAACATATTTCAATTTAAAATGAAAATATTCGTGCATTTCCAAGCGGATACTAATATATTCTTTTTGTTTTGTTATTGTAAAGTTGCCAACAAACACAAGCTATTTTCAATTTCATTTTCATCCACTTAAAATAATCCTATGACTGAGAACAGATGTTTTAAACTTTAATTCTATTATTTTTATTGCAAAAATATTAAAGTACCATAGAAGACGCCTACAAATTAAAAGTACAATTTTTATTTTATCTTATCTCATTATAGAATACAATTTAAAATAAGAAATAAAAAGCAATAATGTAAAAATAAACTAACTTTAAAATTAAACGACTTTAGGTTTAAGTTTTGTTTATCTGCAGAATATATATTTCGTGATTAAATTAAAATTAAACATTAGCAAAAATTATGTTACTAATCTTGTTTGCTAAGCATCTATCACAATTTTACTAAATTATGTCAAATTATAGTTCAGTTTTAGCACTTGGATTTCATAGACAAAAATTTGCTGAATGCCAAGAAAAAATTGTTTAATTTCTTGCTATAAAAAAATCTTATTCAATGTGACCTTCATTAATAGTAGAAAATTGAAAATATGATAAATTTATTTAGCAAAAAGCATATTACCTCTGTTATATATGTATAATATATATATATATATATATATATATATATATATATATATATATATATATATATATATGTATGCAAGTATTAATATTAATATTTTTTAATTTAAAACAACAAATATCGAATAATAAAATTCTTTCTTTAACAAAAGTGTTATATGTAAAATATTCATATTTATTTTATATAATAATAATTTATTGATTTCTTGCTTTTACAAAAAAAGTCAAAGTCAAAAGTCGGAACAATAATAATCGACTTCGACAAAATTCAAACCCGACTTTACTATTAAATAACTATATTTTTAATTTCAATTAAAAAATACTAATTCTATAGTTTAAAATTCTATTCGTATAAAGAAATTACCTTTCTCATTGCATGAATTAAATTATTTGTTATTGTATATACTGCAGGTTTCAATATAACAAACTACAGCATAAAGTGCAGAATTAAAAATAACTTTACGAGACGAGAAAAACAGTTTGAAGCGTAACGTTAATTTGCAATTTTATTTAAAGCCGTCATATAGTAAAGTTAATGACGGCTAGATAAAGTCATGTTCATGCGACATATGAACTCATGAATCTGGACGTTATCAGTAAAAGGTTAAGGGTGAAATGTGAATTCAAGAATTATTCCGCGTCATGGTTACAATTAAGTACCCTCGTTAACTACGATGACTACATATTAAAAGTTCATTAACGTCAGATTTTTCTAACGGAAAATGTTTGGGGAAAAAATCTCCTCATTTATTTTTGTTGCCTGAGCAGAAAAATAATTTTAATCGGACATTATTTTCTATGGAGATAAAAATAACAGAAATTTGGTTTTTAATGTAGTCTTTGGAAACTAAAATTTATTCAATAAAAATATGTTTTTTATATTTTACAGACAAAAAGTAATAGCTTTGGTTTCTATTAAATTTCGTATTTATTCAGATGATTAAAAAAATTATTTTAAATAAACATTTTAGGATTTTATTTTAATTATTTAAAATTTAAATTTATCAGTTAAATTTTTTTATGTATTTAAACAAATTTGCTGTTGCTTTCAAGAAACAATCTGTGATTTCTGTTGCATCGAAATTGAATATAAAATAAATATATAATTATTTAAAAATTACGTTTAATATTTAGCATACAATTAAATTTGTAAAAATGGTTTTTCTCAAACTGTTTTAAAGTTTTTAAAATTTTATTTACGGTTTTAGGTATTTGTTTTATTTCAGAAATAAAAATTTTAAAAATTTATTTTAATTTGTCTTGGCTACAATTTTGTGATTAAGACACATTTCCAAAATAATTTAAAATGTATGTCGCAGGAATATGAAAATTTTTGTATATTTGTAAAAGTACTAGTAGTTTTTTAAAAAAATTGTTTTTGTTCTTATTTTTTTTTTGTTGTAAACATAAAAAATACAAAATTTACATTTTAATTAATCTACCCTGCATAGGGTTTAACTGAAAACTACAAAAAATAGTGGTGATTTTGCATAAATATATATGCTATATGCATAAAAAATAAAAGTAAATAAAAAATAGTCAAACCTGCAACTGCGTCCTGCTATGTCTTGCTTACACTAATTGGTATTCTCATGTTTCCAAAAAGTCTGTAATTGAAAAACAAACAACATTATACTAACGAGTGTTTATTAAATTTATATAATATTAAATTTTTATTTAGTTTTAAATAAATTCGTTCTAAAACACACAACAGTTTATTCACAACTAAAGTATAAATTTTATTTTCAAACACCGATATGATTTCTATAATATTTATTTAATGTAAATTGAGTTACGTAAAAAGGTCGCGCAGCATTTTTCTTCAAAATAATTAATTATTATTTATGTAAACAAATTAATACAATAAATTTTGTAAAAATATTTTGTTAACTGAGTCAGTTATTAATTATTTAAAAATGTACATACATATATGAATTATAAAAATAAGTATTACCAGCTCGGTTTTAAAATTGTTTTAACTAATACCAATTTTGAAACAAGGCAACTGCTATAAGAGCAGGACTAACCAAATGAACTGAAACATTTAAAAATTCGAGCGTAATACCAGTCTTGATAATGTAATAGAAAATGGTTTTTACGTTTAACTTATAGTTTTATTATAGTATAGTAAAAAATCTTTCAAAACTCATTATATTGAAATTATATTAATAACACAGAACTACAACCTAAAGCCGTTTTATTTTTTTTATAGTATATATATTTTTCAGTTGAAATAATAGCATGGTAGAAATCTATACTTGAATTTATTGTGTTCTTCTATTTCCCGGATATGTTTTATACAATAAAAATAAGAACAATATTGTTGCAAAATTTGTAAACAACTATAAAAACATAAATTATTAACATTTTAAAAGATTACACTTCAGTTTGAGTTTGTTAATGTGTGCCTAAAGATACTTAACTAAAAGGTTTAACAATAACGTTATAGTAATAACATGAATTAATTCAAGCAACGTTGTCCTGCCGGCATCATACTCATACACTTTACTTGTTTGCAAAAGATTAAATCTCGTTGCTGAGCAATTATCACTATTTTGCTAAATTATGACAAATTATAGTACAGTTTTGGCACCTGCATTTCATAAACAAAAATTGCTGAATGCCAAGAAAAAATTTTGTAATTCTCTGACTTAAAAAAATGACTATTTTATTTAATTTGACCTTCGTTGTTGGTAGAAAAATTAAAAATATACTTCGATTTTATAAATAATATAAGTTTATGTCACAAACAGGTGATGTTACGATGTTTTTTTGGTTTAAAACAAATGAATCAACAACCGCTAATTTTAAATGTTGTTTTAAAAAATATTAAAACGTATTGTATATATTTTAATAGATTACTAGAGTATTTACGTTTTATTAATCAGAAACAACTTTTTATTATTTTTTTAATATAAAAAAAAGTGTATGTACCTATGTGTCACATTTATTCATACTTCAGTGGCTTATTGATGTTTATTCTGAAAATAGAATAAATAAATCACAGAATTTTCATACTGATTAACTGTATTATTTTGTTTAATTTCAATTTTTTTTTTCAATAACATATAAATAATTTTATATTATAAAGGAACTTAAAATATAATATTAAAATGAAAAATAATATTATAATAATATTATAATCTTTGAAATGTATTATTATCATAAAATATATTTGCAATTTTTTTAAAAAGCAATTTTATTTAAAAGCATTTTTTTAATTTTTTTTATCAAATGTATTTAGTGTTTCATATATTTAATATTTTTATTATTTTCTAATATTTTAATAAATAATTTAAAATATGTTGATTGTGAAAAAACCGATTTTTGACATCATTTTTTAAAAAATACTAATTAAAATAATATTTTTTTTGAAAATTATGAATTGTGATTACAAATAATTTGAAAATAACTTTTAAATTTTGGCAATAACGTGTGAAATGATTTGTTTTTAATCTGGTTACGATTAGTAAAATTTCAAAATTCATACGATAAATTTCTTAAAATACCAACTGGCATTCTATAGGAAAGAACAAAACAAAGTTATCTATTCCTGTACGTAATTTGAATGTAAGCCAGGACAAATTTTAAAAATTACTTACAAAAATAAAAGTTTCTTATGATATAATTTATGTTTTTTTATTTCGCAAAGATATTTATGTTAAAATTATTACTTTCAGTTATATTCTTACATAAATTATGTTGTAAAAATGGAAAGTAAATTATTAAAAAAAAAATAACATTAATATTATTAAAGATCAACAAATAGAAAATATATTTATCCAAATTATTTATTTTTATGAAAGAATAGCAAACAATGGTAGAATCACTTTTTTCTTGAAATATAAATATAATTTTTTTTTGGATTCGCTAAAGCAGGTCAGATTCGGCCTGCGACATAATTTTATTTGTCTAGCAGAGATTTTTTCCAAATATTACTGAATATTAATTTTATGAAATGAGGTTGCTTTTTACATACGAGCCCTGAATTTTATACAATATTTTTTTTGCGATTGTCTGCAATTAGAAATAATTTACACAAACATCAAAACAGAAATCTAAAATTTGACGATTTGAACGCTAAAATATAGAACTTCAAATGTTTCCATTGCGTATATATAATTCGGGTCTTTGAAACAAGTAGGTATTTGAATAATGCCAAAGTAAAAAATACGATACCACAATTTTTTCACATTTCTTATACACAAAAATAGTGAAATAAAGTAATATTATTTACAGTTGTTAAAAGTTATAATATATATGTCTATAGTGTGTAATGTGTAAACTTCAGAGGTGGCCATAGATAAAAAAGTTTATAGAATACTATATCAAGGGTGGGCAACCTTTTTTTATAACACGGGCCAGAATAAATTTTACGTTTTTTCCGCGGGCCGTAGTAGTTAATTGACACCTTCTT
The DNA here is from genome assembly GCA_963966155.1 of Clivina fossor. Lineage (NCBI taxonomy): Eukaryota > Metazoa > Arthropoda > Insecta > Coleoptera > Carabidae > Clivina > Clivina fossor. Next base: position 5,884,779 of record OZ014558.1, read on the forward strand.
GTTACTTGTAATTTTTTAGTCTGCAGAAAAGAAGTTAATTACTAAGAAGTTAATTATCGTCTTCGAAAAATTACAAAGAATTAGAAAAAAAATAACTTGTTAATCATAAAACAATAAATATATATGTATAAATGAAAAAAAATATTTATTTAATGTGACAACTGGTGCTGCAAAGATTTTGTTAGCATAAACTAGACAAATTACATCAAAAAAATATTTATTTATTCTACTGAAAATCTCGCGGGCCGGATAGAAACTTTTCGCGGGCCGTAGTTGGCCCGCGGGCCGGGGGTTGCCCACCGTTGTACTATATAATATATACAATTGTATTGTTCTATACTAATTTTTAAGCATTTTAAATTATTTTTATAATTTTTTCAGGTATAATTATGAACATCCACTGCCACTCAGAATTACATCCGATGATTACATTCATCGAATGTTGTCACCTATCAGCTCTGTAAAGAATGACATCTATAATATTTCTCATTATTACAATGAACCAATCAGGAAGTTTATTGGTAAGTTACGCATGCGCACATTTAGTCACTTTCTACATCAATATACACTATTAGAAATTTTTAAAATAAATTTATAGATTTCTATTTAAATGTAATGTAATATTTACAACTTATTCAATTATTTTTGGAATAAATTATGGGTACTTAAAGAATAAAAAAAATTAAAATAAAAGTAAAAAGTTTCTGATCGGGCCAAGCAAAAAGCCTTTGTTTAAGTTCGTAGTGAATCGTTTTTCGACGACAATACTCGTTCGTATATTGTATTTTTCATGCAATTATAAAGGTGAGCAAAATTATGTTGTGGAATTACGCTACACAGAAAATAATGAAACAGCCATTTTATTTAATTTGAATTAGCTAAAAATGACAATGACAATGACAATGAATGACAACATGTCACTGAAAAAATTTAAAATCATTTCAAGAATAAATTTGGAAATATTGGACTAGATGATTTGTCTATTTAATTAGAAAACATTAGTTATTCCATATACATACAAATTATTTGAAATCAAAATGATTTTTCAAATCAAGTTTAGACAAATGATGAAAAACTATTGATAAATTAACGAACAAGGAAAAAATAAATGAATATACTAAATGTAATCATTACTTTTAAATAATGTATTTATAAAATTTATTTTAAAAATTTCTTCGCTTAACGATTGCATGATTTTTTGCTTTATAGCTTAACAAATATTACATACACTGTGTCGTCTGGTTTATTACCCGTATTGTTTTTTAAAATCCGTATCCTTTTTATATTTAGGGACTTTTTTCTAAGTATTCTTAAAAATTTGTTTCTATTTTATTTCGATGTAAATCACTTCTTTCTTCTAAACTTTTCATATACATTTATTAAATGGTTAATTATATTTTTAAAAAAATATAATGCAGATTGTATTAGGATATTTTTTTTCTATATTATTATATGTAAATTAAATAAAAATAAATTTTCCTTAAAATGATGCTTATTTTTATTTTGCAATGTATCTAATAAAGTTATGAAAATAAAATACAGCAATATAAGTTCTGCTTTATCACACATTTATAAATACAATTGCTTTTTTGTTTATTTTATTCATTTTTATATATATTTTAAATAGTTTTTATGCTTTATTTTATGTATAAATAACGAAAATTATAGAAAACATTAGATAATTGCCTAATATATTTTTATATAGTATCATTTTGTATATAGAATTTTCAACTAAATAAAATCAACATTGGTCTATGTGCTTTATTTTGCTTTGTGCAAATACATAATAAGAAGCTAAATAAACAGCAATTGTAAAAATTAAGGAAAATTTATTTATAAATTATTTTATAGGAACTAGGTTAGTGAAAATTATATCATCAAAATGCCAGACTAAATTTTTGCACAAAATTTGTTTGTTATGTTTATGAATAGAATTGATTTATTCTGGTGTTTTGTTGTGAACTGGTAATAAACAACAAAAATAATCTAAAATAAAAACACACAAAACAAAGGAAATGCGCTCTGATATAAATTGTAAATAAAAACACACACAGGAACACAGGCCGCTTGATTTTGCAAATGGTTCATCAAGAGCATGCAAATATTACGCATGTTCAGTCAAAGATAGTACACAAATAGATGATTTTTTTTATTGCATTTGCATATTGAAGACACAGACATTGTACTTCAAATGTTTTACTTATTTTATAGTTTATATGTTTATTTCATACAAACAGATATTTCAATTTCAATACATTGGAATATTATTTTATTTATTCTATAAATATTTTGATAAAATTTGAAATACGGTTAAGTAAATATTTTATTTAAATGTTACAGATTTTAGTTCCTACTATGACTGCAAACAGCAATTTTTTTTACGTTTTCATAACTATTATGTATGATTTCCAGAATCAATATTTAATAATAAAATATAGAATAAATGGCAAGGCCTTAAGTTATGAAACAGACGTAGAAAATTCACAAAAAACAAAATATATTTAAATAGTAAAATCACTTAACCTAATCTAAACATTCGTATAGTCCAACGGTGGGCAACCCCCGGCCCGCGGGCCAACTACGGCCCGCGAAAAGTTTCTATCCGGCCCGCGAGATTTTCAGTAGAATAAATAAATATTTTTTTGATGTAATTTGTCTAGTTTATGCTAACAAAATCTTTGCAGCACCAGTTGTCACATTAAATAAATATTTTTTTTCATTTATACATATATATTTATTGTTTTATGATTAGTTATTTTTTTTCTAATTCTTTGTAATTTTTCGAAGACGATAATTAACTTCTTAGTAATTAACTTCTTTTCTGCAGACTAAAAAATTACAGGTAACAAGAAGGTGTCAATTAACTACTACGGCCCGCGGAAAAAACGTAAAATTTATTCTGGCCCGTGTTATAAAAAAGGTTGCCCACCCTTGGATAGTCTGAACATTACTAGACAATTTATGAATAACTTTTATAATTATCTTTAAATATATGTAATGAATTTTTTTACTGTTTTTACTGTTGTAAACATATATATTTTAATTATTTTGTTGGTAGTTATTGCTATTTGTAAATTTAAATGAATTATTTAAATTTAAACTCATAAATAAAATTTGTATCTTTTTTTGTGAAATTTTTATAATGTTTATCATGATTTTATTCGAAATGCATATTTAATAATATTACAAAATAATTAACAAATACTATATTGTAATTTGTTAAATTTTTACACGAGGAAATTATATTAAATGAGCATATGCAGAAAAATGTTTTAATAATTTATTATTTATTTAGAAATAATATTTTATTATTAAAAAATCAATTGAAAATTAGTAATTTAGTTATTTATATTGTAAAACTGAATCCGCCTGCCGACAATTATTAAAAATATGTCAAAATGTTATTGAACATAGATTTGCAGATTAGAGATAACGGATGTTAGTGTCATGTTAGTGTTAGTGTTATGCACATCCTTAAACATTGCATACAAAACGATAGGTGTAGACTATAAAATCATGTTTTTTTATTGTCTACCGGTAACATTTTGTATGCAATGTGTAGGACTGTGTACATAAAACATTTTGAAAAACTATGCGTTTATTTGAACGTACAATTTGTAGATTTTAAAAGTGTTTGAATGATATCGAAAAAAAGTTGGAAAAAAATGTTCGGAAATATTAAACTAATAAAAATGTAAGAATTCAAAGAACCAAATATTATAAAAACCAAATCTTATCATGTAAAAGAAGAGAAGTAAAATATCTGTGTCTTACATCTATGCAATAAATAATGATAGATATAGTATGGGGGTATATGTGTGTGTGGTTATTCGTGATGTAAAATAAAAATGTGTTAGGCCCTGGCCACCTTGCGTGCATTCGTTACTCGGGTGGCAAACCGTATTCGCGTCGCCACAACACCACCTTGCAGGAAATCTACGCGATGCAAAGTGATGTCATCCGCAGCGATATCCATCTGCTCTCCTACTACATTAAAATGAATAAGGACCGAAAGGCCCTCGAGGGCTCCGGCAAAGGTAAAACTAAACACCCAACAATATCGCGATGTCATTCATTTCTTCATTCTTTCGACGAATTAGATCTATTGTAATTCGAGCATTGTCAGTTTTTTTTTTACTTTTTTATACTATTTTATTCATAAATAGTTGATTCTTTTTTGTTTAGTTTATCATACAATACTAATTTCTTTAGAATAAAAAATACTATGGAAGTAACATTTGTCAAAATTATCGAAGCTACTTTATCCTCTTTTTAAGTATTTTCAAAATTTTTATAGACGAAAAAAGTGTAGTCTATTCAAGCTTAACTGTCACTCATTGACATTTTAATATCAATTACATAGTATTTATTGTTAATTTCATACCCTTTTTGCAACTTTTATACATTGGAAAACAGGTTTTTTTTTCTCAATTTCACATGAATTTCAAATGTAACGAAATGAGATAAAATAACTATGAAGTATTGTATGTAGAACTTTTAGATTTTTAATTTTAATGAGCTTATTAATTATAATTTTAAAAAATAAAAAATATCATATTCAAGTTTTTTTTTTAAAATGAAGAGATTATATTTTAATTTTTTTTAAATATGTTTATTTACAAAATTATTAGAATAAATTTAATTTTTTTATATTAAATTTATTTAAATTCCATAAATAATTTTATTATATTTTTTGAATTAAAATTTTTTTAATAGACCAAAACATTTATTTTTTTTTGCAAAATCTACCAAAATTTACAAATTATTATTAATTTTGCGTTATAATTTTTTGTAATATTATATCAAAATATCTAATAATAAATTTATTTTAGGTTTTGTTTTATTTTGTAAAAATCCAATTTTAATACTGAGAATGCTCGATAAAGCTTTCAAAATTTGCATTTAAAAAATTAACTTTTCATTCATTGATTTTTTTAAATAACGTAGAGTAGAAATAATATTTTTTTAGTGAAAATAAAATTTTAGAAAAATTGATATATTAATTTAGTTTTTATAAAAATAAAAATATAAAGTGAACAAAATACAAATGAATTTACATATTGTATATAAATGTAATATATGTATATAATTTTATTTAATTATGTATAAATTAGAAATAGTAAAATATTAGTTTAGATTAATATTAAATTAATAATTATTTACAAAATTCAATACAAGTAAAAATATTTATACTCTCATATAAAAATAGGTATAAATAAAAAAAAATGAACGATTTAATTTTTCTCAAATAGACATTAGATATAAACAATGTTACACATATAAAATGTGTTTTATTAATCTGAAATACATTCAAAATATTTTGAAAATAAAAACTAAACTATATTAAATCTAATAGTTAACATATATGTATGTTAATAAGAATATAAGAGTAAAATATTCATTAATATATAATAATTTGTGTGCGAATCTTTTGTTTTAACAATGATTATGTCAAGATTTTTCAAACATAGGTAATAATTTTCAATAATTATTATTTAGAAAATTCAAGTAATAAAAATTTAAGTAATAGTGGAATTAACGAAGTAAAAAATTTTTCAGAACTGATTATATTAAAATTAAAAAAAGCTTTAGTATTAAGTTTTGTATATATTTTATTTAGAAATTAATAAACAAACAAAACATAGAAACAAGTTATTAGGTAACAAAGTAATTAGATTTATTTTTAATCTAGTTACTTTGTTACCTAGTAACTTGTTTCTATGTTTTTTTTTGTTTATTATTTCTGTTTACATTTTTTTCCTGATGATAATATACAATATACAAATGATATAAATAATAAATAAACAAAACATATGAACAAATTACTAGGCGACAAAGTAACTTGATTAATTTTTAATTTAGTTACTTTGTTATCTAGTAACTTGTTTTTATCTTTCGATTGTTTATTATTTATGTCATTTGTATACTTTTTCTTGATGATTATACATATACGTAGAGCATATTAAAACGTCTATTTTTAAATAAAATATATACAGTACTTAATTCTACAGCTTTTTATTTTAATAGTGGAATTATTTTAAATGTAAAATAATAGGTGTTGTGCACAGTACAAAATAAGAATCTAAAATATTCTTATTTAAAAATTTGTGTATAAATGTTATAAGTGTTGGTGTCAATTTAATTTATTATTTTTTTAATAACACCAGCAAGTGTATTTTTTAACATTTTTTCTTAGTGTAATTTTTACACTATTTTTGGTGTCTCAAGTTAAATATTTTTTACTGTGTGCACATCGAAATATATAATGAAAAAGTTTTATATAAACAAATAACAGAAATTATTATTTTTTTTTAAATTTAAAGTGTTAATTACCATAGTTTGATCTAAAAAATTTGTACAAGTATTTCAGATTATATAAAACAATCTTCTCATCAAAAATAATTTTAATAAAATAACTTAGATTATAAAATCCATTAAACAAATTTTACAGTATCAATTTAAAAGACATTATCGATTGAATCAATCAATCATTCTTTTATAATTTTTATCTTTCTCTCATAACTTAACATGCCCGTTTGATCTTCTAACAACTTGTGTGACTTCGTATGGTTTTTTTTCCTTCCAGCCAAATCTGCAGTAGAGGATGCACCACCCGCCCTCGCACCCGCCCAAAAACTTACAGAATAACCACGGCCACCTCTATTTTTTTTTATCATTTTTGTTTTTCTTTTACTATTTATTTATATATTTTTTATTTATTGTTCAGTACATATAAATTGTCCATACACGCACACACATACACTGAAAATTTTATTCAAACGCAAATATAATCGGTGTTCAAACGATATTATCACTTTCACTTTTCACTTTCAGTTCATTGAATATTTTCCACTTTTCAAATTTAGAGAGAGAAAGACGAAAATATTTGTAATTAAAGGCAGTTGTGCTTTATTTAGATAAAGAAAATATTTTTCGATAATTTTTAATGTTTTCCAAGTGTAGTTAGAGCATGGCTACCTTTGACAAGCAAATCTACTTTTAAAAAAATATTAAATGAACTTCTATATTTAAAAACAAAATGTATATGCGTATACATTAGTTTATATAATTATTATTGCTACTGCTATGTGTGTGATTGAAATTTACACTGCCAATTGTATGTTATTTGCTAATTAGATTTTTGTTAAAAACAATTATTGTTAATTTTATTTGTATTAATTTGTCAAATAATTTGTTAGAATGACAAATTTTGCTGTTAATCTATTATCTTGTAATTTTACAATAACTATTTACGATACATCTACCATCCATAGAAAAATATACATATTAAATTATATTTAATTCTTCTATAAAATTTATCTGAGTAACAACTTTTACAATTAAAATAATAAATTGTTTAGTGAAATAAGAAATTATGCGAATTAGTATTTTCAAATTAAATACAAAATAACGAAAACATAATAATTCTATATTTTTCTATTTACGGTAAATCACCATGAATATTATGTATAATATAAAAATGCAATGGATTGTTTATCTTTATTAGAATTTGTAGCTTTAATTGATAATTAACTACAATTTGAACACCGATATATATTTGCTAGTTATGACGTACATATTATTAGAATTTGTTTAAAAAATAGTAAGAACAAGAAAATCTGATAAGATACGTCATTTTAATATGGAAGTACAGGTCTCCCTTTTTAGTTGAACCTCTTTGTCATCATATACATATTATTATTATTATTATATTTATTATTATTATTATTATTATTATTCGTTCTGTTAAAATTTACTTTAAGTTATTTTATTTTTGGATTCCTAATTTACAAAGCTTCACTAAAACATTATTTATGCGCTATTTACAACTAACAAGGGAGAAAAATGCTTCAGCTAAGTAACACTCGGTTCTCGAACCGAAATAAAAAATAAAAAAAAAAACAAAAACAAAAATGCGAACACTAATTTACACTATCGAACGAAACACTATATATTGACAATAGTGCTATCGAAAAAAATAAATAAACTATTATTTTCTCACAATATACTTATTTTTTTTTTCTTTTCCACCACTCTTAATATGTCCGATACTTTTACCTAATACATTTTTACAATAATTGTTACTATGCATAATATATTTAAGATAAACAAAGTTATAAAGACATACACATATAATTTAAATATGTATGTAAGTATTAATTTATAATTGTTTTGAATTATAAAGATGTTTAGATTTGTTCCAATCTACCATCACATCGGTTAGGAATTAGTTCAAAACTGTTTAAGGCATGCGTAATATGAATTTAGTTTATACTTTACCATACTGCGCATGCTTCGTACAGTTCAGAAATAAACTTATTGGTTTGTATTTATAATTTCATTTAGATCTACTTTTAGTTAAAAATGTTTTGACTATTATTAAATATTATTTAAAAAAATTGTATTATATTTTATATAAATAGTTAATATATTGTTAACTTTCAAATTATTATTACATCTTCTCTCAGGTCCGTTGTTTTTTATTATTATTGACGTGTTTTGTTTTGTCTGTTTGTTTTTTTCGACTGTTGAACCACAATAATAATAAAATACAACAAACCTGACAGGGGATTTAATAATATTAAAATTAAAGTGAATCATTGCGTAGGTTCAATATTGAAAAATAAAAGTTTATCTTTTAACATTAATATTATATATTGTACTTGACATTTTTAAATTTAAATTTAAATAAAGTTTTCTGAAGTGTTTAGTATGCATTAAGTTTATAAATTTCTATATAATAGTGAAAACTGATTGCTAAATAAAATATCTAGAAACTCTTTATTCTAAAAATTTCAATAACTTTTGAAAATGACAGAAATATAAATTATTTGTTTAAATCTAATAGAAATTTTTATGGTTTAATGCCTTCTTTACCAACTTATATAACTTATATTTTAAAAACACTTACATTTAAAATTTTAAATTTCGGTTTATTATACTAAAAATTTTTTCGATTCACATTTTTTTGAAAATTGGTTGAGCTTGTTAGTAGAATTAATTATATTGTAATTGTACAAAATTCATATTGTCCTATAATTAAAATAATAGGTAATAATAATTAATTTATTTTACTTCAGCGAAATCAATTACGTATTTTAAAATTAATAATATTTAGTTGAAAATTTCACTATTAATTTTTAATTACACATAAATTAAAAATTTTCACGTAATGAATTATTACATATTATGAAAGTTATTTTTACTCTCATTATTATTTTTGTTGTAAAAAATAAAATGTATTAGGTAAAATTACAAGTCGTTGTCACACAAAGAAAAACACTTTAGGTAGATTTTTGACGCATGACTTCTTTTTGATGTGCGTTTTCTTGGATTTTTTCCTGGGAGTGATTTTTTTTCTCTAACATTTTTCTACGATATTTTTTTATTGATACATATAAGAATTCGTAGATAATTTTAAATATATTCGTATTAAATTAAACAAAAAAAATGAGTAAATATTTTTAAAAAAATAATAAATAAATTTTATCGACGGATGAGGAGCTGGTTTCCAGTTTCGTCATGGATTTGTGTAAGTTTACAAATCAATAAAATAATCATGATTGCTTAAAAACAGCTACATATTATAAAAAATATATTTTATAAAATATAAAAGAATATTTGCTTTTTCTGCGCTCTATATTAGTTGTCATTGGATTGTTGTGCCTTAACAATTTTACGTAAAACATAATTTCTTTTTATTGCAATGTCAAATTCTATAATAAATACAAAAAAAGTCGACTTTAATTTCATACAAAAGCATTGTTTTATTGACAAAAATAATAATTATGCCATTGGAAGTTTACAAAGTCGACTAAACTAAAAGCCATGTATTATTGACACCAATAATAATTATATCATTAAAAGTTCAAAATCGATGTTTATTTGTCGATTTAAAGTCGACTTCATTTTAAGTGTTTATTATAAAATTGATAATAAGCAAAGTAGATAATTATTATTTTAACAAGGTGATATATTTTTGACATTAAATCACCTTTAAGAATAAATACAATTTTTTTTTGTTAAAATAGATTTTAAAAAATAACTTTTTATTTTAACTTTTGTTATTGATTTAAACTTACAATATTAATAAAATAAACTACATTAATATTTAAATAAATAATACTATCTTTTGCAAAATGATTATTTGAGATAAATAACGTACAAGAATTGCGTAATACATATTTATAAAATTGAGTTTTAATTATTTATAGTTTTCGTGTTGCATGTATCAAAATTTAAAAAAATGTTTAAATATATTATAAACATATATTTTTTTATTCATATGTATATGAGAATCGGTTGTTTAATATTTATATAACGTAAAAATTTTCCTGTGACGTCTGTAAATTTACATATTAAATTGGTGTAAATCAGTTGCCCAAGGTTTTTATGTAAAATTACCGAATTTTTTATAGTGTGTACATCGTAACTTTGTAATAAGTGTTTAGTATAATTTTAATAAATTTTTTCTTAAGCACAAAAACTAAAAATTTTTCTCAATAAATAATTTAAATAAATTGTTTTCTGAATAGAGACATAGTTCACTTAGTAAAAAAGAAGTTTTTAACCTACGTGGTTTACATGTAAAAATTGTGAAACTATAAAACTTTTTTCTTTTTTTTGTAATTCTTGTTATTTCTTTATACATATAAGAAAATAAATATACGCTTGAACTTACAGAAAAATAATCATTTTGTTTAAAAATTTTATTCAAAAATCTAAACAAACATCATAAACATAATCAACTGCAAAATATTCAAAAATCTAAAAATAAAATTACAACATGAAAACCAAGACAACTTTCAATTTCCAACATAAACAAAACAATTGAAATCTTTTTAAAAAAAAATGGCACAACAATCACTGATAACTCCGTCTCGAATTATTTGAAGCGATCTAATATTGAAATTTTACTTCCAGTTCAATTACCACCATTGCGTCAATCACGCATCTTCAACAAACCGCAATTGATGTCCGAGGAACAGGACAAGGAATTGAGCGAATTGCGCGAACAGCGCGCCGAGCGTTTGAAGAAAATTCACGAAGTTGACGATAAAACAGCGGCCGATATCGAGGGCAGAATTAAACGTTCTGCTAAAAAGGCCGAAGAAGAGAGGTTAGCAGAAGAAAGGTATGACGCGAAAAGAAATTCCGATAGAAAGGAACGGTTGCGGGAGGGGATGAAATTGGCTGGCGTATTTAGGGGGGGTGGGAAGATTTTTTTTTTGTTAGGGGAGTGGTATAAACGATGAGCCATTTGGTGATAATTGGATTAATTTTCGTGGATAATTTCTATTTGCTGAAAATGTCTTTACCTGTTAAGGAAGTTTTTCGAATTTGGAAGAAAATTAGATTAACAATATTGAATTTCGTGTCTTTTAAGAAAAAATACGAAAAACAGTAATTAGAAAAATATAAAATATAATACTGTTGAGATTATAAAGAAATACGACGGAAAAATGTCTAGACCATTTTAAAATAACTATAAATTTGCTAATTTGTTATTGTTGGCAACACCGTTTTTATCTAAAACAGTGTTTCTTTACCAAAAATGTATCACGGAAAAATAATAGTATAATAAGTAGTGGTAGCGTTGAACTCAGACCCTAAAGATTCTAGGTTCGCACCGCGCTCGCACCAGAAATTAAATTAAAATATTATTTCTGGCATTAAAACCATGTATCACTTAACTGATATCGGCTACGTCTGAGTGCTTCGAAACCCGCTATAAGCTGTAGGTTCTTTACTTGGCTGTGGACTAACAACCCACATCATTGATAATGCAAGTAAAAATTTGTAAGAAACTATATGATCAGCTTTTCGAGCATATATTCTACTTACAATTAGAAATTACGAGAACTACTTATTATAAATGTACTATTAAGCAAAGAAATTTATGTTATATATGCAGAAAAAAATCAGAAAAAATATCGCAAAACATTTTCAAATAACAAAAAAACAAAAAAGTAATGATTGTAAAATCACACAAAACATATAAATCAATGCAATTGCTGTTGATTCTTTTTATTAATTATTTTTTAAATACTCGGAGTCAAATTTGTAACTAGGTGTAGCTGGATTAATTACCAATAATTCAATAAATATTTATATTACACTTTACATCTTTTTAAAAAAAAATGGCAATTAAAAAGATTAATTTTTAAGTTATTATGATAAGTTAGGTTTTATATATCAACGAAAAACATGTAAAATTTAAAAAAATTAAATATATATGTAACTTTTAAGACACACTTAATAATAAATTGAATAAGAAGTAATAACTTGGGAAAATGTTTAAAGTTAGAAAGGTAGAAGTAATGAATAAAATTGATTTTACAATGTAAAAGAACTGTATTATAATTTATATAAATCTGCTTGAAGTTCTAAGATCAATTTCGTCTGCAAAAAATATTTCTATTGTAGATTGTGTACTTACAATTCTAAATGTTTAAATCTTCAGAAAGCATTTTTATTTGAACAAGAATTGAATTGAAATTTTTAATTAACTTTGCTCGACAGAAGATCAACAAAAACCTTTCACAGTTACAAATTTTTGTTATATTTTTTAATATATTTTTTGTCAGTACATCAGATCATCAGAATATAATATTTAAAATTATTGTTGTATTATATAAACATATTTTTTTTTCAATGAGAAGCATGTGGATTATTTACGCACCAAAGAATGGCTCATCGGAATGTAAATAAGATTTGATACGATTATTATTTGTTTTGTGTACAGAGCTTTAGCCGAAGAGTTAGCCAAGAAGAAAGAGCAAGCAAAGAAAGAAGAAGAAGCTCGTCGTGCTGAACTTGCCCGCCAAGAGGCGCTGGCAGCGCAAGCAGCAGCTGAAAGACAAGCTGAAATCGAACGTAAAGCAGCTGAAGAAGCCAAGAAAAAGGTATTTTTTATTATTTTAAATAATCTAATAATACGCATTTTTACTAATCGTACATAATAAAGAAGGTGTTTTTAATTGCATAAAATATTGATTTCAAATTTTTTTCTGAATAATTTTTAGAATAATATCTATGTACTCTGTTTCATTCAAAAAATATTGCCTTTAAAACAAAATACTTATAAACTTATACTTTTACAATAGGTAATCAAAATTGCCTGTAATTAACAATAATTTATATGTATCAAGAAAAACCTTTTTTTTTTTAGCAATTTTGAAGTTTTTAGTACCCACAGAAAAAATAAAATAGCTATTTGATTCAATTTTAGATGACTTGTCTGTTTAATGGGATTGTTCCGTTTTTATTTTTGAAGCATCAAATTTAACTGGATAAAACGATTATTTAGGTTCAAATATATTTCAAAAACAAGAAAATATTATAAGATCTTTTTACTTTTATAAATATTAATGATTAAAAATTGAATATTTTGCACGTCATCATTCTGTCAATATTATGACGACACTACTATTCGTAAGACTCATACATGTGACATTTGTCAGTTGTATTCTTGAATCGCTAAATACAAATATTCAAAAACAATTGACGGATAAACTATGGTATAACTATCGGAAGTATAAATTTATTCTACCAACTATACCTCTAATAAATACAATTGGCTTTTGCAATGCATTTTTAAGTATTAGATTACCAGAAAAACGATTATTCTGATTAGGTTGGTAATAAGACAATCAAAATTTCATGTTCGTTTTCTATAAAATTATATATAATAAATTAATACTCGTATTAGTGAAAATGTTAAAACTAAAATGGCAGTTATCAACTCGACTATACGTAATAGAGTTGCCACATTTCTAATCATAACTATATACAGTAGAAGCAATTACTATGTTGTGACTATTTTATGATAGATTATTTTTTTTTATAATAATAGATGCAATCAATCATGTTTACAATTAAATAATCTTTAAAATTTAGCAAGATCAGTTTTTTAAATTTATAATGTCTAACTTCAATGCAAAGTTAATAAAGAAGTTTGATAATAACATTTTGCATACTACTTAGTTAAAAGATAAATAGGATTTCCCTACTTTTACTACCGCAACAAAATTAATATTAGATTAAACTGGAAAGTTATTCATCATGTCAACAATACGTAGTAAAGAACCGGCAGAATTTATGTTTGATGTTTCATTAATAAATAAGAATTTTAATTTAATACTCGAGGAAATTCCGTTGTAAGACATTTTAGAATAATTCAAACATCTACATTAAGTTCGCTTTCATTATTTATCAGTACACAGTCTATTTTGTAATCATTATCTCTCGATAAACAGTGAATTAAAATTATGTTTAAAATAATATAGTAAATTTTAAATAAAATAATTAAAATTATATTATCAAATAGCTACTATTTAGTTATAATTGGGTTCGGTAACTTTAGAGCTATTTGTTCGAGAAACTGATTATATAATTTCTTAACTAGTTTGACTTGTATTGCAATATTGGATTTGCCTACAGTCAAGCATGTAATCTACAGCTTGTAGTGGGTTTCAAATCGCTCAAATAGAAGAGATATTATTTCAGTGATGCAAAGTTTTTTAAATACCGCAAAGGTAATTTTTACTTAAATTTTTCGGAGTCCAAGTCCGACACACTACTACGGTCTACTTATTGAAATTAAAAGAAAATAAATTTTAAAATGTTTTTTTTTTAAAATTGTATTATTTGCAATTATGTCAATTTCTGTTGAAGATGCGATATGTGTTAAATAAAAAATCTTTATTTGTACATTCTTAACAAAAAAGATTAAAAATATTATTAAAAAAGCAATTTTGCCATTTTGGCTTTGTTAAAGATTAAAAAAAAAAACTTTTGACACCTTTACAATCTTTCAAGATACAAAAAGTTCTTTTTTTTATAAAAATAACTATATAATAACTATAATTCTTTAGAACTACTAAAAAAATCATAAATCTTTCAGCAATGATTATAATAAAATCTAAATAATTTTTTTTATTATAGGCTGAAGCAGAAGCTGCAGGTAAGGCCCGTGCTGAAGCCGAGAAGGCTGAACAGGCCCGTCTTGAGGCAGAGAAAGCTGAACAGGCACGTTTAGAAGAAGAGAAGCGATTGGCCGAAGAGGAGAAGACGCGTTTGGAGGAGCTTGCACGATTGGAGGAACTCGCTCGTCAAGCGGAAGACGAAAAAGAACGAGAGCTCGCCCGGCAAGCCGAGGAGCTTGCCGAATTGGCGAGACAAGAACAAGAACTTGCTGAACAAGCACGCAAGGAAGCGGAATTGGCCGAATTAGCTAAACAAGAAGCTGAATTAGCTGAATTAGAAAGGTTAGTTGCATTTTTTTTTCTATTTTTACTTCCACTGCAGTAGCTAGATTTTATGACAAAGTCGAAATCGAACGAAGAAATACAATTCAACCCTTGTATTCTAAATCACTTCCGTTAAAATAACTAGCTGTTAAAATACCGCAAGAATATTTTTGCTATGCAAGATTTCTTACGGAATCCAAAAAAAATAACCGACCATTATTTTTAACGGCAGTGATTCAGGGTACGAGGGTAGTTTCGATAAATAATGATATATTAAAAAATGTAAACAATAACATTTTGCTTGATGCAGTCCAAAACTCCCTTACTTACTGTATCACTCTAAACACTTTTGACTACAGTAAATTCATTTGTAAGAAAATAAAAAGGCTTTAGAATAAAGTTCTATATAAATTTTAATTAAAAACTCTACGTATATCATCATCATTTGTATAAATTGGTTGTTCATTGCTACTTATCTGATCTTTATTTTTTGGACCATTACAATTTTTTAAATTTTATTTTAATTTTGCTATGGAATTCAGATATAACTTCAAATTGTCAAAAAATTATAAATTTAAGAAAATAGTCCAAATTACATCTTAGAAAAGCATATTTGGCTCTTGAACGTTTATATAATAAATAATGCAAATTATTTGCATAAAAAATATTAATACTAATGTATACTGAATTTTATATATTAAAAAATCTGAAATTTGTTTATTTGAAAAATGTTGAAATATCAATTAAATTAATTTATTAAAATTAATTTATTAAAAAAATATGAAATTACCGTTCTTATTTTTTTTCTATGACTTACATTTAGTATTAGTGAGTATTTATTAGATTATATAAATTAATATAATTTTTTTAATCAGTTTATCACATTTTTAACTACACAGGCCGAAATTTCACAGTAAAATGATTGAAAATTATAGCCGATAAATTTTTAACTACGCAGTTGAAACGGAGCATGTGTGTGGTTATTCCATTTTATCTGATATTTGCATCGATGCGATACCATACATTAATGTGGGTAATAATTAGTTATGTAGAAAATACATCATAAACTAGAGAGCTTTTAATGATTTAATTGCGCATTAAACTGAGTAAAAACTGAAAAGTGTACTGAATTTTTTAAACTGCGCAATATCGCTACGATTTTAAAACTGAGGCTGTATGAGCCACTTTGAATTATTATGATGAATTAAACATCGAAAAAAAATGTGCTGTAAGCTGTTTATTAACTACAATATATAATTTTTATAAAGAATTACAAAAATACATAACGATACTTCATGTAAGATAGTGTGAGAGTGAAATTCTATTTTTGTTAATCGTTCAGTTTTGGCATCAACAAATTATGATCACTTTGTGCGTAATAAAATTCTAATTATAAGCTTACAATAAATTCATTCTAGAAAAGGCACATTGAGAATAACTTTCTTATAATACAATTAAACGTTTGGCGCAAAATTTCACTTTAATAACTAAAATGACAATTGTTGCCAAACAGGCAAGAGAAGGAACTCGCCGAGTTGGATAGGAAAGAACGCGAAGCGGCCGAAGCTGCAAAACAAGAAGCCGAAATGGCTGAAAGCAAGAGGGAGGAGGCGGAAGTCGATGCGCTGAAATCCAACATTCCCGCCGAAGACGAGAGTTCCGGACCCGAACCCGCCGCCTCTGAAGACGAAGCTGTCACCTCTGACCCGGAAGCTGTCGCATCTGAACCGGAACCGGCTTTCGAATCTGAGGTGGGTTGGGGCTTACACGAATCATATTATTTTCTCTCGGATAAAATGCGGAGAATAAATGTTGTAAATTGTATGGTATTGTGTAATAATACAGCGCTTAGTTAATTCTTTTGGTACAAAACGAAGAAATAATTTATAAATTATACGTAAAATTTAGGATGTTTGGTAAGGCATTAAATTATTTAACATTAGCGTTGGTTTATTTTTAGAACTTAGTTTGAAAAATCAAAAGTTTACTTTTGTTTTTACTTTTTAAATCAAACAATTATATTAAACTTTTTACTATGTATACTATCGTCAAAAATGGTTAAATAAAAATATAAATTAAATGATTGATATTACATTTTCTTTAAAATTACATTTTTGTGTTCATTTATTCAAATATATGATTAAAAAGTAAATATTTGATAAATATAATAAACGGCTAATAAATATTATAAATAATAATACTCAAAAATATTTGAGATTTTATATTTTTCCCAAAATTTCACAAGATACTCAGTCATTGAATCGGCTTGTTAGGCTATGCATCAATGACTGAGTATCTTGTGAAATTTTGGGAAAAATATAAAATCTCAAATATTTTTGAGTATTATTATATTAAATTTCACAATGACAATACGAACATTTATTTGTTCAAGGTCTATTAATATTATAAATGTTGAGTATAAAAACTTACATGTTTGTTAAATTAATAAATATTCAATATTAAAAATAAAATAAAATGGCTATAGGATGTAATTATATATTAATTTTTATTAATAATTAATTAATTAGTAATAGGAATAAATGTGCTAATATTAAAAAAAAATATATATAACCGAGTTGAGAAAAGTAATATAATTTAGCATTATTATTTTCTTTGATGCTACTGATTTTGTGAAATATATTTCGGTTATAAAGAAAATGTTTTCTTAATTTTGATATATAATTACTAATTTTTAATCGTAATTAGATAAATAATGTAATTTGATCTATTTAGGTAACTAGCTCAGAAACTGAAGCCGAAAGCACACCTGTGGTCGAAGAACCCTCAACACCTGAAGTTGTTCCAACGTCATCAGGCGAAGAAGCCTATGATGAAGAAACAGACGAATAACCATTTTCCCTCCTAGTTTTAATATTTACATTTGATTTTCCACCTGTCCATTTACCTATTTCAAAAATATCAAGAAAACCAACAAAAAAAAAAAGCAGAAAAGAAAAAAGAAACGAAATAAATTATTTATCTCTTCTTAATGTTAACCTATATAATTATTGATTTTATTTTATTTTTCTCGTTCGAAACATTATTGAAAGATTTTTGCATTTTCTTTTATGTATTTATTTATTGTATTTAACTATTGTAAGTTAACTTATTGTTTAAAAATTATTGAATTTACTAGTTTATTTTAATTTGTTGATTAAATAAATTTAGTGAATGCAATAATTTGTATTATATTGTATGGCGCAAACTGCGCTTTTGTTGTTAATATTGTATTAATATTAATAAAAATTCTTCAAAAACATTTCACTTTCATCATTTTTACCTAAGATTTTTATTGGTTTACTTATTTACATATTAATAAATTTTTGTTTCAATAACTTTGTTACAAAGCATTTTAAATTAAAACTGTTTTTATAATCAATGTTATATTATTTGTAACATATAATAATAATTATCATAATTAGTTTGTATTACACAACTGTAATTTTTAAATGATCTTTAAGTATGCTTTATACGGTAATAGTTTGTTAAAAAATGTATATTAATATACAAAATGTTTCATTTAAAATTCCGAATGTAATTAATTTGAAATTTAAAAAAAATATTAAAATTCTGTAATAAACAAAAAATAGATGCATTAAATGACTATAGTTTGACTTAAACTTTTATGATACTAAGTGTAAGTGTTTGTATCAGAATTGAAAAAATATTTATTCTGCACTTTTCATCTTTACTGAAAAATGCAATTTCTGCGTTATTATTTTGATAAGTTAAGTATTAAATATCAAAAAAAAATATATATACAATTTTAAACTGTTTCTGAAAATAAATAATTTTAATTTATATTTTTAATAAACAACTTAGTTTTCTTTGTGGGCATTGTTTATAACTTTATTAATAAGATGAAGTAATTAAAGTTATTAAAGTAATAAAAATGGCTTAGAGCTGTTAGATTAGTGAAATTCCGAATTAAGTACAAAAAGTAACAGATATCAATTATTATTATTTATTAATTGAAATAGAACTTCTTACTAATCTTAATTTTTTAAATGAAAAACAAGATTAACAATGCCACATTCTAAAGCTAGTAGTAAATAATTCAATTTTTCTCTCAAACTAATAATTCTAGTATCATAAACAATTTATCACACAACCAACATTGCATGGAATGATTTCTGGTAAAAGATCTGTAAAAATTACTTGGTACTGTGATATTTATATTTATACAAAATTTCTATGACATTCAAAAGCATTTACAATATTACTAACGCAAAATATTTTCACTTTTAAAAGTGATTTTTGTCAAAAGTATTTTTCACGTTTATTTAAAATTACTTATTAAGCAATTTTAATTAGTTTATTTGAATTTTATATAAAAAAAATATATCAAAAATAGAAATACTATTCATATTTGATAAAAGGTAGAAATGAAAATTTATTTTGTAGCAAAAATTAAAAGCACTTTTTCATAAACAAAAGATGTGGGAATACGGGCCAAATTCTAAAGATTTACATTGGTAGAAATACCAAGATTGTCAATATAATTATAAAAAATATGAGAGCGATTTTATAAATACAAATTTGCTGTTTTCTATAACTAATTTGCCATATTGTTATTTACAAAATAAGTATAACAAAACGTACGTCAATATGTATAAAAAATGTTGTACAACAATAAAAAAAATACTGGTACCGATGTTAAATACTTCTAAAAAAAGCATATTGACGTAAAAGAATGTCACAGTTGTGAACAAGCTTTCGGAGTAAGATTTACGTCAAATAGTGTGTAATTCTGTCAGTGAAATGGATTAATTTTAGTTATTTTTTTTATTTATCTTTGTGATTTGCCAGTTTTACAATGATAAATTACAATTTATAATATGACATGAACAAGAAAGATTTTCCTGTCAGCACAATATTAAAAATACAAAAATGTCTCGCTAAAGATAATAAGGACAATGTTAAAAATAACAATGAATATTATTTTAAAACACTTTAATTTATTTCGTATGTTTCTTCGTCACTTCAATTAATATAAAAGTAGAAACAAGGCACTCAAATATTTAAAATAGAAATGTTATTTAACCAATTTGGCATTAAATATTTATTTAATAAAAAATAAAACATTTAAAATATAATTAAATGTTATTTCTAGTATCCAGTGCCAAATTTATATTACAATGTATAGATAATATTAGAAATAAATATTTAATTACATTAGACAAATTCTTCGTTTTTTACTCAAATAATATAATAATGATATTTTATTTGTTTAATAACATTATAAAAATCAATAGATATTAAAAAAATACTATTTTTACATTTTCTTACAATGCGTATGTATCAATGCATCATGTGAACCTGGTATTAGATAATAAATATTTAATAACTATCTGTTTACATTTTTTTTTATTTGCAATGTACACTGTAAAAAAAAAAAGTAAAATTACAGAAAAATACTAGTAAAATTTTACTAAAAAAATTCGGTAATTTCATTTTACTATAATTATTCCGTATTTTCACCTCAAAATTCTGTAATTCTTACATTAGTCTGTATTTCTACCTCAAAATTCTGTAATATTTAAAAAATTCATAATAATTACATAAAGTAAGTAAAAATGACTTAATATGTATGTAAAATTACTTACTTTCTGCAAATTGCATCACATACTTAATGTAGAATTACATATTGTTGGTAAAACTTCCTATATTATGTAAAATTACAGTTTGCATATTAATATCTGTAATAATACATCAGTATAATGAGACTTATTGTTAGTACATATTTTATGTAATAATGCTAATAAAATATTTTAAGTGTAATTATTAATGTTCTTATTAATTCTTCTGAGATTAATCTCCATTGTATGGGTGCAATATTGAAGTTATTATTTTAATTACCGATTATCGATTATTCTATAGAATATTTTTTTACAATATAAACATTATGCATATTTTGTATTATAATTTATATTGCATATAAACGTACCTATAAGGTTTTTATAAAATATAAAATTTTAAATATAAAAGTTTATAATTTTTCTGTATTACAATATAAAAACGGCAGTTTAAAAACGCAATTTTAAATTTACGTGCAACTTTTAAAAGGGTTCCGAAATTTTACAGAATAATTTGGTAAAAACATTCCTTTAATATGACGCTAGCCAATTGGAACAGTGATAAGCTACTAGTTGAATCCTGTCTGTTTAGCCCACCCAGAATGTGAATTACTTTAGTTTAATGTTAGTTTATTTGTAGCAGTGAAAAAGTGTAGATGTACGCATGCATATTATAGTTGAAATCACCGGTATAATTAATATATCAGTTCACATAAAGTACGTATAATATTTATATTTATATAAGGTTTATGATTTTTACTAATGAATACTAATAATATATTTGTGTTTTTGTGTAGGTTATTGCAAATTCCAGGCGTCTGTAACATTTACCAAGAAAATGTAAGTATATTGTTTATAATTTATTAATTAAATATTTTTAGAAAGATACATAACAGTTTATTTATATTAAAATAATTAACGTAGCGTTTTTTATTTGCAGATAACTTTATCCAGAAGAAGAATCGAAATCTTCGTCAGGAATGAAAACGATGTCTGTCTTGAATAGGGTACTAACCTTAATTAGAAAGCTGAATAATTATTGAATGTTTTTTTTTTTTTAATTCATTTTATATATTTTTTTTATAATGTTACGATAAATAATTCATATTATATAACACATAAATTACTATACAAATTTTGTAAAATATACGTATATTTTTTGTTTTTTGTATATAGCATTTTTTTTTTTGCTAATTAACTATATATATTATTATTATTCAATGTTTATTAATTCCTGCTTTATTTGAAAATACATCCTTTATGTAAATTTACAAATGTATGTAATTTTACCAACAATAATATTACAGAACTAAATAAATATTACCTATTTATGGAAAATTCCCGACAGCAAATTTACTGAAGTTCTGTAAATTTACTAAAAGAGATTTTACTAAAAAACTGTAATATTACATACATATGTATTTTTACATACCGTTGGTAATATCATATTACACAACGTTTGTAAAAGTACCGACATTATGTATTTTTAAACAATTATGTAAAATTACAGCTGTTCGGTAATAATACCTACAAATGCTGGGCATCATAGTGTCTCATACTTTGTAGGTAAAATTACATAAAAATTTTTTACAGTGTAGAATATACTGTATAACTAAATTTTTTTAATAAAATATATTAATAATAATAATAATAACACTTTATTTTCTCAAAAAGGTTTTACAGCATATTTTATATATACATATATACACATATTAACAATCTCATATAAAAAATATTTGTATTATAATAACATAGACTTTTTTTTTAAATATTAAAATTTGGTAAAAAAGCCGTTATATTTCGTTATTCGCTTTTAAAATGAAGGCTTCAGAAACATATAATTTACCGGTCGCCATTTTTGTCATATATATATACAGGGTGTTTCACAACTTAGAGCAAAAAATTAAAAGGTATATTCTGTACGACGTGCTGATCATGAAACAAAAAGAATTTTTTTAAAATTTGCAAAAAAAATTGCATCGTATTTCAAGCAAACATTTTTTTTGCCACTGGTCGATAGTTATTTTTAATAATTGTTTTCAAATCGTCTACAATGAAAGTAATTGTTTACGTAATATCTAATACTAATAAAATGTGTAATAGTTTAATTAATAATTTAATTTAATTTGATAGGTAGTGGGTAGGTAGTCTTTCGTCGACATTGCTGTTAATTATTATTATCTTTGCTGGTGCATTGTTCTCATTTTACAGTGAATAGCAGTGTAGTGTAGTTTTTGTTAAAATGAATGCATTTAGTAACAGTGAATTAGTGGACATGATGTTAATTTATGGCGAAGCACGGCAAAATTCGTTATTGGCACGACGTCTGTATGCTGAACGTTATCCTTTACGCCGATTACCCACTCCCCGTTCGTTTGTGAGGATAGTCCAGCGCCTTCGAGACACAGGATATGTGCAACCTAATCGTGGGAGAGGTGGTGGCCGCCAGCATCAACACGACAATATGGTTAATGATATCTTAGATGCTGTACATGCTGAACCAACTATTAGTACCCGAAGAGCGTCTCAACAATTAGGAGTATCACATAGTTCAGTATGGCGAATTTTAAGAGATCAAAACTACCACCCATTCCATTTTCAACGGGTACAGGGGCTAACAGAACCTGACTATCAGTTTAGAGTACGATTTTGCAACTGGCTTTTACAAAAACACACTGAAAATCCGAATTTCCCCTCGTACATCATATTTTTTCTGATGAGGCTATTTTTACGAGGGAGGGAGTTCATAACTATCATAACTCTCATTATTGGAGTCAAGTAAATCCACACGTTGTTGTACGGGGCAGTTTTCAGCATCGTTTTTCGATAAATGTTTGGGCAGGTATTGTTAATGGAATGTTACTTAAGCCGTACATTGTACCAAATAGGATGACTGGAGCTAATTATTTATTATTTTTACAATATACTTTGCCCGAACTACTTGAAAATGTGCCTTTAAATGTGCGTCAGCAGACATGGTTTTAGCACGATGGTGCGCCACCACACTATGCTGTAACTGTAAGAGAACATTTAAACCAAGTGTTTGAGGACAGGTGGATTGGTCGCGGTGGACCTGTAGCTTGGCCTGCTAGATCCGCTGACCTAAATCCGCTGAATTTTTATTTCTGGGGTCATTTTAAATCCCTCGTCTACGACAACCAAAATGCGCCAGAAAACGAAGAAGAACTTAGGCAGAGAATAGAAAATTCAGCAGAAATAATACGAGTACAAAATTCGTGTCAAGGTTGTACTAGGTCATTAATTCAACGTGCTGCAATGTGTGTAGGGATGAATGGTGCAAATTTTGAACAGTATTTGTAGTTTTGTGCTTCAGATATGTTATTTCCCAAATTATCTTAATATTAAATACAATGCATTAATATTATAAATTATTTTGTATTCAAAACAATTATTGTCTCTAAATAAAACTAACATTACATAATGTTTCTTTGATAATTAATTTCATTTAATATTTCTTTCTATGACGTATGCTACTCCAGTGGTTCAAAAAATGTCTACTTCAAGTAAACTACCCTTTACTTTGCGAATTTTAAAAAAATTCTTTTTGTTTCATGATCAGCACGTCGTACAGAATATACCCTTTAATTTTTTGCTCTAAGTTGTGAAACATCCTGTATATATATATATATATATATATATATATATATATATATATATATATATATATATAAAAATCACTTATCGCAACAAGTTTGACAAATACAAATATAAAGCTACCTATTAAAAAATAGTTTTTACGCGTAACTCATTTTTGACGCTAGTCCTTAGGGCCTCTTAAGCAGGTTTAACAATTTACATTAAGTTGCATAGAAATAATATATAATAAAATAATATTGAAGAAAAAATACTAAAATACTGTAATTGTAAAACAATATAATAAATAATATAATATAATTAGACAATCATATTGAACCTCATGTGTTTATATTATATATACTACACTACGACGTCCCTTTATAACTACGTAGTGGCAACTGCTTAACTATACATAAATTTACATTGTTCATAACTTCATTACAAAGCACTCTACGATCTACGGTGAATCGAGCCAGAAGCATTTCGACACTAAAGTGGTGTTAATTTGTTAAATTCCCTACAAGTTAAAATTTATTATTTCACCTGCTGTGGCTGGTAACAAAAACACAACCAAGCAACGCAGTATTTCAGTCTGTATTCGCATTGGCCACAAATACGGTTCATTGAACTTTTATTATATTATCACTCCCTTAGTTTCATCTCTAAGGATAAAGGATGCTTGTTTATTGTGTTTCTTGACTTCCTTGTTACTCTATAACGTACCAATCAAAATGAAAATTTTTACGAAAATTGTACGAAAACAGAACAGGAAAATTAATAATTGATCATGTTATATTGTTAGAGTAAATAAAATTTACGTATAGTCAGTAATTATTGCAGTTTCATTTTGTTGTAACTGGATGCCGACAAAATTAGTTTACAGTGATATAATTAATTATAGAATTGTTGATTCAGTATGATTGTGTTTATTTATAATTAAAAAGTTAAACTAAAATTAATACTTATAGAGACGGAGTAACTATATATTATAATGTTTGTTTCTGTTAATGTCTATTAAAGTAAAATAAAATAATCTAATTCTGAATTAAAGTAATTTTTTCTGCGATAACACTAAAAGTTTTTACAAATATTTTAATTTCCATTTAATCGCAGTGAACTAATATATAATTAAAAAATTTAATAAATTTGAGAAAATGTATTTGCCTCGCCGGGATTGTTACAACCTATATTTAATGTGTGATCCGTATGTAAATCATTTTATAATAACTATTTATTTAATCTATTATGAATTTATTTCAATACGAAAAGTTTCAATAAATGATTATAAATATAACTTATATTAACTTTCATAATAAATGTTGGTAATAGTAAAAGTTACTAGATATTGCAAAGTCATGCCGCTGCTAATTTTCCGCTGCGACAAAATTGCGTGTTCACTTTGCTTTACACGAGGAATTTTGGTGCAATTTCTAATACAATTTTGTTGCGCAGTAAAATCACACAGAAAATTGCATCGTATAAAACAGGCATAACTTTTATTTGCTTTTATACATTTATTACATTTGCTTTTACCGCCGGCAAAATTAAAATCAAGTAAATTATTATTTGATTATTCAATGTTTGCACTTTAATATGAAGTACATTTTATTAAAATATGTTAATTGTTTTAATATATATATTAATATTGTTTGCATTTTATATCAAGAGACTTTAATTTTGTAGGCGACAAAAGTAAATAGATTTTTAATTGTTATTCTTTTTACCACGCTTATATTAAATCACTCTGTTGTCGCGGTCTGTCACGGTCAAATTTTGTAACCAATTTTTAGACCACTTCCTATCATTTGATCTCACTGAAATTTTGCATGTAGTTTCATTCCAGGAGACAACACAATATTATATAAAAAAAAACCGATTACAAGATATGACACGCTTATATTTATTTTTTTAATACAACTAATGACATCTGTCACATGAACTATTTTTTTGTTCAATTAACAATTGGATAATGTAAATGACAGATAATAAGACTAAAAAGCAGAAAATAAAATATATAAAAAAACTTTTTTAAAAACCACGCTTATATTTAAATGCACTAAAAAGTGGAAAAATTTTTTTTTCTTGGTTATCCAAAATTTTTAGAAAGAAATAAAAGCGTGGAGCGCTTAATCATCATTGCGAAATATATAGTTTCCTGGCGCTCCACGCTTTTATTTCTTTCTAAAATTTAATAATAAATGAAACAATACAACAAAAATTTTTATTTTGTATTCTAGTCTAAATATGAATACATTTATGTATAAAATCAAAAAAAAAAAATTAATAATTATTCACAGACGAGACGTTACTATATATAGTCTAGGGTATCTTCAAAATTTTCACCCTTGTCGTTGGCAGACAATTTAGTAACAATTTTTGTAGGGTCGGTAGTGGAAGAATCTCCACTTGAGACGGTTCTTTACTACCGGTTTTATCTTTCATATTCTCTTGCTTCATAATTGGTACTGGCTTCAGCACTGGAATACTATCACCATTTCCAATCGGTTTCTTCTTTTTTTTGCCCCCCGGCGAATCGACACACAGTTCCACAAACAGTTCCGTAACACGTAACAGTTCCAGCGTTACGCCCCAAACGAAATGCGATAGGGTCGATTTTAATTTAATAACACCGCCCAATACCATTTGATTTGTGGTGGCTGATTGAAAAATATAGGTGGGTATTATCAGTAGTTTCTTGATGTTCAAACATGCACCCAAGGCTTTATCGAAACCAGCGTTTACATCGAAATGTATCAACTCTAATTGTTCCAAAGTTGAAATCTTCGAAACTGCATCGAGAATGTTGAAGGTACAACAAGTACCCTGTCCTTTTTCCAATCGTAGCTTCTCTAATTTGGTCAGCTTCATCAAAACATTTGTGCCAAAATTTTCCGGAAAATCGCTACATTCTCCTAAATCTAAACTCTCCAAATTGATTAATTTCCCGATAACTTCAACATTCTGTTTATATAATTCTTTCACCGAAGTCACTGATAAATTCTTTAATTTGATCAAAGACTCTAACGGTGATAAGTCGGATGTTAGCACAAATCCATGTGTGGATTTTAGTCGTAGTTCTTGTAAATTCTCCAGATTGTTCATGTAGGTAATGTCCAATTTTCCGCATCGAATTGTCACCGCGTTAATAACTTGAAGATTTCTATTGCTCTTTGCAATTTCTTCAATTACAAAAGCTGGACATCGACATAACTCAATCCTAACCAAAGAGTCCACTCTTGTAATAGCCTTTGAAAAGAGAGGCCACATATCATCGCCGGAACTAGGCAGTAGCATTTTCCGTAAGTCCAAGTTCTTTGTTTGATGTTTCTTCAATGCATCCGCCAGTCCTTCCCAATTTGGTACTTGAGAATTCTTCATTCGAACAGTCTTCCATAAGCTCGGATGTCCTGCAAAATCTCTCCATAAGGTACAAACGCAACCAGCTCGCAATAAATCCTGAACTTTTAGGTATTGAAATACATAGAGTAAAATTTGATAACCGTAGGACAAATTCTGAAGATAGTTTTGCATAAATCGAGGTTCTGCATCCGATTTGACCACTGTGACAACAGGAGTTGATGCAGCTTTCTTTTTACTGACACTTCTTCGCATCTTTGGCTGGGAAGAAGTTTCGCGTTAACAACTACGTCACAAATGCAATTCAAAACAAAAATGCGAGAAATGTTTGTGTATTGATTTTAACGCAAAATCTGTCACCGTTTTTCACACAAATTTTTTTCCAAGCATTATTGTAATACATTTTTATGTTTTTCAAAGCAACCTAATTTTATAATTTTTTTTATTTTTAATCTTTTTTGTTTCAAAGCAATCTATGTAATTTTATAACATTTTATTATAAAAATATTTTCGCTATAAATTAATTTTAACTTCATTTTAAGTTTTTTTTAGATGTTGTATCGAAATTATATTATGTAATATTATTTACAAATATTTCAAAAATTTTTTTTACATTATATAAACATAAAATATGTACGATTTATGTAAGTAATTACTTTTTCGGTAAAAAAAAAACATATATAATATTATAAATTAATTATTTTTTTTAACTGTAATAAAATATTATTATTATTACTTATTTTTATGTCTTACTAGTATGCAACTATTTACTGTGCAAATAAAAAAAATTTTAAAAAAAATTTACAAAATATAATATTGCTTTTATTTATATATAAATATCACGTGTATCCACTTGAAAATAATTTTACAATATAAATATTTTACTGTCAAATACGATTCAAAGTAATTTAACACATACACAAAGCGTATTATCTCGAAAATATTGCAAAACTGGAAAATAAATTTCACGTAGTCTGGTATTAAAATATGCATGAACGCATTCACCAAACGAAACTAATACAAACTACAAACGGAATATATAAAAATATGTTTGTACGTAAAATTGCGTTATGTCCAAACGTTTAACTTCAACTTTTCTATCAGTCGTTTGTACCTCAGTTCGCCTCTTCTTTGACGTCAAATAAACCCACATTGATCAAGTCAAGTGGGTACGTATTTCACTCGATTTGTAATCGTTATCTTAATCAAGAAGGCTGAATCTTTTGAAATCATTCGAAAATAATGTGCATTATGAATCCTTAGTGATATGACTAACGCAAGTTTAAAGTTTGTTTTTTTTTGTTATTTGAAGAAATAAATGTTTATTTTATTGCTTTGATTACATGATTGATAGCAGTATTGATTCTTATTTAAAATTGAAAAAAAATATAAATGGTAGCTATTGACGTACAAAAGTAAAATAAAAAATACTTGGAAAATTTTAGATAAATAGTAGAATACTAAAAATAAATGTAAAATTAATAGCCAATATATTTTATTCAGTAAGTTTTCTTTAGTGGAAAAATTTGGATTAAACCAGTTTTTTTCTGATTTTAGATGATTACGTTTATTTTGACATTGAGAAATTGCTAAGAAAAGAAAATTTTCTATTCGATACACGCAGAAACGACATGCTATTAAATAACCAAATTTTCCAGATAAAAAGCAAATATTTAAAGTTTAAAAAAACATTGTTTAACATAAACATTATATATTTTGTATTTAAAACCAGCATAAACTTATTTTTTCAATATTATTATCAAAGCGACCATCCTTAAACAATGAACTACCCAAATATACAAATTCATCTGCCTGCTCTAAACCTGCACCATCAACAGATACATTACATTCAGTTGTCAAATCACCCTTTTCAAATATTAACTAATACTTTGCACTATATACTATCATTCCTAAAACATTAATTCTATCAATCACCTTTTGCAGTTGCTTTTCAGAATCAGCCAAAAACAACCACGTCGTCAGCATACACTAAAGCAGGTACAACACAATAACTGTGTAATGTATACCATCATCACCACATAAGGCTGGCTTTTTGAAGGAGAACATCGATTTATAAATAAAATAGCCAAGGAGACATTACATAGCCCTGTTTCACACCAACATTAATACGAAATAGATTAGTGCATGATGAGTGTGAAATTGAAATAAATGTTGTAGCAAAAGTTGGTGTAAGTCAGTTAACATGGTTCGGACATGTTGAGCGAATGTCTAATAAACGTTTGGTTAAAAAGATTTATTTGAATGATTTTGATGGAATATGTTTGCGTGGACGTCCGATGAGTAGTTGGAGTGGTATGATTGAGAGTGTTTTGCGTGAGCGAAAGTTTCCAAGTAGTAAGAATAAAAGAGCATGTATGAGAGGAATTATGAATGTGGATGAAGCGAAAGTTGCTTGTTTGGATACGAGTGTTTGGAGGCGACTGATTTCGGGATGAGAAAAAGAGTTTGTGCCACACCCTTTTGGGTACATGGCGTGATTGTGTATGTATGTATGTATGTATGTATTAATACGAAACCAAATAATATTTTACTATGTATACAAAAGTACAAAATTTTAAAATTATCAGTAATTATTTGGCATTCATTGATTAAGAGCTGACTATTAAGGACCAATTACATAAACTGTAGTTAACTTATTAATAAGTTAACTAAGCAACTGTCTTTGAAGCTCATCATTAATTGGTCAAAATGTCAAAATATTTTCAATTATCAAATCCACAAATTATTTCTATAAAATTAGTAAATATTTTATTTACAGACTAAAATTTGCAATTTTTAATTAAATCAACTTAATTATGTGAATAATTATTTATAGTAATTTTGTTAATATAATTAAAAATATACTCCAATTTGTTGATATGTTAATTATTACTAATTTTAATTTATTAACATATTTATAGATATGTAATTATTTTTTATTAATATATAAGTAGAAATCAAATATTTATAGCATACTTGATATTAATTCTTTAAAAAAGATAAATATCTTTTGATATAAAATAATGAAAACAAAAGTTATTACGTCAAACACTCACTCGTAAATATTGTAATCACAATAATTCATTATTTAAACCTTTTTATCTAAAATCTAGTTTCAATTTATTTATGGAGCGTTCTGTTAATTGCAAGGTAATTTCTAAGACACGTACTTAAGTGCATTGTATTTTCCTTAAGCCAGCTTGTCTGCTGACGCACTGCAATATCAAATTCTTAAAAATTTCATAAATAGCGTTTTGTTTTTATCAGTAACAAACAATTTGGTTTATCGTAGATTAAATATTTATTTGCTATTTACAAACAATTAATAATCAATATTAGTGTATCATAATTTTTGAAAACCTAATTTTAAAATTGCAGTAAATTTTTTTATTTTTATAAATAATGCAAAACAAATGACGCAAATAGTTTATTAAATAAATTAATTAATTTGCAATATATTTTTAAAAATTGC
Source organism: Clivina fossor (assembly GCA_963966155.1). Lineage (NCBI taxonomy): Eukaryota > Metazoa > Arthropoda > Insecta > Coleoptera > Carabidae > Clivina > Clivina fossor. The sequence continues at coordinate 5,916,032 of OZ014558.1, forward strand.
AATTTTGATTATAATAATATATAACTTGAACTAAAATTCCATAAGAAATATTTTATTTCTGAAATAATCAAAATTAAATTAAATTATGAAACTAAAGTTTTTTGTTTTTAAAATAAATATAGTGGAATTCTAGAATTCTAATATCATCTGTCATTATTGCAATTTTGAAAATTGTAAATAATATGAATTATGAATGTGGATGATGCGAAAGTTGCTTGTTTGGATAGAAATGTTTGGAGGCGACTGATTTCGGGATGATGAAAAGAGTTTGTGCCACACCCTTTTGGGTACATGGCGTGATTGTGTATGTATGTATGTATGTATGTAAAAAATATAAAGTCAATTAAATGTAAAACATATTTAGTTAAGATAATAATCACGATAAAATTCAAATCTTAAAATAATATTTAAATATTTTAATCTATATATATATATATATATATATATATATATATATATATAAAGCATAATGTAAATATGTATATATGTATGTTTGTCCGGTTTTAAAATGCAACTTGGAAATAAATTATAAAGTTGAAATTAAGCACCACTGCAATGATGGAAAAAATTTAAAAATGAAAAACAAATTGAGTGAGCCGCAAGCGACCGATGTAAACAAAAAACTTTGTTCGGTTATAAGTTGACATCTATTGAACAGATTTTGATGGGAGTTTTATTAATAATTGAGTCGTTCTTTGAGAAAGGTTTTTACCATGAGATACTGCAACGTGAGCCGTTTACGAATGCTATACGATAAAAATTGACCAAAAATTATGTATGCTTATAATTTGATTTTGATTTTGATGGGAGTTCTGTTAATAGTTGAGTCATTTTTGGGAAAGGTATTACCATGAAATGCAGCTTTCGCCTGTTCTGTAAAGATGTAAACTGACCAAAAACTGTAATTATGAACACACAGATTACAGAATATATTTGCAATGTTTACAAGTTTTGAAATAATAGGTACAATAAAATCATTTGTATCTTCCAAGCGGAGAATGAGTAAATTTACTAAATTTGTTGTTCTCTAATATTGTGTTCTCTTTAACTGAAGTTAAAATGAGTTTAAAGTACTTAGCGAAGCACCGGGCATTATGGTAGTAACTTATAGAAAACGTATACGTACTAATAAATTGTAATAGAAACTCTAGCATCTATAGCAATTCTTTTTTCTTCATTCAAACAAGCATAATAATATCCGAAATTATGCTTATTCATTCATTTACTGAATAATTATAAAAATGCAAATGCAAAAATGTAAAAATTATTATTGTATATTTGTTTTATTATTATTTGTGTACAAATATTAAATATAACACTTAAAAAGTTTTTAATTTTATTATTATTTATATAAATACATATTTACAGTTATTTTGGCTATACCAATATAAAATAACTACGAATTGCGGTGTAGTATTCTTCTAAATAAATATTTATTATTATAAGCAGCACAAATCTATTAAAATAATTCCATTATGTAAAACGTATAAGCGACGTTATTTTATTTCAAATAATGTTATGAAAAATATGATATAGAATACTCTACATCTACATTATATAATATAAAATAAAAAACGTATACTATGTATATGCACCTGCGTTGCTGTCAATAATAATGCGCAAAGCCAGTTTGCACGTTACTATTTTCTAGTTACGTTTAGAACGTCTTATTTTTTTTGACAATTTTTTAATATTAATCATAAAAATAAATAGAAATAGAAAAATTCAATTTTAATTTTTATAACTTTTAATTATTAATACTGGAATTCATAAACGACAGAATAAATTACTAAGACAATCAATATGTTTATTCCTCTAGTAACTGTATTATAAACGATTACTGTATTTACTAGATCAGAAGTGTCCAAACTACGGCCCGCGGACCAGACCCGGCCCGGCAGGTGATTTTATCCGGCCCGCGAGAGTTTTCGAATACTGTGGACTGTAGGACTATTGGTGTATCTGTAATTAAGTAATAATAAAAATTAAAATTCAATGCTCTTTTAGTCATAATGAGCTTCTTTTAATTGGCATAATCATGTAGCCCGCCGCAAATAGATTTAAATCCCAATCTGGCCTTTGCGGCAAAAAGTTTGGACACTCCTGTACTAGATGAACAAATTAATCGAGTAAATTACTTGGTCAAGTATCATGGCAATACAAATTTGATTTCAGTATTATGTCCACACAGTTAGAAAAACTACGGTTTGCTGTCATGAATTTACATGTAATTTTTCATAACTTAAGTTTTAAATTAAAAATATATATTTTTGCGTCGGAAACAATAATAGATTACATATTATTTTATGTAATTTTACATTTCTTCTAACAGTGCAGCGTATCATTTATTTTTAACAAATTCTCTTTATCAAATCGTGTCTAGTTGTTGTCTCTGTTACAATTATTATCCATTTTGAAGTGTTTTTTAACAATTCAAAAATAGAATTAAATATATTGGAAGTTATGTTGACAAATGTCAAAATTTTCAGCCGGTAAATCTCCCAATAATTATTTATTTTAATTGTTTGTTTGTGAAAAATTATAGTAAATTTACTTAATTAAAAAAAAAAATGCAAATTAAAATGTTCAGGCATCACTTTATGGCAACAAAAAACTGTTTTTAGTCGACTGATCATTGAAAAATATCTATCCCATGTTTTAGTTACTAGGACCTAGTATACAGTCGCACAATCACTAATCAATATTTTTACAACAAAATTATTAATTGTATACGGGTCCGGGCGGACTTCTTGTCTAGCGCCTTTAAGTTTTTTTGGGAGTGTTTTTAGAAAAACTTTTTTATTTAAAAAAAAAACTGTTTTCAAATACTTATTGTTTATTTGAACTTCATTTGTTAAAAAACGTACAAAACTTTTGTGTGTCTGTGTGTAAAATTATGCTGTTACAAAATAATTAATGGGATTATTCAATATTATTATCATAAATATAGATACGTAATGCTAATACTTAATACATGGATTGTTTTATTATATATGTCAAAAAATGATAGGTATATCTAAAATGGACTTGTCAGCTAACACAGCGGCATCGAAACGAATGTAAACATAGTTTATAATCAAAAATTTTCTCTCTTATTAATATAACAAATAATGTGCTGTGTTTTCCATCTGTATTATGGTTGACCTGATGATTATTCAAATATCGTAAGCATGGACTCTAAAGTCCTTTGTAACAGAGCCTTAGTTTTGGTACCTCTTTACGTTTAGCGCTTAATCTGATTTAATGATATATGTTGAAAAAAACTAATTATTTTAATATAACCTCACAATATACGTAAATTCACATACTGGTCGCTAACACGTAAATGTACCTTCTATTGCAAGATATGTTTCAGATCCCAGTCGCATATGTACATATGTATAATTTATTGCAATTGCGTTTTGAAGAGTATATATATATATATATATATATATATATATATATATATATATATATATATATATATATGTTTGCGTCGTACGTTATTTTATAAATGCATCGACATGATTTGACATAAAAATAAACAATAAATAAGATAAACAAAACGCAGAATAAAAATCTACTTCATTATAAAATCTTTGCGGTTTTCAGCTTCCATTGTATTGTATATAAATCGAAATTTCATTTTTTATACAATACGTTGCGCAATGTTATAAACTTTAAACGAAATCAATCGCTTTTGTTACCATGTTTTGTCATAAAAGTCGTTTAACGTTGCTAATATTTTCCTTTATCTTCATATGAATGAAAAATGAAAACCTTGTCATTATAAATTTACAATATGTTCATAAATACATGATATAACAATAATAATTTTTTTACTAACATTTTTATTTAATGAGTGAAAAAGTTTACATTAAATATATAATATAGAACGGTACTTTTTGTAATTTTAATTATTTTTTATACTTATAATATAAACTGTGAATTATACTAAGTGTCCCTGGAAGTATAACAATTCTAAATAACAATAATTTGAAGATAAATATGTAAAATTTACTGAATAAATTTATTTAGAGAAAATTAAATTCTATTTTTTTTGCAGAAAAGTGGAGGTAGAATTTCTTCTATTTTTCTTAGTTTGTAAACTTGATATAATAACTTTTTTCAGGAATATGCTAGGTATAGGTATAGAGTACCACAATATGATTTAAATTTAAAATATATTAAATTTTTAGATTTACTAGAAATGATATTTACTTTTGTAGATATCAAATAGAAAACGTTATATATTTTTACATTTTTACCACTTTGAATGCAAGGACTGCAAAGACTACACTTGACGTTGTAGTTATGTTTGGTGCTGCCACCATTGGTGTATATCAGTGATTCACAACCACTGTGCCGCGAAATTCTTGAAATGTGCCACCAAATTTTAGAAATTTAAACAATAAAAATTATTTTGTATATACTTTTATACAGCAATTTCTTAAATTTATATATTTGATATGCAGTATTGTGTTCTCAAACTTAAATAAAACGTATTCAAAGGTAATATATGATTCGTCTTTTTCTACATTTTTTTAGTAGTTTTATAAGTAAAATTCTTTTAAACTTATCTTATTGTTAGTGTGCTGCCAAATTTTAAAATTGTTAAAAGTGTACCGTACCAAAAAAAAAAGGTTGAGAATTACTGGTGTATATAGTAACTAATTGCTGTATAATAATGTCATTATTGCACTATGATCGTTTTCTACATAGGCAATATGATAACATAATATTAATATTATAATACTCTTGTAGAAAAAAATTATAATTAAACCGTGTTAAAGCGAAACACTGGGGATTTTCCTCAATTCTCGAACCGTGTTAGAGCAAAACCGTGTTGTAAAATTGCTGTGTTGTTTGTATTAAATTTTTTAAAACCATCAAAGCCAATGGTAAACTTTCGGTTCATTAAAAAAAATAAAACAAAAATAACAACGTTGTTTATATATGAACTGTTATTCTTAATGTCTTTATATAGCAATGTAAATAAAATGTTATAAATGCAGTTCGTCGGTTATTAAACACTAAAAATATACCATATGTTTATTATGCGGTCAAATGTAAAGTTGTAAACTTGTGACATTTAGCACGTATTCCACCAACCATAAACATATGAGAGAGCAAATGTTAGCCCGTTTGCCGGCATTATGTGTGTGCGTGTGTGTGTGCTGTGCAGGCAGATTGTCCATTCGGCAGAAATGACATGGCCTTGACATGCTGTCTCATCATACATTATCCACCGTGGCCAACTTTGATATTAACTAATATAATACATCACGTATTAGTGCTAATTGTAATCGGAAAACACCGATAATGCTGTTTCATGTTTGGTTTTTCCTTCCTTTTGTTTCGCTTTCAATTAGTTTGATTTTAATGTTGTAATTTGATAGTTAGATAATGAATAATTTAATGATATATTTTTATAGTTTCCTAAAGTTGGAATTACGTTATAATTTTTTGGTCTAGATTCATACTTGCTTTCTAGTTCAATTTTCGATAAATAAATCAGATTTTTACATACAATTGTCGTTCAAATTTTCTAGGATAGAAATATAGAACATGCCGTATTTTGCTATTCAAGATTGATACTAGATACATTATACGCATACACACACAATTTTGTCAACTTTACATGTAGTTGTCAAACATCTGTCAAATTATTATTGTTATTGTACGCGTTTCACTAATTGTCTTACATACATACATACATACATACATACCCAAAAGAGTGTGGCACAAACTCTTTCCATTATCCCGAAATCAGTCTTCTCCAAACATTCCTATCCAAACTTTAGCTTCATCTACATTCATAATTACTCTTATACATGCTCTTCTAATTCCTACTATTTGGAAACTACTTTTATTATTATTAATTTAAGAATGTAATTTACTACGTTTGTATTAACAGATAGAAAACTATCAGCGACATTAAAAAATATTTTGCGTAAAAAGATTTTTTTTATCAAATTTATTTTAAATTATAATTGTTTGTCTTTTGTTTCAAAATTATTGACCTTTTTATCACTGACCTTTTATTATAAGAGGAAACAACCTTGCTTTGTTTTCATTTCCAAACCTTGAAACAATATTAAATAATTAATAATTAAAACAATTTTATTTAGACTAAAACTAGTAATTTGTACTGATATGACTAAAAATATAACATAATACTATTATAAATAAAGAACTAATTATAAGATTTAATTAAAAAAAATGTATTATTAACTAAATAATTTAATTTTTTTCAAAGTTATCAATAACAAATGGTACGTAATATGTCAAAATAAATAAAAATATATGCAAAAGATACTTTTCTACAACGTTTATTTCCCCATGCAATTTATTTCAGCGTAATACGATTTTTGTGTGACAGTGACAAAAAAATTCCCGATGTAGTTTCACTGCAAAAAACTTGTACCTATATTTTCGTAAATTTATATCAATAAACTATTCTTTTTAATTATATATATATATATATCACTAATCGATTTCTTGTTTATTCCATATCACATTTCTATAGCTATGTCAAAGACATTTTGTAGGAAATTACAAATAAAATTTTTACACGAAAATTTGTATAACAAAACAAATGATAGTTTGAGCGATAAACATTTGAAGATGTAAGCAATAAGCAATTACATATAGTTACATTATGGTATATCATTTAAACGTTCATTAGACATTTGCTTGAAATGATCAAATATTTGTTCTAATTTTACATTTTTAATATACCAATTAATTTTGTACACAATTCCATACAATAATAAAAATACTTTTGTATTATTTCAAAATAATTATAATTTGACAATTACACAATATCCTATTAAGAGTACGATATTCTAACAAAGGCGTTAATTTAGGGGTTATCAATTTTACTATTTTTAACTGTATATATTTTTCAAATAACTAATCGACTGCTATAATTACTTTCTTAAATGATATGTCACAAAAGAAGTAAAGATTATTAATTAAAAATTAAAGTGTTAGCACAAATTTTTATATTTTTTTGTTTTAAAACATGAAAATTTATAAAATATACATATTATTTCTTATATAAACGTACAAACATATGTGATAAATTGTTTATTATTTATAATTTTTTTAATTATACATAAAATAGAATAGCATACTTTTTTTATTTCAAAGATTTCTATAAAAACTTTTGTTATTATTAAAAAAAAAACTTTTTTTCTTGAAAATTAAATGTACTTTGTTATTTTAAAATTCCCATTTTACAACTAAACAATAATTACAAAAAATTCCTTTGGAAATAATTATTTCTATTAAATTTTTTATTACGTTTCCTAATACTATTTTCAACAAACACATTTTTGTTTTATAAATACTTGAAGACTAAATATATTACTAAGTAATTCCCCTAAACTAAAGAAAATTCTAAGAAATTGAAATTTACATTACGTTGTTTAGTTAACAAAATTTTTATTGTGAGTCTTTTTACTCGTTCAATGTCAATTATTTTTAACATTAATATACTTCGAAAAATCCAAATATACGTTTCTATTAAAACACTCTTACATAAATAACAGATACTTTAATTTTTACGTTCAATGTAATTCGAATTAATGTTTCATTGTAAAAAAAAAATACAGGATATACAAAGTGTTTATTCGAACTGCTACTTTTCTGGTGTCTTTATAAAAAAGCTAATAAAAATTATTAGGTAATAATTCACTATATATACTTATATAAGTTCAACTTATATTTTAATCAAAAATGTTTTAGTTACTAGATTTAAGCATTCTGATTTTGAAAATAATAAAATTTACGTTTTTGACGTATTGATTGTTAAAAAACTGCATCATGTTTTGTCTACGTTCACACAACTACTGCCAGATAATTTTATTTTCAATTTTTTACATTGAAAACAACTAAAAATTTTTCTCTTTCCGACCGCCATCATATTAAATAAATTTATGAAATAGAAAAATTTGTATAACAACAACTACTGTAGTTATGGTAACTAAAACAAAACTGTCTTGACATAAATATATCGCCACCTATTTACCGAATTATATACTATATAAAATTATGAAAAATTTATAATCAAATCAAAAAATGTTTCAAATAAAAGTTGTTAGCTATAACTTGTTTAGCAACTTTTGTTAAATACATTTTTCGAAATATATCTCTGTTGCAAAATATTCGTAAAACACATAAAAGTGATATCAGTAAATCAGCACTTTCGGTTTTCAGAGCTTTACTAAAAGTTGACTAACTTGTGATATTTATCTCCGAAGCTGAAATATGAAATTTTATAATAATCTGTTCAACCAAATTTTCTTTACAGGTGTCAATAGAAGTTAATACGCTAAAAACAGTTGATTAGTGTTACTATAATCCTAATTCGTGCTTATCTGTAAAAATATCGGTATATTATATTTGGTATGATTACAATACCTTCCTTATAATATGTGAAATGACGGTCGGTAAAAAGTTGTAAATACGAGGTTCTTGATATTAAGAAATCCAGATTGTACCGGTGGCTGGTACATAATAATAATAATTAAAGAAAAAATTGAAAAAAGAAATACTGGATCAGCACCCTGTATGTGGTCCGTGCGTCAATGATAAATGAATACAATAATTAATTTGACATTATGTTTGTACACGATAATTTCTCAATACACAAATAATATTTCCTTGTTATATGGAGATAGTCATTTGCACTTGACTGGCCGTCATTATTCGTTGCTATGACAACCCTATTACTACAAATGTTAGGTATAGTTAATTGTTTTTAACACATTCCCGGATATCATTAATAGAAATTTACCTTGTTTGTTTTTTAATCATTTCAATTACTAATAATAACTAATTATTTTCAATTATAGATTGTATTGGTATACAAATAAAATTATACAGAACTGAAGTTTAGAATTAATTTCTGAATTGTTTTTCAATATATTAAAATCTAGTTTTGTTATTATTTTTATTTGAAAATAGCTGACTAATTCTGTACTATATAATATTTTATTTTTTTTAAATTATTATTGTTATTTTATAAAACATTGTACAATATTATATAAAAGAAAAAACTGTTTTTGGTATGCTATATTTAATGCTTGTTGCAATTTGAAAATACCATTACAAAATCTGAAAATTTTTAAATTTAATTGATGTAACAATATTATATTTATTTCAAGCTGTGATTCTCAAAATATTGAATTCTTTTATTAAATATTATTAATATTTTTTATTTTATTTTTAGAGATAAGTTCTATTTTCTGATTTTAGTGATATAAATTGTGTCAATAAATCAATTTTTTTTGAAAATTAAGAACAAGTCAAATTATATTTAAACAATTAGTTATCCGAATTTACGCAAAAGATTATTCCAGCGCTTACATAAATTACTTATATAATTTTACTAATATACAGTGTTGCAAACTTTCCGAGAATAAAATTACAAAATTTTTTAAAATTTAATTCAAAATGGTTTGTCTGTATATGAGATTAACCATATTCTTCTAATTTTCTTTTAATTAAAGAAACTGAAGTTAAATTTTAAAATTCAATAATTTGTTTTAAGTTACTCTAACTCAGTATTATAGTTAATAAAGTCGATACAATAATAATACTTTTACAGTTTTATTATATATAATATGTACTTATCTCAATTTTTCAAAATATTCACTTGTACCACTTTTTATCCCAGGTTCTCAATAGTATAAAAAGATTTTTATAAAATCTGAATTTGAAATAATCTTAACATATCTTAGATTGTTATGATAGTAATAATTTGTAGATAATTAAATATTTACTCTTGAAGCAAATCACAAAACTTGGTTTTTGGGTGTTTTAAATTTTTTGTTTAGTTCTGGTTTTAAGAAAGTTGCATTGTTTTAAAATCAAGCTTGTAGTACTAGAATCGTAATTTTTTGTATGAAAATATATTTATAATAAATAAAATCTTCCTACAATTTTACGTCAGAAATACATAAACCTATAAATATGCAATAAGAAATTATAGATTATAATAAATACATATTTTATCTTTAAATACAAATCAAATCGATAAACAAAAATATAGATACCAATTCACATTGGCCACAGTACAGTAAATATAGTTCCAAATATATGCACGCCTACCAACATTCACAAAAAAAAGTCAAGAACTTATTTCCGTCTATAAACCAAAATACATAATATTTTCTCTCTTTTTCTAGCATAGATTTGACGGCGCGATATCACGGAAACAAAGTATACTAAACACGCTAACTTATCTCTAAAAATACTCGAAAACGGATAAATTTGAACTCATATAAGGGAGAGGTTAAAAATAAAACTATAGACAAATTTGCGTGCGTCTATATGTCTGTACGTAAACGCTGATTCACTTATTCTTTCTTATGAATCACTTGATAAATCGTAGGTATATCTGTGAAATGAAATTATTTACTTATATTTAAATAACTGTTTATTCATAATATTTTACGGTTTACGATTTTTGTGACGTATGTTTGCAGGATATTTTGAAAAAGCATTTGCTTAGAATAAAAATTTGGAAATCAACATAATTTTAGAATTTTTGTCTAGTACATTAACATTTTCTAGAATTCATTTCATTTTAGAAATTGTTAACAACATTGTGTAGAAATTATATATTAAATTTTCGGTAAATGGAAAAATAATTTAGTTTTCAAAATATTAATAATTATATCAGTTAAGGTAAGAAGATAATAACTAAGGATTCTAGAAATAACCTATGATCTATTCTATGTTATTAACATTGACAAATTAATCTGGAAGTTGTGATCTTTGTTGTAATTACAGAATAGTGTAAAGGCAGAATTAAATCAAAATAAAATTATATTCGATATTTACTAATGTTTCCTGGCTTTATCTTTAGTGACTTTAATAAATTAAAATATAATCTTACTATGACACAAAATTAATAAAATAAAATAATTTCCTCTAAATCATAAACAATAATTTAAAAAACTATATACGTAATTCAAAAGCTAAGCTTTCATTATCAATAGTAAAAGTGAGTGATCTTTGACCACTGAGTACGTTGAGTATTTGATCACTGATTAGGGCTTTAGCTTTATCTTTTGCTATTAATGATAAAAGCTTAGCTTTTGAAATATGTATATAACTTTTTTAAATTATTGTTTGTGGTTAAAGAAAAATTATTTAATTTATAACATTTGATGTTCTAAAATTAATCTATGATAGTCTTGTTGTTAAACTATTTTAATATTTATTATTTTAATTCAAATGATAACTATATTAAAAATGTGACACAATATGTGATATAATATATAAAATTGTCAAACTTAAGCTTGCTAAAACTTATGTACATGTAACTAAACAAAAAATAATTGGTATGTATTTCTGTCATTATTTTCATGGTTTATCTTTTTGTATTGTATGTAATTAATTAATAATATATGTTGATCATAATAATTTGTGATACAATGACCAAAATGTTCGTAGAACTGTAAAAGTGTTTTATTTTTGATTCGATTCAGCCTTTACATTATTCCATTGATAAATTAACTTAAATTTATTCCTCAAATTTATTACCATCAAAAATTGATTTTATCTTAGGTACTAGATAAAATATTTTTAATATAGATTATAATTAATATTAAAAATAAGTAAGAAGTACTTGGGTTAATTTCTTAAATTTTATTTAATTCTCGATGTACATTTCGGATCTTATGTCATCTTCAGGAATACAACTAATTTTATAAAAATAAAAAATAAAAATTAGTTATACTCTTGAAGATAATAGAATTAAACAAAATTTATGAAACGAAATGAATGTTTATTTATAAAGTTTTATTTCAAGTTTAAAAGATATATATTTGTAAATGTCTTCAGGTGAAAAAAAATTGTATGCTAGTATCTTTTTAACTATACTGATAAAACAATAGAAAAAGATTGATTTTTGTTAAAGTGCAAAAGAGATCAAAATTACCATGATTAAAAACATAATTTTTTTGCGCACAATCATTAGTTTCTGTTTCATAAACCAAATTATAAGAAATTCATTTAAAATAAAAATTAAAGTAATACAACGTACAATCAGACTAATTGGCTTTGTTAACTTTTTATTGAAAATTTGAAAGAGAACATTAATCATTTGTTTTAAATCTCAGTAATTTCTTGTTTCTCAATACTTTTTTAAATATTTTTTTCTTATAATTTTACTTATGAAACACAGCACACATGACGTATGACGTATTACTACACATAAAAAAAAGATTTTTAATAATAATAAATTTTTTCCTTGTTCTGATCTAATATAAAAAAAAATTTTGGTTGTGTCTCACTACAAAAAAATAATAGAAAAAATAAAAAACGTAGAATTATTAAAATTATATATACTCGTATAATATATATTGTTTTATAGAAAATTTACAAAATTAAAGTTGCACTATGTTTGATTTCAATTTCCTTGACTGTACAATTTCTAAACTGCATTCTAACATTTGTCAACACATAATTAAAGAGAACTAATTAATATTTTTGTAACTATATTATATATGAGCAGGGCGTTGACAGAATTTCACTAAAATCAAAGAAATTTATATTGCTGTAATCGACGGTGACGGTGCCAAGATATTTAAAGAAAAAAAAACAAAGAAAAAAGATGACATATTTTTAGGAAACCTTATAAAAAAATTTAACATGCAATGAATGGTAATGCTATTTATAAATCAAACTATAAATTTATACTGACTATTCTAGTAGATATATTTCTTCCTAAATTTTTAAGTAACAGTTAAATTTATAGATATAAAAACAAAATAAAAATAATAATATTTATATTAAAAATAGTAAAAGCTGTTTTATCCGTTATTGTATTAAGTTGTACGCTTTTAAAAAAAAGCACATTTCGAAATGGTTAAATTTGAAAAAGACACCGTGACACATAACAATTTTTTGAAAGCCAATTACATATGTTATTTAAGGCAAAAAGTAATGCAATTATATGCATATATTGCAATCTTTGTTTTTGCAAAAACGTCACAATACAAATGCGTTTACTTTATACAAATTTGCAAATGATTAGTAAAATGAAATTATTTTATAGATGTAAATATAAAACTTAATTAGTAACGCAAATTAAATAATGAAGTCTGTAATTATATAGTTGAACTAACAAATTACTCATATAAGTTAATTTTTAATTAATATTGATTGTTTTTGTCAAAAATGATTAATAGTTTGTTTGATTAGCTATATAAATAAACATGAAATGGTTTTATAATATTTTTTACGTGTAATGTGCTGGTTATAAATTATAATTTTAATTTTAAAAGTCACATAATTTGTTACTTATGTTCTAGAATTTATGATTAAGATACTACTTGCTCTTGACATTAGTAAAATTTGTTTTAAAATCCATACGTAATATTTTATTATTTTTAGATTCCTTTTTACGAAAAATATTACTCCTATTTTATTATCAATGAGTCTGTGAGTCATAAGTTAATTTTTTATGACTAATATTTTTATTGATTTTTAGTTCAAATTTGCAAAACATATTTAAGAAAAACTAAATATAATACTAACTTACAAACACAAAATTATTGATATATATATATATATATATATATATATATATATATATATATATATATATATATATATATATATATATATATATATATGTGTGTGTGTGTATGTGTTTGTGTATGTATAGAGCATGATTGTTCATTTTCAATAATCCCACATAATTTTTTGAAATATATAATACAAAAAATATTTATGTAAGTATTTTCTTGATAAATTTTTGTGATAAATCAAATGCTGCAATGTGAACTTGTTCTGTTTTAACTATTTCAGAGAACTTTACAAAAATTTTAAATATATATTAAGATTAAGTTCTGTATATAATTTATTTATATATCGACGTTTCCATATACGCTACGTATATCTTCTTCTGTTATTATTTTTTCTTGATGAAGATAATACATAGAATATATCAAAATGTCGATATATAAATAAAATATATGCAGAACTTAATCCTAAAGCTTTTCTATTTTAATGTGATGAGTTGTAACTAAGTTTTAATTAACCTAAAATAATACTAAATACGTATTATTTTTAACTTGCTAATAGAATAAAATTAATTTTACTAGAATGTGATTTAAATAGAATTTTAGTTTATGAATTAGCAGTTATTAAAAAAAATTTGTAAAATAAAATAAAGATTTTAAAATGATTACGATTTTAAAAATTATCACGGTTATTAAAATAATTTTATACAAATTAATAAACTTTAATTAATTTTCAAATTATATCATTACAAAATTTATTTATTTCTTTTATGCGTTTAAAAATATTATTTATTTTACAAAATGTGTAGCAGTTTTTAATTTGTAATTATATTGTACATATAATATATTTTTTAATAATTTGACATTAGCTTAATAATAAAGAAAATATTGTTGCATTTATAATAATGTATAAAATGTATTGTTTTTGAAATTAATAAAAGATTTGATTGCTATAATTTTCAGTAACACATACTTTAGATAAATAATAATTATTTTAATTTTTAATTTTACTGAATGAGGTTATGGAAATACCGTTGAACAAACTAAAAAAATATGTGACGCACAGAAATAAACATATAAATAAAAAAAAGTAACAAGTCATATTTATGGATTTATATTATTTTGATCTACGTAAAATACTTAAATTAATTTTTTAAAATTATTTTATCTTGTAACACTGTTGGCATGATAGAGCATATTTTGCAGGAGCGAATGTTTCTAAGTAATAAAAATAAAAGAACATGTATGAGCGGTATCATAAATATAAATTTAACAAGAGTTGCTTGCCTGCCTAAATAAAAAAAATTACTAAAGTATAAAAAAATTAATTATGGCTACATTATTTATCCGAATTTAATCAAATTTTTACAAAAGATTTTATAAAAAAATTCACAAAAGGTTTTTTATAAATTTAACTAATAATAATCAAACCATGAATCATCATAATTCTATTATTTTTTTTGTTTGTAATTCTAAAAATATATCAAAATTAATCAATGAAATATTTGTAACCATTACGTTTGATTCTATATATACTTTTCTTTATAAATTTAATTATTTAATACTTAAAGAAAACATCAAAAATAAAATTATAGGTCAATATCATCCATCCACTTCTGTAAAAACTCATCACGAAGAATCAATTTCGAAATAATAACATCAATAAAATATGCATATGAAATGAAAAATTCTTCGATTATGCCCTCAATTACTTAATCTAAAGCCCACGTATGCGATGACGCACGGGCTAAAATTTTAAACTATCAGCAACGTTAGATGGCACAGAGTAAAACTAGTGCATGCAGCCGCGAAATTCATTGTTCATTAAAGTTACTCACACACTAACAGCACGCATACACTAGCACATAGAAAATACGGAGCGAACTAGTGTATCAATGGACAGTTAAAATGAATTCAACTCAAGTCCGGCCCGAGTGTAGATTACGTCCATACACACATACATGTACAACATATCGATAGGACAATAGCTAGAGTTTAAGAGAGAGGGGGAGACGCTAATAGGTGGGGGAAATTATAGCAATGCCGGTAGAATTCGTTCAGAATAGTCAGAAGTTTCATAGGCGCGCTTGACTAACGTACAGGTAATTCAAAAAAACCACTGAAAACATTTGACTACACACAACGCGTTCTTAGATCTTTTTGATTATTTTCGTTTTATTTCGTTTTTGTTTTATTTTCCACAAACAAAACTAATTTCTTTCCGTCTATTTTAACTTTTCTTCAAGTTTACTTTAGTTTAAAATAAACAGACCAAAAAAAAAAAGTTTTGTGAAAGTTTAAATTTGAATATTTCGTAAAAATCCTTTATCGTTTCGGAGTGGAAAATTACTTTTAATAAGTTTAAATTGAATTTAATTATTGAAAATGGAAACTGCGATTAAAATAGAAGTGCCAATTTTGGAAACCACTAAACGATTATCGTCTTTGAGGTGAGTTTTGAAAGAAAATTTTTCAAATACTAACGATTGTTTGCATTAAGACATTTTTGAATGTTAAAATTAAGAAATTATTTGCCCGGAAAATTTTGTTTAAAACTTATTTCAATATATATATTTTGTTAATTGTCGGTAAACTGCAAATAATATTTAATGTTTTACTGTAAATAACCATTAAACATTAATATAATTATTTTTTAATTTTATATAGTTACATATTTACTTAGTTGTTTTTTTTATATATAAAAACAAAATATAAAAGGATATACAAAAATGGTGGCAGTTGTATGTACTATCATTGTAGTTATTTTAATAATATAGATTATTTAAAAAAATTTCTGTTAAAATTATAGATTTATTACAAAATTGATTCTTTCCAATAATGATATTTATTATGAATTAGTATATCTAAAAATAAAATGTAATACTTATAATATCTAGGTTATTTTACATATTAACTATTAATAGTTATGAAACAAAATAAAAAAGAAAACTAAGCTAATTTCCAACAAAACAGTTTCTAATTAATAAATAATTTTTCACATATAGGTTTTTAATAATGTAATTGAATACAATACAATTTTTCATTTAGAAGTGGTACCAACTTTTTAAACTTAAAATATATAATTTCTTAAAGTCTTGGTAGTAAATTAATTTTTTTTTCAATGAATTAGTATATATTTTTAAGTAATAATGATTAAATACATAATTTTATTATTAAACAAACAAGTTTTCTTACTTGTCTTATATTTTTATTGAAGTTGGAAAACTTTGTTTACTTTTTGCGAGATGCTAGAAAATTAAAGTTTGCAAAATTTGTAACAAATGGCAATGTAATGTAAACAAAAATAAAAACAATTGTCAATTGTTTTATTTTTTGTAGATTTTGAAAATAAAATATGTTTGTAAACAAAATTATAATTAATCTCTTGATAATAAATATAACATATTCACCCGTATTCTCACTTCACTTTTGAAAGTGATTTTTGTCAAAGTTATCTTTGACGTTTACTTAAAATTGCTTATTATGCAATTTTAATTAAATATTATAATATTAGATATAAAAAATATATTAAAAATAGAAATACTGTTCATAGTTTTAATAAAAATTAATTTTAAAGCAAGTTTCTATTTTAAAAAAATTAACATTATTCCATGACGTACTTTGAAAAATAAATCCACTATAGTCATATCCCGGAAATGCTTTAGAATTGCTTTCAATCTAAATCACGCAATGTTACAAATGTGAAAAACTTTCGCAAAATATATGATACATCATTGACCATCGACAGAAATACATCCATCCTGATACGAGACGTAAACTTATATTCAAACACACATACATGTAACATCCGAACATCCGTTTCACTAGAACTATATATTCATCAACCGGAAACCGAAATCGCAATGTTCCGGGTGCTCGTGACGAATCGGAAAAGCGTATACGCACTGGCGGCCCTGACTTTCGCTAGGACGGCGATGTCCCTGACCTTGACATTGTCCGGCGTCGCCGGCGTCTATCATTAGACGGGCTAGATGGCGCGGTTGCCCATTTGCGTCAATTTGCGTCTGATGGTCCGGTCTGATCTTGTTCTCTTAATTGTACTTTGG
The DNA here is from genome assembly GCA_963966155.1 of Clivina fossor. NCBI lineage: Eukaryota > Metazoa > Arthropoda > Insecta > Coleoptera > Carabidae > Clivina > Clivina fossor. The sequence continues at coordinate 5,933,622 of OZ014558.1, forward strand.
TTTATAGTTGGGATAAATTTTCGGAACCGCTACTGACTCACCGGAAAATATTTTGAATTTAGTTTAATTTAGTTAGGACATACTCGTATAGGGTATTTCATTTAAATAGAAAATTTACAATTATTTTACAAAATATTAAGATTAGCAAAAACTGAAATTATGTTGCATAAAATCCTCAGTTAATAATGTAATTCCGTTGTCAATTAACTAATGAATGAGATGTTTTAAAGAAAGTTGTTATTTTTGACTATTAACAACGTTTTATACAACTATTTCGCAATGTTTAAATATTCAAAATATTTTCAAAACATATAATATTTTTCACTTTCAATACTTATTCAAAAATAATTTCAAAATCAAACAAAGTTCAAATAAAGTTTCACTCAAAACAAACAGGAAAATTGTAAATTTATATATTTCAATATATTAATGTAATTTTTTAAATAATGTAATGTAAATAATGTGTAATGTATATCTTAAAACTTAAGAAATTAAAAATATTAGCGTAAAAATGATATTGAGTTTCATCATTATTTTTATAAAATTTTATACTTGTCAATAATTTTTTCTATATTTGATATCATTTGCCAGATTCTTTTCTAGTTTAAAATAGGTCACAATTAATTGTGTAATTAAAATATGTAGGTTATATTTTCATATAAAATCAGAAATATGTTTTTTTTTTAATATAAATTTACACAGTTAAAATAATAACGTTAAAATTATAACGCTTGAACTAAAGTCGACTTTATCTACAAAAAGAATCGATTTTAAATTCTACTGATATAATTATTATTGCTGTTAATAAAACTTTGCTTTTTTGTCAACTTTTCAAAATTCTAATGGCAAAATTATTTGTTATTGTTGACTTTAGTTTGTTATGCAAACTTTATATTAATATCATTTTTACAAACTGTAAAATTGCATATTTTTCTAATACTGAAAATTCTTTTAAAAAATTGATTATATTTCAATATCATTGCAAACTATACTTATTCCGTATTAATATCTAAAAAAAAATGACAGCGCATTAAATAATAAAAAACAATTCTACATAAAAAGTTTAAAATTATCCCCTATATTTTCAGTTATTTCTAATGGCTTCATTCATAATCATAGTGTTTCTATAATTTGCTATCACGACACACATGCATACAAAATGTAACTGTATAGGTAGCATACATTCTGATATGCATGCATTGCCGTTTTAATTTTAACCTCACGTGTTCCGAACGTGATGCGGTGGGCTGTACAGTCCCAGAGGGTTACGGAGGGTATTAAGTCGGGCAATAGGTTTATATACGTAAACATTCGCGTGTTACTGTTTTACAATGACGTCACCTCACGAGGGATGAAATTTAAATATATGTATCTGGAACATCGTGGTACAATGACTTAAAATATTATAGCTTACATGGTCTCGTTCGATATAAATTTGCCACGGTTGCCCTCTCGAATTAGAAATACGCTCAAGGGTGATTTTCTTACAATAAAAATAAAATGTTCTTTAAATAGAATTAGATGGCTAAATATAGAAATAGAATTACTATAATTTTGTTTGAGGTTTAAGTTCGGTTGTCGTATAAAATGCTAAGAATGAATATTGAATGAGGTTTATAAAAAAATATATATTTTAGGAAATAAAAATATATTTAGAAGATTTTTTTCTTTCTAATAACTCAATTGTTTAACGGTAAAATTATTATTTTTAAAAATAAATATACTTAAATTATATTTATTATAACATAGTAAAAAAATCTTTGAAACTAATTATATAAAATAAAAAAGGTTTTGGATTAAGTTCTGTATATATTTTATTTAAATATTGACGTTTTGACATACTCTATGTATATCATATTTTTTTCTGATGAAGATATACGTAGAGTACATCGAAACGTCGACATTTAAATAAAATATATGCAGAATTTAATCCTAAAGCTTTTTTATTTTATATATTTATTCTAATATTAGAGTATATTGCTTCTAATAAAAAAAAAAACATCTATGAAACGTATCCATGAATATGGATGAAGTACAAGAAAATAATTTTCTACTTGTATGAAAAGAGTTTGCATCATATTCTTATAGATTTATAGCGTGATTTGTACATGTATGCATGCTAAATCCAATCTGATTTTCAAGTACTCAAAAAAAATATGGAACAAACATGAAAAATATTTTTATCGAAAAAAAAGAATTAAATTAATTTAAAACAAAAAAAAAACAAAATTATAATGTAATAAACTCTCTAATTAACTCTCTTAAAAAAATATGTCAACTAAAAAAGTATATTAGTTTTAAACTAAAATTATACTTATGGCGCTATTCTAGTCATTAAATTTAGATGAAATCATTAAATTTAAAGAACGTTAAGTCAATTTTAATTCTTGTCACTACTTTAAATGTAAAACTTTAGCTTAAAATCCTTTCAATTTAAATGGCCATCGGAGGTGCTTGAACTGCTAAATTTAAAATCAGATTTGTTGACGAAATTAGTGTGAAAAATATTTGCATGTAGAATGGATAATATGAATAATATAGAAATATTTGCAATTTATATTTAGATGATTTTGGAAGGTAAGAAATTAAATATATGCATTGCTAATGTAGAAATATTATCTTTTAAAAGGTTACGCTTAAAGATAAATGTTCTAAATTGCTTTATTTAAATTTCTTTAAGTTAAAATCTTATTTAAGCTAAGAATTTTAAAACTTAAATGTGAGGACCAAAATAGCAGCATTAGAAAATAAATTATAGGAGTATAAAATAAACAATGAACATATTATAATAATTCCTAATCTAAATGTGAAGCTTTTTATTTGAAATTCCAAATTACAGTTTTATAGACATTATTAATGATATGAACTGTACGACTTATAGATAAACACAAAAACTAGTTTATAATAAGCTGCGCTTTTTAACTGGCTTAAGTTAAAATATCAAAAAAAAAAAAATTATTCCTGGAATCAACGTGATAATCTTTTGATTGTTAATTAAACACAACCTAGTAAACTAGAACTGTCTTTCATGTTGTAGAAGAATGTTTACAAATTGTTATTTAAACGATAATAACATAAACCATGAACAAAATTTTAATATTTAGTCCTATTTAGGAACAATTTTACGTTACTCAGAACATAGCATTTTAATATTATGCTCGTATATTTATTTTTATCTGAATTTCCATGTAAGCAATTTTAAAAACAAACAAAAAAATAATTAAATTTGTTATTCAGCATATCAAAACATGGTGTGCAATAAAAAAAATTGTTGTTTCGTATAGATCATTAAACAACTGCAATACTAAAAAATATTTTGTTAAAAAAAAGATTAAATTCGAAATCCATTGCAAAAATTTACGATCACAGTCACCTGATATATATTATGTTGATCTTATATACTGTATATATATATATATATATATATATATATATATATATATATATATATATATATATACCGTTTATACGAATATATTATTGGAAGAGTGAATTTTTAACTTTTTTTACGACGTGCGATGAAGGCTGCTTGGTTTTTCGATGTCCTGGAGAGTGAAATGATGTTTTCAATTTTTTTTTTAAAAAAACTTCTAGAATTTTTTAGTGCTATCATAAAAATACTCGTACTTCGCATAAATAAAGCTGGGAATTAGTTGGAAGTTTCCAGGAAGTTACTTTTAAGTTTTAAATGTCAGAAGAGAATGGAAGATGAACTAAAATGCAATTTGTTTTATTTATCGATTGGGGAAGTTTTCAAATCGTTCGCTTTCGTTAAAATAACACAAAAAAATACAATTCTATAAATAATTTACTATTTTTTTCCGCTCAAGTTATTTGTTGTCTATTTATTCACAATCGATATCGAATGCTATATATTTATTGTGAGAAATAACGACATGAATTCGAAATTAGTTATTAATTCTTAACTTTTGTATTTGAATATTTCACAGAAGTTGATTTATCAATATGTTAAATTTAGTTTTAGTTTTAATAAATTGAAAACATTTATATTATTACTGTTTTACATTTATTTAACATAAACAAACACACAACTTCTAAGAGGTGTTATGAATACGAATTTATATTACTATAATTTAGACATATTCACGTAAAATCAATTTGAATAGAATTCATGATTCCCTATCTTATAGTAAAATATTTATACGAGTATTCAAATACAATTAAATTAACACGGATCCCTAACTAAAATTTTGATAATTTTATTACTTCATTAATAAACATTCACGTATTACATTTTAATAAACCTTTGATCAAAGCTAACTCATTTGAGGTGATATACAATAATAAAAAGAACACAAAATCAACAAACTAAACCGGTAAAAATCCATTTGGTTCGCGAAAATTCCAATTATATTACACGATCACTATAAAAGGGGAAAAATAAAAATCTCGAATGATGATATCCAGCTGAAATTAGAAATACCATCGGTTGCAGCTGAACACAGCGTGTTTTCTCTCCTTTATCCATCAGTTTGTAAAATTTTACGTCAATGCCACGAACCCACTTGCCGCTTCGCAATGATGTCCAAATGACGTACGCAAAAAAATCTTTGCAAAGATTCTTTTCGATTTCGGACTCGTATGCCAGTGAACGCGTCTTCTATAATTCTATTTATACGTTCATGTTTTAAAACAGAACGTCTTGTGTTTACGTTAGATATAATGATTCTCAAGGTTTCTGGAATGAACGAAATCGCATATCCAGCACAGGTTTACACCCCTGAAATTGTAGTTAGTGGACATGGTGAAAGGTTGGCAGTTAATTGCATTTTTCCCGGTTAAAAATAGAAATTTTAACGTTGTTGCACAAGTTTTTTGGTCGTTTTTTTCATTTCAGATAGAAATTGCAATGTCAGGAAAAATTTAATATTACATAAAATAATATGTAATATAAAAAGTAAATGCGTTTGAAAAATTTCCAATACATCTCTGTTTTCTCAGAAATTATCTTTGTGCTAATGGGCTGCAACATGCAAAGTTATGCAATTTTCTTGCAGTTTACTATAATTTATTTATGTTTTTAATTTTCAATAGCTTTTTAAATTTATGTAAAAACATATTTTTCCTAAATTTGCTTTATTTGTAATGCTACATACAATTAATTTTTTTAATCAAAAATAAAATTATCTGAAGTTAGATGTAAATTCATGAGAGCGAACAATACTTTTTGTAAGAGTGTGGAATTAGATTTTAAAATTGAACAAAATTTAGTTGCAAAACCTTTATTGTGTTTATACAGATTATGAGTCATTCTGATAATATTCAACTTTGCATTGTTCCAAATGTAAATATTGAAATTTTGAAAATTCTCTATCGTATAAATCATTAAAATAAATTATATATACCCACATTATTTGTTCTTTTAATATGTTTAGATAAGAAAGCAATTTTGGAAAATTTCAGTTACTCAGTTATTATAAAATTGTTTGAATAATAATTATTTTGAATTGAAATTAAATTCGTCGACTTAAAAACTACTTTTTGACTAATAAGCGATAAATTGGATATTTTTTATCTGTTAATTAATTGTTAATAGAAAAATAAACTTTTAGTTGTGTACTTTTTGAGTACGAAGCAAGATTTTTGCTTAATATTTCAAAGAAAATTTTAATTGTGTTAATTAATATTTGAATTTTTTAAAGTAAATTGTTGAAATCATTATTATTTATTAAAATAAAACAACATTACTTTAACGTATTTTTAATATTTTATAGTAAATTTTATTTTCATATAAAATTTACATAATTTGTTTAAAATCTTAAAGATATAACGCTGGGTATTTTTAGTATAGAAGAAAGGAATATACAGAGTGTTTTAAACAAAGTGAGGTGGCTATATATAGTCATATAGGAGTAATACATACACAAAAGTTTTTATAAATATAGTACCTTAAACGTTCCGTTGGCAAGTTAAAATTTCATAAATATTATATATCTCTGTTATCATAATAAACAACGTAATCATAGATTCACAAAATTATATCCATGATTGTATTAATATTATTGTATTAATGAATCGATGTTTAATATTGTCAAAGTATATTGACTATTTAAACAAATGTTTTCTATAATAATATTTACATTTCAATTCAAACTAATTGAAATTTGTGGGACAATAAATAATACAAAAATGATATATCGAGATCACTTTGTACTATATTTATCAAAATTATAAAATATTCTACATAAATACAGTTTTAGGTTTAATTATTGCATTGTTAATTAAGTTTAGTATTAAGAGAATTTGCAGATAGGCAAATTCATGTAATTTTAAATTAACATAAATTTACTTATTGTCTTACAGTGGACAGATTGTAAAAATCGTAGTAGACATAAAAACATAAATACAGTATGTATGTACTTGAACTATCTTTCTAAAATATGTATTCCAAGCAAATGAAATAAATTCTGAGTAAATATTAAATAAATTTGAACAAAAATAATTGAATTTGAAATACACGTGTCTACCTTATACGACCGACACACGTGTATGTAAATATTAAACTAATCAAAACATATTCAGAAAATTATAATTTCACAATACATAAAATTAAGTGCGATAATTTTCTGTACACTAAACTACAGTAAATGGTAAGCAAATTGATATTAAAATTTAAAAAAATCTAAACAAAATATTTTTTTATGAAACTGATTTTTTTAGATTTTTAAGTGAATGTTCAAATTCCATACGACTATTTTTATTTTTTATAGCTTTTGAATTTTATTGCTTAGTGATTTATATATTAAATTGTGCAACCAATATACAAAAGAAATATTGAGAAAAATCTTCCAGCTATATTTTTAACTTTTATTTCAGTTTAAAAATTGGAAAACAGTCTGTAAGATATCGGTGAATTATTGCAACATCTACTTGTTTTTATTAAAAAAGATCTACTTATATAAATGTAGTTATGTTGTGTCCACATATCATAAACTCATTCAATAGAACTTGGAGTTATGCGAAAATGTTTTAAAATACTTCTAGACAAATTATATATGCATTTAAAAAATATATAATAGATATACCAATCTTTACAATTAACTATAGCAGTAACGTAACTACAAATTTTGTCCGTTCCGCATAAAATTTTTAAATGAGTTTCCTTTAAATATACAAAGTTTGTGAAAAAAGTATTTTTTTACAAAAATTTTAATAAAACACAAAATTAATGTGAGATATTCAAATTCTATACAAAGCAGGGTATATATTTGTCAAATAATTATATTTTGTCTCAAACTAAATACCATGATTCTCCAAATATAGGCAGAAAAAAATTATAATTTTAATTATAGTCAACATTTTACATAATTCTTCTTTAAAATAATTTGTAGTGAAATAATTTAGTAGTATTATAATATACAGAACTTTTTAGAATAAAAAGGTTTTAGGTTGTAGTTTCTGTATTAATATTTGTTAATAATTGACGTTTCGACAAACTCAACGTACGTTTTCATCAGAAAGAAAGATACAAATGACATTTAGTGTTTGAGTCATCTTGGTTGGCGCTCGCCGTGTTGCTCAAGCTCAAGACTCAAAGCTAGTATTACAAACTCGGTTTTTAATTATTTTATGTAGTTAAATTTTTTACTTTTAATCTAATGACAGCTGTATTGTCTTAAAACCGGTGTCAGTTGAAACCGAGCCAATAAAATTATTATAATACATCTTTGTAAACAAATATGGAAATAATTGGTGCAATAAAAATATATACTTTGTTTAATTTATGTTAAAAGTATGAAGAAAACGCTAATTATGTTAGTAAATTGTTCATTTTGTACATAAATTATGTGGTTACTTATCAGTAATGATTCAGATTAGTGTAAGTAATAATTTACTTTGTTATTGTATAGTATATCTAATGTACTTCTTCGATAAGTTCTACCTTATTATTAAGTACTTATAAAATAACCAGTGTAGAGAAATGTAATTTTTTTCTTTGTTGTAAAAATAAATCGCATACTCCTTTGTTTATAAACAAACGCCGACACTAAATAAATCGAAATAGAAAAACAATTTTTGAACATCAAAAAAACTACTGATATAAAATGCGTGTACATACGTATGTTTTTAAGTGAGTCAGCGTATACGAAAATACTCTTTATATTTAGAATAAATCTTTCACTATACTAAAGTCCAAAAAAGTGACTCATTGATAATGTAAATAAATTATGATAATTAACGAGAATAACGTTTCTGTTATTAAATCAAATCGTAAATTTTTATGTTTTTTTCTTTACAAACATTTGTAGTAAGAAAAAAATAAATAAATAATAAAATTGATTATTTGGATAGAATATTTTGTTCAAAGTTCTTTTATTTTTATTTTTAAATATGTACACATGTTTATCGGATTTAATAAAATAAACATCTGCAATTATTTTCAGTTCAAAATAAACAAGGAAAAAAAAAACGAAATGTACTATCAAATAAAATAAATTTTATGACAAGGAAATAGCAACTAATATATATTTAAAACTAAAATCCAGGAAAAAGTTAATTACTAAATTCAAAACAAATGTTACTTAGAAATTATTCAGGAGAGGTTAGCTCATGGAAATTTAAAAACTAAGAAATAAAAATTTTAATTTTCCGTATGAAAAGATATAATTTCAAAATTACAAGCTGAAAATCGTAAAAAATATATTTTTCTAATTACAAAGCAAATAATTTAACCAAGAGTCTCGACTTTAAACAGGAAGTTAGTAAAAGAAAAAAAAATATTAAATAAAATGAAACAATTTCTTTCTTATTAAAAACTTTTTATGTGTGACTATAAACACCTCCACGTTGCAGGGCTGCAATCCTTTTAATTTAATTGGAAGTCAGTGTGAAGACAAAACAATTTTATGATGACTTGCTTTGTACAATAAGTAAAGTATAACAATGTTCATTAGCGTTAATGAGTTAATGAAATTTTACTAATTACAAACTAATTGTAAGATTTATGAAACTCTTTTTCTATATAAATATTCTTAACTAATATAATTACTATAATTAAATTTAATTAAAATAATCAAAATGGTTACTTGTAAGTTTACATTTTTTTGTGATTTATAGATATAAAAAATATTATAAAATAAAAAAGATTTTGCAATGAAAATTGTAATTTGTAATTTTATTTTTTCTTATTTTACATTACCTAAAATAATATCTACTAAAACATTATGAAGACTCTAGTACCAAAATTAAAATAAAACAAAATATTTTTATGCCTGAATTTCATTGTAAAATTGAAATCTTAATCATAATTGAAATAAAATAGAAATATACAGTGTGATAATAAATTATAAATGCAAATACATGGGCTTGGTTCAGTCGAAAGGGTTTGGAGTGTTAAGATGCCAACAAGAAGTTTGTATGAGCATCAAGCAACATGCTATTTTGCATTTTTAATGTATCGTTATTTATTGGAACTAGTCGAATTTGCATGGTCTAAGAATTGTTTTTTTGTTCGATTTAAATTTCGATCAAGAATTCGATTTTGGTACGAAATCCAGCTATAGTTTTAAAAATCAGAATTTGGATTTCATAACAATTCCGAAATCTCCATCTTAATTAATTTACGCAAACATATACCTACAAAATCATTCAAATAAATTCTTTTAATTAAACGTTTATTAGACATTCTCTTAAGATGACCGAACCATCTTAACTGACTAACACTAACTCTTGCAACAATTTTTTTTTCAATTTCACACTCATCATATAGTATAATATGCATTATACCCTCCTATCATTAGTCTGTTATATTTTTGTTTGGTAATTGAAATTTTTTTTGTTGGTCAAAGAAATAAATTTAAATAAATTTTCTTTAGTATAATGTTCTTTGGGAAAGGTCAGTTAAGTATAGATCAGGTAAAAAGTTTGTCAGTAACTTTCTCATTTAACTAAATTAAGCTTCTCTGAATGATCGTATACTGATGTGCATAAAATCGATTCTAATTTTACTAAGAAAATTTCTCTACCACAAAGAGGCTATACAGTAACATTAAAACGTAAAATAAACGAATTCCGCCACATAAAATACACATAGAGAGAGAGTGAATTGTTATGAGTCGCGGTTGGCATGACGACAAAGCTCGTTATACTAGTTTTACTTGGCACTAGGATACGGACCGTTCTTCTCGTTTATCGGCCGATGCCATCGAAAAGTTTTCGCCTGCTCGGTTTTGTGTCTACGAGTTTTCGAGCCGAATTGCAGTTTTAGAATATTGTTTCGTTTACATCGTTTTCATTTCATTTTATACTTACGGACAAAATAGTTTTCGCATTTATTGATTTTTTTATGCGCGTTTCCATAGTTTTTGTAATTTGTTTTTTGCCTATTTGATAAAGTTGAATTAGTTTTATTTTATTGCTAGTAGTTTTAATTTTCACTGTTACAGCCAACTGTAGTAATAAAGTAGTAATGCAAGTATGATGAAGTAACACTAATTTACAGTTTACAAAATGTAAATAAAAAAAATATTTCTCAATTTAGTTCTTGTACTGCTGAGTTGTTTAGAATCCACTATAATCTATAAATCTTTTCCTTAAATGTGAATTAATAACATAAATACGTAAGATGGTTCGGTTATCTTGAGGGAATATCTAATGAACGGTTGGTTAAAATAATATATATGAATAATATTATGGTATAATTGAAAGTGTTTTGCGTGAGCGAATGTTTCCAGGTTGTAGAAATAGAAAAGCATGTATAAGAGGTATTAAGAAGCTAGAGTTACTTGTTTGAATGGAAATGTTTAGCGGAAACTAACATAGTGGAATGAGTTTGTGCCACACTCTTTTGGGTACATGGCGTAATTGTGTATGTATGTAATATTTGTTAATTATAAAATTAAATTAATTCAAATTTCTATTGAAGTAATAAAATATGCAGTTATAGTTATAGGCATCACTAAATTTAATATTTAATATTTTTAAGAATAAAATTTAAATTAATAAAAGAAATGTTTAAATTAAAATAATTACGAGCAACTTTAGCAAAAAAACTTATTTTCGAATTAATTTTAATTCAACAATCCGTAGGACCGGTTGCATAAAATATAATGCAAATTAACAAATTTCTTTAATTTTATTTTAACAATTTAAAAGAAAATTGCTAATTAGTCTATTTATTTGAATCATGGGAGTCGTTGCATATTTTAAATAAATAAAAGATGTTGTGACATTATTTTATATAATCTTTTAATATTTTGCTTTAAAATAAGTAGTAAATTTTACTGAATGCAATGAGCCCATTTGTTTTGTAGTTGTTAATGCTAGAAAGAACGATATTTATATTTTAGCACGTTCAAAACCAAAAATACCAACTTTATTTTCTCTTTAAAGCGAAAATTACCTGTTTTATTTAAACATGTAAATTTATTCAATTCAAAATATTGACATATTCACGGTATCGTGCATTCATCACACTACGTATCAGTCATGTAAAAAATAAAGATGCCGAAATGAAATAATTGTTGATATTGCTTACCCAATTAAATGTTGAGTGTTATCATATGTGTTTTCTAAAGTTGTTACAGGTTTTAAGTAAAAATAAACTATAATCGTATTTTGATAAGAAAGCAGAAGGAGCGAAAAACGTGTTCCGTTTCTAAAAAAAGTACCGGAACGTCGTTCCGGACTGTTCCGGTTCTATGACACCACTGACTATCAGCAAAATAAAAAATAAACGCTGACAAATATTCTTGTGTTAATTTCCACGATGTTATTATTTCATATAATTGTACAATTCGTTTTAAATTTCATTTCAATTTATTATGTAATGGGTTCGGAAATTAGACAAATTTCCTACGCTATGCGCAATTTTAATTTTCATTGTAATTTTGCTCTAGTTTTCATAGACAGTCATAAATAGTTTCACAACAATAATAATGTACTTCACAAACTTTATAGTAAAATTAACTACGAGTAAACAAAACATAAACATTCTATGAATGACAATGTGTGTTTTGTGTATATACATGTAGAAAAAGTACTGATAATACAAAACATGAGATATTTATGTTTGTCGTATTAACACGTGTAAATCGGTTTGCATATAATGTAGATAAAATAGAATCCAAATATTACGGAAACTGTTTGATTAAATAATATTTTGATTTTTTAAATTTCCATATAATGATGACAGTGTATATTGAAATTATTTCAGAATAATGTAAATTAGAATTAATATAAAATGATTCATGGAAAGTTGCTGAAACCAGAATAACCAGTTGTCATTTTCAAATACAGGCTGTCTCACGATGAGCTTACGGTATCTAGTAGACCCTAACTTTCTTATTTTAAATAGAATACCAAATTTTTTATTTTACAATGGATTTTAGGAGTAAATTTTACATATGATACATTAACAACATCTTACTTTAGTTTTACTGTTTTTTGACGTATTTCAACTTTTTTGATTTTTTTGTCAATTGGCAACATCTCTCAGGTCCGTATGTCAAAAATAAAATTAAATATTTGTAAACGAGGTCTTATTAATGAAGTTTTGGGCTACCATTATCATAAAAAATAAGTTAAAACAATTTAAAAATGTGCTTAGAATATTGCTGTAAACTTGTGATTCAAAAAAATATTAAAATCCAAATTTTTCCGTATAGAAATTTGATATTGAGAATAACAAAAAATAGTAAAATACACGCAATATCTCATTATTGTTTACAAATTTGACCATATATATGATTTATGTTATTATGTATACTATAAATGATGGCAGAAACATGTTTGCCATATTACTTCCTGTTTCTGGGAAATTAACAGTAAATTTAAAATTTTACAATACACATTTTTCCTTGAAAGAGTTTATAAAATTTATAATAATGATAAATAAGTCAAATTATGTTGATAATAAAAAACAAATGAAATATAAAACACTGAAACTTTATATTTACTAAAAAAGTATATGAGAATTTTATATAATTTTCTTTTTATTTATACATTTCATTCAATTATAAACTTATTATTATTTTTTTCATTGTCATTTATTTTAATTACGCAGTTTACTAAAACTTAAATAAACACAAAAAGTTTTAAATGTTTTTCATTTATTATTTTCTTAATTAACTGTTATAAAAATAGTTAATTTTTGTTGATTTTTTTGGTCATGTAGAGATTTTATAAAGCTCTAAACAAGGACTATGTGCAATGGGGAAGTTTAGCGTTTTTTTTTTATTTCTTTATTTGGTGGAAATGGCTTAAAAAGTGATGTTTAATTTATTCTTTTTTCTTAAAAATGCCCAGATTTCCTAAAAAATACAAAAATATGTCGTGATGACGTCAGTAATGTCTTCGCAAAACTTATGTCGATTTCTGAATCAGACGCACATGTATTGCCATGGTTACCGATACAAGCTATTGGCTGGGTGTAACCGAATCAACAAAAATCAAATTTACTACGACATACGTTTTCAAAATTATATCTCACCAACTCTTCTGTGCTTGCGCACAATAGGCTTGTGACGTCAGTAATGTTCTTACAAAAATTGTTAATAACAAATAAATGGAACAATTACTAAAAATTTTAATGACAGTTTCTGTTATTATTTTATATACTTATATATTTGAGAAAAAATAATTTTACACGCAACTTCAATCACGCTAAACTTCCCTATTATATTATACTTTTAAAGTAACATATATAAATAAATCATTGTTTAATGCGAATTATATTATTATAATAAAGTATTTAATTAATTTGATATAAAATTATAAGTTGTAAATCAAACATTATTATCAACTATTAAATATTTAATCTTGACACATAGTTTATATGGCTTAATGATATTATCACATATACTTTTATATTAACTATTAACTAATTTTTTTACTCATAAAAAATAAATTTTAATTTTAATTTTAATCGAGAGAATATAATTGTTGAGATTGTAGTATTTTTTGGTTGATTTTTATGGATTTTATACGAAATTTTACATAGTTTTAAGAATATCGTCAATTGATTTTATCATGATTGAAAGAATTTTACTAAGATTTTAAAATTTTTTAGAGAATTTTACAAAGATTTTTATTAATTTGTACACTAGATTTTACTAGTAGTTTCTCTCTAGATGATAATTGATGATTTTATTCTGAACTAGGCAATTACTTTATCTTAAGTTATAATTTAAGTGCCAGATTCTCAAATAAATAATATTGAACATATTAAAATTGTTTATTATAATGTAATAAAATCTCACTTTCAAATTGTATTTTATATGTTGTGTTTACAATTTAATTTTTGTCTGCATGTTTTCTTCAATTAGACAATTTCTATTCCAAATTATTTTTAGCAACAACTTTAATTCATTTATTTATAAATAACTTCCTAAATATTTGAATATTTATGAAGCAATAAAATTAAAGACAAAGTATTTTTACTTGATTTTTAAAAATCTCAACGTCTCCATAATTTTATATGCGATCCATATTTCACGCGACAATCGCAACGGAAAAAAATTGAAAAAAACTAAAAGTATACGATCGCAGTCGGCGTTCCGTTTCTGATTCATAGCAAAAGCGCCAGTTGGCGCCACTGTGTCGTACAGTGGATACGATGATTCCACCCACGCGCACAGAACTTTCTATTTAATTTCAGTTTTCAGAGTCTGGCGCGCATTCTCTGACTCTATAAGAAGGTAGTCACAAAAACCGCAGCAGATATTACCAGGGTTATATGTTAGTAATCCATTATTTTGTTCACAACTTTTTGTTCTAAAGTAAGATCTGTATCGTAAAGTATTATGATTATATGTATTTGGCTAGTTTATTGTCTAAGGATGGTCGCCTTTGATCGTAAGATTGAAAGGAGAGTTAATGCTGGTTAAAAGATTTTTGAATGCATTGGATATTTTTGCTAGAAACGTAAATTTTTTGAAATAAACCCGTTTGAGTATTTACAATGCTGTTTTGGTGCCTAAGTTGATGTATGGTATGTTGGGTTTGGCAGCAAAAGCATAAAAGGAAAATGACTGCTGTGAAAATGAAATTTTTACGTGGCGTATGTGATGTAACTAAAAGGAATTGAGTACGAAATATATTAGTGTATGCAAACTTTTATTTTATTAATATAATTTTTTATAATCTATAAAATTATTAATTTCTGACATTGAAAATAAATGATTTGTGTTTAATAGAACGTGTAAAATATTTTTTTGTTTATTTATATCAATTACAAAAAGTTTTGCAATTAAATCTTAAATATAAAAAATAAAAAATATATATTTATTGAATGAAACAGCCTTCATTACTAGTACAATAACAGTTTGTCAATAAAAAAGTAATAAATTTATAAATTTCAATGACTTATTTAAACTGGTAACAGAAAATAACCTCATTTAAAATAAATATTATAAACTGAACATTCAATTGTTTCAATTCAAGTCTATTACTATAAAATGATAGATACGTATTATAAAGTTCATTGTAACCATTAGTGAATTCTTAGTGTTGTTCAACTGTTAATATGTACCTATTTTAAGAATTCTACTTGTCAAACTTTAAATATACATTCATATGAATTTATGTAGAAAATAAAAACAATTTTTTACTTCAATTTTTAAACAAATTAAATTAGTATATTTTTAATATTTTGTTGTTTCAGTTATAAAAACGTGTTATAATTTTAAAATTAACTTATTTTTACATTTTATTACATTAAGATATATTCCATATTATAACTTACAAATTTCTTCGTACAGTTAAACATGCAATAATATACCAAATCTCAAATTCCAGATCTACAGTTTCACTAATAGCTTCACTAGTTAGATATCTAAAAATATCACACGCTCTACTCTTAAGAGTTAATTAAATGAATTATGTTCTGTTAAGAAAGAAAAATATTCATGGCACACTATTTTTTATTAAGAAAACAATAACGTTTTTTTTTTAATAAGTACTATATTGGTCTAGCAAGATGAAGTTGAGGTTTCTATTAAAAGAAAAATGGAACAAACTGCACTTAAAACGTTTTAAAGTAAACATTAATCAAAACTCTAATATCAAAAATAAATTATTTTTCTTTCACTGTACTACATTCTGCATCACGAATGACCTATAACAGGTAACAAACTCCGAAATAAAAAAAATAACTGTATCTTCATCATGAGAAACAGTAACGCACTTATTGTTATAAAACTAATATAAATTAATGACTTATTGTATTCTGTAATAATTGTTATAATAACTTTATGATATATTGTTCTTCGAGAAAGTCAATATAGGCAGGCATAAATACTTTATTAATAATTAAAATATGAGAACCAAATTATAAATATCGATTAAGTAGAATGATAAACGCTCATATAAATTTTACAATTATTATTAGTATTACTGATAATAATAACATAAAACTTATTTATAATAATATCATATTAACATATTGCGTATTTTAAAAAAATGATTTCATAATTATAATATAGGTATATGTAAAAATTTTTGTTTTTAAATTGTTCTGTAAATGAGTTTTATTCTAATACATTTTTTTACATACGTATAAATAGCTTTTATTATAATAAATATTTAGTGTTATTACCTAAAATGTTTTAAATTACATAAAAAAATTACATTATTAATGCAAATATTCATTACGAACAAATAGAAAACTTGAACAAGCGTAATTATAATGTTTTAGGATATTCCATCTATCTAAAAATAAATCTATTGTATTGTATTGTTAATATTTGTAAAACCTACGCATTTTTGATATGTTACAAATAATTCATTCTTAACTTTATGTGTAATTATTTTCACTCACGAATAAAAATCGATCTTTACGAAATAGATTTCGCCTACGCAATCAGTGTACACTGGGTCAAGTAACAAGCAAAAGCAGGGGTTTTAGTTACTGTCTTGTGACGTCACCGAGCGTAAACCACTACGTTTCAGCCGTTTCACTAATCTAGAATAAAGGACTGACTGCAGACTCAGCAGATCTTTAATCCTTTACTCCAAATTTGTTTCTTGTTCAAACGATGCTGACAGTTAAATCCACTAGTTGGGTCAATTTGTTTTCAAGTGTTTTTTATTTATACGTTACGTTTATAGTTTTTTTGGAAAAAATACTGCCTAAATTTAAATTATTTTTATTAACATAGTAAAATAAATCTTTTAGAACTCATTATATAAAATAAAACGGCTTTAGGTTTAAATTTTGTATTAATATTTATTGATAATTGACGTTTCGACGAACTCAACTCAACTCCTGATGAAGACGGACGTTGAATTCGTTCGACTTCAATTATTAATAAATATTAATACAAAAATTAAACTTGAAATTGTCTTATTTTATTTTTATTATTTAATTTTAAAAATTGAATAATTGAAAGTTTGACTCTAACGGACAATTTCATAATAAATACTAACCGAAATCGATTTTAAGTCAGCAAAAAAAAAGCAATTAAAATTTGAAAATCTATGTTTATTTGTCGATTTAAAGTCGACTTTATTTAAAGGGTTTATTATGAAATTAACTTTATTTTTTAGGCTATTGTTAAAAAAATAGTTTTGTATGAGAGATATCATGAATATGGATGAAGCTAGAGTTGCTTGTCTGGATAGGAAAGTTTTGGAAAAAACTAATTTTGGAATAGTGGAAAGAGTTTGTACCATCACATTCTTTTGGGTACATGACGTGATTGTGTGTATATATGTGTGTGTATGTTTTTAAATTGTAATAAGAACCGCTAACGCTAGCAAACTTGATATATATATATATATATATATATATATATATATATATATATATATATATATATATATATATATATAATATTATTGTTATGATTGTTAATAAATAGTCATATGGTAAATTGGAAAAAAATATCTAAAATTTAAACACATGTAGAATTAAAAAAGTTTTAAGTTGTTTTTAATCTCTTATACTTTTGATGTAACATTTTGTTGGTTTATGTTAGAAGTTGGCAAATGTTTTTCGATGATGGTCACATGGGTACTTGTAAAGTATTTAGCAGGCCGCAAATTACAAAAAGCTAAATTTTAAATATTATTTTCACACAAAACCCACTTTAAGTGTTTATATAGCCATATAAGTTTAAATTATGGGCTAAAAGGCAGTTTTATATGCAGGAAATGTAAAGAGACATTTAAAACACCTCTACACGTGATATGTGACACTCTATCTCAAAAAAGATACAAATTTGGACTAGATGAAGTAGAGAGAAAATCGGTGCACAGACTTCCGTGGATCAAGTTGCTGGACTTCATAAAAGAAACAGGACTTTTTTCATAAGATAAACTAAAGGGACAGTACAATAGACCACGCGGGCCGCATTAACTGGCTTATGTAAATAATTTTAATAAACATTTAAGATAGTTTGTTTTAAAAATAAACGAGCATGTATGAGATATATTATAAATGTGAATGAAGCAAAAAGTTGTGTGCCTGGATAAGAATATGTAGCTTAAATTAATTGCTAATGATTAAATGATTTTTTTGTGTAAAAAAAAAACAATAATAATTATTCTCTTTAAAATTAATGATTAGTTGATTAATTAATACTAGAATACTAAAAATAAAAGTAAATTACATATAAAATTGCTTCCTTATCAGACAGACGATTACTATATTAAAAATCCCCATATTATAAAAAATACATCGTTCATTTACGTCAAAAACAATCGATAAACTGCACTGATATGTCAAATTTATATCTATTACCGAAATGCTAACAATAAGATAACAGAACACGTTACGAGGCTACCATATTTGATTGAGAACAACAAGTCACAGAGCATTCCCGATGCCTAGTCGAAAGTTAGTTAATAGATAATAAACCGTTTAATAATTGAGCCGGTCCAGTGACGTCCATCAACTGTTATAATGACGTCAATTGAGACTGCGTTCGCTTTGCAGGTGTACGTTAGATTGTCAAGGTCACGATCCACTTCGGTTTTCAAATCTGCCGAGTTCGTTCGCATTCGGATGATGGTGTTTTCATGGCGGACGCCGCGCCGTAGGCATCCGTCTACTTGATACGAAGTTCAAAGACCTATTTCTTTTTTTCTGCATAGTTTTCAGCCAACTATATTGTAAAATAAAAATAAAAGTCGAGCAAATAAAAAGCGAATTAATTCGGTGTGAACAGTGATGAACTATCCGGTTTAAAACCGGGCGGAAGAACTTGACTATATCAGGGTTTTAACCTCAAAACTGAAATGGGAAAAAAGTTGAAATGATAATGGCGCTTTGTTGCAACTCCGGAAATTATTAGGTTGTTTTTATTTTACTGACTTCTGTGATTATTACCGAGAATCCGGGATTGCAGATTTCCGGAGAATTTCATCTTTTTCACTTTACTTTTTATTGCAATCGTATTTTATTTTCATTACTGTAAAACAAAATGCCTTTATATAAATTTTAAAACTATATAAGAAAGTTATAAAATAAATTTGAAGATAGAATATATTTTTGAATAAATAACAAATTTAGATATTTTTTTATACATTATACATTAAATGTAATAATAACAATAAAATATATAATTATTAATGTATTTAAAATAGGAAATTGTAGTTTATATTTATCATTAAATTTATGATATTTCTGCAATATTGCTAGTAGATTTAATTTACGATACACTGCCAAGTGTAATATATGCAAATTAACAGTGTCATTTATTTTCATCATTATAGTTGAACATAAATGTTGCTCACGTTGAATTACATTTTTTTGGTGCTATTGTTCAAATAGTATTTTTAGATTATTACTTATTTCGGAAAACAGTTTAATGGAACTGTAATTTAAATGTGCGTAGTCACATATATTTCATGCTATATTTAAATACCAAAATCCGTTATATTTGATTTCTTACTATTAACAATTTCAATATGATTTTGGTATAATACGAGTTTGAAATAAAATATATAATAATCATTTAAATCAGAAATAAATATAAAATAATTATAATTCCGAAAATTAAAAACAAAAATTTACTTCGACGTTTACCGAATGTAATTAGAGAAAAGTTAAAAGCGGATAAAACTTATGTGATAAGCACGTAAGAGTGATATTTTACGCTATTCGATCTAGTTAAACAAATGAAATTAGTGTTGAGTATGGTTTAGTTGAGAGTAAGTTAAAACCTCTGCAGCATTGTAACGTATACCTTCTAGTTCATTCTCTTACAAAGTTGCATTGTCTATTCGTTTCTATTTTCGCGCTGAGTAATTAGTTTAAACGTTTCGAATCGTGACTAGAATGTAAAACTGCTTGCAGCGCAATCCTATTGTCATAATTCTTCAATCCGTCAAGTTGAACTGATCTTTCTGTATTTTTATTTATTTTCTAATACTTTTATTATCTAAATAACAATAAAAAAATAAAATAAACATTTAGTCGAAAGCAATATACAAGGTGGCGCAAAAGTTACCCTATCTGATGATACTCTCATCGCGATTTCGAAATTTGTAAACAGATATTATTATTATTATCCACTATATAGTACCTGACGGTGTTAATGTGTTTAAAATGTTTTTTACTGTGTATTATTAAAGGTAAATCAAGTATTCAGAGACCGGATTCCACAGCATCTTCCAAATGGTATTCATTCGACAATGACATCATTTGCAATTGCATCAGGTGAAATTGCTATAAATGATGCTATTTTCAAATAAACACCATATCAAAGATGCTATGGAATAAAAGATTCACGGAATAAAAGACACAGCAAGAAGTTGAAACATCTGTTTTCTTCAATTAATTTTCTTCAAAATATTTTGTTTACCTCTGTTGATATAGTAAAGGAATCGGTGCAAATCAGGCTTGGGTTGCCATCGAAACACGCTACTCTGCAGAAATGCAAATTTCATCTTTTTGCAAAGAATTTATATGGAAAAGTAATATATTTAATATTGGTCACAGTTGTTTCAATTGAAGTCGTCAAATACGTTTTGTTTTTGTTTCTGATTATAGTGCTTTTAAGCGAACAAAAACCCCCGAAAAATATGTGAACTATATTTAAAATTTTCAAGCGGAGTCGATTTAAACCAATCAGAAATGATCGTACAGTTATGGAAATAGGTCTGCGCACTGATAGTGTGATTTGATAGATCATTATTTATGTAATTATACTTTGAAATATTCTTTTTTCACTGTAAATTATGTTATGATATATCTTTTTAATTTAATAATATGAAATATTTATATAAAATTATTATTTTATTGTTTATTACTTGAACTCGGACTCGCTTAGAAGCACTGTATCTCTTGTACCAATGTTGTTATATTTAAATAAAAGGAATACACTAATAAATAAAACAAAACTATTACTTTCCAATAAAAATAACACTTTAGTTGCAATATTATTTTCCATTAAGTTTTATCCGGCATTGTTTATGAAATTACTAGTTATAAATTAATAAACATTTGTAAAATAATAAATGAAATAATAAATATTTCAGTATTCGGACCAATGTATTATCGATTTTTTTCTGTTAATATTCGGTTGATTGGAGAATCAGAGATCAGGTTCGAATGTAACCGCGTCTATGGAAAATTTTTATTATCACTTAACAAATCTCTCGTCTATTGCTATTGAAGTGATTACTGCGTAACATGTATTGTGAAGAGGACAAAATATTAACTGACAAATATGTTTTTAATTAACGGAACTGCTCCATCATCAATTGTAATGATCATTTTATACACGTATATATATCAGAAAAGGTAATTAGCAATTTATTGTTTTTATTTCGTGCTGTTTTAAATTTGCATCTATTCATAGAAACTTTTCTGCGAATTTATTTTTAGTACATACATGTGATGCCTACTAATATAGTTTCAAATTTTAAAACTATATAAGCTTTTAAAAAATTATAAACACAAATACGATTGTTTTATTTGAATTATAACATAATTTTACTCTAATATCATTTGTATAATTTTTCCTGATGATAATGTACATGGAGTACGTCGAAACGTCGATTATTAATAAAAATTAATACAGAACTATATCCTAAAGCTGGCTTATTCTTTTTATTTAATTAAAATTGTTAGTAAATTATTTACTTGTACTTGAACTTGAATAAAATATCTGTTAAAAATTCTAAATCCAAATACATAATGGTTAATTTTAATTTAATTGCAACTAAAATTTTATAAATATTTATACATAATCTTCCACAAAGTATTGTTTCCAAATATTTTAAAATTTTAGTTGAATAAACATTTATAAAAAGCTTAGATAAATATTTATTTTTTTAAAATTATTTCAAATTTTATAATTTATTGAGGTTACAACTGATCTTGAATACTTTTTGTAATTTTAAAACTAAAAGAAAAATATTATTGCGAACTACATGTTCAATTAAATTGAATTATTTTTTTAAATTTAAATAAATTAACGCTACAATTACCAAACTTGTTAAATTCATGATTTTACATTTCTTACATTCAAACTATTGTCATAACATAGACATTTTTGTAGTAATGTTGACCATTTTGATTTCAATAATTTGTCTAAAATTATTTTGTATTTTACAGAAATTTGTATTATTCAATATTTTATAAATTTCATAATTTAGTTATTTATTTATTTACCTAGTAACTTGTTACTATGTTTTGTTTATTTATTTTTCTTTATGAGTACGTAGAGTATGTCAAAACGTTGATTTTTGATTAAAATTAATACAGAACTAAGCTCTTTTATTTTATTCATTTGTTCACAATTTTTTTTGCTGTATTTCAGAGCACATTTACATCTATACACATTTATACATATTTTATATATAGATTTATAAATTCGTTTTGTTTAAATTTTGTTACAGTAATTTATATTGCTTTTGAATTAAATGTTTTTTAATATGTTTAAAAGGTTGAAAATTATCATTTTTTTTAGATAATAAATATTTTTTTCTATGTATAAATAATAAATATCACGTAAAATTTTTAATACTGTTCATTTACGAATCACACTGTATAAATAGAAAACTTCAAATAAATATTAAAACGTTAAAATATGATCGCTATAAAATGATTTTAACATAATTTACTGACTAATTAATTTCACATAAATCTCAAATCTCATTTAATTATCCAATAAATTTACCAATCGAAAACCATCTAGCGTAACCCACTGCTCTAATTTTCCAAAAAAAAAGAAAATATTTTTTGACACAAGCCGGTAACAAAATTCCCCAGAGTCCATCACAAACAAGCGAGCGCATCTTTTCTGTTCGTCCTTTGGCGCAAAGTGTCGGGAGCGGCAAAAAGGAATCATTAATAACTAATATTAGTATAATTTTACTCGGCCGAGATAGTGTCCTTCACACCGACGGACTCGCGTTTCTAATCCCAGACCCGTACCGGGACAAATTACCGCACGATCAATATTCGCTGATGCTGATGGTCCTGTATGGGATACCACCCGCTAGCCGCTCGAAATACCCGGTTAATAATGCACTAATGTATTTATGGACGACCAAAACTAGGTCAGGAAAGAAAAAAAAAGTTAAAATATGTTGTTATTATGAATTTGTTTCGCGAGAATATTTATAAATAATTACCGTCGTAAAATACAAAACGGGATTTTTCCTTTTTAATTACGACCTTCACTGCTTCGTTCTCGCTGATATTCGGTTTACTTGTAAAGTTAGATTTTTAAAGGTCTCTATCTTATTAAAAATGCCATTCTGTTTCAGGGGTTTATGGCGAATGAGAAATATGGAAAACAGTAAATTTTATTTTGTCGCAATATGTTACAGTTTAACTAGTGACACATATGGAAGATTTTACTAAAAAATGAGAAAAACACCCGGTTCTGTTTGAGAACTGTAATAACTTTGTGTTTTTAGATGCTAAAAATACTAAAAATATCAGTTTTGTGTTTTTGCTACTATTAATAAATTTTATATTTCTTCGCAATTTGTTTTAAATTCTGATTGTTTTATAATTTTGTTTAACTTTTAATAAACAAAATATTTTAGGTTATTTTACAGTTAATTTTTTATATTTATTTGTAATTTTGACAAAATATATGGATTGAAAAAAAAAAATTTTTAAATATTTTTTAAATATTGAACTAAAGCAATACATAGTAACGATATATTTTATTAAAAATTTAATATTTTTATTTATTTAATTATAATTTTATAAAAATTATCATGTCTATTAATATAAAATACAAGATAATATAACATCTGGAAATTAAGAAAAGATAATTTATCATACAGAAAATATTGAATTTAGTATATTCTAAAAAACATATATATATTAATTTAAAATTTTGAAAAGTTTCTCATAATTCATAATAATAAACTTTTGGTTTAACTTTCTGTTTAAATTTCATTTTACTAACGTTTCGATACCATACACTAGTATCTTATCAGATCAAAAACTACCATATAATAAACAAAAAGTCAAGCAACTATATGATAACTAAAAATCTAAAATTATTTCTAATTCTTCAATTATTCATGTTCGCTTAATAAGAGAAGCAATTGAGAGATATAAAACTAAACAATAATCTCAATAGCATTGAAGATTTTAAAATAGATAAAGCATGGCTTCTATTCTATATAATTTTGTTTAATAAAAATTTTTTAATTACCATAGAATTACTTGTTTTTTGTTTTGTTTATTATATGTCAATTTTTGCTCTGATGAAGACACACTAGTGAATAGTGTCGAATCATTAGTCAAATAAGATTTATACAGAACATTAAAACAAAAGCGGTTTTATTTTATATGTACTTGTTTATATTAATTATAATATGAAGGCTAATTAATATGTAATATGTACAAAGTAATTCAAAAATGAATAAAATTTAAACTGATAAAATAATTATTCACAAAATCGATTCAACGCTGTTAATTATAATGTTTCTAAAAAGTTTCTTACAAATTAACACTAATATTTTTTACTTCTTATTTTGTTAATCTAATTGAGAAAAATTACAAATTTTTATGGGAAATTTATTATCTTTTTTTAATTTGCGGATATTGTAATAATATATACTGAATATGAAAAATTACTCATGATGCTGCCACCATTTATTGCATATACAATTTTTCACACTTGATAGTTAATGACAAAGTATTTTGTAACGTTACCGATTTTACAAGTTTATTCGGAATTTTACCATAAATTATAATTCCCTTTCTATATAAAATAATAAACAGTTTTATTTATTTAAAAAATTATCCAAAGTTTTTTTTTGTCATACTAAAAAATATTCATACAATTTTTTTACTGTGTAGCATAAATAGTTCATTACTCTGAAACATTAATAATTTTCAATTTTGCTACAGAAACTCAACAAAAATTATGCAAAATGCTGTTTACATTTTTTAATTTTATAAATAAACACATAATATTTTTATGACGCAAAGAATCGTTATTTCTAAAAAATATTCTATATTTACTTTCAAATGTTTCTGCTAAAAAAAATTGCACCAATACTTTTAAAGTAAAAATATCAATACATCAGAAACATGGAAGCAATAAATAATAAATTCTTTTTTTTTTCCTTTTTTCTAGTATTGTCGTGGATGACTTCGATTGTGACAACAGCAATAAAAACAGCAGTACCAAAACATCAGAAACGACAATGCCAGAAGTGTCGTTATATCAGCCACCACCAAAACCATACACAAGACAGTCCTCCGATGCCATGATACAGAAAATACTTGTAAGTATCGTAAAAAAAAACACAACTTTCATCTTGAGTGCCATTTCTGTTTATCTATGGTCCCAATGCGTCTTGTTAAAATTTACTTTTCTAGAAAATTTTCTCGAAATGACAAAATTACGAAATATAACTATGTTCAACGACATTTATTTATTAGTTTTCAGTTTAATATTATATTAAGTAATTAAACTTGAGACAACGTAATTTGAAAATTGTGTATACCATTAAAATACGAGAATCTATCAAAAAACGTATTAATTTTGTTGTTATATTATTTTAATTTAATTTATTACGGAATTATCACAAGTACAGAGTTAAAAAAAATATGATGATATGAAAAATTTAGAAATATTAGCGATTTGTTAAAGACTCATTCTAATAATTCTACTTATCACGAAATTAATGCTTACTAACTTTTTAGTTATTGTTGATTTCATTGCAGCTAAAAATTAAGACTATTAATATCTTTGACCAAATTTTTATTGTGATTTTACAAGTGTACTATGTGTGTTATTTGTTTAGTTTGTAGTCAAGGAAGTATGGTTTATTTTGAAGTGTAATTATTATTTGTAACATTTATAAACTAATTGCTCTTTAATTCTTTAATAGCAAATAAAGAAATAGAAAAGAACTGTAATTATCTATTGATTAAAATTTAAATGTGACCTTTAGTTAATGAAACATGTCAATTAAAACCAATTTAATTTCTGAAAATAATGTTTGTTTTATCTTAACGTCATTTTTAATGTAGAAAACTAAGAATAAAATATTCGTGTTGGTTTATTGTTATTATACATAAGAAATAACAATTTCTAATTTTGTTTTCTTAATGTTATGAAAGAATATTATCTGTAGACTGGATTTGATTGAAAGAACTAGCTTTTTTTATAGGAATCTTACTGACTTATTATGAACTTATAATATACAACATTTTACTCACAAACATTGTAGGTATTTTCAATAAAAAGTATTTTTGAAATAATATATTATAAAAAAGTAGGTATTTAAGTATGTATTTATAAGAAAGTTTTCAAGTAGTAGCAATAGACAAGCATGTATGAGAGGCATCATGAATGTAAATGAAACTAAAGTTGCTTGTCTGTATAGAAATGTTTGGAGAAAACTGCTTTCGGGATAGTGGAAAGAGTTTGTGCCACACCCTTTTTGAGTGATGATTGTGAATGTATGTATTACTTTACAAAGAAATTAGAATAAAGTGCCAGTGACCCTTGAACTGTATTATTAAATATTAAAATCTCAAATAGTTGTTCAAACTTTTTGTTAAAATATTAATAATGATATTAAAATATGTACATAATAAATTTGTTTCAATTACAACATTTCCAAATATAATATTTTAGTATAAATTTATAAATATTTCAAAATCAATCAATATAGAAATCAATACAAAGATAGAATCTGTGTTAGTTTATAAATTATAAAACGAAGGAAGTTATTAAAATTCTAAAAAAAGTTTAGAAAAAATAAACACTACTAAAAATATGATACTATATTTCAAACTAAAAAAATTTCAGTATTATAAAAAAAAATACGTTTAAAAATATTTTCAGTGGAATTATTACGAAATAAAAATATTTGAGACCATTAATAATTTTTGAAAAATGAAAAAAGAACTCTGAAAAATTACATATGTCAGTGCTTGTCCAGGAGCATTAACAAAATTGATACAGATTATTAACAAAACCCTGAATATCATAAACACTTAATACATCTGCGTCATTAATAAAGCCAGATAGGTGTCATCAAAGCCGATAAAAGCGAAAACTGTATCGCAAACATCATCTATTCCAGCGACAGATTCTAAAATAAACACAAGCTGAAACATTCCGAACTGCATTTTCACAATATTTTCAATATATTAGCGATGAATGCATACAGACATGTCTCTCGTTTAGCTAGTCGATAAAATTTGTTGTTTCAGAAAGCTGTTGATCATGTTGAAATGATAATTTTCGTGCGATGAAAATTTAAATTAGTTTTGGGTTTTTCGAATTTGTACTGGAATGCATTTAATTTTAATTGAAGACTTGACAGATTTTTAATTTGCGTGTTTACGAAATTTGTTTTGAGGTTTAGCGGTGACATACACTAATTTATTAATTCAAATTTTATTATCAATCATTCGTATTTAAAGTTTAATTGAAGTTGATATTAACTAGTGCAGTAATTAAAATTTACTGATTATATTTTTCATATTTAATTAAGATAACACATTTATGTACTGGCGTATTTTATAAGTACAGAAAAAAATAATGACCCGTATTCTCATCTCACTTTTAAATATGATTTTTGTTAAAATGACTTTTGACGTTTACTTAAAATTACTTATTAAGCAATTTTAATTAGTTTATTTGAAATTTATAATATTAGATATAATAAAATATATATCAAAAATAGAAATATTATTCATATTTTATTAGTAGTAGAAGTAAACATTTATTTTAAAGCAAAAAATAAAAGCACTTTTTCATAAAAAAAGGACTTGGAAATATGGACCTATGTATATCTTTTAATCCATTTTAAACAAAATAAAAAAATGATAAAATTGTATAACTGAACATTTTTAAGAATTTGTGTTTCTGACATTTGAATATTAAAAAGAATATTATATAATGTTTTGTTTTTTCTTAAAAACAAAAATGAATGTTGAACAAAAACTTTCAAAAGTGATTAAAAACCAAAAAAAGACCAAAATATACAACAAAAAGAATTATAAAATACGCGATGCTTTATTTTGCAACAGAATCTACGACGTATAGTAAACTGAAAAGATTAATTACTCATCTAGAGCAAAATTTGAAACAATTAAAAAAATTTGTTAATATTTTCCCAAAAATATACGAAAGTACATAATGACATGTCAATCAGTAGCTTGCAGCAATTTTTAATTTGTCAATACACTGAAAAGATTATTTGTTTTTGAATTTTAAATTGCTTTTTTTTCACGAACGACATTAAAACATTTCATTTGTACTAAAATTAAAATTTTTGTTCATTTTTCAAATAAATAAAGTATATTTTTCGAAGTAATTTTTATATATTTCATCATAAACATTAATTATGAAAAATGTTATATGGAACTCTAGTATTAAAGATATACCTATATTTTTTAATTTGTTAATTATAAATTTCAAAATAAACAAATATATATATATATATATATATATATATATATATATATATATTAATTTATTTTGTTTTTGTAACGTAAATGTATTTTGAAAGTTTTAAGTATTTCCATTTTTAATATAAAAAAAATAATTTTGTTTACTAATGATATCCTTGATTAAAAAAATATGTATGTATATAATTACTACAAAAATTTATACTTTGTACCTAAAATAATATACAAAAACTTTGTTTAGTTCAACGTTGATAATTTATGATTTTCTATTAAATTACGAGGTCCACCATAAATTTTCAAAATATGATGCTCCGTGTTCTTAATATTTACATCGTACAATGATACTATTGCATTTATTCGTATTATCGTATGTCTGTATGTACCCGTCTTTTCTCAAAATAAATACTAGGTCAGTTTCGGTATCTAGCAAGCCGTGGAATAATTAGTTGCATGTGGCTCTCTCCCTCGCAATAAAACAAAACATAAACGAAAACTCTATTGACTGTATACTGTGTGTTTCAAATTCATTTCTCTTTATAAGTTATGTTAAAATTGTAAAAACTGAAAATGAAATTGATATTTTTGCCTAACGAAAAATTGACATATTTAAAGTTCTTTTCTTTGATAAAAATTTTTTAAAACTTTCAAAAAAGTTTTAAGTGATAAACATTAAATAATGACACATAAACTTGTTTTACAAAGAGTGAAATAAAATACAAATACATTTTTAATTTTTGAAATTATTTAGAGATTATACTCGTAATGACGTCGAAACGTCTATTATTAATAAAAATTAATACAGAACTAAATCATAAAGCTATTTTATTTTAATATGAGTGCTGAAACATTTTTTACTAGGTCAAGTAATTTACATTAACAATGTGACTAATTCGATTCAGGCATATTGAAAATGTCTGATAATTGTTAGTTCTTACAGAATAGTTCTTACTTGCTTTTTTTTAAAAAAAGACGCGGACTTATGTTGACAAGTCTCTAACTTAGCTAAAAGCACTTTTTGTTTTTTGTTGTAGGTATATTTGAAATTATATTTATTATTATTTTCAAAAGATTTATTTTGCTTTGTTGTGATATAGAAAATGTCAAATATAAAATACGTCATAATAAAAGAAAACTAAATACATTCGATGATAAAAAACACCAAAAAAAAAAAAAAAGTTTTTATAAAAATGTCAAAAAAAGCTGATTAAATTTTTGTTTTGCAATATAGCAAATTTTATTTTATGAAAAACCCAAATCGGGAACACAGTGTATAATACTTGAATACGTTTAGTTGATGTAGCAAAGCGTGAGAAGTGGGTCCATGAAAGCGGAGCATTTGCGCTCCTCTTTAAGTCGACTCGGCGCGTGCAACACCATGCCGAGACTGTACAACGCCGGGGCCGTCGTCTGGAGATGGAAGTGGCGAGATTTGGCGCCGAGACGAGACGCGTTTAGCTTTAGGTGTCCTTAATCAACACGCTGTATCTGCTTGCTTAAATTATCACTCACTCGCCGTACTATATGCACAAGAAACTACCAGCCTTGATTTCTTTTTATTTCGATTTCGTGCAAGTGTTTATTAAACTGAATCAATTCTTCTCAAGTATGTTTACATTTTTCCCGGACTGTTTTTCGTATTTTTAATCGGTGGCGAAAAATAATTATTAATGATATAAGTTCAATATTTATTTAATTTTACAATGTCAAACAGGTCAAAATCTCAAAAAAGGTACAAGTCATATGAGGCGTATAGATGCAAAACTCACTATTCGACAAAAAGTGAAAAATGAGATTATGCGAAATTTGGACGTAGAATTTTACAAGGAATACGATAGTTAGGTTAGTTAGAAAAAAAACTCAGTATTTTATATATGAAACACTCTTTAAAGTTTAGTGTTGGATGCAAAACTCACTAGTTGCGTTGATAGTTTAGATGCAAAAGTAACTGTTTGCTTTCCACCAATAAAAATTTTATTGGTGGAAAGCAAACAGTTACTTTGTATGAATTAATGATGTATCAAACCAATGATTCACGATTTTAAATAAGTATTGGCATCTAGTAACAAAATTTTATCATCAAAATACAATTACACTTAGCTATAACAGTTTTTTGCAAATATCTCAGAACTTAAAATTTGCAAATAGTGAGTTTTGCATCTATACGACTCATATACAAAATTAAAATTATAAAAATAATGTTAAAAAATTAATTTGAAAATTTTTAGATAAACAGAAATTATTGGCCTATTAAAAATGAGCTTCATAAATTTCACACATGCGATGTAGAAGAAAAATTCTCAAAAACTAGCTAAACTAAAACGGCTTTAGGATATAGCTCTGTATTAATTCGTATTAGTAATCGACGTTTCGACGTAATCCACGTACATCATTATCGGAAAAAAATATTACTATTATTTAAAGAATTTTTTCTCGATGATATTTTAATATAACTAGTTCTAAAAGATTTTTTACTGTGTTAAAAAATAGCTATTCCATTTCATTCAAATTAGAAACAATATCTAATAACATTAGATAAATCTACCATACAAAGCTGTTTTATTTAACATAATTAGAAGGCTGAAAATTATATATGCTTTAAAGACATTTTTTTATGTAGACATTTTTTTGGTTTGACAAATGGGCAAAAGAAAATATAAATGTTTTATTTAAAAATAAGTAATTGCTACTGAAAATACTTTATACTATATTAAAATTGCTACAAAATTTAACTGTTAGACCACAGAATTTTCTACTAAATAATCTAACTTATATTCGTTATTATTAAAGATAAATAAATTTACTTTACAAGTGAATTTACTTTCTAACTAAATAACTTTGAAAACTAATTTTATTTCACATATTTACCACTAGAGAAAATTTAAATTTATATAATAAATTCATTTACTTTCAAAGTAAAAACTAACCAGCAGTTATAATAGCGAGCCTTAATGGTTTTACATAAAGAACAAAATTGAAAAACAAATACTTCTATATGCGTTTTGTTCCGCTATTAAGAAGGGCACAAATTAACAGTGATTTTAATTAATAATTGTAACAAATTTAATCATAATTCAATAAAATTTTATTTTCAAATTTAACACATCAATATTTTAAAAAAAAATAATTAAAAACTGAAGTTTATTTACATTTCTTGTAATGTCCTCTGAAACATAAAAACCAAATGACATAATTAATTTTTGAAAATCAATTTATAAAACCTTTTAACTTTTTTTTTTGCAACGTTTGCGTTATTTTATGCGAGCTATGATTTGTGTATTTCAATTTTACCCCAATAATTTACTAATTACCTGAGGTTCAATAACCCTTTGTACATTTGCGCAGTATTATTTGATTGTGTAAATCTCATTATTTGATGCAAACAAAATCCTTTAGTAAAAATTTTAAAAATATATTTTTTTTAGACAAACAACCTTTATTGTATTAATTAATAATAAAAAATTTCAAAATATTTTATGTATAAAATTTAAACTTACACTAAGCGAACTTGAAATAGTGTTAAAATAATAAAACATTAGGATACATTTTTGTTTAATTTTATGTTAAAATGAAACAGAACTTCAATCTAAACCTTTTTTCATTTTAATATAATGAGTTCCGAAATTTATTTATTATGTAAATTAAAAAGTACTTTAATGTGCTAATTTTACTAGAAAATTAAGTCCAAAGAACTGAATGGTAAAATTCTTTTCTACTCAGTTAAAGCCTGTGACAAACCTATTTAGTATGTGTTTTATCCGTATACGTAATGAAATAAAAGAAGTAAGTATAATTACATCGGTCTCTTTGAACTAAAGCTTGAAAGACCTAGTTAAATATATATATATATATATATATATATATATATATATATATATATATATATATATATATATATATATATAGGTATTCACCTTTTATATTGCGTAGTTTCTACCATTGCTTCCAAATTAAATTGCATTACTGCGTATCACATCTTACGTTGATGACATAGTAAATTATTTGTGACCAAACATAAAGTTTCTTGTACATGATATTTAATATTAACACGAAATTAATTTGTAAATTTGATGTGAAGTTCTCGTTATGTGCTCTTAATTATTTAATACACAATAAAACATTTTACTTTCCTATTCTTTTGATACATACATACATACATACACAATCACGCCATGTACCCAAAAGAGTGTGGCACAAACTCTTTTCATCAATCCGAAATTAGTCGCCTCCAAACATTCCTATCTAAACAAGCAACTTTCGCTTCATCCACATTCATAATTCCTCTCATACATGCTCTTTTATTCCTACTACTTGGAAACTTTCGCTCACGCAAAACACTCTCAATTATACCACTCCAACTACTCAAACCAAACGTTTATTAGACATTCGCTCAACATGATAACCATTGGAATTTCGAAGAACTATAACAAATGTTATTTGATGATGTTGTTTTCAGGAAAATAAAAACAAAATAAATTACAAATGTTATTTGAGTTAAGCCATGTTTTATAAACGCTGGTTAAATTTACTTTAAAAGTAAATGTTTTTACTCTGTAGATTTTCTGTAGCTATTATTATTATTAATAATCTGGCAGTAAATTGTTGGAATGATATTTGTTTTCAAGATTATTTACTAAGAAAATTAAATTTACTTGTAAAGTGTATTTATGTAACGTTTATAAAGTTAAATTTTTATAGCTTATTAGCTATCTATAGTAATAATTGTAAAGGAGTAAATATTTGTGTTTTTGTAAAATTGTTTCCCGTTTTCATTATTTATGAGATTCATAAACTTGGTGTTTGTAAAGGAAGAGGAAAAAGTTTCGTTAATATTATACATTCTACCGCATTAAAATGTCGCTTAAAAATATTAAAATTTATAATTTTATACTTCGTGACGTACGCTAAAATATCTGACACGGAAAAGTACCACAAGTTTGTCTTAAAACTATTTTATAATGTTTCCATAAATTATGTGTAAACTTATTATTTTTGCACAAATTTTACATGTTTTATTTTCTACTTTAGTATAAAAACATTGTTCATATTTGAATGCATAAAACTAAATATTTGTTTTGTTGTGAAAATAATTTTATCTACCGTTTTCTTATTTTAGATTTTTATGATATATAAACTTATATGGTATATGCCATTTCTTTTTTAATTAAATATCCAATATTTGTAAATAACGACATATACAACTGTATAGTAAAATAAAATACGTAATTATTGAATTTTTAATCAAAAATTTTGATAACAACAATTTTAATTTTCCATTATCAGAATTAATTAAAAAACTTATCAGGGTTCAAACTTTTCTTATTTAGTAGCCATTATTTATTTTTATTACTTTATTTGTAGATATTATTTTGTTTTGAATAATACGAATATTACATTATGATATATAGCAATAAATTTTTAATTTCAAATTTAATATTTAAATTATTCATTATCTGTTAATAAAACTATTTTTTAAGTTTTATTTGCAGTTATTTTTTCATGTCTTATTCTTACTACTTTTTTATTTGTTTTAGTTTTATGTCTTAGTCGTAATGTAGTTTTGTCTCAATTTGGACTCTGACATTAATATATTACACAATAATTTTACCCCATTTCAGATATTGTGCAACAATTTTATATATTAGTAATGAGAGTAGTAAACATAATTTGCAGTTGCTTCAAAATAGAGAAAAGAGAATTATTTAACAAAATAAATATTGTGTGTACTCATAACACTCAATTCGGTTAGATATAAAAACGGTTATTTTTTATTTAAAAATCAATTTTTTTTTATAAACAAAACAAATTTAAAAAAATAATTTATTGCAATTTCATGGGCAAAATAGCTAACTAAACAGTACAAACAGCAACTTCAATTTCATTAACAAAAATAAAGAAAGAATACGTATTAAATATACATGTTACTGACTACATATTTCCGGTCTCCAAATTGCCAACAGCAATCAACGAAATTCCCTAATGTATACAAGTTCCAGACCAAAAAATGAAAGAGAAATAAACAAAAAAAAAAAAACTTTTTACCTGGCTCCGATATAAAGCTTAATACAGGTTTTTTTTTATTTATTTATTGAAAATGTATTATACTGTATTGTATTCGATATGCTGACGTCAAAACCATAGAAATTGAACAAATTATTGGTTTTTTCCCGGGGCAAACTTCATGCACGTTTAGCGAATATATCACATAATTTTAAAATCAATTAACATACGTACATTTTATGTGAGCGTTTGATAAATACAAATAAAATTAATCGCTCGACATCTATTTATGGTTTGTAATTGTATGTATTACAATAAAATTATTGAATTTGCTGATATAAAAAATATAGTAAAATAAATGTATTTATCTGCAATAGAGCTGGGCAGTAGCTAGCTACTTTAATAGCTTAGCTACTAGTTTAGCTATATTTATTGGTAGCTGTAGCTGTGCTATAACAAAATAAAAGTAACTGTAGCTTGTAGTTCAGGATTTTTTGCAAGTAGTCTTATAAATAGTAGATAAAACATA
Source organism: Clivina fossor (assembly GCA_963966155.1). NCBI lineage: Eukaryota > Metazoa > Arthropoda > Insecta > Coleoptera > Carabidae > Clivina > Clivina fossor. The sequence goes on from OZ014558.1 coordinate 5,968,961, forward strand.
AAGCTACTATTTGTAGCTACTTTTGGTAGCTAAAACTATTTTAGTAGCTTATAACTACTTTTAGTAGCTTGTAGCTAATTTTTTGTAGTTAGTTGTAGTTTTAAGTAGCTTACAGTTACTTTTAGTATCCTACAGTTACTTTTAGTATTTTATAGCTACTTTTAATAGTTTACAGCCACTTTTCGATACTTAACTATTACTTTTCTTAACGTAGTTGTTTTATTAAATTAAAATATGATCTGAATGTGATCTGATATGTGGTGAAAAGTTGAAAGCTAAGCTTTCATCATCAGTAGCAAAAGATAAAGCTAAAGTTTTAATCAATTATCTAAGATTACACAAATACTCAACGTACCCAGCGGTCAAAGATCACTGGCGTGTCAATTTATATTACTGCTAACTAGAGTTTCCTGGCAATCATTTTAATGTAACTACTTTAATTTTTGTGTACAGTACTGTAATAATTATAGTTTTTTAAGAAATCGCATGACGACTGTGACTGAGAACCAATTTTTGTTTGAGTGATTGTACAAAATTCCTCAAAAAAATTCTTAGAAAACTTATTTGTACGAGTAGGAATTAGCTCAAATGTCGGAGTGTCATCATAATAGCATGAATCTTGTTTAATATTAGATTAGCAAAAAATAAATAACACAACATATTAAAAACAAAAGAATAATTATATACTTAGTACAATCAGAGAAAAAAAAAGACGATAACAACGAAAGTTATATCACTAATAAATAAACTATAATTACTCAAATTAAAATATTTTTCTACAATTACATATATAATAAAATATATCATTATAGATATATTTCAATATAATAAATCTAAAGTTCAATTTTCAATTCTCTTAATTGTATGTTTAATTGTATTTTAAGAAAAAGAAGAAAAAAAGAATTTCAATAAGTACTTACATAACATAACACGTACTTTCCCAGAATAATTAAAACACATCTGAAAAAAAAAGCATTTTAAATTATATTTACATACATAATAGCACACTCCAATGTTGCTGTTAAAACGAGTTTATAAATATAAACAATTCTCTTAAAAAAAAAACTACTTCAAACATAACGTGTATCAAATTACTGTTTACATTATTCAGTACTATCTACTTTAAAGTTTATATCAAATGTGGATATAGAAAAACGTTGTTTGAATCACAGGTGATTATTGACACATAGAAAATAAAGCTAATTTAATTAACGTTTGTGTTAAATGAATTTGTTATACACAAAATCAACAATAACGATAATTAAATGCCATATTATAACTAATGTAACATTGAAACTAATTTAATAACCAAGAATAAGCGTCAGTCACACTTCTATGCGGACTAAACTGAGATTCTAAAAGAATATAATATGCAATTTATGTGGATATCCTATAAGTAGGTGGAGCGTTTTGAGAGTGCTTGATCGAATGTGTCCAGTTAGTAGGAATACAAGAGCATGTATGAGAGGTGTCATAAATGTGAATGAAACTAGAGTTGCTTGTCTGGATAAGAATGTTTGGAGAAAACGAATTTCGGGGGAGTGGAAAGAGTTTGTGCCACACGCTTTTGAGTACATGTCGTGATTGTGTATGTATGTACGTTTGCGTGGACATCTACTAATGAGTAGATAGAGTGGTATGTTTGAGAGTTTTTTTATGTGAGCGAATTTTTCCAAGTAGTAGGAATAAATGAGCATATATAAGAGATGTCATGAATGTGGATGAAGCTACAGTTACTTGTCTAGATAGGAATGTTTGAAGAAAACTAATTTCGAGATAGAGGAAAGAGAAACTTAAACAATATTTATCATTGGTAGGTTTGGTTTCATACAAAATCCGTTAAATCAAATTTCGCAAATTCCGTAAGAAATTTTATTTTTATATAGTAACGAGATTTCTTACGGAATCTTACAAATCGTTATTTTTAACGAAAATAATTCATAATATGGGGGAAGGACTGTTAAATTTTAACGCCAAAATTAAAAAAGAAAGATATTAAAAATGTATTTCAAACCAGTTTTAGCAAAATGTTAGATTTTAACGTTAGGATAAAATTTATGTATTTATCTTATATCAAAATTTATTTATCACTAAAGATTAATTTTTTAGCGCAAATTTGGGCAGAGAACCATAACCAACGTTTATGTCTTTCGGCATGTCATAGACCTCGATCTTCCCCTAGCTTTTCCCTCTCGGCTAATAATCATACCTCGGGTAGTAAACTTTAGTATTATTACATAAAAAAAGTATTATGTCGTCTATACGCAAACACAATTAATACAAACTATTGTGCAAATATATAGTTCCAAAAGGGTTCTTCATAAGCATAAAATATTCAGAAAAAAAAGAACAGGACGCAATATATAAACGTGAATGAGGCTTTAAATTTTAACGTATATGTGTCAACAGCAACAAACACTTTAACCAGAAACTATATTGTTTCTATCTAGAGGCAATGAGTTTGGAAATTTATCCTTTGTTAGATACACGCGAATGTTTGCTCCGAAACGTTTTGAAAACCAAGCGAAACAAGAAACAGCTTTTAACGGTCTAGGTTAGGTTTCAATGTAATAACACACGGAAATTGTAAAATTGCTATATACATGCCACATCATCCTTTCTCTCGCTAGCTTACACTGACTTAGCTTCTCTTCTTTGCAAAAGGGATAAATTTATTGAATCTTTGCTACACTCTGTCTGAAGTACATGATTAATTAATTTACACTCTCCTGACAGCTACTCTCGGTTATAAATGTTTTTAGATTACTTAACTTGGAACATCTGCAAAATCTCCTGAGATCTATATTACACAAGATGATTATTTACAATTTACAAATTTCAAATAAATGTTACGTTTAGAGTATTTGTTGGTAATATTGGTTTAATAGATTGCTACATTGCTACGCCATTTAACCTATATTTTAACTATTAGTTATATGCAAACTTTTGTATAAATTATAATTTACAAGTTTTAATTTAATGTTTATTATTTGGTTTTTTAAATTTACTAATACAACTTGTACATAGATATAACTTAAAATAAAAGGTTATGTAATGTTTTAATTAAAATTTAACATTTCAATACACTACACCATGAAATCAAGTTACTATAATTTTATCATTTCGAGAGCTAAACTACAAACTAAAATACAATTAAAATACTATTTTGAATATTAAATATAATTTTCATGTTTATTACCTTATGCTGGTCAGAACGCACCATTTTCGTGATTATATGAAAATATACATTTACAATTCACTACATTAAAATCACTACATTATACACACATTAATATAAATTCACATTATAATATAATTAATAAACAATATATAATAACAGATGTAGCCAATTTAAATTCACAAAATTGTTAATTTTGTTCAAATATCACTTAAAGAAATGCAAAATCCATATAAATTTTAACGTTAAAAGCACGTCCATTCGTTATCTCACCTTTTTAATAACTAAATATTAAAATACGAGTAAAATACAACACAATATGCGGAATATTCTTGTTCAAATTCGTTTATGTAACTCGGTTAAAAACAAGTTGAAACCAAATTTATTTATTAAAATCATAATTAATTTCGATAGTACATAAATTGTATTTATTATTTTTAAACAAATATTTATTTAATGAATTTATAATTTTAATTTATTTTAAATGATTTACTTTATTAAATATTGTTGTGTCGGGTTCGAATCTCGCTTGGTGCATGGATGTTTGTAATGTCTTTGTGTCATCTAAACCAAATTTGAAATTTACCAAATATTATTGCTGGCTAAAAACCTCTATTACTATGGCCGAAATATGTATAATAAAAAAATGTTTGCTGTTATATGACTGTCTGCAATGCTATAGTGCATTATTTCTTATAATATTCTCTCTTAGCAAATTCTATTGTAAAAAGGTCCTATATAGTTATTTCATTCATATTTTAGTAATATTGTTAATTCTGCATTATTATTATCATTTTGCAAGTATTTTATCTTTCTTTGTATATCCGTAAACAGTAAAATTTGTATAGAAGTTTGTTCTAAATTGGTGAACCAACACATACATAAAACTATTTCCATACTACACAAACACAAATAAGCATTTTCCAACAGAAATAACTACGTGTACAGTAAGCATTATATCATAAGCACAAGGTGAGATTTATTCACTGTTAGCTCTCTAAATGTTAATTTAAAAAGGAAATAAAATACGTTTGTTTTACTGAATGTACATTCACTCACCTTCCAGTCGAGTTACTCTGATCTGTGCAGTATCGAATTATTCTTTTTTCTTTCATGCATTTTCAATTTTTTTTAGGGAAAAGGTCTATTTATAGCAACAAAATTTAGTATTATTACTATTTAAAAGAAATTTAGATAAATTATATAATATATAAAAATATTTTTCTAAAGTAAAATAGGCATATTACTGAATTTAATATGTTAATATTTTATTAAATCGAAACATTTTATTTTTACAGGAAGAGGCCGAATTAAGGAAGCTGGAATTCTGGAAACTAATAGATGAACACAACGCTGTCGTGGAAAATTTGAAGAAAATGGAACAATTAGAAAGTAATACCTGCTGTAAGGTATCAACACCGCCTTCAACAGCATTGAGAACTTAGCTCAATCCATTCAGAACCATCTCAATATTCATCACAAACCAATGAATCAAAAACGGTTTTGTCCCGTTTATTGGATTTTCTTCGTCCGAAAAAATCTTTATTTGGAAAATTCAATTGCACGAAGACAAATTCGTCTCCAATAATTTAATAATTAATATTAGCCATATTTTTTTTTAGATATAAATAATAATAATAATAATTTATTATTTTGTGTTTTTAGAATTAGTGTTTATATTTTTTAGTATCTACGAAATAATAATCAAGTGCCTATAAGATGGAAAAAAAATTAGTCGTGAAATTTTAGATCGCAAATTATATTTAATTATTTTTACTACTCAAAAAAATATAATATGTATTAAAAACAAAACAAGTATTAACAAAAAAAATTATACATATTTGTATAAATAATGTTAGAATTGTATAGAAACTATTCCTTATAATATTTAAATATTTTGTATCGTGTAAAAAGTAAGACTGTGCTTCATATTTGTAATATAAATAAAAATTTATTATTAGCATTATTTTGTATCATGTATTAGTCATAGAAAGTTAAATAAACTAGATAAAATAATTTTGTGTTTTTATTATTATTTACAATGTGAAATAATACATTAAGGATAGATTGTCTAAAACAATGTTAAAGGCTTTGTAAGTTGACTCTCGTGTTAACTTGCTAAATGAAGCACTTCAAAAACAGTTAACAAACTAGTCGCCTAGTTAACTTAGTGATTAAATTAACAACGTTTTATGCAAATGGCCCTAAACATATTAAGATTTATTCACAGTTATTTTTATTATTTTAAAAATAACAATTTCAAAAAAAACAATTGATAAATATCTGAGCTTGAATTAAATAAAATATTTATCTTGTAAATCATACTTGTGATAACACAAAACTAAATAAAAAGTTTGAATAAAGCCTCATACTTTAGTGTAAAGCTAGTAGTTCTGAATTAAACTATTTACTAACGCAAATGCACGATATTGGTTTTATAAGTTGTTGTTGATTTTATTGAGAGAAATTGAGAATATTAATATTTTTTAATAAATTTATATCGTTTTCACAAGCTAGTTATAATTATATAAATTAAAAAATCCAGTTTAGAACCAATAGTATTACGACTGAAAAATAAATCTAAAACTAAAATAAAAAAAAAGTCATAATTGTAAAATGTTCAGTTTTTAAACTCATCATTACATTACAATGAACATAATAAAACTATAAGTTTTTAATACTTTTGCTAGTTGAAATAGTGGATCAAAATAGAGGAAAAGTTTTTGTAGAAAAACAAACACAAGAAATTTACTAAAATCGAACGTTTTATTCACAGCCTGTCCTTTCATTTTTTTTTTAAACAATCCTCTCTTATAAACACTAGTAAATTCAAAAATAGTTTAGTTTAAACTTTCATAAATATCTTATAAATAAAAACATAGGAAGTTTACTTTGCTGGTTTCACAAACAAATTCATATGATGCGCACAAATATTGTGCCTGTACACAGAACGATTTAACAATGTTTCATTTTAAAATAAAATACAAAATATTTTTTTTTACATTTACATCTATTAAAAGTATACATATATGTTTTTATGTGCAATGTAAAATAAACATATTTTTACATAAAACAAATTATATTCATTTAGAAGTTTTGTACGCCTGATGTACATACAATTTCTTTAACAAAAAACTACGGCGTGCTGCGTGAGAATCGGACGCAGATTTTTTTTCTGTTTGAAATGATTATTTTACACTAATTAGAAACTCATATTTGTATAATTTTTCGTGCTAACAAATTACGATTTTTAGAATGCTAATGAAGTAGTTGAATTTCATTAAAATTTATATCACTATATAAATTTTTTTTTGAATTATGAAACAATATTTTTACATTTATATAAAAAAATAAAAATATACATACAATGAAATATTTTATCCTATTTTATATATTTATTATAAAATAACATATTTTATAAAAATTTGTTGTGATAGTTACATTAATATTACTAACGACAATTAAAAATTGGAAAATATATTTTGATCATAATTTTATCACAAATAATAATTGTGTATTATCACTATTTATACAAAAATAATTAAAATATTAAATTAAATTTATCTAAATATTTGATTTTGCTCAATATTTCTTTTGAAATATTATTTAACAAAAGTATGTACTAATTCACGCACACATTTTCAAAAATATATTTATAACAAGATTTTTTTTATACACGTGTTTATAATCAAACAAATATTGTATTTTGAGTTTTTTTGTACAAATATTACAAACTTTTTTCTACAACTGCCAGTTCGCATATACAAAAAAAAATTGTATTGCATAATTTTTAAAGTATTTTCGTTAAAAAGATTTGTTAAATCTAAATGTAATAGGAAGAGACACAACAATTTATCTAAAATTACTCAATTAATTAATTAGGCAATCCTCATTTATTTAAAAATATATAAATTAACCCATTAGCTACGGCTATTGTAAATATAATCTGTTAAAACTATGCTAAAACGTTTTATTTCGTATTGTCATATATTTTGTTCCTGGAGAAATGCAAATATTATCCGCAATTAAAAAGTTAAATATTGTAATGTAGATACTTGAATTTCATTTTATTAAATATTATAATATTTTGCGAATATCCTACAACTACGTTCGACTGATTTCTAAGACACAATTTCAAATTAATTATTTATTAATTGTAATCAAAAAAAAATAATTATTTGATGGTATTCTGAATTTATTTATAAAACACAATTTATATAAAAAAAGGTCTTCAAACTTGAATTACTCAAAAATCCATTTTCAATATAAAAAAATTTACAAACATTTTTGTACTATGAATGTTTATTACTTAAAATATAAAGTTAGAAACATTATTAATAAATACATAAAAGAATAAATTGATAAATATAGTGTAAAAATATAAAATTTTTTCGTGGAAAGTCTACAAATTTTATAGTGAATTCTGCGATTCCATAGAACACAGTTTGAAGACCACAAGTTTATCCTTACACAATACAGAATTATTAGAGATAAATGGTTAGAATTAAAAAAAAATTGTACAATTTATCTTAAACTAAACTTTATATTATTGTCTTAAAAATCATGCATTAGTGTTTCAAGAAACATTTTCTCAATTCAGTGTAGAATTATCATAAGTCTATTTTTTATATTATTAAAATATTTATAGAAAAAATTATCAAAAAGATATTACAGTATCCAGCCTGTATCAATATTTAATTTCGACTTATGTCGATGTACAAATATTCACTATATAAACAGAATATTACACCAGAATTTATTTTAATTATTATGGATTTTGAAAGATTTTTCAATACTTTTTAAAACGAAAACTTTAAACAAATATATCTTAAAACTCAGAAAAATGGATTTATGTCTCTGTACTAAAGTGGCTATTTGTTTGTAGGTAAACCTGCTTTAATTTACAGTTGCAGAAAAATAATATTTCAAAAGAGTGCACGACTTATGCCTCACCCTATACATTGATACTTTGTAACATCGAAATTTGCCAAAACAATTTTTAGTTAATAAAACTAAAACGAAATCCATTCCGATGAAAACAATGAAACTTAAGAAAAATAAACAAATAAACGTTTCCAGTGATACAGCAATAAAGCTACGAGAGAATCCTTGTACCATCATATCCCCGGAAAAGCATCTTTAAATTGGCACATTCACAATAAGAGTTAACGTTACATTTAGTAGAACGTAACGATGGTATGTTTACGTAAAACTTAATCATGAAATATCTTCGTTTTACAAGCAAATGGCAAGTGACATCAGAGGAGGGATTTATCTCTTAAGTAGTTTTAGAAATAATGTACGAAATAAGAACATTGAACTTCTATAATTACATACCTAGAAGTTTTGTAAGTAATTTTATGTTACACGTATTTAATATATACTATATTACTATTTACTCTGTTTTGCGAAGAAATTCTTTGGAGTTTATATCAAAGTGTGGTATTATAACTGTAGTTTGGATAAAAGTATCCAATGGTAAACAAACTCGTACTTTATTCGAGAGATGTTTATTACCAACTGAACGATATTTCTTCTCTTTGGCAAAAGTTATCCTTGGTTCACAGCCCTTGTCTTTTACATACAATCACATTTATTTTATAATGATATTTATTTTAAATTTAAAAATAAAGTATCTTCATATTTATTTTGTTTGTGGCTTATACATTAAATTATAAAAGTGTCATTAAATAAACAACTTTTAATTAATTTTATTGACAGTTTCATAATACGTCGCTCTAGTAACTAAACTAATAATTGAACTAGTGTTTACCAATGCATAGTTTTTTTTTTGTATTTAATTAATAAAAAATTGTAAATAAAGTTAGATAATTTTTTATTTATAAAAATTACATTAAAATATTTTAAAATCTTTTAAATCTCATTTTGGGTTTTTGTAATCGGAAATAAAGGGTGTGTTGCGTAAATCATTATTAAACGTATTATAAGTTAATGATAACGTTAACATGCCAACTGACTAATCAATAAACCGCTTCAGATAGTTGATAATCTAGTTGGCTAGTTAACTCAATGTTTAAGTTAGCATTGTTTTAGGCAACTGACCCTAAATATACACTTTTGCTATGTTTCTTTATATGAATTCAATAATATTTTTTTAATAATTTAAAATACCAATGTAAAATAAAAATATTTGTAATATATCTTTATTTGCGTTTTACTTTTTTTGTTTATGAGAAATTATTGGAATTGCTCTTTTTTCATGTTTTATATTAAAACATTCTTTATTTCAACTTAATTCAAAAATAACTGAAAAAAGTTTAATAACATTCGTAATATCTGCAGAAATAAGTTCAGAAACCTCTGCAATCAAAAATCGCAGTATTTTCATTAAACAAAACTCTTAATGTGTATAACTCACAAACAAAATAAAAATATTAAAAATCTAAATTTATCCATCCACATTTTACACAGATGTACACAAATAAGAACAAATTTTTTATGAACAGAAAATAAGAACGTAAGTAAGAATGAAGTTGGATATACAATGCATAACAAATTATCGAATTTTATATTCCAAATTCATTCGTAGATTACGTTGTTATTTTTACATGGTCCGTCGTACAGATTCAAAGCGAGTAACTAACAAAAAAAAAATACTTTAACTTGTATGAATAATAAAGAAATGTTTGTACAGGACGCGAAAAGAGTCTGCGCGATGAATAAAAAAATTTCAAACGAGTTGAAATTGTAAATTATTGTTTCTGTTCGGGGTAATTTTGCCTTTCGTTAGCTTTTATCAAAACAATATTTGTTTTCAACAATATTGAAACGGGTAGTTCGCATATATAGTACATTTATTGATTTCAATACATGTACATATTACACCGTTTTTTTGTTTTGTTTTCGTGTACCAGTTTAAGTTACATAGTTATTTTTAAATTTTAATACGAACAAATATTGTATCGCAAAATAAATTTTGTTGCATGTAAAATATTTGTATTTTGTGCATATTTCCTGTTTTGAATTATTAATGAACGTGAGATATTACAGTTTTATTAATTTAATAATATAATTAGTTTTTTTCTTCAAGCGTATCAAAATATATATTTTATTATTAGTGAAATAATAATGTTGCTATTATACTAGTAACAGGTTGTCTAGCATTACAATACCAGCCAGTATAAAATGCAATGTGAACAAATAAAAAATATTGTGAATGCGAATTATATGTATAAGGTGGCTCAAAAGTTATTAGGCTATATGATGATGCTCTAATTTTTGCAGAGGGCGTCTCATATCATCGTGACTTTGAATCGCTATACTCCTTAAAAACGCGAAATAATTTTGTCAATAAATTTAATCCACAAACTGAACCAATTTTATTTATTTATACACAAAGTTACTGTCTTAAGAAATCGAGTAATGACTTTTGTGCCACCTTGTATAAATAAATGTTAATAATAAAAAATATTGTCATCTTTGCCAAATTCTGCTACAATTCTGATACTTTACTTGAATTTCACTGAAATCTTCTTGAACATTCGGAAAGTTGAATACATTTTCATTTTAAACTAATGATATATTAAAATTTGTATTAAACATATTTGTCACATCACTGTTTTAAAACTAAAAGTGTAAATTGTTAAAAATTTTAACCAGTTTTCAATGGACTTCACATGTATTCAATTAAAGTACCAGGATTTTTGCAAAATTTGACAAAGATGAAAATTTTCTTATTATTATTATATTTCTATATAACTTGCAATTATAATATCTTTAAAATCAGTATATTTTAAACAACGTGTTACAAGAAATACTGAAATAGCAAATATAAATTTTGAAAAAAGTAGTATATTTTCATACTTTGTTTAACTAAAAATAAGTATAATCAATTTTGTAAATTATATGTTTTAAGTTTTTTACATGTATTAACTTAATATAAAACTGTTTTCGAATAAAATTCTGTAAATTATTAATATAAAAACAACGTTTCGACGAAACTGAACGCTCGTCTGATGAAGACGAGAGTTCAGTTTCGTCGAAACGTGGTTTATATATAAATAATTAACAGAATTTTATCCTAAAACAATTTTTATATTAATACAATAAGTCCTAAAAAATATTTTACTTGTTTCATGAATTTAAATTACAAAAAAATAATAAAAATATAGTGAATAAAACAAAACTTTAAATTTATAGTTTATAAGAAAATTTATATTTTTTTAAATAGTTACTAAAAATTAAATTAATTTATTTTATACCTAAAGTTTGATTCGAAACGCTTGTAGAAAAAAATTGTTACTAAGAATACATTGCATATTTGGACAAACACAAAAATATCTTTTTCTACTCCTAGTAATATATTATTTTAAATTTATTTTTGAAATTCCCAGTTAGTTTGTTTTGTAATTGAATAAATATTTCTCATTTATCTTATAAATTTCCAATTAAAAATTTGTAAAAACAAGCTTATATAGATAAAAAAAGGAAAAAATAGCATTTCTTTCATGTATCAACAAATATTTTTCATATATGTCGCATATTAGTTTCAACAAAATATAATTCGTGCCAGCCGTTAGATTCTATTTCATACAATACTTTCTTGATTTGAGTTCCATTACTTTTATAAGGCAGTATTTTCGTCGGAAAAATATGGAATTTCTAGGAAGGTGTGCGTTATATCCATATTTACTTGTACCTATTATAATCTAATAGAAATTTATATATCTGATAATGAAAAAATATTTTTAACCTGATTTAATAATTCTTTTCTTCCTAATTTATATTCGAAACTAAATGCAAAGTAAATTTATTTTAGTTACCCTGCGATAAATAACATTTTAAAACGGATAATTTGACTAGAATTTTTTGAACTATAATTATCGACTGAATTGATTAAATACATAAGTCATAAAAAAATTGAAATAATAATTTTAGTTATTAATCCTATATTAACTATACATGGTTTGTAAAAATTTGAGACAAAAATTTTATTTAATAAAATTTTTGCTCCAAAAGTTTTTTGTTTTGGATTTAAAGATTATTTTACATGAGATCAAATTCAAAATTTACTCGATACTTTTATTTATTTATGCAGTTATTTCATATTATATTTAACACAAGTATACAAAGGAAAATAATGATAAACAAACATTAAAATGAAATGTAAATAAATTTGAAACATAAGACTATATATATATATATATATATATATATATATATATATATATATATATATATATATATATATATATATATATATATATAAATCGATAACCCACAATTGAAAAAAGATCCTTCTCTTTATAGTAGTACCTCTCAAATAAAATCGATATTATATCAGCTGTGATAAAAGTAATAACATTTTACTTTAAATTCTAAATTCTAACGGCAGTGAAAATTCAATCGACAACCACACAACTTACAGATTATGACTGCATAACAAATTAATAAAAAATAACTACATCTATTTTGGAATTTATTTCGACAAAATAAATTTCGAATTTGACATTTCATGTAAAATACATCAGTCTATTTAATACTGAAATACTACATTCAGGTAATCAGTTACTTCATTTAAGTTTAATTTAAAATTACATTGAATATAGTTCATATTTGGTGTCATTAATTGACTAGATTTTTGTTTCCATTTCGTTTCAAAGAAACCCGAACAAATACTCTTCAAAGAAGAAACATATTTTTTACACTTTTTGTCAAATGTTTCCGATTTCACAAAAATATACATGTCAATATATAGAATTTAAAAACCGTTCAGATTTTACTTTAAGAGATATATGATCAATGCGTAATCTTTTTGTCAATTCCATTTTTTTTTTAATTTAAAATATAAAAATACAATATGTACCTAAAGTTGTTTAAAAGTTATACATAATTTTTAAAGCTTGCCTGTCAATCATACCACATCTTGAAAAATAATTAAATAGTTGACAAATATTTCTGATTTTTCGTTAATAAATAATATTTAACAATATTTTATCTACATACGTGTAACTAAAAATCAAGATTTACTTGATGTAAATTCGATAAATTTGCTAAAATTTAAAATGTAATGTTATTTGAGTAAAAATATTATTTAAAATATTTCACTTAAAATATGTATGTTATTTTTTAGTACAAAATTTATCGATTCTAAATCAAAAATCAAACTATATACTAATTTATTAAAAAAAAAATAATAAAAATGCGCGATTTTATTTGTATCAGTTGTTATTGGCTTTATGTAGCCAAAAATTGAGAGTATTAAAAATTCTGAAATTCCGTAAGAAATCTCGTTGTTATATAGCAAGATTTCTTACGAAATCTGGTAATTCTTATTTTAACAGACCGTTTTTTTTTTTTAACGAAAATTGTACAGAATACATCCGGTAGTGCATTACAGAACCATTATAGAATTACCACTAAAACATAGAAATAATTTTAAAATAACTAGAAAATCGTTAATGAGATTAATTTTTACATGTATAGGTGACACATGCATAATCAATAAATATTACTAATAATATTTTGTTTAATTTTTTGTTTGACAAACATACAAATAAGCTACTTTATTTGTCAATCATAGGTCTAATTTTCAAGTAATGCCATATTTATTCAATATTGTGACTTATCAAGCTAGACAAAATAAATATGTTACAATTTAATTATTTTGTATTTAAAATTAATAAAATAAAAGAAAAATGCTTTAGGATTTAGTTCGTTTATTATAATAAAGAGCCTGAAAAGTTTTTTACTTTGTTCAAATTAATATAATTTGAAATGTTCCATACTATAATTCCATACATAAACACTATTAATATTGTTAAATCATTGCTTTGAAGTTACCATATATTCAATTGTAAAGTTAAGTCAATATTAAATTAATTAAATTGATTTACTCATAACTCCCTTTATGCAACTAAATAAATGTATATTTCACGAAATGTGTCTAAAATTATTTGCAATTTAAAGGTTTTTATTGTTAGTTTCCACTTAATTAAATCTATAATAAATTTTGAATAAAATTAAAATTAATTAATAATCTAAAAATAGTATTCAATTATTAAATTGAGTTTAAATATTTGTTTAAAATATAACATTTATCAATATTATAAATTTTGTAAAAAATCTAAATCTAAATAATAATTTTTATTGAATTTGTAATTGTAAAAAGATAAATATAATGTAAAATAGTATATATTTATAAATACCAAAAAAATCACTAAATGTAAACTTATATGTCACAACTTCCAAATTTAGTAAAAACTAAACAAAAAATGAAAACATTATTTGTTAATGCTACTCAAAGCAATAGGAATATATAAGTAATTAAGGGTAATGATTTCTTCAGAAGCATTTTTAATTACAAATATTTCATGACCTGTATTTCAAATTTCGTATTTATGTTTTATTTAAATATAATTATTTGTTTTCTATTTAATATTTGTATTATTTTTATTATTTTTAAATATAAACAAAAGTAAAAAGAATTTTGAAAATAATAAACAAAATAAAAAGTTTTTAATTAAAAGTTATCTGTGAGAAATTAACATAGAAAATGATTCATTAAGACAGATTGTTTGTAATAATTTATGTAAACATTTTCTGAAAACTTTAAAAATTTATAATTTCCTGTTAGTATTCTGTATAATTCTATAAGCTTCATAGTACTATAAAATCTTTTATCATTATTATAATTCAAGATAAAAGATTTTACAGTACTACCGAGATTATATAAAATATAGAATACCACTAATCCTCTAAACAAGTTTTATCTTAAAGCATTGAGCATATATCTCCACTTGAAAATACCCTCAACAGTGAGCAAAATTGATCACCTATCAGTGAGGTCCTCATCAATTAATCCACCACAATGGCCGTGAATTTCAGCCATTTCAAACGGCACTAGCACTCGCATACCCCAAACAAATACCACTCTCGCAACGTTTCAAGGTCATCACTTTATCCCTACCGTCCATATCACTAAACACCACCGTATCAATCACTAGCGACCTTGAAATCCTCACCCCTCTCACTGGAGTGTCGGGCGATTCACTCAATATGCCCGATGATTCAGGCCGTGCTATCGGCACGAGAAGAAACTCACCGCATGATGGCTTCAGGATTGTGTTCACTGGTTCGGGATCCTTTTGCGCCACATGGTTGATGAAGCTGGCATGTTCCCCGTTGGTGACGGCCGCACTAGGTGGCATTGGATCGGAGCAGGGCTGTTGGCTGTGATAGGTGAAACCTAGTGCTGTGAGGAAGTCGTCCACTACTCGACGGACGGCACTGCGGAGTTCGGAATTACGGTAGCCGTATACCCAGGGATTGAAGGCGCTACTCGCTAGGATTGGCAGGGCGAGGTATACAGCCACCCAGGCCGTAAGGATTTTCGTGCCGATGAAGACGTCCATTAACATGCAGGCCTGTAGGTAAAAATTTGTTAAGCATTAATACAAAGTTATAGAAATCGTATTGTAGAAGAAACAATAAGGCATCTGGACACTATTTTTTTACTATAGCAATAAATTTATTTCCAATAAATTCAGAATTAATTATTAAAAATTTCTAATTTGGCAGTTCATTAACTTGCCACCTGACTTATCAATAAGGCGATTTGAAGACAATTCACAATCTATTTGCCTAGTTAATTCATTAATCAAGTTAAAAATGTTTCATGCAACCAGGCATTAGTTTTCCTTCTATTATTTTGTTTCATTCTAGTGTTATTTGGAATTTGAATTCAATATTTGTAAATATATAGTATGTTAATTGTTTATATACTCATTGTATTGTATTATGTTTTAACGGAATTTGTACCTAAAATATTTTAAACATATAATATTTATAAACATTTTTGCAAAACTCTAAGTTTTACTGAATAAGTTTATGTCAGTTTGTGTTATGTAGACACAATTTAAAAACTATCAACAACAATAGAGTGACTTTTAAAACTATATATATATATATATATATATATATATATATATATATATATATATATATATATGTTACGTTTATAATTGACATATTAACTCTAATAATGTAAAATGGAATACTATTTTCATTCGGAGTTGGTTTAAAGAATACTTGAATAATTATTCCTACAGAATAAACAAATTATCATTATACATATTATTAAAATATTGTGTTTCTTCTTGAAATTAATTCCAAATTACTTATGGAAATATAAACATTTATATATAGAAATGATATCAAATAAATACGAATAATACAAAATAGGATGAAACATTGCAACCTAACTACGTAAACAAACCAGATTGTAACACAGATTAATGTTACGGGTATATTGTTTGAAACTGGAGCAGATATTAGGTTACCTGTGTGCAGTTAAAGACCTTACGATAAATAGATATAAACAGTTTAAACGCTAACGACATATACAAAAGGCTTTTGTTAGCGTTATTGATCTATTCACTGTACCAACCATAGATATATCATTTTGCAAACTAGAACTACAGTTAAATGTTCTAACTACAGTAAAAAAAAATAGGAAACTATATATACACGTGTCCCATGAGAAATTGCTGAAACTAATCAGCCGTCATATTCAAATGTATGCAGCCATGTGATAAAACAAAAATTGCGTTGAAAATAGGCAAAAGTGGCAAATCTACAGTTTTTTTAATTTATAAATTTTTCAATCTAGTTATTTCGTTACCTAGTAACTTGTTTCTATATTTTGTGTATTTGTTATTTATGTCATTTGTATTATTTTTCCTGATAAACATATCGAAAATCGATATTTAAATAAAATATATACAGAACTTAATCGTAAAGTTTTTATTTTGATTAGAATAGTTCATAATCTAATACATATCATTAGAACTGATCATTGAATTCTTTGTATATAATATCAGATATAATTTTATAAAGTTAATTGCCTTCTCAGTGGGATTTTCTTGTTGCACGTTGTAATTAATATAAATAAAATAATAGTTATTTGTATATAAAAATGTATAGAAAACACACTTTATGTACGAGTATAAAACACATAAAAAAATTAATTGTGACAAAATGTCCTAATTTGTTAAGAAAATTTTAAAATATATTTTATCAATTATACCGAGTATTTGGTAGATCCATGCTTTAATTTAAGATAATAGATACTTGTAACGTTACAGATATTACAGATGTGAACAGAATGGAACCATTTACCTAGATTTCGTGTAGAATTATCGTTACATATGCGTTAATCAAAAATAAAATATAAAAGTTTAAAATTTAAATCAAATTGACCCGGTTTCATAAACGATATATACATTTACTTAACAAGTAAATTTTGTTCTCCTACTAAATAACCTTAAAACAAATGTTATTTCAATAATTCACAACCAGATTATTATTATTAATAATAATAAGTATTTTTTAATACCATTATATTTTTTTTTTAATTAATACGAAAATCTATCGAGTATATACCTACATTTACTTCTAAAGTAAATTTAATCAGTGTTTATACCGAGTGGTCCTGGCAGTGTATTATTTTAAGTATTTAAGTTATAAATAAAGTTTCGTAGTAATTAAAAAATAACCTCTACCGTGACAATGTTTGCACATTGCCGTGACCAGGATTCGAACCTGGGTTACTACGGCCACAACGTAGGGTCCTAACCACTAGACGATCACGGCTGCTAGAAGAATTATTCGTACAATTTACAACAAAATACTTTCACATAAGTTAACATAACCTACTATCGAAAATTATAATAAAATGTAGCAGTATTTTTTTATTGTATTATATGTATTATCATATATTAAGTTTATTTATTATCAAATTAAACTTTCAATTTTGTAATGAACAATGTAGAGTTTTACTGTATAAGTGATAATAATATTATCAAATAAGAAAATAAGAAGTAAGATTTTTGACTGGCACAATAAAAAGGTAGATTTAAAGAAACTGTTCAATATACTTTGCTCTACTTTTGAATTCAACAATCTGCGACAGTTTTATTTACTACATATTCTTATAGTGGACCTTGATACTTTCACTTACACGAAATAAGAATTTTTATATGTTTGTAAAGTTTTATATATAGTTTCCGTGGTGTAGTGGTTATCACATCCGCCTAACACGCGGAAGGCCCCCGGTTCGATCCCGGGCGGAAACATTTTTCTTTTATTCCAATTTATACATTAACTAAAAGAAGACACTTTTCAAATTATTGTAATTTTGTCTTCGATTTTGTATTGCATATGTGTTTCCGTAGTGTAGCGGTTATCACGTGTGCTTCACACGCACAAGGTCCCCGGTTCGATCCCGGGCGGAAACAATTTTTATTTACGTTTATTATAAGTATTTATATAGCGTCCTTAGAAAAGAAACGTCGTAAGTGCCATAAGCATTTTATTGAAATCAATTCTTTAAAATTGATTCTATTAGCGTAATGAATTATCAAGAGATGGCATGAAATGTATAAATAAACAAAAATGTCCGAAATGTACATTTGATGTTTACCAGTGGCTTGCGTGTGTAAGAGTAGTTTTTTTTTTTATAAAACTTTGGCCCGTATTCTCACCTCATTTATAAAAGTGATTTTTGCCAAAAGTACTTTTGACGTTTACTTAAAATCATTTATTAATACAAATATAATAAATATGATCAAAAATAGAAAAATTATTTATATTTGATGAAAAACAGAAGCATAAAGTTATTTTGAAAATAATGATAAAAGCACTTTTTCAGGCAAAAGTGAGGTGAGAATACAGGCCTTTGTTGCTAATAATATTTTAATTTGTAGTTTTAAATTATTAGTTATTTTTGTAGAATACATATATAAATATATAAAATAGTACATTACTCTTTAATGTCAAAGTGTACAAATATGAAAATAAAATATTACAGGCCTATGTTGTATATTTCTACAAGCTCGACAGCAGGGCGACGTATTATTAATTTCTAATGCCAATAGAAATTTATTTAATTTCATTTAATAAATATTAATCAAACCATATACTGCTATACTGTACATTTTTAATACGTTTTTGACCTTTCTGTATAATATAGTGAACATTAGATGTCATTTGATAATCACAAAAACTTTTATCGAAAATTTAATTTTCCGTAAAAAATATTTTAAAAATTTCCAATTTTAATTTTAGACTTGTCTACTATACGCTGTAAAAATGTAATTTAAATTCATGTAATTTTACTTAAATTATAATCGTAAAATAACAGTAATTTTTAATTAATTTTAACTTAATATTATATATTGATGAAAAATTATTTTTATAAAATACTACTACTACTACAATAAATTTACATCAATTTTTTACAGTGTAATTTTATTAATAGATAAGAGAAGATTAATGCGTTACTTTATTTTATATTTATTAATAATTATCTCATTATGCCAAAAAAAAATTTTTGATAAATAATGAGATGCATCAGCCGAAATAGCTCAGTTGGGAGAGCGTTAGACTGAAGATCTAAAGGTCCCCGGTTCAATCCCGGGTTTCGGCAATTATAACTTTTATCTGAAAAGGTCCTGTTATCAACTACAAGATCAAAAACATTTGAACCCAAGTACTTGACTCTTCGCTTGAACTCTATTCACAACCTTGGTCTTAATCTCACTTTGGAGATATATTTTCGACAAACTTTACCAAACACACGAAATTACATATGACGCATTTAAAAATATAAAAAAATATTTAAGATTTTTGTTTGTGAACATATTCAGCTTGGCTATATATTATATTATAAAGGTATAAAATAAATTTAAAAATAATGTATATTTAAAAAATAACCTCTACCGTGACAATGTTTGACCATTGCCGTGACCAGGATTCGAACCTGGGTTACTACGGCCACAACGTAGGGTCCTAACCACTAGACGATCACGGCTGCTAGAGGACTTGTTAATACTATTTACAATATATTACTTTCATATAATTCAATAACCTACTTTCCATACTTTTAATCAAAGTTTTCATTTATAATACTATATGTATAATGAATTATAAGGTCTAGTTTTTAATTCAATTACTTACTAATAATATCTGTTAAATATAAATTTATGATACTTCATTATAAATTTTGATAAATTAGTAAAAAATATTTAGTGTGATTACAAAACAAAACTTCTAGAAAATTTTGTTATAAAGTTATAATATAACTTTCAATAATATGTAATTTGTCATCAAAAATTTATAAATATTTATATACAATTGATAATACTCATTTAATTATATTTGTTACTTTAAAAAGCTGTAGTTTAAAATTATTTACTTACACAAAAAAAATTATATATTTTTTTTTTCGGGACAAAATACGAGACTTAAATTAGAAATATAAATACTGGATGTCGCATATTTAAAAATACAAAATTTTAAATTTTTATGTTAAATTATAATTTTACAAAAAGCCGTTTTTAGAAGTGTTAAATATTTACGTTTTCTCAAATTTCAATATGTGATTTATAAATAATATAGGCGATTTTTTGCAATCGTGGTTATCTTATCACAATCAATAGTTGATATTGTTTTTCTTAAATAATATATATTAAAAGAAGTTAGCAATACAACTTTTAAATTAACCACGGATAACTACAATGAGAAAAATGCCTATCGTTTTTGTTTTGGACACTTAATAAAATATAAGTTCAAAACTCATATTAAAATAATACAATAATACGTATAGTATATCAAAAGTCGAGTTTTAAATAAAATATACACAGAACTTAATCCTAAAGCTTTTTTATTTTAAAATATAAGTTTTCTAAATGGGAAAACATTTTAAGTACTACTACTATTAGTTTTACACTTAAAGTTAGTTGTACAAAACAGTTTTAACTTTAACAATAGTTAATTAATAACCACGCAATTAATTTGTCTACTGTATTTAATTAACAAATAAACGAGTTAATTTATAATACAATTATGACAATGTTTTATATATCTAACTCTTTTTTTTTACTTTGTAATTTCAAAATAAAAAATACTCCTAATAGTTTTTTGTATATATAAAATTTTGACAAATTTTACAAGAACTTCTTATTCTTAAGAAGATTTCTCTTTTAAATTTATTTTTTCTTGAAAATTCCATTTCAATGTCTTTTACGTGATTTCGAATTTATTTAAATAACATATATGCAAATTAAATTTCCATGTATTAAATAAAATAACTTATATATTCTCTAGAAGTGTTAATATTATACCTTATAATGTAAATAGTAAAATATTTTGAAAATCTAATTTTAGCTAGTTGTAATTTATTGTCATATTTAGTCATGAGGTTAAACTAGGCTTTCACTGTGCAAACTCTAATTAGGTGAGTATTAAAATGTATGTGCCCTACTTTATTGCGTTGCTTTACATCATATTTCAGTTATAATCCTTAAGAATACATTATTTATTTGCCTCTTACAGAGACTTGGAATACAGCATATTTTGTTAATGTACCTACAATATAAGCTAAACGTAAGATATGTTTCAGAAAACTTTTAATAAAATTTTCAAACTTTGGTTATTAAAACATTGTCTTGTATATTACATTAATTTTAAAATTATAAAGTCAGAGAGTATATGATGTTCGTAATAATATGTAACGCAAATGCTATGACTTATGCATATACTAAAATCAACATTAATTATTGAAAGTGGTTATTTATACATACGGTATGTATACGCAATTGGCTATTTATACATACAGTATTTTTACGTAATTGGGGTAGGTTAGGTTAGTAGGTTGGTTTAGGTTTTTTTTTAGTATGTATAAATAGCCAATTACGTATACATACCGTATGTATAAATAGCCTTATCCTTAATTATTACAGTAGAACTTGCAAAGACGTCCATTGTAAAAGCGCATGCATATACGTAAGATTATACCAACATTATTTTCCAACAGATATAATATTGTGTGCGTGAAAGCAGAAAATAGATTTGGAATATAAAAAAAATACGAACATATCATAATTTGGATAATTTTCGCAGGAAAAAATAGAATAATCCACAATCTGATTAATGCGTTCTCGAATAATCGAGACTTTACTGTATTAATTTTTAATTAGTTTTAATATTTATAAAAAAATATAACAACAACATAAAACAAAAATCTAATAATCCGATTATACATATATACTGAAAATCGACGTTTCAAAAATTGATAAATTCCACAAAATGTTCTACAAAGCATAAAAGTAAGTTGAGTTGCCTATATACCAAATTACATTTTAATTCTATGGTTTCTACCTTTTCCATTTAGTTTTCTCTGTGCTTCGAGCTGTACGAGAAGACGTTGTTGCTGCGTTACCCAAAATTACATTTTAACTATTTAACAAATTAAATTTTCAAAATACAATGTGTAAGATGCCGTCGCTAAAAATAGCGACACGAGATTAAAGAGGGATGACTGCATAAGAGCGATCTTTTATTTTTCTTTCGTTCTTACACAAAGAAATGCGAGAATACATTTATAATTCAAGGTTGGCTTGCTTGTAATAGTAATAACGTATTTTGCGTGTAGCTGAAAATTATTATGAAATTGAAAATGTAAAGGCAAATTCCATCATCTTGTTAGTGATGGTACGTAAACTAGTAATTTTATTTAATTAAATGGAAAATTATATAATATACGCAGAAAGTTAATTTTAGCTATGAAATTGTGTTCGTATTGTTTCCATTACAGGAGAGTAATTATTAACAGTAGATGTATTTTCCCCCTTCGAATTAAACAAATATTTTTTACAATTAACTAGTTTTGGAAAATTCAGAATAGCTATTTTTCAAAAAATACACAATAGTATTATGAGAAGTTTTATTTTACAAAATTGTTATTATTCAAAATAGTGTTTTATTTGCATTAATAATAAAGAAATTTAAAAAAAAACATATACAGACAATAAGGTAATAAAAACCGATACAGAAAAAAAAGGATTCGTTCAAAAACCTTATCGTTGTTTTTAAGTAGTTTTAGAATAACTAGCCATGCGCTAAAACATATCACTAATTTTGTGGTAAGTAGGAAAATCAAAGTAAGGCTTCATTATATCTCGTACAAAAAACAAGGAAAAATAATACAGTATTTAAAACCATTAAGCCTCGTTTACGTTACAAGCTTTATATCAGTTGTCGATTTTATTATAAGCAAAAATTCAGATTATTATATAATGACATTAACAAATCTTTATGGCACACAAATCACAAGCTAGGAGATAGTTCAGCATCAATAAGTACTATTACGATTGAAACATAAAACTAATTTAGAGATAAGTAATTTAATGTCAAATATTTATATACTTCGAATGCTTTATCAATTCTATTATTCTATTAAGAATTTATTAAAGTTTGGTATAGAATCTATAAGTTTAGAAAGTATGTAAATCACAAATCTTTGTTATATTATTGCTAAGTAAATATTTTAAATATGTGAAAGTAATTTGTTGTAAATTGTGTTAATAAGTCTTCTAGCAGCCGTGATCGTCTAGTGGTTAGGACCCTACGTTGTGGCCGTAGTAACCCAGGTTCGAATCCTGGTCACGGCAATGTACAAACATTGTCACGGTAGAGGTTACTTTTTAAATATCATTTTTTTCATCTATTTTAAATTTTTATAATTAAAAAAAAGTTTTATTTGTTAATGTGCTAACACTATCACGATAAAAAAAAACAATAAAATAATATTTAACATTATATTCAAATATATATATTCCAAGTTTAAGAGTATTTCTTTTTATGTAAAAAAATAAACAAAATAATTAAATTTTTCTGATAAGTTTAAAATTGTAGCAAGTATTACAAACTTAATTTTAAGTTTTGAGTAATACAGTTTAGACAAAAACAATCAAACAGAAAAGTTCGAAGCAATGTATATTTATTTGGGAATAAAATTTTATTGTGTTAAAATTTAAAAATTAAACAAATAAAGTAAATTGTAAACAGAAAATTTCTTATAAAAAAATATTGAAAACATTAAATTTTTATCTATAATCGACATAACATCTATTACTTTATTCTATCATTTCAAAGAACACTTGTTTACTGGAAATAAACAAGAAAAATCGAACATCCATTCAATATACAACCTGTATCAATATAGTATTTCCATAATTCGAACATTTATCATACCTGAAAGGGCAGCCATAATGCAAGAAACATCCCAGTGGTGATAGCGAGCGCGAGCCCGTACCTTGGCGGACATGCTCCGGGCGCGATCGGAGGCGAATGCCGTTGTTGCAACGAATGACGCACTACGTTAATAGCTCGTGCATGACCCCGCGCTACAAGGTACACATAGCCGTAACAGGCTACCAGTACCAATGCAGAAGGACCATACACCGCGCAGAACATGAATAGTTGTACGGGACGCGCCACCAACGAACCGAACGAGCAGTCATCACCCCTGAAAGAAGAAAAATTGATGTATGAACAATGTGTAAATAATCAAAAAATTTAAAAGTTTTGAAGTAAACGTTATTTAAAGCATATTTAATGTCATTTAATATATTTCTTTTTCTTTTTTTCAATGATATAAATCATGTGCACATTAAAAGTAAATAAACTAAAATGAAAACAATTAAACAATAAGAATATTAATTATGAAGAACAATAAAATAAAATTATTTCTCTTAAATCACAAACAATAACTAAAAAAGCTATATATGTACTTCGAAAGCTAAGCTTTCATTATTAATAGCAAAAGATAAAGCTAAAGTCTTAATTAGTAATCTAAGGTTACATAAATACGCAACATATCCAGTGGACAAAAATTACTTCAGTTTTATTTATGACAACAAAAATTGTTTTCTTTTTAAGTGATTTACGAGTAAAAATATGGATAATTATGAAAATTTTGAAAAGTTTGATATGTTACATTAGATTGTCGAAAGTTGCTAAAACTTAGCAACTTCATTACAGAATATAATCAAGTTTCAGACTAACATCGATAAGTTTTTACCATATTTTTTCATTTAAAATAAAAAATAATCTTAATAAAAAAAAATAATGATTTAATTGCTTGCAGTCTGACAGTCCGGGCACATAATGTTCAGTATCTAGTCTTTCTTTTTTATCAAGTCAACTTCAGACAGATTTATTGAAATAGATATATTAAATTTATTACTTGAATTTACCGTGAAAAAACAAGTCCTCATATCGAGGTACATACTCTTATTGAAAGTGGAAAAAACGAACAAGTAAAAAAAACTATGAACTATTTTGGCATTTTGCCAAATTCAAAATGCCTGTATGAAAACTTTACTATCATACAATGCTATTGCTGTATGAGATGTAATACATTACTTGTCTAAAAATACAATACTGTAAAAATGCACTATTGTTCTGGTTATTATTGTTATTAAAAATAATACTAATAAAATCATTATTGTCAATATAAGATTTTCTTATTATATTATTTAATATTATGCTTTGTCCACTTTTATAGTGTTTTTGATAAAAAAAATAGCAAATAAAATAATTTTGTCATAATACAATACATGTACTCAAATGGGTGAAGCACAAATTTTTTCCACTTAACTGAAAATAGTTTCCCCTAAACATTTGTATCTAGAAAAGTAACTTGCTTTATGCATATTCATGATACTTCTCATACATGCTCTTTTATTCTTACTACTTGGAAACATACGTTCACGCAAAACATTCTCAATCATACCATTCTATTTATTCATCGGACGTCCACGCAAACATATACATTTAATATCATTCACATATATTTATTTAACCAAATGTTCATTAGACATTTGCTCAAAATGACCGAACCATCTTAAATGAAAAATAAAATATAATAATTTCTCTTAAACCACAAACAATAATTTAAAAAAGCTACATACGTATTTTGAGAGCTAATCTTTCATCATCATTAACAAAAAAAAGAGGTAAATTTAGCTTGTATTTCGCTTAAATTGCATAGTTTCGACTTACATCTCGACCGCAAATATGTGTAATCAATACAAAAATAACTCATTCTGTTCCTAGTTATATAATATACTATTTTAATTTACTTATAAGTAACATATCTCACAGTCAAATAATTCTTGTAAGAATAACTATAGTTATTGATAGAATATAATTCTTTCAAATTAAAACAATAATAATAATATTCTTATACAAAGTTATTTCAATCAAAAATGTCAACCAAAAACATAATTTACTTTTCCAATATTATTTCTCTTAATTTAATTTCAAGGAATTTGATAACAATATGTCTTGTACCTTACTTCCATCAATTTCCCTCACCATTTTCGTAAAAAAGGCAGATTGCTTTACCAAGTAAAAAAAAAACAACAAACATTTTCCAGCAGAAACCATTTTCTCATGAACATATCATCATGTACTTCATTCAACATCGTTCCCATCGGATAAAAAAAAAATAAATAAATTTTAAAACATCGTACGACCTTATTGAAACCGTCTTAAGGCCGTTGGTTGCCCGTTTCAGCAAGGACCATTTCGTAGATCACCTGCTGCATCCTGATCACGACAGCGTAAAACGAATCATAAAAACAAATCTACCGGAAAAGAACATTAAGAATTATTAGCGTTGTTTCCTAGAATTCTCTTTTATAACTTTGTGATTCTCGATTGTTCGCTGTTTCTACCTCCAAAAAGCACTAAAGTTTTCAACAATATTTCTATATATATAATATATGCTTTTATTCTATTATCAGTTATTAGATTTAAAAAAATTTTGATTAAATTTTTTTGTCAAAGAAAATGTTTTAAAATAGATTTTCATTAAACCCCGATTACGATACAAAATAAATTCACACTTCGTCAAAATATAAAAGAATTGTAGAATTATAATAGTGATTATAAATGATGGAAATTATAATTAAATTCTTTTACAATTGTATGACAACAAAATTTAAAACGAAAAGTTCAAACTTTAATATTTGATTCTTTTTTTTTTAATAAAAATTAATAAAAAACTTTAAATTGCAAAATGTTACAAACCATATAAATTCACGTAGATATTCTAGATTTTTTATCATTAATATATATTATATATGTATATATATATATATATATATATATATATATATATATATATTATGTAAATAAGTTCGTAATAATTAAAAATATCAAAATAGCCCTCGGCTTAAAAATATGGGTTAGTGCATAATTATCAGGCGTTTTTGTAGGCGGATTATTTGTTAATAAAAATTGCTGTTTTATTTCTTTTTTTAATAAAAATATTACCTATTTTATTTTCAGGTTATTGTTTAAAAAACGCCTGCTAATTATGCACCAACCCTATACTAGAGACAGAATTATAATTTTGTTTGTAAAAAACTATTTTTAGAGTTATAATTATAAACATTACAGCATCTTCAAGTTTAATATTTTCTTATTGTTAGTTTGTTTCAAAAGTTTTTTTTATATTATATGTTATTATTGTGCCTGATATCACTCGTCACCCATGCGGGCCCAGGTTCGAAATCCGCTTGGTGCCATGGTCATAAAATGTTTATATCGTTTAAATCAGTGTTTCCCAAACGGTGGTCCGTAGCAAATTTTTAATAGTTCGAAAAAAGCTTATTTTATTTTATAAGTTGTACATGTGTCATCTAGAACAAGACCCACTTTCAAAAGTACAATTTTTTTGTGACCCTGTATTACTTTTTTTACTTCTAAATTTTTATTAAGTATACTTAATATATAAATGTATTAAACAGATAAATAATATTTCTTTTAATAAACATATAATAATGTTTAATACGACCAACCCAAAATTAACTTGCGATCCACCAATGATTTTGAAACTAGCACAACAAATAACAATCGCTAATTTAATTTTAACATCAGCAACAAAATAATTATGAAATGAATGTAGGTAAATTAGCAACGTATACATCTAGTGACCGTATTTCTAGCAACAATGAATCCAAATTTATCCGCATAGCGACGCTGGGCTACATGTATCGAGAATGAAGCCGATGTACTGATATGCCTTTGGCCCCATTCCAGAAATGGAAAATGTTTCCAGCCCGCTGTGATATATCGCAATTTATTTCACTGTATGTATATATATTCAAGTAGATTTCAGGTCTAATTAGATAGTACAATATTGATTAGCTTCACGTGCGGTTTTATACGATTGTAGATCTAATTCTCTTAGTTCAGATTGAGTTCAAACCAAATTGAGACAAAATGATAACTTAATGTGAAAAAAATAATCGAAAATTTGAAAGTTAAGTATATTGATGATGAGTCTCTTTAAATATCATTTGTTGTGTAGTTGGATACGAATTTGTGCAGTAAAAACTTTATATTTGCGCAAATAAATCTTTGCTTTTTAATAAATTTTGATAATCCTTGTTCTTTCAAATTATACAATGCAGAGAATGAAGATGAATTTGTGTATTTGGGTAGTTTGCTGTCTAGAGATGGCCGTTTTAAGGTTTTGGGTGCTTTGGGAACTTTTGCTAGGAATGTAAATGTTTCCAAAGAAGCCCGTTTAAGTATATATAATGTAGTTTTGGTGCCTACATTGATGTATTATAGTGAATGTCGGGTTTGGTTGCAAAAGCATAAACGGAAAATGACTGCTGTGGAAATGAGATTTTTACGTAGGGTATGTGGTGTAAATAGCAGAGATCGGGTACGAAATAGATTAGTGTATGATGAGTGTGAAATTGTAAAAAAATGTTGTAGCAACAGTTGGTGTTAGTCAGTTAAGATGGTTCGGACATGTTGAGCGAATGTCTAATGAACGTTTGGATAAAAAGATTCATTTGAATGATTTTGATGGTATAAGATTGCGTGGACGTCCGATGAGTAGTTGGAGTGGTATGATTGAGAGTGTTTTGCGTGGGCGAAAGTTTCCAAGTAGTAAGAATAAAAGAGCATGTATGAGAGAAATTATGAATGTGGATGAAGCGAAAGTTGCTTGTTTGGAAAGAAATGTTTAGAGGCGACTGATTTCGGGATGATGAAAAGAGTTTGTGCCACACCCTTTTGGAAACATGGCGTGATTGTGTATGTATGTATGTATGTTCTGATAAAAATTATATAATTTTATTGGTAAATTTTTTCATATTTAAATTATTTACTGAAAGTGATACAAGTCTGCATAACACAATATTATTGAAATATAAAAATAAAAATTCAAGTATAAACATCTGCTTTAAAAACATAAAATTTACATATTTTTTTATTTGTAAATATATAACTATATAAAACATTTGAATTTATGTATTTGTATCAAATTGAAAAGAAACCATTTCACTATTCATATTTTCGATCAATAATGTAACCGATATATATTTTAAGTTTTTTTCTTTTTTTTTTCTTTAAATAAATAGCGACTATATTTTATGATATCGCATACAAAACGATAAAGTGCACGATAAACTATAAGTGTATATCAATAAAGTGCAGGAAACGATAAGCATTTTATTCAACACTTTTAATATATTTTTAGTAACAAAATGTTTTCATTTTTCAACATTCGGTTTTATTTTTATTCAACCTCTTTTTTTTTGCAAATAAATATTTATCATACATATAGAAAATAATCCAACAAAATATTCTGAAATAGTTCGTATATTTTTAAACCGATTTTTTTTTTATAAAGTTGTATCCGTTGGCATTGACGAACAAATATCATTTTTTTGTATAACAACGTATTGTGTAAACATGATTAAAGGCTTTAGTTTTTATATTAAATTCGAATTTCATTTTATGGTGGAAGATTAGCTACAAAATAAGTATTAAGTTTCATTCAGAATGCCCTTTTAGTTATAGTTTTACGCACAAGCACAAGAATTTGATCAACTTAAATACTTGCTGTTAAAATTAAAAAAATTAAAAACTCAAACTGAATATTTATTAATACTCGACGTTTCGACGAACTAAACATCGATTATTCATAAATATTAATACAAAACTTAAACCTAAAGCCGTTTTATTTTATTAATAATATTATTTTATATCATTTAAAGTATAAATTTCCATAATTTCATTTGAAATAATAAATTTAATTTATTACTCAATAAGCATAATAATACTTGTACAAAACACAAATAATAAAAAATATTGCAAAAATAAAAAGAACAAAATGTAATAATTTTGAACCAGTTTTCAAATAAATTTTACCTCATCTCATAAATTATATAAAATTAAAATAATTTGTTTCACATAAAATTAAATGTCAATTTTTTCAACATGTATACACATTTATAAAATCATAATTGAATTTTTCAATTACAATAAACATAAAATTTAAAATACATTTTGACTATCATTTCGATAAAACGTCAATAAAATAAAACAAGCAAAACAAATATTTTCGGAAAAATAAAAAGTAACGAAATTGACGTATCAATATTTCTCTATATTTATTTGCACACAATAAAATAAGTTTAAGCTCTCATAAGTAAACAAATCTATTGAAAAATAAGATAGCTCTTCTGCGTATTTCTACATGTAGAATCAAATTAAATATACAGTATATGCAATATTTATTATTAAAAAAGTTTAAAAAAAAAACTAAGCAAATTTCAATAAAGTTTTACAATTTCGTTTCTGAAATCTTGCAAATCTTATCTTTATGCAGTATTCAATATTTACACAATATTTTCTTTTTCTTTTTTGTAGCTAACAAAAAAAATATGCTATGACAGCAGATTGTAACCAGAATATTTGCGACATCTGTTTGAAAAATGTAGACATGGAATGACAAACTATATTTTTACTTCGCATTTGCCCATTAAAAGTAAAATATGATTACTATATTTCACAGTGAAATATTATGCAAAACAAGTACTCATTACTAAAATTTACTGGATAAATGTAAAGTGATTAATTTAAAAAGCAGTAGAAAAATATGTGTAAAATCGTAATTAAAAATGTCACACAGTTAGCAGTATATGGTGAAATATATTATGAGAGAAGAAATTGTTCACATTGAAATGTAAATACTTCAATCTTCTAATAAATAATCAAATATACAATAATATTGTTTTTCTACGACTATACTGAAATGAACGTTTGATTAAAAAAATACATATGAATAATTTTCAAATTTTTTATTTAAATTATAGTGTTTCGTTATTTAAAAGCAAGATTATCACAGATCATGTTAATTTGGAACCTCAGTCATGTTGTTATTGCTGATTACCGTCGAAGAATGTATTTCGGAAAACATATATCGTTATCACATGTGATCAACAAAAATAAAATATTTGCTGAAGTTAACTTATGATTCTCTCTCTCTCTCTCTCTCTCTCTCTCTCTCCAATGGCACTGCAGCCCAAATCGTGCCTTGATCTCAAGTATAGCAATACTTGTTTCGTGATTGTTTATTTAAACACTTTTTCGAAACTGCAAGTCGTGCATTCGCGTAGAGCAGCGACTAGTTCCGAACGGTAATCTAAACCAACGGTGGGCAACCCCCGGCCCGCGGGCCAACTAAAGCCCGCGAAAAGTTTCTATCCAGCCCGCGAGATTTTCAGATGAAATTATAAATAAATATTTTTTTGATGTAATTCGACTATTTTATGCTAAAAAAATCTTTGCAGCACCAGTTGTCACATTAAATAAATACTTTTTTCATTTATAGATGTATATTTATTGTTTTATGATTAATAAGTTTTTTTTTTCTAATCCTTTGTAATTTTTCGAAGACGATAAGTGAAATAAATGTAGTAATTAACTTCTATTCTGCAGACTAAAAAATTACAGGTCACAAGAAGGTGTCAATTAACTACTACGGCCCGCGGAAAAAACGTAAAATTTATTCTGGCCCGTGTTATAAAAAAGGTTGCCCACCCTTGATCTAAACTACTGATGTTTTTTAAGACAAATAATTGATCAACCCCAATCAACCTGTTATATCCGATTATGTTTAATTAATGTCTGACCCTCTGGCATTTTTTTCTTTTAATTTTACGACAAACATAAACGCCGGCCAGCGAATTCGAACCATAGTTCACAGTATTACATATATCTGGTAATACAGGACGTTAAGCACGCTCGGCTACCACTTATGATTAAGCGGTCAAAACGTCCAAATAAAAAAGTGTTTTTATTTAAGAACCATTATTGCCTTTAAACCTTCTCACAAATAAATTTAACTATCTACTTCAATTTAGATGAAACAGTTATTATTTTTTAGAGTGTGTTTGACCCTTACAGATAATGTAATCGAACAGAATAAAATGAATAGTGATAGGAATATATCTTACCGTAAACTAGTTCCATGCAGCAACGCATATCCAAGCGGCGTAAATCCTACGAGCGATGCATACACCCAAAACACGGCAATATATCGTTCTATCGCTGAGTGCGTAATCAAATTCGCGTATCGTAATGGTCGCGCTAAAGAAGTAAACCGATCCACCGCAATTGCAACCATAACCAGCACGGATACACAACACAATGTAGTCGCCACACCGTACGATAACAAACAAACATACGCACTACTAAAGTCCCTCGCACCGCCCAACTCCAAATACATCCCAATGGGCATAAACATTCCAATACCTAAATCTGAGGTTGCTAACGATGTCATTAAGTAATTACTCGGTGTTCGTAAGCGTTTAAATCGGTACATTGCAACGAGAACTAACGAATTACCGATTAGGATCATTGGCGAGAAGAGGAATACGAGTAGTACAGCGATGGTTACCGCTAGTGGAGAATTTAAACGCGGTAAACGGGTCATATTCACCGGTTCGCCGTTATCGTCCGATGAATCGTTTTGGAGTTCGCGTAAAAAGTAGCCGTAGTCCACGAAACTCTCGCTGTTGTTGGCGACGTCCATTTGACGCGGCCGTAGAGCGGACACCGCTTAGGTGCTTGGTCCAACCGGAGAGGTGTGTTAGCCCGTCAGTGATGGACAGACGTTCGTCCCTAAAATAGAAAAATAAAAACATATTAGGACAAATATTTCCCATTTTTAATTATTCTTAAGATAACTACAAAAAACCTAACTTAACCCAACCTAATCTATTTGTAATTGGAATTTGTAATTAGTGCACTTTCAGTTTTTGAATCAGCTCTAAAAAGTCAAAAACAAATAGTAGTAATATTTTTTTTCCTATATGATCCGAATCAATCTGTTTGATGATTAAAACAAATATTAATAATAAGCAAAATATTTGCTTCATTTATTTCAATTTAATTATAGTGTATTATTAAAAATTTAACTAATTGAAAAAATTCTGTTTTGTTAAAAACTAACTAATAAAACGTCAAAAGTAATCACAAAAAACAACAAATATAATTTTAAAAAAAAACTAAATTAAAGAGAATAAAGCAAATTTAATTTCATAACAGTCAATTCAATTTACAGATTTCTGTCATAAAAAAGTTTATATTATAAATTTTAAACTAATTAAATAATTAAAAACCATCTCATGTTCTAGATGTCACTGTTGACAGTTGTTTTAAATTAAAATATTTTTTGTCACAAAAACGTTAATAAAAAATCCACTACTCAATTTTATTATCAGGATAATATGAAATACTAACACAAACAAATAGGGAATTTAATTTGCTTGGAAATTAAACTTGTATAACTAGAAAACCAAACTGTACTTTTGTATATTTCTGTGGTTTATATTACAAAAAAATTACTTATTATTATAATTTTCTAATTTATTATATTATCTAGGACTACAAATAATCAACAACAATATGTATACACAAGATTAAAAGCATATGGGTACACCCATATATAGACCAGTTTGAATCATCAGTTAGCAACACTGTATAACAATAAAATAATATAATTTTTGTAAGTAGTAAAAGAATATTTTGTAAAAATTAGACTAATTTTAGATAAATAATGTTGCCATAGTTGATTCTGACATAAGCTCAAAGCATGAATTATATTATCGTAAAAATCAACCATTAAAATTTTACAAATTCCATTCATATTTTAAATATTATATTTATAACGTGAAAAAACTATAAATAACTTTAACAACATAACCCTACATTTACACAACATCCCATATATAACCTTTATGCAAACAACTATTTCCTATATTTATACCGATTTGTAACACAAACACGACAACGTCGGTCGTACCATGTAACATACATGCTTGAATCTTTTAGTTTACCCAACCCTATTCTGAGGTTATGTTGTTATCCGGTTCTAAGATAATGCAAACTTCCGCATACCCGTTTGCAAAGGTAGTATAGGATAATTCCATTCGCTCTTGCTAAGGTTTCACCCCGAGGACTATTACACATACAAATCTCTCTCTCTCTCTCTCTATCTCTCTTTGTCTATATATATATATATATATATATATATATATATATATATATATATATATTCTGCGCGCGTAATAACTTCCTTATATATTAAATATTAAAGTTCTGTCAGATGTGTACGTTTAAGTTTTAGTTAAATACGAACAAGAAGCTTCTTGAAGCTGGAATAGTTGTTGACAATAACCTGCAGCATTGTTTATATGTACAAAATCGCAAATCTGTTTTATTTGTATTGTACTATTTTGAAATCAAATACTTTTTAATTGTATAATATACTTATTGTTAGTTGTATAAGAAAAATTGATATTTTTTCAACTAACGTTGAAAATACTTTTATAATAGGATGCGTTTGGCATAGCCAAATTGTGTTGCAGAATTTAAATATATATTGTTCATTTTCGATAAATCAGTCGTTCGGCAAAGACAGTCCGGTTTTGCAGTACAAAGCAATCAACCTAAATTAAATGTGCAACCTGAACAAAACAATTTCATGAAAAATACACAAAACTTTATGTATTTGTATTCAACATGTAATATGTCATCTAATCAGAAGAATTATTTGATTAGAATCTAATGTTTTTTAAATAAAATAAATTATTTTATTATTCAACAACACCACATATCGAGTGGTATTCTTTTCATTAAGTTATAAAATTATAGTTTTTGACTAATCATAAAGCTTTAAAACATTAACTACACAGTCGTAAAATAGATAACCCGTAAATTGGTGTTGTTAAGTTGCCGTGTTGATAGAATATTGTGCATTTCTCAAATTACAATTATTAGCAATATTTATTATCAGCAATATGTGAATTTCCTTTTGTATAATTTTAGAAAAAATATAATAATCTTCTCGAATATAATAAACCATCATTGCATTCACGTTAACACACACAATCATGTCATGTACCCAAAAAAGTGTGGTACAAACTCTTTCAACTATTCCGACATTAATTTTCTCCAAACATTCCTATCCAGACAAGCAACTTTAGCTTTATTCACATTCATGATACCTATCATTCATGGTCTTCTATTTCTACTACTTGAAAACATTCGCTTACGCAGAACACTCTCACTCATACCAATCCAATTACTCACCAGACTTCCACGCAAACGTGTATTAATATACTATTAAATCAAAAACAAAATTTATAGAAAAATAAAATTATTGATGTATAATAAATAATTATTCTTTAACTTGTAGTCCTTTTTTTTTTAAAGACTAAAATATCATGCACAAAATATCGTCTCCATTTATTGCATATATTTTCAGTTCAAATATATATTTAAAATCACTGTTACGCTCAAATATGAATGAAAATAAAAAATAAAACATCTTAATTACAATATTATGCAAAATTCATTAAAGAAATGTCAGCCAATAAGCTACTAATTATCATGAAAACTTAACGATACCACAAATTGAAACAAATGACACAAAAACATGAAGAAAGAAAATCCCTGCAATAAATTTTCATAAGACTTTTAAATTATTGAGTACATTTTGAAGCTACAATTATTGTATTTTAAATTAAAATTATTTTATTTTAAATTTTATAAATGACAAACGAAAAAGCGTAGATTTAGAAATTACCTGAAATTATTATTTAATTGTTTATTTAACACAAAATGACAATTACAAGAAATGAGTCATGTCAATGACTTGGAATAAACTTTGAATATTCACAAATATATTTTAAAATGTAATTTTTCTTTATAAAACATTTAAATGATTGGCTTATTTATTGTTTTTCTTTAACTCAAAAATTCTACGTTAAATTATATACAAATATTTATTTAAGAGTACAGACGTATAGTCGTAAGGCAAAATTTTTATTTTAGAAAAAATATTAAATAAATAAATTGAATGTTAGAATAAAAACGTATTAGTAAATATTATTTACATTTATATTTTTTAAATTTTTATTTTTTTGTGGATATATTCTTTGACAAAAAAGTAGAAATAATGTAGAAAAAAATCTAGTAAAAACATAACAACAAACAGAGGTTAATTTACTAATTCGAGTCCATTAATGTTAACAAAATAGGGTTATTCCTAGAATAACTAATTAAAGAATAAAAAAATATCTCTTATTACCAAAGTATATGTACTGTAAAATTACATATTCATATTGTTTACTTTTGTTGTTTATAAGCTTCCATCTTCAGTAGCAAATTATAAAAAAAGTTAAAATCCTAATTGGTAATCTAAGATTACATAAGTTCTCAACGTACCTACGTAAAGAGTTATGATTGTCATGCAACGTTCGTGTGCATAATATAAAAGTATAGACTGTAGAAAGAACAAAGCATTGTATTTTGTTCACGTTTTGCTATGTTATATCTGTCAAATAGCGTCGCATTTCTCATACATATGCCTATATTTTTTTTCTTTTCATCATAAAGATATTTCAAAGAAAATATATTTTCTGATATGTCATCACAATGTTTCTATCAATTCATATTTTCTTTCCTGTCTTAAAAATAAAATACACTGCAAACTATAAATACAGGATGTTCATCGACGAGCTTAGACTATCTGTATTCTAAAAACTATATAATATTATGTCAAGTGGTACATATTAGTATTCCGATATGCTAAGTTGAAGTAAAATATTGGCAATAAGTTGCAACTTTCGGTTTAATTTTTTTAAATTTTATTATTGAATTTAGGAATAAATTTTGCATATGTTTATTCGATTGACTCTCCTGCGTTTTGTTCAAAATCGCCGCAGTAAATGATGCAGCAATTTACCATTTACGTACATAACATGTAACTGCAAAGTGAATACAACAAACATTGACGCAAGTGTAGGAATCGAACAGAGCTAACATTTTACTTTAGTTCAACTGTTTTGATGTTTTTGTTTAAAATTGGCAACATTTTTCTGGATCCATATTTCAAGAATGCAATACAATATTTGTAATTTGTAAACGGGCTCTTATTAAAAAAAACTGTGAGATACCTTTTTATGAAAAATAAATTAAAACTATTTAAAAATGCGCCTAGAATATTGCTATAAATTTAAAGTTCAAAAAACATTAAAAATCTCTTCTTTTTTTTCAAATGGAAACTTTAAAAATAGTATTGTTTTATGTAACATGCCCTACGTTGAAAGTTGATTGATTTTTAGTGAAATTAAAAAATCTGTAATTCGGATAAGTTGTTATTACTTTAGTGTAGGTCAAACGACCTGCACCATAGATAAAACAAGTAAAAATTGTTAAAAAAAAAATATATGATCAGCTTCTCAAGCATATAACCCTATATGTTTCACATTACGGAAACTAATAATAATTCATAGAACTACGCATATAAACATAACGTTAATTTGGTACTCAAGAAGTAATATCATGAAACTAATTTTATAGTTACGATTGAAACTTGTCAGAGTATTAGCTCATCACAATTTATATGAATGTTTAACGACACGTATGATCAAAATGGCAGCACATTGCAATCTTGAAATTAGCAATTTCATAGCTAAATAATTTAGTCGTCTAGCGTAATTATCGGCCACCAAATTTCTATGTCTAATCTGCTATATGAAATTGATAGCAGTTCCATTTCATGCAATTACTAAATAGTAGATCTTTCTAGGTTTAAACTTTGAACATAACATATATTTATTTGGGAATGCATTTACAACTTTACTGCTCACCAAATCAATAATTGTGTTTCCCTATCTGTATTAGATTTGTATTAATTGTAAATTTATCACTGAATTGTGCGCAGTTTATCTCTGATGTAGTTGAAATATATTGCAATTGGCTGCGCATATCATATTTATTATTTATAAAATGTACTATGCTATCGTTTCTATTGTAAACGCTACAAACTTATGCATTAATCCAATAAATTGTGTTACGCTAAAATAAAATTATATATATAATTAAATATTGAAAATTAAATTTTTATAAAAGTATTATGTTACATGTATCAGAACAAAATTAACCTATCAAAAATTCTTTCAGAACTCTTTATATTGAAATAAAAAGTTTTAGTTTCAAGTTCTGTTATATTATAATTATTAAAACGATACAAAAATATTGTAAGACATAATAATATTAATAGTAGATTGATACGTGAAGCAATAGAAATATTAAAAAAATAATAATATCAAGCTGAAGGTACAGGATTAAATAAAGTCTGGTTTTCTTTAATTAATAATTTATAATTATTTTTTGTAATCTAGATACTTGTTTTTTGTTACCTAGTTACTTGTTTCAATGTTTTATTTGTTTATTATTTATGTCATTTGTATATATTTTTTCCTGATGATGATGCACATCTAGTGTGTCAAAACGTCAAAATTTTAATTATAACAAAACTTAATCTTACAGCTTTTTATTATCCATTCTGATTAGTTCAGAATGTTTCAACTTCAAAATAATAATGCTGAAAAAATATTTAAAATTATCGATATTTTGAAGTTATTTTCGTTAACTAGCCCTTGGCATTAAATGACATTTAAATTTTAAAATCAAATTTTTTTTATAGAAACTTATGTTACATGTTATTAAAAATGACACAATGTTTTTCCGACCGTAACATTCTTTATCAATATCTTATAAAAATGTCACGTTAAGTTTTATAAAAATTCAATTTTTTTAAGCATTTAGAAAAACTTGTACGAAGAAGTAGTTAAATACTAAAGTACATAAATAATCTGTTAAAATTTTCATTTTTGTACTCTTCAATTTCACATAAAAACAAACAAAAGTTTACAATAGAATTGAAATGTTCTGTGCACACTTAATAAAATCAATTTTTAATAAAATACGTTATAGGACACAGAACAAATAAAAATGAAATGTAAAAGCAGAATAGTAAATGTAAATCAAATAAAGATTACTGATTCAATCAACTTCATACCAACTGAATCAAAATCAAATATTTTTTTATTATTTATCATAACAACTCCGTCGCATTGAACACGATAAACGTGCTCCAATAAAAATTGAAACATTATATATCAAAAATGTATATTTAAAAAAAAGTTAATATTTTTTTAAACAAAATTAGAAGTATATGGGTAAACCCACATATAGACCACTTTGGCATCATCATTTGGCAACGCCATATAACAATAAAATTAGATAATTTTTCAATTTTTGTAAGTACTAAACGAATATTTTGTAAAAATTTTACTAATTTTGGATAAATAATGTAACCATAATTGTTTCTTAAAAATTTTATTAATTTTTTTAAGGAAAGTTGGTAACGCTGAATTTTAGTAAAATTGTACAAAAAAAACTTTTGTGAAAACTTGGTTAATTTCGGATAAATAAGATATTCATAATATTTTTTTTTTAATTTCAGTAATTTTTTTCTCGGAAAGTTGGCAACACTGTATTTTACTAAAATTATATATTTTACGTGAGCCCTAGGAGAATCTTTTGTGAAAATTTGATTAAAATCGGATAAATAATGTAGTCATAATTAATTTTTTAAATTTTAGTAATTTTTTCTTTCGGAAAGTTGGTAACACTGGAAAAAAACTAAATCCACATGCCCATCTTGGGAACTAACTGAACATACCCTGAAAATTTACTGCGACAAAGAAAAACGAACAACGCACATACATTCATTCACATAAACGTTCAGATTCCGTACCACTTTTCTTGCAGGCAAAGTAATACAATGGAAAGCAACTAATATAGAAAAATATATGAGTAGAATATAAATACGAATATGTATTTCTTTATGTACACATATTATTATTTTTATAAATGAAAAATACAGCGGTACGTGGTTTGTTGCTAATTTAAAATAATTGTTTACACAAATTTAATAAAACCTGAAAAAAATTCAAAAAACAGATTTTATTAAATTATAAAATATTTAATGGTAGCTTTACCTTGACATAAATAAAAAAATTAAACGAATAAAATTTAATTTATTTCACAATTAAAGCAAAATAAATTAATATAAAGTAAATTATTTCAATAACCTTAATGGAATCACTATTGTTCAATATTAATCACCATTAATAAACGTATAAATAATTTTATAATACAAAATTCAAACGCAATCAAAACAATTAATTTATAAAAGTTTACAAATTATTAAGGAGAACCAATTTAAGTGAATTGGGTAAAAATTTCATATTTTTGATTAAATTAAACGCTACCTACAATCTTTCTGTACAATTAATAGTATATTATGTTACGAGAAGCAGAAAACAATTTTTATTGTGTTGACCTCGGATTCTTGAAGCTGAAATAGAGCCGAAACTAAGCAATCTGAAGAAGCATTCTATTCCGAGTGGTATGATATTTTTCTTCAATTGTTCCAAATGAAACTAAATTGAACGTAAATTAAAATACATATTAAGTAACCTTAATTTTACTAACAATTGTAGAATAACATGTATATGTATTTATATTTGTTACTTAATTTGTGAGAAGTAATTTTTCTTTAATCGAATACACAATTTCTAACAAATTACAAAAATTATTATCGAAAACTTTTTGAATTAAAATTTTAGTAATATTGATTTTTAAAATTAATAATACATTTATATTATATTAAACAAAAATTGTAGTACACATCATTAAGAACATTTTGTACGTAGACATATAAAAAACAACAGTTTCTCTAGTTACAAACCTCATTATTTAAAGTTAAAACGAAAAGTTCAAATCCTATTTATTTTCTTAAATTTCATTCTTCATTATATTTTTAATTTAATTTAATGAAACCACAAGAAATCTACAAACCTACATTGAATCCTAAGCAAACATATACAAACTTAAAAAGATAGATTTTGTTTTGTATTTTACTAAATAAAAGCTCCTATTAAATAAAAACAAATAAAACTGAAATATTGAACGTATTTCTGTTTTTCATTACATATCTATTACTCTACAATGTCGCGAAGAAATAAAATAAAACAATAATGTTCCAAAGAATAAATAATAATAACCGAATATTTTTGACACCACTAATAATTCAGATATAAACAACTACGGATATATAAATTTTACTTTAACTAAACAAATATATTAGCACGCGCCTGCAGTGATTTTATTTTAAATAGTATTTCATGAAGAAGTTTATAACTTTAAAGACTTATTATACTATATAATGCTTTGATAAATAAAAAACAAGAAACACTTTATAAATCTAATAACAATATTTGCAATTCACTGCATTTTCAATTCGCACGTGTGCGTAATTTTTTACCGGTCTTTTACAAGCACAGTAATAAATTTAATTAATTAAATTTTCTCATTCAGAATTATTTTTTTTTTATTATTTTATCATTATCTTGTCAACTTAATTTGCATCTAATTTTTGTTCCAGACGCTTGGAGGGAAGCCTTTGTCATGTGAAATTGTGGTTATATGGTAAGTTTTGGTTCATTCCCGTGAGATCGGCACGAAACGAGATTTTTTTCCGGAGAATGTATTTCATGTCGCCACTAAAACGTGTCTCGAAAATATAATGTCATCCTGTGAATTAAAGAAGAAGATCGTGATGATGACGAATGCTGATCATTTTTCCATCTTAATGCTGTTATGTTTGTTTTTGGTTTCTGTTTTATTGTTGGTGGATTTTCTAATTTTTCTAGATGTTGGAGTAGACTATTGTTCTTGGATTTATACGTAAACTAGATTTATTTGTCAACTTTTTTGTTGTTTTACGACAGTAGTACAACACAAGATCGAGTGGTCTCAAATTAAAAATGGCATACACTGTAAAAAATCAATGTAAAGTTACATTAATACTCATAGTAATTTTACTATATTTTTAATTGCAATTTATATAAATTCTTGTAATTCACCAAAAAATTATAAAAATATAGTAAAATTAGTAAGATTATTAATGTAAATTTACATTGAGTTTGTACAGTATATATAATAAGTTTGTATATTTTATAAAACAATATTTATTGACTTTAAATGATTAATATTTACTTAATTTGAATTTGCTTAAGTAATATAATAAAAAAGTATTTTTCTTACAGAAAAAACAGTAGAATTTGAGAATAAGATAATAAATAAGATAAACAAAAAGTTATTCAGACAAATGGCGCAAAATTAAAATCAATGAATTTTGTATTTGATTTATTCGTTTAATACAATATATTTACTGTAAACATTTATTAGAAAAGTTAATTAATCTATGTATAATTAATAATTCAAAAACAGTTTTAATATATTTAGTCAATTACTTGACTATAATATCATGTGAATTTAGTCTAACATCTTCACCGACCAGATTGAATACTATTACCATTGAAGTTGAAGTTAATTCACAATTGCATTGTTTATTTTCGTTTAAATTTAAATTTGATTACCTATTGAAAATGTGTAAAGAATTGCAAAAAATGGAATGTACGTATTTAATTTGACATCTTCAACGGCCATGTTAAAAATTATTAAGTCAAGTTAACTGACGGTTGTATTGTATAATTTCGCTTGAATTTTAATTTGATTGAAATTGTATATTCGACCAAACAAACATTAATTATTACAATAACGTAACAAGTATAAATAATATACACATATACATTCTATTCTACAACTCTTAGTACGGTTAAAGTTACTTGGTATGATTTATTTTTAGTTCAGTTTCGTTTGGCACACTTGAAGAGAAAAATTCATATATCACTCAAAGCCGAATGCTCTTTTTATGTTTCGCCCAGATTGTTTAGCCTCGGCTCTGCCTCGGCCGTAAGTATCTGAGCTCAACACAATAAAAATCGCTTGTAAGATAATGCACTAGTATCTTCAATATCATTAAAAAAAATGTTAATGTTATTGATAAAACTTTAAAAAATTATAATTAATTTCGCACTTTTTATTAATAGATTCAGTAAAAACTTTTTTCATTACTTCATTTAATAATCAAAGAATTTTTATATTCAGATACAGTATATTTAAAAAATAAAAACAAAGTTTTTCTCTTTTTACAAAAAATATTCGTACAGCGCGTAGTAG
This sequence comes from Clivina fossor, assembly GCA_963966155.1. Lineage (NCBI taxonomy): Eukaryota > Metazoa > Arthropoda > Insecta > Coleoptera > Carabidae > Clivina > Clivina fossor. The sequence goes on from OZ014558.1 coordinate 6,012,261, forward strand.
CAAACTGTATAAACAAAGGTACAAGAAAATGAACTCCGTTTCCAGAAATAAAAAAAAAATAAAATATGCTATTACAAAACTATTTTTAAATGCAATATAAACTTTGCAAAGCGTCACGCACAAAATAAATTCCCTAACAAAAATCATAATACAAAAGTTATTTATATCTAGAAATAACTTGTACTATAAAATGTCATATAATAAAAAGTTTACTGTCTAATGCAGGAAAGCTCACTGTGATTATATAAATTATTAACTAGCTCAGAGATTATTCCTGCTCAACATAAACAATAACAAAAAATAAAAATATTTTCATAAATACGTGATCTAGATGCTCTATCTTCAGTGGAATAAAAATTCCAAGTTACTTACCTAAAATTTGTATTTCTTTTTGAAACTTTATTACTAAATAATTCAACAATTTTTATAAATACATCATTTTTTGATAATATAAAAATAGAGAACGATCAATATTGCAAATAACTATAATTTTATTGATATTTATTTTAATAAACAAATTAACATCACCAAATAAAGATTCCCGTCATAACATTAAAATATTAAAAATATGTAACAATTTTCAATTAACCTATTTGATGTTATTTGAACGCAATTAAAATATACCATCTATAAAATATTTTGCACTGTAGCGTAATTTAAATATTCATTAAAATTAAACAAAATTGTGATTACTCTAGGAGAGTTTGCTGTCACATTTACATGTTATACAATATTTACAAACAGAATTTACTATTTGTTTTAATCAGAATTTCTAACCTAGTTCTAGTTATTTCTGTTTCATTTATATTTATAAACAAATTTTTAGGCATATATACATAATACTCAAAAGTTATTTTTACTTATTACATCAGAAAAAATCTGTGGCCATTACAGAACCAACAGTCATCGCATTCAATAAATTTATGGAATAGAAAATTTTGTATAACAACTACTGTAGTCATGGTAACTAAAAACAAAACTATCTTGACATGAATATTTACAGAATTGCATATATCATAAAAATATGAAAAATTATTAAAAAAATATTTAGCCATGTTACCTAGTAACTTATTTCTATGCTCTGTTTATTTACTGTAAATGTCATTAGTATCATTTTTAATAATAAAGATATACGTTGAGTATGTCGAAACGTCCATTATTAATAAATATTAATACAGAACTTAATCCTAAAGCTTCTTTATTTTAATATAGTGAGTTCTGAAAGATTATTTTTCTATGTTAAAATTATCTAATTTTTTAAGATGAAACAACTACATTACTTAAAAAAATCATCAAAGATTTTTTTTTATTCATTAATATTTCCGAACACAAAGCTAATTAATATAATTAATGGTCGACAGTTTAACTTTGTGAAACTCTTTGATAGATAAAAGGTTTGTAATAATACTCATTTTCGTAAAATTTCACTATAATTTATTTCGTCAACAGACGTAAGTTTCGGCTCGCACCATTGTCAGTGTTATAACTTAAGTCTGTTGACGAAATAAATTATAGTAAAATTTTACGAAAATGAGTATTATTACAAACCTTTTATCTAACAAAGCTAATTGTTAGCTTTTCTCTAGATAATCTCAGCAAAGTAAATAAACTCAATAAAACAAGGCATGAGATAGGGTAATTACCAGCTGTGAAGTGCAAAGCCTACTTGATTTAATATGTCAAGAGCAAGCACAGTTGGTTGTAAATCTTCGGAGAAAACAGTAAGCAGACAGACAGCCATTGCATATCCTGTCCCCATCGCACATCGATACTGATACTGTTACTATGTCAGTACGAATCGGAACGATGGAAGCGCGGACAAGTATTGACTCTAGCCCTAGATAGCGGTTCTGTCCAATGCACGTGTACACCATTTATAGTCCGTGTCAAAGTTTACGAGTCTAGCACAACGGCTCGTTACTGTCCCAATCAATAATTTAAACATATCACATATACAGGTCTTACATAACCTTTAGTTGATTAATTAATTTCTTTATATAATATGTTATATTGTAAACTTGTAAAATACTAAAGGCCACTTTAAACGGTAATAATTGGTTAATAATTTATAACTAAATATTTGAAATAAATCATTAATATATATTTCGGAATCATTTATATGTTGATGGTGCACGTTTAGAGCAGGTAGATGAATTTGTGTATTTGGGTAGTTTGCTGTCTAGAGATTGCCGTTTTGATCGTGAAATTGAAAGGAGAGTAAATGCTGCTGTTGTAAGGTTTTGGGTGCTTTGGGAACTTTTGCTAGGAATGTAAATGTTTCCAACAAAGCCCGTTTGAGTATATACAATGCAGTTTTAATGCCTACGTTGATGTATGGTAGTAAATGTTGGGTTTGGTTGCAAAAGCATAAACGGAAAATGACTACTGTGGAAATGAGATTTTTACGTGGGGTATGTGGTGTAAGTAAGAGAGATAGGGTACGAAATAGATTAGTGTATGATGAGTGTGAAATTGAAAAAAATGTTGTAGCAAAAGTTGCCCCGTGCTAGAGTCAGTTAAGATGGTTCGGACATGTTGAGCGAATGTCTAATGAACGTTTGGTTAAAAAGATTTATTTGAATGATTTTGATGGTATACGTTTGCGTGGACGTCCGATGAGTAGTTGAAGTGGTATGATTGAAAGTGTTTTGCGTGAGCGAAAGTTTCCAAGTAGTAGGAATAAAAGAGCATGTATGAGAGAAATTATAAATGTGGATGAAGCGAAAGTTGCTTGTTTGGATAGGAATGTTTGGAGGCGACTGATTTCGGGATGATGAAAAGAGTTTGTGCCACACCTTTTTGGGTACATGGCGTGATTGTGTATGTACGTATGTAAGTATGTAAATATTTAGTAAAGTAAAGTAATGGCAGCTACATTATAAAATAAATTACTACTTCTGGTTGGCAGATCTTTAACTAAAATCGATCAAATTGAGATATACATCTCTGGAGCTTAAATATGAAATGTTATCGACAGACATAACGCTAAAAATAGTTGATTCGTGTTATTATAAGCCTAATTCGTGCTTATCTGTAAAAATATCGATATATCAAATTTGGTATCATTACAATATCGCCCTTATCCTATATGATATAAGAATTGGTAAAAATTAATATATTGTCAGTTCATAACAACAAATAAATAAAACCTTCAATAAAATATTAATTCAGAGTAACATCAAACTTTATTAAATCATTCTTTTGCAAACATTCGAATGCAGAAACGATATGCATTAAAGCGAGAAAAACAACAACTTTTCAAAACAAAACATTTGCTCATGCAGGTACAGTTTCAATTTTTAATGTTTCACCAACATACGCACAAACAATAGTTTGAAAAAAAAACAGATTAAAATATGTGTGTTTTCAAAGAAATGTAGGAGTAATTACTATATTTGTTGTCGAAATTTCTACTTTAAACAATCTGATAAAAATTAGTGTTGCTGGTTTTAGAAAAAAAAATACATTCATTTTTACATATTTTAAAGCTGCGGCTTAGTTAGTAATCTACAAAAATAATAAGAAAAATTTTAATTTCAATAAAATCAAAACCACCATAAAACCATTTTACATCGTAAATATTATCTTCGTTAGAAATCATTATAACATACTTGTTCAACATATATAATATTATTTCATACACTTTCTAAAATAACGTGCAAAAATTTGATAACATTGTTATCATTTATGAAGACTCTTTTTATAACTAATAATTATTTATTTAAAAAATCTGCTGTGGCTGCCACAGAATCGACCGTCATCGTATTAAATAAATTTATGGAATATAACAATTTGTATAACAACTACTGTAGTCATGGTAACTAAAAACAAAACTGTCTTCACGTAAATATGCCGCTACTTATTTACTGAATTATATAATATAATTCATAAAAATATGACAAATTATAAAAAAATATTTAGCAGTATCGAAAATACAAGTTTTTAGTTATAACTTATTCAGCAACTTTTGTTAAATATTTTTTTTCGAAATATATCTCTTTTGCGAAATATTCGTAAAACAGATAATAGTGACATCAGTAATTTATCTCTTCTGGTTGGTGCTTATCTGTAAAAATCTCAATATGCCACATTTGGTATGATTACAATACCTCCCTTATCATATGTGATATGATTAACTTTCAAAAATCATAAACCTGTTATCATTTATAAAAACTGTTTTTTTACATGATAATTTTTGATTTATTAAAAAAAAAAAAGAAAAAGGAAAAACCTATTAAATTTTAGACTCATAAACCTGTTATCATCATAATATTATTTCAAGTAATAATAGTCGACTTTTATGATTTTTATTAAATTAAATCTAAAATAATCCGACAACCCTTAAAATCACTGTTATTACAACTCAGCAAATAACACAAATTTACTTGGAAATGAACAATGAAAATGTGACAGAATGCATAGGGCAAGATGGCGTTGGAACGTGTCCCGAATGTGCAATATCTTCCTATCTCCAAATGCCCCATTTTCCGACGTAATTTATATGAGGTCCGCCATCGTGCAATACTTCACGTGTTGCACAGCGCCCGTCCATGGCCTACTGCTGCTTTAAACACCAGGTTTATTGTGCGGTAAAAAAAACGAAATTAATTCTTTAAAACAAATGCTATTAAACATTCTACAAGGTTGAAGGAGAATTAAACTAAATAATAATGGTTTTAATCCTAGTACATGAACAAACCAAACATTTACATTATGAAAAAAGTTAAATAATTAGATTAGACAAACTGTTCTTTGTTTAAAAATAAAATAAATATTAAAAAAATTGAAATAAAATAATAGAACTTTTTTTTAAATGCTTCAAAAATATTTAAATTATATAAATAAAAGAACAGTTTATGCATATGTATACATATATATCCACTTTTTTGTTAAGTAAGCCTATTATGCAATTAGATAAAAATTTATTTACATAAATAATTACAAAATGCTTTTGAAGAATACTTGTCTATCTTTTTATGTAAATCAATTATATTCAATTAAAATTATCTTAAATTTGTGCATCTGTAAATTATGAGTTTCGTGAAAAATTGAAATAATTTATTTTAGTAATTATATGTATTAAGTTATCTTACTAATAATAAAAGCAATTTGGAGGAATCTGGTGCAAAATAGATTAGTATATAAGTTATTGCAAAAGTTGGTGTTAGTCAGTTAAAATAGTTCGGTCATCTTGAGCGAATGACTATTGAACGTTTGATTAAAAGACTATATATGAATGATTTTGAAGGTACACGTTTGCGTGGATGTCCAATAAATAGTTGGAGTGGTATGATTGAGAGTGTGTTGCGTGAGCGAAAGTTTCCAAGTAATAAAAATACAAAAGCCATGTATGGGAAATATTATGAATATAGATAAAGCTAAATTTGCTAAAATATGTTTAGAGGAAACTCAATTCGGGATAATGAAAAGAGTTTGTGTCACATTTTAGATAATAAAAAAAAATATATATATAAACTTAGACTGAAATCTTTATATTTCAATAAAATAATACTCCTCAGCTAAAAAATATGTGTTGTCAACCTCGGTATTTAATTACTATTATATTTATGAGATTACCATTTGGAGACTGCTGCGATTTTATTCACAAAAAAAAAATAAACAAACAAACTTCATGTTTATTTATTCATACTCCAATGACTTTACAAAATTCTGAATAAAGTTTAACAAGAAACAAGAAACGTAATAAAGAATAAAATCTTGTTTTAATCCATCGTGTCACAACGTCTCAAAACTTTTTACAAGTTTCTAATTTATGCCGCAAACTTCAACATCAAGAAATATTTTCTGTGTATATTTTTTACGATCCCAATGTTTTAGTTTACAAATTATTTTCGTAATAAGATCTAAAAACATAGTAATAATAAAATTAAAACAACTGTAAGCCATTAAATCTAAATTTTAAAACGCAATTTTATAAACTAGTTAAAATAGAGTTCGCAGAGTGCAATTTTAAATTGCTGCTTTTCATAAAAATATATGACAAATATGACAGGTTGACGCTATTGCATTTATTAAGTTTTGTATTGTATTTTATCTTCTTTTTTTATATTTGTGTTTAATTTTATATAAATAGAAATGCAATTTGTATTTACAAATAAAAAAAATATAAAAAAGATATCTGAAAATGTTATACATATCCCGCATTGTAAAAAAATGTTGAATATTTTAAATGCAAATCAAACTGATATATTCAATAAAAAACTTTTCAAACGCAGAAAAGTTTTACTCCAATAAATTTAAATTATAATAGACAAACTTACGACAAAAAATAAACTTTAAACTTACAAGTATATTTGAAATCTATTTTTAAAACTCAGTTATTTCCTTATTGTTTATTTTAAGTAGCATTTTTAAAGTTAGAAATTTTAATGTTCATATACCCGTAAAGATGTGGCACAAACTCTTTCCATTTAATCAAAAATTAGTTTCTGTCGGATATTCCTATCCAGACAAGTAACTTCATCCATATTCATGATGCCTCTAATACATGTTCATTTATTAAAAGATTAATGCTGCGATTCTAGTTATCACATTTAAACTTGGTAATTTCAATAAATTTTAGTAGAACAAATCTGAACATGTATGCTCTGTTTAAATTTGAAAAAATTTAAATTGTAGGTTTCACACTTAAAGTAGTGACATTGATTATATATTATATAATATACAGATGTATATTTTTCCTGATGATGATATAAGTAAACTATGTCGAAACATCGATTTTTAAATAAAATATATGCAGAACAGGCAGTCGTACGCCAATGGTAGCGTGTTGGACTCGCTCACATCAATCAAAAATTAATTTAAATATTATTTCTTGTATTTAAACCTTATACCACTAAACTGATATCGGCTGTATCTGAGTAGTTCTGAACCAACTATAAGCCCTTGCTTGGCTGTGGGCTAACAACCCGCACATTAAAAATACAAGTGCAAATTGTTAAAAGACTGTATGACCAGCTTCTCGAGCATGTCCCATATTCCATTTAGGAATAACGGGAACTTAATCCAAAAGTTTTTTTTATTTAAATATAATGAGTTCTGAAAGTTGAGTTCTATGTTAAGTTAAAAAGTTAAAACAAAAAGGAGATGTAACAACAATACCTACTCCATTTATACTAATATTCCCGTTAACAACTAACAACTAAAAAAAATAAACAAGAAAAATTTCCCAGAACGAAATCCTGAAATATCACACCAACCTATATCTTTTTATAAGTCACCCTATATGCAATTCGATCTGCGATCAAATAACACAGAAGCATCTCTGTTTCTCTCTCGACATTTGACACATTGCAACGCACCATTGTGCTCGCGCGCAAATCACTGCCATCTGTTGGCAATTTCTACACGTGATTTGACAGCTTTCTGACACCGTAACTTTAATAATGTCCACCTGAATGCAATGGAAAGAGTCCTGCTATTACAGCATTCGGCAGGAGCAACAGTGGGTTTCGATTTACGCTGGCTGGTTGCAATCTGGGTCACTAGATTCCTGCTTTCTAGTCGACTAGTCTTTCTTTCGTTTGTTCGACACAGTCGTTATGCTGTGTCTTCTGTATATTGATCACTGATCTGAAATGTGACCCTGAATTGCTTTTCAAGATGTCAATGAAATGTATTTGCCGAGTCATCTATAATAGTCTATACGACGGGTGCTTGCCAGTCGTGTTTTGTTTTGTTTTTTTGTAGTTGTGGGTAGTTGACAGATAAATAATGAGATTTTTTTACTTAATATAAAATTGATTCAGCTTTTAGTTCAATAAATACAATAAAACTTATACAGTGTTCATAAATTTGTCAACGCCACCAACCTAACAATGACAAATTTAGTTTGTAAATTTAGAATTTGGTCACGTGGATTACGAAAATTTATGAAGACCCTGTATAAGAAACCATTATCAAAATTAAAGAACAGTGGCAGCGCTATGCTTTCATATTTGGGGGAACTAGCAGAACCCACATTTTTTTAAAAAAGGGCACATATTCTTTTTATGAAAATGAGTAACAATTTTTGTAAAAAAAACAGTAAAAAACTTTAATTTTACTAATTCCTATCATTACTGAATGAATTTACATAAACTAAATACCAAATAGTAATATAATAATCGATTTCATAAAGGAATGTTAAATTTTAACAACGATGTTAAAAAATAATAATGTTAAAAACGGATTTAGTGTTAAATCGTTTCTGTAATTCTTAATAATTCTTCTATTTTTGGCAAATTTATCAACAATGCGATCTATTAATTTAACTATGTATTTTTCTATATTTTAAATGTTAATAGATATCACTAAATATATATATTTTGACATTTTTGTTACTTGTTATTAAATAATATTCCATTCTAAGAAAAAAAATGATTTTTTTACAGCGTATAGTAGACATACTAATATAACACCGCAAATTATTGTTATACATTGCCGATTACAAGAAATTTACGAAATATTACTTAAAAATTTGAACAAAAATTTTGAAAAACTTACACATTTCAAATTTAATCCATAATCTAAAATCGGAGGCCAAACCGCCCGCTAACACAGCCACTGTTGAAAAAACAAAAATTGTAAAAATATAAAGCTTTAGATACTTAACCTATTACTACTATCAGATTGTGAAATGACGTCGGCATTAGACGAAACAGAGATAATTAAACGTTAGTGCAGTCCGAAATATATTTAGTGCAACAAATATATATTTTATTATTGATATTTAATTATCGAAGTTAGCACTGCAAAAGTTAATAGTAAACCTAGGTCTCCCTACTCTTATGTTACATTGCTAAGTATACATTAAAGATGCATTTAAGAAGCAAGCACCCGAAGTAATTACATAATTACGATATTTATTTACAGTTAATAAATTCAACAGTAAAATATTCAAAAGAACACGTTTATAGCTGTCAAGGTCAAACGTGTCAAATGATGAAGGACGTAACATTCATTCAATATTTATTTCGGTATATAAAAGTTACGAAAGTATGACATTTATACAATTCATATTTTACATTTTTCGATGAATATTTGACGTAACATACAAAAAGCGAAGCAGAAAAAAAATGTTATCCTTGTTGTAATTGACCTTGAATATAGTCGAAAACTTTTGATTCATTTTTTATTTAAATCATTGATTCTTTTCAAGTTTCGCTTCTATTCTAATCGCTTTACATTTGGCCTAGATGGATCGGGCGTTTTATGATAAATTTACATAGCAAAAAGAATTTTTTGTGAGCCTCCCCGATTTTTTTTTTCTCTTTTTTCAGCTAAAGTGATGGTCTTTTATTTATTTATATTCAATCACAGGCATCAAAAGCTTCAAGTACTGATAAAGCAACACTTATCGTATGCAAAATTTATGAGACCGATCAAAAAAAATGATGGCGCACATTTTGCATTTTTATATTTCGACAATCTATCAAAATTATAGTAAATTTATTCTTTTTTCTCCACTGCACAAATATTAAATTTAGAATGTGGCTATTTATACATACGGTATGTATACGCAATTGGCTATTTATACATACAGTATTTTTACGTAATTGGCTATTTAGGGTAGGTTAGGTTAGTAGGTTAGTTTAAGTTTGTTTTTTTTCAGTATGTATAAATAGCCAATTGCGTATACATACCGTATGTATATATAGCCTCATCCTTAAATTTATGTAATTTTGTTTAAAAGTATCTTTTCGGAAACTAAATTATTTTTATACCAATTATAGATAGGTCCAACAAAAAATAAAGATTAGTTCATTTGAACGAAATAATATTACAAAAGAAAGTCAACAAATTAGACAAAAAAAATTTACGGATGCATTTTGTATATTCAGTATTCAAAGATTTTTGTTCATAGATTGTCAAGTTTTGTTAAAAAATAAAATTTTAATTTCACAAATATGAATAGTTTCTACAAAGTAAAAAATCTTTCAGAACACATTGTATTAAAATAAAAAAGCTTCAGGATTAAGTTCTGTATATATTTTATTTAAATATCGAAGTTCTGATATACTCATCAGAAAAAAATAATAAAAATAACTTAATAAACAATCAAAATAAATTATATTTTGTTTTTCATATTCATCGATATTTAAATATCTAGTAATCCACGAATTTTTTTATAAACGAATAACGCAATTTTTGAAACTTATTACTTTTATATACCTACAATTAACCCAAAAAGCGTATCATTGTTTAAATCAAAAACCGTACGAAATAAAATAAAATATAAATTATTATATAACAATGTTAAACTCTAAATTACTACTTTTATATTTACTCAAAATAAACATAAAACAAAAATACTTGTACAATTAAATCTCCCGAATTAATTGGAGAAATATCATCAGAACCCTCAGGACCCAAAAATATTTTTAGAAATTCATTACTTTTTTATAAGTTATATCTATGAATATTTAAACAAATGTACGGAAAAGCGTAGAAATTCAAAAAGTTTTTTTTGGGTCATTAAATATTTATTTTTACATTGGTACAATTAATGAAAAGTAAACATTTAATTTTAATTAACTTGTATAATAAGAATGATGTTAAAAATAGAAATAATTTTTGTTTCTTTTTCGCAAATTTAAATGTTTCTACAATTTCACAATTTTACAATGTTTTTACAATTTTTACCAACCCTCATATCACATATGATAAGGGAGGTAAATATTGTAATTATAGCAAATTTAACATATCGAATTTTTTTACAATTTCGGAACAGAGATACGTTTCGAAAAAAAAATATTTAACAAAATTTGCTAAACAAGTTCGAGATAAATAGAGAAATGTAAATAAAGTTTAAATTGTAGAAGTTTTAGTTATAATTAATTGCAAAATATTTCACATTATATATCTCTGTTATATCTTGCGCGTATTACAGTTGATGTGAACATTAGAATAAGCACAAGTCATCATATATCATTTTAATTACTCAAGGTGACTATAACATTTTCAAGATTATTTGTTGATGATATATTTAATTTATAGTTGAAAGAAATTTCACTGTGGCAATAATTTCGTTCATTATAATTACTTGAGTAATATGAGTTTTTTAAATGCAAATTAAAATTATTATTATATTATTTTAATAATTGTTTAATAACTGTAGTAAAAATGAAAAAAGTGTTACTTAAAAATAAGGTTCTGCAGTATAAAAAAGACGATAGATAGCTAACATAACACACAGATAAATTTTATTTAAAAAAATTAATGTTTGCGTAGACGTCTAATGAATAGATGGAGTGGTTGATTGAAAGTGTTTTGCGTGAGCTAAAGTTTCCTAGTAGTAGGAATAGAAGAATATGGTATGAGAGATATTATGAATGTGGATGAAGCTAGAGTTGCTCGTCTGGATAGAAATATTTGGGGAATACTAATTTCGGAATAATGGAGAGAACTTGCGTCACACACTTTTGGGTACATGGCGTGATTGTGTATATATGCATGCATAAATTGAAATCTTTCATCAAAAATTAATATAATAATTTATGACACATATTAGAAGAAAAATACTATATTATTACTTATAAAAGTTTTCGCCAACAAAACTTTTTGTGATCAAGGTTTTTTATCAAACTTTTAATATTTATGTCATTATATCATCTTTTTTTATTCAAGTTTTGTTTTAGATTTCTTGTAATATTTTAGTAATAGTTTCAAACTGTGTCATTCTTAATTATATTTACAAAAACAAAATATATAACAAAATTATTTCTGTTATATAATATATAAATAAAACATATAAAAATTATATCATAGTAAAGAATCTTTCAAAACTCATTATATGCTTTCTGTAATTGGGTGTCTGCTAGTTGAAAAATAAACGTATTATTATTATTGTTATTATAAAATAAAAAAAGCTTCATGATGCACGTTTAATGTAGGTTTAATATAAAAATTATGTTCAAAATACTACAAAATTAATAAATATTTTAACTTATAAAAATATTACTTATATCTGTCTGTCTCGTTATCTCTGAATTGTAAAAGCATTTCAGTATTCTTGATTCCGATAATGTGAATTGTTGTCATAAATTAATTGCTCGGCTAACTAGATCGGCTGGAACTACCGTAATTGATTTCCAGTTAAGGGTGCGGTTATTTCACTATATTTCATGTACGCGATAATAATTTTGAGTCAACTACCAATATACTTGTCTTTAACGAAATTAGTTAATATATTTTATAAATTAATATATATATATATTTATAAACCAATTATTTTTCTAATTAAAAAAACAACAAAGTTTTACTATAATATAAGTAAAGATTAATTTATAACATACATTTTTATTATTTGGCATAAATCCAAATATAATATTTACTAATAATAACTACTATAAATTTATTTAGAAAATGTATTTAACTTTAAGTTAAATTTTACAAAATGTTGCAACAAAAAATGCAAAACTATTTCACTAAAATATTAAATACTCGAAAAACTTTTTCACAAAAAAAACAAACTGCTATATTGATGATTAAAATATGAAAAAATATATTTTTGTTATTTATCATTTCAAATAGATGTTCTATATTCTATAAACTTATTATTATATAAGAAGGTATTTACAACTTTTAGTATACGACGTAGTAAAAGAGATGAGATTCTCTGAAAGTCTGAAGTAAATAAACACAAAATAATTGATAAAATAATTTCCAGATAGAGCATATTTCCGAGAATTGTTTACAAGTAATTTCTAAATTGAAACAATTTCCAATTAAAACATAACCTATAAAATGATGCAAAATTTTCATTCATTTCCTTTAATTTTTATATCATTAAATCGAAAAAAAAAGCAAAACTTAAATGAAAATCTATAATTTCACCAGCTGTGCGACAAAGTCACATATTCTTTTGAAATTTTTATTAGAAAACATAAATTTGAAATAACGCAAGCCAATAAAGAATTATCTATAAAAATCCGTAATCCCACTATTAAACTATGCCGTAACCGGTTTACATTCGTTCCGGAATCTAGATTTACAATATGGCGATATTTGGAACATCATAGATTCCATGTAGAATATAACATAAGAAAAATTCTTATAACGTCGGCAACAGAACAGTAGAACATCGCCTTACAACCGTCGACAAACCCATAACATTAAAAAGTAAAATGAATATTTCGATTTCTTGAATTGTCTCTGACTTGAACATCTAAAGACATTGGTCCAAAAAATTTGTCTGAAGCTTTAGATATAAAAATGGATTATAAAATAGGACGCGAAATAGTGGATTTTTTGAATGTTTTACACGATAAAGATAAGCTTTTTTTATTGTTGTCATCAAGTTGTATTTTTGGTAGAAATACAGAAATGTAATTCCTTATGATTTTTTATGGGTTATTAATGTTATCCCATAAATAACAAATAAACGTTAAAAATGTAGAGTAAAATCATAAATGACAATAACAAGTAATCCAAAATAAGAGTCCCTCAAACTTTTTAATAATAATAATATAATAGTTTATTAAATAACTTACGTTAGTAAATACACTACAAAGAAATATTACATTAACTTGATAAATATAATACATGCATATTTGTAAACAAGCAATAATTTTAGTTTTGTTTTAAATTTATTCAGCGATTTCGAACTTTTTGTATTATTTTATAAGCTCTATAGTATTGCAGTGTTATTTATCTTCTTTTAATAAGTTGAAAATTAAAATTGTTAAAAAATGGATCTATAGAATCTATACAGAATACCAACATTAAAAATTCCAATATCAATACTGTATTACATAATTACATTAATAACAAACAAATTAATATATTTTTTAAATAATACAATAACTGAAGACAAAAAATTAAACTTTTGATCATATGTGTATGAATAAATTGTACATAAATAAAAAATGAGAAATTTCAACTATACTACATATATGTAGTTTTTTTTTGCAAAATTTAAAATTCCCATTGTGCATTGTCCAACTGCACGTTACAATAAAGTCTCTCACATTTTTTTTAAATTTCAATTCAGATTTTTACTGACTGCGAATTGTCAATTAAACATGTGCTTTGATGTTATACTAATTACATGTATAATATCATAGCTCCCTGATAATAATATAAATATACATCGAAAGCTTGGATAATATTTCAATTGAGTTTTATTTTTCAAAAGCCCTAACAACTGCTTTTAACCCACGAAATTTTTATCTTTAACCATTATAGCAACGTGAAATTGATTACAATAACAATCCATGATGACAATAATTTAGAATTAATTAAGTTAGTATTAGTTAAGTTGTGATTGTTTAATGACTGAATGACTTAGCACCTGCTAAGTTAACATTCATCATTGATTGGCTGTTACTTTAAGACCAACTAGTACCGATTCGGTTAAATTAGCAGTAGTAAAAAAAATAGAATATATCTAATTAATACTATTTGCTCCTGCTAGCTCAAAGTTATAAAATCCTAGCTTATGTAATTTAAAATTATTATGAAAATTCCAAGAAAATATATTGGTATTATAACACATCACAATTAAAATCTATTTATGGATATGATATAGAAATAATATCGATATGAAAGTCTGTTACATGAAATGCTACCTTTGATTATAAAGAGAAATTGTCAAGTATGAGTTGTATTGTTATTGATATCAGCAAACTTGACAATGCTATATGTTACATAATTCATTGTTAGTTAACTGTGAATTTACCAAACTTTTGATATCTATTCAAATATTTTTCAAATTTTATATAACAAGCATTCGTTTGATCGACTATTGTCTGATTGATATCAATACTCGGAGATTTATTTATAAATTAAACAGGCGGATATTTAAATATTTTCATAAAACTTTTCATGTAAAAAAACAATCTAATAATAATATTGTACAATACATATCAAATTCTAAAAATACATTTCGAAATAATCTTACAAAACAATGGCCCGTATTCATAGCTCCTTTTGGAACACTTTTAGTTAAAAGCAGTCATCATTTCAATATTAATTTTAGCTTTTATTATATATCAAATATAAATTAATTTTCTGAATAAAATACATTTTATTATATTTTACATTTTAAAATATAAATAATGCTAAAAAGAGCTCTAATATTTTTTAAATAAATAATACGCATCTTTATCTAAAAGTACTCTAAAAAGGGCTATGAATATGGACCAATTAGATTTTCTTAGTAAGAAGTTAATAAATATTTGTAAATGTAGTTTAATCATAAATAATTTTACTCTCTACGAAATTTATTTGTATCTTTGTAGTTTCTCTATAACCTACAATACGAATATATTTGTACCTACATTAAAATATATTTTTTGTATAATTATTAATATTTAAAAAAAAATTGGTGACGCAAATTTTACTCAAGAAAAAGTCTATAGTGATTTATAAATCTAAAAAGAATATTAGTAAAAAAATATAACTTAAAGTGTTATTTCTGCTTCCCAAACTTTTGCCAAAATTTAATAATTTTTCTCTATGACGTGAAAGAAACTCAAATATCAATTTTTACGTCGTCTGAGGTATACACCCACGCAGATGTCATGACGAAAATGGTTAATCTATCATACTTCAGATTATATATAAAAGGAAATTTATTTTCAATATACGAGTAAGAAAAAACTAAACAACATTTTATCAACTATATATAATTCTTGAACAGCGTTTCCCAAATTTTTTAAAGTCGCGACTCTTTTTCTAATAACCAAGTAATGTGCAACCACTGTCACATTTTCAAAAAATACATTATTATTACAAGCACAAAAATTAAATAGATAATTTTATATTACATACATACCATAAAATCAATTTTTTTACACGGAGAAAAAGGATTCGTTGGCGTAAAGAAAATAATTTTCATTCAAACAAAATATTTTTTTCAATAGTGGCAAATAAATATCTATATGACTATAAGATATTTATTTATTACAAACAAATATTTTTTAAAAATAAGTAGCTGTTTATAATAAATTTATTTAAAATAAAGAAATATTTGTTATTTAAATTTATTTATTAATATCAAAAAAAAAAAATTAAACTAAAATAATTTTAAAATATTTTCATGAATCTTTGAGCTAAAAACAATTAGATACTATCAATATTATTTAAAGAAACTAAAGACTAGAAGATTTTATTACAAATTTTGCAAACATAAATTGCAGAAAAAGAATTTTACATTTTTATGTTAAAATTTTAAGTATAAATATATAAATAAACTATAAAAATTTGTTTGCGCAACCCTGTTGGAGTGGCGACCCACTGGTTGAGTACTGTGTTTTCTAATATCAATATCTGAAATACATATTGACTTTTAAAAATTATTATTTTCTCAATTTTAGAATTGCAGCATTAAAATAACATTTGTAAATTAAATGTTTTTATTTTAAACAATTTAAGTATAAAAGAAGAAAAAATTGTTGTACGTTGAGTGTTTCAAAAACAGTAAAACAAAATAATTTTGTTTTTACTATTGCATATTACATAAAATAATAGTGTGTAAAACTCACACAGTCAAACATATAATCCATATATATTCCACTATTAAATTATGTCCAACTTCAAACAAAAAATTTACGAGTGGCTTTCATAATAAGAAAATTAAATTATCCTAGTTTTTAATTCAGATACAAATACAGAAAGTTATTAAAACAAATAATTTAATAGGACAATTCTGTATGCGAGTTAAATCTATTACACTAGTACTAAACGCGAAGGGTAGGTGGTCCCCTAATCGTTAACATTCGTATTCCGGAAATGACCGAAGACGACTCTCCATGCAAGACACGTGCCTCGCGTGAGAAATATCCAAAAGAAATAGTAGCGTGAGAGACGGTGTGACAGGAGTCGGCGCCAAGTGACCTTGACGCCTGGACGTCTATCGTTTCGTCGCCGACAATTTCATTAACATTTTACAGCGAAACAAAGTGTCACGATTTTCGTAGACGGTGCCGGGGCTGCCATCTAGAGGAAAACGAACACACGAACATTTTCCGCGAGAAGCACTTGTGAATTCCTAAAAAGTTTAATTGATGGTGTAATATATTTTACGATATTTCTCAAATGCATGAAATGTTACAAATGTACCAATTTCTAAAGTGCTATTATAAGGAAAATATGTATTTGATAAAAAGATCGTATTTCATTTATTTTATAAGTTAAATTTAAATGTACTTTAATTATTGTTTTAATAAAGTCCGTTTTTATAATAAACAAAAAAGTATCGATTTTTAATTATATTGATATGCTTTTTTTAACGGTTAGAGTGACAGAGACCTCTAGTTCGCTTTATATTGTAAATCGCTTATTCGTTGTTTAGATTTTATTAGTTTAGTTTAGTTTTTACACTACTTTAGTTTATATTTGTAATTTATGATTCTTTTTGGATATTTTTGTAAATTAATATAATTAACTAAGTATTAACTTAAATAATAATATGAAATTGCATCAAATTACAATGTCAGAAATCATTACTCTATATTAATTTTACTTTAATATCTCTATGTATTTAAAAATAAATAATTAAAAATTACTTCAATTGAAACCATTATTCCATTCATTTCACTTACATTAAAATTAAATATTTTTTATGTAATACTAAAAAGAAAATCTAAAAAAAAATCTGAAACTAAAAAAAAAATAATTTTCCAACTTGTATACTCATTAAAATTACATT
The DNA here is from genome assembly GCA_963966155.1 of Clivina fossor. Lineage (NCBI taxonomy): Eukaryota > Metazoa > Arthropoda > Insecta > Coleoptera > Carabidae > Clivina > Clivina fossor. Next base: position 6,029,914 of record OZ014558.1, read on the forward strand.
TTTGGTTAGACAATCTATCTTAATACATTTTTTTTTAATTTTCCTGTCAAGTACACAAATAAAACCACAAAAAATTGAAATCATTTGCTAAAATAAAAATCTTCCTACGTAATAGTATCGAAATACATCATTCATTTGTCTTTTTGTTTGTTTTTTGTTTTTTTTTTTCTTAGTTCACTTCACATTCAGCCAGGGCCATTATCAAACCGATTTGGCGAAATTGCTTATATTATTCATCAGATTCCAACATTTTTCTCCCGTTTCAATTCAATTCGCTTAAATCATTTCATCTCAACAGAATGTATTGATCTGTTTACTCGGATTTCAACTATCGATTTCACCCGCATTATGCCGTAATGTGTAGTTACATAATTTTTATTTTGTTATTTGTTATACAAATCAATCTTAACACTGTTTATAGATCTTGCAGCCTATATTTATTTTGTAAAGTGTCATTTTTCTTGTAATTTACGAAGTACAGATATAAAACCTTAAACTAAATTAATGTTTGATGCGACAAAATAAAAACATATTTGATTAAAGTTTGTTTGGTAACTGTAAATATATATATAAATTGTTAACCTACTTTCTTTGATGCAATATTTTACGCGAATAAAAAATTTTATTTCAAGAAATTAATTAACCTACTTTTTCGAATAAAATATTTTAATTAATATAATAAAAAATATTCATCATACTACAAATACATGTATTTTTATTATAAATTAAATGCAAATGGTATACACAAAGTATCCGATTGCAAATTTGATACAAACTATCAGTTCAAAATATATTTTGTTAAATATAATTTTGACATGCTATTAAAAAAAATCTGCTAATTTACTAATTAAAAAATAATATGTATAATAAAACTGCTTTAGATTAAAGTTCTGTTTTAATATTATTTAAAAATGATACAAATGACATTTACTGTATATGTCATTTGTACCTTTTTCCTAATGAAGACGGACGTTGAGTTCGTCGAAACGTCGATTATAAATAAATATTAATACAGAACTTAAAGCAGTTTTATTATAATATAATGAGTTCTGAAAGCTTTTTTACTATGTTAAAAAATAATAATTTACTAACACAAAACCTAAAAAATTTATTTTTATGTAAACATATTTTTTATGTTAAAATATTAAATTAATTAAAATTAGATAAAGGTAAAAAGTTTAATATTACACTTGCCAATATACATTTTTTTATTAAATAAAAAAATCTGTGACCTGACAAATATCGACCAAAAATTCACGTCAAGGTTTGTGTAAATATCAAATATCTTTACAAAAAATTACTAATTACACTTCCTGTTACTATCGTTTACAAATAAATTAAAGGGAATAATAATTTTATTTACTTATATATTAAATTTATTTACTTATTCAATAGCAATAATACGATCAGAAGCTAAATGAAAACAAAGTTAAAGGAAAATTCGAAACAGGAAATATGTACGCTTCATTTACTACGCAAATGTAATTGATAATTAACTATCAAACATGCTAAACGCTGAAAGTTCATTCAACCCCTCCTCACTGTGTTTACTTCCGAAATTCAGAATTAAATTTTAATATTCAAACATCTTATTGCATTAAACTCATTAAAAATCAGTTTGTTTCTTGACGATTTTATCAAATACATTTTCAAACTGTTTTAAAGACAAAATGCAAATGTAATTAAATATTCTCATAAAAACTTAATATAAGAAATAATAATTATTAATATCAAAAAAGTTATCAACCCCCACGCAAAATAATTTAACTTTCTGAAATCTAAAGATAAAAGTAATAATTAAAAATATGAGTTCTTTCATTTTAAATATATTAAGAGCAACTTTTTTAAAGAAAAATTTTTAATTACAGTGCAAGCCGCTTATTGAAATCACGTATAATTTTAAACAAATATAATATAATAAATCATAGTATAATAAAACAAACTGAGCGTATACAACTACATAGAAAAACCACCGTTTGTAGTAATCATAGGTTCATTTACGTGGACGTCCGATTGATTGAGAAAATTTTTCGTAAACGAATGTATCCAGGTGGTAAGAATAAAATTGCATGTATAAGAAGTATCATAAAAGTTGCTTGTCTGGATAGGAATATTTGACGGAAACTAATTTCCACCTACATGGAAAGATTTTATACCACATCTCCATGAGTACATGGCATGTACTTCACAATAGAGTTTAATTTCCATTAAAACAATAAAAATAAATTAATATTTATACAGGGAAAATTCTAGTAAGACCAATAAATTCTTTGTATGCGCTTTGGTTATAAAATACTTTTTTTCAACTTCATAGTTCATCGCGTTTTTAAAATAAAAATGTGAGCCGGGTGGTGTGAAACACCCTGTATACAAAAGATTTTTGTTAAACTACAAACAAAAATAAACAAAAAATAATAATACAAGCGTCAGATAAATAAATAACAAAATATTATTATTTATTTTTAAATAAACTGAATATACAAAAAATAATAAAAACATTTTAATATAAATATTTTACACAAAAATTTATTATAAAATTTCATATTTTTTAACAAATAAAAATACTACAATTTTGATGTAGCAATCGACGTCTCTAAAAAGGTAGAAAAAAGAAAAATTTTAAAGGCAATAAACTTCAGAAAACAATATTATTTTTTCTCACTAAAATTACTTTTCGTAGAAACCTTTTAACGCAATTATTTCGGAATGAATGATTTATAAAATGCCACAATACTTTTTTTTTCGCTTTTTTAGTTTATAAAGCGTAAAAACTCGTTTTAATTTTCACTAATTGAAGTAAGAAAAAAGTTAAATGATGAAAATTGCGTTTTTCCATTTTTTTCTACATTTGAATAAATCGTTTTATTTATAAAAACCGAGATTGAAAGTAATATTCCAGACATTTTCGAAAAGAATTTTGTGAATTTTTATTTCTAGTCTGCTAGTGATATGCAAAAATTTCATCAAAATGTAAGATTTACATTGTATGTCAAATGTTACCTAGAATTTTTTTCCTCTATTCTCAATATTTCGTATATATTTACATTTCAAACTAATCTGACATTTCAAATACAACAAATAGAAATATGTTCATAGAATTAATCATAAAATATTTTTGGCATTTTACAGATAGCAAACCTATCTTTATCATAAAATTTAATTTTTTTATAAATACACATTTTTTTTTAAATGGATTAGTAGTCAAAATTAAATTAAATTAAAGATTTTGGATTATTATAAGTTATTAAAAAATTCAATTTACACTTATCATTTAATTATGTAATATTTATAGGACCTATGCTCGTGGTAGGTATATATAATTGACATTATTTCATCAAATAAATGTAAGCTAAATTAATGTTAATTCTTAATGTAAAAAAAAATCGAAAAATACGCTAAGCGGATACGAAAAATATTTTAAACGCAAAGTTCGTATCCATCTTAGAGCCATCAAAGGCAAAACTTTAATAAATGATACATATATCTCAAATGTCTAGAACAGGCAACACATCAAACAGCATTTCATATCATTAATAATCCCTTTTTTTTTGGGCCGCATAAATATTCAAAAATATTTTCGTCGACACGCAATTACCAAAGGTGTATTGTACCCAAAATAAAATTATATATCGAAAGATTAAAGTCTAACGTTTATAAGATTAAAGCCTCATTCAGACTGCAGTTGGAATGTTGAAATAGTAATATACTAATAGTCGTAACCGTAAGAATAAGAAAATATATGTAAGCTTATAGAGATACAATAAAAAATAGTCGTAACAGTCCTAGAAATCGCAAAATCAGAATTGAGTACAAAGAGATAGGCAACAGTATAGAAACGTCAAGTTCGAAAAGTATTTAAATGGCGTCTTTAGAAGACAAAATTAATGCAATAATATATTAACCACAACCCGTTAAAGAGTTAATAGAAATTTGAAAAATACGAATAACTAACTTCAAATTAATTACCTCAGAAATAATGACACGTATTCCCACCTCGTTTGTTTATGAAAAAGTGCTTTTATTTTTCACTTTAAAATAAATTTTTACTTCTACCTTTTATCAAATATAAATAGTATTTCTATTTTTCTATATCTAATATTATAAAATTAAAATTGCTTTATAAGTAATTTTTTAGTAAACGTCAAAAGTACTTTTAACATAACTCACTTTTTAAGTGAGGTGAGAATACGGGCCAATGTTTTTATACCTTTAAAATACACTGTTCACATTCTTTAACCGAAGAATCTAATATATACAGTAGATGCAAACTGGTACCAAACCTTTTAACCAACGCGTGACAATGGCAACAACAATGTTTACTATGTAAATTGTTGAGGTGTACGTTATAATAACAATGTTAAAATCTCATATGGCGTCCGGAATATTGCAAGATGATGGCTTGTGGTGTGCAGAGACGCGTCTCGCATCTACCATTACTTGCCTATAATCCGGGTTGCGGGTTTATCTTATCAAACATCACGTATTTAATTATAGATTATGACATTTGGTCAAAATGTTAATACAGTCTGTAAATAGAAATATTTATAGGCTAAAAATAAAAATTAATAACACGCGATTATATTGATTATTATGCAAATTTTCGGTGATTCTTTTTCCTTTGAGTTAAGATTTGAACTAAAAATAACTTCGTAAGAAAGTTGTTCGTGAAAAGATATTAAATTTTTATTATTGAAAACATTAAAACAGAAATAATATCATAGATTGGAAATATACAAGATGTTCCATGGAAAGTTATTGAAATTAATTGGTTGATATTTATGCAGGTTTTAATAAAAATAAATAAAATTTAACAAATAATAGCTAATAATCTGATAAACAAATTAACATTATAACATAGCAAAAAATCTTGCAGAACTCATTGTATTAAAACAAAACAGCTTTAAGTTATAGTTCTGTATTAATATTTATTAATAATCAACGTTCCGAAGAACTCGACGTTCGTCATCATCAGAAAAAAAATGCAAAACTATAACCTAAAGTTTTATTTTAAATTAACATATTTTTCCGTAATAAAATAAACAAATTTTTTTAATAACTGTATAATTTAAATAACTTTCCATATATACTTACATATTCTTTAAAAATACGACTTCGATTAAATTTAAAAAAACTCTCCATAACTCTAGCAAAAAAAATTGCTTATTTTATTTATTTTTTTGAATTGTTTATTTAGAATTATGCACATATTATGTAAAAATAATATAGTAAAATAGATATTCTTACCAAACTGTATAAAATAAATTATTAATATACGTGAAGTATATTGATATGCTTTTAGTGATATTATAAAAATGACATAACACGAAATTACTATATTAATATTTAATAAATTGAAAGAAAATTACATATAAGAATTTAAATAAAATAAACGAGAAAAAGTATTTTATATTAATATCTAATATTAATGTATTCATTTACCTAATAATCAATCAATTGCCCTCTCAACTATCAACATATTTAAAATGGAAAATTATTGAAATATTTAAATGAAAAACTCGTTAAAATCAATAAATAAATGTATACAATCCTTGGTTCTATTGATTTTATATTTTTTTATTATTATTAAAACAGTTATTTTTGATAATAGAATAGGTTAGGTTTAGATTATAATAGCAATGACAAAGTATTTAAATAAAATGACCTCTAATGAGTACATTGTTAATTTAATTCGTTCGTGTTACATTTTATAATTTGTAATAATAAAGTTCTAAATGAAGATAAAATAATTTACGTTATTCTATACATTTTGCTATATTTCCCAGAGGTTATTTCAGCGAATTTTAATGCTTGTTATTCATTGAAATTGTTAAGGTGTAGTACAAGTTTTGTTTTTAATATTTATAAATATTGAAAATATGAAACCATTTGATTCAAAATTTCTTTCACAGTTTTTACTTAAATATTATATTTTTTTACTTTAAATTATATACAATATATATATTGTATACATACATACATACATACATACACAATCACGCCATGTACCCAAAAGGGTGTGGCACAAACTCTTTTCATCATCCCGAAATCAGTCGCCTCCAAACACTCCTATCCAAACAAGCAACTTTCGCTTCATCCACATTCATAACTCTTCTCATACATGCTTTTCTATTCCTACTACTTGGAAACTTTCGCTCACGCAAAACACTCAATCATATCACTCCAACTACTCATCGGACGTCCACGCAAACGTATACCATCAAAATCATTCAAATAAATCTTTTTAACAAAACGTTCATTAGACATTCGCTCAACATGTCCGAACCATCTTAACTGACTAACACCAACTTTTGCTACAACATTTCTTTCAATTTCACACTCATTATACACTAATCTATTTCGTACCCGATCTCTCCTATTTATAGTGGGTTCCAAATCACTCAGATCTAGTCGATATCAGTTCAGTGGTACAAGGTTTTAATACCAGAAATAATATTTAACATAATATGTATACTATTATCTAATGTCTTCAAAGTAATGCCAACTTATTAAAAAGAGCAATTTTAATTAAATTTTATTAAATAATTATAATTTATTATCAAGTATTTATGTAATAAATAGAATAATAAGATACTTTAAACAGATATTCCAACAAATTCATGTCACACAACAAAGTTGGTTCATACAATCTCAAAAAAAAAACGTTTTTATTCATATAACAGTATCTTGTATCTAAATCGATAAATAATACATTACTGTTCCCTTTAACAAGATTCACCCAGCTGACACTAATAATCTATCACAGAATTGAATAAATCTATTCATCCTTTTACTCAAAATAAATGTATATTTTATTATGACAAGACAAAATCACTAAAAAATATCTCGTAAACAAATTCGTTTCTTATTGCCACAAATAAATATATATCGGTATCAGTGTCACCGCTAATAGGCCTACCAAAAACCTAAAACCAATTCAACTAAATATCACTTTTCGTCTGAATGCGATAAAGGTAACAAGCCGAAGCAAATACGAAATATCTTCGCTCCTGCAAATTGGACACAAATCTATCTCTGGAAGCGATTTCTCCCGCGAATGTGTCAACGTCACCATCGCCACACGTGCTTCTGATTTTCCTATGTGTGAGTGAGGCGGTCGGCTCGGCGCCCTTGCCGGACGGAAAAATCGATTATAGCGGCGTCAAGGTCATGGATTTGGCCCGTCAAGGTCGGCCGAAGGAATCGGACATAAGCCTCGAGCGGAAATGGAACGCACGGAATTTGATAATCGTCTTCCGTTAGTGTTACAATAGTTTCAGAGTTGGAAAAGAATCAAATTGTCTGCTGAGATCGACTTGCAAATGAGTCAGATTAAAAATTAAATGGTTAAATGTTAAATATCGTTTTAAATTGGCGGATAATTGATTCTAGTTGGAAATATCACCTTAATTTTGTATCCAAAAATAAATTTAAAGGTTAAGTAATGTTTAATGAATTTATATTGGAAAAATTGTTAGAAAATTTTATTTTCTTATTATGTCAAGTAATATTATTACTATTAATGTGTAAAGAGAAAACATTTATTTTAAAATTTAAAAAAATCTAAGGTGTATTTAATTTCAATTCAAATTATAAGTAACAAAGCTGCCATTAATAAAAAAAGTTCGGAGTAATATTTTTTTTAATGAAAGAAACACAATTCTATATCTTCAATCTCATTCAAATACTTTGATATATAATATATATATATATATATATATATATATATATATATATATATATATACATATATTAAAAAAATTTATACTAAATCAGATAAAAACTTTAGTAATAAACAGTGCCATGAAAATGCACAATATACATATTAAAAGTTTAGTAGTTAAAAAATAAAAATAAAAAAGTATATATGAGAAGCGTCATGAAGCTAGTGTTACTTGTTTGGATAGAGATATTTGATGAAAACTAATTTCTGAATAATAAAAAGAATTTGTACCACACCCTTATAGATGCATGGCGTGATTGTGTATGTATGTATTTTAGTAAATATGTATGTTCATTCTCTAGTAAATGTTTAGTTAACAGTAACTTTATATGTACCCTAAATACCACCTGATAAATATATTCTAGTGATTATAAAACACTGATAATTATAATATACACAATATTGAAAAAAGTTAAATAGGTAACAATAAATATTGTTATTCACTATTATGTGAAATTAAAAATTACAAAAAAATGTAATCTGTAGAAATTATTCTTCTTTGTAATTTAAATCTTTTAAATTTTTTTTTAAACTTTATATTATCCAAGTAAAAAAGTAAGCAAATTATATAAAACAAGTCTACTATGAGATTAAAAATTCAAGTATATGACATTTTTTTAATCTTCTTAAACTGTACTTCATGAAAATTGAAATCTTAAGCCAGAGTGCCCATTTTTTAAAATTTCATTTATAACAAAAATAAAAATGTAACACAAAATTAACATTTTTTTTATTTAGTTTTTCTTAGGTTATTATAATTACCTTATTTGAAAAATAAAATATCTCTTTTCAATAAAATTTTCCATTTATAAAATTATTAATGTAATTTGAATATATATAAAATATTCTAGACACTTTGGGTTATTTGTAATCTCTAAAACAAAAATTAAATACTACATAATTGGTAACAATTTTTTTTTTCCCAATTACTATTTAATTAAATAATTGTTTAACTTTGGCAGTTTCGTCTGATATAAAACTTGAAAATTTCTGAAACTTTAACAATTATAAGTTGAATAAAATAGACATATTTCATCTAAAAAAACTATTGAGTTTCAGAATTGTAACACGTTTGTCAATTTATATATTATTTTTATTAATATAAAAGTTTTAAATAAAAATCAGTAATGGCCAGTTTCATAATGAACACTTTTAACTAAAGTCGATTTTAAACTGACAAACACAACATTGTTTTATTGACAATAATAAATAATTTTACTATTAGCAGTTTGAAAAGTTGACAAAAAAGCATTATTTTATTGACAGATTGTATGCCGATAGAATTTAAAAACGATGCTTTTTTGCCGGCTTACAGTGGACTTTAATTAAAATATTTATTATGAAACTGACTGTAAGAATAATAAATTTTAAATAATATGTTTACATTGATCATTTTCCAATAGTAAGATATCAATATTTTTTTAATAATCTGATTGCTTTTTAATTATTTTATTATTTATATTTTCATGATCAAATACTTTATATTTTTTTTGTTATCGAGTTTATCAAAGATGATAAGATTTTTTTTCTACTTCTATTGAATAATACGTTTATAATATATGTGTTTTCTATTGTTATACTGTGTATAACTCAAACCTTGATCAGACTTTAACTACATAAAATATTGATATAGATCAACCACAACTCTGGTTATAACCATCATAACACGCTCGTTGTGTAATAATATAACTATTATTATTTTTCTTCCTAAGTTCATTAACATTTATCTTTCCTGGTTTCACTATAATAAAATATTTTTTTTAGTTTCATCAATCAACTAAAAGATTAGAAAATGATCTACTGTGGCGAAATTTAAATAAAAATAATATTATAAAAATTTCCAAAACCACACTTAAATTAAAATAAAGCTAAATACGTATTTCGGAAGCTAAGCTTCCATCTTCAGTAGCAAATAAAATCTACAAAATTCTTACCTGTGATCCAAAGTGCTTAAGTGTTTATGTACTTTGGATCACAGGTAAGAATTTTGTAGATTTTATTTGCTACTGAAGATGGAAGCTTAGCTTCCGAAATACGTATTTAGCTTTATTTTAATTTAAGTGTGGTTTTGGGATTTTTTATAATATTATTTTTATCAATCAACTAATAAACAGTGTACGTTCTCAAAATATTTTCAATATTAATAATAAATATATTTCAAACATACTAGATTTATTACATAAATAAAAAATATATTTTTATAAAATTTCCACAACTATATGGCAAATATATTTACCATAAATATACAGTATTAGTAACAATAACATGTCGATGTCAATGACTACAAAACATCAAACGCATCTGAAATATTTCTTTCAAATTTTTTCTCCAAAAAAAAGTTTCCTTTGACATATGCCTCCAAAAATAGTGTAAACATCAAATAAAAAAATGTACAAAAAAAGAGTCAACGTAAGTTTCATGTATTATTTATTTATAAAACTCTATTTCATATTGTATTTAGTAACAAAAATATTTAATTATTTAAACGAGCTACTTAATTATTATTTAGGTTAAAAAAGTGCTAAAATTACTCAAAATAGTAATGCCCGAGTTAACTCGGGCTTATAAAATTTTGCGTTATACGTGCCCGAATTATCTCGGGATTGTTCCTTAAGAGACATACAAATAGTTAAATTATTAGATTTATTTTAAAAAAGAAGCATTAGGTTTTACTGTGCTATATTCAATTTGTTTACGTAAAATTATTATGTAATGAATTAGTCAAGCAAGAACTAGTAAATTAATATTTTTTACTTTTTTGTAAAAAAATTATTTTCCAGTTTTATAAAAATGTGTGCTTTCCAAAAAAAAATCTGCTCCTTCCAATGCCAAAGTCTACTGTTATTAATTCAAGTAACATCGTCATTACATTCATATTTCACTTAGAAATGATTAAAGGTTAAACATTCAATAAAATCCTTCCAGCTCTCTATAATTCGTAAGTAGATTTTGATTGAAATATATCTTGCACAAATAATAATTCTATGAAATCAGGTCAAATAGCTTCTTCGTCAATATATAAAGTCAGTTAAAATTAAATATTCCCGAGCGATCTCTCCACAAAACGAGGCCATATTTACATAGGTAATTTGATAAGTGCAATACTACTATCGGATATATATATAACAAAACAACAAAAACAAAAACAAATTCTCTCATCGAGAAAGCAATTAGTGATATATTAATATATATAACACACATTTGACCTAATTATTGCTTGTTAAACAAGATACGTCTTATATTAATTTTTTTATTGATGCATTGTAAAAAGATTAATATTTCATTCATTTGATCTCGAAATATTTATTTATAGGTGACCCATTTTATGATTTTAAAATGATAATTTGATTTTTTGCTGTGTAAACATTGTTAACAAGTACCGTAAATATTTCATCTCCTTTAAATGAATATTGGGTAGTATTTTTAGAATTAAATTTTAAAGCTTGTTATAATTTTTATATCAACTTGTTCCATATGTTTACTGAAAAAATCGCGAAATTCGCATTATACTTATAATTCCACTTATGTCCCATAGAAAATTTCTGAAACTAATCAGCTACTAACCACCCACCACCCTGAAAATAAGCAAAGTTTGGTAATTTTTTTCGTGAATTTGTCAAAAAAAAAACCTGGCCACTTGTTCCGTGCCTCAGGAAGTTCTAAAACATAATACAAAAATTTCCTTAAAATATCCTAAAACTAAAATAAAAAACCTACCATGATATGGCTATTTGAAAAAAAAGGATTCATTTTTCATGTTAAAAATCGAAAAAAATAGATATCCGGTCTCATTTTAGAGAATTAATAAGCGAAGTAAATCGGATAGTTTCCGAGATCTCGACGGGACAAAGTTGAAAAACATGATTTCGAGAAAAACAAGTTTAAAGTTTGAAGTTAGTTTTTTACTACCCCATCTATACATTTTACCTAATTTGACACAATTTTGTATTGGTCGCTATAACTCCGCCAAAAGTTCGAATTTCGAAAAACCGTTTTAACATATTATTCCACACACTATATGCTTTTACAAAATGCAACAAAATTTTTTTTTTTTTTAAGTGTCAGGGTGGTGACTCCCCTTAAATACAATAAAAGTTGCATTGAAAAGAAAAAAGTCAGCAATTTTGAATGGATATAAACAATTTAACAAAATAATTATATATCAGTTTATTTTATTAATAAAAAATATATTAATAATTGAATAAATGCATACATATAATTTGTATAACATTTTTTAATCAATAAAATAAACTTATATAAAAAAATATTATTATATTTTATTTATACCTACTAAAAAGTGCAGACTTTTCTTTTCAACGAAATTTTTATTTTTTAAGCAGATCTTTTAGCAGCTACCCATAAAACATCTGAATCATTATAGCTATTAGCTAATTATCATATTTTTAATCAATAAAATAAATTGATATAAAATTGTTTTTAAAAAGTTTATTTTGAACGGTTCAAAACTGCAAAGTTTCCACTTTTCGTTTTTTCCATAACTTTATTTAAAACGACAACTAATTACTTTCAGCAACTGCTCATGAAAACACCTTGTGTAAATCAAATTTAATAGTAATTCTGTTCCAGTTTAAACATTATTTTAAAAAGAAAATATGTGTTAAATAATATTTTTAGATATATATATTTTTTAATTTTACAGTCAAAAATTTAATTATGTACCAAGTAACTTTACTAATAAACCTAGTTTACGACTCACACGAAGGTTACAATAAAAAATTTAAATTAAAATTTTATAACTTTTTTGGAGCTTTATTGCAAATAATTTTACTATAAAACGAAAGGCATTTTATTTCAATATATAATATATTAACTTTAAATACTAATAATTCGACATAAAAACCTATAAAAATAATTCAATAATAGTTTTAATAAATTTTTTTATACTACACAAAAATTATTCACATTATGATATTAAGATAAATTATTAATTAAATAATGTTTATCAAAATATGTAAATATTCCCATAATAATAAGTTATAATAATGTCTAAAAATATCTTTTTTTTTAATTTAGCAGGAATAGTAAACTATAATAATAAATACTGCAAATATTAACAAAAATATTTTTTTTAATATGCTAATAATTTTAGGTATGTTTTCCAATAATTATAAAATTATAATCTTCAATTTTTCAGCTGGAGTAAAATATTATGATTAGTAGTAATTAATATGATAGTTTTTACATTTTTTACTTTCACATTATTGACGTTATCTGAATAATAAAGTATTTACTTTTATTATCTATTCAACCAAATTCATTCCAATAATAATCAGTCTAATTAATGTATACTATTTAATGCTGATAGTTCCAGTGTTAATTTTTTTTATTTGATATTTTACATGAAAATATAAACAGAAACATAATTAACATAATAAAATATTTTTTAAAACTCATTGTATTAAAATTAAAACTGTTTTAGAATTAGATTCTATTTAATTATTTTATAAAAACGACGTTTCGACGAAACTAAATGCTCATCTACATCATGTCAAAATTATACAATGACATTAAGTAAATAAATATTACTTACTTACTTATTATTATTTACTTTAATATCATTGATAAATTTTGATCTAATGAAGAAGATGCGTTCAGTTTCATCGAAAAATCGTTTACATAAAATAATTAAACAGAATCTAATCCTAAAAAAGTTTTAATTTTAAAAACATAATTATTACGAACCCAATAAATCATAACTTTAATTTTATTAAAACAGAAATTATTATATTTTGCAATTTTTCTTGTAAAAACAATAATAATAACAAAATTTGTAATTTAATAACGTTTTCGTTAAATATCCTGTATAATTAACTGTAAATTATACTATTGTATATACAACAATAAACTGTTGTTGTTAACAGTATAGTGTTGTATAACTTCAACTTCAGAAAGTACAAATTTGCAAACCTTGACCTGTAAAAAGCTATCAGAACTAACATTGTTGTTTAAACAAAACCAGTTAAAGTTGTAACCACATCACTGACCGTATCTAAAATTATATCAAATATAATTAAATTCCACAATAAAATCATTTACATTTATAACAAATATTCAAATTTAATAAATGATATAAGTGTTTTCGTGATGCAAAAATTAAGTTCAATATATTTCAAGCAACCGTAGTTAACAAATAAAAAGCTAATGTAATAAAATAATTTCCCTTAAACTATAAACAATAATTTGAAAAGCTATATACGTAATTCGAAAGCTAAGCTTTTATCATCAGTTGCAAAAAATAAAGCTGAAGTCCTAATCAGATCACTGAGTGATCTTTGACTACTGGAAATGTTGAGTATTTGTGTAATCTTAGATCAGTGACTAGGACTTCAGCTTTATCTTTTGCTACTGATGATAAAAGCGTAGCTTTCGAAATACGTATATAGCTTTTTTAAATATTATTGTTTGTGGTTTAAAGGAAATTATTTTATTTCATTAACTTTTCGCCACAGTAAGATCATGTCTTAATAATTTATAAACAAACAGTTTCAGTCGCTAACTACAATCGCTAGAAATTAAAATAAACACCGTAAATTATTTTCAATTATTAGGTAATAATTTTTAACTTTGTATTTTAAGTTTACTAGTTTGTAAAATATTTTTTAGATGAGATTTGCAATTAGCTCGTTCCCCAACCGAATATTTAAATCACAAGTTCTGATGTAGTACATACGATATAACAATATCTGATAAAATAAAATTAGTAGACTAGTTTTTCTTACATTAAAAGCGCGATAAATTTGCATTTGTCAGTTTTAAAAACTCGTTATGTCTTTATTTCGTTAAAAACTAATTTTCAATTTGCGGATGATAAAGAGAAGTTGGTAAATGTATTTGCCTAGTATCGCAGAGCTGTACTGTATACGACGGCGCGACACAAAGTTAGATGGCGTCAATTTGTCTGGCACTGAAACTGACAGTTATTATGACAGTAAACACATTCTAATTTATTTTATTCGACATGTCCGTGGATTTATCATTGTGCCATGTTTTTTCTGCATATTTTTATTATTTATAAACATAATGTTACGCGTCTATTACAATAACATAATTGTAATTGTCAGTCAGTTCAAAACAAACACATATTTGAATTTTTCAATAATAATAAACTAATTTATTAATTTTCGATTATCTCATGAGTAAAAAACAAAAACTAATAACTATCAAAATATTATACATACACAATCATCTAAAAAGGGTATGGCACAAACTCTTTCTACTATCCCAAAATTAGTTTTCTCCAGACAAGCAACTTTCTCATACATACTCTTCTATTCCTACTAATTGGAAACTTTCGCTCAAACTGGTTTCTATGTTCTGTTATTTACTGTAAACGTCATTTGTATCATTTTTCTTGATGAAATCAGGCGTTGAGTTTGTCAAAACGTTGATTATAAATAAATATTAATACAGAACTTTAACCTAAAACAGTTTTATTTTAAAATTAGAAAATTCAAACAAAAAATCCTATGTCCAAAATAAAAGTCGGTCCACTTTAACCGACTTATCAAATTACTTCCCAAATCGTAACAAAATAAAAATATGATTCTATTTCTTAGATAAATTCGCTTTGTCTCTTTATTTTTACAACATTTAAAGAAAAGTAACGTAAAGTAATCGTGTAAGCTTTCAAAACTTTCCGAGATAATTTATCGGTTTTCGTAACGAAAAACTGTGTTTGTCGTCCATTATTGTTCGGAAAGCAAAACGAACATCCACCACCATTTTCACTTGAAAGCATTCGTAGTCAAGCAAACTCGAATCTCAAGAGTGTATATATTTTTTCGACTTCTTCTTTCACCGACACTGTTATTCTCTCTCCTGCTCTTTGATCAGACAAAGTAAATGGCGGGTACGTACGTTTTCTCCTGTTGGTTGCTTCCTTTCACGAGTAACTATTTCTAATAAGAGCCACTTTTAATTTCCTATCCTATCACGTAATCAAATTAATATAACATTCTATTTCTCATTTCCTTCGATTTTAATTGAATTGCATCTCGTTTTGCACCCGATGAAATAGGACTTCATTTTCATTAGAAAGTTTTACGCAAGCATCTACAGCAACCTTTTACCAGTTCAAATTTTCAATTTGCTATTTTCGTAGAACTGTTATACAACTCGCATTTGTACTTAAGATGCAATTAAAATTGTGCAACATGTGTTAAAAAATAAAAATATGAATACGTTATAATTGCGAAATTAGTTATTTTTACATTACAATATTAATTGAACAAGATATTACTCCGATGTTTACGTCGCTTAATTGCTTTTTTTTTGTAAGTTGGATAGAAAAAAGTTAATATTATTAAGCTATTGTTTTTCAATGAATTTTTTTATTTGAATTTCAGTTTGTTTCAAAACAATTTCAATTCAATTAAAAATTTAAAAAAATCTTTTTATTTCAATCATCGTCAAAATAAAATTTAAATAACAAATAGTAAAGCATTTTAAAAATATGCCAAGTATTTCTATTTACAAATTATTAATTATTCTACTATACGTATTTCATAAATAAAATACATTTAATAACCCGCCCGTAGAATAATAATGATATTTATTGTCAAAAAAAAAACTTTAAAATAACAACACAAATGCATTTCATAAATTTCCCTTGAGAATAAATATACAACAGGAAATAAAAACATTCACATACACATTATTATTTTGTACATAATCCATTTTTAATATAAATAATTTGTATAATAGCTAATTAAAATGTATCATAAATATTTAAATTACATGTAGTTATTAATTATTAATATGTCTGCTGTATTTAAAATAAATCATTTGTCAACATTCAAAATTCAAGTCAGTGATCTTTGACCACTAGGTAGGTTGAGTATTTGTATAATCTTAGATCACTAATTATGACTATAGCTTTATCTTTTGTTATTGATGATGAAAGCTCAGTGTTCGAAAAACATATATAGCTATTTTTAATATTATTGTTTGTGGTTTAAGAAAAATTATATTATTTTGTTTATAATATAGATAACCAACTGTTATCTTTTAAAGTTTAGACAAATTTTCTGCTAATCACGACAAACTTCAAACAGTCGTTGCAAAATTATGTATAATTTTTCACAAGAGCTAAAAAGTATACATTTTACACAAAGTTTGACAGTTGCGATCAACAAAAATATATATTTTTTTAATTCTCATTAAACTCTAGTAAAATAATTACCTTATGTTATTTTACATTTCAAATCAATTAAGAATAATTTGTAGAACTAGAAAAAAAATATTTCTGTAGACTAAATATGTTTTCCATCCAATTATAGACAGATAAAAATAAGAAGCCTACCAATTACACTCAATACGGAGAATGGACAATAATAAAACAAAAACACATAAGAATTGATTCAAATATGTTTATTATTTTATAATTACTTATAGTTATATTACTAATATTTGTCAAACATTTAATTAAATTTAAATTATTACATTCATAGCCTAAATAAATTATACAGTAGATTAAATGTAGTTTATCCAATTAGTTCAAATAAATTGTAAGGATTGTTTTGACAAAAATTCTTTAAAAATCTAGGACGATCGAAATCAGTAACCGTGAATGCCAAACAATATCCTTAAATCAAAAATGGTACATTCCAGAATACTGTTTTTCTTAATAGTTGCTGAAGACAAAAAATAAAACCACAGAATCGACCGTCCTCATAAAGAAGACGGCCGTTGATTTCGTCGAAACGTCGATTATAAATAAATATTGATAAAAAAAATACTTTAACCTAAAGCCATTTTATTTTAATATAATGAATTTTGAAATTTTTTTTACTATAGTTAAACAAAATATTTCCTAATAAAAAAATTATTATTGAAAAAGATAATGTATCATATTACGTTAACAATTTCATAATATTTACCATATTAAATTTTACAATATTGATAAATAGCGTAATTTTATTGACTTAATATAGTAATATAGACTTAACGTTACTTATTTCTAATAATTAATTATAATTTACCGTAAAAAAACAGATATTTAAAAAAATTATCGCAAAAATCATAAAAATTTATTAAGTCAAAAATTGTCACACATACAAATTGTTAGTTAAAACATTTTTTTTTTAATATTTCTTTGTTGCAAAATATTCGTACACATAAAAGTGACATCAGTAAACCAAATAACTATTTATTCAAATTAAATTTCGAAACAAGCAAACTGAAAGAAACCTTCAATGACCCTCGATGTAAACAATTTCTTTAATGTCAAGTATTCCCTCCAGCCACACACCACAAAATGAATGCAAAAATATTTCAACTGCCAAAATTGAAATTTACACAGAGTAAAAGAGTACGCGAGAAGAATTGGGCAGCAACAAAGTTTACCAATAAACCTCGATGGCATTATCGTGCTCGACTTGTCAAAGAAAATGTCCCACCGGTTCGAGAAAGAATTCCGGCCAATTTATGTTCGCTGCTGGAATTTTTCATTTGCGCAGCGCAAAAAAAAAAACGAAAGAAAAATACCGAAAGAAACGTAATAGACACACGGACCGTGAGTGGCCAGTGAACTCTATCACATCACAACTGAAAAATTACTATTATATTGTCACTCGGGAAATAAGAATAACCACACTCATTGAGATAACACAATATATTTTTCTCTTTTTTCTATTTGTTTTCAAATTTACAAACAAAAATATTTGTACTACCATAGTATTATTTATTTTTATAGGTATCTCGCAAAATTCAAAGTTAGAAAATATATACCATGTCTTAATTATTTCTTATTATTTAATCAAATTTTAATCAAAAAATGTGGCACAAACTCTTTTCATTAAAATATAAATTAGTTTCCGTCAAACATTCTTATCGAAACAAAAACTTTTAAAATTGTATCTCTTTTTTTTTACATGATTGATTTTATTTTTCACTTTTTCTTTTTGTACAACTAACTGTAAGATTTTTCTTTTGATGTTCAACAATTTCGAATACCTAGCAATACAAAAAAGAAACTAAAAAATATAATCATAAACACACAAATAAATAATCAGTCAAATACAAAATTTAAACCAATTCTTAATTCATAACAAGAAAACCAATAAAAAGTCAAAACTTACATCAGTGTGAAGATTGGTGAAAATAAACCTGAAAATAAACTTAACTTCAAAAGATGTCGCGACAAAAAAAGCCGTTACATATGAGTAAAAAACAGTAGAACATGATTAAAACAAATAAAAACATCAACAGTCAAATAACAACTATTGTTTTATCCATAAATCCTAATAAGTAATTCTACATTTTAGAATAAAATAACTTTTTTATTTATTAATAATTCACATTTATTCTTTTATAAGCGGAAAACACACTCCTTGGAAATAAATTTTATTTGGTTTTGAAAATTACATCCATTAAATAACCACCATTCTGCTCGTCACAAGTTATTCGATTTTTAAATGGTCTAGCGACTTTTAGGCTACCTGTATATTAATGATAACTACTTTTTAATATCAATAAATTAAATTTATATCCTATATATGATACAGAAATCTATAGAGTCAATACATTTACTTCTTAAACTTAACCAGTATTTATAAAATTGAGTTGCAGTTAAGCTCTTCATGAATTTACGAGAAACTCCATTCAAAATTTTATTTTCAATAATCTCATACAACTTTTCAAAATAAATTGAAATCTTTATTCCCTCATAGTTCTTTATAAGCATTCATTCATCTACAAAAAACAAAATCTGTAAAGTTATTTGCACAAGAAAATCCTAGTTTTTCATTGCGAGCAAATCCTATATAGTTTGATATCTGTACTTAAGCACCTTGTACACCGGTGGAGTACAATGAACTCTCAATTTTGTTTTGAAATTCGACGCCTAAATAAAATAAGCCTCTCGAAATCTTGCTCGGTACTCAAAGCCAAAAGCTTTAGTGAATCAGTGTAATGCTTAACATGTATATGATCTTATGACAGACAAGCTCAAGTACTTGTTTCTAGCGCGCTTTCATCTCATGGACCGACGACGCAACGGTATAGTGAATATTGTAGTTGTTACCAACTACCGTTTGCAAAAACCGCATTTGTTCATAAGCTTTTAATCTATATCTCTAGTTCTTCGTATGTTTTATTTGATGCTTTAATGTTTTATGTTTATGTAAGACGTTACTCTAAATTCATCTGATTGATTCACCACTTAAGTAAACCAAAATCAGAGTACCCCTTGACAAAATTTTTAAATAAGCGCATTCCATTAAATATATACAATTTGTGAAAAAAATATTTTTGAAAACATCACTATAATATTATTATTCACGTTGACATTTTATGTCTCTTTTTGCATTTGACAAATAATTTTTGACATAACATAATCTCATTGTGGCATATGTCATTTTTGACATAATATGTTACAACGGTTTTTCTTGTATACAAGAATGTTTATTTATTTATCGAACTGTATTTTGTTTCTTTATAGAAAAGTATAGATAAGTGTTGCGAGTACAAAAAAGTTTTAATTTTAGTTTATTTATTTTAGTGCTATTTTCCACAAAAACAAAAACTAAATTTTTATCATAAAATTATTTATCTAAACTCTAATTGGAATTATATACCGTAATCCAGTGGCAGGATTCTGTAACAAAATCAAAAACGTATTCAAAATCAAACTTTGTTACTATTTAAACTGCAGACCTTAAAATGCTGGCCTTTTATCTAAATTCAAGTTTATAGTTTCAAGACAAAACTTAGTTTTAATTAACAAATAAAAATAAAACAATGTGGACAAGTATTTTACTTATTTTACACCGTACTACGACAATAAAAAAAAAGTACAAGCCTTGAAAGAAAATTAATTAATGAAAGAAAACCTATTTTGTTTTGTCTAGTTTTATTTTACAATTTACATTCTAAGATTCAAATGAATTAAACTTAAAATGCATCGTTTTATTGTCCACAACAAATTTGTCATGTATTCTAAAATCAAACTCATAAAACAAATACATAAATAGAATAAGTTTGAAATAGAATAGGTAGTTATTTATGTATATGGATTCGAAAAACTGTACAATATGATCGATCATATTTCCACATTTTCAT
Organism: Clivina fossor; assembly: GCA_963966155.1. NCBI lineage: Eukaryota > Metazoa > Arthropoda > Insecta > Coleoptera > Carabidae > Clivina > Clivina fossor. Next base: position 6,050,714 of record OZ014558.1, read on the forward strand.
TTTTCCTGTTTTAAAACTAATAATAAAAAACTTTTTTTGATTTAAATAAAATTTGGCTTCCTTTAATTAATAATTTATAAATTATAATTATTATTATTTTAAATAATTTATACATTTTTTAATCTAGTTACTTTGTCATCTACTTTCTATGCTTTGCTTATTTATTATTTATGTCATTTGTATAATTTTTCCTGATGAAAATATACGTAGAGTATATCGTCAATATTTTAAATAAAATATATATATATATATATATATATATATATATATATATATATATATATAGAACTTAATCATAAAAATTAAAAATTAATTTATAAATAATTTTTCACTTACAAAAAATATAAGTAGGTTGAGTTTTTCTAATTTTATTTTTGTTATATTTGTATTTCTTTAACAAAGTTGAACCTAACCCAATTTATTTTATCAGAATATAAATCAAAAACATAAAACAACCCAACACATACATTTTTTTTCTTTTATGATAGTAGTTATTGAAAAAAAAACTGTTCTATTTATTAGTTTTCTAAGAAAACTTGTCTAATCCATAAATAAATCTCCTTTCTATTCGCGGTCAACTGCCGCATTATGTTACAGCTCCCATCGTCCGGAAACTTTACAAAATCAATTCCTTAAAACCTAACCTAATTTCTATCATGTTTATAGCCACAGTACAAGCCATTGTTTGGTACGCAGCGAGCACTGATCAAAAACTTTTGTCTAACTTGACAAAATTTGATCATGATGCAAAACTTTAATGGTAAATTGTTCCTAATTTTCAATCATCTATCCCTTATAAACAATTAATTAAAAGTTATAAGAGAAAAGGGTACTATTTAAATAAGATAATTAAAATTTAATTTATCAAATTTACCTAGCTTGTTTGTTGCTATAGCAATACGGCTTTCCAAATTTCACAACAGCTCTTACAAAAGATTTAATTACATTTAATTGGAAATTCAAATTTACCGCTTTAAGATTTAAAAAGAAACAATCGGTTTAAAATTACTGTCCTCAATTACCAAATGTAAAGTGCGTCCACAGAACATAAACTGACATAAACCCATTCCACAAAACTTAAAGATATGCGAATTTTTTTTAAAATATTATGGCTGATATAACAATTGTTTGTTATGTATTATTTATTATTTGTTTAATCCAGCTCTTATGACAGTTACGTTGGCTTAAAATCGGTATTAGTTAAAACAAATTTTAAAACAGAGCTTGTGTTTACAAAATATTTTAGGTACAAATTTCCGTCAAACATAATACAATAAAATAATTTTATAACAAATGAACAAACAAATGCAAGCGTAAGTAATTATTACTTCTCCCACTTTAACAAAAAATAATAATAGTTATATTTACCTATCTTTTAACACAAATATATAATCTAGTGTCCAAATTACAAAACATAAATTGATTTTTTGTTTGTTCCATATGCCCTTTTTGGTTAGATTGAGTTATTGCTTATTTTGGCAATATTTGTTTGTTTTTTTTTTTCTATCTATTTTAACAAACAAATTTAATTGTTTCGGAAATATAAATTCTAAATGGTTCCATACCATTACTATATACAATTCAATTCAGAAACTTTATACAGCATTTCAGTTTGGAACCACTGACATAAGTACATACATACACAATCACGCCATGTACCCAAAAGGGTATGCACAAACTCTTTCCATTATCCCGAAATCAGTCTCCTCCAAACATTCCTATACAAATAAGCAACTTTCGCTTCATCCCATCATTCCTCCCACACTGACATAAGTGAAAAGCAAATTTTAGATTTAATTAATATTAATTATAGTATTTGAGAATTTGTGAGATTATATAATTAAGCATTATAACTTATTAGTTTCCAAATAAATAAATAAATATAACACTAATCTAGAAGAAAAGTGAGATAAACTGAATAATCCTGTAGAATAAAACTAAATTATATTTGAAATATAAAATATCCTAATTTTGCAAACGCTATATTTTATTTAAATAATTCAATAGGTTCCACGTAAAATAACTAAAAGAAAAAGAACCACAGTACAAAAGAAAATGCGAAAACAAACAAAATATTACATCGAATCGGAAATAACTTCCATAGTTGCTCATTAGCATCTAATAGAAATGCTTCCATATCAAAGTTAACTATGTGTGCGTAGGCGAATAGCATTGTCAGAGTTAATAGTGTCATGTTTATATAATAACCTATTGATACAGGAACTTCAGATTGCTTCTTACAAGGAAGAAAGATGACTTGAATGCACATTATAAGTTATTTTTACGTTCGTGTTATGCAAATTTTACAAAAATAGTTTTCAATGTTAAAATAAATTAGAAAATATTTTCCGGTGTAATGAGCACACAAATTACAGTCGATAACAGATTTTTAATGATACTTATTTAAAATGTTTGAGAGTAATAGCGAACTCCAAAGATTATCATCAATTTTCTAATGCGCTTATATTATTGACAAAATATTTCGTATACTAGAGACGTATTATTTCAGGAGATGTGCAGCAATGAAAAAAATAATGATTAAGTATAGAAAAGTGGCTGTAAACTACTAAAAGTAACTGTAAGCTACTAAAAGTAACTGTAAGCTACTAAAAGTACCTACAAGCTACCAAAAGTACCTACAAATAGTAGCTTTATGTTTCAGCTACTATGTATAAGCTATACTTGCAACAAATCCTGAAGCTACAAGCTTTTATTTTTTTCAAGCGCAGCTACAGCTACAGCTACCAACAAATGTAACTAAACTAGTAACTAAGCTAATAAAGTAGCTAGCCAATGCCCAGCTCTGATTAGATATAAACATTACGTATCTATACTAATGTTTGATTTTAATAGCGTGAGGCTATAATAGCATTCTTAATCGTAAATTACATATTTTTTAACTAGTTGCTTATTTAGCACTTTTAGCATTTTTATATTGATAAAAAAGTAAAAAATTTAAACTTATATGAAAATAAATAAATAATTTTAATTGATATTTTTATAAAATGATTAGTACTCTATGCATTACTACTTTTATTAATCAATGTCATTAAATAATAAAATTGACTTACAGCTGCCAGATAAGTGAAATTTCAAATCAAGTTCAAACAGTGACAGATATCAATTATTTATTATTATTATTATTTTATTATAGTCCTAGATAAAAAAAATTAAATTCTAGAAAACTAAGGGTCTCTTTTACAGGAGCTGACGTCACAATTTGAAAATATTTTTTGACAAAAATTTAAAAACATAGATCAAATATACCGTAATAATATATTTGGAAAAAAAACGGAATATTTGAATTATTATTTTATCCATGAAAAAAAATTCCCAAACTTTGACTATTTTCAGAGCGATGTTTCCTCTTAATAATTAAATCATTATGAAATAATAAATTTTTAGTAATTATTATATATTCCGGATATAATTGTTGCGTCACTTTATAGATTAATACTAAAGTATTGTATTCACATTTTAACATTTATCCGAAGTTTTTAACATTTCATCTATGCCAGTCAATATATCTATGTCTATAAATCATTAAATCTCATTCAGAATATCGTACTTATTACGAAATTAGTGTTATGTTTTAGTCGTAATATTATGAACTACATTATCTACTATAGCTTGTATAAACATAATAAAAAATTGTCAAAAAACATATATAACACTTATTGACTGCAATACAGAGAACCACTGATTAAAACTAAAATCATGCAGTTACATTGGCCCGTATTCTCACCTCTTTTGTTTATAAAAAAGTGCTTTTATTTTTCACTTTAAAATAAATTTTTACTTCTATCTCTTATCAAATATGAATAGTATTTTTATTTTTGATATATTTTATATATCTTATATTATAAAATTCAGGATGAGGCTATTTATACATACGGTATGTATACGCAATTGGCTATTTATACATACTAAAAAAAAAACCTAAACCAACCTACTAACCTAACCTACCCTAAATATCCAATTTCGTAAAAATACTGTATGTATAAATAGCCAATTGCGTATACATACCATATATATAAATAGCCACTTTCTAAAATTCAAATAAACTAATTAAAATATATTAATAAGTAATTAAAAGTACATTTGACAAAAATCACTTTTAAAAGTGAGATGAGAATATGGGTCATTGTTTTTTCATAAACTGATAAGTACTAAAGTAATTTGTTTCAGACTAGCACTGCACTAAATTATAATACTATGTTTGTGATAAGAAGAATAGTTTGAATAAGCCAAAATACTTGAATTCTATAAATACACTTTCAATACAATAATATTTTCCAATGTTTTATTTATAAATTAAAAGCACTATATGTTAATTAACATAGAGGTGCCCGGATGATAATTAATTTGTATATATAAATGTAATTTCAATAAACCCTAATAACTATCAAACAACACTGTTTAAAATCATAATAATAATATTACTAAATAAAAATCCCGCTATTATTTAGTTTTTATAAATATCCATAATAAATTAAACTGACAATTTAAATGATATCACTCCATTTGTTTAAATGATAAAATCTGATATAATAGTATTGTGTTGGCAAATTTCCAAGTAAAAAGAAAGACAAAAAAAATTGAAGATCTCATTGCGTAAGATAACTCTAACCTTGAATATATAATTATAGTTTTTTGTAAAATATTATTTTTACTAAAAATATCCACAAATTTTCTATAATTACAGTTGTTTGAAATTTACAAACATTTCTAATTATTTATTATTTTTGTCAATACTAATTTACATATTATATATTTTAAAATAATAAACATTAGTTGCCACAAAATTTAAACAATCAATTTATAATCTGATTTTATTAAGTATTGAAATTATAATGTATTTTACATATGTAACTATTATAAGTTATGCTTATTAAATAAAAATTATTATACATATAAATATTATTTAATTTCTTAAACTTTTAAATCTAAATATATACAGAAAAGAAATATAAAAAAAGAAAATAATAAAAAAATTATTGGTCCACATTATAAAAATATATAAATATCACACGTAATAAAAATATTACATACAAAATAATAATTATATTAAACTAAAAAAGAAAAAGAAAAATAAATGTTAAAATGTGTTTTTAACTAAAACACTTTTAAAATTAGTTGTGAATACAAGCAACTGTTTTTATCATTTGCAATTATTTATCAAGATTATATTATTAGTATTAAAAACAAAATTTAAAATTATCATAAACTTTTTTCGTAAATAAAAGTTTATAAAAGTTTAGCAACAATTAAAATTATAACACATTTGAAAATTCAAGTTGATTATTATAATTAATTTTTTGTAGATAAAAATATTTTAAAATTATTTCATCACAATCCAAAACAAACAACAAAAACTTTTATCGCAAACACTAAACAATTAAAAAATCACCCGAAAAACTAGTAAAAAATACAATGTAATACACGATAGAAATATCCATAAATAAAAATCCGATAAGTGTCAATTGTCACTTACCTAAAGTGTTAAATCGTAAGTCAACAATGTGCAACAATTGGCGTCCACACATGATGGTTTTTAACAATCGACTGACAGCTACGTAGCGTCGTTACGCCGGTAGCCGGCGTCGAAAATGTGACATAGAATGCGCGCGCATTTATCGACCTACGCAATTTTGCCTGTTGTGCCTATGGTTATCCTTTTATTTCGCCAGCCGTTCTCACTTCAACGTTCAGGAGCATTTTGCTCCTGCACTAATATTCGAGTGAGGACCGAGTTTAAAATAGAAACAAACTTATACTTGCATTGCATTATATATTTGCATTCACTCGAGTGCCATATCAATCGCAAATGAAACTGAAAGATAGATGGATAGATACTGAATAATTTATTCGATGCCATTATTTTTATTAGATGATTTTATTTAATATGCATTAAATTATTGAGAAAAAATATACTCGAATTTAATTTTTGTCACAGAAAAATAAATACGAGATATTTTTTAAAATAACTTTACAATAGTACAATGTATAACCAGGACACGAAATGTACCTCAGAAAACTAAACTGATGTTTCAGTCCGTAAAATTTTCTTTAGTAAATAAATATTTTTCCGGTTCATGAAAGTGAATTTTTCAGTATATTTGGAAACTTCTTTAATCAATAAATTTAAAATATTTTTATTTATTTAAAGTACATGTAAAAACAATATCAAAAATATGATTTTTTTATGTATTACAATTATATTGTTTAAATCTAAAAAGAATGACAAAAATAAAATATTAGTATTTTTTTCTTATAAAGATAGCAACCCTGTACAACAGTAAAGTTACATAATTTATGTTGACACTAGAAGAAACTTTCGTGAAAAATTTATTAATTTCAGATAAATAATAAAGCCAAAATTCAATTTTAAAAATTTTAGTAATTTTTTCTAGGAAAGTGAGCAACACTGTACGGTAGTAAACTTATATCATTTTTGTGGGCACTAGAAGAAACTTTTGTGAAAATTTAGTTAATCATATATAACTAATACAGCCATAATACATTTTTTTAAAACATTAGTATTTTTTCCTGGAAAAGTTTGCAATTTTGAGGATCCATCGCCCTATCGAAAAAATAGTCGTATCCTGGGGATCGCCTTCCCGGGTATGAAATTTTGAAAAAAAAAAGACTACATATTATAATTTTTAAATCGTTTTTAATGTGAACAAAGAAATTATATTTATTCGAAATTAAATTCATATATCCTAGTAGCAGTGGCGTCACTAGGGTTGGTGTCACCCAGTGCGGTAACTTATGGTGTCACCCCCTCACGGCACCCCATAATTGTTAATTGTTATTTTAACATTAAATTTTATGTCATATTAAATCTCGACTAAATCAGAACTTTCCTAATGTTATATTCTGGAGTAGTTATTATACACGCAAAACTATAACACGTTTTTGTGTTTATAACTAACAGAACAGAGATATTTTTATATTTCAATAATTTAATACATTTCTGTCGCTGGGCGCTGGGCCGGCTAGGCTGAAACAATGAATAAGAATAATTTTATGGAGTGACATAGGTTCATAGAGACAGTGATATTTTGCATTTTGGTGTCACCCCTTGTGATAGTGTCACCCGGTGCGGTCCGCACCCCCCTAGTGACGCCACTGCCTAGTAGTAAACACCAAAAAAATTAATGTAGGATAATACAATTACATATTATAACACCATATTTATTTATTTCAAAGTTAGTTTTCTATATAAATTGAACTTTTCTGCTTTTAGATTCGCAGCAAATGCGTCAATATTATTTAGTTTAAATTTTGCAAAATGTCATTTTCTATAAACATTACTGATAAATTTTGCCAATAATCCTGACCAAGAGTATTTCTAAAATCATTTTTTTTATACGTTTAAGAACGGAAAAGGATTGTTCTCCTGTTGCATTACATATTGATAGCGTTAAAAAATTTCAAAATAGTTTCAACATTAGATAAAATCGATTACAAACCATCGATTATTATTTTATAAATCTTAAAATTATTTTTGGTCGTTTCAGTCAGTGTAAAAAAATAAATATGAAATAAAATTTATTACATTTATTTTGTCTATTGTTTATTGTCGTGTGGGGGCCCCAGGCAGGGCCGGATTTACGTGCAAGCGGAACGAGCACGTGCTTGTGGCCCCCAACCCAAGGGGGGCCCCGGTCAACCTTTTCTTTTTGCATAATCATGATAGTAAACTATGAAAGACCTTTTTTTGCTTGATACATTTTTTTAAAGTAGAGATAGGGGCCCCATCCCCACCTCGTGCTTGGGGGACCCGCAAGCTGTAAATCCGGTCCTGGCCCCAGGCGACAACCTGCACCGCCTGTGCGGAAATCCGCCATTGCTTAGACATTAACTGAACCTATTCTGACAATTTGGTGCAAATCAAATGAACCTAAGTTCAAATTCGTCCTCTACAGGCTACTGAAAGGTTTCTATATGTTTTTTAATTTTTAAAACTGTTACAGACACTGTACCCAGAACTACACCCCTTTTCCTTTCAGTGAAGGTGGTAAAAAATAATTAAAAAAAAAACATGCTGATGTGTATATCTGCGACATGATTAAAACCTCAAAAAACCCAGATGATTATAACCCCGAAATATTAAAAACAATTAAAAATACAATAATAATTTCTGCCAAGATCCTAATTAGGCCTTAGAGAAAAGAGTATAATGTGTGTATAACAATTAGAAATAAACATAAAATGCTGTACATAAGTCAATATATAGTTAACGTATTTGGTTTTGGTTAATATAATAATATTAATATTACCTTATTTCCATTTTAATGAATTGCATTATAATCCGCAGTAATCCGCACAAACAAAAATAGTAACTAACAACAATGATCAAAATTATAAAGAACAAACTATCAGGATAACAGAAGTAAATAAAACTTTAGAACACCAATGGCTAACCAATGGCTGTCATAACAAAACGATCGATTGCGCTATCTATGAGACAAAATAAAAACTAACAGCCTTTCAAGTTATATAGAGCCATCTGTCGACAAACGTAGTAAGCTGTTACTTATTCTCGTAAACCTAGTGAGATGTCATCGATTTTGTTCCACAATTATTTATAAATTTATTTTAAAATAAAATTGAGATTTTATTAATTAATAATTGAAAACATTTGACAATAGCAACTGTTTACCTATTTCCGTATGAGTCCAAACAATACCGTACGTATCGATCGTCCATGAAGAGGTTATATTTATAGTATTTATATAAAATAATTTTACCATAGATCACGATGCCTATAGCCGTAAATGATAAGACCAAAGGGTCTGAACAAATGTGGAGTGCTCTGAAACGGCATATATTGCGTGAAAGAATGAGAAAAAAGCAAGAACGCGAAGCTGAGGTAGAAGAGGAACGTCTCCGGAAAGAACGCGAAGCTAGAGAACAACAAGATGTCATGTCTTTAGGTGAAACTCGTGAACAGATATCACAGTTAGAATCGAAATTAGCACAACTTAAGGACGAAAAACATCAGTTATTTCTACAATTGAAAAAAGTATTAAATGAGGATGATAATAGACGTCGTCAACTGGTCAAAGAAAATAAGTACGTACAAATAATTAATAACTTTCATTTCGTATTTATACTTTTTACACTTTAAATATAATCTAATATATTCATTAAAAATACATATGTTAAAAGTAGGTTAAAGGTTATTGACATCAGCAGACATATTATTAATTTACGAAACATAAAAATATTAAAGTACAGAAATAATTATTTAAATTTATTTTCAGTGATATGTTAACAATCCAAGCACTGCCTTCAGCTGGACTTGTTCATCCTCAGCTATTTATACCACAGCCAGTTCAACAAGCTCCTACCGTTCGTACACAGGTTTTTAAGACTACAAATAAAAGAACTCGTAGCCCCAGTCCTCCGCCAACAGTTCCAGTATCTTTATATCATCAAGGATATGCTTACAAACCACAGGCGGTACCCAACACTTCGTATCAACAACCGCCACCACAGAGTAAACATATTTTCATATATCATTGTATCATATTAATTTTATACAAATTGTTTTGTAGAAAGCATCATTCAGTATTATATTTTAATATTAATGCTATTAATTCCGAATTGAACTATCAATTTTTTATTTTATTTCATTTAATTATTTCACTCATAACAGCAAAATTGTTTTATCTGGCAAAATAATAAATAAACATTTAAAATATATTTACCTATATAATTGCATTTTTTTTTGTAGAAGATGATAACCGGAGAGGACATGAACTAGTTAGAGCAGTACTATGGAACAGTAAGAACCCATTATTAGCAACGACCAATTACTCAGTACAAACTTATTAATATATTTTTTTTGCAGAAACACCGCAGTACGCGAGCCAGCCTGGTACTTTCTATACGGTTCCACCACAAGAAGTGGTTTATTACCCGCCGATATCGCGTGAACCTCCACTCCGATCTATATACGACCCAGCACCGAGACCTCAGGCTTATCATATGGAGCAAAAGCACGTGGATCACTACGGTTTGCGACCAGGACCAGGCCCGGGCCCCGGTGCTACTCATGTTACTATTCATGGAAATTCCATTCCGTTAACACCTGCACAACCACCATCAAAGACAGGAAGTATTACCGCTGGATATCCGGTACGCAGTCAGACGCAGTATCAGCCTGCACCAGCTCCAGCTCCAACGCTATATACTACTTCCAGGACGCTGTATCAATCACCAGGAACGCCTATGCAGTATCCTCCCAGAGATTAGTAGCAAGACAATTAATGTTAACAGCATTTTTTTTTTTATATGTTACAAACGTAAAATAAAGTTTTATTTAGGATTAGAGATTTTTTTTCTAGGTTTTGTTCAATAATTAGTTACAACATACTGTAAATATATGCTTGGGGTTTATTGTATAATTACATATACAAATTAATAAAACTTAATGCTAAATGACTAGAACTTATTTGACTACCTTACTTAAAACTAATGCATAAATTGCATAAAATATTTTTTGGATCTCTCAATTTATAACCTCTGAAACTATCAACATTTATTTTTTTTTTATTTTTTCTTTTTTATTTTCAGTTTTAAAACTAATAAGTACATATTCAAAAATGCAAGGTGCATATGGATCATTTGTGTACAAATTGCAGTAAAACAATATGATTTTTATTATTTTCTTGGTAATTTTCTCAAAATATGGTGTGTAAAAATGCAGAAGATACAAAATGTGTAATAATTACGCTTACAAAATTATCTTGTTTATAATGTTTTACATATGTTTCCGATATTGCTAGGAAATGCATTATTTATTTGGTACCAATGTTTTTAACATTTGTTTATGATATATTCTTAATGCCCGCCACAAGTTGGAAAAACATTTACGATGTCTATTTTTTTGTCTAAAATATCTTATAAATTATTTATAAAAATTACAGAAATTTAATATTTAATTACATAATAATACTAAATCTATTATTCATTATATAATATTTTATATACATATAAAATTTCAACCAAAACTTTCTACGAATTTCTATATACTTTCTATAACAGAAAATTTCATTACATGATAATTATTTTAAGGCCAAATTTTTTCTAAAGGCGCTTTTTTCGAAGGAAAATTTTATATTAATCAGAAAAATTATCGTATTTAAATGAATATTTAAAAAGATATGAAAACAAAATGCAATGTGGCAAAAATAATTGAAAATTATAATTTTTTTTTATCTTTTTCAAAATTACAGAAATTTATTTTGTTATAGCAGTATCTGCCCATTTTTTTTTCTCTTAATTAACGAAAAGATTAATATTAAAATTTTCATCGATAAAACAGCCTAAAATATGTACTTAGTTTTTGATATTGTCGATCAATTTTACACATTATATTTTTACAATCATTTACTTTATATTTATTTCAGTATGAATAATTTATTGATCTGAAACCTCTGATAACTACTAAATTAAATTAATACTGTAATAATTTCAACTGACACCAGCACCCTGATCATATTTTAACAACTATTAATTACAAGTTATAATCAATATCCACGCGACATACATATAATCAATGCTATGCCATATTAAGGCAATGTAATATAAAATATATGTATATAACTAAAATCTAGTGTAAAACCGATCAAATATCCTGTATCTATAAGACGAATCAAATATATTATAAAAAATAGTTTAACGCAAATGTTTATTCCACTGTGATACGGGCTATGCCACTTGTACACAAATATACATCACCGCGTACGGCGTGCATCGTTTTAAGGAGCGGTGTCTTCAACATCTGCATCGCTCGCGATCTGTTTGTCGGGAATTGGATCCGATCGTATGAACCATTTCTTTCGAATGTTTTCCATTTTACTTAGATTCTCCTCATGGCTCCAGGGCTTCAGTTGGCGCAGCTCGTCTTCTAATAAATTGTCTTGTTTCTCTAAGCGTACATCGCGGGACTTCGGCGCAATCACAGATACAGCTATGTAGGCATTTCTCGCTCGTGTTTTATCGTAATTGGATCTATATGGCAATGGCAATCCCGTGACACGGTGGTAGGCGAACTCAAACTCTCGCGTTGTATTCTTTACGGATGGCTTGTTGCTCCACGGAAAGATGTTTTGAGTTGTTGCCGTTCGCTCCTTTTCTATTTGATCGTAATTCTCTAATTTCTCCTCCATATTCTCAGAGCTATCTTCGAGATTTGGCCAACTCAGTCGGCTTTTGTTTTTCTGCTGTTCTTGATAGTGTTTCTCGTTATCGAGAAGAATGATTAATTTTTGTACTTCATCTACTTCTGTACTACTTTCTATATCACCATTTGGCGATACCGTTGTGCCTACACTAGATACGGATGTTGTGTCTGTGTCCATCGTATTTTCTAAGTCTGTTATTATTTTCTTTGATGTCATTATGTCATCGTCAATCTTTTCTGAAAATGTAATTATTTATTTAATTATTTTATATACAACTTACAGAATATATTTAATAAAAAATAAAGACAAAAATATTTTTGCCGTATGTCCATGTTCCAGATTTTATTATTCCATTTATTAGAAATATAATAAAATTTTCTAGTGTCAAATGATTAAAATGATAACACTTGTTAATATATACATAAATAATATTTGGTTTCTCTACTACATTTAGTGAAACTAAAAATTATAGTAAATTTATAAATATTTTTCTACAGGTTACGGACAAGTTTGCTATCAAACTATGTATATGATTAATCCAGATATAAAATAATAAATTATTATTTTTATGACATTAATTACTGAAAATACCACGGTTGTAAATACGATCATTAATTGTTGTAGATGACAAAAAACAAGAGTTAATAAATAAAATTTAAAATATATTGAAAATTAATTTGCTTGCAAATTGGATTATACGACCCATGAATAATTTTAATATATCTCATTTAGTTGGCATAACAAACAGTTTCATAATTAAATTACGTTCAATTTTCATTATTTATTATGTCAACTATTAATATATTATTATTGTACCAACAAATTGCCGTGCAATACAAGTCAATATATGAAAACGTATGAAATAAAATGAAATTCCAAAAATATTCTAACATATTTTTAAAAGTATATTATAGATTACTTTAAGATATTTGTTATATAAAACATATTATTAACTGATTTAATAAAATTCTGCAAGGCTTTTCGACGTCTAATTTTCTATCGAGTAAATTTTAACTGAGCAACCAAAGAAAGCCAATTTAATATTAAATTGCTTACAACGTTTTCATTAAATTTCCGTAACAGGTAAATAAAACTAAAAACATAAACTTATTTATCTACATAAAATACAGAAGCAACTAAAAATTTCTCTTTTTTGATGCAAAAGCAACAAAATAAAATATTTAGAGTTGAGTTACTCTTAAACAGATAATAAATGCAACACACAAAGACAGCGTTGTAAACCTGGTTGCCTACATTAGCCAAGTTAATATACTCTCTTAACTAAAATATGCATGCTACATGCGTTTGCTTGATAGACTGGGAAATAAGCTTCTTGAAACAACCCGACAACGTTGTATAGTTAATGCAAACAAAAAACTTTCTTTTTTTTTACCCTCAAAATAGAAACACTACCGAATCACAACTCAAAGGCTTTTTAAAAAGTTGCCACTATATGGAACAAAATATTATCAAATTTAGAGTAATTATTTGCGCTTGTATATATTTTTTTTGAAATATCTTATTTTATATAATAATTTTTAATTATATCTTTTAAATTAATTATTAATTTGTCTGTGAAATTCCGGCAGTCTAATATCAACAACTAAAATTTTTAATGCAAAAATTTGACAAACCAAAATCTATATGTTTCAAAAATGTATATATTATTAATTTTTTACTTAAATTATTACTGAATTTCATATAAATTAAAATTTCAAAATTTTGATTTGTACGAATTTTGTTCTTCGGAATTTTTTGATAATGGAATTGTTATGTTCAGCATTTTTACACTGAAGGAAGTATTCATACAAATTTAAGAGTTTAATATACTTATCAAAAATCGCATTTTCGTATCTGCTGAACTGTATTCATATTTCAATATATTTAATATTATAATATTTTATTTTAGCTTACACTATTTATCCGACTGCAATCAAATTTTCAGAACAGATCCTTTTAGTGTGTCTTTTAAAAAAATTGTTTTTGCATAATGCCAAAGAAAAATATTTAAAATCTATATTTTCGCTCGAATTGCCGAAATCGTTTATAATAAAAAAAACTTATAGATTGTTACACTACCATAAAACTTGCAGCAATTAAAGTTTATATTTATCATAACATAACATAAATCAGAACAGAAAATGACTTATATGGTTATACAGTACTCTGTATTTATTTCAAAATAACACATTTTCCGGTTTCCGTATAGAATATGTTTTGATTAGTTTTAGGTACGATGTTTATCAGTGTGTAAGGACACGTGTATCTCAAAGTTTGGTCACCGAATCAACGTGACATTTTATATTTAAGTTCCTTTCATCCGTATTTGATTTGATAAGATTTGGAAATTGTTCAACCTAAAAAAAGCGTATTTTTTCTTTAAAGTTACTTGTTATTTTATCGACTTTTAAGAAATATATAAATATTATTTTATTTAATAAAACAGCGAAACGATAATCTGCAAATATGTTTTATATATTGAAAATATGTAAATATTATATTTCTGATCCTTCATTTACATATTACTCATGTTTTACGACATATTTTGCTACGCAAACAGATTTTCTGATACAGGTATGTAAACATATATTTACAATGCTACAGAATTCTAATTATAAGCAAATAAAGATAAAAGAAAATATTACATTTTTTTATGCTAACAAAATTTATTTAATATCAACAAATCGTTATATTTTAACTGGAATAAATTATTATGCTTTCCAAATAAATAAGAATTTCGATTACTTCAAATATCATTGTTATAAATATAATCTTACAATTATAATAAATTGAATTACATATATTAAATAAAATATTATAATAAAAATTAGGAATTAGATTTTATAGATATTGTAGATATAGACTATAGTAATGAATAACAAATTTAGTAATAAATCGGCAACTAGCAACAATTTCAGAAAAACTTATGCAAGAAGTCCTATAAGAAGTTGGTGAAACTAATCAGCTGTCATTTTCAAACAAATGCAATTACTGAAAAAAAAAAAATTACATTGAAAAAAGTTAATCTGCAATTTTTAATGAAAGTGGCTATTCATACATACAGTATTTTTACGCAATTGGCTATTTAGGGTAGGTTAGGTTAGTAGGTTGGTTTAGGTTTTTTTTTTTAGTATGTATAAATAGCCAATTGCGTATACATACTGTATGTATAAATAGCCTCATCCATTTTTAATAGCTATATAAATAGAATTTAACAAAATGTTTTATACCAGTTTCTTTTACTGATGAAAAAACAAGCAAATTAAATCTAATGAGCTAATCAGATGTCATTATCAAATGTATACAGTTTAAAAAGGAAAAAGTCTGCACTTTTTAATGGTTATAAATAAAATTTTAAAATATATATTAGTTTATTGTGATATTAATCTAATAAATTAATAAAATTAAATTAGCGTATTTTTTTAATCAATAAAATAAACTGATATATAAAACTGCATACTTTCCTCTTTTTATTGCAATTTTAATTTTTCAATAAATGACAGATGATTATTGTTTCAGTAACTTCTCACAAATAATTTTAATTGTAAATTTCACAATTTCAAATTTTGTAAAGAACTTTTAATGACCAAATTATGTAATAATATTTTCCTTCAGAAATATTTAATCTAAATATAAATTATACACACATTTATAGTTCATTCGATTTTGCTCTCTCATTTTCATTATAAACAAACACTAAATCTGCATATTGCTATATAACAATGAAAATACGATATAAATTATTAAAAGATAATACATAAGAATGACTTTAACTTTAATAAGTTAATCGCAATCTTGCAATGAATCTGTAATAAATTTTAATTAAAAACTAAAAACAATATATTGTAAAATGTAAATTGAAACTATAAGTTTGCGAATCTTAACTGATATTATAATTATAGTTAAGAAAACTAGTTCAGCTAACAATAAGACAAGAACGTGTTTATTATATTAACTCTGTGTTTTGTGAAAATAGTTAATTATTTTCGGAGTTTGCGTTTCACGTTGCATCTATCACATTTCCGTATTAATGGAGTTTAATCACAGTGTGTATACGTGCATATACCACAAAAGCCACGTGACAAGCGTTAATATTAATATTTGATTGTTGTGCTCCAAAGATTGAAATTCGTTTTCGTTCGTTTTTTAGCCGTTTGGCGGCAGCACACACAAAACAACGACCGGCTCTGACGAGGCGTGCTGAATAATTGAAGAACTGTGTGTCAGACGGGGTGCTTCAGATTTCATGATAAATGGAATGGAATGTTATGTGAATTTTTAAAGAGTTGTGCGAATTCACGCTTTTCCTTTCTCGGCCAATCGACATTATTTATTAAAGCCAAATCGCTTTTGATCGTCGTAAGATTCGCGCAAAACAATAAAACAAAATACGATTTGTAAAGTTTTACTCGGTGTGTTGGAACTTTAATGCTTTTATGTTATGTACTATTAAGAAAGATAACAAATTTAAAGATTTTATATTATTAACATTACGCCAATTTGTTGTTCTGTATTTGTTCTGATTTGATTAATATTATTTTATTTCTAAAAATTACAATGGTTAGATTTTCCATTTAAAAAAAGACTCAAATTTGTGTTGTAATTAAAAAATAACAAATAATATAATAAAATTTATTATGCCCTTAAAATCTTGCCACTAAAATACCTAAAAATAATTGAAATTATTGTAATTATTGGAAATTATGAAATATTTAAAAACAGCTGAAACTATTGAAGATTCAATTTTTCTCAAAAAGATAGTAAACAAAGACCTATATATATATATATATATATATATATATATATATATATATATATATATATATATATATATATATATAATAATAATAATAATAATAAAAGAGTTTCTAATCTATAATTGTGTACAATTGTTTATTTAGAATTACATTCTGTTTCTATTTAATAAAATATACGTCAAAATCAAAATTGGAATAGGAATCAAAAATTGAAATCAAATAAAAAATTGAAGTTTGTGCTTAGACATATACGTGTTTTTTGTGCACATGAATAATAAAAAATAATATGTTAAAAACAAAAAAATTAATTTAATTTAATAAAAACAATTTTGATTTATTTGAATTGTTACTCCTACTAAATAAAAATAATGCTTTTGAATTCATTAGCAAAACAATTCTATATAAATTGTAAATATTTTGCTCATAAAAAATATTTAAAATATCACAATTTTTTAATAACATTTGACAATTGTTTTGATATTTTGTTTGTTAACTTAATATTGAACAAAATTTATAAAAAAAAATGTTTAGCTTGTTTTTAAAAAACATAAAACAAAGTTTGTTAAATTTAGTACATCTACAAAATAGAAAAAACTTTTTCTAATTTTTTATTGATGTAACAATAAAAATGTTATTCGTTAATTAAATACAAAAACATTTTTTTTTTGCTTTTCCTGAAACTTTTGAAATAACGTTAAAATTGTTTGATAATAAATGCAACAGTATTATAATATTATGAAACATATAAATTTGAATAAATCAAATCCCATATTTTAGAATATGAAAATTTGAATATATTTAATGGTTACACAAAATGTATGTCAGTTGGAAATAGTATAACAAAATGTATAAATGTAAATCAACAAAATCCCAGCGATTTTGTAATTTGCAATTGCAAAAATTTACATGCCACTATTTGTATGTTTAAAACATAGATACTTATAAAGCAATACATTTACTGGAATGATAAAATCAGTTTACAATTTTACTCTGTGTATATCCATTAACTTACATATGTAATGAATTTTAAAGTCTCATATCGTTTTTAATTACATTATGTCAATAATATTCTCGCAAAGCGAGAATAGAGCTAGTCGAATGTGGTTTGATTTTATAAGCTAGTTTTTCGACTAGCTAAAATATAATATATATCGTATATAGGTATCCGGACAATTCACCGAAAACAATTCACCGAAAACAGTTCACCGAAAACAATTCACCGAAAACAAATTCACCGAAGTAACAATTCACCGAAGTACCAATTCACCGAAAAACAATTTATCGAATAACCAAATGAAATAGAATTAAATTAAATTAAAATAAATATTATGGATATTAGGAATGTCTTTAAAAAAAAGCGTATTTATTTTTTATTTTTTTCTTTAACATTTTACGGAGGGGTGGTGGGTAGGTTTCTACTTTTAATTCAAAGATTTTTTACTATCAGTAATATAGTACATCAGCTAGAATCACTAAAAATTCAACTTTTACGAAATAATTATATCATTTGTGCGAAATTACGGTGAATTGTTTTTCGGTGAACTGTTTTTCGGTGAATTGGTACTTCGGTGAATTGTTACTTCGGTGAATTTGTTTTCGGTGAATTGTTTTCGGTGAACTGTTTTCGGTGAATTGTTTTCGGTGAATTGTCCGCGACCCATCGTATATAATCGTATATACCTGTATATACTCGTATATACTCGTATTTATCGTATTTTCCGTACACAGCCGGGCCGTTTTGTATTTTCCGTACACAGCCCTATTGACGATCGTATATACTCGTATATGCTCGTATTTATCGTATTTTCTGTACACAGCCAGCCAGCCAGCCGTACTGACGATTTTATAAGCTAGTCTTTTCGACTAGCTAAAACATTACATAATATCAACTTCATAGCAATATATTATTTGAAATTTTTAAAATAGCAATATTAATTTATATATATATATATATATATATATATATATATATATATTGTAGAATTTTATTAACTGGAATTACAGTATGTCAGGAAATTTAAGAATTAGCGAACATTGCAATTAATTCTATTTATTATTAGACCAATATTTCGCAATGTTCGCTAATTCTTAAATTTCCTGACATACCGTAATTCCCGTTAATAAAATTCTACAACATATTATCACGGTAGCAACTCAGATTTTACTATATATATATATATATATATATATATATATATATATATAATAATAATAAGGGCCCCCACCAAACTTTTGCTCAGAGGTGCCTCCACCATTATAAATTATCATATTACGTTGACAATTTCATGATTTGTATTGATAATTTACTGTTGTCACAAAAACATTTCCACATACGTGTCAAAATAGATAAAAAAAATATCGCCAAATTATGAAAATTTATTAAGTCATATCAAAAATGTCACAAATAATAGTTGTTATAACTTGCGTGATAGTAACAGAAAAATACGACAAATATTCAACATTGCTGGTAGTTTGGCTGAAAATTTGAAAAACACAGATATTTCGAAAAATATTTTAAATCTCTTAAAAAGTATTAATATTTATAGATACATCTAAAAAATTCTTGAAATGTTTTTAATTTTGTTTAATTACTGAATACCTCTTATCTTTTTTTATTTACACTATATATTATTAGAAATATGTGCTAATAACCATAGTAATCGATATCCTTAAATGCAAAAAGAACAAATTTGTAGAATACAAGGCTTATAAAGTAAAGAAAAGCTAGACCTGTCTTATTTGCTAACAAATATCATTACAAAAACTAATTTTTCCTGGTTTTAAAAATAAATAAAATAAATTGAAATAAAATAAAAAAATAATGTTTTTGGTTAAAAAAAAAAAGATTTATACTCTTTTTTTTCCAAATGGTCGCAAAAAAGTAGTAATGCAAAGAAGACCGGTAACATTACATCAAGACATGTGTTAAAATTACAGTAATTTATTGTCAAGCATAATACGAAACACCCTTTAGAACAGTATTGCCCTTTCCTACAGGTTTTGTTTTCACTGTAGAGAAACCCTTATTACAATAACCTTTATTTTAGAAACCCTAATATCTCATTCACACTTTTCAACTTATCTCGAAATTAGTTTTATGTTTTAGTCGTAATGCTATTGGTTCTGAACTTGTAAAAATATAATGAAATGTTAAATGATATTAATAAAGTTAATAGAGGTTGCTGTTGGCACTCGTTGAAACATTTTAATAATTTTAACTTAATTTCATTTTAAATTAATTAAATTAATAAATAAAACAATCGGTTATGTTTCAAAATATTTATTCTTTCTCAATACGTATTGCGGCTGTTACGCCATCATCAGGAGAGCTAACAATAATTATTGTATTTTGAAACATAACCGAGTGTTTTATTTATTAATTTAATTAATTTAAAATTAAATTATATTAATAATCTCAATTTTTAGCTATAATTAAATCAACAAGAATTAATATAAAACCAAAACTTATTTAAATAAGTTGGTAAGTTTTAAGTACAGAACAAAAAACGACGATTTTTAATAAATATTAATAAAGAACTTAAACCTAAAGCCGTTTTATTTTATATAATGAGTTCTAAAAGATTTTTTACTAGGCTAAGTGTCATTTTTGTTGATTGATTATAACAAAATTTGTTATATTTTGTTTGATTATTATTAAATTTAATTATTTACTTTTAATATAAATAAATTATAAATATGTCCATCTCTTATGTGAAACTCATTAATTATAATTATAGTAAGGAGACATATTTCTCGTACTTTATTAAGTTAATTTTGGATAACATTATTTTTGTTTGTATTTTTAAAATAAAATAATAAAAAAGTGTAGTACTTTACTTACTTTTTACAACCGAATATTAAGTATTAAAACCAAATATTCTACCAAATACCGAATAGTAAAAATATGGCCGAATAGACCGAATGTCCAATAACTCTTCGACTTCGGTCCCATCTCAAGTATGTATATATATATATATATATATATATATATATATATATATATATATATATATATGTCCATTTGCCAATTTTATCTACCTTTAATAATAAAAATAAGCGATTCTCTTAATCATAATCAATTTTACTATATTTATAATGATATTCCTTATGTATGTTTGTTAAACATATATTAAAATTCATATTATTATTTTCCTATAATATTTATATTATGTACACTTAATTATTCGATAACTATTGAAAGCTTTATCGGGGAATATGTTATGAAAATATTTTGCCGGTTGGAGGTAATTGGTTTTTCACCAAGATCAATATATTCAAAATGTTACCTACATCGGTATTCGGTCGGTCTTAAGCGAAGTAAATATTTTAGACAATTTTCGTTTCCAGCATGTTCTTGAATACCGGGTTGCCAATAGCCAAATTGTTGGATATATTGCCAGAAACAGGCCGAATCCATAAATATTTGACAAAGATCCAAAAATATTGTTTTCTGGGTTTAAATGAAAATCACGTTCAATACAATCTATTGTGAACCTGCCAATTAAATCGACATTGACGAATTTCGCGAACCGTACATCATGGGGCTGTTGTAGTATTATACTAACAAGAGATTGTTCGTTGTAAATTAAATCTGTTTTAGTATTCATTGATTTTTAATTAAATTCTCACTAAAAACTTTGGACTGTGTGGTTAAATTAATGAACGTTAGTAAAGTTGAAATAAAAATTCTGTTATGAAATTTATTGTGAATTTTACAGAATAAATAATTAATTTTGCAAAAATTATATTAATTAAAGAAAATATTTACATATTTCGGGTAACTATATACAGAAACCTCGATTTTAATTCTACATTTTCTCAGTTTGTACACATAGTACCTACAGAATAGAAGAATATGTATATAAATAATATATTTCATATAACATAATTCAATGTTTAGCTTTGGCAAAAAATAATCTTATTCTTTAAAATTACAAAATTAATTCTAATTGTAAATTTTATTTTATTAACATTTTTGCTAATTACAATGTACAATTTTATATATTACTTTAAAAAATAAAAATTATACATGCTGATAATTTTGTGCATAAATTTAAAAATAAAACGTTAATTCATGTACCTAAATAGTCAAATCAAAAGAGTACATTAAAAACAATTAAAGTGTTCTAGCAATCTTGACGTTAAAAACGTCAAATTTAAGATTTGTGATTTAATGTTTGCTTTAATTTTAATTGCAGAATCGTATAAAAATGTATGAAACTCAACCCTTAAATTTATTTATTTTTTATGCGCTTGTTGCATAAATTACTAATAAACTGAAAACTTATATGACTTTTAAAATAACCGATTTATATTTATTTATAATTCTTGAATTAATAGTGATAAAACACATAAAAATTTCTAATGGCAATACATATTTATTCATAAAACATATAAATTTATTGGTCACTGTTTACAGATAATCTTTAACATATTATATTTTCAAATATTTTTACTTATTTATTTGTAATTTAAATAAAAATAATGTATAGCTTAAAATGTATTATATTGAAATGTTCTAATACAAAATTAGAAAAATATGTTTTCCGTTAGAAGAATTTAAAATAAATAAATTGCAAAAATAATATTTGACAAATATCATTTTAAGTTAATGTTTTCAAAAAATACTTTGTTTTAGTTTTGCCAATACTTACTTCTGTAAGTTACTTTTAACAAGTAAAAAAGCATATATTTTTTTACACTTTCCAAATGGTTATAAAATTGCATCAAAACATGATTGAAAAAGAAAATCTTTACTAAATTAAAAAGTAGTTTTCAATGTTCTTTTGCATGTGTTTATCAAAGTGCAATATATGCTTTTCTAGTAGCCATAGACAAGCGTCAGCAGGAATTCTTTTAGGGAGTGAATTGGTAGCAAAAGCACTGATATAAAATATCATTGAAATAAAGAAAAAAAATTTTAAATACTAGATGAAGTACCCGTTTTATATAATTTTTATATTTGATTCCGATATCTCTATCGCAAAAATTTAGCACAATCGGTTCAGATTTCCTCTCATTTTTTACATTTTTGGTTTTAAGCTAGATGGGCTGCAATTGTACTCGCAACCGCCTGGCGACGCTCATGGCCATAGAAATTTCTAAGTATACGACTAGAAACGTCAAGAGTGACGAATGCGATAGTTTTTGTGGTTTACATAGTCTTGCTTTCCATTTACCTCTTCTCAACCATTTCCGAAAATTTTACATTAAAAATTCTCAAACGACAGAAGTAAAGAAAGACTGTCATTTGCTAAAAACGCATATTATTGTCTTCAGTTTGAAACAAACACTTCCAACAGACGAAGGTAGTTACGTGGTATAAGTTTCGTGAGAAAGACAATGGAATCATTACATGTTTCGCCTAATGTTCTAAGTCGCGTATATCAGAAATTGGAGTTTTGCCGAAATGCCTGTAGGCAAGTTTCATATCTCTATTCTGTTTCGTTGCAATTTTATACTCATTTGAATACCGTGCAGAACTTTACAGGAATATCAATACATGTTTGCACAAAAAGAACCTCATTTCAATATGTGTATTACATATAAATTGATATATCCGTTTCCACTTTTTTTTATGTAATTTATCTAAGAGAAATATTTTAATTAATATTTATTTAGTATCTGCAAATTGCATAAAAGGAACTCAATTAAACTAAAATATTAACATCGATATTTATAATAATATTTATGATTTCTTTATTTATAAAAGTACAGTAAAAAATATTTTTCGCCGATTTACTGTTAGATAAAAAAATATAGTAAATCTGACTATCTATTATTTGTGTTTATTAATGTTAATTCATAAGAAAAATAAACACAAAACATTAAAACTAGTACAAAAAAAGCTAATTAGAGAAATTACCTTAGTGCATGTAAACACTAATGTGTTTGAAATGAATAATCAATTAACACACTACCGCAGATTCATATTATTTTTATTGTCATTTCTTAAACTTATGTGTACAGAAGAACTTTGTTTAAGGGAAAAAAACTACAATTACAAACGTAAGTCTACGTATTTCATATACTCGTAGATGATAAAGTTTTGAACTTGCAGATAAATATTTTGTATCTCAAGCGTATCATAATCAATATTAATATTATGTTACCATATTGCCTATGTAGAAAAGGGTAATTATGTTACTAGTACAATAATTACATTATTATACACCATTAGTGGCAGCACCAAACGTTACTACAACATCAAGTGTATTTAGTCTTCGGCGGCGTTATTGACAAACTATTACGTCAAGTCAAGTTAATTAGCAATTACATTATTTATTTTCGCTTGAAATTTAATTTGATTATTGAAAATGTGTGCAGAAGTGCAAGAAATGCAATGTGCACCGTCCAGTGTGGTCAGAAGCTGCATATTCGACCAAATAAACACGGTCAATTATATTTAATTTGACATCTCCGACGCTTACATTAAAAATTATTGAGTTAAGTTATTTTTCGCTTGAATTTTAATTTGCTTATTGAAAATGTGTATAGAAGTACAAGAAATGCAATATCTACCGCACAGGATGATCAGAAATTGTATATTTAATCAAAGAAAGATAAATTCTTACAAATCACGTAACAGAAATATAAGTATATATTTTTTTATTTTTAGTTTAGAACGCTTAGAACGTTTAGAACGCTTGAAGAAAAAAATCATATATGTCACTCGAAATAGAAAGCTCCTTTTGTGTTTAGCCTAGATTGCTTAGTATCGGCTTTACCTCAGTCACAAATATCTGAAATCAACACAATAATCATAGCTTGCTACCCTTTGTAACATATATACTATTAAACTCTTTGATAGATAACACTGTTTGTCATGTATTTCGCAACAAATATGTGTAATCAACTATTTTGTTCAATCCGGATAATGAAAAATTCGGATAATTAAAGTCCAAATAATCTAAATACGACTATATAGGTATATAAACAAGATTAGAAGTATATGGGTAAACCCATATATAGACTACTTTGACATTTCTCGGAAAGTTGGCAACACTGTATTTTAATAATATTATAATTTATGTGGGCAATAGGAGATACTTTTCTGAAAATTTGATCAAAATCGAATAAATAATGTAGCCACAATGAATTTTTTTAAAATTTTGTGATTTTTTTTCTCGATAAGTTGGCAACACTGTATTTTGTTAAAATTGCATAATTTATTTAGGCACTAAGAAAAACTTTTATAAATATTTGATTAAAATCGGTTAAATAAAATGGTCAAAATAAATTTTTTTAAATTTTACTAATTTTTTTTTCGGAAAGTTGGCAACACTGTATTTTGTTAAAATTACATAAATTACATGAATACTAGGAGAATCTTTTGTGAAAATTTGAGTAAAATCGGTTGAATAACATGGCCATAATAAAATTTTTAAAACTTTAGTAATTTTTTTCTCGAAAAGTTGGCAACACTGAAAATTAATAAAATTATGTAATTAATGGGAGCATTAGGGAAATCTTTTCTGAAAATTTGATCAAAATCGGATAAATAACGTAGCCAATATGAATTTTTAAAAACTTTAGTAATTTTTTTCTCGGAAAGTTGGCATCACTGGAAAAAAACAAAACCACATGACCATCTTGGGTACTAGACAAATTTATCCTGAAAATTTCATTAAAATCGGTTGAACCGTCTAGGAGGAGTTGCGGCCACAAAATTTTGACTTACGACCGAGCGAGCGAGCGAGCGAGCTGACGACGCACACACATACACCCTCATAAACTAAGTTCAGATTCGTCATCTACAGGCTATATGAAGGATTTCTATACAAATTTTTTTTTTTTTTGAAAATGTTACAGACACCGTACCAAACGCTTTACTACTTTTCCTTGCAGTCAAAGTAGTAAAAAATATATTTCAAATATTTATTTTTAAATAAAAAGATTACATATTCATTGTTTTATCAATCATTTGATTAATAAATTATTCATGAAGAAATTAAATTGAAATTTAATCAGTATAAAATAATATCTGAACTGAAATGGGTTGACCTTGATCAGTAAATAAAATTTATAAATTAACAAGATTAGAAGTATATGGGTAAACCCATATATAGACTACTTTGACATTTCTCGGACAATTGGCAACACTGTATTTTAATAAAATTATAATTTATGTGGGCACTAGGAGATACTTTTCTAAAAATTTGATCAAAATCGAATAAATAATGTAGCCACATTAAATTTTTTTAAAATTTTGTGATTTTTTTCTCGATAAGTTGGCAACACTGTATTTTGTTAAAATTGCATAATTTATTTAGACATTAGGAAAACCTTTTTATGAAAATTTGATTAAAATCGGTTAAATAAAATGGTCATAATAAATTTTTAAAAATTTTACTAATTTTTTTCTCCGAAAGTTGGCAACACTGTATTTTGTTAAAATTACGTAAATTATATGAATACTAGGAGAATCTTTTGTGAAAATTTGAGTAAAATCGGTTGAATAACATGGCCATAATAAAATTTTTAAAACTTTAGTAATTTTTTTCTCGGAAAGTTGGCAACACTGAATATTAATAAAATTATGTAATTAATGGGAGCATTAAAGAAATCTTTTCTGAAAATTTGATCAAAATCGGATAAATAACGTAGCCAATATGAATTTTTAAAAACTTTAGTAATTTTTTTCTCGGAAAGTTGGCATCACTGGAAAAAAACAAAACCACATGACCATCTTGGGCACTAGACAAATTTATCCTGAAAATTTCATTAAAATCGGTTGAACCGTCTAGGAGGAGTTGCGGCCACAAAATTTTGACTTACGACCGAGCGAGCGAGCGAGTGAGCGAGCGAGCTGACGACGCACACACATACACCCTCATAAACTAAGTTCAGATTCGTCATCTACAGGCTATATGAAGGATTTCTATACAATTTTTTTTTTTTTTTGAAAATGTTACAGACACCGTACCAAACGCTTTACTACTTTTCCTTGCAGTCAAAGTAGTAATAACCGTATATACGTTTCAAACTTCCAAAGAAAATATTGACATTTCATTATATTATAACGGATCGATTAATATTTAATTTTTAATTAAATTTGTACATATACAGACAAAAAACCAATAAATAGCAAACATCACAATACAAATTATTTGTTTAATTTTAAAACTGAATTCTTATTAAGACTACCCTACTTATGACTAAATTATAGGAGTAGTATATTTTAGCGCAGAGCTAGTCATTCTAAACCAGTGATTCCCAAAGTGGTCTATATCGACTCCCAGGGGTCGACGACGACCTGCAAGGGGTCCATGTCAGCGCAAAAAAAATTGGGGGTCCATGAAACGAAAATGTGGGGTCAACGATAGTTGATTAATTTTTGCATTCCATGAATAGAATAATCCACATACACAAATAGTACCTATTTACTTACATAATACTGCCTTATAATATAAAGACATATAAGTATCTACATAAATTATGAAAGTAAATTATGAAGTAAAAATTTTTAAAACATAAATGTTCGTAAAACATGATGAAGAATTATATTAAAATTTAAATTATTAGGTATATTTTCTGATATATGAAACTGTTTAAAAATTATTATAAACTAGCAGTTGCCCGCAGTTCCGCCCGCGTACGTTTTTATTTTTTCTGCGTAAGTTTTTTTTTGTAAAAAAAAAAGTATTTTTCCCTGGTAAATTGTAGCATTTAGCGGCTACATTTATTTATTTTTTGCATAGTTATTTTATGTAACAGATACTAAATTTTCATTTGGTTCATTTTAATTTGAATTTAATTAATAAATATATAAAACTTACTATGTGTTTTTTTAAGTTTTTCACACTACACTTCACTACAGTTAGAAATGTAAATCTTTCAAAGTGAGTAGCACTATACCAGCTGTCAAAAATACATTTAAAGTCATTGAATTTGCAAAAAATCAATATTGGGTAAGCAGGGGGTCTACCCAAAACCGAAAAACATGGAAAGTGGTCCACGAGGCAAAAAAGTTTGGGAACCTCTGTTCTAAACCAAACTACTTACTAATTTATGGCAAGCAACGAAAATGCATGATTTCAGTTTTATCAGTTTTATTGCAGCCAAAAATTAATGGTTTTTTTTACAAATTTTTATTGTTTTTACATGCTAATAAATAGTGTGAATTTTAAAATCGAGCTCGTAATACGTCATCGAAGGAAACATTGCTTTAATAACATAATATTTTAGGTAATACAACTGACCAACATATTTGTTTTGTCGTGGGTTCATAGTCTACTGGTTAGAACGTCTGCCGCGAAAGCAGAAGTCCTGGGTTTAAATCCCAGCGAGGCCAATACATTTTGCCAAATTTATTAAATTTTCTAATTATATACTGCAATTAAGAAGAAATTAAAATATTTGTAAATTTCTTAGTGTCATTGCGGAAAACGTTACTTTACTATTTGACATTCTATGATAATAAATCACCAAAGATTAATGTATGATTAGAATTCTATAAAATATTATAAATTCTTCCTTTCATGTAGCTCATAGTGACGAAATTTATCTCGATAAACTGCAAGAATTTATTTTAGAAATATCTCTTGATTTAACGCTTCAACAAGACTTCATTTGCACTGTGTGTAATCGTGTATCTGATTGAAATTTTTTCCAAACGCTGTAGACGTGTAGACTTTTTAGATAAAGATTTATTACGATTTTTTTTTAAATTTCCAGCAAAAGTTTGAACTATTGGGAATTTGTAATACGTATTATTATAAATTAAATTAAAGTCTGGTAAACAAATTAAAACTATCAACTATAAGAAAATAATATTTTTAATACTTTATAGTATTTAATTATTTTATAAAAATTTTTTTAATTAATACCGTTACATACAACATTTAATAAAAGAAAAACATTAATAAACATAAGCCAGAAAATAAAACAAAAAAGTTATAAAATGCCACTCAAATTAAAATGTTAAAGCGCAATGAATAAATTTTAATGATGATTTAAATATTTAAATTATATTTTGATTGGTTGGTAAAAGATGTAAATTTATATCTCTATTAAAAAGGAATGAACAAACCAAAGTTAAAAAGCATATAAAAAGAATGATTGAGCATTCGCGTAATGTAAAACGATTGGTTAAAAAAATTCCAGAGATAGTTTGATATCTTTAAATCCATCTCAAAGAAAGCTGACAGTCTAAATCTAGAAAATGTCAGTAACTGGATCATCCATCATCCATTTTTATTTGGTTGCTTAAAGAACTCGCAATGCTTATAATGGTATTTACATTGCCATTTTTGTATTATAAGAATGGAAAAAAATAAAATTCGATTGATAAAAACGAAAAATAATAAAATTATTAAATTAATTAAAAGTAAGTAAAATAATAACTAACTACAGTATAATAATGTACATTATCTTACTAGTAACGTAAGAACTTCTTTCTACATATAAAATATCATCAATTCTCGTAAGTCCTAGGTGAAAAAGCTCGAGAAGCTGAACATATAGTTTCTTAACAATTTTTATTTGAATTGTCAATGGTGAGGGTCGTTAGCCCACAGCCAAGCAAGGGATCTACAGCTTATAGTGGGTTTAGAACCACTCAGACCCAGCCGATATCAGTCCAGTGGTACAAGATTTTAATATCAGAAATAATATTTAATTTTAATTTCTGGCGTAAACCAGGGACCTTCAGGGTCTTAGTCCAACATGCTACTACTGGCCTATGGCTGCCTGTACATAGACGATATAGTAACGTAATATTTATTAATATTTTAATATGCTTGAAGAAAAAAACATATAGGTCAAAATGTAATTATTTTCAACAACTTCTCATAGAACCACAATTCAAAAACTTACTGAAAGTCTATAAAAACTTAACAACCGTTGTTGAACCCAAGTTTCAGCAACTTTCATTTAACTTAAACAAAAATAAATTCATAATTACATCATTAAATCTAATTATCATTAATTTAGTTTTTTTCCTGTAATACTTAACTATTTTTAAAATTACGATTATTAAATTTTTTGCTTTAGATACGAGTACAATGTTTTCAAATGATTTTATGTAAAATTTTATTTCATATTTTAATTTCAAAAATTTTATACAAGTTTATTTTATAAAATTTCAATCTTCTGTCTGCTTCAAATAAATCCGGATATTAAATCACAACATATCCAGAGTAAATCAAATTTTTGGCGTATAAGAAATATTTTCCATAATTTTATTTTCAATATCAACCATTAAATAATTTTATTCTTAGTTGCTCTTTTTTCTGTTTGAAATCGTTTATTTCCTAAATAATCTAATTGTTTTTATTGTTTGTCCTAGTTTTTACTTGTTCAACGACTTTATTTTCCCGTAATGAATTTACAATACAGCCATTTTGAAATTTTGTATTTATTTTAAATTTTACCAAGTTGTTGAAAGTCTTTTTGGCGACAACGTGTCTCGCTTTCTAATAAGAATAATCTGGTCACCAAAATGTGACTTGAAACAAAAATATATTTTATATTTATCATACGAGTAACTACGAATGCAATTAAAACTTGTTTGCTGAATTACGACATTTTTTACTAACAATTTACATAACTAAAATATAATAATCCTATAGCAATATAATTTATTTAATTATCAAAATTTTACTGCATCATTTTATCTTTATAATATTTATTTACGTACTAGAAAAAATTATTAAACAATTGCTTTAAATAAATTTATAAGAATTAGGCTGATTGTGAGTTTTATAAACGCTAGTTAAATTTACTTTAGAAGTAAATATGTTTACTCTATAAATTTTTATATTTAAAAAAAAGAAATAAATTTAATCTAGTAATATTAAAAAAATAATTATTATTATAAATAATAATAATTTAGTAACAGTAAAAAATCTTTCAAAACTCATTATATTAAAGCTTTAGGTTGTAGATCTGTATTAATATTTATTTTAATATTTTTAATAATATTTATTTAATATTTTATCAACGTTGAGTACCGAAATTGCATATTCGCCCAAATAAACACTAATTCTCACAAATCACGTAACAAATATACAGTTTTTTTTATTTACTTTTAATACAGTTTCATTTGGAACGCTTGAGGAAAAAACACCATATGTATGTCACTCACATCAGAATAGAAAGCCCTTTTTGTGTTTCGCCCAGATTGCTTGGCCTCGGCTCTGTTTCTGCCACAAGTATCTGAACTCGACACAATAAAGATCGCTTTCTACTCCTTGTAACGTAATAATACTATATTCATATATCATAATAAAAAAATGAGAGAAATTATGAATGTGGATGAAGCGAAAGTTGCTTGTTTGGGTAGGAATGTTTGGAGGCGACTGATTTCGAGATGATAAAAAGAGTTTGTGCCACACCCTTTTGGGTATATGGCGTGATTGTGTATGTATGTATGTATAACAAAAAAAATTGATTAATAAAAAAGTTTAAAAAGCGCTGGTGTAAATCGATAAAAACTATAAAAATTTAATTATCTTTATAATTTTAAAAGTAATAGAATATGAAACATAATATTTTATAAAAATCTCCAATAACCGCAGTTGTTAAAGAATATTTTATCTTCTTTACAAACAAATATTAATTTTAATTTTTTTTTTCGGAAAATTCAATCATTAAATTGCAAAAAAAAACCTGATTGAAATTATTTGTTATAGGAGTATTTATTAAATTTTTATTAAATATCCCGTACATCTTTGCATATTATTTGTATGAATAAAATACTAGCAATTATATACGAATTAGTTTCTGTAATTTCTAAGTAGAATATCAAGATTATTATTCCGAAATTTGATTCATTCATAGTTAATTAGCATATTTACTCGCATTGTCAGTGGTGAGAATCATTAGCTCATATCTCGTCTAGTTTATAATAAATTGAAAAGCTCTTACAGCGAACGTATTTTGCAATATTATTAAGTTAATAATATAATTATTTATTTAACATTTAAAAACATAAAATACGAAATTGACAAATAATATTTAAATCTTGTTTCAGAAATTTTTAAACTGTCTACCCTATTAAATTTTATTTAAAGTTTATGTCATCTCAGTTAAAAATTTAATCGTGCTATCTATAAAACAAAAGTTGGACTAAATGTATAATCTCAAACAAAAAGTATAAAAGTTATTTAACAGTCCATTAACTTTGGGAGTCTTCTCAACCGTGGTTTACATATTATTTTTTTTATTACTTGCAAATTTGTTCCTATTATTAAACCATTTTTATATCAATAAAAAAGTAGAAATTTTGATATAAATGATTTGTTTTAAATAAACTAACTTTTTAAAAATTAGTGAATTATTTTAATTGATATTTTTACGAAACCCCCCGCGTTAATTTCTTACCACTCACTTTTTGTATCTAACTCCCCCCCCCCCAGTTACATAATTTTCTAATTTCACTATTACTATACCTCAATTAAAATTATTATTATTGTTGCAAATTAAAACAATATCCCTTTCTATTTTTCTACGTACACTGTAAAAAAAAGATGCCATTTTATATAAAAACCATAGTAAAAAATACATATTATTTCAGTAAAATAGTGGTTTACAGAAATTTTCTGTAAAAAATATATAATTTTAAGTAAAATAAATAATTTACCACATTATATGTTTTTTTTTTTTACCGAAAAAGTAAATAAACTAAAACTTACATAAAATATACGTATTCTATATTTATATAATTCAAAAATTTTCCTGTGACGTCTGTAAATATACATATAAACTGGTGTAAATCAGTTGTCTCAGGTTTTTATGTAAAATTACCAATTTTTTTACAGTGTAGGTCACTATCAGTTGTTTTTATTATTTATTAAATGAAAGATAAAAACTTATTATTGATCTAGGTAAAAAATATTATTGTCTACAATTAATAATAAGAAAAATTCTAAAGCTAGTAGTAAAAAATACTACTTCTAAACATAATCAAAACAAATAGAAAGAAAATCAAAAGTAATTTATTCATTTGTATAAATCTACAAAAGAACAATAACTAAATATACATACAAACAAATGACCGATATAACAACTGTTACCAACCAGATAAAGAAACAAAAAACAAAACAAAAATATGGCAGTAACAAGTGTGCGATATACAAGGTGTTTGTTTCTATACTCACGCAGCAAGTTGTGGACCTCGTCCCATTGCTGGGGATGTGCTGCAATGCGCACCATTAACTCTAATAGCAGTTCGCTGGCGTCCGACTGAAACTAAAAACAAGAGAACACGTTAACGATGTCGCTTCTATATACGACCCCCCGACCCCAGCCCCAAAGGCGACGAACGGACTCCGGGCAAGAAAAAAAATGCCCCCATCGGGGTTCCGGTCGGCCGCCTCCGGGGAAATTGGAAGACAATAGACTCCGGGCGAAGCAATAATGTCGTTGTTGCAGTTTAGTTTCAGCACGTTGTGTGAGAAACCCCGGTTTACAAAATCAAATAATTAGCAAGGGAGACACGTGCCCGAACTGGCTGGCTTTATATTTTACATTATGAAATTTGTATGAAACTTTGTTCCTGGTGTTTTGTTGCAAACTGACTTTTTTTTATTGAAGTGTTTTGTCTGCACTCACTTCCTTTGAAATACCCACTAATAAAAGGTTCTTTATTTAACTAGCTACCTTTTGATGTTAGCTCATAAGATAGTTTCAAATTTATTCAACTGAAAAAATTAAATTTCATATGAAAACTTTTCATTATATTAAATAAATTGAATTCATTGAATTATTTTAAAGACTGAGCTATAGTTAAGAGTATATGGCAACATATGACGTATACCTTCTGTTTTTTTTTTTTAATGGATAATGATAATTGGCGGTTTGTACTATCAAGAAATAGCGCTGAATTCGCATAAATAAAATGGCAAAATTGAAAATTTAAGGTTAATCAGTGAATTAACATTTAAATCTAGTATTTTCTATGTGCTACCTTTTATTTTTTTATTTTCTTAGAACTTTTATTTGCGTAATTTATTTATTAGTATTATTTATTGAAATTTTAAGTTATTAATTATACACTTTCGCCACCAACCTGCAAAAATGTCAATACCAACTCTATGCGATTTAAAATTTCAAAACATTTAATACGTTTGCAATACAATCCTATATAAGAAAATATAAGATATAATAATACTAAATATTGACCGTATATCTTTTAATTTTTAGCATATTATCTAACGATTTTACAACTACATCACTATATAAAGATAATAATATGCAAAATATGGGGTTATATGCTCGAATACTGTAAACACTTGTTACGTAGTTTCATAAATAATTTTATTTGCATTGTCAATGGCACGGAACACTATAGCTAATCACGAGTTAATGAAAATTTATGTCAAGTTACTAATTAGTAGAACCGTGTTTACACGGGCTTACAAACAGGTATGTAAAAAAACAAGCTTTTTTTAATCTCTTTAGAAATTAATTACATATATTTTATAAATTTTACCAAAAAAAAATTTAATAATACTTTTTAGAGCTAAAATACACCGTTTCATATCGTCGATTTAAAAGTAAAATTAATTGGAAAGTACTACAAACCTATTTTTTGGATGTTTAATTCATTTGTTTAGTCCTGCTTTTAGAACAGTTGTATTTCCTTAGAACTGAAATTAGTAAAAACTAATTTAAAATCATGTAGTACCAGCCACTAACGCTATTTTTTTTTTATTTAGAAGAAAACAATGATTTACTTGTGAATATTAAAAAAAAGAAAAAATATTGTACAAAATTTTGCTGTAAACAGAAATATTACGACGTCGTGTTCGTCGAAACGTCGATTATTAATAAATATTAATACAGAACTTAAACCTAAAGCTGTTTTATTTTAAAAATACTATAAAAGTACTTTTCATGAATCATTATTTTTAAGTAATAATCGAAAAATATCGGTAGAACGGCAAAAAATTGTTGCTTAGTTATATCAACTCAATTTTCAGAAAAACTGTTCTTAATAACTTTTACCTTTAAACCGATAATATTATATAATTTTCAAAAAAATAACAATAAAGTGTCATAGTATTTATCATTGTTTTGTTTAATACCGTGAAATAAATTTTAGATATGGTTTTAAGTTAAAATTATTGTAACATTCACTTCAGTTAGTAATGCAGAATTGGTTTTATATAGATTCTGGTTATTTAGTAATAGTGCTATGTACAAATGTACATGTTTCAGTAATGTACAAGAACCAATTTCGATACTAAATATTTCATCGACAAATTTATTTACAATGTATAATATTGCTGAATATAGCTGGAATGAATTTCCGATAAGCCGATTAATAGAAAAACATTTTACATTTTCTCTAATAAACTAACTGAATAAGCATTTTAACAAAATAACGCACGAGATTTTCGCAAAAAAACACCACTTATGCCGTACAGCATCCATACAGAAATAATCTGATTTTCTCTCAGCAGGAATATGTATTTTTCATTTTACATTTACAGTTTAAATTATAAAAAACTAATGCCTCTTGCGATTATTTTCTAAAAATAAATTTTTTTAAATTTTATAAAACAAAATAAATATGCTTGTTATTATTTTTAGATTAAGCAAACAAAAAATATATTGTCCTGTTAAAGCAAAATAATGTATTTGGATATGATTTCAGTTTTTCAGATATAGACAGTGATAGAGCTGTGTTGACAAATTTTTATACATACACAATTATACCCAAAATGGTGTGGTACAAATTCTTTCCACTATCCCGAAATTAATTTTCTCTCAACATTCCTATCTAGACAAGCAACTTTAGCTTTATTCACATTTATAATGCGTCAAATACATGCTCTTTTATTCTTAATATTGGAAACATTTGCTCATGCAATGCCATTTCATCTACTCATCGTACGTCCACAACAAACGTATACCTTCAAAATGATTCACATATATTCTGTTAACCAAACGTTCATTATATTCGCTCAAAATGACCAAATCATCTTAACTAAATAACACCAATTTTTACAATTTTTTTTTTTTTATTTAAACGGGCAAAAAATTTATATACACTTACAATAAATTGAATATTTTAATTGACTCATTTTTCTCGATTCAATTGTATTTACTTATAATTAGGGTCGATTTTAGACGTGTACTATGTAAGTCTATAATGCAGAAACATTTCTGTGACGCCAAATTTATTTATTTACATTAATGGAATGGAATTGTAAGCAGATCTGGTAAAGTTACAGAATATTTGTCTTTTTCTAGTAAGTAAAATTTTCATTTGAAAGAAAAAAAAACCTAAATATTCTATTACGTTACAGCTCTATCTATAATTTCACGATAAATTATAATAAAAAAACGTAAAAAAATACATATTAAATGTAAAAAAATATAGTTAACGACCTATGTTTAAAAAAAAAAGCATGCTCATATAAACAAATTTTCATGTTACATTATATTTCATTATTCATTGTTTTAATTTTTTCACGATATATACAAATGTAGATGTTATTTTAATTGTAATTTTTTATTAATTTATGTATTTTTATTATTTCACTGACACTCTAACAATAATATCTATTTTAACATGTACAAATTTTATTTATTTTTTCACTTTTTTAAAATGTTATTAGTTTCACAGAAATATCATTATTATTCTGATGAATGTAAAACCAAAGAATGCATACATAAATGAGTTAAAATTAGTCATTCTACAATAAAACTAATGCTGTAAATTCTTATGTTTAATTGTTTAATTCTTTAATTTCTATGTATTTTTAATTGACTTTTCCCATACCATGTGGTTAATATGTAAATGAAAAATATTGTTATTATTATCTATAACCTAAAACCGTGGACGTTACGAGATATTCTGTCTTTTTCCATCAAAAAGTGAATTCCATTTACTAAAAACAAAATGCAAAAGTCTCACAAGATGCAAACAGAATTGTAACATAAATTTTAAATAAATGGACCAATATTTCTGAAAAACAATTTATAATAAGAAAAGAAATTTATTTTATTTGCGTTCAATTGGTTGTTTACGCCGATTTATTATTTTTCAACTACACATTCTTGTCACATAAACCCTATGTGTAAATTTTTTATTTAAAACTATTCAACAATAAATTTAAAATTTATTTATATTGCATTTAAATTAAAATTAGGATTTGACCACACTCGAAAATGATAAAGTAAAAAATAAAATAAAAAATATAAAATAGCATTTGCTGAAATTAATGAATAAACTCAATTAAAATGAAATGAATAAACAAAAAAAAAACTAAAATATAAATTCATTTTTAATAAAGTATTTTTTATTTTTAGTATTTCATAAATTATATTTTTATATTTAGTTATTGTTGTACAATTAGTAATGTTAAAAATTTTAAATATAAAAAAGTACAAATAAAACAGACAAATTTCTCTTGGAAAAAGTTAAGCGTATTATCCAAGCTTTAAAATAAAATTCTGAAGTAAGAATTATTAACAAAATAAGTTATAAAACTCTGATACAAAAAATTCAAAATACTTAATACTTGAAAATGTAGTATAAGTAATACTCAATTAGTTATTATACAATAAGAATTATTTTATTATTAATACAAAATAAGTTTGTTTTGCGATATAATGAAATATAATATGTTTTTTTTTCTTCGATTATTTGTACGAGTATTTTACAAAATTTAAGTATTTTTATTAAAATCTATTATTATCAACAAATCAACTATTATTCTATCAAAAATCTTATCAAAATCTGTTCAACAGATATCAAATTATAAGCGAACATGCAAACTTATCTTCCGTTTTGAATGTTTTCATCATTGCGGTAGTATAATACAGCTCCGTGCTAAATTTTAACTTTATAACTTACTTTCAAGTTGCATTTTAAACCCGGACAAATATATATATATATATATATATATATATATATATATATATATATATATATGCATATTTACATTGTGCTTTGTATGTATAGATTATTGTAAATTCCCGGAATAAGAACATAATTTAAATAAATTACATTATCGATATTATTCTACGAATTTTAAATCATGTACGTACGTAGAAATATGAAAAATAATTAAAATTTTAATTAAATTTATAATACAATTTTTTTTTAATTTTCACATACAATAATTATTTCTGAATTGTTATACAGTTGAATAAATATATATTAAAGTCCAGTTTTATAAACACAAAGTTAAATTATCAAGTAGCTACATTACAAGTAAATTTAATAAACAAATAAATTACTCAGAAAAAAAGACATTTAAAATAAATAACTATTGGGCGATTTAACGATTGAATATTTCTACATTTGTCAAAATAACTTTCAATATATTGAAAAATATGTTTAAATGATTCGAAAACACTTGAATATGACACAGAGAATTAGTTAGAAATAGATATGCTGGACATAATACTGAAACAATAATTATAAACTATGAGCTTATTTACTTCCAAAGTAAAATCTTTTGCCATAATATTTCACCAAGTAATTTACTAGATTAATTTGTCCATCTGGTTTTAATAAGCGTTTATAGTACTTTTAGTATTGAAATAAAAGTATTTACTTTCCTACTAAATTTACTCTGTTGTTTGTGAAACCGGGCATAAGATGTATAAAAAATTACTTGTCTGGATATAAAACTAATTTCAAGTTGAATAGGAAGAGTTTGTGCCACACCCAAATAAACACATAGCTTGATTGTGTATGCATAGCATATTTTGTTTAAAATAAACATCTTTTTATTCAAATTAATTCTGAAGTGACCAAAATTATTTATAAATATACGCATAATTTGCCCCAAAATTCAGTTCAATATTAGCATCATTGTTCTGATTGTATGTTTTGTCTAGTCAATTAAACTAAATTTGCATTCAGCAACCAGTCCGAAATCAATTTCCATCAACAATAATTTCCCGAACAAAATTCCAAATCGTAAACTGAAAGCTCCTAAAGCTTCGCTTCAACATGTCTAATTGTTAAAAGCACATATAGTTACGCTTAAAACGTACAACCCAATAAAGGTAATAAGAATTTATGTTATCGACTAGGACAAAAGTAAAATCGATAAGTCGATAGACGTAAATTTGTTTAATTAGTAGAGGAATTTGTCGTGCTGGAGCATGAGACAAAATTCATTTACGAGCCAATTCTCTTGCTAATTGCAGTTCCGTCGCACAACGCAAGCCAGCCCAGCGCTAAATATCGGTCCGCGATCAAACAATTTGATGGCTACCGGAAATGGAACGAACAAACAGCCGTGGATCCCTACTTCCTCCTTCGTAGAGCTCCGGCGCTGTGATCGTTACGTATTTGGAATAACCGCGGACTGCCAATGCCGAGGTACTTATGCGTATTTACACTACGGCTTCTAATGACAGTTGTCCGATGCTTCCAATTTCGAACGGATTTAATAATCGAACGTTCGGGAAAAGCGGCCAGCGATGTTTCAAAACATGCGAGGCTCGTAGTGAAAAGAGGTCAGTCTGGAGAGATTGTATTTGGAAGATTGTAAATAAAAGGAATATTATAAAAAAAAATTACAATTTTATTTCATAATCGGAAAAAGCAATGTTTATTATATTGTTTGGCAACTGTGCAAAAACTATTTCATTTAATTCAAATTAGAGGCAGTGTTTCCAATTTTATTTATACTTAATTTTAATTTTTTCTTCTTAGTTTCGCGTATGATACATTTTTTATTCACATTTCAAAACCAAAAAAATAACTGTGTCGGACCCTTGAAATTTTTAAGTAATGTTTATTTTTGATCCGTTCAGAATGGGTCTCGTGTTTTTGTTAAGGGTTATCTTTATTCTTGTTAGGTTATATTTCAAAATATTGTGGATAGCATAAAAATATTAAATTTAAAAAATATTAAAAGGAAATATATATAAACAAATATCCTATAGCTTTTTTGTTTCACTAAATAAAGATTTAGATGATCAAAGTTACTTTATACAGGGTGTAACAGAATAACTATTCCTAATTTTAACTGGAGTATCCTGGACTCAGAATATGAAGATTTAACGCAAATCACTTAGATAAAATGTGGCTCCTTACTGAGCTACAGGGTGTTTTATATAAAAATTTAAAAACGATTTTTGCCCAGTACTTTAAAACTATTTGACGTATCCTTATCATACTTGGCAGGAAATGTAGGTACCGTACACCATACTAAATTATGTTAAATAAAAGTTTTTGACTACTGCCAGTGGCGTACAACAGGGGCAAGTAAGAGGTTGATCCTTCCTAAATTCTACGCCTCTGGCGGAATTGTCATTTTAGCACAATTTTTCGATTCTCCAATACTTTCTGTGTAAAAAACGTACTCTTCCTTCCTAACGATAAAGTCACTATTTTTCGAGATATTTAAAGTTAAACATAAGCTGCACCCTTGGGATTTTTTCAAAATTTGCTCAAAAAAATCTGAAATAATTGAATAAAATAGAGAAAAAAATTAGCTACATAATAACTAAGTAACTTTTTTCTCTAACTCATTCTGGTTTGGCAGGAAAAATTAATGAAAATTAATATTTTTTGCATTTTAATTTTTTATTTTCAATAATTTTTCTTGCCAAACCAGAATAAGTTAAAGAAAAAAGTTACTTAGTTATTATGTAGCTAATTTTTTTCTCTATTTTACTGAATTTTTTCAGATTTTTTTGAGCAAATTTTGAAAAAATCTCAAGGGTGCAGCTTATGTTTAACTTTAAATATCTCGAAAAACAGTGACTTTATCGTTACAAAGGAAGAGTATGTTTTTTACACAGCAAGTATTGGAGAATCGAAAAATTGTGCTAAAATGACAATTCCGCCAGTGGCGTAGAATTTAGGAAGGATCAACCTCTCACTTGCCCCTGTTGTACGCCACTGGAAGTAGCCAGAAACTTTTATTTAACATAATTTAGTATGGTGTACGGTACCTACATTTCCTGCCAAGTATGATAAGGATACGTCAAATAGTTTTAAAGTACTGGGCAAAAATCGTTTTTAAATTTTTAT
The DNA here is from genome assembly GCA_963966155.1 of Clivina fossor. NCBI lineage: Eukaryota > Metazoa > Arthropoda > Insecta > Coleoptera > Carabidae > Clivina > Clivina fossor. The sequence goes on from OZ014558.1 coordinate 6,091,627, forward strand.
ATAAAACACCCTGTAGCTCAGTAAGGAGCCACATTTTATCTCAGTGATTTGCATTAAATCTTCATATTCTGAGCCCAGGATACTCCAGTTAAAATTAGGAATAGTTATTCTGTTACACCCTGTATATATATACAGGATGTAACAGAATAACTATTCCTAATTTTAACTGGAGTATCCTGGGCTCAGAATATAAAGGTTTAATGCAAATCACTGAGATAAAATGTGGCTCCTTACTGAGTTACAGGGTGTTTTATATAAAAATTTAAAAACGATTTTTGCCCAGTACTTTAAAACTATTTGACGTATCCTTATCATACTTGGCAGGAAATGTAGGTACCGTACACCATACTAAATTATGTTAAATAAAAGTTTCTGGCTACTGCCAGTGGCGTACAACAGGGGCAAGTGAGAGGTTGATCCTTCCTAAATTCTACGCCACTGGCGGAATTGTCATTTTAGCACAATTTTTCGATTTTCCAATACTTACTGTGTAAAAAACATACTCTTCCTTTGTAACGATAAAGTCACTGTTTTTCGAGATATTTAAAGTTAAACATAAGCTGCACCCTTGAAATTTTTTCAAAATTTGCTAAAAAAAATCTGAAAAAATTTAGTAAAATAGAGAAAAAAATTAGCTACATAATATCTAAGTAACTTTTTTACTAACTCATTCTGGTTTGGCTGGAAAAATTATTGAAAATTAATATTTTTTGCATTTTATTTTTTTTTATTTTCAATAATTTTTACAGCCAAATCAGAATGAGTTAGAGAAAAAAGTTACTTATTTATTATGTAGCTAATTTTTTTCTCTATTTTACTGAATTTTTTCAGATTTTTTTGAGCAAATTTTGAAAAAATCCCAAGGGTGCAGCTTATGTTTAACTTTAAATATCTCGAAAAACAATGACTTTATCGTTACAAAGGAAGAGTATGTTTTTTACACAACAAGTATTGGAGAATCGAAAAATTGTGCTAAAATGACAATTCCGCCAGTGGCGTAGAATTTAGGAATGATCAACCTCTCACTTGCCCCTGTTGTACGCCACTGGCAGTACCCAGAAACTTTTATTTAACATAATTTAGTATGGTGTACGGTACCTACATTTCCTACCAAGTATGATAAGGATACGTCAAATAGTTTTAAAGTACTGGACAAAAATTGTTTTTAAATTTTTATATAAAACACCCTGTAGCTCAGTAAGGAGCCACATTTTATCTCAGTGATTTGCATTAAATCTTCATATTCTGAGCCCAGGATACTCCAGTTAAAATTAGGAATAGTTATTCTGTTACACCCTGTATATTTGCAACAAATTTGTCGGAAAAAATATAGAACTCATTTAGTAATTTAGAATTTTATTTGACAAAACAATTTTCGAAATTACAATAGAATGAGCTAGTTACTTAATGAAAAGATTAAAGTTTGCAAACTTTTCTTGTGTTAAACCCAAAATGAAGCACAAAAACCAAAGTTCTATATCATTATATGTAATACCATTAGTTAACGACGTCTTAACTGAAAACCTGAGTAATTAAGTTTGAGTTTACTGAAATGTAATTAAGGCTTCATAAATAAAAATAGCATTTTTAAGTTAAATACTAAATGCATAGTTTGAAAAAAATAAACATAAAAATGGTAGACTGGTTAATCAAAAATATTCATAATATGTATTTTTTATAATAGATTTTTTATCAGTTTATATAAAATAATATTTATTTTAATTATTCAAATAAGCTTTTTTTTCAATAAAAATCTTTTAATAAAATATAAATCAATGCGATAATCTAATTGAAAATAAAAGTCTTGGAATGATTTTTACTAGAATAATAAGAAGTAAAAGAATATTGCATCAAATGATATCTTACGTCATTTATCTCTAATTTATACATAAATATGAATTTTGTATTAAAATTTCCAGTGATAAACAAATAAATTTTTAACAATTAAAGATTAAAATATAGAGTGCTAAAATAAATCAAACATAAAAAACGGCCCATTTAAATTATTTGTAGTATTGCAAATTTAATTAACTGTACAATAAGAAAATTTTTGCTTTAGATTCGAGGTTTTTACTTTTAATATAAAAGTAAACGTGTTTTTGAACTGTAAACTTATGTTTTTCGAATAGCAATATAAAATTTAATAGGAAATATAGTGAAAAGTAACAGCATAACTATTTTAAAAGTTTAATATGAAATTAGTTAAGATTTACTTAAAAAATAATACAAAATTAAATTAAAAATTATTAATAATTTTACAATTACATTTATTCTAGAAAAACACTTATGTTTCCAAATTAAATAGTAAATAATTTTAAACAAAGATTTCAAAATAGTTATATTATTACTTACTATTATGTTTTTATATTAAATTTTTTATATTTAATAGAAAAACATAAGTTTTTATTATAAAAATATGTTTACTTTTTAATTAAAAAGTAAAAATCTTGGATATAAACCAAATTTTTCACATTGCAGCCTTTCCCAACTATATGTTCTTGTAAAAACATTAATATTTATTCACAAAATACATATTTTACTACAATTTAAAAAAAAACTCTAAAACGGCTCTGTTGTTTTAAAAAATAATCCGCTTAAAATTTGTATGGATGTTATAAGCTTTTTTTGCTTGTCTAATTTATTTTTCCATTTGTATATTAATCCATTTCACACCAAACTAAATTAACTAAAAACAAGTTATTTAATATACGAGAACATTTCAATTTTATCTTTCTGTCTTAATTCGTGCTCAATGAAATAACTTTGAAAAGTTAGCTTTTGAAACGTGCGGCCGAAAAAGGTCAAATCTAATAAATTTCTCCAAAGATCCTAGGCGTATAACAAGGGTCAATTTTCGGTCCACTACGTTTTTCATTTATTTTCATTAATGGCATCACTGTCAAACATCTATTATATGCAGATAATTTAAAAAGCTTTTGTTTGGCATCTATTGAAGTTGATTACATCATTCTTGATGTAAAAAATTCAGCTACGTACACAAAAAAAAAGTTATGACATAAAAACAAAAACCAATAAAGTTAGTTACTTACTGGTTATATCAATAAAAACTTTTTATCGAGTTTTTTCCCATAATTTATTATTGTAGAAGAAGTTAAATTTATCTATCCGAATAGATATATTTGGTAAAATGTTGGAATTCTTTTGCTTCTACATTAAGTAGCATTTTTGAATTCTATTGAAATATCAAAATCGGATTGAAACTTTAAAACTATATCAGTTAAGTAATAAATTTTACCGTTTAATTACTATATCTCATTCGAATTCACATAAAAGGCATTTCGATAAACTTTAAGGTGAAAACTGTTTTCTATAATTCAGTACTAGTCTAAAATAAATTTAATGGCGCGGAAAACATATTTCATAATCTGTTACATAATAATTTTATTTTTAAAATAGAAACAGTTCAGCGTCGATTTTTAAAGCTATTAGATTTCAGATCGTTTGAAATGTATTCTTCTTATTCTTGTTCATTCACTTTTCTGTTTTCTTTGTATTGTATTTTTAACTTTCCTATTTAAATTAATCAACAATCTTATTTATGACTTTATATTTTTGTCTTTTATTTACTTTCTTCTTTTTTCTTCTAGCAAAAGTATAGATATATTCTATCTTCTATTTGCTTATTATAATCTTTTTTAAAAAAAAATTCTTTTAACCACATGTGTCACTCATATAATAATTTGTGTATTTCTACAGACGTTTTCTCCCATTCTCTATACGTATCGTATGTTTATTAATATTGTAACTGTCAGTTTATGTAACTATTTCTGTAATATTTGTAATTTTCTATTTTTTGTACATACACATTTGTTGTTATCGCCTTATAATTAGGCCTGTTAGGCGCATGTACTAAATAAATAAATATTTTTTCAATATTTTATTTTTTACGATATGTAATTAATCAAATATATACTTATTTAATTATATGGACGTTGGCAAAGTAACCCGGATATAAATAATTTTCTGAACATTAATATAATTATTATCCATTGGACGTCCACGTAATTGCTAATTTTGTATTTGATTCATACTAATAAATTAGCAGAATTTATACCAACTTGCTATAAAAAATACATAATTATATGCACGTTGATATTTGCAAATGCATTTGAATAATTTGTGAAACTTGCATATTTAATAAACATAAAAATCAATATGGATAATTTATAAAAAATTTCAAAACAAATATCTTTTTCAATATACAATAGTTAAAAGTTTTTTCTAAATTGTATTAGAATAGATAATAAAATAATTTTGCAAATATTTAGAAAATCAAATAAAAAACTAATAAAAATTATTTAAAAAAATTTAATGTAAAGCTATAAATATAGTGTTGCCATTTATCTATATTATTTTATCTACATAATTCATCTAGATAAAATATCTTTTATTTTATTCAAATACATTAAAAAAGACATAACTATTACTATACCTAATCTACATAAATGTTCTTATAATTTTTTTATAAAAATATATGTATTATGTAAGTTAATACAGCTACAAATATTGTTTAAAATTATATATTATATACTTTAAAATTAAGAAACATTTATTTTTCTTATTTAAGCAAAAATCATATATGCAAATAAAATATTTGATATTTTCATTATTTTGAAAACATTTTGAAAACATGATTTCAATTTTTCCGGAAAATATGGATCTAAAATTTTTCACCATTTTGTATATAATGTAATGTAATGTTGTACATGTACGTTAATTAGTAAGTTGAAATTTGATATTTACGTCAAAACATTCGTGCTTAATCTCAGCATTCTCATTTAAAGTTGCGGCTTACCAAAGTACCCGCGCGCACGGGTACTTACCACTCGGCATATACGCGCCAGGGCACTCTTGAAACACTTCTGACGTGTTGCGAACATAAATCATAAGATATATACTTCACTAAAAGTGCTACTTCACCAACCAACTATTCTAATTTTTTGCTAATTTTCAAAATGATTAATTAACTGAGTTTAAAAAATGAGAATATAATTATTAAACTATATAGAAACATCAATGTTTGCATAGTGAACAAAATTTTTCTTAGTTCATTTTTCCTATTAATTTTATGAAATAAATAAAAAAAGGTATTTTTATTTTAAACTTATTAAATTCAGTATTATTTTCTGTAGTTAAACTTCAAATTTTATATTTGGAATTTACTCATGTGACATATGAAAATATATTCAGTAAAATTTTTCTCTAATCTGTTTCAAACGTAACTGAGCGACAGTAGCATTGCAGAAAAATGTTGAACTACATAATAATAAGTGATTACTCGTTTTACATCTAAAACCCGCTCCTCATATACGTTTTTTGTATAGTAACAAACAAAATTAGTGTTAAAATACTCAATTGTGTATACAGAGTATTCGATTTTCGACGAAATCATATGCGTAAACTTATGTCATTACCTATAGTTAGATGAGCACCATGTAAATCTTTGTACTCCCATTTTTAAAACAAATTAAATTGTGTAGTTAAATCTTCATTTGTTTCAATCATTTTCAAGTATATTACTAAAACTAAAAATTGACCAATTTTAATTTTGTATCATAACTTTGTTATTTATAAAAATATAAGAAAAAATTTTCTAGATATTTTAAAAGTACTTTCAATACAATATAATTAATTTAGTTATATTACAGTTCCAGATATATAACACAAATTTTGATTTTTTTATGAAATTTATATCATCAAAAAGGCCATTTTTATCGAAAAATCTAATACCTTGTTATTCATATTAAAATATTTGATATTTTTATCGAATAATAGAAACACTTCCGTCTGAAGTCAGTAAAAGTACAAATCAAAGTACACAAATACAGGTTTGCATCATAGAACCTATCGCCTATTTTCATAAATACCGAATATGTGAAAGGTTATGTGTAACAAATATCTTACAAAATCATTTGTTTAAAAAATGTATTTAAAAAGATATCATAAATGTGGATGAAGCTAAAGTTGCTTATCTAGTTAAGAATGTTCTAATAAAATAATACATAAAGTTTCACTTTCAAAACACCTTGAAAATTGTATATATAATATATAAAAACTAGAGACAATGCTACTCGAACAAACTGAACTTCAAACAATGAAATATATAAAAATTTTATAAAATATTATTTTTTCTAAAAATAAGTACATCTGTAAATTCACAAAATGTGAATTTTAAAAATAAAACATTAAAATTCAACACAATACACATTAAGCATTTATTCTATTTATAATTTGTTGAATTTATTAAATAATTACTAGCTTTATTTATAAATTTATTTCATATATGTCAAATATTTAGTTAAACGAAAATAAATTTAATAATGTATAGAATGTTAATGCAAAAAAAAAAATAAAAAATAATTTCATATTGATTATTAATTATGCAGAGTATTATATTATTTTTGTTATACGTGTACTAAATCCATTCTATTGCAATAGAATAACAACAATTAATTATTATTTTTAATAAATTATTACAAATTTTTACATTATTTGCTTTTTCAATGTATTTTACACTATATTTATTTAAATCCACACTGTTACAAAATACAATTAAAGAGTTATATAACGTAATAAAAAGTAAATAATTAACCAAGTATTATCTCAGTTAAGTATCAATTATTACATGAACCGGTTTTTATTATTAGCTCATTAGGAAAAATATTAGACAAGCAGGAACACAAAGTTGATGTGCGGACATATACATACATATTTACATAAAATTTCAATTCGGATTCGGAGAGAAATGAGACAGTGGTTTTTGCTATAATTTGCTGCAATGTGGTCCATCTGGCTCGCCTCGTCCTGTTTATACACGCGAAATCCTTTGCGAGAGGATCACACAATATGAATTTCGAAGTTAGCTACAAACGTGCACCGCCTACCAACATCAAAAACATCCGTCGATCCAGCACCAACGCTAGAAACATTTTTCCTCTAACACACGCACTTTGCCAGAATTTTAAATAATTGTACAGCGTTGAGTTTTACGACTTTTTTTTGGCTAACCGCACACCAAAATGTAAACTCTCAATGTTCATCTACTATTCCTGTAAATGCACCATGTTTTACCAGCAGTTGACAACGTCAAAATAAAAATATAAAAAAAAATAACTTCATTTAAATGAAAAAGTTTTTATAATGATTTTTCGAAACTTTTATATTTCGTGTCGTTCCTAGTCGTGTAGTGTTAATTTTTAAATTTTCATTAATTTTTTACACCATGTAAGCAAACACTACTCAATTTATAATATGACGTTCACGTTATACAAGAATTTTATTTAGCAAAAATTTATTAAAATTATTTTATACATATTCACGCATGTAGTAAATTATTAAATAGGTGTCCCATGAAAAGTTGCTGAAATTAATCAGCAGTCATTTAATAAGAAGAAAATCTGCAATTTTTAATAAAATTTTATTTTATTAATAACCAATCAATAAGAAATAATTATTTTTTTTTTGTAATAATTTATGAAAAGAAAATTGTTTTAAATGTGAAAACAATTTCAATTAAAAAATATACAAATTTTGTATTTTTAAATAAAAAAGTTTCATTGAAGTTTATGAATTTAATATTTATTATTCATAATTTTTTTAATGCTTGATGTACGAGTATAGTGTCCAAACATCAAAGACATATTTGAAGAATTAGCTTTGAGAATTGGAACAAAGTTGAAAATCTTTCAAAATGTATAAATTTTTGCCTCTCGAGACTTTATGATCTCTCAACTCAATATATTTCATCTTTTCCTTTCAATATTTTCGCTGTAAAAAATATATTATGCCATCTTTGCAAGTTAAGAAAACAATCGGTTACTTGTTTTTTGAAAATACTAAAAAAATATGAAACTACTAAAATTTACATTTAAAATTTTCTAAAAGAAAATAACAATTATATAAAATTAACAAAATACATATCCTAAATAGTGTCCGAATGAAACTCATAAAATAAAAATATTTAATGTCGTCATGCTTATATTTAGCTAATTATACACAAGAGTCAAATTATACAAGCCAGTCAGTTAATAAAACCCGCTTAAAGCATAAAAATCTAATCGATACAATAATTAAAATGTATTTAACTGTTTGGTTTTGTCGTTCAAATGGCGGTAGCAACAGCAACACCATCTGTGATCGATAGTCATTACTTGACGCAGCTGTTTTATACGACTGCAACAGCCTGTGAGTGTCAATGTCAATTTACATTTTGTTTGTTTTTTCTCCCTGTTTGTATGTGCACGGGCCAAACTTGCCTGTATCTGACAGTAACAATATCTATCAATACCGCCAAATCGATTCGCAATTGTTTTTGATGTTTATGCGCCCAGAAGAGCGTAAATGTTTGAAAACAACTAATTTCTATATGAAGAATTTTGCGGAATATAAAAATAATATAGATTTTTATATCATGTTAAATTAATTTAATTATATTAAATTGACATGTATATTAATGAAATTTGTTCATAAAACTGTTTTATGGATACATTCACTTCAGTTATCTAACAAAATTGTGTTAGTAATGCTACTAACAAACAATAATCTATAATATTAAAAGATAGTAAATAAAAAAAAATTAAAATAACAAAGTTACATTTGTTTCAATTGATTATAGTTGTTAGCAATATTGCTAAAACTTAGCAACTTTTTTTGCTTTAGAAACAGAGATATGCTAAACCGCACATTTATGAGCATAAAACAATTAGTTTACAACATAGTAAAAATCTTTCAGTACTCATTATATTTTTCCTGATGAAGATATACGTAGAGTATATCATAACGTCGATATTTAAATAAAATATATACAATACTTAATTCTAAAGCTTTTTCATTTTAATTAGTTTACACTTTACAGTATTCATATTTTCATTAAAATAAATACATGATATTAAATAATTTTTAATTTCAATTGCGTATGCAAATTCAAAATCTTCGGGTCAACCGTAAATTTACTAATAAAGCGAAATATAGAATTTAAAAATTACATAATTCTAAAAAATTATCTTCTAAATTTCAAACAAATGTAAAAAAAAGTCAATTTGCTTCAATATTAATAAATATAGTTTAAATTAAAATAAAAAGTTTTCAGATTAAGTTCTGTATATATTTCATTTAAATATCGATGCTTCGATGTACTCTACGTATACGTATCTTCATCAGTAAAAAATATAATGAGTTCTGGAAGATTTTTTATCATATAATTTAAATATATGATTTCAAAAAATTATTTCAATTTCAAATTTTATCATGACATAAATTTGCAAATTAAGAAAGAAGCAAATTTTAATGATATTTTTTATCGTAAATAAATATTTGAGTACATTTTGATGTTATTCAAATTATTTTTCTGTTTTTAGAAATATGATTTACAAATTCATATATGCTAATTTTTATATATGCAAATTTTTAGAAATATAAAAATAAACAAACCTTTACAGTTTTAATTTAATTTTCAGATATAAATTTTTATATATATATATTGATTTATTTTTATATAATAATTTGCTTGTTCACTTATTTTTAAATAAATAAAATATAATATTCAAAGAATATTAAATATTCTTAGAATGCATTATAAATAATTCTTAAATTTTAATAATTATTTTCTGTATATCCAAAATATGGAAATGCATTATTTATTTAGAAATGTATTTGAATTGCATTTTCGTTAGACATGTCAACTGGTAATATTTATGACAGTTGCATTTATTTCCATCTTGACTATATGATTTAATTTTAATTAAATTTTCATATTGTTTCTCTTCAGTGACGAAAATTGGTAATTATTTTTAAGTATTGTCTTCAACTTTCAAAGAAAAACCATTTATTTATTTGTTTTTTTTTTCTTTTGTCTTAAATTTCATTCTACAACATCTGATAAAACTTAAGTTAGTGAGTAGTTGGATTCAAAACCACCAACTCTACAATAAATATTATTTATTAAATACACGGTTCAACAGGTATATACTTGTATATACAGGCATATATTATTGATATTTAAAAAGTATCGATAATATTGATATTTTAGATATTTTTATTAATTCTGTTATTGTAATTTGAATTTACCGATATGCTTTAAATCATATATTATTATTTTTTAGCCTTATTTTTACGTCAAACAACACATAATAAACATATTAAAACTTTAAAAAAATAGTCGATATATAAATAAAATATACACGGAACTTAATCCTAAAGCTTTTTATTTTTGTATCAATATATTATAAATTTTCATTAAATTTTGATTCATTCTTGTCTGAACCATCTAAAAATCTCAAGAATAAAATCATAAAAAACGTGAGGTGACAATCTAAATTTTCTTTTATCATGAATTATAGAATTTTTAATAGAGGAAAGAATGAGGGTAGAATCCTAAAAAAAAATAATTAAATTTTGAAGCTTCTAAAATTCCGATGCCCTAAGCTATAATCTTAAGAATCCAGTAGAGAATTATGTATTAATGATGAAATAAGCGACTATTTATAAATAAAACATTTGCAAATTTTTTAATTTCTCCAAAAGTCTATTTTAATAAAAAAAAATTATTTAGGTAAAAGTAACTTTTTTATTATAACAATACAAAAATATTTAAAAATTTCTTAATTCAAGATGACTCATGAAAAGTTGCTGATACGAATCAACTGTAATTTCCAAATTTATGCAGTTATTGAAAAAATAAAAACTGCGTTGAAAAAAAGCAGTTTGTAGTTTTTATTAGCTATAAATAAAATTGAAAAGAAATGTTCTAAAACATAGTAAAAAAATCTTTCAAAAATCATTTTATTAAAATAAAACGGCTTTAGGATTTAGTTGTGTGTTAATAATTTTTATTTATAATCAACGTTTCGACATACTCAATGTACATCAAAATTTTTAAATTTTACAATCTAGTTACTTATTTTGTTTCCTAGTAACTTGTTTCTATGTTCTGTTTATTTGAGTCGTATAGATGCAAAACTCACTATTTGGTAAATTTTATGTTCTAAGATATTTGCAAAAAACTGTTATAGCTAGGTGTAATTATATTTTGATGATAAAATCTTGTTATTAGATGGCATTACCTATTTAATAAGTGCCATCTAGTAACCAGATTTTATCATCAAAATACAATTACACCCAGCTATAACAGTTTTTTTTGCAAATATCTTAGAACATAAAATTTACCAAATAGTGAGTTTTGCATCTATACGACTCATTTACTGTATCATTTTTCTTGATGATAATATACGTCGAGTTCGTCGAAACGTCGAAACGTCGATTATTATTAAAAATTAACACAAAACTAAATCCTAAATTATCCTTATTAGTTTGTATATCAATTTATTGCTATTCTGTAGCTTTATCAAATACTATGTATATTTATCTAAAACTATAGAATTGAACAAAATCGCATTATTTAAAACAAATAAATTAAAAAATGATTCTATTTTTATTCTATAGTACATTTGTACCGTGCTTTATAACTGATTTTGTCTACTTTGTTTAACACGCAGTAAGTTTCCAATAAATTTAAAAATAAATCTTCATCGCGACACTTCCAATCCATGGATATTAAAGTATCTCTTTCTTTGGAAATGCAGCAATTGTCAGACGACGAACAACGAACAACTTCATTGTGTAAGCTCCAAAGAGAAAGCTCAAATCTCAGGCTTCTACTAGATAAAAACCAATTGACCGTCAACAAAACACCTTTGAATATGAAAAGAACCCGAGAAAAAAGGGTCGACCATGGCCGTCATATATAACAACATGTATGTCTGTGTGTGTGTATGTGTTTGTGTGTATAAGGTTTGCCTGAAAAGCTCATAAACTGATCCAATAAAACAATAGTGGGTCAAAGAGAAAACTTTTTACATATTTTGTTCCATATACACAAGTAATATAGACTTTCACTTATCGGTTTGAAGGTAAATTTTATTAAATCCATTTTTTTATAAAGGAGAAAACAATAGTTACTTATTTTGTTACCTAATATCTTGTTTCTATGTTCTATTTATTTACTGTAAATGTCATTTGTATCATTTTTTCCTGATAAAGACGTACGTTGAGTTCGTCGAAATGCCGATTATTAATAAATATTAATACAGAACCATAACCTAAAGTCGTTTTATTTTATAAATATACTTTTAAATAACTTATTAAAAAAATACTGTATTGTAAACAAAAATACTGCTTCGCATTAATAATTGTATCTAAGTAATAATCAAAAAATATAGATAAAGTTATGACAACTCAATTTTCAGGCAAACTATACTTAGTGACTTTTTCCTTTAAACCGACGATATATGTATGTTACGTTCCAATCATGTAATTGCCCCGTTCGTAAAATGGTTTCTTACTAAGTTTATAAACTGATTTTCCCACTTGTATTTGTTTTAATAATTAAAAAAAAAACAAATTCTTCATGAATCAATCTTTTCTAAACAATAACAACAAACAAATAATAACAAATAGAATTTTGAACATAATTTAACCTTCAGTAACCCTACCATATTATTCATGTACACCCATTTCACATACTTGACAGTTACACGATTGCAATATGACATATACATATAAGGGTGTAGCATAAACTATTTTCATTCAACTAGAAATCAATTTACGGTTATGATTCATCTACATTCATGATACTTCTCGTACATGCTCTTTAAGCCTAGTTTACATTAATAGAGTTAGTAGTAGAATATACTAGCATACTTTTTCTCCAAATCACTCTACTTTACAAAATTTGGTAGAGTAAACACAAAGTTAATAGTTTGGTAGAGGAAAATTTAGTTTAAAGTTTGTTCAACTTCTGTCAATTTCATTTTCGTACGTATTAAAATAAAATATTAATTGACGATGGCAATTATTTGACAATCTCAACAAGTTCCGTTCAAAAATACAAAATTTTGACACGTTTAACTCTTGCCAACTTTACTGCAATAAATGTGTTTCCACTGGTAGTATGCAGTAGAGTAGAGTAAATATTGTAGTAAGGAAAGGGCGAGTAGAGTGTACTATTTCACATGTGTTATCCACTATACTCTACCCGTTTCTACATTTAGTACTCATCTTTCACAATCCCAAAGTGTAAGTACTCAACCACTGTACTCTACTACTAACTTTCTACTACTTTTGTTCAATATTCTCAATCATGCCAATCTACTTACTTATTAACATACATCTTCACTAAACGTTAATAAATGTTTTGTTTATTTTTATTCTATAGATTTTCAATTCAGTTTCGTTTGATTTTTATACTAAAAATCACAGTTAATCGTGTTCTATCGTATACATATAATCTTTTAGAAAAAATTAGACACCAATTTTAAATAATTACAATTTGTAACATAATTTGCTTAATTTTTTCTGCAACATCAAAAAGATGACAGAATAACATTTTGTACATACATCAACTTTCATTACCAGTAACACGTTTTAAAAGACTTTTAATGTAAATTAGAAATGTCAACAGAATTACGAAACGAAATTATAACGCACTGGTTGATTTGACAGTCATGAAATCACACAAATTTCGAAACTTACATGACACGGTACAAAATGAAATAATGAAAATTGGGCAAATATATTAAAATACTTTTTTTTAGAAATAATTCGTACGAGTATTTTAAATCTAAATTAATAATAATATATTAATAAATTTGATAATAAATAAAGCTGAATTTCAATAATTTAAGCGATAATTTTTAAAATGTAATATATCTCAAAATTAATCAAAGTTCAGTTTGTATATTTGAATGAAAATAATATTTTCTATATATCTATTCAAGTTCGATAAATATCTGGTAGCTCGTCCAGATGAATTACTGCGTACGGAGAAAGAATATTCCTAGTAGAAAGAAAAAAATTGTGATTATTATCACTGAAAAACTATACTGCAGTCTTTGATATATTTAAATATACAAGTACTATCATGAGTGATCACAAAATTATACACATTTTTATATAAATCTATAATATAATATTTTCAAAACATCTAATTAAATTTATATTAAATAAATGGTTTTAATTTTGTTAGATTTTACAATATAATACGATTTTATATAATTTTATAGCTCTATATAAATATATAGAATTTCAATATTTAGTTTGTACTATATTTTTTAAAAATACTTTCAGTGTTTTGCTGTATTATAAAAATTTATTTAAAACTGTTTTCTGCAACATTTCTTTTGGTAAAAATCAGGGCATGCAACAGATAATAAAATTGTTAATCAGTATTGAGTACTATATTTTGAGATCATTTTTCGTTCTTTAACTTTAATAATAATGCTATATTTTCCAAATAATTGTACATTGTCAAATACAGAGAAAATCCGCACTGAAGCTGAGCTTATTTGAACCGATTCATTTTACGGTAAGTTTAATAAAATAAGAGTAAAACTATAAGTTTATTTTTGTAGTTTTAAAAACTATTTGTTTTGTAACCAAATAGTAAAATTATTAATAATTATTATTAAATATCATTTCCTTAATTTAGAAATAATGATCCAATTTTGTTTACCTGCTTTAAAATTGTTTAAAAATTGCCGTTTTTGATAGCAAAGTTTAATATTTATAAATTTCCCTAAAAAAATATACAATTTCGTATTTTACTTTTATTCCAAAAAAACCGGTATTGTTATTTTTTGATTAAAGGTTACCGGTTTTTAAGGATTTTAAAATATTGGTTAAGGTTACAGTTAATGTGAATGACGGTAAAGTTATTTGTCTGAATAGAAATGTTTGGAGAAAACTAATTTCGAGATAGCGGTAATAATTTATGCTACACTCCTTTGGGTACATAGCGTGATTGTATATGTATGTATATATGCACCAGATTTATGCCCTTATAAAATGTTATAATAATGAAATTCCGTATATTAAAAAGTATAATTTACAAACGAAGCATCGGGTTGGATTCTGAGTCCAAAGACCCCAGTATGCGATTCGCTAACATTTATCGGCATTTGAGTGGTTCGAAAACCACAATAAATTGTAGGTCCCCTTACTTGGCAGTAGACTAATGACCCGCACCATTGACAATGCAATTTTTTTTTAATAAGATTAGATAATTCAATATCTCAAACACATAGCCTTATGTTCTATCAAGAATTATAGAAACTCATTGTTAAAAATGTAATTTAAATAATATTTTCATAACATTAAGTGCATAACTAAGTAGCTTGTTTGGATAGGAATGTTTGGAGGAGACTGATTTCGGGATAATAGAAAATAAGTTTGTGCAACACTCTTTGGGTACATAGTGTGATTGTGTATGTAGGTATGTAAGTGCTACAAATGTTGAAAACAAATATATGGTATATATTTTCCAGAAATAAAGAAACCTATACGAGTATAAACATTTGGTCATTTAAATTTAGCAAACTTTATCTACCGCAATAATCCATTAGATGATTAAGACTTTACTGTATCAATAAGAAATGAAGTCACTCCCGATACTTTTTTACTCGCATACTGTCTTTTTGAAAGACAGGAAATAAGGTCCCTTTCCCTACCGATAAAACGAGGCGAAAATGGTGGCTCGAGCTACGGTTCGAACAAGTTGGCCTCGCGAAAAGCGAGAGTTGAACCAATTTACGGCTACTTACTTTTTGCGGTTCCACATCAGCATCGTCGTCAACAACACTGGCAACATGTCTATCGGCGGCTGTTGCCGTTCCTTTCATATCTGGCTGCTGGTGATGGTAGCGAGATGATTTTTTGTGCACTAGGCCGAGTAGCATGTTCCTGAAAGCCTTTTTGTCCACTTCGGTGCTTCTTTTATTACGCGCCTTCAACTCCCGTGTGTTCATCGCTTCGTGCGAATCCAACGGACCGGTTTCATTTGAATTTATTATGTAATCGATATCACAATCTCGCTCGTCATTCTCCGATGGCTGGCATTTTGTTTGTTTTGAATTTTGCACTGCGCCGGCCGTTATCTGAAAACACAAAGATTATTGTTATATTGCTACTGTATACCGTTATTCGATGAGAAATACAAGCTATCTATTATCTGAATTTTTTTGCTTTGCTTTCTTTCTTTCTTTCTTTTATTATTTTTCCTTCGATTTATGGCATTATTATAACGCTTATATTTATGTCTACATCCTATCTTGAAATATAAACCATTAATAACAAACACGAACAAAATTTATAATTTAATTTAGGGAAATTTACCAAAAACCCATATCAAAAAAATTAACAAGTAATTTACATAGAAATATAGATTAAATTTCTACATATTGTTGTAATTTAATATACGATACAAATATAGATTTACAATAATATTTGCACTAGCTGTATATTATGAAATACAATTAATTCATTCGTTACGGGATTCTGTTTTGTGAAAATTAAAACCAAATATCTAAAAATTAGTTGAAATATCATTATAATATAATTTTAAATTTTTATTGTTTATTTCAATTTTAATTATTACATAAATAATTCTTAATGGTCAAATATCGATTGAATTGTTACAGATTTTTTTTTTTCAATTTGCTTAAAATAAGTATATCTGCCTTGTATACCTATATATTATGCAAACAAACAAAAAAAGTTTTCAAAATGAAAACATTGACGTTTGTAACTTAATTATTCATAACTTTAGAGTATACTGTAATGCAAAATAAATGTTCGTAAAAATATTATTTATTTAAATATTTTGTTAGTTATATTTTCAAAAATACAAAAAAAAAGAAATAAAATTTATATTGGTACAGTAAAAAATAATGAACAAGAATGTTTATGTACATAATGGTAAGTTAATAACACCTGGCAAGGTTAATACACTTTATAAATATGCAAAATATTTAAAAAAGCGATGAAAATCATTCAAGCATTAAAATTATAAAACTTAGATAAAAATATGTTTCTGAATATTTATGAAATTTTGTTATAATAAAAATATCTCGATATTGTATATTTTACCAAACGTAAAATATGTATATATAATAGTAAATTATTATTAAATTATTAATAAAAAAATTTAACATATTTTTGATACAGAAAAATAAATAGCATTGTAAAAATCTTTGAGAACTCATTATATTAAAATTAAAAAACTTTAGGATTTAATTCTGCTTTAATATATTTATAAATCGACGGACATAGAAACAGGTTACTAGATAACAAAATAAATAACTAGATTATAATTAAAATTAATACAGAACTAAATCCTAAAGCCTTTTAATTTTATTTTTTTAGAAAAATAAATAAATCTATATTTTTTAAATATACATCTAATTTTATTTTATGATATACTACATTCTAGTAATAATAGATATTTTTTAATTCACTGATTAAATATTTTAAAAATAATGCTAATCTATTATCATTGATGGAATAACTAAAACTGAATTTATTCTAATGTTACCAAAGATAATGTAGTAAATGTCGAAATGTTACAAATTCAAACAGATTTCTAATAATAACAAAAATAAATTTTTATTTGTACTTTCCCTTAGTCATGACTTTTCTCAAAATATATCGATATATCACATTTTTTTTATTAAGCAACTAAATAAAAATACAACTCAAAACGAACTAACATCCATAAAAATACAAAATAATATAAATGACTTATTTAACTCAAAATAATTTTTTAATTCTAAACCAAATTTTAAATTACATTAAAAAAAAATAAAATAAAAATATTTTTATGAAAACAAATTAAAATATGTGATGTTTTAATATAATCAAGTTAATTTGATTTCAAACCACGTAAATTTGTAATTCCTAAATAATACTCGTAATATTTACATACAAACAAAAAAATTAAATGCATTACTGTCACCAACATTGTAAAAATAAAAACGGTAGGTATAAATTTACGCTCAAAATGATATGAAAATTAATTAATGTATTAAATATCACATCAAACTGATCTAATGAAATTATTTTCCAAAACAAATTTATCAAACATTATTTATCAGACAAAATGTGATCTCATAAACTATATCTTTGTTAATTTATGTAAAATAATTAAAATGACAAACAATTTATGTACATGAAACGCAAATAAAAAAAATATTATCAAAATTCACGCATATACGCCTGAAATAAGTACGTTGACCTATTTCTATACAAACATGGAAATAAATTTGAAATATACTCTAAAATAAATTGCGAGCAAAAATGAAAATATATATCTCGGTGTATTTTTTTAGCATGAAATTCAAACATATTTGCACACGCTACCGCAAGTTATATTTTTCAGAAGAAAGTTTCAAAGAAAACTGTAAGTTTCTCAATTGCTATGTATGTATTTTTATTTTCAAGTTTGTTTTTTTTTGTATGAAAGTAAAAATAATACAAAACGAAACTTATAATACTTGTAACTTTCAACCGTAAAACAATTTCTGATGTCGACAAATGTCAAATAATTTTCAAGAAAAAGAAAATTTAATTCAATTTTTCGTATAAACCATTTCTAATATAATTTTATCTTCATAATATATTTATTACGATCAAATTTAACGAATGTCTCTTATTGTTTGATGGAATTTAATCTTTCAATTTTTAAAAATATAATAGTATATTATGTTACGAGGAGTAGAAATCGATAATTATTACGTCGAGCCCAGATATTTGTGGCCGAAGCAAAGCCGAGGCCAAACAATCTGAGCGAAACATAAAAAGTACTTTCTATTCCGAGTGATATATACGATTTTTTTCTTCAAAACAAAACTAAATAAAAATACATGCCAAGTAACCTTAACCGGTTACGGATAGTTGTATAATAGTTTGTATATTTATATATTATTTATATTTAATTCGTGATATGTGAGAATTAATCTTTCTTTGGTTGAATATACAATTTTTGACCACCCTGGGCAGCATAAGCATTTCTTCATACATTATTAAAAATCAAATTCAAATTCAAGCGAAAATAGACAATGCAATTGTTAATTAACTTAATAATTATTAATATAACCGTCGGAAATGTCAAATTAAATACATAGAAAAAAATCTTTCAGAACTCATTATATAAAATACACTTGACAGATGTTTCTTTGGCCGAATATGCAGTTTCTGACAAGTCTGATGGTACACATTGCATTTCGTGCACTTTTTTACAAATTTTCAGTAAGTAATTTAAAAGTTAAACGAAAATAAACAATGCAATTGTAAATTAACTTAACTTGACATAACAGTATTCAATCTGGCCGCCAAAGATGTCACTTGACATATGGTAATTATGTTTTGCGCTGCTACCAATGGTGTATATAGTAACTAACTTCTCTATAATAATGTCAATATTATACTAGTAACATAATGATCTCTTTCTACATAAGCATTATGGTAACGTAATATTAATAGTATTATATGCTTGAAGAAAAAAATAGTTCATACCTTTCACATTCAGATTTTTTTTTAATACATTTGACATTGTAGTTATGTTTGACGCTGCCACCAATAGTGTATATAATAACTAAGTGCTGAATAATAATACCATTATTGTACTAGTAACATAATGACCTCTTTCTACATAGCCAATATGGTAACGTAAATATTCATATTATACTACGCTTAAAAAAAATTAGTTCATACCTTTCACAGACAGATTTTTTTTCAAATTTAAAAATATTCAAATTACTATTACTAATTTTTATTTATATGTTTCGTCTCAGTTATTTTCAAATATAAAGTTACAATATTTAAGAAAAAAATAATCTTCTAGGTTATGTTAAAATAATGTTATAGATTTAGATTTCGTAATAAATTGTCGCTACATTGTTAATTTGTAAAATACCTATTACAGTTATAGATGCCATTACAACGATAGAGTAAAATGTCAATAATGAAATGAGAGATAAATTCGGAATGCGAAAATGGAACCATTATCGTTATATAATGTTAATATTGTATCAGTAATCAAACTTGCCGAATTTTACTAGAATATAGAATACCCTGTGTATTACCATTAACCAGATTGAGTTAATATTTGTGTTTGTTATTTATTTTGTTCTATATAGATTCTATTGATAGCGGTCTATATACATATTGAATTTATTAGAATGTGAGACGGTAGAATTAATTGTTATTTGGCGGATATACCGTTTATTATTGTTTATACATTTGAGATTATAAACAAATATAATGTAATAACAATGAAACGAGCATATACCTTTTTACCGACCGTCATATCATATGAGTCGTATAGATGCAAAACTCACTATTTGCAAAATTTTAAGTTCTGAGATATTTGCAAAAAACTGTTATAGCTAAGTGTAATTGTATTTTGATGATAAAATCTTGTTACTAGATGGCAATACTTATTTAAAATCGTTATACATCATTAATTCATACAAAGTAACTGTTTGCTTTCCACCAATAAAATTTTTTTTGGTGGAAAGCAAACAGTTACTTTTGCATCTAAACTATCAACGCAAGTAGTGAGTTTTGCATCCAACACTAAACTTTAAAGAGTGTTTCTCATATTAAATACTGAGTTTTTTTTTCTAACTAACCTAAATATCGTATTTCTTGTAAAATTCTACATCCAAATCCTGCAAAATCTCATTTTTCACTTTTTGTCGAATAGTGAGTTTTGCATCTATACGCCTCATATATGATAAGAGAGGTATTGTAATCATACCAAATTTGACATATCAAGATTTTTACAGATAAGCACGAATTATATATTGAATTTTTATACATTGTACTCGTATATATATTTTTGTTAGTGACCTATATCAATCTGCATAAAAAATGTATTATTCAAAAAAAAAAAAAATTAAATTATGTAGTGAAAAACAGAATTAAATCATAAATCAGAATAAACAAACAGTAGATCAGTATGTATCAAATTATCTACGGATTATTAATATTTTTAATTTATGCTATCATTAGAAGAATTATGACACAGATTTGGAAAAACAACCCCCCTAAAAATATATGCAAATGTGTTATATGTTATGCAACTGATGGATTTAAAATCAGCACTGATATTGACGGGGCACATGTGCAAATTTGATTTATGTTTTAATCTGGTTTTTTATCTAACTTTTGTGATTTATGTCGATAATTCTCGCCAAATGAGGTTATCGATAAAATAATGTTACCTAGCATCCACTAAACTAAATATTATTAATTTCCAAACAGAAATAAAAAAAGAATAAAATAAACAAAGAAAATTATTGCTAATTTATTTTGTTATGTCTAAATAATTTTTTTTTGTTTAATTGCGTCAATGTTTTTAAATTAGAAAAGCATGTATCCTTGAGGGTACATCAAATTAATGTTTTTTATTACAAAAAATAATTACAATAACAAATATTCCTACCATTAAAATGTTTTACATGTTTTTAAAAAAATTATGTACGAAATAGAAATATAAAGAAGCAATTGTTTCAAAACTATTAAAAGATTCAGTAAAACTATCACATATTTTCGTCAAAATAATCAGCAATTTTTGTATAAATATACGTATCTTCACATAGATATGATAAAAATTCTAAAACCGTATTCTATTTCTATAGACCTAAAAAACTGCAAATCCTTCAAAATTCTTTCTTTTTTTTTCAGTGCCAACACAATGCGTTTTTTACACTGGAGAAAATTTTGCTTTAGATCCGAAGTTTTTATTTTTAATTCAAAAGTAAACATGTTGTTGTAAACTTAAACTTATGTTTTTCTAATAAAAATATAAATTATAATAGAAAAAAATAATAGTAAGTAACAGTATCATTATTTTCAAAGCTTAGTTAAAAATTATTTATTTCAAATAGATTTTAGCAAAACAATAATTTTTAGTCTATATAAATTTTTTAGCACGTAATGGTACACCTACAATATTTATGCAAATGTACAACCAAAGTAGTATTTCTTATAGCTTTTAAGATCACAAATAGGAAACTTGACAATGGACAAACCTTGAGTTTATTAATTAAAGAATACTACAAAGTTTTGAATAATAAAGCATAACTGTTGAATATATATTATCTTTAATATAAATATGCAAAATACTTCATCTAATTAGTGTAAAACTACCAACTAGTACTAGAAAATAAATTAAGCGTCGCCGAATGTAATAATAATAGTCGTTCAAATAAACACGGTATGTTAAGTATAAGCCTCTTCTAGTTCAGTCCATTTAGTTTGGTTGGCTGCAGATAACCTTTTTGCTGGTCCTTTAATGTCATCAAGCACATCTTCTGCTTACTGTTCCCGTTTTTCGTTTGCGCCGGCGACAACGGCTCAAAATCCATGTTGTTAGGTCGTTTGCCCATCTTTTCTTCTAGTATCTGTCCGGACATAGTTTGTTCTATTTTTGGTTTTTACCCGCAACGTGACAATATTTGCTAGTTCTGTTTTTGATCTCACATTTTTATTTGCTGAAATTGAATTTCATCATTTTGTTTACTTACTGGAATATATTTTGTGCTATACAGAATTTCTTTTTATAAATCAAAAAAAGTTTATTTTAGAAAAATTCATAAACAAACTAACTATAATTTTAGTTCAAATTTTTTATATTATATAACAAAAATTACTTGTATTTATTATTGTGTATTATTATACATACATACATACATACATAATCACGCCTTGTACCCAAAAGGGTGTAACACAAACTCTTTTCATCATCCCGAAATCAGTCGCCTCCAAACATTCCTATCCAAACAAGCAACTTTCGCTTCATCCACATTCATAATTCCTCTCATACATGCTCTTATATTCCTACTACTTGGAAACTTTTGCTCATACAAAACACTCTCAATCATACCACTACAACTACTCATCGGACGTCCACGAAAATGTATACCATCAAAATCATTCAAATAAATCTTTTTAACCAAACGTTCATTAGACATTCGCTCAACATGTCCGAACCATCTTAACTGACTAACACCAACTTTTGCTACAACATTTTTTTTCAATTACACACTCATCATACACTAATCTATTTCGTACCCGATCTCTCCTATTTTTATTTCAGTTATATTTCTGTTATAAAACACTTATTTTATTTATTAATAAAATTCTACTATACAAATTGATATAAATAAATATAGCAAAACTGAATATTAAAAAAAAAAAACTATTATTTCTTTTTTATTAACTTAAAAAAAATACAGAAATATTAGATCATATATTTTTAAATTTCGTTTTTCTATTAAAGTACACGACCTACTTTCATAATAAAAAATCTTCACTGTTTACTTTGACACAGAAAATATATGAAGAAATACTGACTTCTTTATATTCAGAAATAAATACTTCGTCGAACGAAAATGGCTTTCGCACCGCGTGTGTAAGAATCAAAAGAGGGTCACAAATGTTAATCCAGTGCTTCGACAGTTCCGTTACCGCTACGTTATCGTTTCGCCTATCGGCTCATAGTCGACGAGACCTTGAACCCTTACCAAATCGGAAATGGGGGTGGGAGGAGTACTGTTAAAAGTCTAGGCTATACTTTCTTTTTATATTAATTTAGAAATTCCTAGCGAGCTTTTACCGCAATATTTGACCTTTTATAAAATGTCAACCGCTTAGGTTTTCCGCTGAAATACGAGCCGCAAACATGGAAGGTGCCTTTAATAATAATAAGGTAACATAACGCTAACGGTAACGTTATATTAAGAAACGTTATATTTTCGTGCGGACATAATGCGTTTTTCACGTCGTCGTATTTCGCTATGAAGTATTATTAAAAAATACCTATAATTCATTTCATTTTAAAACGCTTTTCATACACAAAATTATAATATATTTTTGTACATATATTTTTATTAATGTAACTACATATCACAAATAACAAAGTGAGATTTCAGTTGAATAATCTGATGAAAATATATTACAAAAACCTTTAAAATTTTTACTTTGTGAAAATTTCCATAAATGCATTACAATGATATGTAACAATATTTTAATATTTTTGATAATTTTGTTTTATTACAATGCTAATATGGTTGATATTATTTGTGAATTATCCGTGCATAAAATTTTTATATAATAGCAAAAATTCTCGTTATTTCGTTTTTATAATATTATATTTTAATAGAATTAAAATAAATTTGAAAAGAAAATATACACATTGTGTATAATATTTTTAAAATACTAATAATACAAGAAAAAATTATACGAGTAATTAAAAATAAATTTGACTAATTTTTTGTTCGAAATTTAATACTTACATTTTTTTTAATTAAAAATTTTATAATTAATTAAAATGTTGTTGACCAGTAAAACAGATAATATATTTTATAGTCAAATATTGTTAAATATTCATTTTAAAATTTATACAATTTAATTCATTTAATATGTTCAGAGTGGAAATGAAATAAGTACAGATATTTTCAGGAGTTGTAAAGCATGTGATAAGAAATATTTTTAACACGTTTTTATTAACTCGTTCTTTGTACTTTCTGTTTGTTTGTTTGTTTTTATTAATTCGCCTTCTGTCCTGTCCATTTGTTTGTTTGTTTATTTGTTTGTCTGTTCGGAACAAATTTTGCAATCGATTTTAAACTAATTTCCCGAAGAGCTAGAGACTTTAAACTTTAAACATAACTCAGAACTAGATGACAATAAATATTAACTAATTAATTAATTAATTAACGTTACATGTATATAATAAAATGCCTAAAAATATTACATTAAAAAAATATAAATTAGTAGGTAGCTTTGAAAAAAATAAACATAAATATTAAATTTTGTCTTCTGAAAAATGTCAAAATCAAATGAAAAAAAAAATAATTATGAAAATACCTCTCGCACAGTAGTCCCGCAATAAAATCTATTTATTCAGCCGTTAGGGAGTACACTTAGCTATAATTTAGTGTGCGCCAACATAATAGTGACATTAGTGACAATTTCTACGATGGTCAAAGAGACAGCCATCCAACGCAAGAGACGCCTATAAAAGGACAAGCAAAAACGACAAGAAAAGCTTCAACAGCAATCAGAAGCAAGTGAAGAAAAAAATTATTTAAATAAAAAAATAAAGTATTTTGTATTAATGATGATTATTATTAATAAATATTTGTTGACAGTTTAAGACAGACTGTTTTACTACGTAAAATAATTTTCTCAAACAATTACAAAACAAAAATTACTAAAAACGTAAATATTGAAAAATTAAAAATAAGTTTTAAATTAAAATATTATAAAAATATTTTGCAAATTTATGTCCTTAGTCGTTTGTATCAGCTTAAAGAATATTAATATTTCGTACTCTTTTGCGGTATAATATGTAATTGAATTTACATAACATAATAGGACTCATCATCATTAAAAGCTTAATGCAAGAGTTAAGACGCTACATAACACAAAATTTTATACTTATTACCACTATTTTACATACTTATTAATTCTAAAAGCGTATAATACTCTGCTTTGTATTACAAACTTTACTATATAAGTTTATCATGTTTCTAAACTTACTTTAACTTTAAATTGTAATTTATTTCAATTAAAAAGACATCCGGTATCATTTTCTTTATTTATATTTAATATTTCTTTTTTATTTAAACTGTTTATTTATTGAGTTTAAATAAAACACGCGCATATTCACTTACTTAAACAAACATTATACCATTTTATTATATTAGATAATGTAAAACTTGGTAGAACTTGGCTGTACGTAATATTGCGATGTCATCAATTATTCGTATGAGTTAATCCAAATTTAATATTCACCAACTTAATAAAGTGGAGTACGATAAAAAGAGATAATTTATAATTTAATTTTCTCGAATTAATTAAATGACTAATTACATAATCTCATTTCCTTTTTTTTTATTATTCCAAAACTGGCCAAATGATAATTTTGTTCTTTGCATACAAATTTGCAAAAATCGGATTAGTTTGTGAAAGTTATTACTGTCTGACAAAGTATTGCTTTATTTTTAATGTTTAACTATATAGTTTTTTTTTTATATATTTAATTTATGATATGTTCACATAACATAAAAATAGTGAATATTTCCCTATATAATGTTATACAATAATAATTATAATATTTATTATAACTTACGCTAATAGACTACAATTAAATATAATTCATTATAAAAATACAAAACCTTAAAAAATACAAAAATAAAAAAGTGATATTTTTATGTATAAACCAATATTAAATAATATGTAAACATATAACATATACACAAAAAATGTATGTATAATATTAACTAAAATAAATCAATTAAATAATTCTTTTAACTATCTACAAAAAAATTTCTAATTGCACAACTTAACATTTTTTTATCATAATTTCGTCAGTTGATTTCTTGTTTGTTTCTTACGCCATTTCTTGTCAAATTGAGTTATTATTAATTTTGGCAATATTTGTTTGTTTTCTATATATTTTAATAAATATAAATTCTAACAGATTATATATCTTTATTATAAACAATTCAGTTCAGAAACTTTAAACACCAATTTCTCCAAAACAAAGTTTTGTCACATAGAACAAACAAGGAATCAACTGATGATTTGCCATTTTAAAGGTAAAAGTCACTAAATAGAGTATTTCACAACTAAGCAACAGTTTTTTGATATTCTATCGATATTTTTCGATTAACACTGAAAAACAAGTATTTATAAAAACTGGTGTTTTTGTCTATAGCAAAATTCTATCCAGTATTTCTCTTTTTTTATAGAAATTTTCGTAAATAAATCAATGTTTCCTCCCAAATAAAAAATTAAAATTAATGAGCTTCACATTTAAACCTATGATTATGATATTCCTGATAATGTATTCAGTAAACACAAAATATTGAACAAATATTAATTTAATAAACCAATATCAGACTTAAAATTCGAAGATACTATAATAACTACAAGACCCAACAATGTTAACGGTAGATTGATAAGAGCAATAAAAATTTATAAAAAAAAAGATAATATTAATTAGTGTAAAAACACTGATTAAAATAAAATTTAGCTTCCTTTAATTAAAAATTTATTTTTATGATCTAGTTACTTATTTTGATACCTATTGTAACTTGTTTCTATGTTCTGTATATGTACTATAAATGTCATTTTTAATAACGTACAATCTAAAGCAATTTATTTCAATATGAGTTCTGAAAGATTTTTACTATATTAAAATATAAAATAACTTTCCAAAAAATTTATTTAAATACGAGCCTGTGCCGAAGATTAAATTTTATTCCATTAATTGTCAGCAATTTCAAAAATGTCTTTATTCATTATTATAGAACATAAATTCTACGTAGAAATAAATTATTCAGATTTTCGTTTTTATTTTCTTGTAAAAATGAGATGCTTAAATTTTTCTGTAATTAAACACGTCGTAATTAAGAGTTAATTTGAATATTTAATTAAATATTGTAAGATAATAAAACAGCATTCAAAAGAAATTTAATAAAGGCAGCAATCTTAAAAAGGTTAAATATTTTTCATTTACTTTTTGACTCGATCTGAAAAGAAATTTTATTTCCCTTCTAAAAAGAAATCTTTCATAAAATATTTTTTCATTTTGATTCGAAGTGTAGAGAAATATTTGAATAATGTTCGTAGAGAAAAATATACAAAATAAATAAGATACAAAATACATCTTACATTAATAACTAAAGCCAAAAAATACTATCGCCATAAAATTTATTGAATTTTTGTTACATTAGAATTATTAAATTACATTTTTTCAAAATTATATAAAATATATCTTAATAATTTTAATTCAAAATTGTATATAATATATACATAATACATATTAAACATTATATACAATATCATGATTAGTCAAAAATAAAATATTTTTTATATTTATTTTGCTTTTATTGTTATTGATTAAATTTGTTGCTATTATTGTATAATAAAAAATATTGTTTAAATTTTTATTTCTATTTTACGATATAACCTTAAATTTTATGGAGTAAATTTCAAACAAAAATGTTTGAAATATGTGTTTAAAAATTCGAATTTGTTGAAGAATCCGGTAGAATTATATTATCATTTTTCAAGAATAAAAGAATGTTTCCGTTTATAAATTTTATTAAATTTTGCATGACATTATAAATTTAATCTCAGAATATTTGAAACACGTTAAATATTTGTTTTATTTTTGGTAAATATTATTATTATTTTAATAATTTTAAAAAAATAAATTTTAATTTGTAGTTTTTAATAAATTAAAAATTTTAAAAATAATTTTGAATTATAAACGGTGTTTCCGGAAATAGTTACGAAGTTCTTCAAAATTAACTTTATTTCTAGAGAGTAAATATATATTTTCTGTTAAATTCTGCATTAATTCAGAACTGTATAGAACATGCGTAGTGTGGTAATTTACAAGCTAAATTCACTTTATGCTCAGTTTGTTGCACAGTTTTAACTGCACAAGCCATAAATTGCGCGGTAAAAATCATAGTATGTGTGTGAAAATCAGAGTGAATAATAATGTGCTCACATTTAGATATATCGATCATTAGATTATACAAATTTTTAGTGGTAACATTACCTGGTTTTATATTTGTTAATTTTTTTTGCTTTAACGTAAAAAGTCAGATTTGGGCTCGCAACAAAAAAATCGACTCCAACTCCGACTCCGGCAAAATTCTTCGATTCCTAAACACTACGATTTCGACTCCACACTTCTGATATTTATCTTTGATAACTACGACATCTAAATCAGTACATTAAATGCTTTTAATGTAACAGCCCCCTTCCCAATGTTCGAAAAGACTAATAGAGGTACAGTAGTGAGAGCATTGTATTGTAACCGCAATATGTGCCAATGGATTCATGTCTGTAGCGTTGCGTACAAACTTTGCTCAAACTTTACTTGCCTACATATCAACGGGGGTGCGCAAAGTTAGACAAGCTATCTGTTGCAAACTGCCAATTTACAAGTTCCTCAACTGATCTACCGTGCACACGGAGCGGTCTCTCGAACTCTATGTGCAGCCACACAGCATGCCAAAGATCCAGTAATAAAGACGGGGGTGTAAAATAGTGTTTATAGCATCAAACGAACGTTCAGGATGACGCTTCAAGTAGTCATAAATCAACGTAGAACGTAGTGAATTTCGAACACACCACCATCATCTGTATCCCGACAAACAAGTTATAGTTGGAAGCTGGGAAAGCCTGGGGTCTTTATGAATCGCGCAGATCGGTTGGGTTTCTATTTTCGGTAAATAACTATGATATGGGAGAAAGCGACTTGTAATTACGCTCAGGATTTAATACTGATTTGTATGAATGAAATGTTTGCTTTCAAATAGGATTTGGTGATTTATAACCAGGCAAAAAATGTTGCCAGTTTTATCGGCACACAAAGTCAATACGGATGAGTATTGAAAAATTTCCAATAAAAAGCAAAAACAAGTTGCGTATTGATTTTGAAAGTATTGTGATGTATTGCATATTGCAAGAATTCATTTCCTGATCTTTTTTTTTCTGTATTTATTTATTTTAATTGAGATGGATTATATTATAGTTCATACAGTAGGTAAATATTAAAACTAGCAAAATAATTTGATTAATATTTGCTACAAAATTCTATTTATTTTGAAAAGCTGTACTTAAAAATAATACAATAATTTAATTAGTTTATATTTTATTTTTGTATATAATTGTTAAAAGTATAACATATTTAAGTTTATCTTAAGTATTTCGAAGTTTATTATTGTAATAATTTAAATTTTCTGACCAAGTAATGCATATTGCGTCACAAAATATTAAATACTAATTATGTTCCATAGACGTAATATCAAATAAATATAATTGGCATAGAAAATAATAAAAATATATAACTGACTGAATTCCGTCTATTATTTATTATTTATAAAAATTTTACCAGTCGACTATGACTGGTAAGGCTTTATATAAGGCTTTAATCTATCTTAAATTTTAATAAATACTTATTTCATAATATACTATAAGATAATTCAATAAATAGAACTAACTAAAAATATTTTTATAGATAATATAACGACACATCCACTACTATATATGGAACTTCCACCACTCTATATGTGCTTCTCCACCATTGTATATATGGCACCTCCACCAAAAAATATTATTTTGTGAGGTGTGTGAGAGGTGCCAGGGATGTAGAGTTGACAAAAAAATAGGTTGACTCCGACTCCAACTGCAAATTATTTTTAATCCGACTCCGACTCCTATTCCGAGTCGAACTTTCAGTTCGATAATGATTTGTATGTTTTATCATATTAAATTAACTACAGAAAATGCATTCCGTGCTTATAATATTACTTAGTAAACTAATATAAAACATTCACAAAAATAATGTCATTAATTATTTAAAATGTTTCAAATGCAACTTGATGAATTTACTTATCAAAAAGACACAATGTAATTTATCATATTTTCACATAGTGTTCAGTAATATTGTATTAAAAATGTTTAATATTATATTGTCTTTTGTTTTGTTTGTTTGTTTGACTGTTACCTTATTTGAATTTTTTGTTGTGAGTAACGAATTGAATGACTGTTTTTTCCAGTAGTGAAATGGTAATGCGCTTATATTTAGGTATACCAATCATTAGATAATACAAATTGTTAGTGATAACATCATGGCGTTACTTTTAGTATTAAAAAGGAAAAAATATATTTTTGTTCGCCTGGTTTTATATTTGTTAATTTTTTGCTTTAACGAAAAAAGTCGACTCCACGACTGTGACTCTACACCCCTACAATATATAGCATTTTTACCAAAACTTTCACCATAATGTTACAATTTAAATACAGTTTATGTGGAAAAAATATTGTTAGTAAAATATGTATATAGTTATGTCGTTCAATTTTTATTTTCTACTTCTGTCAAATAATAAATGTATTATATATGCGTTTTTTAATAATATTGGTGATATTCATTAGTCATATCAATAAGATTTTAAATCATTAAAATTTTGTAATTTCATTGCTCAACAGTTTGTGTTTTAACCAGAACAATATTTTAATGTCGTAATTAA
Organism: Clivina fossor; assembly: GCA_963966155.1. NCBI lineage: Eukaryota > Metazoa > Arthropoda > Insecta > Coleoptera > Carabidae > Clivina > Clivina fossor. Next base: position 6,122,541 of record OZ014558.1, read on the forward strand.
TTATTATTGTACAATCTTAGAAAGAACAGATGAATATTACTTGTTCAAATAAAATACCTGCGACTTTATCTTCATCAAAAACTTGCTATTTTAATAAAATCTTATAGTCAACAATTTTAACAAAAACAATATGCTTTTATAAGTTTTCCATAAAAAGCAAAATGTAAAAACATAATTTATATACTAACAAAACAACTTTGTTTTAAACGTGAAACTACAACATAAACTATCACGTTATTGTAGATTAACGCAACAAGGTGTTACAAATAAACGGAAACTACACAACATAACATACAATACGGATCTTCTTTATCCTTCATCTATTATCACATAGACATTACTGCCATACGATCTTTACTCACTATAGAACACAATATTTGAGAGTTCATAAGTTTCGCAATTTCTTCGTTTTTACTAAGGTTATAAATCGTGAACTCTCGCGCAAATCTGTTCTTTAACAAATTTATAGTTTTAGTTCAATTTTCACGATGTTTTAAAATTCACTTGACTCATGCAAAACTCAACTTTAATGCAATTTATTGATACTAAAATGAAAATTCAATTTGTTGCATAAATCACCAACAACTTTGGTTCTTAGTTTTTAAGTTTTCGATTCGAACTTGTAAGCAACAAAATTGTGTAGTGTATTTTATAATGATTTACCGAGTAGTAGTAATTCACAATATATTGGAAAAGTTATTTGTATTATGTTCCATATTTATTTGTCATATATTTAACTTTTTCAGCTCTGAATTTTTAATATTGAACAACTTTACAACATTGAATTTATAGAATTTTCTGAGCTAGTATGCCGTGGTCAATCTATCCTCTACAACAACTCCAAAACCAAATTTGAACTGGTTTGCAATTAGGAAGTCGCCGCAAATACCACTAACAGATCTTAAAGATAAAAATTACTAATAATGGAATTTATTTTATTCAGTTGTAGTAATAGTAAATGTTATGGTGGCAAATGTCACCGATAAGGTCAAAACACACATTTTCTCAAAACTTTTTCAAACTTGCAAATTCAATCAATAATAACTTCACAGTTTTTGAAATATTTTAATAAATTTTATATTGAATTATTCAAAATTTTGTACTATTTCCAGTGAAACTAATAACTCAATATTGACTTGAATAAATAAAGTCCGTTTTCTTGCCGTAGATCACATATATTATTAAAAATTTTACATATATTTTTGTGTTATTTTATGTATGTGTACAACATCTAGAACATTTGATTATTTGAAAACTAGTAGCCGATGGAAATAAGATTCAAATAATCACTGAATTTTTGGATCATACCTTGTATATGCATTATACTCATATATAATGTATTTTCTGTCAGAACACTAAACTAAGTAATAATGTTTGAGAGTTAATCCGGGAAACTTTATTCCATTAAATGGGACACAACTAATTCAAGCCCCATCTAAAGTTTCAAATTATTATCAACAGTAATAATAAGACAAGAGTGATGTTAATTCTGTGACTAAATTTCGTTGTTGACACGATGACCACAACTTGTTAGTCTAACAAACTAAAATAACCTCTCTCTCACTTTGCATCACATTTTGATAGAATTTGATTTCATATACGTTGAGTGCGGTTTTCCATTGTAACATTTTCCGACAAACCGCTAAGATTCACCAAAATAGAAAATGATCAAAGCGGATAATATATTAACTTTGATCATAACGTTAACAATGCTTTTTGGATAAAAATTTATTACACGTTTAGCATTCACTTCATTAACTACGTCATTAAACGTGAATTATATTTAAAACTAGCCTAATGCCCGTGCTTCGCTATGGGATTCACTACTTAAAACCCGTTTTCATTTAATTGCAATTCTTGGTCAATTTTTATTGTTTATAACTCTCATCAAAATTTGTTTCGTGGATGTCAAGTTATAAGCGAACAGAGATTTTAATTAATTTTTATCATTTACAGCGTGAACCGCAGGCAAACGCTACATTGGCCGTACCTTTCGTGAAAAGCGACTTAACTCTCATCAAAACCAGTTTTGTGGATCTCAAGTTATAACGAACAAAGTATTTAGTCAATTTTTATTGTTTACAGTATTCGCCTGCGGCTCACGCTGCATTATCCCATAGAACATTATTTCTCTAAAAACAACTCAACTATTAATAAAATTTCTCCAAAATACTGTCAAGTTTTAAACTAATAATTTTGATCAATTTTCATTGTTTAAAAATAAAACTCCTATCAAAATCAGTTTAGTAGATGTCAAGTTATAAGCAAACAGAATTTTATCATTGACAGTGTTCGCCTGCGACCCACGCAAACTTATCTCCAGTTTTGAATTTTTTTCAATCATTATGGTAGAATTACACAGCTCTATGCCAAATTTCAACTTTATACAAACATACATGCATACATATTGTGTTTTATATGTATAGATTTGTTTTAATCATCTCGTTTGATCATTATTTTTAGGTATTAGCCAGAATTATTTATAATATTATGGCAATTTTTTTGTTTAATTTTACATTTTATCGTGTTGTTATATTAAAAACAAATACACATCTACAGAAAAATAATGTTATTTTCTAGTAATTAATATTTGCAGTTTTTATAAATCTTAGATATTCTAATTATGTTCGTGTTCATGTTACAGTAATTTAAAAACAATTATTATGATTATAAAATAATATAAAGTATAAAAACAAACAAAAAAATATTTTCCTTTAACATTAAGAAAGTTAGTTAAATGTAAAAAATAAACAATTTACTTTTTTCCGATAACACTGAACAACATAACATAGTAAAAAATAAAAAAGCTTTAGGATTCAGTTCTGCAGTAATTTTAATTATAAATCAACGTAAAGAATATGTGTATATGTATGTATGTATTATGTATGTAAAATTTATAAAATTATTTATATTTCAACATAAAACGTTTCGATATTTTGAATTCCCAGAATCCATCTTCAAAAGCGGCATAATATAATAATGTAATATTGAACATAGAGAATTTATTATATTTTCCTCTGCATTTTCAAAATAACAAATATATTTCACATATTCACAACTTCTATAAGTTTAAAATAATATTTATATTTTACATGCATGTATTTCATTTTATTTTAAATATTAATTTTTATTTAATATTTTATTTATTATATATTTTTTATTCTGTTCAATATTATTATACAATAATTCTCTCCATTTACGCGAGTAAATAATTTTATATAAATAAAGTCATAGAAAGCCTATTTAAAAAAAGATTTGTTCCATATTTTCAAAAATTTTACTCTCAATATTTATTTAAGTTACCCTGCTTTTCATGAAATTAATGTTATATTTTTGCGAAAAAAGTCGCGATTCTACTTACAAACTTATGAAAAAACAAGGCAAATGTACGATTTAAATTTTATCAGTTGTTATTAATGTTTATTAATTTCTATTATGTTAACATAGTAAAAAATCTTTTAGAACTCTTTATATTAAAATAAAACGGCTTTAGGATATAGTTCTGTATTAATTTTTATTAATAATCGACGTTTCGACGTACTCCTCGTACATTATTATCAAGAAAAATTGCAGGACATACGTAGTAAATAAACAGAATATAGAAACAAGTTACTAGGTAACAAAATAAGCAAATAAATTATGTTTTCTCAAACTACTAGGTAGTGAAATTCAGAATCAATAGTACTACGACAAAACGTGAATGTAAATTTAAAATATATAACGATATCCGAATGAGACTTTTCAGTAGTTATAATAAGCAAATTTTTATATTACTGCTATATAAGAAATCCAGTCATTTGTGATTTTTTTTTAATTTTAAAAACCATCATATTGGTTGACGAACGATAGATATAATTTAAACAAATAAAATAGTTTACGACGGCAAAGTTTTATCGCGTAAATTTTTTACAGCCTGATAATGGCGAAATTCTAAAGTTTTTTAAAAGTGCTTCTCGTGTCAGTGTAAAAGTTAGAGGGTTTAATAACAAGTTTGACCTCTTCTAGCACACAAATGACAGTCCTGACACATGCGGCATACTCTGGGATCAGCCTGCGGATATCCTGCCATCCGAATGCTGCTTTAAAAGCGTAAGCTATGTAATTTATGCATTGAATTCCTCCTGCTCTGACGCAAAGCGACCAGATTTGCCCTTTTTTTCTAACCAAAAAGCATATACATATATATATATATATATATATATATATATATATATAATATATAGCGTGTGAACAATAATATTCGAAACATAAGCAAAAATACTAATTATTTAAAGAAAAAAATAATTAGATCAATTGTTTACGTTGGTATAAAAACTAAATTAACAATAGTAGAATATTGTAATTTATTTTTCATTTTCAGTATATGTCAAAATTTAATTTTAAAAAAAAAAAATGTTTCCAGTTTTTTCAATAAAACTTTTAAAAAAAATTTTTACTTGAAATTTGCATATCGATACAAAATCGTATTGTAAATAATTTTTTTACTATTAACTTTTGTCGATATTTTAAACAAAAAGTTAATTTTCAGAACAATTTCTCTTTTAAATTAAATTTTGCCGTGTACCGGAAATTACGTGATAACATTTGACGATTGCCAATTTATTCTTTTACATTATTGATCTATTATTATCTGTATATCAAAATCTTTAAATGTCTTTCTAATATTGTAATAAAACAAATAAATAACATAGTAAAAAAATCAGAATGCATTATATTAAAATAAAACTGTTTTAGGTTAAACAGTATTATTATTTATTTAAAGTCGACGTTTCGACGAAACTCAAGATCATTTATATCATTTATCCTGTTGAATACGGACGTTAAGTTTTGTCGAATCGTCGATTTCATATAAATATTAATACAGAACTTTAACCCTAAACAGTTTTATTTTAAAACAAAAAAATATATTATTAAAAAATTATTTTATATATTTATTTCTATATAAAATGGGTATTTAAACTATCAGAAGTAAAAAAGAATAATAATAAATCGTCTGTACCTTTTCGTTTAAATTTTAAGCATGATTTAAAAAAATGCAGAATTTTCTATCTTACAGATTTTTTTAATTTATAAATAATTTTCACTACAATGTTCTTAAATTTAGTATCAACATTAGCTAAAACTTGAAAATAGACAAAAATAAAACAAACTAATATTTATGAAAAATTGACTGCTTTATACAGTATTTTATTCTTTGCATATTCTTATATAAAAAGTTATAAAATCTTTAAATAATCCACTAGCTTTATTATCCGCTATATTCACGTAAAAGACTTTTAGCAAAATAAAAACAATGTGGTTAACACATATACACCTACATCAGAATACGTAAGTACCTAGAGTTACATGACTTTTTTCATAACAAAAGTCGTTACCTACATTTCAAAACATTAAATTTTATTTTAGAAAAATTATATTATTTTTGGAATCTATATAGCATCACATGATGGTAAAAAAAATTATGCTTATTCTACAATTTTTTCACCCTTACAAAAATAATAAATTTATTCAATTTTGATTAATAATATCTGCTTCAAATATGAATTTGAAATATACCAGTATAACTACTATAAACCAAAAAAAAAGTTAAGTTGAAATATGTAGTATAGAGAGAAATAAACAAACTTTTGTTATACATTTACATATATTTATTTACTTGTATTAATAAAAATCCATCAAATAATATAAATATACTATATCATTTATTAATAATAATAAAAGAAAAATTAATAAATTTGCAGAAATAATCGTAAATAAAAATGTTATAAAGTAAAATTTCAACTACACAAACATTATAGCTATTACTACAGAATCCCTATTTCATATTTTATGTCCATCGCACATACTTTATTGTGCATCATCATATATTTTTCATAATTTTTGCTTATGATTATTTAAAAACCTCAAAATAAACCAAAACCTATACCTAAATATAGTTTAACGAAGTAGATAGCGTAGTTTCTACCAAACCAAATTACAAATTTATTATCTAATCTATGCCATACTCTAATATTTCATTCAATTATATTGACCTTTCCAGAAGGACTGAATGCTGAACTCAATTCAAAATTTTAAAAATTAACATTGAAAAATTGATGGCTTCTTGTAAAACATTAGTAATTTTTAAATAAAGTATCTAAATGCATTTGATAACGTCAAATGCCGTTACCTACGAATTAAAAAAATAATTAAATCGCCAATTGGCGTATGTATTAATATAACTAAAAAAGTAATATTATATCATTTTTAATTTTTGAAAAATATCAGAAGTTTGTAGCTTTTTCGGTTTATCGATAAAAACAGAAATCTAATAAAATTGTCACGTAGTTAAATATATAAATATATAAATATTTTATTGCAAATAATCATAAAATTTTGATATATGTACGCGTAAATAAGCTCATACATATCTTCGTAAAATACTAAAATTGTGTTCTGAAAATATTAAATGTACTTATATTTCAAAATCTTATATTTTACAATTTGGAGTTATTACAATTTTTTTTATATGTACATACTAAAATAACTAATCAAGAATTCAAATTATGTGTTTTACTGAAAATTTGAAACAAAATCGACAAATTTTATCGTATTTTTATTTTAATATTCTTTTCTTAATTTCTTTTTATGAAGCACTAACGTGTTGCAAATCAATCAATAAAATAAATTTTTATACTAATAATATTTGCATAATTTAATTTCATATAATAATAAATACAGTATTAATAAATTTATTTGTAAGCAAGCAAAACTTATTACAAAAAAAGTTTGTACGAGAAACATTAAAACAAATAACAATAATATTAGACTGATTTCACAACTAAACTATGTATTTTGTATGTTTGACATTTTAAATAGGTTCACACATAAAATTAAAAATTAAAATGTCATTTTTTTAGTAATAAGTATTAGGTTTTGTAGTTAAATTTATTTTATATAGTCATACATACACATATATTGCATAATAAAATTTTACATTATTTAAAGTAATTTCGTACGTCAATCGCATTTTTCATTTATTTGTTTAATTTGATCTGTTTTTCTATACAATACAGTTAAAAATTACAACATGAAATTTCATAAAATTGTATTTGATTTACTATAAAAAATTCAAATCAAATACATGTTTTGTTTACTATAAAACTAATTGTCAATCGCATATTTTTTATATATTTTTCAAATACTTGAAACATAATTAAATGTTTAGTCAATAGCAAAAAGAAATATTAAAATTGTTAAAATATATTTAACATTCATGTCATAAACTTTCGAAAATTATTAAAAAAATAATTAATTCAAAAAAAAAAATTTTAATATAAAATATGAAGCTATATAAACGTAATGTGTCCTATTACAAAGAATAATAATTAATATTAATTCACAATTTATGTACATATAGTCAAATGTATAATATAATTTATAATTCCAAATTTTCGCTAAAAAGAAATGAATTTACAATTCTAAAGAAAATTATAATTTTATAACTCTTAATTAACAAGCTCTTTTATTAAATGCATTACAATGAATTATTTAAACCTATTTTACGTGAATTAAGCCTTTTCATATGAATTAAACCATTATATAAATTATAATGTTAAATTATAAATTAAATCCTTTCCATATATATGTAAATTCAACTTTTTCCACATAAATTAAACCACCATAATTTTAAGAAAGTGGCTATTTATACATACGGTATGTATACGCAATTGGCTATTTATACATACAGTATTTTTACGTAATTGGCTATTTAGGGTAGGTTAGATTAGTAGGTTGGTTTAGGTTTGTTTTTTTTTAGTATGTATAAATAGCCAATTGCGTATACATACCGTATGTATAAATAGCCTCATCCTAATTTTAATGTTTTTTTTTTAATATATTAAAAGGTCTCAGTAAGATCTTTAGTATACTTTAAAAAAGTTTATTTAATATTTATAAATGAAATACGTTATAACATTGTTTTGGCATAGCCTTTTAATATTTGAATGTAAAAATATATATTTGCGGACAGAACGTCTCTCAAAATTTCCAAATAATTAGAAAAAAAAAACTAGGAAATTTTTCAAGTTTTCCACAATCCATATTGGGAGCAAATAATTTGAGTTTGTTCAAAGCTTCTGGCTATAAAATAAACAAGATGAGTAAGCTAAAGACTAGACATTACATTCAGTCAATTTACCGAGAATATTACAATATTTTGAAAGTAGAACGAGGCGACTAGGGCGTCGTGGCGGTACCGCGCAAGAGTAACATCATATATTCATTTTGTAGTCCCTAAGCTAAAACTGGTAAAAAAGTATTGCGGTTATTTATATATTTATGTTACGATGTTATGCAAACCGCACCAAGCCGCCTCGAACCATTTCCATAACGACTTCCCAAACAACAACAACTACTACAACAACGACATTCTAACGTGGTTTTTTTCGCACGAAATTAATCCCAAATTGCAGAGAATAAAAATTTTAATCTCCATTTTCAGTTGCAGAACTAGTTACTGCAAATATTGCGTTATTATGTGTCAAGAGAAAATAAACATTTCGCATGCATTAGATTTTTGCTTTGCAATAGTGTTGCAAACTTGCATTACAATTCCAACAGCGCATTGTATTAACGACCAAGATTATTAAAATAATAATAAAAATAATATTGTGGTAAAGTGTGATTTTATCATAAAACAATTACTAAAAATTTATTGCAATGTTTATATAAAGATGAAGATTATAAGTCAAAATCTATACATTTTCTTTAACTACATAATTTAAAAATTACATTATTTGACATGAATGGCATTTCAAACTAATTATCAGTATTTAAATACTAAATATTTTTTACAAAATATTTAAAATGCAAGTTAAATACTTTTTCTCATTCAAATTTATTTATCAGTACTAAATACTAAATGTATTGTATACTAATGTCTGTTTAAATAGTAGATTCAACAATCTTATTCATCATTGTCAAAATATTTATAAAAATAATTTCCCAATTTTATCGTAAATTTCCAGATTTTTTTTTAAGTTATTATCAAAAAAACATGAAAACTGAAAAACTGGCTATATATATTTGATACATTATCTTCATAATTCTCTAATACAATGTTCGTATTTCATTTCAGCCATTTTTATTTTAAAATACACATATGATATACATAGATAACAACATACATATGTTGTATAAACGCAAATAATTTTTTTTTCATGACAAAAGCTTTTAAAAAAAAATCTGATAGGAATAAAAAAATAATGAATCATTGCACGAAATTTTAGGAATATAAAATGAAAAGTTCAGAAAGCTGATTATCAATCTTTCTAAAATAATCTCATATTTTGCATATCTAATTAAATTAAGCTAATAAGCAAATATACTTTTTGAGATTATATTTTGTTATATATCGTTGGTTCCTTAATAATACCATGACTCTTTAATTTAAGCTTGCAATTATTTTTTATATTTCAGAATGGTTTTTTCGTAGAAGTGTTTAAAAAAATAATCATCTTTTTAATGAGATTTAAAAATATATGAATAAACCCTTGCCTACGCTGCGGCGACAATTAATGAGTATTTTTTATTTTAATATTCGTATTATTAAAATTAATTATAATAAATTAAGATCTTAAATTTAAAAAATATAAGCATATAACGCATAATAATTATCTAGTTTCAGAAAAAAAATTACACACATTTTAAATATTAATATTTATGAATATTATAATGAAAAACATTAAAAATACATAAAAAAATTGGAAATACTGGACAAAAATCAAATCATATAACCATTTTGATTACCAAGTAAACTTATTCTGCAAATTTTATTAAAACAATTGTATAATTTATGTAAATGATCTTTTTATACTACAACATGTAAACTTTTGTTGTTAATTTTGTTGAAAAAAATTATTAAAAAATACTACAAATGCAAATGTCTTAACTTTAAAATTATAAGAATAAATAATATTGTAAAAAATATAATATTTAAATTATTTTTTATAATTTTGAACTTAAAAAAAATATGTTTGGAGCCAAATAATAACTCATATGACAGAAACTAGCCACTAACAACTAATAAAAAAACTAAATCATTACACATATTTTTGAGTAGATATTTTTTGAATTTTTAAAATTATAGTTTATTATTATCATTGGTGCGACAGCCCTAGTCAAGCCTTAACCTCAAGTACCGAAATACTTGTTTCATAATCTTCCATTTTGATACTTTTTCGAGACTGCAAGTCGTGCTTACGCGTAGAGCAGCGATGAGTTCTGAACAGTAATCTAAACTACTGATGATTTTAAGACAAACAGTTGATCAAACTGTTGTGTCCGATACTGTCCGAAACTTATTTTTAAGTACATTTTTCTTAATTTCTAAAACTAAAGATAGTTTTTGAAATATACGGCATGTACAATTGTACATCCATTTTAACAAATACAACGTCAGAATAACAAATATCAAAAATATTTTACACCACACTTTTAAAAAAAAAACTGCAAAAACTTTTGCAGACTATGTAGTAGCACTCACTGATTTAGTATGCTGTTTGTACATGCGGTGAATGTGATATGCAAATATTGTATATCTTGTTATATTTAGTAAAATAAATACATTAAACAAAACACACTTTAGCTTTACAAATGAAATATGTCAAGATATATATGTAAAAACACATATAGTTGTGAAACAGTAGTTAAAAAATAGAGAAAAAAAATAATTTATAAATAAATGTACCTATATATTATACGAATCAAGTTTTTCATTTATATGACTAAACAATCAAACTACCAAACTTTAGTCAGATTATAACACCTGGATAGGTTAAAATAACCCCAAAAATAATTGTAATAATAGATATTATTAGTAAAACAGGTACAAAATTACGAATAAATATAAATTTTTCTTTTACATAATAAAAAATAATTTTTAATTGTACGTACTACGCTGTCATTGCGTGATTGCGTTTTAGCTTATTTTGCAGCAATCTTTGAAAACCCTGCATTGATATTTTTTAGCTCGACATACTCCGGGAAGGGGGTTAATCCCTTCTCGAGTATCCTCCTGAAATAAACACGGTACGGTAATAATTTTATAATAAAATATCATCTTTGAATAGAGCATATAACCTATTGTCTTACGCAGTCAGATCCGAAACATTAAATTTTATTACTAAAATATTTCGAATTATAGTACGCTCTGGATTATCCCAGAACTGATTATCTAGTTTGCGAATTAATCGTGCAGCAAAAACAAACATTAATCAAAAATTATTTTAGACATGAATAAATTCACCCATAACCTATAATATTTGTGTACACGGAAAAATGCGCTTAAGTTCGGTTTTTTATTGATTTATTTCACATTTAAAAATATTTTTCTCTTAAGAAATTAATTTATTTACATTTTGAAAGATATATTCTAATAATAATAATAGACTTTTACTAAAACTCTGATTAGTTAAAATAAAACAACTTTAAGGTTTTAGTTCTGTTACAATTGATGGATTTGACTGAGAAAGCATAAACAAACATATATGTAGAATATATCAAAACGTCGATATTTAAATAAAATATATACAGAACTTAATCCTAAGGCTTTTTATTTTAAAATACATTAATTCTTTTATTATTTAATAAGAACGTACGCTTGCAAGTAAAAATACACATTAAAGAAATGCAGTACTTTCGAAAGAATGATTTTATTTGCTTGGTAAGAATAAATCACGTAGTTTTATAGTAGTAAATGTAACAATAAACAGATTTACTATAAAATATAGTTATACTATATTGAATGTACTTTAAATTATTTTATTTAAGTAAATGTTTTTAGCCATAATGTTCGTGTATAAGTCACAGATAAACCACAAAATAATTCCAATATCTTCAATAAAGTAATCATATTAGAAACTCAAAAAAGCTATAACTTATAACGAAAATGTTCTTATATTTCTATTGAAATCTGCAAAAAAAAAAACCTTTTCTTTCTTTTGTGCTGACGCATAAAAAAAGTACCCGGAAAGTATTTTTATTTATCTCTCTTAAATGCCAAAACATATCAAGTCAATTTATTTCGTTAGCGATATTAAATTCGATTCGCTGCTACTGTTCGCGATCGAATACATCAAAGTTGCGAGTTTGAATCCCGTTATCGCTATATATGTATATAATATATATCCCTGTGTAACTGCTACCGCGATCAGAATCAAATTAAACTGCAAATCTCATTTATATGTTGCCATACTTTTAATGTACTTCCTTATCGATTTATTTCGTCCGACATCTAATAAAAACTTTCCTCTTAGTATTAAAAGGGAACGTCACAGAAAATGAACACGAATCGTTTGGGGAGGGCTGAAGCCACAGAACTCTCTGCCGCCTCTCGCGCAAAACGTACAACGAAGAAGTACGGCCGATGCATTTCAATCAAACTAGAGTACAGTAATAAAAAAAAAATAGTCATGTTTATTAAAATTTAAATGATAAGTTTCCATTGGCCTTCAGCCACATTTTAGGATATTAATTTAAGTTCGAATTTGAATCTTTCCTTATAATATTTATAACTTAAATTAAAATTAAAATTCTGATGTTTGTTACTATAATGGAATACGTATATATTTATATATATATATTTTGATTTCCTATTAAATATACACTATCAAATTAAAGAGTTAATATACAAGTAGAGGACCAGTGAGCAAACGTCCCAGCCGCTGATTATGCCCAGCGGGCTTTTGTTTTCGTGACCTTGTTTTAATTGGTTTTTAATGAGATTAAGGAATTTTTAATTTTTTGCCCCCTTCCCCTTCTTAGATAAGAAATCTTTGGTGAAAACTAATTTTAGCATAATGAAAAGAGTTTGTGCCATACCCTGTAGGGTACATGGCGTGATTGTGTATATAGGTATGTAAATAAAATGACGAAATTTTGTTTATCTATTTGTGAATGGGTATTAGATCATTATCATTGTAAATCCTCAAAGGTATTTGTACCTAGAATTTTCTATAATTGGTTTTTAACACCAGACGTGTCAATATTGTGTTTATTATTTTCACTTTCTATTTTTAAACTAGTATTTTATTTCGTTTCCAAATATGATGAAAAGAGTTTGTGCCACACTCTTTTGGTACATGGCGTGATTGTGTATGTATGTATGTATATTTAAATATATATATTTATTATAATATGATATTATTAATATGAAAAATAATAATAATAAAAATTAAATTATTTTTAATCAGATTTTAAAATATGATATGATTACAAATAAAACAAACTATTTAATATTAATATTTTTAAAAATATGTTTATTAATATAATTTTTATTTTAATAAGAAAAAATAAGCTTAATGTTATAACTTTATAAAATTATTTTTGAAAAAATAAAACTATTTTTAAAACATTTAGTAATGTTATTGTTAAAATATATAAAAAATAAACTTAATGTTATAAATTTATAAAATTATTTTTGCATAAAATAAAACAAATTTTAAAACATTTAGTAATAATATAAATTTATTTAATTAAAGAAAAAAATGAATCAAATTAATAAAATTATTTAATTTGTCTTTGAATAAAATAATTAAGTTAATGTTAACTTTATAAAATTATTTTTTGAATAAATAAAACTATTTTTAAAAACATTAAGTAATGTTATTGTTAATATATATAAACTTAATGTTATAAATTTATAAAATTATTTTTGAATAAAATGAAACAAATTTTAAAACATTTAGTAATAATATAAATTTATTTAATTAAAGAAAAACTGAATCAAATTAATAAAATTATTTAATTTGTCTTTGAATAAAATTATTAAGTTAATGTTAACTTTATAAAATTATTTTTTGAATAAATAAAACTATTTTTAAAAACATTAAGTAATGTTATTGTTAATATATATAAACTTAATGTTATAAATTTATAAAATTATTTTTGAATAAAATAAAACAAATTTTAAAACATTTAGTAATAATATAAATTTATTTAATTAAAGAAAAACTGAATCAAATTAATAAAATTATTTAATTTGTCTTTGAATAAAATTATTAAGTTAATGTTAGAGTTAAAAATTAATAATTTGATATACCCATTTTTGTTTGACACCAATTATATCGATGCGTATGCTGGCTTGGCTCTTTATGAAATGACAGTAAAAATAGTTTGACTAATGATCACTTGTAATTAGCATGCACTTTCACTCGAAAAATTCTAAAATCGTTGCAATGTAATACTTGTTTTGAATTTAATTTGACAAAATTTAATTTTTTATATTATTTCTTAAGACAATTTTCAATTTCAATTTTAAAATATAAATCAAAAATTTATTTATTTATGTGCATAAATAAACTATAATATTTGATCAGCAAACAATTATGTAATGTAATTAACTTTTGTTTTTATTTGGAAATTAACAAATTTTATTTTGTATTATTTCTTAAAATTAATAAATATATTAATTAAAAAAAATTCAAAAATGTAATGAGATACAAATTTGAATAACATTAATTGTGATAAAAATAATTTATTACTTTTTATTTGATTAAAGATATTAATGTAAAACTTATATGTAAACAATTTCAATTTTATTTTTAATGTATTTAAAAAAAAATCATGACTAGTTTTTATTAATTCTTATATAAACTTTATTTAATTTTATTAATTTTTTTTTATCGATATTAATTAATTAATTATGACATTAATTAATTTTCGATAGATATTATAGTATTTATAATGAATAGTATATTTTTAAAATGAGAGTTTTATTTATAATGAGAAATACATATGTAAATATAATTTCAATATTAACATTGAAAAAAATAATAATTTAAACAATTAACTTACAAGAAAATTATTTTAAAGTAACACATTATTTAAAACTAATCTAATTTTCAATATATATATATTATTTTTAATTAGGTGAAAAACAAGTCTAATTTTCGAATAATTCTAGAATAGAATATATATATATATATATATATATATATATATATATATATATATATATATATATATATATATATATATATATATGTATACGTACAATTATTTAACTAAGAATATTAGAATATTTAAGTGAATGTGAAATGTTTTTTTTTTGTAGAAATGATTATTATTATTTGACTAATTTTCAAATATATATATATATATATATATATAATTAACAATAAATTTATTAAAATTTAAAATTTTTACATTATACATATAAAATTTGTTATTAAATTACACAAAATTTTATTTTATTTAATTTTTAAAAAATTTGCGATTTAATTTATAAACTAATTCTATATTAATTACTAGATTACCCGTCGCGCGTTGCTGCGCAACTGCGCAAAAGGACAATAATTCAGTATTCGAAATATTACCCGTCTCGCGTTGCTGCACAATGAAAGATTATGAGTATTTAGTTTTCAGAATTCGAAAAATTATGAGGGCCCTGACGGGCCAATATTTAATTTTTATGCCGGAAACATTCGTGGGAGTGTACTCAACAACTTCCCAAAATTTCATGGCGCTCGAATGACTGGTGTAGTAATGCAGACAGACAGACAGACGGAAAGACGGACAGACAGACAGATAGACAGACATACATTGATTTTATATATAAAGTTAAAAAATATTTTGACATAAGTGCTTATTAAAGAGTATAAAAATAATTTTATTAAAATTATGTATTTTGTTATTCGATTTGATTTAAATGGCAAATAATTAAATAGTAATAAATTGTATTATTTACTGACAATTATTTTTCTGTTACGATATATATGAATTTTGTTTTATTTTCTTAAAAATTTAAAAATATGCTTTAGTCATTAAATAGTAATTAACAAAAAAAAAAGTGAAAATATAACTGGATATTTTAAAATAAAATTAGTTTTGTTTCCACCGTTGTATTGATCAGACGTCAGAGTATTATATTTGATCTAAGCCATGGAAGATATCAATAATCTAAATCAAGATTCTTATAATAGAGCAGATAAGAATTGGCAAGTGCAAGAAGGTTATGGCAAAATTTCGCGATTTTCAATTATATCTGAAATGGAACATCATGTTAAAAAGTTTAATGTTATTGGAAAACGTGTATGTTTTGAAATGATTGATCCTCCTGCAGATGAAAATCCTATCGATTGGTTTAAAGATAGTATGAGGCAGCTTATCGAATACATAGTAAATGAAGTAGATGGAAGCGAAATGGTAGGATTAGCATTTGAAACACCTAATTTTATTCAAGGAAAAGGTTGGTTAAGTTTTCGTAGGGCTGATCAATTAGATATCGATGTTGTCTGGGATGTAATAAATAAAATATTGCAAAGCAATTCAACGATATTTACCGACGGACAATTTACTGTTGAATTAACTCGTGTAGTTCTACCAAGGGGAACCGGAAATTCAAGAATTGTACGCGCCAATGGAATGAAATTTGCTGAATTTTGTCAAAGAAAACACGGCATTGTAGAAATACATAATGAGGACAATTTATGTTTACCACGCTCGCTTATTGTAGCTGAATCTTGGGCAAAGAAAGATGCATCCTTTTCTGATATTGTTTCAAATAAAAATGGATTACAAAATTTAAAAGTACAAACCTTATTAACAGAAACTAATATTAAAATACCTGAACATGGTGCTGGCATTTCTGAACTAGAAGAATTTCAAAGATTTTTTATCGCTTATAATATAGTTGTATATGAGTTTCGCGGTAAGGGTAATGTAATTTTTGAAGGTGCAAAAAACACTAATTTACCTCGTTTAAATTTACTTTATAATAATAACCATTTTTGTGTTATTAAAAGTTTGACTGCTACATTTTGTTGTATTTATTTTTGCGAACCGTGTCATAAGCCATATTATGTAATAAACGAACATAAGTGTGAAAATAAATGTGCTTTATGTTTTGCCACACCATCATGTAAAAAAGACAAAAATAAAATAACTAAATGTGTAACGTGTAACAGAGAATTTCAGGGGCAAAACTGCTATGATAATCATCTAGGATATGTGTGTAATAGAGTTCAAAAATGTAAAAACTGTTTTAAGATTTTTAATCCAAAAAAACATCAACATAATTGTGGTGAAGTGTTTTGTGTATTATGTGATGCTTATAAAGTAGCCGGTCATAAATGTTACATGTCTCCGTTGAAAAAAAGAGAAGAAAAAAGGCACTTATTTATATATTATGATTTCGAAGCCAGACAAGAAAAAACATTAGGTAAAGAAAAATTGCATGAAGTAAATTTATGTGTAATTCAACAATCGTGCACAGATTGTTGGGCCTCAGATAATGTAAACAATTTCTGTAATTCATGTGGAATTCGGCAACATATTTACAAAAAAGATTGTATTGCCAATTTTATTAGTTATATACTTTTGCCACGCACCTCATTTTCTACAATTACATGTATCGCGCACAATGCAAAAAATTATGATTGTCAGTTTATTTTAAAATATCTAGTTGAAACTTTAAATATAAAACCACAAATTATTTTAAACGGTAACAAAATTTTACTATTAGAAATTAATAAAAAAATTAGATTTATAGATTCTATAAACTATTTACCTATGCCGCTGTCATCATTACCTAAGGCTTTAGACTTGTCGGAAGATATATCTAAATTGTATTTTCCACATTTATTTAATACAACCAAAAATCAAAAATATATTGGACCTATACCGGGAATTCAATATTATGGTGCAGATTTAATGCGTGATGAAGCTCGCACAAAATTTTTACAATGGCACGAGCAACAAGTACGCAATAACGTAATATTTGATATGGAAAAATCTTTAGTAACTTATTGTACAGCAGATGTAGAAATATTGCGTCGTGCGTGCAAAAAATTTCGAGATATATTTCTAGAAACGGGTGACGTATGCCCTTTTACAGAAAGTATAACAATAGCCTCAGCATGTAATCGCGTATTCCGACGCTTATTTTTAAAACCAGAAAGTATTGGACTTATTCCCGCTCGCGGTTACAGATTAAATTGTAATCAATCAAAGATTGCATTACAATGGTTAATTTATGAAGGAAATAAACGTGAAATACGCATAGAACATGCGGGGAACGGTAGTGAAGTTACATTAGCACCGGGTTTAAAAGTTGATGGATATTATGCACCACAAAAATTAGTTTTTGAATTTATGGGTTGCTTTTGGCATGGTTGTAAAATATGTTTTCGAACAAATAGAAATAAACAGTTATATAATTCTTCAACAGAAACTTTGGATTCGCGGTATGAACGAACAATTTCAAAAATAAATAAGTTAAAACATATGAAAAATACAGTAATTATTATGTGGGAATGTGAATTTAGAAAATTTTTAAAATTAAACGCAGAAATATCTCGGAATTTAGAACACCATGATAATTTTGATAATTTACCTTTAAATCCAAGAGATGCACTTTTTGGGGGTAGAACAGGGAACGTTTCTTTATATCATAAAATTGAAGAAAATGAACAAATTAGATATGTTGATGTATGTTCATTATATCCGTTCATATGTAAATATGGCATGTTTCCAGTTGATCATCCAACAGTATTGGTCGGTGCTGAATGTAATCAACTTGTGGGACCTGATAATAATTTAGATAAAGTCGAAGGATTAATCAAATGTAAAATTTTACCACCTACATCGCTATTTCACCCCGTTCTACCTCGAAAAGTGCACAATAAATTAATGTTTGCGCTTTGTCGAACTTGTTGCGATAAACTAGAACAAAATGACTGTAATCATACAGACGAAGAACGTGCATTTGTCGGTACATGGGTTATAAATGAGGTTCGGCGTGCTGTAGAACTTGGCTATAAAATTCTTCATGTGTACGAAATATGGCAGTACAAAATAGCCATTTATGATAAGGCAGCTAAATCTGGTGGTTTGTTTGCTGAATATATTAACAAATATTTAAAAATAAAACAAGAAGCATCTGGTTACCCTGCCGAATGTACAACCGATTTATCAAAACAAGATTATATTAATGAATATTATGAAAAAGAAGGAGTTTTATTAGATGCAGATAATATTAAAAAAAATGCTGGAAGGAGATCACAAGCCAAACTTTGCTTAAATTCTTTTTGGGGTAAGTAAATATATATATATATATATATATATATATATATATATATATATATACTAAATTTTACTAATTATTTTTTAATTATATATAGGTAAATTTGCCCAAGCAGAAAACAAATCCCGTACCACTATAGTATCATCGGCTGAAGAATTATATGAGTATTTTTCAAACCCTGCAATAGAAGTTCATCAGATTATCCCAGCAGGGGACAAACATTTATATGTCAACTGGCAATTACAACATGAAGCTAGAGAGCAACTGCGTACAGTTAATGTAGTAATTGCAGCATATACAACTGCCCAAGCTCGATTACGATTGCATGAATACTTACACTCATTAGATTCTAGAGTATTATATTATGACACCGATTCTATTATTTACAGACATAAACCAGGACAATTTGAACCAGATTTAGGAAATTTTTTAGGAGATCTTACATGTGAATTGTCATGCTACGGTGAGGGTTCTTATATTATAGAATTTGTTTGTACAGGGCCAAAAAGCTATGCTTACAAAGTGTTTAGCCCAACAACCGGTAAAACTCATTCGGTTTGTAAAGTAAAAGGTTTCACGCTAAATTATAAAAATATACAAACTATTAATTTCGAATGTTTAAAAAATTTAATTTTAAAAAACAATGACAATGATGGCAAACTCATAATAGTTTCTGACAGTATAAGAACCACTGCTCAGCATGATGTAGTTACACGCAAAGAAATTAAAAAATTTCAAATAAATTTTGTTAAGCGTAAGTTAGTCGATAATTATATTTCTATTCCCTATGGATATAAAAAACCTCGATTGTAAAATTGTAATATGTATTATGTGTTATTTGTTTATTATACAAATTTCTATAATATTTTATACTTTTTTGTTTAATAAAATAGTAAATGTACAAATATTTTGCATAATTAACATAAAATTGGTTTATAAATTAAATCGTAAATTATTTAAAAAATTAAATAATTTTTTTTTTTGTGTAATTTGATAACACATTTTATATTATGTGTAAAATTTAAAATCTTAATAAACTTATTGTTAATTATAAATATTATATATATATATATATATATATATATATATATATATATATATATCAAATATAAGAATAGAATAACTGATAAACTAAAAATGGAAAAATTCATGCTTATATTTGAAATACTTTCACATTTATTATTTACAACCAATATTTCTCACTCATATATATATATATATATATATATATATATATATATATATATATATATATATATATATATATATATATATATATACAAAGATTAGTTTCTAATATTAATGTTTTCTTATTACCAAACAAGAAATATTCAAATAAAAACAATTAATGTGTCAAGTGATAAATAATATTTATTTACTATTTCTTCAAAAATATAAATGTTTATTTCATTAAATTAAAAAAATAACAATTAAATACTCTGTATAATTTACCTGAAATAAAAACATTTCACATTCAATTAAATATGCTAATATTATTAGTTAAAAATTGTACTCGTTTTTAGCAGACATATTGTATATCTCCAATATAATTTTGTGTATGAATAAAAATTCATTGTTTTTAAAATAATTTTTACAAATTATTTCTATAAAATAGAAAACATTCCAAACATAATTTTAAACAAAAAATTTTTATTAATTAAAAAAAAATAATATACTCCCACTTAATAAAAAATTTTAATTTTTATTATAAAATAAAATATTAAATTTATCAACACCAAGCTCAAAGTGAAAATATGCTCTTTATTTACATTAATTAATTGTTTGTTAGTCAAATATCGAAAAATATTGTGCTTTATTTAGGTATATGAATATATTTCTGATTTATATTTTAAAAATTAAATTAAAAGAACTTAAAATATTTAAATAAAAATTAAATATATCATATGTATTTGTAATGTGATAACTAAACCTATGCATATTTAAAAAATGTTTAGCCCAGCAACCGTGAAAATCTATTAGTTTTGTAAAGTAAGAAATTTAACGATAAATTATAAAAAATGTTCCAAAAAAAATTTTTTTAATTTTAATTTTTAAAAACAGTGACGATGATTGCAAACCAATAAAAGTTTCTAACAATATAAAATAAAATTTGTTAAACGTAAGTTAGTTGATAATCATATTTCTATTTCTGATGGATATAAAAACTTCGATTGCAAATAATTTGTATAATATCCATTATTCAAGAAAATTATAAATGAAAATGATATTGTATTTTTTACAACTCATATTATTAGGTTATTATGGCTTTTGAAGTAAAATTAAATATATGTGTTTGTAATTAAATATATATATATATATATATATATATATATATATATATATATATATATATATGATATGAGACGTTTATGTATATAAAAACTATTCATAAATGATTATCTTGCAACTTAATTGTTTACAATATTTTTTTGTATTTATTTTTAATAAATATGCATATGCATATATATATATATATATATATATATATATATATATATATATATATATATATATATATTTAATTACAAACACACACACATATATATATATATATATATATATATATATATATATATATATGAAATATTCAAATAAAAATTTGCATTTTTCAAGTTAGTAAATAATTAAAGTGTTAAATAATTAGAAATAACATTCATTTACCAATTACATACACTGTTATAACTATCTGAAATAAAATTTATTTTTTAAAGGTCCAGTTACATTTTCAAATAATTATGAAAGTAAAATAAAGATATATTTATATAGTAACAGAAAAATAATTTGCGGTAAATGTCATAACTTATTACTACATAATTATGTAAAATTTAAATCAATACTTATAATAGTACATAATTTAAATAAAATAATTTTTATATTTTTCAACACGCGTTCATGTCAAAATATTCTCATCAATATGATTTTAAATTTGTAATTAACACAATCAAAAAATATAATATTAAATTTGTTTGTTATTTTAATAACTTTTTAATTGTAATTAAACTATCATTATATGTTACAATAAAAAATACAATAAAATTTATGAGTAAAATAACAAAGAAATGTTTTATTAATTTTAAGAAATAATATACATAAATAAATTGGTATTTTATTAAAAAAAAAAAAATTTTGTTTTACAATTATATTTTTTATTAAAATATATAAATTATACGTTAATATTCTTATAAAATAATAAATTATTGTTCTCCTTTAATTAATAAAATTATTATTATTAATATTATACAAAATTGAATTATATTTTATATTACAACAAGAAATATTCAAATAAAAATTTCTATTTTTTTAGTTATTAAACAATGTTATAACTATCTGAAATATATATATATATATATATATATATATATATATATATATATATATATATATATATATATATATATATAATATATTTATTCGAAAATTAGACTTGTTTTTCACATAATTAAAAATAATATATATATATATATATACATATATATATATATATATATATATATATAAATTGAAAATTAGATTAGTTTTAAATAATGTGTTACTTTAAAATAATTTTCTTGTAAGTTAATTGTTTAAATTATTATTTTTTTCAATGTTAATATTGAAATTATATTTACATATGTATTTCTCATTATAAATAAAACTCTCATTTTAAAAATATACTATTCATTATAAATACTATAATATCTATCGAAAATTAATTAATGTCATAATTAATTAATTAATATCGATAAAAAAAAATTAATAAAATTAAATAAAGTTTATATAAGAATTAATAAAAACTAGTCATGATTTTTTTTTAAATACATTAAAAATAAAATTGAAATTGTTTACATATAAGTTTTACATTAATATCTTTAATCAAATAAAAAGTAATAAATTATTTTTATCACAATTAATGTTATTCAAATTTGTATCTCATTACATTTTTGAATTTTTTTTAATTAATATATTTATTAATTTTAAGAAATAATACAAAATAAAATTTGTTAATTTCCAAATAAAAACAAAAGTTAATTACATTACATAATTGTTTGCTGATCAAATATTATAGTTTATTTATGCACATAAATAAATAAATTTTTGATTTATATTTTAAAATTGAAATTGAAAATTGTCTTAAGAAATAATATAAAAAATTAAATTTTGTCAAATTAAATTCAAAACAAGTATTACATTGCAACGATTTTAGAATTTTTCGAGTGAAAGTGCATGCTAATTACAAGTGATCATTAGTCAAACTATTTTTACTGTCATTTCATAAAGAGCCAAGCCAGCATACGCATCGATATAATTGGTGTCAAACAAAAATGGGTATATCAAATTATTAATTTTTAACTCTAACATTAACTTAATAATTTTATTCAAAGACAAATTAAATAATTTTATTAATTTGATTCAGTTTTTCTTTAATTAAATAAATTTATATTATTACTAAATGTTTTAAAATTTGTTTTATTTTATTCAAAAATAATTTTATAAATTTATAACATTAAGTTTATATATATTAACAATAACATTACTTAATGTTTTTAAAAATAGTTTTATTTATTCAAAAAATAATTTTATAAAGTTAACATTAACTTAATAATTTTATTCAAAGACAAATTAAATAATTTTATTAATTTGATTCAGTTTTTCTTTAATTAAATAAATTTATATTATTACTAAATGTTTTAAAATTTGTTTCATTTTATTCAAAAATAATTTTATAAATTTATAACATTAAGTTTATATATATTAACAATAACATTACTTAATGTTTTTAAAAATAGTTTTATTTATTCAAAAAATAATTTTATAAAGTTAACATTAACTTAATTATTTTATTCAAAGACAAATTAAATAATTTTATTAATTTGATTCATTTTTTTCTTTAATTAAATAAATTTATATTATTACTAAATGTTTTAAAATTTGTTTTATTTTATGCAAAAATAATTTTATAAATTTATAACATTAAGTTTATTTTTTATATATTTTAACAATAACATTACTAAATGTTTTAAAAATAGTTTTATTTTTTCAAAAATAATTTTATAAAGTTATAACATTAAGCTTATTTTTTCTTATTAAAATAAAAATTATATTAATAAACATATTTTTAAAAATATTAATATTAAATAGTTTGTTTTATTTGTAATCATATCATATTTTAAAATCTGATTAAAAATAATTTAATTTTTATTATTATTATTTTTCATATTAATAATATCATATTATAATAAATATATATATTTAAATATACATACATACATACACAATCACGCCATGTACCAAAAGAGTGTGGCACAAACTCTTTTCATCATATTTGGAAACGAAATAAAATACTAGTTTAAAAATAGAAAGTGAAAATAATAAACACAATATTGACACGTCTGGTGTTAAAAACCAATTATAGAAAATTCTAGGTACAAATACCTTTGAGGATTTACAATGATAATGATCTAATACCCATTCACAAATAGATAAACAAAATTTCGTCATTTTATTTACATACCTATATACACAATCACGCCATGTACCCTACAGGGTATGGCACAAACTCTTTTCATTATGCTAAAATTAGTTTTCACCAAAGATTTCTTATCTAAGAAGGGGAAGGGGGCAAAAAATTAAAAATTCCTTAATCTCATTAAAAACCAATTAAAACAAGGTCACGAAAACAAAAGCCCGCTGGGCATAATCAGCGGCTGGGACGTTTGCTCACTGGTCCTCTACTTATACATATGCAGCAAAAATAAATGGTATTTAAAAAAATGTGTAGTACGAATATTACTAACCTAATATATATTTATTGTTTTTGTACCATAAATATGTTTTTTGTTTCATTAATATGTAAACTACATTGTGTATATTTTAATAATTTTCTGTAATTGGGTATTATTCCTGTTGAAAATAAATTATTAATAATTTAATTATAATAAAAAATGTATTACTTATCTATGCAAATAAAGCACAATGTAAATATGTATGTATATTTATCCGGTTTTTAAATGCAACTTGGAAGAAAGTTATAAAATGAAATTTAGCACAGAGCTGTGTAAAACTACCAAAATAATGTAAAAAATTAAAAAATTGAAGAAACGTCTGCGTGAGCCGCAGGCGAAATTAACATTAACTGAACAAATTTTGACAGGAGAATAGTTGAGTTATTTACGTCTTTTCTTCAATGTGATAAATGTTAACGACAAATATTATTTTTCTAAATGTAAATTTTCAAACAATAAATAATTATTTAAAGATTTTTTTCTTGGTAAATATCTTTTAATGAATATTATGGTAGCACAAAATTGACTGTAAAACTTCTTTTCTTTCCCCCAAAGTAAATTAAAATTCATGTAGGTAAATGATACCGTGCGACCGCCTACGCAAACCGAATGAATGAAATGTAATATTCTCCGACTGTGAAGAGCCGACATTCGTGCCGAGAACAATATCGAATCGAATTTGTCTTTATTCTCTTTTCACTTACTACACACACACACACCACTACAGCCATCCTTTCGAGGAAGCAAATTCCTTCGCCGTTCGATGTAATCGCGAACAATTGACTATCGGTTGTATCTAATCCTGCATCCCGAATGTGTTGTAAAAAAACGCTGACAACCATTTCGATGAGAAAGACAATCTTATACCGGGCACTCGCACTCTAGAGACGGCGGCTGTTCGATTCATTTCTCGGACCCGCTCTATACGCTCGCCGAAAGAACTCAATTTGCAGGACAAAGTTAATCACAATACCTTATATTTTGCCCACAAAAAAATACCAGCTGACAATAGGAATGTTTGCTATTTTTTTATTTGTTTATATAAAAGTAGATTTTTTTTGAGAAAAATGAAGAAAATAATTAAAGTTTTTGTTAAAAATTTGTAATGCGTATGTAAGTAGTATAGTTATTTTTTATAATAAAATAATACATTATGTTACGAGGAGCAGAAAGTGATCTTTATTTTGTTCTGGGCAAAACATAAAAAACATATTTTATTTTTCTTCTTCAAGCGTTCCAAACGAAGCTAAATTAAACGTAAATAAAAATTCAAACCAAGTATCCCTAACCTTAAAGCTTGAATTACATTATACTTTTTTTGTCTAGATTCGTACTAGGTTTCTAGTTCAAGTTTCGTTCAAGTACAAATATTCAGTTCTAGTATATTGTAAATCAGATTTTTGCATCCAAGTTTCTTTCAAGTTTCCTAGTATAGAAATATACAGCATGCTCTATTTTCCTATTCAAGTTTCATACTAGATACATTATACGCATGCGCACGCAATTGTACCAACCTTATATGTATCCATTTTTGTTTAAATGTGTTTTTCAGTATCTGTCAAATTAAGTACTTTATATTTTTAAGTTGGCGTACTGGCAATACATCGGAAAAAATCGAAGAAACTCGACAATACACGACCGATTGTAAAAAAGTATAAAAATTGAACGAAACTTGAACGAAACTTGAACGAAAATTGAACTAGAAATCTAGTATGAATCTAGACGAAAAAAGTATAATGTAATTCAAGCTTATATTAGTTGTCAATATAACAGTAAGTATACGTAAATATTATTTTTTTTGTTACATGAATTGTGAAAATTAATGTTTTTTATTATTATGTTATTATGCAAAAGAATAATAACATTAATGAGACAAAATTGCTGTTGTTCGTGTATTTAATATGCAAAAGTTGCATGCAGAAGCTTTACATGAAAAATGTATTAGTTGATAGATTATCACTGTACATAATATACTTATCACATAATATTTTTACTTTATACGCTACTAACTAAAACATCTATTCTTTTATTTATTTAAATAACAAGCAGTTTTTATCATATGCAGAAAGTTACGCCATAGCAGCCATTTTGTCCACTATATTTCTTGACGTGAACATTGGTACAAATTTTGACCCGATGATCAAAAATCACTTGATCAGTGATCTTTGACCACCGGCTACGTTGAGTATTTGTGTAACCTTAAATCACTGCTTAGGACGTTAGGACTTTAGCTTTATCTTTTTCTATCGATGATGGAAGCTTAGTTTTCAAAATACGTATATAGCTTTTTAAAATTATTGCTTGTGGTTTAAAAACAAATTATTTTATTTAAAATAAATTAGCATTAGATTATAGTTCTGTATTAATATTTATTAATAATCGACATTTCGACGAACTAAACGTCGATCTTCATCAGAAAAAATAATACAAATGACATTTACAGTAAATAAACAGGACATAGAAACAACTTACTAGGTAACAAAATAAATAACTAGATCATAAAATTTATAAATTTTATTTTATATTTTTTCTTTTACTGTAAATGTCATTTGTATCATTCAAAATATTATTAAATTAAATATAATTGAAATTAAAACATTAAAAAAGTTATTTTCAAATCTAAGACACAGATTTTAATAAAATACGCAAAACAAAATTGAAAGTAAATTGTTAAGTTGAGCAAAGTATTTTTTATAATTGAAAACCTCTCTGTAGCAATAAGACAGACTGAAAAGTGCTTTATATATAATGAAAACAAAATAATAGTTTCAAGATGAGAAACTTTTTCATTTACTGTTTCAACTAAATGTACTCTTTAATAATTGAAATGCATTGTTCAAATAGTGCACATAATTTATGAAATCTCATTTTGATGCAATGTGTCAGGAATCCAGTTACGCGTTTCGCAGTATACTATTTAATTTATAATGAAAAACAGTTTAAAATATGAAAATTAAATGTAAATTTTTGCATAAATTTCTTATGAAGTAATAAATTTTTAAAATATATAAGAACAAAAGCTTCAGACTAGTTCTATTTCTTTTTATAAACATTGTAAATGTTACTGCGAATTGTAAAATTGACCGCTTTTTTATATCTGGTTGACTTAGTAAAATTTAAAAGCTTGAAAAATGCTCATTTTATCGATATAACTTTTATACATATTCCATTAAAAAGGAAAATTAAGTTTGTATTGTAACTCCAAAACTAGAAACAATATAATAATAACATCCATCAGTGTTAGAAAATTTATAAATTTTATGACATTAGTTCGGAAATTTTGTACCAAGCATAGGGAGGCCTGAAAACATCCGAACAATTGTCATAAAACCCGTCTTTACATACCTGTTACATACAAAATTTTATACACGGCCCTAAATTACACAAACAAACAAAAATGTTTTTATAAATGTATATGATTGTAAATTAAAATATAACATAGTAAAAAATCTTTCAAACTCATTATATAAAATAAAACGGCTTCAGGTTTAAATTCTGTATTAATATTTATTAATAAACGACGTTTCGACGAACCAAACGTCCGTCTTCATCATGAAAACTGATACAAATATTATTTACTGTAAATGTCATTTGTATCAGTTTTCCAGATGAAAACGGACATTGAGTTCGTCGAAACGTCGATTATTAATAAATATTAATGCAAAACTTAAACCTAAAGCTGTTTTCTTTTAAATTAAAATATGATCTTACTGTGGCGAAAAGTTAATAAAATAAAATAATTTTCCTTAAACCACAAACGATAAATTATTGTTTGTGTCTTAAGGGAAATTATTTTATTTTATATGAATATGTTAAGTTTTCTAAACAAATATAAAAAATAAATAAATAAAAATATTATTTAAAAAATACATAGTAATATTTCGAAAAATTATCGTATTCGTGTATTAGAATACAATATTTATACATTATGAAGCTTTTAATAATAATTTTCCTGCAATTAAGTTTAAATTAGCTTATTTCGTAGTTGGTATATGCAGCCCACATACTAGCCGTACATTGCGGTTCACCATTTCGAGAATGTCAATATACAACAACAGAAATAGACCGCAACAATTTTCCAACAAAATTCCTAGATACAAGAAATTAATTCTGCATCGCATCTATGGATTGTTTACTGTGCAAATGCAATTTAAATATTCGCCCTCTGTTTTTGTTTATTATATTAAGTGAATAATTCAATTGATAAAATTACACGGCGAACAATATTATTTACAAAACAATAGCTAAAACAATTTTCATTAAGAAGAAATGTTATATTTATCAGCGGTTAACAAAATACGTGTACACAACAAAAAACAAAATAAATTCGAATAAAAGTCTATCACATTTTTATGCCGTAATTTTTCAAATAAAATGTTGCGCTAGCAAGAATGTGTTTGGATAATAAATGAGTTTATAAGACGCGAGGAAAAATAAGAGGTCATGCATAATATATGTGCAAATATGAAAGATATGAAGGATTTATGATACGTAAATACATTTTTGCAATTATTGTTTAACAAAAAAGTAAAATAATAATGATACAAATCTGCTTTCAAAATACAAAAAAAAATGTTAAAAATATATTTTTGTATTTTTTCCATCACTGTCATTGTGTACACACTGATTGGTACTACAAACTCGGTTTTAAAATTGGCTTTAACACCGGTGTTAAGGTAACTTATCATAAGACCACCACTAAAAAAATTAACTAAAACACCCAAATTCTAAGCTTGTAGTACTAGCCCAGTATGTTCAAAAAATATTAAAAATTTATAAATATAAAAAAACATTATAATTTATTAAAAAAAATGTGCTGTGACCACCACAGAACCGATCGTCATCGTATTAAATAAATTTATGGAATATAAAAATTTGTATAACAACTATTATTGTCATGGTAACTAAAAACAAAACTGTCTTGACATAAATATGACACCTATTTACAAAATTATATATGTATCATAAAAATATTAAAAATTCTAAAAAAAATATTTAGCCATATCAAAAAATGTACCAAATAAAAATTGTCAGTTATAACTTGTTTAGAAACTTTTGTTAAATAAATTTTTTCGAAATATATCTCTATTACGAAATATTCGTGAAACACGTAACAGTGACATCAGTAAATTACCACTTCGGGTTGGCAGATCTTTACTAAAAGTTAATCAAATTGAAATATTCACCTCCGAAGTTTAAATATGAAATTTTATAACAATCCGTTCAGCCGAATTTGCTTTACACGTGTCCACAGACTAACAGACGGATATCACGCTAAATTCGAATAGAATACTATATTTTTTTCTACTATACTATAGAAAATTGCATTTCAAATTAGCTATATAATTTGACAATTATTATTGTATACTATACTCTAGTACTAACACGTCAAATATTTTAAATACAATGTTGTGACTAAGACAAAATGTTGAATAATAAATTTATATAATAGTTAAAAGTAATGAGTAATAGTTAATTATTGAATAAACTTTACTTATCAAGAAACACATACATAATAAATAAATATTTAAAAAAAAAAAATAAAAAAATATTTTTTTATTGCCAAATAAAAATCATTAAGTTTGGAAAGATCGCTTAAGTGAAATTAATGCTTCAAAAAAACCTCGTCAACAAGTTTGAAGACATCATTACTTGCAACATCGTTAATTTAAAAAGTTTTTAAGTACAAAAAATTTTAAAAATTATATAAGTTTAGAAAATGAAATAAATTGTAAATTTATATTTAAAAGAATTAATTTATTTTAATACTACTTATACATTATTTTATCAATTATTTTACATATAATAAAAAAAATCGGTTAGGTAATTTAGGCCCATTTTCATAACAAGCTAACAAAAAAGTTAATTTCCACTGATATACTCGTAATTATTATTGCTGTTAATAAATCAAAGCTTTTTTTGTCAACTTCTCAAAGTATGATTAGCACAATTATTATTATTGTCAATAAAATGTATTTTTAATGGTTTAAGGTGGGACAGTAAATTCGTAGCGAAATTGCGCAGTTTATCGATAACTTAGTTTTTGTCCATACACTATGCAGTTTTTACTCAGTTTATTGCGCAATTAAATCGTAACAAGCGTTCCAATGCATTATATTTTTCAGTAAAAACTAGAAAAATTCTTTAGTCTACGACATATTTTTACTACATATTAACCACAAATTCATGGTATTGCATCGGTGAAAATCTCAAATAAACTGCTACGTTAAAACTGCGTAATTATGATTAGCGCAGTTAAAAAAAATCTAACAAACAACAGATTTCACTCAGTTCATACTCAAGCTGAAATTTTGGACTGTGCAATAAACTGGGCGTGTATGTCCCGGCCCGTCTAAAGTCGACTTTAGTTAATTTTTGAAAACAGGCCTTACCAAGAAACCCCCTCAAAGTTTTTGTGCTTAAGAGCTCTACCAACGGATGTATGTATTAAATCGACTTAAAATGGATTTAAAATTTATTAATTTTTAGACAAAAATAAGATCAAAAAGGCATGGTAGCAATAACTGCAACGAAAAGCTACGTCAACAGTTATTCGCTGAATACTTAAAAAACGTAAAATTACTGAGGCAATGCCATGGAATAGTAATAGTTTTATGTTATAGATTACAGATACTATTCTGCTTCTTTAATATTTTTTCTTTCAGTTTGCATCTTCTAATGTTTTAGAAATCACAATAATGTAACACATTTTGAGTTTGAAAATCAGTTACATGAATCAAACAGATCCCAGAAATATAAGAAGATCAGGTGAAATTGATAAACCACTTTGAATAACTATGTTATGTACTGGTCAATCGGGAATTCGCTTTGCTTTGCAAGTTTAGAATCAGCGTAGATGTCCCAAAGATATTAATGAACTGAAAAGATTAATGATACTAGAAAGATAAAACATAAATACTTTGTTTTATTTATTTCATTCTACAAAGTGTTTCAGAATAACTATTCATAATTTTCAAATGCAATTTTAGTAATAGCGTCCGATAATGCTTCGGTATTGAAATATAACTATATGAACAATACGATGATTTGGCAAAATGTCAATGTAAAAAGTAACTTTTTTAATAAATTTTAATGGTTATGCAGTTAGTTATTCAAACATTATATACAATTATAAAAAATATTCAAAATTACGACTGCCACATACATACAGCGTAAATATTAAAATTAGATAAAAAAAAGTTACTTTTCGTACACTACTTTGAAACACTCTGTATACAATCAAAACCAAAATTGAAGTTAAAGTAATTTTTTTGTCAATTCTTGTTCTTATGTTCTTAATAATATTACATTAATATTCTTCTAATATAATAATCGCATAACATAATAAATAATTTTTAATATAAAAAAGACAAATATATCTGCAAATCTAATTTAAATATAACCGATTCAGAAATTATAAAGTTCGGTTGTTTAAAATTGAAAACAATTCAAAATCTCATCACTGAAGTTTTGCAGCTCTTTTGAAAACATATCAAATATAACCAAACTAAATTTTTGACGTTTCGAATATAAAGGTTTGTCTTTATTTAATTTTGTGCAAAACACAAATATCAAATTACAGATAATTTTATTTATAGAATTCAATCGAATCATTGAAATTCGAATCCAGAATCGAAAAACGAAAAGAAAAAACACGCCAGAAAAATAAATTAACGAAACAAATTAAATTAACAAGTCGACCATTTATTAAAAGAATCTTTTGATGAAAAATCAAAACGCTAATATTTCTGCTACCAGAACAGCTAAATCGAATTCCATTTTCGATAAGCCAAATTCTTCAGCTAAAAATGTTAATGTGTCTAAGCCAATGAAAAATTCAACATCTCCAATACAAAAACTTCTTGATCTAAAACGGCCTAATAGTATTAAATCTTATAAATCTGATAAATAAAATGTTTAATTTATTAGTTTTTTTTTAATTGTATAATATAATGTTTATTTGTATGTATTTTATTCAGAACCGTGCATAGCTAATTTAGCGCCCGAATCAGGTAATTCGTTGTGTCCTCAAATTTATTCTTAAACATACAGTTTTGTTTTTAGTTTTTCTATTCCATAAATTTATTTAATACGATAATAGTCTGTTCTGCGGTGACCAGAGTAGATTTTTTTCTCTATCTTTATATGTATAACCAATGACACTACTTTATTTGACACTAATAAGAAATTTAAGACTTTTGGCACAATTTTGTTTTATAAAACTTTGTTCGACGTAAAAACAAATATTTTAAAATTTTACTATTACGAATATATTACTGTACAATAAATAATAAATAATTGTTTGAATATATCATTTTGAAATGAATAACACATGTGTTTCATACAACATAGTTTTACAAAAATAGCGACGGCGGCGATTTTATTTTCATGAAACTTTAGGGTTCATTCGTTTCATACAGCAAAGTTCGATGATGTGACAGAAGTATTAGATTAGTAGATAAAAAATTATTGATATTAAATAACTTACTAACATTTATTATTAGCGCGTTTCAGTGGGCTAGTATAATAATATACTATATTCTCTTTGATAATACTTATTATAATTATTGAACAGTAATAATGTTTATCTTGAAAATTTGGGAATACTGTGTCAATAAAAAAAATTATTTTATTAAACATTTCAGGAGTATATCTTTCAATAGCTTCAGTTCAGTTAAGAAACATGTTCGACTTTAAATGACTAAACACTAGAAAATTTTATTTTAAACCAAAACAATGGTCAATATAACTATATTTTCAACGTTTGCGTCGTATTAAATTGAGTCAACCAAGCAATAAAAATAAGAACGGAAAAAAATACTCTCAAATCTCCAATGGCCTGTAGCGTCATCCTATTCTTATCGGGCCGTGTGTAAAAGGAGTGCCAGAACGAAGAACTAAACCAGTCAACTGCGAATTTCCAGAAGCGTGTGCTAGCCAGCCAACATTGCTGCGCTCACGAAGATATATCAAACCAATCAGTTTAATCAGGAAGTTGAGGGCAGTGATTGGTGCAAACCGCACAATCAAGTTTAGGAAATGTCATTAGAGCATCGTGACCATGACACACGCTGAATTTCACTTATTTCGTTTAGTTTAAAGTTACTTGTTATAGAACATAATTTGTATATATTAAGAACGTATTTAAATAAATTATATTTAACAAAATATATTACTAATTAATTATAATGTTATTAAATTCCCTATCAGGTTCGTTATTGTTTTTAACAATGACGCGTTTCGACTTTTCAGTCATCTTCAGATCTTGGTCCGTGTTGTGGCTGGAGTTTAATAAATAAGTTTGTTAAAAACAATAACGAACCTGATAGGGAATTTAATAACATTATAATTAATCATAACGCAGGTTCAGGACCCAAGAACAAAAGTTTATCTTTTGACATTAATATTTATATTACTAATGTTAAGATTAATTTTTTTTTCTGAGATCCTAACAAAAAAAAAATTATTATTATTTATCTATTTTTAATGAACAAACAATTTGTTATCTAAATGACAAGTTTGCGATTTAATTAGCAAAAGGAATTACAAACTGTCAGACGCAAACTCATTTCATCAGAAATATTCTATTTTCCAATTATTGTTCTTACATTTCTGCACACTGTGAGAGAAAGTAACATTTTATAATCTAAACAAAGTTCAGAAAAGTGTATTTTATAATAAAGTTAAGATTAAAAAAATATAGCAATTTTTTAATAAGCCTATAGAACTTCTACTCTATTATAAATTAAAGCAACAAAATATATTAAATTTATTTTTCATATTGGCAGCAACTCTATAAATACATATATCATAAATAAATATTAATAGAGTGAAGTTTGTAAAATGTCGTAGTCGATATAAATCTAACGTAAGTTGTATGCAGTAAAGCAAAAATTTACACGAAACTTTATTGAATATTAAATGAATATATCGACGCGAGAAGTTTTTTCATTTTCGCATGTTTAAGAACATGAGCGCAAAGGCAACACATTCTTCGGGGTTAGGTCTCGAAATTTAGTTCTTTTGAAAAGTTGCTGATTCAACGGGGTACGCCTGCTCGTCTCATCTCGTCTCGGCGCGCAAAACGTCACTCGTGATAAATTGACTCAAATATACTCCAATCTTTATACATGTGTCAGTTACGCTGTTGTAACTACATAGATATATACGTACACCGTATAGCATAACGTATCACGCAACGTTATTTATAGGTACGCGTTATGCGCGAACGAATCGTTAAACCGTAACCGTAACAGAAACGTAAATCGGCCGAAAAGAAAACGAGCTACAACACATGTTACATGCGTGTATTGCGGATTGCGGAACGCTGATAAACGTGTCAAAATGGTCTCGGCTTGGGAACATATTATTTCAATTTTGAAACAAAAAACAAGATGTATGTTAATAAAAAAATATACGCTATTACGTTCAATATTACAGTATAAACACGTTCTTGTTTTTTTTTTATATGACGCACATTATTTTCGTGATTATTTTCAGTGATAACTGTGATGGACTGAAAATTTTTATCAACCAGAAAATTTTATATTTCATCCATCATTTTAAAACAAAATAATCGGCCTGATTTTCTAACAAAGTTGCTAAGTTTTAGCAACGTTGCTAACAACAACTATAACCAATAGAAACAAATATAACAGTTCTCATTTTAATTTTTAATTTGGTGTCAGCTAATATTATTGGCTAATGTTATTAGCAACGTTGCTAAAATTTAGCAACTTCGTTAGAGAATCAGGCCAAAATATAGGTATTAATAATCTATATGTACAAATAACTAGTATCTATGCAATTGCATAGATAAAATACACTAATGTAGTGTTGGTCATATAGTTTTAGAAAATCATTAACCTTTTCAAAGACGAAAAAAATGTATTTTGTAAAATTATTAGTTTTTAAAGTAATCAAACATCTTCTGGCCTGCCATATAATTATAAAAAATCAACGAATTTACATGTCTCAAGCATTTTAAAATCATGTTTAACAGAGTTTTTCTTGATATATGTATATGTGTGAAAGTTATTTTAATAATGAAACGATAAAAAATCAAATTTAATAATTATTCTCTTTTATCATCGTCGAAAAATGTAATAAAATTTTTGGTAAAAAATTACTTAAATAAAAGTAATTATACTTGTAACAAATTTCATTTTTAAATTTTTATAAAAAGCTAAATCATTTTAAAAGGTTTGTAAATTAAAAAATATCGGAGTTGCCTGCGATTATCTCGCGACTAAATTATAAATTATAATTCGTAATTATAAAAATTTAAAATTAAAAACTCTAATATAAATAAGCATATAAATAATTCGATTAATTTAAAAATTGCAGATGTTATTCCGTAAGTAAAATAACTAATTTTGTAGTAATAAATTGTAAATTTTATAATTGAAAATCTTTTTAACAGCTCTCAAGCAGTCAAATAATTATTTATTATTTCCAAAACTAATAATATTTGAATTGTAAAAAAATATTTAAGATTTTCAAATTAATTTATTTTATTTAATTGGTAATGAAACTATATGATCAGTGCTTTAGCCGCTTTATTTCGTTTATAATTTCTTTTTTTAAAATTAATAGATACATCAATAATTTTATAAATTTCATTTCATAGATTTTTTCTAATTATAATAAATTCAATAAGTTTTGTTTTTGTAATAAATATCGTATTTATGAAAATTAACATTGCAATTTTTTAAATAATCTAAATAATTTGGAGATTTTTTTTATTATTATAAACAAATTTTACATAATTTTTAATAGTTCAAAAATATATTGTAATAAAATGTTTAAAGTAAAACTTGAAATCGAACAATAAAAAGATTTTAAAATCGTAAAAATATTTCGGAACAGCAATAAAGATTTAAAATCAATAATAAAAATTTATCGTTTTAGCAGGAATACTAAAAATTACTGTATATATCAAAGAGTGTAATCAAAAAGCAGAACGTTTTTTAGTTGTTCGTTGAATTTGTATCATCAATATTCTATCAATATTGAATTTGAATAAGAATTTATAACCTTAACCGAAAATTTGAATATTTTTGTGATACATAAAAACAGATTATTCAAATTTTTTTAAAAACGGAATCTCGTTTGTATGAATATAGCTGAAACCATTTGAAACAAAATATTCCTATTGTTGAAAAACTGATTTAATATAATCTATATTTTTATTTTAAAAGTTCCAAAAAAATTATTTATAAATATTTAAAATTAATATTACTTTATTATACTTAACGATAAATATTTGTTACTGTTTGTTAATCTAAAATATTCTAAAATTATTGCAAATGTATAATTTATACATAATTATTTAATTTGTTAACTTTGCATAACGAAAATAATTTGCATTATATTAAATATAAAGTCTGATTAAAATTTAAATACTATATTAATGATAATTTATTTAAAAAATGCCAAAAATTATTAAAAATCATTAATTAATACATTTTTACTCTGTTGTATTGTTTTAAATTACATAATAATAATAATAAAAATATATAAATCCTACCTCTTCTGACGAATTTCCCCTTTGAGTTCCTAGAAAGAAAATTTATGTTAACATTTTTAAATTGACATATACTAAGAAATATAATAAAAACTTTTAATTTATTATTTATTTTTTTATCAAAAAACATCTTAAGTATACAATAATTAAATTACAGTAACATAATCCTTCGTAAAGTGAACTTTTCAGTTAGAAATGTTAAATGTAAATACATATTAAATTTCATTAAGTGTTTTCACGACCTAAATCTACACATGATTGACTAGCAAAAGTATTGATTAAATAAACCAGTCAAATGCATGATATAAAACAAAAAAACTAAATTATTTCACTATTAACAATACAAGAAAAACGAACTTATCAATTGCATGATATCTTACCATCTCCAACTGTGGTTGTAAACAAGAGACAAAGGCAGAAGAGTATTATTTTTGATTTGTTCATCATGTGTGCGACTACCATATGATTTATACTGTATAGTAAACAAAACGGGTTACGCTTTATGTGTTTTAACTGATTCGAAAAAACGAATAATCATTTTTACTATAATCACTTCAGAGTTGAAGTGGTCACCTTTCGAAGGTTCGAAGGCCACTACTTTGTGCCTTAACATCCCCCAACTGCAACCCTCATTACACACTGGTACACATTTTCCGTAACGTTACTGTTATTTAGTGCGCATGTGCCAACTCAAAACAGCTGCGCTTGGAACGCGGATTTTGATTTAAAATTGTAAACTACGACGTTTTGTCGCTTTGTACAACATATATATTTATTTTAGCCAATTTTAATTATATTTGTTAAAATTATTTATATTATTAAATCAAGTAAGTAGATCTTATATTTTTACATAATACATAAATCATTTACACTAAGTTAATATTTAGCATAATATTAATAAAATTAATCGTGACATGTCATAGATTATTTATTTTCCAACAATATGTCATAGCATTGAAATATTTTTACTTCTACACGTTTATGTTAAAAAATTTATCTGTTACGACTATGAAACAAAAATGAAATAGTTAAATTGATAGAAGGAAGTAAAATAGATTAGTTTTATTATTCATTTAGAAATTTAATATAATGTATTTTTATTTTATTTTGCAAATCTTATGTCAAAGAAGTACCTATATAAGAATTTTCATTTATTTACGAAATCAGTATAAATTACGAATTGAATATATAAACTATTTTTCTATATTATTTTAATTATTTCATATATATTATTAAAAAATAAATATTTTTCATTTCATTTAGAAATTTAATATAATGTATTTTTATTTTATTTTGCAAATCTTATGTCAAAGAAGTATATAAAAATTTTCATTTCTTTACGAAATCAGTATAAATTACGAATTGAATATATAAACTATTTTTCTATATTATTTTAATTATTTTATACCTATATATTATTAAAAAATAAATATTTTTCAAATATATATATATATATAATTCATTCAAATGTTCCACAAATTTATTTTAATTATAAAAAAATATTTGTTTTTATAATATATATTTTTAATTCTCCATACATTATATATTTTTAATGTCATAAATAAAAAAATATATGATAACTAATAAGTTTGCTGATTGGAACCTTTAATCATCCTAACCTGTAAATATTTTGTAATTATCCCGCCTTGCGTAATTTCCGCTCATGCGCATTGAAGACCACCTGGCATTTACAGATGTAAATTTTTGCAGAACGTTCCGCACAAATTACACGGCTTTTGTCTTGTTAGTAGATGCCTGATATTTTTAATAATAATCAAATAATACTTAGTATAAGATTAGTGTAGTGATATTGAACATAAAAATAAATTATAATATTAGTGACCAGTGATAAATATAGTGATTATTGCTTGTAAATATAGTATGTAATTTTTCCCTCCAAACAGTATAGACAAATTTATCATGCCTCTGTTACGGAAAAAAGGATTTCAAACATCTCATATACCAGAATTACTTCGAGATGATGAACAAGTATTTCATTGTGAAATTACAAACGAAATATTTCGAGATTACGAGTAAGTATCAAGATAATACAAAAGCACTTAGTACGTTCTAATTCAGTTACCACGTTCTAACGGTTTCCTTTCAATGATTCGCTGTATATATTTGTGAGACCATTTTATCGACAATAATTTTTTTCTATATTAAACTATAGCACCAAGTAGGGATCATCTAATATTTAATGTTCATGTCAAAATTAAACAGAATGCATTATTTTGTCAATAAAATATTA
Organism: Clivina fossor; assembly: GCA_963966155.1. Classification (NCBI taxonomy): domain Eukaryota; kingdom Metazoa; phylum Arthropoda; class Insecta; order Coleoptera; family Carabidae; genus Clivina; species Clivina fossor. The sequence goes on from OZ014558.1 coordinate 6,162,143, forward strand.
TAAAATCATTTCTATTAACTATTATTAATGATACTATATTTTTTTTTTCTTTCTATAATGTTCTAGAAAGATATGTGAGTCTATATCGAAACATGTTCGTTAAAATTTTGACATTTAGAAATAGGTTATATTAAATACCTCGAAAACAATAATGTAAATTAATTGAGGTACAAATAATTGAATATGCATTTCAATTGCTAACAAAAATTATTGATTTAATAAATCTAATATATTTTTTAATATCTGTCATAGTGAATATTGTCAGAGAATCATACTCGTTAATTCCATGGTGTGGTCGTGTGCTATGACCGGAAAAACAAATTTAACCTATGCTGAAGCGTTACAAAGTGAAAAGGCTGCAAAGAAAAATTTAAAAGACTTTCCTACGGAACTACGTATTCCAGTATTATATCTAGCTAATAAAACGAAACGAACTGCGTTCGGAGAAATGGCGGAGGATGTTTTTTCCTTTGTCAAAGATCGATATTTTGTAGGTGAAATAGTTGAATCAAGCTTTACGGAAAATAATTGGCGAGAATCTCATGTTCTACAAGTTATTGCACCAAATGAAGAACAAATTGCATCATATTCTCAAACTAATGGGTACGTATACTATTATATTATACATATTGTACATATCAATTTATTTATAATAATTTCTTATTTCTAATGCAGACATAAGGAACGATGGTATATTACTAGAAGAGTGCGTTATTTTGAAATATGAGGTCATATTATTTACGTAATGTCTAAAAATAAGAAAAATGTACTGTATATTTATTAATTAATATAATTAATAGTACATTTTATCATAGATTTCCAAATAGCATATATAATGAAATACTAAAACGTATTTAAAATAAAAATAATACAAGTGTATTCGAAATATTAATTTTAAAAAATTAAATAAAATATATTGACAACTATTAATTTTATGTTACTATGTAGTACAATTCGTAATAAAATTCAGAACCATAGACTACAAAATGAATATACAAAATGTTAGGCCCGTATTCCCACCTCTTTTGTTTATGAAAAAGTGCTTTTATTTTTGGCTATAAAATAAATTTCTACTTCTATCTCTAATCAAATATTAATAGTATTTCTATTTTTGATATATTTTTTTATATCTAATATTATAAAATTCAAATAAACTAATTAAAATTGCTTAATAAGTAAATTTAAGAAACGATAAAAGCGCTTTTATCAAAAATCACTTTTTAAAGTGAGGTGAGAATACAGGCCTTAGTGTTTTGTTGTCAAGGCATAAATAATATTTAAAACTAGCGGCAATCATTTTAAAAAAATTGTAAAAAAAAATTATTCCAGTTTTTCGCAAAGCCCATATTTGATATATGTATGTACAAATTTTATCCACAAACACCGATATGATTTGTTTAATATTAATTGAACATAATTAAATTACAATATCGTGAAAAATATATATGAGATGAATTTAAAAATATCAAAGTTCAATATTCTTACGATTTCTAATTAATTTAATATAAAATCAATTTAGATACATTTCTGTTATGCAGTTGTTCTGTTATTGTTGTTTGAAACTAAGACCATGTTCAAAATAAGACACTTTTGTTAAATATATTTTATTACAAATACATCAAACTGAATTAGATTTTATTTTTGGGTACTTTAGCAAATCGCCGAGCGATAGGTCATATCATCCACCATCTGGATCATATCGTTACGAAGTCGAGCAGTTAGACGCTAATGATCAAGATTCCAGTCACGTTATGATTGTAGAAGCAAGTCATATACGTCGTAAAAAAGGACCATTTTCCAAAGAGAAAATGCGACTGTTCCTGAAACAATTCGTCGAATTAAACAGTCTGGGTATTGTAATTATAAAAGAGTTAACTAGACGAAAGTACAAACTCGATCATGTACGATTCGATCGAATATTCGATGGTCCGTTACCTGATTTCGAACAAAGTAAGAAAATGGTAAAAGCCGTTAATGGTAAAAAAGCACGACAAGAAACAATGTCGAAATTCTTAGAGAAAAATAAAAAAGCTAACGAAACTAGCTATACCAAATCTTTATTGGAAGAAATGAAGAGAAAAGAAGAGGAATACAAAAAGAAAGTAACGGAAATGAAACAGAAACGAGCTGAAGAGAAAATAATAGAAAAACAAAAACGTAAAGAAGAAAGCCTAAAAATGAATACATATGTCAGAGAATGGTATAAAGTTAGAGAAGATTTGGAATTGGAGGATCAAAAGGTTTGATTTTATCATAATTTTTTTATTCAAAAAATATTTATTGTAAAATATTATATTATTTCAGAAATTACCTGTTCCTACTTTAGTACAATCTAAAATACCGTCGAAGTATTATGGTGATGCTCTTATGATTTTGGAATTTTCAAAGTCATTTTCTACGTTTCTTTCAACGAAAGACTTCTTTTCTGGTGGACTAACAATGGATTTAATTGAACGTGCTTTAATAGAAAAAGAGGTAAATTTAATAATTTAGTATTATATTTTTTAATTTACATATTAATGTCTGCTATTATAAACACTGCTTCACTATTTGTATAATAAAATTTACCTTAAGAATAAATGAAATAAATCGATATTTATAAAATATATAAAAAAAACTTTTTTAAAAACCACGCTTATATTTAAATGCACTAAAAAGAGGAAAATAAATTTTTTCCTGGTTATCCAAATTTTTTAGAAAGAAATAAACGCGTGGAGCGCTTAATCATCATTGCGAAATATATAGTTTCCTGGGTTTTTTTTATATATTTTATTTTTTGCATTTTAGTCTTGTCTTCTTGTCATTATTCAATTGTTAACGTTAGTTCACAGGGTTCTAATTGCTATATTCAGACACGTAGCTCAAATACAAAACATGTTGAAGTTAATATTGAATTTATTCGTTTAATACAACTTATTTATTGTAACTGACTGTTCTGAAAATTACATAATGAATGTTGAATTAATAATTCAATAATAAATTTAATATTATTAATTGATTTATATAAAATAAAAAATAGTTTATCTTTTAATTGGCTCTATTTTCTATCGAGCCGATCTTAAAGGTACCGAAAAAATATCTGAGATATAATATCCTATGTAGAATAATATATTTTTTTTTGAATTTTTTTGTATTTTGGAAAATAGAGGAAAAACATTTTTTTTTTCCAAAAAAAAACATATTTTTTGCTTTTTTTGGCCAAATTATAAATACGAAAAAATTCAAAAAAATATATATTATTCTACATAGGATATTATTGCCGCTATTCTGGTCATCACATTTAAATTTAAAGATCTTTAGCTTAAAGCAAACTTTAACTTAACGACTTAAAGAAATTTAAATAAAGCAATTCTGAACATGCATCTTTAAGCTTAGCAATTTAAAGAATTTTATTCCTAAGTTGGCAATGCTGTGCACATGCGCAGTATGTTATCTTTAAGTGGAAAACTGTCAAAACGTCAAAACGTGTCCATTTGCATAATAGTAAATTGCTATTAACATTTTTAGGTGGAATGGTATGGAATCGGATCGTTCAGATGCGGATATATATGGCTTCAATTTATTAATAATGTTAATTACTACTAATTTTTTTAAGCAAAAATCAATTAAAAATTTGTTGTTAGTTATTTCGAATGTATTTAAATTGTCTCGTAATATTTTTCTTTCTATTCTTGTATTGTTCCTATAAAAATTATTTTATTTTATAAAGCCTACATTTAACGAAACATATATATTATTGAATTACTTACCTTTCAAAATCATCGAAATATAGGAAAACTGCAAACATTTCTATATTCATTTTTATGCAAATATTTTTCACACCAATATAAATTTCAATCTTTTCTGACAACTACAAATAACCTCAAATTTAACTGTTAAAGCACCTTCTATATACATTTAAATTTAAAGGACTTTAAGCTGAAGATTTAAGCTAAATTTGTGACCAGAATTGAAATTTACTTAAAGTTCTTTAAATTTAAAGATTTAAGCTAAATTTCATGACCAGAATAGGGGCATTATATCTCAGGTATTTTTTCGGTACCTTTAAGATCGGCTCGATAGAAAATAGAGCCAGTTAAAAGATAAACTATTTTTTATTTTATATAAATCAATTAATAATATTAAATTTATTATTGAATTATTAATTCAACATTCATTATGTAATTTTCAGAACAGTCAGTTACAATAAATAAGTTGTATTAAACGAATAAATTCAATATTAACTTCAACATGTTTTGTATTTGAGCTACGTGTCTGAACATAGCAATTACAACCATGTGAATTGACGTTAATTGAACAAAAAAATAGTTCATGTGACAGATGTCATTAGTTGTATTAAAAAATAAATATAAGCGTGTCATATCTTGTAATCGGTTTTTTTTAATATAATATTGTGTTGTCTCCTGGAATGAAACTACATGCAAAATTTCAGTGAGATCAAATGATAGGAAGTGGTCTAAAAATTGGTTACAAAATTTGACCGCGACAACAACAGAGTGAGTTAATATAAGCGTGGTAAAAAAAAAAGAATAAATTTATACATATACTCTGGTGGCAAATCTGTATAAACAGTTGTTTTCAAGGTTATTTAATTCGGAAGTAATTTCAATATATTCTTATGGTGATAATAGCGATTGTAAATCAAATTTCTTATTTTCGAAAATTACATAATCGTTTATATCTTTTTAATGTAATATTTTAATATTTTTTTAGTAAGCTTTTAATTTTTTTGTTTTAGTTAATTAGTCTTATAATAGCTTCTTTGTTTGAAAATCATGTTTGTAAAATAAGTCAAAATGATTTGAAATATACATTAATATATTATAATAAATAATTTATGGTATCGTTTGCTTGATATTGATTAAAAAATATGTACTTGCTTTTTGTTATTTTATTGTTTACTTATTAAAATAAATAATTGATTTTTATTTATTTTTTTGCATTCTAGGTGGCTGGCCCATTAACAGATATAATTCAAATGTTGTTAACGGCCATATTTAATGTACAAGACGAAGAAGCGGCAGAAAATAAAGCCACTCAAACAGGTAAATAATAATTTATTTTATATACATAATTATTCGTGAAACAACATATAACAACATTTTTATATTATATATATATTTATGATAGATTAACAAAGGTAGTTCGTTTTAGAAGAACTTTTCTTTAAATAAAAGCACTATTTAATTATTTATTAAAATTTCAAGAGGTTTATTTAGCTTTTTTGTAAATTAAAAAATGACATATATTTGATAACAGAAAAATGTAAAAACACAATTTTAAATACACATACATCAAATAGTACTTTGTAAAAAGACAACAAAATATTCTGAAATTTTGTTAAATATTATAATCGTATTCATAGCTCCTTTTAGAGCACTTTTAATTAATTTTTGCTTTTATTATATTTGACATTTTAAAATATAAATTATGCTAAAACAATTCTAATAATTTTTTAAATGAATAATTTATGCTAAAACAGTTCTAATAATTTTAAATATACTCACATTTATCTAAAAATATTCTAAATGAGGCTATGAATTCGCACCAATAACTATATTAAATATCTTAATAAGTTCTAGAATTTTGTTTTTAACATTAACAATTTACACAATATTCTAATTAACTTTTTATATATAAATCTACAGTAATTCAATAAATAAATATTCATATAACAATGTTTATCTCAAAGTATTTATTTATCTGATTGAAGATTCGTTATTTGATGGGAGTATTTTATTATGAACTGGAAAGAGATAAGAGCATAATTATTTATTTAAATTTAATCAAGTCTTGTCTATTTTGAAATAAACTATATTTACAGATGCTAAAATTTCAAAAATATGAATTGAATTAAATTTTAATAATAGAAATGTTCTATACTAGACATTTATTTTTAATTAAGATCATTTAGAAAAACAAAAATGTTTGTTGATAATTGATAACATTGTTATTCAAAAAATGTATGTAAACAAGTTTGTTATTTTACAATTATAAATATTTGTTAATAATAATAATAATAATAATAATAATAATAATAATAATAAAACTATTACGAATTAAAGTTTGGGGAACAACATTGTTATAACAATATATATAAGTTTTAAAAACCTAAAGCTCTCGCCATTTCTATATCGGGAAAATGATTAAAATCAACTCGTTTATAATACTTCTCTAGCATTGCTTTCAATTCGATTGCATGTTCAATATCGCGTGTTTCGCATATAACTTTAACGCGTACACTAAATACATCGGACGTAACCCAAGCACGTTCATGCATAATATCTTTAATTGAAACGCCAGCCGAATGTATTCGTTGCGTTAGTTCCGAAATGCCACCGGGCCGATCGCTAACCGTAACTTGAAATTTTAATATACGTCCCAAAACGGCCAAACCACGCTCCAAACAACGACCTAAAATCGTTGTATCTATATTACCACCGGATAAAATTATAACAACTTTTTTACCGTGTAATTCCGATAGTTGTCCGGAGAAAATTGCAGCTAAGCCAGCCGCTCCGGCGCCTTCAACTATGCATTTCTCATGTTCGACTAGAGCTAAAATAGAAATAGCTAACATTTCTTCTTGTACGACGACAACTTTATCGATTAAACCTTTCGCCGTTTCGAATGCGTTATAACCGACGGTTGGTACCGCTAAACCATCAGCAAGAGTTGCTTCGATCGGTACATAAACTGGTTTTCCGGCTGCTAATGCTTTAGAGAAACTCGCGCAACGCTCCGATTCTACGCCGATAATTTTCGTATGAGGTGATAAAGTTTTTACAGCCGTTGCAATGCCTGCAATCAAACCACCGCCACCAACTGGTACAACAACAGCATCAATATCGTGCACTTCTTCGATGATTTCTAGTCCAATTGTACCTTGTCCGGCCATTATATGCGGATGATCATAGCCGTTAATATAGGTTAGGTTTTGTTCTTTCGCAATCGTCATTGCGAGTTTCTTCGATTCAACCATATCTTTACCTTGTACAATAACCGTAGCATGATAGCTACGACATTTTTGTATTTTCATAATTGGTGCGACAATCGGCATAATAACTGTTACGGGTATATTTAATTTCATGCCGTGATAACTTAATGCTTGAGCATGATTTCCCAATGATGCACTTATAACACCATTTTTCTTCTGATCGTTCGGTAACATCATCAATGCATTTCTCGCACCGCGTTCTTTAAAACTTCCCGAATATTGTAGAAAGTCTTTTTTCAGATAAATTTCGACACCGGTTATATCCGATAAATGCGATTTAATGCATGGTGTACTTACAATACCCGATTTCACAATATACGATGCACATGTCACATCCTCAAATGTGATCTTTTGCGGTTTTTCAGGCAAACACGCTGGATCCTCCATATTTTCGATGTAATTGTTTTCATTGATATTCATTAAATCTTCCATTTTCAATAAGTTGTTTGGCACTGAACTAAATTTTTATATTGACTAAACTGAATTTGATAAACTTTGATCTTTTATATCTGTTTCACTTTCAATGGCAATCCCCTCGTTTAAAATTACAGGAAGATTACATTGACAATGATCCCACAACAATATAATTCAATAAAATGTTATTGGAATTAGTTCAATGTTAGAACGAGTTTTTCAATCGGAGAAACGAAATTAGATAGTTGCAAGTTGTTTACCTTAGAAAATAATTGACCATATTGAACTGATTACTTGTAAATTATAGTACCGCCAAATTTTTATATATACGTATCTTATCTAAGAGTAAATATTTTAAATATACAATAGGAAAAATATAATTACATATAATTTGCATAGTTTTATCAATTGAAAACAATCATATACGAAATCTATTTTCGACCACTCTAAATCTTTTGTTGATTTTCAATTTGATTCATTTTATTTACACGTGTTATCTTCAACATCTTTTATCTATATTTGGGAATATTTATTTAAATGTTTATAATGCTTATTGAATTAGTAAATTTTCAAATTAAGAATGTGCGTGAAATAATTTGCTAAATAAATTTATTTTATAGGTTTTTATCATTTTCTAATTTAACAAATTTCTGAAACGGATATATTTATTATCATTATTTTAATTATACATAATATGAAAACATTATATTTATCAATATAGTATAAATGTTTATTAAAATAAAATATATACAATTATTTATCATTGATAATACTTATTTATTTAATATTATTATTAAATATATATATATATATATATATATATATATATATATATATATATATATATATATACTGGGTGTCTCACGAAGTATATTAACTTTTTTTTGTATATTAAAATTATCTTAATAAAATTTAAAACTTGCAAAAGTAATATGAGTTGTAATTCTGAACAGTTGTGTTCAGAATTATATAAAAAATTACGATATATAAAAAATGATTACGTGTGTTTCGCTTAAAATATAAGTTAATGTAACTTCCGGTTAAACAGGAAGTGATATTTTATCGCTTTATATATTAATTGATTAAAAATTTTATCAAATTAATTATATAAACAAAATATTGAATTTATATTGGCTGTATTTAAATGGTTCGGAATCCCACTATAAGCTATAACTCTCTCGCTTGACTGTGGACTGACTAACTGCTGATAATTTAAGTTAAAATTGTTAAGACATTATATTATCAGTTTCTCGAACATATAGTCTTATGTTCCGCTTAGGAATTACGGAAACTGATTATTCAATTTCTCATACAACCGGCACATTAGATTTATTATCTGTTACATCCCAATTTTTGTCCGTGAATTGATTGACCGTAAAAAATCTAGTATTTTAAATTTTAAAAGGTTAATTGAATATTGTTTATGGAATATTAATACACGTGTTTGTTATTCTTTTTTTATTGTAACCAACTAATAAACAATTACATGATCGGGGTGTAATATTTTTTACTTCTATTGAAATTTGCTCAACATTTTCAGACTTAAATTCTGAAGATATGTATGATTCGATGACTTTATCAGAAGCATCGCGACTTGCGACTTTGGCATATAATTGGAGTATAAAGTATCAAGGAATGCCTTTAAGTCGTCTTCCAGTTTATCCATTAACAATTACGGAAGTGTTACGTCTGCATTTGCTCAGTTCGGGTGCACGTCTAAGTGAGGCTGCAACGAAATGGCGTTATCAGCAACGTGGTGGCTATACCAATCACGATGATCCTGGCTTAACACTTCGCATCAAACATCCACATATTCTTAAAGCACTAGCCGTACACAATGTTAATCATTTACCAATTGGTGATAAAATTAAAATATTATCTTGCCTTGTCGACCAGCTGCTCACGTATGCAGACGTTCGCGATACGATTGAAGAACGATTAGAGAAATCGCGACAATTAAAAGTCGAATTACGTAGTTTACAAGTGGCCGAAAAGAAATTGGAACAAGAACTAGTATCGGCCCGTTTAAAAATCAAACGAGAGAATAAAGGACAAGAAAATACTATCGACGCCGAATACAAAAAACTGGAAACGGAACATGACAAGAAACGAACAGACATCGAAAAGAAAATTCGAGATATCACCACTAAATCTCTACCAGAACATCAGGTTATATTAGGTACAGATAGAGCATATCAACGTTATATTAAAATCGATGCATTACCGGGATTTTTCGTTGAAAATGATGAACAAAATCCCGGAATTTGTGCAGATAAAATAGTAGTACAAAGACCAGAATTAATTAATGCAGCACAAGAAGAAACATTAGTCTATGTTAAAAAATTATTCGAAGAATATTGTAGTAGCGATAAAGAAAACGACAATGGTATGAAAAAGAAAGCGAAGAAAGTGAACGGTACTAGACAATCAATAAAAGTGGAATCTGATATAGAAAACATAAGAGAATTATTAATGTGCACAGCAAATAATTTAACATGTCCAGTTCACTCGAATAATCAAGGCCCATCATGGTCGTTTTACTACGACAAAGATGATATTCAAACATTAATTAATTCGCTAAATAAACGCGGTGTACGCGAAAATGAATTGAAACAAACATTAGAAAACATCAAAGTTTATCTGGAACGAGTAGTTACGGAAACGAATGCATTTAAATTGAATTCAACATTAGATATTAAAGTAGAGGATAATGTTAAAGAAAAGCCTATTTTACGAAAAGAGAAAAGCAAAGTAAATCGTTATGAAGATTCAAATTTGGGTTATCCACCTGAAACTGATATTAGCGAAATACAAAATCTATCTTTAATTGATACAATTCTGGAAATGGAAGAAAAAATATTCGTTGGTAATTTAGGTTCATTGAAAGTTAAAGATCGTAAAAAATGGAGGAATAATCTTGAAAATCGAAAATATGAGGAGTTAGATAAAACGTTAATAAAAAAAGAAAAAAATCCACAAATAGAAAAATTACAAGCAGAAGGTATATACATATATTTACATAATAAGAGTTTATTTTCATTTATTAAATGAATAATTTTTGTTTCAGGAAGAAATAGTCGACCTGGTACTCCAGATAGTTTAACATATAAAGATCCTGGAAAATATTTAGGTTCGGCGTTAGATTTAGAAGCAAGTGATTCGGAAGCAGATTCGGAAAATATTGCGTTAACATCAACAAACGAACAACTAATTGCTGCAAAAACGTTAGCTATTGCATTAACGCAAGTTGCTCAAGGTGTCGATACAAAATATTTGAAAAAACCATTAGGTTAGTACAATTGAAGTTTTTATTCGTACGTAGTTATCCATTTTTAACTTATATAGGGTGATTTATGACGTCGGGGAAAAGCTACACCGGATGATTCCTATAAGTAATCTAAATAAAAAAACTTTATGTCCGAAAATGCTTTACGGAACTGTAGCCGTTAGAAGTTTATTACATGTAACATCAATCGTGTTAGCCTTATTTATTATATCAGGAAGAAAAAAACAAGTCATAAACTTCTGAATAATTGTAAAATTACTGATTGATTTTCTAACATTTTGTTTGAACACTAGTAAACCAATTTACTAGTTATACTGGGTCCCGACAAAAATTGTCTTCTATTTTTAATTATTGTAAATTGTTTATTAAATATTTATTTATGTGTATACAAAAATTTATAAACTAGTAAATTGGTTTACGAGTGTTTAAACAAAATGTTAGAAAATCAACCAGTAATTTTAAAATTATTCCGAAGTTTATGACTTGTTTTTTTTTCCTGATATAATAAATAAAGCTAACGCGATTGATATTACATGTAATAAATTTCTAACAGCTACAGTTCGGTTAGAAAACATTTTCGGACATATGTTTATTTGAAGTTTTTCATAGGAATCATCCGGTGTAGTTTTTCCCCGACGTCATAAATTACCCTGTATACCGTGTTGAACAAAAGTATGAAAACGCTTAGTATTGAAATAAAATTGTTTAGTATTTAACAGGGTAAAAATCTTTCAGAACTCATTTTATTAAAATAAAAATAAAGCTTCAAGTTAAAATTCTGTTAACTTTATATTAAAATTGAATGTGTCGATATATTTCAAACTAAAACTTTTTTATTTTGAAAGTATTTATTAATTCATATATCTCGGATTATTTGAAATCAATCTCGCTATGATTTATTGAAAATTATTTTAATTTGCTTATTTCAAATAATATACATTCAAATTCTACGTCAACTATTGAAATCATATGCTTCAAGTCACGTTTTTATATTAAGATTGATACCAAAATAGCCGAAGAGTTATATGTACAAACAATTAAAAAAATAAATAACAAAGTAGACTGAAAAAAGTGTTGTATGATTTTTTAATTATTTAAGTATTTGGTTTTGTTTTTAAGTATTAAACATTTCTATACTTTTACCTCACATTGACTATATCATAAACAATTTGCAAAATTATTACAATTGGTTTTAATTTTCCATTTACATGTTCATTATAATTAAAAAGCAAATATTTATATTATACGTATTTTGATCTAACATTGTTACATCATAAAACACATTGGCAGTTTGTTTGTTATTTATTGTGATAAATTTAACAATTTAAATGATAATAGTTTTTCAATTAGAGATTATACAGTTCATAGATAATGTAAATCAATTTTTAAATATTATTTATGTATTATTGTGATTCCACAACTAATTGTAAGTCAGTATTAAATTTTTCTCTCCTAATACAATCTTCTCAACCTTTATATTTGTTTTGCTTTGTATATTTGTCCAAAATGAGTTTTTATTATTATGATTAGGTCATGCCGATGGTAATCCGAAAAAGAAAGAAGAAATCGATGTAATAGAAAGATGGGAACAATCTCTTCTAGCATCAACTAGTTACAGTCAAGTATTCTTACATTATTGTACACTCGATAATTGCATTATGTGGGGTAGAAGTATACAACTTGCACGTTGTCGAATTTGTCATCGGCAACGCGATCCAGAAAATATGCTATTATGCGATAGTTGCAATAAAGGACACCATCTCTACTGCTTGAAACCAAAACTCACAGTAAGATTTATCACAATTTTATTTGGAAAAAACAAACATGTTATAACAAATCTATTCGAATAAAATAGAAGAAATTACTAATAATTATTTTGATAGAACTGTTTAAAAAAGAAATAGAATAACTAGTAGTATACTTTGGTTAAAAGAATATATGTGAATTATTTTGAAGGTATACGTTTGTGTGGACGTCCAATGAGTAGTTAGTGTTGTATGATTGAGAGTGTTTTGTGTGAGCGAATGTTTCCAACTAGTAGGAATAGAAGAGCATGTATGAGAAGTGTCATGAATGTGGATGAAGCTAGGATTGCTTATCTGGATAAGATGTTTGAAGAAAACTAATTTCGGAATTTATGCTACATCCTTTTGGGTACATAGCTAAAACAATCCATTGCAATATATTTTTAATTTTAAAATTATAGCAAATGTATTGACTTTTTTAATTAGTATGACAAATATAATCGAAATTGCTATTAAAAAATATAAAGTTTTTAACATATATAACAAATCTATTATTGATTTTGTAAAGTTTTTTCTTTTATATAGTGTATAAATTTTTATCTTCCGTATTATCATTAAAAATGTTACAATCATAATGTGTTGAATAATATTTTAGGCAGTACCCAAAGGTGACTGGTTTTGTGACAAATGCAAACCAAAAGAAAAGTCACCACCAACACGTGCCTCGCGAAGAGAACGAAAAATATTTACAGAAGAGTCAGACGATGATAAAGATGATGATGACGATGATGATGATGATGATGATGAAAATGAGGCGGCAAGTGATGATGCTGATTCGAACGAAGATGAAGAAACTGTGGCCGCAAATGGAGTTGCACAAAAGTATTTTACTTTTACATCATCATATTGTAAATATTATTTCTAATAATTGTGTTTTATATTTTTTGATTAGTGATACAAATCTATCGATGTTTGAAGTTTGCGAAGTATGTGGTTCGGGTGGTCACGTTATATGCTGTGATTTTTGTCCGAAAGTTTATCATTTAGAATGTACACAGCCACCTTTACGTCGTGTACCACGTGGTGAATGGCGGTGTCACAAATGTAAACGTAGAAACGACAAACAGAAGGATTCAGGTATTACTTTAATGTAATTTTAAATTAAACCTAATATTGTTCTTTAAAAAAAATGTAGAACAAATTGTTGTTGAAATTCCAATATTAAATTGATAATTTAGTCCCGGTTCACATTGCTCAATCAGAAAAGATGAATATCAATCTGACCTAATATCTTTATTAGACTGTGCCAAAAAAAAAATTTTTTTTTATTTCTCGCTCTTCTTTTAGTATATGTTACAATACATAAAAAAATGGCAGTATGCCGGATTTGATCCAAATCGGTTAACATTTAGAGGTCGCTCAAGTCGAAAACGTGTTATCGTTTTCGACAAATTATCGATTATGGAGACTTTTTAATATTTATTCACGTCTATTTATTATTTATGCAATAAATCATGTTTTAGTATTTGAAAACAGTATTAGAAAGATTGCTGAACGATTGAAGTCAACGTCGGTTGAGTATTACGGAAGTACCGTAACTATTTGCTTGGCTATCTGAGCTAAAATTTCAGTTTTTTTATAATAATAGCTGAAACAACTATACTTTCATGCATCCTTATCATTCATTTAATGTTTTTCAGTTTATACATGTTATATAAATTATTTTTAATGTACATGTTCTTAATTAAAACCAACATATATCTACCAAAAAATAATTGTTTACATTACATGAGAAATCGCACTTATGCTTTTCCGAAGTAAAACTAAAAATAATAATAATTAATTGTAAATTGATATTCAATTAGTTAATTGAACTTCATTACAGACAGTGTAATATATGCTTTTTAAGCTTCCCGTATCCGACATTGGTATAATATACCCTTGTCTGTATTACGCGGTCCCGTTCGATGTCGGCTTGTCGAAGGCTAAGCAACATAAGTCGATAGTTCTAAATTATATTGGAGGAATCAGATGTTTTTGTTTATTTAATTAATATAATTAGTAATTTTAAAACATTTTAATGAGCTAATATAAAGTTTTATTTATTCAACATCTTTTGTTAATAGTCCATAATAATATTTACAAATTCGATTTAGCGGCACTTTGTTTCAGCCTTCTATATTCGCTTACAATTTTTAGCAAATATTGCTTTTGTTCTTCATTTTTTGTGAGTGAAGAATTGAATTGTGTGAGTTGAAAATGAGCAAATTGCTCTTGCAGCTCTTAGGAAATTTGGAAACCATTTATGGTACCTTTCTGATGAAATCATTGGTCTTGCATTTTTCGATTCCAATGTACCTTCCAAAATAAAACAAAAAATGGTTACAGATTTAAAGGAGAATATTAATTTTAACGAACCAGTAAACCGAGTAGTAATAGATACGAGTTCGAATGCAATCTTAGATTATTGGAAGACACGTAATTTCAAAGAGTTAGTATCACAACATACACATAAACTGTTCTAGAGATTTCAGATTAATTGTGATTTTTTTGACGATGATCCAGTATCGTGGGAATCTAATGATAATTACAGAAAAGCTAAATATTTGTTTTCGCATTTGCGCGTTATCAACGATGCATCAGAAAGAGGAGTAGCATTGATCACACAATTCAATTCTTTACTCACAAAAAATGAAGAACAAAAGCAATATTTGCTAAAAATTGTAAGCGAATATAGAAGGCTGAAACCAAGTTCCGCTAAATCGAATTTGTAAATATTATTATGGACTATTAACAAAAGATGTTGAATAAATAAAACTTTATATTAGCTCATTAAAATGTTTTAAAATTACTAATTATATTAATTAAATAAACAAAAACATCTGATTCCTCCAATATAATTTAGAACTATCGACTTATGTTGCTTAGCCTTCGACAAGCCGACATCGAACGGGACCGCGTAATACAGACAAGGGTATATTATACCAATGTCGGATACGGGAAGCTTAAAAAGCATATATTACACTGTCTGTAATGAAGTTCAATTAACTAATTGAATATCAATTCACAATTAATTATTATTATTTTTAGTTTTACTTCGGAAAAGCATAAGTGCGATTTCTCATGTAATGTAAATAATTATTTTTTGGTAGATATATGTTGGTTTTAATTAAGAACATGTACATTAAAAATAATTTATATAACATGTATAAACTGAAAAACATTAAATGAATGATAAGGATGCATGAAAGTATAGTTGTTTCAGCTATTATTATAAAAAAAACTGAAATTTTAGCTCAGATAGCCAAGCAAATAGTTACGGTACTTTCGTAATACTCAACCGACGTTGACTTCAATCGTTCAGCAATCTTTCTAATACTGTTTTCAAATACTAAAACATGATTTATTGCATAAATAATAAATAGACGTGAATAAATATTAAAAAGTCTCCATAATCGATAATTTGTCGAAAACGATAACACGTTTTCGACTTGAGCGACCTCTAAATGTTAACCGATTTGGCTCAAATCCGGCATACTGCCATTTTTTTATGTATTGTAACATATACTAAAAGAAGAGCGAGAAATAAAAAAAAATTTTTTTTTTGGCACAGTCTAATTCTTTATATTATTTTGATTAATGTTGATTATTTAATGCAGTGGTTTCCAAACCTTCTTTACAAATGCTTTCCTTTTTAAAAAAATCTATTCCCAAAGCTTTATTTCTAAAATAAAGTAACGCAATAACGGTTGAATGCTGAACTCTAATTGCTACTTCATTTAATTCTATTGACCTTTCCAAGAGGACCGTATTCTGAACTCGAGCTATTGCAAAACTATCTTTGTTCGCACATAACTCTTTAGATTGTGGTATATATGATAAAATTACTCCTCGCAATCATTTACTACAATTTTTGTGAAAATTTCAAGCCTGTCATACCTCTCACTTTTCAAACCACTGATTTAATGTGAACTGGATGTTATATAATTAACCGTTTAATAAAGTTTTAATGTTTTTTTTATTTAATAATAAACAAAACTTATTCGAAAACGTAAACGCATCTGGTAATAACTAGTAAAAAAAATATTATGAAATGGGGTAGAGTTATAATAATAGAATATGAATGATACATTGTTCAGTTGATCGTCTGTACGTCAACGGCAATGGTAGTACACATATGGATGAGGTGGCGCAGCAGCGTAGTGGTGGACACATAATCCAGCGTCGCTGTGCCGCAAAAGCTCGAAATAAGATACACGGCTTCATACGAACGCTCCGCCGTACATCTGTCGGTGGGTTCACCAATGTCTCAACGTTCAGTTGCTCACAGTTCAGTGCCTGTTTCTCTCAGAATTTCATCTTAATACTTTTTATTTATTTTTGTTTTTGGTCTTTCATTTTTTATATCTAACAAATATGGTTTCCCATTTTCTTTAGTGACAAAAGTCGTATTTATCTGGAATTACATATAGGTTATTTTTATTACATTAAATACATAAATAGAAATATTCATATTAATTTTGTTTTGAAGTGAAATTAGATTTGATACTACTAATATTATTTTAGAATTAATTTTTCAATTCTTTTATACATGCATAGGGATGTGGCAAAATCTATTAACTTATCTTTCTTTTAACTTAACTTTCGCTTTATCCATATTTATAATATCACTCACACATACTCTTTTATTTATTATGTCCGATTGTTAAAACAAATTGACGGAATTCTGAACATTTCTGTAGCGTTACAGCATATTTTATCTTTTTCTAGTAAATGGAATATATCGTTCGATAGATTAAAGTTAAAGTATGACAAAAACGTATTGATTTTTTATGTTCAATGTCGATCACGGTGATTAAATTTGATTCGCAAAAATTTACTCTTAGGCACACCAAAGAAACACGAAACATGAAATATGTTTCACAAAATAACAACACATTGTTTTAAATGGGAATCCGCTCATCAGCGAAATACCACTGTGCATGAAAATTAATAAATTTCTTGATATTTAAAGACGCGTAGCTTCTAAACCGAAAGTGCTATTAAAAAATGATGCAAATAAAAGTTGTGAGAAATTTTATTTTCTATATAATTTTTTGATATAATGCATATTTAAGTCCAAATTGCACTAAATATAGAAACATTTAAGTTTAACATTTTTATTTCTGTGCATTAAAATTAATAAATTACTTGATATTTAAAAACGCGTAGCTTCTAAACCAGAAGTTCTATTAAAAAGTGATGCAAATAAAGGTTGTAGGAAATTTTATTTTCGATAATCTTATTTTTATAAATTTTTTTTGATAAAATGAATATTTAAGCCCAAATTGCACTAAATATAGAAACATTTAAGTTTAACATTTTTTTTAATTGAATTGAAACCAATTTAATTTTTGTTTCTTCAATTTGTACAAAAAGTTTCATATTTTGTGTTTCATATTTTCAGTTTCGTATTTCATATTTTATGTTTCACGTTTCTAGTTTCTCTGGTGCGTGGCTTAGCTTACTCATAATATTAAACCAGGTATATACGATTTACGTTAATATTAACTAACAGTTTAATTCATTGTAATGATCGCCACTTAATATCCATACAAAATAAATTGGCACTGATATGTTTGTAAATTAAAATAAATTACTATTATGAATAAAATTTAAAAAGGAAACTTCTATATTATAAATAAAATTTAATTTAATTTATTTAAATTACATAAATGTCAGAAAAGAATTAATTATTATTTTTAAAGTTTATTTAATTTGTTTTTTTTTATTCATTACTGACTGTAGTTCCTTTATTTCTGTTTGATACTACCTAACTACATTTTATTAACAACTTAATAAACGAAAAAAAAAGAAATCTTTACTAATTATAAAATTATTTTTTTAAGATTCTGGTGGAGATGAAGAATTACCTCAAAGACGGTCAACAAGAAGAACACATGAATCAAAAGGTGGTGTAGATGATGATGATGATTTACCTTTACATAATGCCGCTTTACAAGAGCTCTTGTCTGATGTAATGAAACATAAACACTCTTGGCCTTTTACTAGACCAGTATTGAAACACGAGGTAAGTATTTCTAATTTATTTAAATAATTCTTTTGTTTTTAATTTTAAAAATCTTATTTCATCGGACTTTCTTAAATTTCATTGAACCTTGTGTGTGTGAATAAATTAAATTATTTATTAATTTTATATGAATTTCAGGTTCCTGATTACTACGATGTAATAAAAAATCCAATGGATTTTGGTAAAATAAAATACAAACTAAACATGGGCGAATATACATGTGATGCTGATGTAATGGACGACTGTGCATTAGTATTTGAAAATTGCGATACTTATAATAATTCCGAAGCTGTTGTATATAAGTAAGTTCATGGAATTCTCAATATAAAAATCATATTAAAATTAATAATTGTTTTTTTTTTTATATTAAAGGTGTGGTGTGAAATTGTTAAAATATTTCGAGAAACTTGCCCAAGAATTAGGTTTAAGATTTCCGGAAGGTGTTATGGGTGATGTTGATAGTGTAGATGAAGATGATGATGATAACGATGATGATGATGAAGATGATGATGCTCCCCCGCAGTCAAAGAAAATGCGAATAAATTAGTTTTTTTTTTTTTAATTTTTAATTATTCCACGTACATAAAAAAAATCATTTTAAGATTTTTTTTTTACATGACCATCTTTATTTATACAATATACATCTGTTATAATTATTAATTTTCTTTATATATATATTTGTGATTAAAATCTAATTTTATTTTTATTTATAAAAATAACAAAATAAATATTTTTGTTAATGCAAAAATGTAACAAACTTTCGTTATTGAAACATAACAAATTTTTGTAAGCATATACATTTATATAATAAATTTCGTTAGAAAGTATTGATTGTTTCTAAAAATAAACCTTTTGTTATTATTCCATACACATGTAAAAAAAATTTAAGGAATTTTTTTATTGTAAATCATATATGTATATTTTAAAATTTGTATCAATTAAAAATATAAACAAAGAATCTTTCAGAATTCATTATTTAAAATGAAAAAGTTTTAAGATTATGTTCTATATAATTTTTAATAAAATACAAGTTACTAGATTATAAAATTTATAAATAACTAGTTAAAGAATGTCAAATTTTATTTAAATCAGTACCTACACACTGATTGATGTTATCTTTTTTCTGTAAATTTCTATTGCTTCTCTATCAATCTACCTGTTAATATTTTTTGGTCTAGTATTTTCGAATTGTACATCATGAAAATTTTCACACAATACTAACAGTAGTGTGGAAGCACTGATTTCAATAAAATTTGGCTACCTTTAATAATTAATGAATAATTTATAAATTTTATAATCTATTTCTATGTTTTAGTTTTCTAAGATTTATGTCATTTGTTATTTTTCCTGTTGATGAAACGTCGTATTTTAATTAAAAATGGTAAAACTTTACAATAGCCTGACCAGATTTTGCTGTATTCACGTTAGTTGAAAAGCCAGTGACTCTCAAAATGTGTGACAAAATGTAATTTTAAATGTGTTTTAACGGTCTATTAAACACAACTCTTACCTACCAAACCTACCCTAACCTAACGGACTTCTTAACATAAGGAACAATCACACTTCTTAACATGATATAAGTCAACGGACAAAATTGATAAAATTACTAATGAAACATTTTGAGGTTCACTGGTTTATAAACACTAGGCATGCGCATTTTGATGTTCACGCATGCACAAATCCGGTTTTTCCAATATTTGTGAATACAGCAAAATCTGGTCATGCTATTGTAAAGATCAGCCTTAAAAATTATACGAAACTTAATCGTAAAGCTTCTTTATTTTAAAAATATAAATTCATTTATAATAAATAATACATATATTCTATTATATTACTGTTCTTTTATCAAGTTTTTCATTCATTTTGCAACCACAAAATTGCCTGTCATAGCTGCCTGGGTAACCTCAAAATTATGCGTCCTATGTAAACACAAACTACACGCAAAAATATGGATATAAATTTGTATAACGATATAATAAAACATATAAACAATAATAATGGACTTACCAAAGATTGCACACGAATGTTACAACAAAAATATTCAGAGTAAGCATATTCTATCGTTTTGTTTGTGTGATATTTCGAAAATTACATACCATACATACTTTCAGCATCCACCCTGGTACTGTAGCAAGTATTGTATCTCAGGAATATCAGAAACAAATGAAACATAGTAATTATAAAAATAATACTGCCAATGAAAATTTATATGATAAATACAAAGAATATAAAGGAAAATCTGTACGTCCAGGTATTTTAATAAACATTGCACAAGAATGGGGATTAGCCCCAAGTCTTACAGCAAGATTAGTATTGAAACAATATTATGAAGAAACCGAGGATGATGAAAATCCTGTAAAATCTTCTAAACGCAATATAAATACTTTATTGAAAGATACAACTTTAATTGAAGATAAAGATTTATCATACGAAGTATTTCTTGTAAGAGAAAAAATTTTTGTAAAAGAATTTTTAATTAATATATAATATTTTATAGTGTACCCTTTTAGACGATCAGTACAGTCCAGTAGCAGAAACAATTAGACAGTAAGTTTTTTTTTTTTGTAATTGTATTTTTGTTCAATATTAATTGAAATTTTATTAGCACTGTAGGACAACAATATGAAATACGATTACATAGACATTTAGATAAACTTGGTTTAGCATTTAAAGATGAAGAAAGTTTACGGAGATATGGTTATGATAAAACGCCGGACATTAAATTGGATGTACCAGTTGCTGTCAATGGTTTTATTATAAATTGGATAGAGAGTAAAGCGCTTTTCGGCGATGAAGATGTACATAGAGGATACATGAAGGATCAGTATTTAAGTTATTGGAATAGGTAATAAAAACGTTCTACAAACTATTTTTCGGTATCATATATTTTAATTATTTTTTTCTAGATTTGGACCAGGGCTAGTAATTTATTGGTTCGGATATTTGGAAACTATTCAAGATTTATCTGATATACGTATTCTTATAATGGATAATGTACCTGACAATTTCACATTTTTGAAACACTCACAAATACAAAGCGCAGACTAATTTTTATTTATTTATAATATAATTTAATTAATTTTTATGATTTTAATCAATAAAATAAATTGTAACCAACGCAAGTTACTATACTTGATACAGTTGGAGAATAAATACATCATTACGATAAACTCAATTCTAAAAAATTTAATGACTATTTTCCAATCCGAAAGTGACAATTAAATAAAAGTCTAGTTCAGGACAATAATTATATTTTTGAGTAAATCAAAAATTTTATCTTATTTTGAGTAAAATGATTCTGTTTTCAAGGTCAAAAATAAATCTATTGAGCAAAAAACTTTTATAATTAAGCATCAGTTCAGGACTCTTAACCTTTAACTGGTATCGACAGGGTCAAATTGGACCCTTAGATTTTTATACTAGCATGTGCGTTTTAAATAAATCGATAAATTGAATCTAGGACTTTTTATTTATTTTTTTATTCTTAGCGGTTCCAGAGAAGTCTTAATATGTATATGAAGATATAATAGATATAATTTTTACATTTTCAACAATAGGTAAAGGAAGAAATTCGGGAGGGTCAGAATGGACCCTGCGATACCATAAGAGGACCAGAATCTTGCCATACCAGTTAAAGGTTTAACCACAAAAAATAAAAATAGCAGTAGTCATATTTGATAATTTCATATATTACTTTAATGTAAATTTGTATACATGTATCTATTAACAATATTACAAAAACAAATGATTCTTTTTAGAAAAAAAGTAATAGTTATTCATCTAACCATTCTGTAAGATAATTGCAATCTTTAGGATTATAAGAACCAATATCTGCACAACGATTAACCATTGGACAAACACCGCAAGTTATCTTTACTAAACCGGGAGGTGCCATAAGTCTTTCAACTGCTCTATACAAAAATGTGTGATCACTTGCTGATGTACGTTCAGCTTTCCCATCCAAAACTAGCGTATACATTATTGTTTCTAAGTCATTAATTGATAACTGGACTTTACTTATTCCTAAATCAGATATAAATTTATGCATTTCTTTTGCGCTAACATAACTTTTATTGCGGCATAATAAAGGACCACCAGACACTTCTTTTGCTTCATCGCGACGTTGTTCTAAATAACGATAGCATTGCTGATTTAAAACATCAACAAATTCAGCTTCAAAATCTTGATCTTGGTACCAGGCACCACCTGTGACCGAACTATCTGGTTCTAAATTATATAACATATAAACTTTCTTTTTAATCTGTGAAACAGATTTGACAGCTTTAATTAGTTTTTTCGTTTCCAAACTTTTTAAAACTTTATTTAATTTCGTCATCATTAAATTTGATTTATGTCTTATATCTCGGATCCAAATGCCTTTATTACCCGCTTCTTCAATAATGCTATACACCACTTTTTCTTCATTATCGGAACCTTTTACCGCTGATGTTTTCGTAGGATCTTTATATTTATAAAGCAAATTGGTTCCATCTTTAAAAAGATCAATGTACCTATAATGAAAATATATAAAACATGATAAATTCTAAATAAATAACAAACAATTTACCCTGATTTAATTAATTTGTTTATTATTTGAGCTACAGCAGCCGGTTGCATATTAGGCATATCGTCTAAAATATCTTTATGTGATATTCCTGTGGATTTATCTTGGGCTAATATTATAACTCTTTGTTCCACATCGGATAATTTTAAATCCGCAACTGAAGATGATGACATGATTATGATGTTAACCTCAAAATTAGGTTATTAAACTTTGGCGAAATGTCTTGTGAACAAGAAACAGATGATTTAGAAGTAAATAACAAAACATGGAATAAATTATATGATAATGCCAAAAAGGTAATAATATTAATAATATTTTATAACGTTCTTTTGGTATATAATACTACAAATATTGTACCATGGTTTATTTTAAATTATAACCTATAAACATGTTTTCGTAATTAAAACTAGTAATATAATTTTAGTCTGGATATCGTGACGGAGTTTCTGATGGTAAAGATTTAAATTTTCAAAATAGTTTCGATGATGGTTATCGTGAAGGATTTAAAAATGGTTTTATATTAGGATTGTACAAAGGAACATTGAGGTAAAATAATTACAAATAATATAACATGATTTTCATAATTTATTTTTCAGCAAAATAAAAGAAAACTCACTGGACGATGATTTACAAAAAGTTAGTCGAGGAAATTGTGAAATTTGTAAAAACAAATTATTAGAGAATAATACTACAACAGATTTAATTTTAATACAAGACAATAGCACTAATGACGTTTTAAATAAATTACAAAATAGGTATAGTGATATAAAACATCTACCAAATAAACTGAATTAAGTTAATTTTATTATTACAAAATGCGACGCTTTTCACACAAGATTAAACTATATAATTAATATATTCTTCCAGTTTAATTTACACCCATCAAACTACAAATACAATCCTTCCGGCGTTCCTTCTTTTTTGCGATAAAGAACACTTTCTTTTGACTTCTTGAAATCTTCATTAATTACTTTCATTCTTCGTTCACGCAAAGCCATTAGACCAGCTTCAGTACAAATTGCCTAAAAATTTACATAAATTAATTATAAATAAATAAAAACATTTTTTAAAATAAATTACTTTAATATCAGCTCCTGATAAGTCATCTTTAGCCATAATTAACTCATGTAGATTAACATCTTCAGAAAGAGTCATACGCGAAGTGTGAATATTGAAAATTCTTTTCTTGGTTTTTTCGTCGGGCAATGGAAATTCGATTTTACGATCAATTCTTCCAGGACGAATAAGAGCAGGATCTAGAGTTTCGATACGATTTGTCGCCATAACAACCTGTATTTTTTAACGAAATTTTAAATATGTAATGTGAAATTAAAACAAATTGCTCATATATATTATTCTACCTTCACATCTCCCCTCGAATCGAATCCATCCAATTGATTAAGTAGTTCTAACATAGTTCGTTGAATTTCTCGTTCGCCCCCCGAATTAGAATCATAACGTTTTGTTCCTACGGCGTCTATTTCATCGATAAACACTATGGAAGGTGCGTGTTCTTCTGCTACACGGAACAATTCACGAACCAGTTTCGGACCATCACCCTAATATTAAAAAAAATATTATAGAGCAAACTAGTGGCGTTGTTTGAAAAAGTTAATCTCTGGATTTAGTGTACTGATTATTACAATGGTAATATGCTGTATTTTACTGTGTCATCGTTTTAATTATAAAATAATGAATGAAAACAAAATCGGTGACAATAATTGTTCAAAAGTGTTTTATTTAGATGGGTTTATATTTTAGATTCACGAATAAAAATGGAACATGGCTAATAGATATATAAAATTTTAAAAACATATTTACCAAATATTTCTGAATTAATTCTGAACCGACAACTCTTAAAAATGTAGCCGATGTTTGATTGGCAACTGCTTTAGCAAGTAAGGTTTTTCCCGTGCCTGGAGGACCATATAAAATAACACCTTTTGGAGGTTTGATGCCCATTTCCTCATAATATTCGGGATGAGTTAAAGGTAACTCAACCGATTCTTTGATTTCTTGAATTTGCGTATCTAGTCCACCAATGTCAGCGTAAGTTTCCTGTGGTGCTTTTTCTAGTTTCATAACTGTCACCATAGGATCAGTATCATCTCCTAAGACACCAACTACTGCGTGCACTTTATGATTCAGTAACACAGAGCAACCAGGTTCCAGTTGATCTTTATCGACAAATGATAAAATGCTAACATAATGTTCACTACCAACAGAAGTCGATACAATAGCATGATTATCATCTATAATTTCTTCTAGTGTTCCTACGGACATTGGAGTTCCACGTAAATCGTCAACTTTAGAACGTTCTTCCTCGTTCTTTTCTTCTTGCGGCTTCAATCGTTCTTGGTTACGTATGAATTCTTCTTCCATTAATAAATAATCTTTTATACGTTCCAATTTTAATAGTTTTAATCGACATCGTGTATGAGGTGTAACTGCAGGTAATTTTAATGCAGTATCTGGACCTTTTGTACGCCTTTTCTTCTTGCCCACTCTTGTTGGAATTGGAGGTTCATATTTCTTTTTATTCTTGTCTTTTTCTTCTTTTTTATCACTACCACCCGGACCAGAATGATTTTGACCCTATTTATTTGCATTTCAAATTATATTTCTAAAAGATTTGAAAAAATTTAGCAAATATTTATAAACTTACCATTACAAAGACTACTAATTCGAACTGTCACTGAAAATTCACGCAGTCATCAAACGAATTCTCTTCTTTTTAGTGTTTTTAGTTTTCGTTTCCAAATGGTTACCAACCAATAACTTCAATTCACTTGTCATCATTTCTGTTTTACCGAGTGCGTTTATTTATCTGTTTAGTTCCAAATAGATTAATTTTTTTTGATGGCGCTAGTTATGTTGTTGCTGTCATATGTCAAATTATTATCAAATAGTCAATAAAAAATATATGATCATATAATAAAACAGATTAATTTATTCCTAATGATATTAAATAAGTGGCAGTTATTTATAAACATACAATGTACAACAAGTAATACTTATGATTCATAAAAATGAAACAGTTGTTAAATGTAATTAAACATTTTTGTAATTAGTTTTTCGTATATGTTTATAGTAAAACGTTTTGTTTTATATTTTTGAATTACATAATTGCATTGCGTTGGTTTTGCCTTCTTTACCTATTAAATTGGTGGAACTATAAATGAATTTGTCATTCTCACAGTTACTTTCTAGTGAACTGTGGGAGTATTCAATAGGAGTAGGGTATATTGTTAGTTTATCGAATGTTTTTCTCGTTATAATCTTAAATACTTTACCATACACTAATCTGTGTTTAGTATCATGACTTGCATTTTGATTAAGATAAAGTAATATATTGTTGTAAGATCGTTATTATTTTCTGATTGGTGTGCGAATAGACAAGTTGTCGAAAAATGTTACGACGTCGAGTTGATCGTATTGAGCTCAGCAATGAAAAGGAAGAAAGTTTAAATAATCTATTATTAAAACCATCGGCGAAGGAACAGAAAGACAGTATTCATAGTATATCTAGTTTATCTGCAGTACTTTTAATTATAGCCGGCGTTTTGCTATTTGATATTGTCGTTAAACTAAATAAAGCTACACCAACTCCGTTAAAGATTACAGATGAGGTAAAAATATTCAATTTTATCGTTGTATTTATATTTATTTTAATAATTTAATTTTAGCGAAAATATCCTCAAAGTTTTATAGCTGAGCGTGCTCAAAATCATTTAAAACAGTTGACAAGTATTGGACCGAAAGTTACAGGAAGTTACGAAAATGAAGTGCTTGCTGTAGATTTTTTAAAACGTGAAATTGATTTTATTATTCAACAAGCAAATCGAAATCAAAATATTGAAATGGATCTTCAACGCGTTTCTGGGGCATATTTTCTTGATTTTGTACCCCACGGTTTAGTAAATGTGTATGACAATGTACAAAATATTGTTGTACGGATAGCTTCAGCAGACAATTCTAGTCATAGTGTTTTAATTAACTGTCATTTTGATAGTGTGCCAACGAGTCCAGGTATTAGTTAATCTAAGTTAATTATAATTAACAATTTCATTACTATATATTTTTGCGTTATTAACGTATTTTAAAAATTGTGTAATTAATAATAGCTATTTGAGTTATTTAACTATTTTATTATAAAATTGATAAAATATTGAAAATTTCTATCTTAAATAAGTACTAATGTATCTTTATGAATATTTAGGTGGAAGCGACGATGGCATAAACTGTGTAGCAATGTTAGAAGTTTTAAGAGTGCTGTCACGTGATACAAGTCGGCCAAGACATAATATTATATTTCTATTTAATGGCGCTGAAGAAAATCCATTACAAGGTGCTCATGGTTTCATAACGAAACACAAATGGGCAAAACAAGTTAATGTTGTCATTAACTTAGAAGCTGCCGGTTCAGGCGGCAGAGAAATATTATTTCAAGTCGGACCCGGAAATAGCTTTTTATTGCAAGCTTATGCTGACAGTGTTCCACATCCCTATGGCCACTCTTGTGGCGAAGAAATATTTCAATCAAATTTGATTCCGTCTGATACTGATTTTAGAGTTTTCAGAGATTTTGGACACATTCCCGGTAATTATAATTATTTTACATAAATATTGATTGATTCAATTAAAAATCAGTTTTTTTTTAGAAAATTTTATTTGCTTTCAAATTTCAATTAAGAATGGAAAATTTCGGAACTAGATCAAAATATGACGATTACGATTGATTTTAATATGATTCATACAAATGTTGCAGATTTAAGAGACAAAGTGCTTAAAATTAGAATTTTATTTTGAAATTTCTTAATAATTTAGAAATTTTTTATAGTACTTTAAAATTGGCAGTTTTGCCTTTTTTTTGTAACATGACAAATAAGAATTTAGAACTAATTTTAATGATAAATGGCGTTACTTATACTCTACTGATTTCTAGGCATGTTGGACTTAATCGTCATATTTTGATCTTTAGTATTTCCAGTTTTGAGATTTCCCATTCTTAATTTATTATTTTTTACTTTAAATATTTTTACGAAAACAGAAACAAAAATTATTTCGATACCATTCTGTATATGATATAAGGTTTAGTATAAATAGATTTATTTAAAAACTATATTATTTTTTTGTAGGATTTGATTTTGCTTTCGCTAGAAATGGTTACGTATACCATACAAAATTTGACGGGTTCGATAATATCGAACCGGGAACTTACCAGCACGTAGGAGACAATCTCCTAGCGTTAGTGAAGAGTGTATCGTCTTCGCCAGATTTGCCGAAAGCTTCATTAAAATCGAAAGATAAATCTGTATACTTTGATATACTTGGAGTAATGTTTATTAGTTACAGCGATACAGCGGCACTTATTATAAATGCTGTAACTATTCTAGCGTCAGGGTTAATATTTCTGAAAATGGTTTATGATTTAAGACAAAGTAAGATGATATATAAATATGTATAATAATCAATTATATTAATGATTTGTGTTTAAATTATAGGTTCATTATTAGAAATCGGAGTCAATTGGTTTATGGGTGGCATTACTCAAGGTGCAGGAATTGGATTCGCTTTATTCTTTATGATCGTATTTACATTTTTCATAGATCAATTTGGTCTTACAATGTCTTGGTATAGTCGACCGAGAATTATTTTCGGACTATTCTTTTGTCCAACATTGATATTTTTATCAATTTTTCTCATCGCATTTAATCTCTTTGTTGAAAATGTAAGTTTTTTTTTAAAAATAATACTTATCTTTGTTTATAATTTTTATATGATTGTCTTAGATAAACAAATGTAAACAAAAAATAAATAACCTAAGGTTATTAACATAATGATTGTTATTACAAATTATCGATAAATATTTACTGATATTCAATATATTTTCATAATTAAACATTGAATATTAAAATTACATAATTAGTTTAATTAATTTAATGACTTGTATCCATAATTCTGTTTAGAAATATTTTTCGTGTTAATTTCAAATTGTTTTTTAGCTTCTTTTTCATGGAATGTAAATAGTTCCTTTTCTAAATATTTTTGTTACATTTGATATTACTACATCTAAACGAAACTAAAAATAGTTCGTAGAAATATTGTGCTTCTAAAAGGAATTGGCCACTATGTCAGTTATTGAACTTCTTAAGTTAAATAAAAAATATTATTTTTCTTTGAGAACTAATAAATGATTTAATTGTCAACTGTTTACAACTTAATCATACTGTTAACTGACATTGATTGTTACTATAAGTTCGGTTTTTGGGTGTTTTAATACATTTATTCAGTTCTGGTTTTATGATAGATGCATTGCTTTAAAATCGATAATGCCAGTCAATGGATCGTAGTCTCACCTCATTTATAAAAGTGATTTTTGCCGAAAGTGCTTTTGACATTTACTTAAAATTATTTTTTAAGCACTTTATAATAGTTTATTTAAATTTTATAATACCAAATATAATAAAAATGATCGAAAATAGAAAAATTATTTATATTTGATCAAAAACAGAAGCAAAAAGTTATTTTGAAATTAATGATAAAAGCATTATTTCACGAAAAAGTGAGGTGAGAATACGGACCAATTATTTTTTAAGCACTTTATAATAGTTTATTTAAATTTTATAATACCAAATATAATAAAAATGATCGAAAATAGAAAAAATTATTTATATTTGATCAAAAACAGAAGCAAAAAGTTATTTTGAAATTAATGATAAAAGCATTATTTCACGAAAAAGTGAGGTGAGAATACGGACCAATGTTTTTAATATTGTTTTACGCTACTGACTTTTAATGTTTGAAGTAAACATGTTTAATATTATGTAAAATAATGGAGAATTTTTAATAACTTTTAGGTTAGTGTAAGTGTTGGAACCCGAGCTCAAATTCATGCTCATACATCTCGTTTAATTTGGACATTTTTCTTATTTGTTACGACAATTTTCGCAATTCGATCATCGTATATATTTTTAATACCCGTTATGTTTAATACTGCAGCTTTTGTAATTATTAGTTTCTTAAATCTATATCATACAAGTGAGTTAAACGTAATTGCTTGCAGATTTAACATGATAATTATGCTTGTAATTTTTTTTAGGAAGAATGTGGTTATACGTGTACTTAATAAGTTTAATTGTACCGACAGTGTTTGCCATGTATACAGTGACCTTAATTTTGGAGCTTTTCATTCCAATTACTGGTCGCTTTGGATCGAATCGAAATCCCGATGATTATATTGGTGTTATTTCAGCCGTAGGATGTATGTTGATAGTACATGGCTTTGTAAGTGGTTTTTTTTTTTACTGTGTAAATAATTTTTATTATTTTGGAATATATTTTAAAATTATTTTCCAGATACCGTTGGTGACATTGATAAGAAAACCTGGTACAGTTATCGCGGGTGTACTAATGACATTTTTAATAACAGTTGGTTGTATCGCTTTTACGAATTATGGATTTCCATACAGTAATGACTCAACTGGTCCCAGTCCTCAAAGATTTTGGATTTTTGTAAGTATTATTTTATAATAATCTAATATTATGAATATGTACTGCACTTTTAGTATAAGTGGTTACATTAACTTGTTTTTCAAAATGCTTTTTTTTACGAAGATTTATTATTATTATTTTTTGAAAATAAAAAAATAATGTATTTATTATTTTTTTTTGTGCATGTAGCATACTAGTCGAGTATTTCATGACGTTAGTGGTAATGTACGCAAACAAGATTCAGGATATTTCCTACTGAATATGGATCGTAATTCACCACAAAGCATCGAAAATTACGTACCAGAAATTAAAAACGCAATTTCGATTGATAAGGATTGCAAGGAGGCTGTATATTGTGGTTTACCGATTTATACATCACGTATGATTACTTTACAGTAAGTATATTTGATAACATTCAATTCAAGACCAGAAAAATCTGTAGTCATTTTTATATTTTGCATTGTTTAACGCCTACAAATTTTATTAAAGGCACTCTGATAATTATTTTTCAAAAATTTGATATTATGTTGTTCTACTAATTTCTAATAATAATTATAGGTGTTATTATTCAATTAAGGTTTCATACATACAATTAAAATATATTTTTCGTTTCATGCTTTGTCATGTTGTAGGTTTTTCAAATGCATTTTTGAAACTAACTATCCAATTTGTTTTTTAAAGATTAGATTTTGTTTCTATAAGAAGTTTGTAATGGTATTACCTAGCAAAAATAGTACACTTTTAAATGGTATTTTTAACCAAAACATAAGTTAGTACTATAAGCTTAATTTTCGATTGTTTTAGTTCAATTGTTTAGTTCTAATTTTATGACAGTTGCACTGATATTAGTTCACATAGAACTTAAAACTGACCTTGTACCACCAGACATGTTTTAAAGTAAATACTTGACATTGTTTTTATTCAATTTTAGATTAATTGATAAATATATATTTAGTAAAGCTTAAAGTTCAATTATAAATTTATTTGTTATTATATTATTATTATATTTTTTAAAAGACTAAGTTGCATAAAACGTTATTAACTGAATCAATAAGTTAGCTGAGCAACTAGATTAATTAACTTATCTCTGAAGCGCCTCATTCATTGATCAGTTGTCAAGTTAACGAGACAATTAACTTACAAATCGGTTAATACTATTTTATCGTTATATAAAAATCAAATATTGATGTAATGATTAATTAGTTTACAAAAATCTGACATTTTATATTTAAAAATTATTATATTATAACTTGTAAGTTCGATTTGAAATATTTGCTGTAATGTATTATTTCTAGACAAATCAAATATAAAAATGAAAGTTTTATAAAAGATAAAATCGATTGTTATTCAGTTACTTTTATTTTGATAGTTTTGTCAATTGTTTTTTTATATATCAATTTCATTGTTCACTAAACAGTAGCCTTTGTTATATAGGGTGTTTTACAAAAACGTTACCAAATAGAAAACATTTTTATTATTGATCTGACAAAAATAAAATATAGGATAAACAAAATTTATTGTCAGATCAATACTAATTTTATTGTTTTTGTTTAGTACTTTTCTTTAACTATTATATATATGCATGAATAAAAATTGTGATTGTTATTTGAAATAAATTGTAAATTAAATTTATTGTCAAATTTCTTAATCTTGAAGATTATAATAATATATACAGGAAATAACCAAATATTTTTTTATTCATTTTATTAATTAAAATATATAATATTGCATTTAATAAAGCTTAATTGATAATAGTAACAAAAGCATGTCGTATTTACTGTAAAAATAGTCGACTGTCTTATAATTTGTGAACAAATATTCATATTCATATTTTTTGTTATTATCTTTTACTTTGATATCTGTTACATATCAGGAACTTGGAACAATTGGGCCTGAAAGAATTATTAGCAGAAAACTATAAAAATAATTCTTTCAGTTCATTATTTTTCAAATTAACTGAAATCGATATTATGAACAGGTTTATGTTCGGTTTTTAAAATGTCATTTATCACCGATCTTAGTCTTAGATGAGTTCACTATTTATCTTCTCACTAAACGTATATTTAAAAATATAAATTTGTGTAACTGACTTTTAAAATAATGAAATAAAATGTTCAATTTTGATATTTCAGTGAAGAAAGCACGTGGATTCCAGCACCACCACCTGTATTACACGAGTCCGTAAACTTAAAACTAGTGTTAAAAACCAATATTACATCTACAGTAACTCGATTGTCATTTCGTGCGACAGGTACAATTTATTAAATAACTTTCGAATTATGTCTATTTAACACATTGTGTATGAAGCCGAACAAATAATATTTACTTTCATAATTTAAAAAATACGATTTATGTAAACTTAATTATAAACAAATGATACATTGTGGAAATGCCGTATCCGCAAATCCTGCTTCTGAAATTGTTATTATTTAATAGAAGATTTGATATTATTTGCGTACTAAGTCTTTGAACATATCTCCCGTCCATACATTGGGGTAAATGTTAAAATCTAGATAAGTGCTACTCAAATTATCTGTCTTGACAAACTAGTATTTTATAGATATAACAACGTAATCTCTATTTATTATTTACTTAATAAACTGGTAATAATTTTTATTATATATTGTGTCTATTTCATTGCGGACCGCTTTGAAAACCGATACATTTTAAAATTATTCAACTCCAAAAAATACCGTGATACATAAAAAATAACCTAAAAATTTGCGGAAAACAAAGCATATCATTAGAGCAAGAGGTAATTCAATTACCTTATTTATTGCATTCTATTTTTTTACAAAAACGTCAAGAACGAATAGAATAGACCGATAATCGATATTTTGTATTAAACTGCTTTTTATTGAATTTAAACATGGACACTCTTTGACTGGAAAATTTCTTATTCCGAACTGTCGAATACTTGTATTATACATTTTTGCAAAGTACTAATATTATATAAACTTCTAGGTCCAGATCATTATACGATATTTTTATCACCGAAAATGAACGTAAGCGTAACAAGATGGAGTTTCTTTAAAGAAATACCACAACGAACCTATATGTGGCAAGAGCGACCGACGTATTTTATACTGTACGGTTACGGACAAAGGGCGCCGCATTTGGATTTCTGGATCGATCTTCAAACACCGCCCGAGTGGAATCGACCAATAATAGATATTGCTGTCAGCGGCAAATATACACATCATGAAAAATCACGAACAGCCAAATATACGGAGTTTTTGGATAAATTCCCAGAATGGG
Source organism: Clivina fossor (assembly GCA_963966155.1). Classification (NCBI taxonomy): domain Eukaryota; kingdom Metazoa; phylum Arthropoda; class Insecta; order Coleoptera; family Carabidae; genus Clivina; species Clivina fossor. Next base: position 6,195,971 of record OZ014558.1, read on the forward strand.
CACATACCACCGCCTGGATGGCCAATTATCACTCTTGGGTTTATTAGAGAAAGATAATTGAAATATCGACATACCAGTTTGCCATTTACATTTCTTTTTTTTTATTTATTAAAATCGTCATTATTGTTATATTGATATATTGTTGTAATTGCAGTTTGCACTTTAATGAATAAAATATTTAATTATATTCTTGTATATCTTACAAATACCAAATTTTCATGTAGATTTTTATATTTTCTAATCGTATTTTAATAAAAATGTTAAAATTGAAATTTAATCTCTCTAATTGTCAAATGTTTGTATGTATATACAATGTTTCTCCAGCATCTCTTCATGATATCCTCCCAAACCCCTGAACCGATTTTGATGGGAGTGGTGTCATTTTAATTGGTTCATTTCCTATTTGAGAATAGGCAAGTTTCATCTTGGTTCTCAAAAATTTGAAAAATTATGTTTATAATGCAAATGTCAAATGACAGCTGTGTGTAGTTATGTACACTACTGAATTACTGATAGAAGTGTTGCTTTTGAGTAATATATAATAGTGCAATTGATATTTTATTATTATTATTATTTATTTATTTTTATTATGTTTATTTACTATTTTCGACTTCAAACGTGACCTTTTAAGGGTCACGGAATTCCCTAGTTATTATATAATTGGTTTGTTACAGTGATTCTTTTTTCAATCTTTGTTAAATTTCAAACTTCTATACTATTATTTCAGTCAAATAATAAATATTTAAAATATTTTAGCGCAAAGGTTTAAAATGTTACTTATTCAGTAAACAAAGATTACAATTTGGCATTTGAACGTTGCGTATAATTATTAACTGAAATGCAATGTTAGACCAGGAAATGCAACTAAAAATTGGAAATGTAAAATATTTTAAAATAACTTGAAAACAATAAACAAATAACATACTATTCAAATTCAAAATTTTATGTAACAATATTCTCTGCTAAACTTTTTAAATTAATCTTACCTTCACTTTATAAATTAATAATTCACTATTTTTTTTTTTATTAAAGGAAAATCTATTATCTCAGTTGTAATGTAAATTTATTGATAACGATTGAAACTACAAAAATTAGGATGAAAAACCATAAGTTTATTTTTGGTTTTCAAACATATATTTTTTAAATAAATAAACATTTGAACAATTGGATATTCCTAATTAAAAAATTAAAAGACACAGAGTGTTTTATTATGTATAATAAATGTTTGGAACTTATACAATTAAGAAAACAACATAAATCGTTGTTGTCCAATTCGAAAGACCGTTTTTGATGTTATTAAATCGTATCCAGTGACTTCGGGGGTCTTCAAAATTCTTCAACAAAATTTGTGTGTACATATATATATATATTTCATTTTTGCCTAAAACCGAATTATTATGTCTAATTTGGGGCTTGATTTATTACAATATGTGAGGATTATTATAAGAAACGATTTTAAAGAGCTGAGGCTCCGGAAATAATTTCAATAAGTTCACGGGTAATAACGGCCTGTCTAGTACGATTGAATGTTAAAGTTAATTTGTCAATCATTTCGCCGGCGTTTTTACTGGCGTTATCCATGGCCGTCATACGGGATGATTGTTCGCTGCAGGCGCTTTCTTTCATTGTGTAGAACAGCAATGATGCCAATGAGTACTCGATGTAGCTTTGCAATACTTCGTTATCCAAAGAATCGTATACGTCCAGTTTTGGTGCAGCCTTAAACAAAAAAAACAAGTTCATTTTATAATTTCAGTATTTTTTGTTTTTGGTTTTAAGTTCTATAATAATATTTATTTCAGCAGACGTCTCTTTTTTCACATTTTGTATTTGCTCTGAAGAATGTATTAATGTATAATATCGAAACATTGGTTAAATTATTAGTTCGGAAAGATTTCCCACTATATTGTATTCTTTATTAATTACATATCATTTCTGTACGTTTATATAAAAAACATTTTGATTTTTACGCACAAGCACACGAATTTGACCAATCCAATAACTAAAAATGTGTCAAGTGTTTGGACTGGTCAAATTCTTGTGTCTTTTGCGTAAAACTAAAACGGTAGGTTTAATAAACAAAAACGTTTGATAAAAAAAATATCTTGTAACGTGAAGTTTTCATTTTAATTACAAATAAAATATTAAATAGAATATTTAAACGTTATTTGATACTACTTCTTTACAAAATCCAAAATACAATCCAGAATTGCAAATAAAAATTATTTTTATAACGTTATATAACATAACCACTTATTTTTTTACCACGCTTATATTAACTCACTCTGTTGTTGTCGCGGTCAAATTTTGTAACCAATTTTTAGACCACTTACTATCATTTGATCTCACTGAAATTTTGCATGTAGTTTCATTCCAAGAGACAACACAATATTATATAAAAAAAAAAACCCGATTACAGGATATGACACGCTTATATTTATATTTATTTTTTTAATACAATTGAATAATGTAAATGATAGATAAAATTTTTTCCTCTTTTTAGTGCATTTAAATATAAGCGTGAATTTAAAAAAAAAGTTTTTTTATATTATACTTAAGTTATTGTTTTCCATTCTGTTACTATCGCCTTCCTATACATTTATGACAGAAATATCACTAAATTTCAATACCAACTTCCTACATGCTCCATCCACTATTACCATACGACCACACCAACTTTAACTTTTATTAAATATTAAATTAGTAAATAATGTAACAATTTAAAGTTATTTTATGTACCAATTAAAAACAAAACAACTCCGCCATTGATTGTTTTGGAAATATTTCGTAAATTGTAGTCTGTACAAAAGTCAATTTTGAATTAAATATTTTATGAATAAAAATATCTTTGTAATTTTTAATTGGTTCGTCGTATAATGACTTACTTTAACAGCAGCCAAGCTGAACACTGGCATTTCCTGAGTCGAATACGATACAACAGATTTGAATCTATTGTAGACAATTTTTCCAGCACTGTATTCGTATCCAGAAGTCAAAATGGCATTAGCCAATTTAGCAGCATCCTTGAAAGTTGGTGGTTTACGACCAACTTCATTTGCAACCATTATGATGTTTTTACTATACAAACGTTGTAAGATACCACGAGACTTGTCGCCTACGCAAATAACTTGCGTATTTTGACCGCCTTGAGCTAATTCATTACGAATAATTTTAGCTACATTAGTATGGACAGCACCGCACAAACCTAAAAAAAAGAAGATATGTTTTATATAACTAATTGTAAATGGTGATATGGAATTTTACCTCTGTCAGATGTTATAGCAACAATAAGTTTTTGTGGTGCTTCTGGTGGTGGAGCGACTTCGGCAAGTTCGTAAAATTGTTTCGCACCTTCACCGTAGGGACGAGCCTGTTTTAATTCTCGTTCTGCTCTAGAATATTTAGCAGCTGACACCATCTTCATGGATTGCGTAATTTTTTGGATGTTTTTAACTGATTTCAATCGAATGGAAATGGCTTTGAGCGTAGCCATTCCACGCTGCTGCTGCGCTGGCTGCACATATTGGCATACTGCTGGACCGAAGGTTCCAATTCGTCCCAACATTTTGATGAACTAAGAAATAATACACAAATATATTAAAATATTTAATTTGCTAGCTCTATATATATAGAAAAAAAGTTAATAATAATTTAGTTAAGGTTACTTGTAATAGATTATGTAATGTATATAATCCAGTATTTTATATTGTAATTAATATGTACATGACAATTTTTATACACAAATTTGTTAAAACAGTTTTTATGAAAGGAAATGAATGTTAAAGTATTTATTTGCACTAATAAATATAGAAATTTTATTCGTAAAATGCACGACACTTCACTAACCTTTCAGTCCGGCCGTACAAGGAGCATGCGCAGAAGTTAGATTTTCGTCAGGTTGCTTCAGAAATTTGACTTTAATACTTGTGAATAGCACACGTAAGGGTGAATTTCGAAAAACATTTCGATTGTAGCGCCATTGACACAACAGTGAAAGAAGAACAAAATAGTAATATATTTTATTTTTATTAGAGTAGTTTATTTAAATAATAGTACAATAATATAGGTGATACAATAATTATAATATTACTTGTAGTGGTTCAGGTAAAGAATGTACCTGAAAAATATGTTTAGTAAAATTTCTCATCTTTAGGCATAAACGTGAATAATAAGAAGTTGGTGACGTCATTCAAAATGGCAGGTAGGAGTTGTCCTAATAATAATTACTTATCCAGTATTCGAATATTAAATAATATATTTTCGTTTCTGTTCTAGAATTGTTTGGAAAGTACTCGTGCACATATTGTCAAGAAAATATCAATGGTTTAAGGGTACAATGTTGTGTTTGCGAAGACTTTGATATTTGTCTACAGGTAGGGGTATGTCACATGACCCGATGATCGAGTTGCGTGATGCAGTCAAATCATGAACATTTGCCCCAACCAGTGTTCCCCAACATTTATTAATTGTTTTTTTTTTTATTAATTTCAGTGTTTCGCTAGTGGTGCAGAAATTGGAACACATAAAAATGATCATTCCTACAGATTTGAGGTAAATATCGTTATTACTTCTTTCGAAAAATATTTAAAAAACAAAATATTTCAATGTAGGACTCTTGTGCTGTTATACTTTTCGGTGGGAGAGGAAATTGGACATGTAAGGAAGAAGTTCAGCTTCTGGATGCAATGGAATTATACGGATTCGGAAATTGGGAACTTGTTAGTAAACATGTAGGAACGAAAACTCCCGAAGAGGTTAAGGAAGAATATATAAATCGGTATTTAGAGGGTAGTATTGGTAGGCATACTTGGGGCAAAGTTAAAAATAATAGGACAGTTCATTGTGAATTGGAGCAAGATAAAGGACCTCTCGCACCTGATGTTGCTTCACGATTACCAGCCTTAGATATTACACCCGATGAATGTGAACAGCTTGCGTATATGCCTCACCGAGACGATTTTGAAAGAGTATGCTAATTTTTATAGTTTTATTTGTTTTAATTGGCTTTGTACATAAGAAAGAACCAAAAGTTTTAAAACTGCTTTCTTGAAAAACTAGTTAATTGTTATTCAAGGAAATGATTAAAAATTACACAACTGAAGTTTTCGGAAAACACGTGTTAATACATATATATTAACACGCATTTTCCGAAAATTTCATTTATGTAGAGGAACCTGTTACTTTCGTAAAAACAAGCAAAAAATATTATTTCTAATGTTTTATCGATTTTAGTCTTTTTTTACGGACACTCTAATGTACATATTATTTGAATTGTCTGTTACAAAATTATTTAAGTAATTTAATTTATTGAAAAAAAAAAGAAAAATTTAACCCATAATATTTATTTATTACAGGAATATGATAGTGATGCAGAACAGTTGGTATCATCATTATCTGTTAGTCCGAAACAAGATTCCGAAGTTGAAGTTGCCTTAAAGTTAGCACAAGTAGATAGATATACTAGACGACTGAGAGAACGTGCAAGAAGAAAACGAGTTGTTAGAGATTATCAGCTTGTTGCGAAATATTTTGCAAATCAGCGAAAGGACAGTAACAAGAAAATCCTTACCAAGGAGCAAAAGTAAAGACTTTTTTTTAGAAAATAAACTATTCCAAAAATATTCGATGTAAAAATTGAAAAATATAAACTTGTTTTTGTTTTCAGAGATTTTCGTGATCGAATGCGTGCATTTAGTCAATTTCAAACGGCTGCAGAACATGAACGTCTGATCGATAATATCGAACGTGAACGTGAGCTACGTATGCGTATCAGCGAATTGCAGCGTTATCGAAGTCTCGGATTAACGACGCAAGAAGAAGTTATACATTACGAACAGCACGTCTCCTTCCAGCAACAGCAACAGCAGCGGCAAAATAAAACTGTAAGATTCAAAACTACTAGTCATTCGTTTCTGTGATTAAAAATACATAATTTAATTTGATTACTGTTTCGTTTTTGTGATATTAATCTGTGATTTACTATTATAATTAAAAATACATGTAATGCTTTAAACAATTTGGTCTCATTAAAGTTGAATGCTTACAACAAATGGGTTGGGAGTAATTTAGTTTTTCTTATGCTCTTTTTACACTGTCAGTTGTCACTTATAAAAAAAAAAGTTGGTTAGAAATAAATGCTATATTTTGTAAGTGAGAGCTCAACAGAGTGAATAGGGCATTAATTGCATGTGGAAAATGCACAACTAACACTTCTACAATACTTTAATTCTAGTTGTAATAATTAGCTTTGTTTGCAAAGCCAGGTTCTGACTAATCTAAACTTTTGTTAACGTTTAAAATCGCATTGCGTATGCATACTTGTTAGGAATAAATCGAATTCGGGTCTGCGAACAAAGCTAATATTTATTTTGTTTTGTATTTAAGTTTTCTTTTTATTTAGGTTTAATTTTTTTAATTTTAATATTTAAATAAAATATTATTAACGGGATATATGAGATTTGCAAATAAAATTTGCGGACTGGAACATAAATGCATGTTTAAATTATTTTAATAAATCGACTTTTACAACAAATATAAAATTAGCAGCATGGTGTACATATAAACATAACAATGTAAAAAATTCTTTTATTACTCTGAAATTTCAGTTTAAATTTTAATAAAAAGATCAACTTTTGCATTTATAGTTAAATCTAGAGATCAATAATAATAAATATTTAATTTTTGTAAATAATAAATACGACTGTAATAGCGGCTTTGTTTATGCCTTTTTTTTAAATAGTTTTCAAGTCAATAACGTACGTAATATTTTATCAGATAGTTATCTCGGAAGATTCTGAAGACCCACTGCTTTTAAGTTAATTATTATTTTTTATTACGAGTGTAAATGAAAGAATATTTGATATTTAATATAGAAACTTTATTAAAAGTATGTCCACGGCATGTTTTTTTGTTTGTTTGTTAACCTTTTCACTCCGAGGACCGTATATTTTCACCCTGAAAAATATTGACCAACAGTTGAAGACTGTATTTTTCTAACTTCTTTATATTTAGATGACGCTGCAGTTTTATGCACTAGATGTGTTTAATTGAGTTTATAGACAAGTTTGAATTTTTCTTCTATATTATATACAATTTCAAATAGAACAATTTTCCGATACATATATGCTATAACTACGAAGACCATATGATTCTGAAAATCTGAAAAAAACAGCTCGTCGTATGGGCATTGCTAATAGAAAAATAACCCGGTGTGAAAGGGTTAATAGATTTTTGAGAAGTTAAATAAAATGGCATGATATTTAAACAAAAAGTTTCTGTAATAATTTTTGTATTTAAATGATACGTGACAATTTGTAAAATTTTCGTATTTCGAAGTTGAACAGTACGTTGATATATTTTGGTAAAAGTGTGTGCAATTTTATCGATACGAATACATAAATTGTGTAAGTATCATATTTGAGTGTAAAAAGGTCTATAAGTTGTGTATGGCGATAATTGTGAGTGTGGTTATGCTTAGTTGAGTATTGAAGTATTGAATTGGTTTATGTGTGCAGGCTCTTGTTAAAAGAAACACTCATGTGAACAGACACAGATTGTATCAGTTTGCATTTCACTTAGGGCAGCAGTGGCTTCGGACTATTACCCCAGGAATCCCAAACAAAAAACGGGTAAGTTTACAATATCTATTCCGGATGCTCTTGTCTATTTTGTGTTTTTCTTACACGTGTTTTATTCCTTTTCGGTAATGTATATACACCTAGACCTCGCTTTGCGTCGTTTCGTTTTGCGTTTTTTCGAAGTTGCGTCGCTGCTGAATTAGTACCAATTTTCACTGTGCGTCGTTAGATTTTCGAAGTTGCGTTGTTTTGGGTTCGAGTCTAATTTTTTTGCTATAGAAAATGCTATAGAAAATCATAATTCACTTTGCGTCGTTTCAATTTGCGTCGTGTTTTTCTGGAACGTAACCACGACGCAAAGTGAGGTCTAGGTGTACATTATTATTTTTTATTTTTTGTAATTTAGTAGTAGTTTAAATACATGTTAAATGAAATAGTTTTTTTTTTGTTTTAACATGTAGAATTGTTTTGGTTTGTGTTCTAAATGTTTGTCTAAATTATTTTGATTGATTTATTATGTACATGTATTATTTGATTTGAAAATTTTACGAAATCCTGAAGAAAATAAAAATTATGAAATAATTAAGCCTAAAGATTACTAAAAGATTAGAAAATGATTTACTGTGGCGAAATTTAAATAAAAATATTATAAAAAATCCCAAAACCACACTTAAATTAAAATAAAGCTAAATACGGAAGCTTAGCTTCCGAAATACGTATTTAGCTTTATTTTAATTTAAGTGTGGTTTTGGGATTATTTATAACATTTTTATCTAAAGATTACTAATTAATGACTATTTTTCTTGAATTAATTGAATAAAATACAAATCTAAAATTTAACATTTATTGTTAATAATATTTATCTGTAAAAATTTAAAATTATTATAAAATAATATTCTACAAATCTGTATATGAACTTGATTTCTTTTATTTTTGCTTATTTATTTTATTTTATTGAATTAATTATAATTAGAATGAATAAGGTAAGATGTTTGTTAGTTTGACAGTAAAGATAATATAATATATATAATGCATTTAAATTGATCTGTAATTTCAGCGAAAGCGGAAACGTCTCAAATTTCATCGACCGAAAATGCACATTTCAAGAAAGCGCAGGGAACAGCAACAATTGGGATGACAATCCTATACCACCGACTCTAATCAAATTACCGGGCAGCAATATGCTGTCCGTCAACGAGTTTCAAGTAAGATACTATTTCTTGTTAACAATTATTGTTCAATTTTCATATTATAACTTTTCTAGCTATGCACTACTTTGAATATGTTACCTCTACAATACATAACTTTGAAAACAATAATCATTCAGGTAAGTGTAATTTTTTTTTCTTAGTTGTAAAATAGCTTAAATATCATTCAAAACTTAAATTTTGTTAAATAATCTATAATTATAATTATTATATGAATCATAAATTTTGAAATAAACTTATCTTAGATTTTTGTCATTTTAATTTTTTCATTGAATTACAATCAACACGGCCGATCGTATTTTAATGAGAATGACTAATTTTGAATCTTGTCTTTTGTTTACTACTATTGATTATCTACAAGAAAAATGTGTTTTAATGTATAATAGTTTGGATTAAATTCAGTTTTTGCATCTGCTTTTATGCTTTTCTATTCAAAAATGTTTTAACTAAAGCTACTAATTTAAAAACAATCAGTTTTGCTGTTGCAGAATTTTTGTTTATTTTCTTAATGATAGTTAACGAAAAAAAAAAAAAGATATGTCCTAATTGACTTATGTTTTTGCAGGAGCATCTGCTATCGTATAACGGGAAAATCAAGCAAGAATCATCGAAAAGTGGTTCCAGCGAAACGGGTCTCAAGGATGCTGTGACCGAATACTTGGCACTTAGTGGCTGGTTACCGGGGCTATCGGTTCTATGACATCATTCATTAGCTGTACAAACCTATGTGAATTGTAATATTGCACTATTTTAGGATGATGGTTTGCTTTTAATAAAAGCTGTTTTATATAACGGGGTGTACCTAAAAAAAAAAATACAATTTGTAAATCTATGCTTATTCATGTATATGTAGATGCATCTGATGCTTAAATCATTTATAAATATTATCTATTTGTAATATATATGTAATGATAGATTCAGCAGAGCAATTTACACTGTAAAAGGTTCATTTGATTCGCTACAAATGTTTTTACTGCAAAACACAAGCGGTAATAATTACTGTGGTAAATGGATTTATGCCCAAGTTATATCTACGTTGTCCAAGATCAGTTGTAAAATATTTTGATGTCGCCTTAACTGCCGATATTCAAAATGAGCCGAACTGTAATCTAGTGAATTTTGTTTGTTGCTGATAAATGACATAAACAGTATGTTTTGATGAAGGTAACAGTACAATTGTAAATACCGAGTAGCGAAACAAACAAATCTATTGAAAAATTATATATTTATTTTATCTTTGTCTTTATAAACTACAACAAAACAGTTAAGATTATTTCCAAATATATGTAAATAGTTATGTTTACCTTTAATTGTAATATTAAAAAATATAGTTTAATTTTTTCTTAAACAATCATTGCTTTTTTATCATCCTTATAAAATTGATTACGTTTATTTAGAACATTTTATAATAAAAAATTAAAGTAAAGTATTTTGTATATTTATAATTGGTTCTTATATTATTGGGGATTGTGTGAAACACTTAGATAGATAAGATAAGATGCCATTTATATATTTACAGTTTTCTCACATCATTTAAAGAAGTAGGAAATAATAATAAAATAACGTGTACACCAGGGCTGTGGAGCCGAAGTCGTAAGAAATGGAGTTGGTGATTTTTAGAGGAGCCGGAGTCGAAGTCACTTTTGTTATTAGTGGAGAGTCGAAGTCGGAATCTGAGTCATTTTAAGTAGACCCTCTCCGGTGATATTCTCTTTTTTTTGCAGCATAGGCAATTTAATATGCCTACACTCAGTAATAGTGAACTAAATATACACAGATCGATCAAGTCATTCGCTTCCCCTTGTCTTGTCAAGTAGCAAGTTGAATTTATGATCATATATTTTTGTATTGGACCGGAGTAGGAGTTAAAGGTTGGAGTCGTTGTTTGAGTCGGAGCCGGAGCCGTAGTCTGAGCTGGATTTAATCCGAAACTGGAGTCGGAGCCAGAGTCGCTAAATTTTGAAGCGACTCCACACCCCTGGTCTTTACTAGAAATCATTGATGATTTACAAATGACACCTTTAATAACATATTTTTTCTTCAAGCGTATCATAATATTAATATTACGTTGCCATATTGCCTGTGTAAAAAGGGGTCATCATAGGAGGTCATTATGTTACTAATATATAAATGATATTATTGTACACCACTGATGGCAGCACCAAACACAGCTATCGGCGGTCATATTCAGAAAACTATTACGTCAAGTGAAGAGTGAAGTTAATTGACAATTGCATTGTTTATTTTCGCTTAAATTTTAGTTTGATTATTGAAAATGTGTGAAAGTGCAAGTGATATACCGCCAAATTTGTCAGAAATTATATTGTAAGATTAAGGTTAGTTGGCATGTATTTTTATTTATTTTTAGTTTAGTTTTGTTCAGAATGCTTGAAGAAAAAATCGTATATGTCACTCGGAATTGAATAGCTCTTTTTATGTTTCGCCCAGATTTCTTGGTCTCGGCAACACAATAATCATCGCTTTCTACTCCTCGTAAAATATACTATTATCATATTACCATAAAAATAAATTCGGTAATGTTTCAGCAATGCCAAAATATTCATTTTGTCAAAAATAAAAAGTAAGTTTTTTAAATTTTAAATGAGTTTTCTCGTTGTCACTTAATTGCTTTCCTCCACTTAAAAACGTATCTTCATCTAATTTCATCAAATATGGGAAAAATCAAGTAAACCATTATTGGAAATTTGTGTGAAATAGGGGAAGTTTTAAATAAAAAATCATAATGTAAAAAATTATATATATATTTATTATTAAAAGCCAAGCAATCATCAGGTTAATTTACATAAAGGAACGTAATAATAATGTTGTTGACGACTAGATAATCGTAAAAACAAAGCTCTAAAATTTATTATATACTTTTTATCACTATTAATATTATGTTAAAAATCCACTACATTAGCACCCCAAATATTTCGTTTCGAAATAAAAATCACGGCAATATATCAAATGCTTTATTGGACCCAATAAATCGTAGTAAAAGAGAGTACCACGACTATATAAATATCTGATTATAAACTAATTATAGTTTAAATTAAAAATTGCTAGATTCAATCTTTCAATTACATTACAAATATAACAGAATTTTTTTACAATCTGCTACTATTAGTTATAGTTTTTAGTCTATATATTTTTACAGATATTATAGATTTAAAAGAAAATATTTATCTGATTTAAAATTTTAGAATTAATTAGTTTCTAGATAAATAGTTATTAATATATCATGAAAATTTTGTAAATTAAAAAGTAATTGTAAATATATAAATATTCGTTTTTGAAATTAATTTCATTTAGACATTTCTAAATTTTGTAAAATTATCTTATATCTTTTTTATTTTTATCACATTAGTTTTAAATTAATCATTATTTATTTTATCATGATGAAAGCCCAGTTATATATGAAGTACATTGAAAGATTGCGATTAAAATAATTATAAATAAGTAAGTATTAGATATATTTAAAAATATGTAAAAAAATAGACGAAAAAAAAAATCAATCACAAATGAAATAATATTAATGTAAAATTTTATTTGAATTTAGTTTTTATTCTGAATACTTAAAATTTGAAATTTATCTCTTCTTCTGTTGAGGAGCAGTTCGATTAGGTTTATTATGAAGGAATGTAGCGCATTTAGGTATGTGTCTTGCGGCGGCTCCTTCATTGAACCGACGTCCACAGTGTGGGCATTGCACGTAATCGGGATTAAGAGATGGTGGAGGCGGTGGTAGATCAGATAATTTACCACCGGCTGCTACATGAGCCTGAGCCATTTTCGCTGAACGAATTGCCGCGATAAATTCTTCATGCTGACGACGCCAGTCTGTTTTTGGCATTTGCTGTGGCTTTGCCTGGAAAAGTTAATTATGATAATTCATCCGACATTTGCGCATAATCTAGCGCATATAAAAGCCTCATTTTATATTTAATTTATTTTAATCTTTAGTTCGATACCTGATTTTTTTAACACAAACATATAAGATCACTTAGGTCAAATTCCCATTTGTGTTTGTACTTTGTTAAGTCATAAAGATATAGACATATATCAAAATATTTATTTAAAATTTCATTTTTAACTACATTAATTGAAAAATATATTTTTTTTATTTAAAATTTAAAAGTATACTAAACATTTTTTGAACATTATAAACTTATTTGCAGGGCTTCAAAATTATGTTTTTTTAAATCTGATTTTCATTCTAGTTCAGTTAAAATGAAACATTTCCGTTCGGTGTCGGTTTTTGTTTTGCCAAATATAAGGTTTTTCAGTTTTAAAGTTTTTATTAAACTTTGTTAAAATTGAATTAGGAGTACAAAGAATTTATAGTTTGAATTGAATTATTATTAAAGAATTATTGTAAAGAAAATGTTTTGGAACGATAAAATATACATTTTTTTCGATTCAGTTTCAGTTTTATTTGGTTCAAAGCCCTGTTTTTCTGATGTATTCTAAACAAATCGGTTAGATACGTAGAATGGTAGAACGACTTCCCTATAATAAGTATTAGAAAATTTCCTTACTTTAACAACGGTGCCCTTAGGTCCTTTACGGGCATAAGTTTCAACTTCTGTTCCTTCAACTCGGTGTTTGACAGCATCATACGTCTTCCGTTTCTTTCTCAATGTGCGCGCACAGATTTCTTCGTGCTTATTTAATCTATCTGTAGCAAATCTACGTTGACAATATTTGCAGTCAACCAAATCATCTTTGATGACAGATTGAGCACTACGTTGTGGCATTGATGACTGACCCCGTTGGCTTCCTGCCATATTACGCGCGCCGATTGCTTGCACGGATAGTCCAGCACCAGTTTTGGGTGGTGTTTTCATCATTGTACTAGCCGGTTTCGATATACGCTTCTATTAATATGCCAAATAAATGTTAGTACATGATGAAAATGAAACAATTTAGAGAATTGGACAAGTAATTGAAAACAAAATTGAAGCAGATGCAAGGCATACTGTGATTACTGGAATATTTAATGTTTGTTTTTGTTTCTGGAGAAATATTGAAAATGTTTTTATGATCAAATTTTATTATTAATTATGATATATAAATATAAATTTTAAAGTGTCGTATATTAATTATTGTAATATGTTATTTTTTTGAAGTATTTGTTTATTTAAAAAAAAAATAATTTACTATATAACTCCTTTTTATAATTTTTAGAAAAAGTGTACTATTGTAGAAATAATTATGATTTTATCAAAAATAATTATAAACATTATATACATTTTTGTAATAAAAAATTACCTTGTCAGCCGATGAAATTGGGGAAGGTTTTGTAGTTGAAGTAGGCGACACTTTACTTGCAGGTTTTTTAGCTACTGAATTCGATGCATATGAATTTCTATTAGGCTGAAATGTAAAATATCAAAGCATTTGATATTATTATTGTAAAATTGATATAGAAATATAGGTCATTAATATAAAATATTAGTAAAATATTTAATATTTCTTTGTTGAGTAAAATTTTGGCAAGTTATTTTTGTAATATTGTAATTTTTTTAATTGTAAAATTTCGTTTTTTATTTTTAACCAAAAAAAAGAAGAGAAACTAATTACCAATTTAATTGTATATATAATTAATAAATAATATTTATAGTATTTCATTTTATTGATTCCTGATGTTTATAATTCAAATGACAATAAAATGATATGAAATAAATACGTAACAAAGTTATTCTATAAAATATGTAAAGTATATGAGCATATTCGGTTTTATTTATATGTTGCATGTGCATATGACATAGATGTATTATATATTCTATCTAGACATATTAGGGTAATGGTTTATGTGAGCGTAAAGGGTGGAGTAGTGCCACACCCTCGTTTAATATATTCCTAGATTACTCTAGATAATTATTATTTGATTTAGAAAGTGTACCTAATTGCTCTATTTTAATATGGAGCATAATTTAATTGAAATTCAAAGGCAATTTTATTAAATTATGCATCTGCATAACAAAGTTTTAAATGATGATTTTAAATTTACTTGCTTTGGCAAAACTACTTCAAAAGTACTAGTTCATCGAAAATTTACTGAATTTTGAAAAATAAAAATATGCTAAAAGATAAACTTTATAGATATTTCATATAAAATACTACTTCAAATGAACGAAAACAGTCAATTTAATAATGTAATTGTAAGTTTAATAAAAAAACCATATTTTTAATACAAGTTTAATGGTACAATATCTTAGAATATAGAGATATTTTTTATATTTTGCGTTTTCCGAAATATGTAATTTTTATTATGCTTGATTTTCTTTTATTTTTTATAAATTATTGTGAAAAAAAAAAAAAATACTACGATCACTGAATATAAATTATTATTTGTACTTAGTCTGTATTCAGTGCTGCAATAAGCTAGGTAGGCAACCCACTATATTCCACTGTAATGCTGTAGAGTTTGACTCACTTCTGTAAGGTTTTTATTTTCATGCTGCTTTTGTTATTAGTTTATTTGAATTTCGATTATTTTATAAATAATTACACATACATTGTTTTCTTTATTGTAAATTTCAAAATTAATTATATTAAAATAAATCGGCTTTAGGTTGTAGTTTTGTATTCATATTTAGTAATAATCGATGTTTCGACAAACTCAACGTACGTCTTCATCAAGAATAATAAACAGAACATAGAAACAAATTACTAGGTAACAAAATAAGTTACTAGATGCAAATTAGTAAAAAACAAACTTATTGATTACTTACCACATTTCTAGTAGGAGTACTTTCATTAGACGATCCACTATTTCCATTTCTGATATAATTTCCATTCTGTCCCGTTTTTCTATCGTAATAATCATTTTCATTGGGATGTGGCGATAATTCTCTATCTTCGTCCACTTCCTCAATTTCAACATTAGGCATTTCTTCGCGATCTAAACTATCGTTCAAATTATGATTGTTCATCATCATTTCCAATTCCCTTTGTTGTTGTTTTAGCATATTGATGGCATGATCGTTTTCATCATGATCTTCGTATGTGGAATTCTCTTCAACGAGTTTACCATTGGCGTAGATGGCGTTGGATGTTTGACGTGTTGTACGCGATTTTAGTGGTTGTGTTCCGTTACCATGGGATACCGTACGTTGGACGGATGTTTTTACCGTCATTGTTTGACGGGTTGATGGGCTTTTAGTTGGCATTGTTCGATCCAAACTTGATACTGTTGAAAACGAATATTATTTCAATATTGCTGATCACTGATCTAAATACATAATTACATAGTTATGTTACTAGTTCTGCGATTAATTTTTATGTTAAGAGAGTCGCCGGTGACTGAGAGTTTTAAAACTTTACGTTTCTGTGGACACTTTTAAGAAATACTACCAAAATTTCTATTTTTCTTTTTTTCCTACATGTTAGTTTATTTTTAATCTTTTTTTTAGAGTATAACTAATGGTTATTAGGTAAAATTTAGCATACCCTTATAGTCGGCTAATAATTTATTTAATATAAATGTTACATGAATAATGAACAAATTTATATATCATTTTAATATGTAAAAATTGAGACGTTAAATACTGGAACTGATTCTCAATAACTAATATAATTTATTTAATTCAAAATTTTATAAAATTTAATATTACTATTTCTATTGTTAACCCCGTGGCTTACTGAAAAGATTCATACTTCTATTTTGTAACAGATTGATAGCAAAGAGATTGGAATTTTAGTAACAACTAAGAAATATTGTATTAAAGTACTTCATGGGACTTGTAGTTTTTTAAAGAAATTGAAAATTGATTAAAGAAGTTTTTCATCACAAAGTAAATTTATTAACGGAATGAAATTAAATCTGCAATTTACACATTTTCATGTCTATATAAAAGTAGATGTATAACAACTTTCATTTAATTAGAATGCAATTAAAGGACTAATTAAAAATACCTTATTTATATGTACGTATGATTAGTACCGTAGGCGGTATAACGGTACAGAATGCAGTTAATTAAATTTATGACTTATAGAAACTTTTTTTTTATAATTTTGATGTCATAGTGGTTAACCCAATTTATATCTATATGTAATTAATGACAATTGCTTATTCGTAATTATTTCACTTTCTTTAAAAGTAAAAAAAAAATTAGCTATAGCTTTGCAATTAAATTTATATCTTCTTTGCATGTTCCAATTTTTCTTTACAAACCTACAAATAAACGTTATTAAAATTTTAATTTATTTATTTTTATTTGAAAAATATATATTTTGAAATTATTTTAAAAATAAGTTTACTATATATTTGTATCGATACGTAAGTTCATAAATGATAAAAAATATCAAAAATAGTTTTTTCCATCTAAAAGTTTTGATGTCCCGACACGAGCGGGATTACTCGAAAACGAAATTTTTTAGATAAAAAAACGTGCATATTTAATTTCAATAAAATTAGA
Organism: Clivina fossor; assembly: GCA_963966155.1. Lineage (NCBI taxonomy): Eukaryota > Metazoa > Arthropoda > Insecta > Coleoptera > Carabidae > Clivina > Clivina fossor. Next base: position 6,213,179 of record OZ014558.1, read on the forward strand.
ATTTAATTCATAGGCTTAATAATTAAAATAAATTGTATAATAAAAAATAAACATAATAATTAATTAATATAAAAACAGTTTTAGGATAAAATTTTGTTAATTATTTATTTTAAAACGATGTTTCGACGAAAGCTAAATGTTTGTCTTCATCAGGACAAAAATTTATCAATGACATTTATGTAAATAACAAATACATAGCAAGAAGTTACTAGGTAATATATAAGTAACTAGGTCACAGGAATTATAGTTATAATTATTTTCTTGCTTTTTAAAAAATAACGAATATCATTTTGCATTTTATCGATGAATGCCTCCATTTTTATATTGGATAATTTAGAATGTAAATTTGGAAAGTAGAAAAACCAATATATAATTGTTATATTTTTTATTTTTTATATTTGGCGATTAATTTCGGCTAATAGCCATTATCAAAGCCTCCTTAATTATTGAAAAGTAATTCTGTGTCTGATTTATAATGTAATATATTGTGATTAAAATTAAATTGAAGAAAAAAAAAAAGGTTAGGTTAGGTTAGACGCAACGAGACCTGACCAACTATGACGCGACGTAAAAAATATAAATAAAATACTGTTTTTTTTTTTTTTTCTTTTTTCTTCAATTTAATTTTAATCACAATATATTACATTATAAATCAGACACAGAATTACTTTTCTATAATTAAGGAGGCTTTGATAATGGCTATTAGCCGAAATTAATCGCCAAATAAAAAAAATAAAAAATATAACAATTATATATTGGTTTTTCTACTTTCCAAATTTACATCATTTTGCATGTCTTGGTGTTTTTGCAGGAAGATTGCAATATATTTCTTGCTCTAAATGCCATGGCTTGTTTTCCGCAAACTTAGATTATTTTATATATATCACGGTATTGTGTAAAACTAAACTATTTTAAAATGTGCCAATTTTTAGAGCATGCCGTTTAATACAGTATTTGATTGTGTAATAATTTATCAACAAAATAATATAAAATATTTAACTTGATTAGCCGTAACTTTGTGATACATTTTGGATAATAATATAAATTGTTTTTTTAATGTAATTACTTAAAAAGCTTAGTGAACACGCTAAAATTTTCTACTTAACTTCCACTGATTACAATCTATAACAGTTCCTCCCAAAATAGTGTTAATTTCCATAAATTTCCATCTCACCTCGATTAGCTGTCACATGTCCATTAAGTCGTGTCGTTTGCTTAAGCGGTTCAAGCGGATAACTTCTGTCGATACCGGCTTTTTGCCGACGTTCATCGAACATTTGCCGTACTCTGCCGGCTGTACCGCCTCCTGCGCCCACCGGAGATGTCCCGCCACTGATCGAGCTGCCTCCGGAACTGCTACGACTTACTTTTTCAAAAGCGCGCTGCTGCTGGTTTTCGTAGAGACGCAGCAATTTTTCTTCTTTTTCCTGCATTTGGCGCTGCTGAAAACGGGCCTGAAATGAAACATAATTTTAGAATTATACAAAAAATATGGCAGAAACTCTTGGGTAATAATGTGCAACCGAGGAGGGAAGCACTTCTCAAACTTTCTGCAACATACTTTGCTATCTTATAGGTCTATATGATCATAGAAGTTCTAAGAAATTTTATCACCATTTATTATTATGTTATGTATCAAATTCAAGCTTTAATAAAATAATAGCGACAACAACTAATAAATCTTAAATCGTGCATTTATTTATTTTTTATGAGTTAGAAAGCAGTTTGGTTTAAAGCCACTAGCTTTGCGCTAAGATATAACACTAATTTCATGATAAATAACCTGAATGACCCTTAAGGTTTTAACGGCTTTACCTACTAACTTGTTTCTATTTACAGTATTTCCAGCATTTCCTGATGAAGACACGTAAGTTGAGTTTATCGACACGTCGATTAGTAATAAACGTTAATACAGAACTATGATATAAAGTCGTTTTATTTTAACATAATGAATTCTGAAAGATTTTTTACTATGTTACCTCCTCATAATTAATATTTTGAGGTCAGTTTAAATTTAAAACAATTGATTAAAAAAATGAAAAAGTAATATTTAGTATTCTAGTTCTAAAAATATTGTTGAACTGTGACATACAGCAAAATGTTTTTTATTTTTATAAATATAGAAAACAAAACAAGTCTTTGTAATTAAACAGATATCGGATTTTGCATTTCTACGAAAATTTTAAAAGCATTATCACGTCATAATATTTTTGCATGCACGTCATAGGTATTTTAAAATTGTTATTAATGACTTTATTTCATGGTTATATATTTTCTTGCATATTTAATGCGTAAATTAACTTTTATCATTAATCTATCAAAATATATTCGATTATTTTATACAGTATTCTGATATATCTAAAAACTTTCATAGATTTTCATGTAAAACTAATATTTTTATTGATAACATCTCTCGATAGATTAGAATATCCTTGAACTTGAAAAACTAGTGAATTATATATTGTTTCTATAAAGTCAATATGTAAGGTATATATCTTCATCAATTCAATTTTGATTAATAATTTTCTGATAACTGAACTACTATTATTTGTGAACGTGTTTTCTTAATGAATAATATATAGTAAGTTCAAATGTAAGTTTATGTCCTTCACCAGATGGATCGTTTTTAAGTGTTTATAAAATAATAATGAGCCAAATATTTTCAATATCAATATCATTAACAGTTTGTAAATTGAATTTTACATAATTGGAAGTGCTCTAAAAGTTACTTTGCTACCTAAAGTTCTTGGGTATTGTAAATTTAATTTACAGCTGAGTTTCAATAGCTTTTTTATATAAATTGATGAATAACGAAATTGGTAGCTCATATTTATTAAGTAAAATAAATTTTTACGTGCAACGTAGCACGGTCTTCACGTACTTTTTATACGAGTGCTGGAAATACAAAAACTTCAAAAATCTGTATTTATAATGTGAATAATTGTGCAATAACTACAATAATGTTTTAGATAGAACTGAGTTATTTTATAATTCATTACATTATATGTTATACTTTGTATTGGAATAATATTTTCTTGTAATGGTTGCTATAACAAAATTTATTTTTATCTATAATTCGTTTTTTTATATTATTGGTATTTTTTGTACATATATGTGTTTATTCCATTTATATCTACTGCTATATATGTATCTAATGTTAAAATTAATGTATCTTGTTCTCGAAATGGATCACTCTGTTGAACAATAAAGATTTATTATTATTATTATTATTGAGTATAATATAATTTAATTAATAAAGTGATTTATTCTAGTGTTTTGATGATTGTGGCGCTCTAAACTTACTAGATATTATTCAGAAATTTCCAATATTAATTGTGATAAAAATACAAGATATAATACTAAGGGCAAATTGCATAAAAAAATTGAATGGTTAGTTGACAAGTTAACTTATACTGTTTTATGCAACCGGCTCTAAAAGTAAATCAGCAATAAAGTGATTAAATATTATTACATAATTAGCAGAAATAAAAGTTATTATTTTTTTTGAGACATTATTGTATATTCTATAAATAGAGAAAACGATGACATACCATCTGTTTTTGCATAAATATTCTTGTATATCTTAAAAGTTCCTTTACTGGCATGTTAATGCTAATGTATCCAAACAACATACGTTGACGTATGTTTATGTATGTACAATGTGATATACATGTATGTGTGTGTACTGCGTGCATATAGTCAACGAAGAATCGTAAGTGTAATTTCCATATTATCAAATGTTAAATACGTTGACGAAGATTAGTGATTTATAGAATCATTTAAATTTTGAACTAGTATATAAAACTAGCTCTGACTACTGATAAGTATTTACCGATATTTATGTATATGTGTATGTTAATTTAAAAATATTTGAATTAATTACGTATGTGCATATATTTATTATAGATTAGGTTACGCATTATTCTTTTTTTGAGACAAAACATACACTGACAATAAAAATGACTTTTTAATAACTAAATGAAGATTTATTATATTTTTCGTCATAAGAATTTTATCTTCTAAAATAATCAATTTGTATATAATAATTATACTTTCTAATTTTTGTAACGCAAATATAATTCTGCGAACTAAACTAATATTTTTTGAAAAAATTTTAATCATTTCTGATAATTTTTATTTTTGACTATAATTTATATAATGACAATTTTTTTAAAGTGAATAGTTTAAACAAAAATTTAATATATTTTTAAATAAATGCTAACTAAGGACTAAAATACTTAATAATTTAAAAAAAGTATAGTTTATTTTAAACAAAATATTATTGAAAATTACAAAAAATATAAAGTTTTTATAATACTATTGAATATTTGACAAATAATCAAGAATTAATAATTTTTGTAATTCTTTATTTATTTAAAAAGTATCGAACTGTAAAACAAAGAAGTTGACATAATAATTATTAATTGTAATTACATACGTTCCGAATCTGCGCTTCCCTGAGTGCTTCGTGCAAACTTCTAGTCGCCCAAGAGTTGCTTAAGTCGATAGAAACACCAGACGTGAAAGTTGAATTAAAATAATGATTCATTTTTCGCAAGAAATGCGACGAAATTCACAAATCCATGTTAAGTAATTCGCGAATGAATCAAGTCAAACACAAGCCACTTTTAATTGGAACGTGATTTACACGACCATAGCTGCAACAACACACTGATTTTCTGTGTTGACATTGACTGAGTTTTTTTATGTAAAATATCAATAAAGTACGAGAATTGTTTCCATTAGCGTCACTAGTGCCCAGGTAAATTTAATAGACATGCGCTGTGCTATACACCTGTGCTGAACGGGTTGCCTATTGTTATACGTATAGATTATAAACCAGGGATGCATACAACACAAACATATATTTTTTATAACTTAGGGAAAGCTGCTAAAAAAAAATCATAAAATTTATGTATCATCCATATACCAGAAATCTTATATTGGTTTGTTAATTTTTATCTAGCTATTACAAAAAACGGTGCGACTTGTTAAAATAATACATGGTGAAGTTCTGAAGTTCACAAACAAATCAACGATAGACCGCAGTTTGTACATCCCTGTTGTGAACGTATATATATATATATATATATATATAAACAACCTTGGCTGCTTCTCCCATCAAATTTTTTCCATAAAATATTTCCAGCCACGAAACAAAATTGATATACTTTATATATATATATATATATATATATATATATATATATATATATATATATATTTAAATTGATATATCTTTAACGATTTAAAGATGATTTGAAATTAAATTATTTATAGTTTTTTAAAATAAAAATCATTGTAATTATAGTTTATAAATAATTATTGTGTGTGTCACCCGGCAAATTTGGAAAAATTTCCAGTGGGCTAGTATCATTTTAGGGCCGGTCTGTCTTTAATATAAAATCTGATACTAAACGTAAACTTTTTTATTAAGGAAAAAGGTCGGTTGAATAATAAAACTTGCGGTACAATTTAAGGCCCCATTTCGTTTCTGAGTTCTAGTCCGCATCTCCCTGTGATTTTGGGTTTTAATATGATATAAATGTTTTACAATGATTTTTTTTAGATTATACGATAAAATTCTAACGTATTATTTAAGACAGTTTGGTTTTTTCAAATGTATTTTTAATAAAAGTATTCATGGTTAAGGTTAATAAATAACTTACAGGACACGTGCTACTGAAACAAATGAATGAATAAAATATCGATTACTTTAAATATTGGTTTAATAAAATATTAACCGTTAATACAGGCGGATCATAAATTATAGAAAGTGGCTATTTATACATACGGTATATGTATGCAATTGACTATTTATTTATACATACAGTATGTTTACGCAATTGGCTATTTAGGTTAGGTTAGGTTAGGTTAAGTTTGATTATATGTAGTATGTATAAATAGCCAATTGCGTATGTATACCGTATGTATAAATAGCCTCATCCTAAATTATAATATATCAATGCTATATCATTGGTTTTATTAAAAAATTTATATTTAAAAATTTAATTTCTTTTTTAAGTTCATAATATAGAATTTATTTAATTGTTTGGCAGTATTTATTATACACAATTTTGAAAATTATATAACATATCTCAAAAGTAAATAATTAAATATTACTTACTCATATTTGAAATACAATTAATAATTATATAAACATTATAAGATTTGGTCATTAATCAAGTTTTGACGATATTTTTCATGCGAATTTCTGCTCGATATTTACTAAATTAGCATACAAATTAATTTTAGATTACAAACATATAAAAGCTGTATAATAAGCTTGTACAATAAAAAATTATTATTTTCTAAAAAAGGCACAAAGTAATCGTAAGTCTTAATAAGTTTTCTATTTATACTTATCCTAAGAATATAACTGGTATTCAAGGACAAGGTAAATTGTTTGTGTAATGCTAAAATGAAACATAATTATTAAAATCAAATTGAAATAAGTACCTACGTGTTTAAAATTAGAAATTCGAATTTGTTACGTTGTATTATGATTTGAAAAATAATATTTTACTGTGTTACGCTTATTTAAATATTATATTTGCTTTTAATGTCACATTATGTTGAGTATATCTACTACTCTCAGTGCATAATGACTACATTTTATTTGGAAATATATTACCTAATCTAATTTAATCTGGAGATAGATTGTTAAAAAAAATTAACATTAAAAACTCATTTAATAAAAAAATTGAATGCAGAACATAAGAAAATCACAATACAAATAAGATTACATACTGTATCCAGTACAAAAAATAATAATTTAAATGATGTATTATATATTACAAGTTAAAATGGTAGAATCTAGACCAGTGTCTGCCAAACTTTTTTCGTCGCGGCACTCTAAGAAACGGTCATTTGTTTCGCGGCACACTAAATAAAAAATTTCAGGAAAATTAAATATAACTTATCAATATAAGCAAAAATATACAAACTCTTTAGTGTAGTAATAATAAAAGTCTTTATATTATTTTATTGAGATACAATGCACATAAATAGAAAATATACAGAGATAATATTATTAATGAGAAGGATGCAATTGATGCTGAGAAAAAATTTTGTCAAAACGTTGCTCCAAATTAGACAAACAAACACGTAACTCCTCATCAATCATTTGTAATCTCTCACGTTTTTTTGAGTTCATTTCCACAAGCGCTGAAAACCCTAATTCACAATGATACGATGACCTAAAGGGCATCAGAGATTTAATGGCTGTTGTAGCTAATTGAGGATATTGGCTCCAAAGCGAAATCCAAAATTCTGATAATTCTAGAAGACCAAAAGACGCCTTGTGTACCGGATCGTTTTTCAAGTCAATTAAATTTTCCTCCTCGGCTAAAGTCAGATGAGTAGTGTCATGAATTGTGAATGGATTAATAACCCACTCATACATTTTATAATCAAGTGAAGGAAAATACTTGGAAAATGATTCAGAAAGATTTTTTACTGTTTTTTGCACTTCCGTCAAGATTTTAAATTTATTTTGACAAGCATCTACAAGCTTTAGCAATCCAGCTCAGAACTTTCAACTTTCCTACTCCATAGTTGTAACTTTTCAGTGAAAGACTTCAATTTGCCTGTAATTGTAATAATATTTTCAGTCGCTCCTTCAAGGTTTAAATTTAAAATGTTTAATTTCTCAAAAAGATCATTTAGAAATGTTACTTCCAGCCACCAATTATCTTCTTTAAGAAATTCAACCAATTATAAGGTAAGAAACCTGGCTAAAATTTTTCAATGGTATATTAAATTTATCCTAAATATTTCACGGCACACCTGGGATCTCTCACGGCACACTACTGTGCCGCGGCACACAGTTTGGCAGACACTGATCTAGACAAATAACGATGTAATTATAATAATATATTATAATTAATGTTGTTAACTAATTAGAATAACCTGGAGAAATTATATCAAAATCTGGAGAGGTGGATCATTTTAGTCGTAAGGTATAATTGTGTAGAAAGAGAACTCTTTGTTTATATTTCTACCGTTAGAATATTAGATGGTGCGAAATAGCAGTTGTATCAAGCGTACCAAAGTGTCTTGGTTGAGCGTAAGTCAAGTTTAGATGGATTTTATCTGTAAAATTTCCGTCCATACCGTCCTGTATCTCTGGAAAACTTGTCAGTTCGATTTAGATAGCAGGAAAAATTTTCCCAATAACATTTAGTCATTTTAAAAACATAAAAAGTTACTAGATCTCGTATGAAATTTGACCACCAGCGTCAAATTTTTCTTTTGTTTTTAATATTATTCATTCTCCACAGTGGCGCAATCAAGGCTAGCAGAATTAGCACAATTTTTATTCGTTTAGTCATATATTCAGCAGTCACTTGTAACTCTACAACTATTTACTCCAAAATATTGAGCCAACATTCATTATTTTAAACTATTAATTATTCGATTCATGTAAGATAAAGTGGAAATCTGGTTAGTATTTGCTTTTTTTTTTTGCTTCTCCAAGATAAAATCCTTGCCCCCCCCCCCCCAAGACAAAATCCTGGCTGCACCACTGATTCTCCATAATAAGTAAACGAGTGCAATTGTATTAATATCCATTTTATAGTAAACAAATAAAGATAGCTTTGATTTTAATATACAACTAAAATTCATTAGAAAACAAATATAACCACATTTCGTTAGATCAAAGATAAGTCACATAGTTTTCAACAATTTGTTTGAAAACAAATAACATATAACCGGAAACAAGAATATATATGATTTCATTTCTAAGTCTTACGTTAGCGACTTGCACTTGACCTTATAAATACCGGAAACGACATTCGAAACACACGCTATTTCCACATTTTACACGAAAGAATGAATAACAACACAACCCCTTGATCAGATATATAGTTCAGTATGGTCAACAATTTCACTAAAAGTCTAAAATCCAATTAAAACTATGTCAGCAAGCAATTGCTCAAAAGTTGCTGTCATCAAATATAATACCTTACATAATAATTTCACCGACGAATAAGGTTCAGAGGATTTAACAATGACATGAACTTATATGGTACTTGTATGTGGGACAGAGAAAGATATATGCAAATTGAGTAAAAGAGAATGAGAAAAAAACTGCAGGTCTTGGTCACTGCCCACATAAATATGTTGTAATCTGAGTCATGTTTTCTTGCTAACCTTGTTTTGGTTTTGGCTACAGTTTTTTTAGAAACTGATGGTTAATACATTTTTATAACGGATTTCCATGATAAATCAATAAACAAATATGGTTTCTAATCTTTTATAAATATGGTGTCATTTATGTATTTGGTAAATGATGTGCATTTAAAATATTAAAGTTGATTATAATGCAAATGTTAAAGAAAATTGACAGTGATTTTTATTAAATTATTTGTAATAATTAGTTTGTTTTCGTATATTTACTACATTAAAGTTGACCTAAATACAAACTAAAGCAAGTAACATTAAATTATATACACATTTAACTATAAAATTGTTTGATCAATTTATGTAGAATTTAGGGCAAATGTACATATATAGTTCATGCTGTATAATTATACAAACATGATATTAAGTAAAATATTGCTAAAGTTGTGTTTTTAGTTTTCCCCATGGGAAATTAAATAAATGTTTTCGTTTTAATTAATTATATGTATTTTATTTAAAAAGTAAACATATTAATAAGAATAAAATATACAAGTATAATTTACTTTTTTCTTCAAGCGTATATCATAATATTAATATTACGTCTTTATGTTATCAGTACAATAATGACTTTATTATACAGCAGTTAGTTACTATATACATCACTGATGGCAGCAATAAATATAACTACAATGTCAAGTGATTTAATCAATTGACAATTATTGTGTTTCTTTTCGCTTGAATTTTAATTTGATTATTGAAAATGTGTGAAGAAGTGCAAGAAATGCAATGTGCACTGTCAGATTTGTTAGAAACTGCATATTCGACAAAGAAATACAATTAAAATGAATATCTCCTTGTCAAGGTTTCATGTAACACTAAAAATATTAAACAAAAATTAACTTAATGATCTTGTAGAAAGTTTATTATGATCAATATTCGTTATTATTATGGACTATATACGTTACAAACTGTATCACTTTTGGATACACATATTAACAATAATTATTGTCAATATTTATCAATTTTAATATCTGAAAATTTATGATAAAAATGGTACAAATTAATTAGAACCATAAATATTATTTTTCTATATATTAAATTTCCATAAATTAATATTATTAATTAAGTTTTTCTGATGTTTATCAACAAAATTTATTGAACTTGACAAAAAAAAATATCACTTGTTGAATCATTAGTAATTAATTTTGTTTATAACTAATTGTTTACAACATGAAATATTATTATTCATAAATATATTTCTTTTGTTTTTTCTTGTTTAACTGAAATCATATATTAGTTGTATGGAGGTGTATAAAATTGTGGGTTCCAAACCAGTGACGTCACAAAACACCATAAGTAGTCATTGGTGTCTCGAAACTAAAAGGTTAGTGTACACCATTTTTTTTTTCATTCGTTTTTTTTTATTTCTTTTAAAGTAGACAGAATGACTCATTTTGAATAATACTGAATTTAAATTTATTTTTCTTGACACGTGGATATGATTTTATTTTATCGTATTAATGAATATTATTTTAATAAGTTTAAGAAATGGAAACTATATTTTTATAATTAAGGGGTTATAACTTATATTTGTTCAATTTTTGAGATGTAAAAATTATAATGAATACTATTATTATAAAATCGACAAATTGGGCGTCAGAGAAAATGATGATCAAAGATCAAAGAAAGACCAAATAATAGATTTATAGATAAAATGGATCTTCAACTATTGAAAATGTAAAATTGAAAAAAATTAAAGCTATAAAACAAGAATTACTAGAAAGAACTTTTGAAGGAAGCTAAGGCTCATGGAGGTCTATACTGCTACAGATAATTTAAGAGACTATAAAAGTATAACCTTATTTTGAATCTCGGTTAAAATTATTCGGTAGTTGGTAAAATTAAATACTTGATTAAAATAACACATTTTCTATTTAGATTTTTTAAAATATTAAATTAAAATTGTAAAATAAATATATTGATAAATAATGAATAATTTTCATTAATAATACTTGATAAAGTATTGTTATAATACAATGGTTATTATAATAAAAGTTGTAGGCAATGTTATTTAACTATGAAACTAGGTAAATATGTTAATTTTAAATTTAGATTTAGCAAAAGTGATGTCATTTTATAATTGATTTAACAATTCAATAAGACTTAAGTAGGCTGTTTATTATTTAAAAATATATATGTACTACCACTACAATAATTTGCATTTATCTATAAGGCGTATTTTCATTCAGTTAATAAATTTGCAAAATTTTAAAACTAAAATTTGTGTTTTAATTTTAAAACAATATATATTATGTTATTTTTGAAAATTAAGTTTTTACCGAGACTAAATTAAAACATCAAAAGATTTTGTTTATTATTGTTGTAAAAAAAATATTTATGGCTAATACTATATGGCAATATTATGTAAGAAATAATAAATATTCCACACATATTTTTAATACTAAAAATGGATACAAGTTCCCAAATGGTGCCTCATAACTTGTAATGCACTGATTTATTTTATAAATTTTACTAGCAGAAATAATTATGTTTAGTTCAATAACTATAACTAAGAAATTTTATAGTTCTAACGTATGTTATATTGTAATTCTTATTGAAAATGATTTACATAAATAAAATATTTGAAAAAAAAAATATTGTATTTATATTGAAATGCATATTTAGAATTTTGCTTATAGAATATTCTATATACTTTAAATGGAAACTTAAGTACATTACATTTTATTTAACTTAATTTTTTTTTATAAATATTCAAATATAAATTTATAATTATAACCAGTGTATCAAACTTTTATTAGGGAGATCATTTCAAGTGAAAAATGACATATGAACATAGATCCTATTCTATCTAGTTGCATAACTACAAGAAATTAAAGTTTCATTAGTGGCATAGTAAATTTGCGACTTTACTAACAACTTACCCCAGAAAAACAAAATAAAATAGTCGAGAGGTAAGAAAAATTATTTTATATTTTATAACAAATGATCAAAGTGAACTTTTTAAAGTTGATTAAAGGTATGACATCGATGAATCAAAGAATGCCACACTCTTATAAAGTCAGTAATATACATGAAATTAAAAAAATATATTAAGAAAAACTGCTAGACTATAACAGCACTAAGCAAATTCAATAATTTATTAAACATTTTAAATATAATTTTTACAAATGCAATTGCATTCCAGTGATTTGTTTTTATATAACAATATAAGTTTAGGAAATAAATTTAAAAAATATTTTTATTTACAAAAAATATTTTTATATGCCTTAGACCTCTCTTGGTAAGAACTTATTTTGTTAATTTAGAATATTAATTTGACGTAAATATTACTTATTACAATTAAAGTTCTATATTTATGTTTGTTTTCGTATAAAATATAAAGTTAAGCTGTTATTTTTGAAAGGAACTTTATATATATCCTTATGTTGTTTATGTTTATAAATTTAAGTGCACAATATTCTACAAATTATAAATAAAAAAATAGTTACCAAATTTATAAAATTTTAATATAATTATAATTAATTTGAATATTTTTTAATCCCATGGAACTGATATAGATAATTTTGAAAATACCTGACTTAACTCGTAACATCATAACTAGATTTTTTATTAACCGTAGGATGATTTGCGTGTTAAATAATTGAGAATAAATATAAATATTTTATTGGTTTAATTGAAAGGTGTAGATGAGAGTTTGTAATAAGCATTTGATTATATATATGCGTATAAAACTAATTGTTGATGGTATACAAATCCGTCTGCGTAGGTAAGGTCACGAATGATAAATTATAAAGCTGTTCTTTGAAATATTTTCACAATAGTCTTCGATATTTAGGTACTGAATTTTTTATGTGATACAAATCAATCATATATTCACAAAATTGATTACATATAGAAAGTTCTACACGAATATTTAGTAAATATTTATCGATTTCATAAGTTGGAAATAGTAAATATATATTTTATAATTGTATATATTCCGAATCATTACCGCTTTTTAAACTTTTGTTGCAAACACTTAAAAAACAAAAAAGAACACAAAATTAAGAGTAATTAAAACCATAATGGTGTAACATTTAAAAAAGATAATTCAATATGGTTTGGTATAGTTTTGCATAAATTATGTATAATGATAAACCATCAAATGACACAGCATTATTTTGAAAATGAATCAATTATGTTTGAATTACTTAAATTAATTTTGTTCTACAAGATGATTGTTCCAAAATTCTCTTCTCACTAATAATACTAATCAATCATCGAGCTGCCAATTAAACGTTTGACTTTAAACATATTTTCATTTTTATTTTGTCAGCTAATGGATAGGAGCTAGAACTACATTAATAACTATCAATAAATAAGTAATATGTGTTAACTGTTAATTTATTTTTTAAATTAACGTATCAAATGCGTTTTTAGTTAAGTATAATTAATTAAAAATATAAAATGAAAACTTTAGAAGGAGTACTATTTATTTGTTTATTATTATTATGTTTTTTGTAGTAATAATAAATCAATATTTTTAATTATGCTGACATTAGTTTAAACTAAACAAAGTTTTATTTTATAATTATAGTATAAGTATTATATAGTTAAATCTGAAAGTTCCTGAAGTGAATTATTAAGAACCGATTTGATATTTATACACTTATTTTTCAAATTTAAAATTAAAATATTGAAAAGCTGGTGTTTCGTATTTATCAGTTACAAATATGGTAAGAAAACATACTCAATACAATCTTGTTTCATACAAACTGTATTATAAGTATTCTATCATTAATCATTTAAATTATTTGAATACATTTTGTATATAAACATCGTGATATTCTTTCGAGCTAATTTAAATATAAAATTGGCTCCCAGAATTGTTCAATAATGGTGATCTTTTTACAGTTATTTCTTGAAAAAGTATTTTGCATACATAACATATTTCCTTCGCTTCAATATGTTTACATTTGAATCATTAAAAATGTTAATAAGTAATATTTTCTTCAAAAGTCATATTTACATAAGTCTTTGGCAGATAAAAATTTAAGTATTTTTATAGTAACATTAACAGATATGTCATGTTGCTATCAAAAAGAGTTTTATTTATAAGAAAATATAAATTTTAATTTATTCTGAAATTTATTTATTTATTTATTTATTCTAGGTATGAAATATTTTATCTGGAGTTGAAAATACCGATCCTAAATAATGTTTTTTTTGTAATATTTTACATAGAAACGATGGCGCTATTTCCACCTCTTTTGTTTATGAAAAAGTATAATTTTATCTACAAAATTACAGAATAGATACAACTTGTAACAAGACTATCATTTTAATACCTTAACAATAACATGAAATTGTACTGTATCATTAAGTACTTCTAACAATACTTTAGATATAACACCCTGCAGATATAATAAGTTAATACTTGGTCTTTAAATAAATACCGGTATTTTGATTACAGACTTCCAATAGCGTTTTAAAAAATACTGTAATCCACAAGAAATTCTCATTCAGCAATAATCGAGGGCATAATAAATCTAATGATCATTTACAGTTATTATAAAAGAAGAGAAATATATATCTTTATGCCTAGTAGTATAGTATTTAATCAAATCGGTCTACCCACGACTGATTTCAGAATAGTCCAAATCTCTGAAGATAAAGTGTTTCCGGGCATTGTATACATGGGTTAAACGCCCGTTTTTCTGGTACTAAAAACGGCAATCTTATCTTGCGTGACAGAGGAACGCGAAATTAAATGTATTAACCTGAAGACGAGTGGGTGAATGAACAGAATCTGAGTGCAATACACAGATATAAAACAGTGCTCCTTAAACTCATACTATGAGAATTCTCAAATTTCTTTTTGTATAAAATTATTACATACATACATACATACATACACAATCACGCCATGTACCCAAAAGGGTGTGGCACAAACTCTTTTTATCATTCCGAAATCAGTCGCCTCCAAACATTCCTATCCAAACAAGCAACTTTCGCTTCATCCACATTCATAATTCCTCTCATACATGCTCTTTTATTCCTACTACTTGGAAACTTTCGCTCACGCAAAACACTCTCAATCATACCACTCCAACTACTCATCGGACGTCCACGCAAACGTATACCATCAAAATCATTCAAATAAATCTTTTTAACCAGACGTTCATTAGACATTCGCTCAACATGTCCGAACCATCTTAACTGACTAACACCAACTTTTGCTACAACATTTTTTTCAATTTCACACTCATCATACACTAATCTATTTCGTACCCGATCTCTCCTATTTACACCACATACCCCACGTAAAAATCTCATTTCCACAACAGTCATTTTCCGTTTATGCTTTTGATTATTATTATTAATAATACTAATTTTAAATTATTGTATTAATTTTAGCTTCAACTATCATTTAAACTTTTACATATTGTAGAAATATGTTCATAAGAAAAGCACAAATAATTTTTCTTTAATAATAAATTTGAATAACAAGTAACAAATAACAAATTCTAATAAAAAGTTTTATATTGAACAGAATTTTAGAAATCGAACAATTAAAAAAAAGGTTTTTATAAATATATGTACAGGGTGATTTATAATGAGTGTACAAAACTTTAATTTATTAGGGAGGTCATTTCGAGTTCATATTCTTGAATTTCGTTCACTTTTTAAAACTAGAATTTACAATATTTACTAATCATAGTTTGAGAAACACTGACATAAAACAATAAAACGTGAGATTAAACAAGTGTACATCTAAGGACATATATTACGATTAGATTAATAATATATATTTATTTTTACCTTGGTATAATAATAACTAGTACTGTATATTATTTAATTTTATAGAAATTATAAAGTGGAAGATTATTATATATTTTTTATTTGCTTGCATAAAGTGTTAATATAAATACTATTTGTAATGTCTAAATAAAAAAAAATGTACATAATATGTACATTTTATATTATATATTATGTTACATTAATTTCCTAAAGACATAATTATTTTAATAATTAATTTATAGAAATGAATATATAATTTAAGAATAAAACACATTAGTGAATTAAAGTTATAAATAAGTATGCAGGTTAGGAAAAATTAAAACTTATTTGAAAATATTGGTTTAAAATTTTTCACATTAAAAAATTATGATAAATAAGCATGCTAAATAGTAATAGCAGTAGTAACATTTTTAAATAGTCGAATTTTTATACAATAAATGATTGTCACTGAAAATACTGGTCCGCATTCCCAAAAAATATGTATTTGAATAAAAATAATTTTTTGTACTCGAAGAAATCCTTTTTCTCCGTTTACAAAAATATTGTTAATTATAGCATATTGAAAAATTTATTACAAAAACACAATGTTAAGTAATAAAAACAAAGAATGGGTGACTTACAGTTGACTTCATTTGTAACAGTTTGCGCAAATTAAGTCACTGACACACGTTTCAGTCACGTAAAGAAATTACTTAACACTTTACGCTAAATTTTGCACTAGCAACTCAACAACCAATACATATGGATTTGTAAAACGTATACTATCTAATATCTAGTTTGATTAAAAACTAATATAACTTAGATTGAAAATATAGTACAGTGGCGTTTCATCAAGGATGGCTGTGGGCAAACAAGAAAGCATCGGCCTACGTGATTTATCTGATTAAGGTCTTTTGCGCGCATGGCCCACGCTGCAAAAACTTGCCATCGAAAGGTAACTGCAAGGCGATAACCCAGCTATAGGCTCGGTTTAACCATTTAGTCGTGTGATTGACGCGGTTGTTGTTTTATTTTATTTTTTATGACTTTATTAAGTTAAAGATCAAGCGATTGATATTTTATCTTGATCTGTTTCTAAATAGAGATATTAAGCTTTTTTTATGTAGGATTATTTCTGGTCTTAACGTTTAAAAAAAACCCAAAGTATTTATAGAAAACGTGGAATTACAAATTAATAAATATGAATAAATTTATTTTATTTTCTACTTTATTATTATAAATAAGAATAAGATGTTTTAAACAATATTTTTTTACTTTATTAGGATAGGTACTTTCAATAAAATTGAAAATTAAAAAAAGACTTCTGACGACATAAACATTAAAAAAAATATGTTTATTTCAAATTGACAAAGTTTTACTATTTTTGACAAACATATGCAATTAACAAGGTCTAGTTAATATTTAGTAAAAATTAGTAATGAAAAATACATACATAAATATTTCGATTTATAATTCTAATCATATATTAAAAAATAATTTCTTTTTCATTTATCAATTAATTGCTAAAATTAAATAATTTCTACTAATTTAATTAACCTTTTCAAAAATAATTAAGCACTTACTAATCTATTTTTTTCTAATTTTGTTAAATCATTAGCAACGACAAATACAATTTATAAATTCATTATTCCAATCCTTTTTTGATTTATATGGTTTTCACCGGATTTCACTTGCGCAAAAACTATGATCAACCTTTTTTTTCCGATTCATAAATACACCAATTAATTCTTAAAAATCTACGCTTTATTGACATGTATAATGAAAAATTTTCTCTTTACCTTATAAAGCAGTAAAAGTGAAAATATAAAAATTATTGGGTTACATCAACTTGCACAGAATGTAACGCATATTATAATACTACTCGATTATTACATTACTAATAATAAGTTCCTGTTATACTGGCTGTATATTTTAATTATTTATAAATATTGCAATGTTTTTGGTAATAGGTAAATGCACAATAAATTTTAGAACCGTCACAGTTTTTGATTGTTCTATTTGACTTATTTGCTTCATGTAAAACTTTTTTTAAATTAAAATTTGAGAATGCAGATTTTTCAACTTTTGTTTTAGAAATTTTGCCAGCATTTGTACATACATACATACATACATACACAATCACGCCATGTACCCAAAAGGGTGTGGCACAAACTCTTTTCAACATCCCGAAATCAGTCGCCTCCAAACATTCCTATCCAAACAAGCAACTTTCGCTTCATCCACATTCATAATTCCTCTCATACATGCTCTTTTATTCCTACTACTTGGAAACTTTCGCTCACGCAAAACACTCTCAATCATACCATTCCAACTACTCATCGGACGTCCACGCAAACGTATACCATCAAAATCATTCAAATAAATCTTTTTAACCAAACGTTCATTAGACATTCGCTCAACATGTCCGAACCATCTTAACTGACTAACACCAACTTTTGCTACAACATTCTTTTCAATTTCACACTCATCATACACTAATCTATTTCGTACCCGATCTCTCTTATTAACACCACATACCCCACGTAAAAATCTCATTTCCACAGCAGTCATTTTCCGTTTATGCTTTTGCAACCAAACCCAACATTCACTACCATACATCAATGTAGGCACCAAAACACAACATATACAAGTTTTAAGGACTTTTAAAAACATATGATATCATTAAAATACTGTATACATTAACGTAATTTACCTTTAATGAATTTTTATCAAGCGGTATAAACATAAAACATATGACAAACGACACGTCATAAAACACAAAAAACCATCATCAACAAAAAACCTACGTTTATGTATATGTAATATATGTAATGCGCTTAACTTAACCTAACTAAATGGGCCAGAACTATATCCAAAAAGCAGAATACGTAACAGAATCAATTTCTGTGCTATACCAAATAATGTTGTCTGCCAACATTTAAATTACATTTAATATATGTATATAAAGTTTAGGTTAGGAGAAGTAACGAAACAACAATGAATATCCTATATAGTAATATCGATTTAATATCACCTGCAATATTCAGTCACCCAGACATCAGGAGAACTAGGACACATATACAAGTTTTGTCTATATCTATATGCAAGTTTATTTATAAGGTAGTGTTATAGTCTTGACGTACGTAAACATGTATGTATGATAATATATTTGTGTCATTCTATATTGATTGTCGATATATTTATAAGTAAAATATAGTTGTTTACTGTTGAGTATCGTGTTTTTTCTTTGGGGTAGGTAATGATAATTAAGGAAGGAAGTGTTCCAAATATGTCTTCAAAGTTTCATTTTAGTGCACTGTAATTTACTCAATAATTTATTAGTTTTTAACCTATATTTCTTACGAATGAAATAGGAAGTCTATGAATTGTTAAATTTTCCAATAATTGTCCAAATATAAATAAATTTAAAAATCGTTAGGTTTTAGTTTTGTATAATTTTTAATTAAAAGACGTTTCGATATACTGCATGTTTATATATTTTTTCCTGATGATGATATACGTTCAGTATACAAAACTAAAACCGAAAGCTTTTTATTTTAATATGATGAGTTCTGAAATATTCTTTACTTTATATTTTATTATTTGTTAACTAAAAACATCAAAATAAATAAATTATGTCGAAAATAAACATACATTTTTGATAATAATAAAATTAATTATAATAAAAAAGCTTTAAGATTAAGTTCCTTATATATCTTATTTAAAAATTGATGTTTCGATGTAGTATGTATATATATATTTTTTTATGAGTGTATCGTAGAGTATATCGAAACGTCGATTTTCAAATAAAATAAAATACAGAATTTAATGCTAACGCTTTCTTATTTTAATATAATGAATTTTGAAAATTTTTTACTATGTTAATGAAATTAATAATTTATGTATTTATATTTTTTTATAAACATTATAAACATTTTGTGTAATAAATAAGTCTTTCTTGAAAGTTTCTTTAAATTTGAAAATACTCTAACAAACAATATTGCACCATCATAAGTTAAATTGTATGTTTGGAAAGTATACATACGTGTATGCATAAAAAATATTATAACAAAACCTTAAAAAAGTCACTTAATATGCAACAGCATTTTATTGTGTCGGAAAATTAAAAAAAAAAGTAATTTAATAAATAATTTTACTCTTGCCAAGACTCTGATATTACATAGGTAGTGAAAAATAAGTATTGAAATAAAAAAAAATTTCATTAAAAAGTTAATGTATGTACCTGTAAAATAAAATAAAATAATCAAATATGTTTTAGATATGTACAAAACATTGACATATGATTTCTAAAAAGAGTAAATGTATACTAATGTATAAAGGTAATGGGTTTTTTCACATGCAAAATTTATAAAGTTTTGTAAAAAATTAGTAATTTTTAAATGTAGAAACTGTACTGTTTGCAAACTTTTAAAATCTGAATATAAAGAAATAAAAAACTACAATAATAGTTTTATATTCAAAATTATCATTTTTTATAAAATTACGTACATTTTTAAAAAAACTTTTATAATAAAAACGTAGAAAATAGAATTCCTACCTGCATTTGCGCAAGACGAGACATTTTTCTTGTATTATTTCTTATTCGTTGTGGAAAATTATTTCATACTTTTTTTGTCACAATCGATGATTATGTTTGGTGTAGTATCTGAAAATAAAAATGTTTTAATAGTATAAATTTAAATTACTAACAAAAACACTATGCAACTAAAATTCGTAATTATTACGAGTTTTATTATGAGTTATTACATATATACATGTTTTGTTATTAATAAATAATTTAAAATGACATTAACCTAAAATAACTAGAACACAATCAGTATCAAATAAATATTGTAACTAGAATTATTAAATTCCATAGAAATATACATTGTTTTATGGTGCATTGTCCTACATATGTATATGAAAAATCTATATATGAATAAAATAAATATATGTGCTTATAAATATGTATAATTTTAAATTAACATGCAAAAACTTTATATATTTATTATTTATTTTTAGTTATTAGAAAATAATAATAAAATTATACTAATTCTAAACATATTTATACATACATACGTACACAATCACGCCATGTACCCAAAATGATGTGGCACAAATTCTTTCCATTATCTTGAAATTAGTTTTCTACAAACATTCCTATCCAGATAAGAAACTTTAACTTCATCCACATTCATAATACCTATCATACATGCTTTTTTATTTCTACTACTTTGAAACTTTCATATACGCAAAACACTCTCAATCACACCACTCCAACTATTTTTCGGACGTCCATAAATTGTATGTTACTTATTTGTTACCTAGTAAGTTGTTTCTACGTTCTGTTATTTACTGTAATGTCATTTATAATCATTTATCCTGATGAAGATGGACGTTCAGTTTCATCGAAATGTCGATTTTAAATAAATATTAATACAGAACTTTAACCTAAAGCAGTTTTATTTTAATAGATATCTGATTATACGATAACTTTTCGTAAAATTAAAATAAATTATTTTCGAAAAACATTCTGATTGCAATTAAATATTTTTTATTGTAGAAATATTACAAATAAAACAAGATGTTTAACATAAAAAAATTGACAACGTTTGATATTGACAATGTGTTCTTTAAAACAAACACAACACTTGTACGTAGCACTTAATAAATAACATATAATTTTTGCGTTATTTACTACATTTCATTCGGAATAAAATTATTTCATATTCGTCGAATAACTAATTATGATTTTGATTTAGTATGTCCGTTCATTCATCTGACAGGTTGTACACTATAAGGTAACCTATTTCTTTCTTCCTTTCAACAATCTCTGTATAAGTAGACATTACCTTGTTAAGTAGAACACTTTTATAATAAAAGAATATCCATAGCCACCTTGCTCTAATTTCACCTATCAATTTTTAATGTCACTACAAGGTAACTCAAAAAGAATTGATGCATTCATGATTAACTTGTATACTGTTTTTTTATTTTCTTAAAACAAATATATAAATTATGCAAAAATAAATTAATTAATAGATACTTGCTTTTTTGTTTTAAATATTGATAATATAAAAATGCAAATGATCAGTATAAAATTATTAGAATGTAATTATTAAATAAAATAAATCTAAAATCTTTCATAATTTAATTTATAGATTTTTTTGGGCTGGTATACCGTGGTCGATCTATCCTCGTCACAGACGTTTTGCCAAGCACTGAGGATGCCCTTTACTATGTATGGCAAAACGTCTGCGATGAAGATTAATCGACCACGGCATATTAACCCAAGAAATTCTATAAATTAAATGGATACCTGCCGTGAAAGCTTGGAGATTACTATTTTTCATAACCTTTAGCATTCTGTAAACATAAATTTGCAAATTTATGGTGGAATTCTGAACAAAATTGTGGTGTTACAGATTTTTTTTATCAATAGAAAAATTTGTATTTGCTCGAAAAAGACGAAACATTCTGTATAACATTTTAGTTCTGTTCAGAATTCCATCAATAAAATATAACAACCATATTATATTACATTTTCACTGTAAAACATTTAACATAATTGAGTTTGCATATTATGCAACAGATACAGAAAGTCTTTAAAAGTAAATTCAACGTAATGTTCGGATATTTTCTTTAGTAATATGATAGATATATACAGTTGCATTCTTGTTCAGTTATACGAGTTACTTAAAATATGTGTAAGATATTCTAACGGTTATCAAAGATAACACTAACAACTTGAGAAATATTTTAGATTTTAGTTTCTATATGCAGACGCGGTAGTTTGTACAGCTGAAACATTTATTTATGTTTTAATCTTTTTCGATAAAAATCTTAATCATTTGCTTTTAGAAACGTGTTTAATTTCTTGTTTATTGAGATTATTTTGTTGTTATATCTGATTAGTTATTTGTATATTTTTAAACATACGAAATATGTAAATATAAAAAAAGTATTGTTTTTACGACTATATAATGAAATGTGTCACTTGTGAATTTTGGTTGTCTTAAACTCGCAAATCACTTGCAAATCAAAGCATGTCCTGCATCTTAGTGGCTGGTATACACAATTGGGAAGTAATTTTAAAATATTTAATTAGAATTATTTATTTTTTATAATAATTATCATGCATATATTATGGATATTTTTTTAAAATAATAGTTTACTAATAAATGTTTCATAGAATGTAAATAAAATTGCAAAAAAATCATGTAGACATTTTACTATTATAATATTAATACTAATTAACGAGTATCTAATAATGAGGAAACTTTTATTTTTTGGAACTTACAATTTAATATGTTTTTAGTATCCTTCAAAATAGTTTAGTATTTACTCATCTTAATAACATTAGAGATGATTTCATTTGTAATTTTACTTAATTATTTTACACTGTAAGTAATTATATTCATTAATTTTTTAATAGTAATTTTATACTCATAGATAATACGTTAATTAAAACCAAATCCTTGTAATATGCAAATAAATCTATAAAAGAGATATCCTTGTATTAATTATAAACTGGAATAATCAATTTCCTTCGTCGTACATAGAAAAAGACCATCTCTAACATTGTGAAACAATACATAACGAAAAGGCAAGTGTTCTTGTTTCCATGTTTTGGTCACGTAGTGTTAGTTCAATATAATTATCCAAACAGCATGTTTCCTATTTCCTTCGTGTCGAGTGCGGTAAACACCTGACAGTTCTCCACCTGTTGAGAACTGCTTTAGTAAAAAATTCTCAAAGAACAGAATAACAATAAAATGTTATGTTAGTCGTTGGTAATATTAGAAATAGTTTTCTGTTATGGCTGGATTCACTACCAGCTTGTTCCGGTGACGTTTGCGAACTACCAGACCGCAACGCCACCGTTTCTGACTCATTCTCATCATCCTTAATTTACCCAAATGTTCTTTTGTTTGCAAAATTTAGTGCATTATGAGCGCGGAAAGATTTTTCGTTTCTTCTGTTTAGATTTTTATTTTGTTATTGTTCTCAAAAATTTTGCCTTACTGAGATTAAGAAGTAAATTATTGTTGGTTTTTTTTTTTAATAAGTAAATAGTTTTTAATGTTGACGTACTGTATAAATAGTTTTTAATACTAGCGTTTTGTAAATTAAATAATTAATTCAGTTTTTATGTTTTTATAACATGGTAGAAAAACTGTAACGTATGCTTTTAATTATAAGTGTGTTTATGAATGAATTTCATTAATTTTTACTGTTTTTTAACATGAAATGTTACATGGGATCTAAGTACATTTTAAATTATGTCTACTTATTAAAAAAGCTTTAGAAGAAGAGATCGTCCTGCCAAATCATGAAAAAGATCTGTTTTAAATGAAGCTAAAAGTGTATAAAAGTTTTATAGCCAGTTTCATAATAAATACTTCAACTAAAGTCGACTTTGAGCTTTCAAAAAGGTTTTTTTTTATAGACAACAATAAATAATTTTACCATTAGAAGTGTGAAAGTTGATAAAAAAGCATTTAATTGACAACAATAATTATTATTATTGTGGATCCAATGCTACACAAAATTTGTTTATATTTATTAAAGAAAGAAAAAAAAACTAATATTATTAATAATTTTTATATATTTTTAGATTTCAGTATTTATAAATTTAGTAACTATATAATTTTATTATACATTGTAAAAAGTATTAATTATTCGCTAATTAAATTAACAATAAAATCTTAAAGTAAGTAATATTAAGTTTTTTGCTGGGAAATCTTGATTATAAACATTCGAGATTTAAAAAAATCATATTTAGAGACTAATCTTTTGTAAAAATAAAAAAATAATTGTTATACAGTATGTCTGAAAAAGTTGGTAACAAATGGGCAATTTTTTTATTATTGATTTTACGACAAAAAGTCATTGTCTATAAAAAGTTCTGCTTGTTGAATAAATAAGTTTACCATCAGAAAATCTAAGATTAAATGTACAGAATGTCCCTAAATTAAGAAAATTTGATTCTGATTTATCTCGTATATAATATATTCTCGGTGTGCTATTGTAGTTATTTTGAAATTTTTTTTCATAAATATGCATATATATATATTTTGAAATAAAACCTCATATTATATTATTGATATTGATGTAAAAAAAATTAATAAAAGAAGTTTGATGAATTTTCACTGCTTAATATATTCTATAAACAAGTTATGATATTTTTTTAATCAAATCAAATTTTAATTTTAGATATTATTTCACTATGTCTATGGTTTCATTTTTAACCATATATGGAAATAAAATGTATTTAGTTATACAAATATATTCATAATGTTAACAGAAATTTGTTTACAAATTAGTAGAAATAATAAAAATAAATGAATTTATTCACACTTATTATTGATGCTTGATTTGTAAATTTAATGATAAAACAGACTTATGCTTGTGACTTTTATACAAACGATGTATTTTAGAATACTAAAGTTGTAGATTTTTCATTTTCTGTTATGGATTATTATAATTATTATAGATATCCAAAAATTAAATAGCAGACTTAAAAATTATTTTATAAATTGGCAAAAATAAATGATAAGTAAATAAAATAATTATCTGTACATTTTTTACCACAACTGATAACACTCTTATAGATTGTTTATAAATAGCAAACATTCCATTTAAATGAATCAATATTAATATGAAATAATTATTATTTATATATTTTTTTTTATCAATAATTGTACTGTGCATATAATATAAAATATATTGTATACAAATATTTATTTACAAATATTATTTGATTGTGTTAAAGCAAGAAATTATTAATTAAATAATTATTATTTAACAAAGATTACGATATAATTATGCTTCTAACTTATAATTATTTACTAATAACTATGATTAGACTCTATAAATATGACAGTTATGAATGAAAACATATAAAAATAAAATATAAATCATACCAAAAATAACTGACTATCGCTTCCGTGACTGATGCGCTTTGCATGCAACGTGCAGATCACCGACGTCGCGAACTAAAACAACTGCCAATTGGATTATCGAACAATTGCCGGTAGTCAGTCAGTGCACACTAGATATCGCGGGCGCTAATATCACGCTATATGAAACACACGGTTCAGTACGAACTGACAGCGGTTTGCGTTCAGCGATCAGATGGTGTACGGAGGTAAACTTGAGTACTGCGTGCGCTGAGTCACTTTTGTTGTTTCTGCGCAGATGTGCAACTTAATCCAGGGGGGGGGGGATGGTACTGCGCTTGGTACTGCTCGGACGATGCACCTCGATGTTGTTTTGTTTTTGTTTTTTTTTTTCGATTTTTATTTTGATTGGAATCGGTTTAGTGGCCGGGTCAGGTAACAGTAGATGCCAGTAAAATGCGGGTTTACAGTGAAGGTGTTTTATAACACAATATTATTGTATTTTTTTGTTGTAATTCAATGCAATTTATGAACTATATAAATTATTAATATGATATACAAACGTACGTACCTTTTGAATGTATAACGGGTTATCTTTTTTTTAAATTTAACAATTAGCAAATTTTTGCAGTCGAGTTTGTCATATTAGTTGTTCCACGTACGAAATCATTTAAAACAATATTTATTTAAAATTATAATATTTGTTAAATATGCAAAAAAGATAAACAATATTGACAATATTCACTGTGTAAATATTTCTGAGTAAGCTACTGATTAAATAGTTGTACATATAAGTTTTATATATTTTACACTGAAATATAGTAATAACTGGAATATGCACTGCCTATGTGTTCTAGTAGCGCCAATGCCAGCCGAGAGAGATAGGAGATACGGGGATCTCTATCACTGTCTTACACTTCTGCGCATTTGAAATTCAAATGCGATTTCTTGCGGTAAAAATGCGAGAATCTTATGTTGTTGCATATTAAATTGTAGCTAAATGCATCGGCTAAACGATACGTAATGAGATTTTATTGGGGAATTCCTCTATAAAAGGTATTTTTATCATTTTTGATATATTAATTTGACATTTTTTCAATATTCAATTTTTTTTTCATAACTATCTAAGTTATCATATAGTAGCAATGCTACGCCAATAGAAACTCTTTTAACGGCTATACGACAAAGACGCGAATCCCCGTATATCGCTATCTCTCTCGGCTCGCATTTGAGCGGCCAGTGCGCGTTCCAGTTATTACTATATTTCAGTGATATTTTAGATGTATTACTTTTTCATATATTTCTTTAATCAATGATTGTACGCAGTATGCTGTCGTTGCGTAAAATGCCTTTCGGCTTAGTTTGGTACAGATTCTAATGGCAAATAATTTTATTATATTATTTGTAGTTTCTGAGTTTCATGAAATTGTTGTATAATAGATAGTTGCTAGAATTTTATAATGTATAGTTGTAGAAAAAGTATATTGTAAAACTCGCACAGAATATCCATTTATCACTCATATGAATTTTCATATTCGTGGGAAATTAGTACCATTTTCTGCTTGTTGTACAATATAATATTACATTATCTTTTTTTTTCTTCATCGGCAATTAAAGATAAATGTTTGCTCTAGTTGCTTTTATACTTTTACAATTATGCACAAAACTGACATATATAAAAAAAAAACAAGGATTTTTTATTTATAACATATTTTTATTTAATATGGGTACAGATATCACAATAAATACTGGTGTGTATTTATTTTTTAGGTTTCATTTCGCTTCTATTTACATATACATACATATTATCTATACAATATACAACATTATGAATATTAATAATTATTACATAATCATATACACCGTGTAGAATTTCTAAAACGATAAAATCTCATTAGTTAATTTTTAAGTACATTTTACAACAAACAATCATTGTACAGTCTTACATCTAAATTCGCGCTAAAATTGTATACACACACAAAAAAAAATGTTCATTTTAGGATAAGTTGGTATAATTAAAAAACATAACTATTCGGACGATTGTCTTTTGTTGATATTGTTCTTCTACATTAGGTATGTGTGTTTCTTTTGTAATGTTGTAATTTTTATGTTTTCAGAATTTAGGATTATTCTTAACGACACATTTACCTAGTACATTGAGATACGTAGGTAACTAACAAATTATTTGTGCATATTTTTTTTTTTACATCTACAAAAATGTTGTAAGAATATTTTGCTGACTTATAGATGTATTTGTTTCAGAATGAATCATTATTTAGATATACAGTAACGAATTTGTGATAATATTTATTTTTGTAAAATATTATAAATAAAAACCTTGATTTCAAGGTATTTATTGAATTATTTTTATCATATAATACAAGAAATATAATTATTTGTTATGAATATATTAGCATTGACTTCTTTCTATATTTATTTTGATTAGTATTTGACCATCGTATTAAGTTTCCTTCCGATTTTAAATAAAATATGTATTATGAGATTTGCATTATTTTCTATAAATTTGTAAATTAGACAAGATCTTATCTAATAAATGAGACAAGTGGAAAAATGACGAATACGCTACTTAAAAAGTATTGGAATAATGCTGTTTAAATTTCAAACGGTGCATTAACGTTTGCATACAAAAGTTTATAAACAATAACGGCGATGTTCTTATGCAAATCGAATTATGTATATAAAAAAAAATTGTCAGCAAAATATTCGGCACATTTTGAAGGAACATTTAGGTAACATAAATTTACCATGCGTACATTTAATTACATTATTATATTATACGTTTATGCAAACATTTAAATATTAAACTATGTATTATCTAGATATTGTGGCGTTATGTACCTATTCTCAGTAACTTGAGGAGTCTTCATTCTCGATCCGTAAAAAAGACAACGAAAATAACTGAATTTTCGCAAAAATTTTGACACAAATATACGGATCTATATATTATATTATAAGTATATTAATTATTTTAATTATGATTGTTAGTTTATCTTTATATACTTACACATAATTTAGATATTTTTTTTTAATTTATACATGTTATGTATATATTACATTTATGGTTTTTACGTGGTTATAAGCGATAATACATAAATGTCTATAAAGTTTTTTTATTTTTATTAAGTAATTAAAAAATAGATTCTAGATAACAACAGAACAGAGTATAATTAACATATTACAAAATTGTTCAGAACTCATTATATTAAAATTAAAAGGCTTTAGGATAGAATATAATTAATGTGTTTTATTTTTCAAATTTAAGTTTTGTAAATTAGTTGAAATTAAGAAACAATTAATTTTATATAAATAAAACTTTTTTTAACAAATTATTAAATATTAAAAAATATTTATTAAAATACTCTTAAAATACGAATAATTTTATTTATAAATAATAAAATTCCTTACTTTGGATTCAAAAGTAATATTTTGAAAAATATTCAGTAGTTAATTATAGACCTTTTGTTAGAAATGGATTTTTTTTTAATTAATGTTAATCTGTGCTTAAGACAACTTAATCCGTAAGTAAATTTGTGCTGTTATAGATTTTTAATAAACAAGAATTATTCATAAAAGTTTTTTTTACATTGTATTTTTTCGTCTAGATCCTTATTTGAGTATTATTTATCTAGTCAAACTAAAAATATACTTTAGAAATATCTGTTCTAGATACATTGTTTTTATTTTAATTCGAGTATTTTTCTGTTCGATTCTATTCATACGCATACATTGGCATGCAGTTATTGGTTATACAGGTGATCCAAAAGTCGCTAGACCATTTAAAATTCGAATAACTTTGTGGTTATTTAAAGGATGTAGTTTTCAAAACCAAATTAAATTTATTTTCAAGAAGTGTGTTTTCTGTTTATAAAATAATAATTGTGAATTATTAATAAATAAAAAAGTTATTTTATTTTAAAATGGTCTCGTGACTTTTGAGCCACTGTAGTTGTTACATCTTTGTCACCGGTCAGCCAGAAATGTATTAAGTTACCGTCTTGAAATACTTAAAAAAAAAAACATTTTACTCGATTAATTGTGATTTCTAGTATATAAATCGAAAATTTTTATACATAACAAAAATATATAAAAACTTTGTGGACATTTCGGTATTTTGTATAATGAATAATATGATTGCAATGTTATCTCTTATACGAACTGTAGGAGCAAACCGAACAGTATGGATTATTCATAAACCTACGTATATTTTACATATAATATTGTAATGGCAGTGAATATGATTCGGACATTATATATAATGTTTGCAGTTTATGTGGGACAGTCCAAAAAATTATTTTATACATATCTCCGTAATATAATATTGGCACGTTTATATAATCTCATAATCTATCATATTTAATATAATATATACTTAGTGGTTTTTTTTTTATCGTATTTTCAATTTTTCACACTTAAATTATTTTATACACATTTATACGTTATATTTATTATGTTATACTTGTTCTAGATGTGGGTATAAAAATGCTCTAAACATTCATCGTACATTTATAGAATCTTAAAATTTAATTTCACACAAACATATTTTGCACATATTTACGATGTTAATTTTTAATTTTTTAAAACTTTTTTTTGTTCAATTCATGCAGATAATATTTTTGATAATTTAAACACAATTTTTTTGCAATTTATATATTTTATAGATAACATAATGAATTAAAAATTTTATTAGGAAAATACAATTAAAAAATAGAATAAAGTTAATTTAGAATATTTTCTTATACATAAAAATAATTATGATATAACATAATAAAAACTACAAATTTATCTGTTCAATTGTTTTTTTTTTTTCAAATAATAAAATTGGTAATATTATTTCAAATAGTTAGATCATCTTGTATTATGCAAAAATAAATATTTAATAATTTGAAATTTAATAAAACATTGGTATTATTCTATGAAATATATCAAAAATGCAAGTTTTATATTTCTGTTGCATAATAATTATACAATACATATACTACAAAACATTGAAAATTTATTTATAAGATGTTTCAGAACCAGCTGAAACTTTTGTAAAAATTGCATTTCTGATAAAAAATCATATTTAAATTTTCATGCTTAATAATTATGTTTAAATTATCAACTTTTGTTTCTGGTAATTATAAAAAAATATTATAGTAATATTATAGTAATTTTTTACGAAAATTTTAAAATTGTTACATCAAACATTCAATAAACATGTAAACAATGTACATATACATTTTCTATAATATTGAAAGATATTATTAGAAACATGTATTTTTTATAAATACCAGTTACTTATTAATATTTATATCAAAAAATATGTTTTTAATTAATACTTTGTCATTAATGTAAAATACAGAAATACGAGTGAGAAAAAACCAATTAAATTCTGACATTATCAGCTCTAATTATCTAAAAGATAATTAATTATGTTGCATTTTGCAATATGATTTTTTTTCATATAAATTTTTTTTTATAAAATATACTTTTTTCTGTAATAATGATTTTTATATATGTTTATTACATAATAATAATAATAATGGCCCGTATTTATAGCCCACTTATATAGCAATTTTAGTTAAAAGCAGTCAAGATTTCAATATTAATTTTTGCTTTTATTTTGTAGCAAATATAAATTATTTTTATAAATTAAATATTTTTTATTATATTTTATATTTTAAAATATAAATAATCCTAAAAACAGTTCTAATATTTCTTAAATAAATAATTTTAAATATACTCACATTTATCTAAAAGTACTCTAAAAGTGCTAATACAGGCCAATAATTATATATATATATATATATATATATATATATATATATATATATATATATATATATATATATATAGATAGAAAGTAAAATAAATTTATAAATTATTTATAAGATAATAACGAGTAATCCAACGAACATTTTTAATGAAAATGTTAGATTATTTGAAATGTCAATAATAAATTCTGAAATATTTAAGAATTTAGAGAATTCATTGTATTAAGTAAGCTATTTATTATCATTATTGACAAAATTTCAATTAGATCTTGACAGCCGTTGAAAATCTTTTTTCATCTGCTTCGAACTTTTTCTGTAATAATATTTAAAAGCAAAAACTAAGTATTTTTTTTTCGTATTATCTGCATGAATGTCAAAGGATATTTTTGTTCTTGTTTAAAATAATTCAATTGAACTTATTTGTAACAAGAATCAGTCATTATTAGTTAAAGTTCTTAAAAACATAAATATATAAATAAAAGATTAATTCGTAAAATAAATGTAACTCCTACAAAATCTGTTATAAAAATATATTCTTGCAAAGTTTTTTTTTTTAAATATATATTAAGTAGAAATCATAAGCATATGTTGATAACAAAAATAGTAGCAAAAATTCTTTTTATTACATAAATAATATTTTTAAATTTCAACAATTTTATTCGGATATAAAATATTTTTTTGGTGTCTATAATTATGCGTTCATTAGGTTGGTATCTAATTTTTGATGATAATATTTTTATTTGCTCAACTAGATATTTCTTAATCGATAAATTTCATAGCTTTTTGGTCCTTGGGTAAAATTTTTTATTAATTATATATCGTTATAGTTTTCTACAAAAGTATCAAAGTTAACGGAATATAAAAAAGTGTGACAAAAGATTTTTCAATATATAGTTATTATTTATCAACTATATATTTCTTTTATAAATCTTTTTATTATGTAAAATTAATTCTCGTTTAATTAGGAATGGTGGTGTTCTGTTAAAATTTTAATTGAAAAACACGGAAATTATGGATTTCATAAATTTACGTTACAGCGCAAGAATTTTTTTTTTCAGGGTGGCATATTTCAATTTTAGAATATTATATATATTTTTTTAATATTATGTTTTTTTTTCTGTCGAATTGTTTATTAATTCATATTATTTTTTATACTAGTTTATAAGTAAATATTATCAGTTAAAAATTAAAAAAATAATACTTTGCAGAATGTTTAAATTCTGAAATATATTTTTTGTAATACATAATTGTCGAATTTATTTTTAATATTCAAATATTAAATTTTGTAAGTGTAATATTTTTGGAAAAAAATATTAAAGTAAATAAACGCAAGCGTATTAAATATATGGTTTCGTATAATTAAGAAGTAAATAAATTGTAGAAGTTGAAAAGAAATTTATATAATTACTCTGCCAATATTTTATTTAATGCGTATGAAATCAATAAATATTATCAAATATAATGTCCGTATATTTTCTATTTATTGTTAATAAGTATTTAATATGGACGCGTTTATTTTTTTATCGCCATTTTCCTGGGACTTTGTCGTAAGCAGACAACGTTGGTAAATAATAAATAATGTCGAATAAAGGCGTATTGATTGGTAATTGTCATTTTATATTTAATGTATTAGTCAAATGAATTATTACAAATTTAGAAATGTCGATATTAATTTTGATAAATGTTCAAGAAGAATAATGTTTCTTTTTATATGTTATTGTATTTATAGGTAGAAAAATTTATGTAAAAATATATTACATTTGATAGTTGTAGCGATTAGATTTGATACGAAATGTGTTTTTCATATAGATGATTTTTATTAATTTTAGTAGATTCTAACAGATGTATTTTGCATCATTTCCCTTAAAAATATCGGTATGTTAAAATAAAAATTTTGAAATCTTGCTATATAGCAACGAGATTTTTTACGGAATCTCAGAATTTTTATTTTAGTGAATCGTAATTTATCATGGAAAGAATACAGAATATACTCGTCTAACAGGTGTATTTTGTGTTGTTTCCGTTAAAATACAAATTCTGAGATTCCGTAAGAAATCTCTCTATAGCAACGAAATTTCTTACTGAATCTCAGAGTTTTTATTTTAACGGACCGTGACTTTTAACTGAAATAATGCAGAATTCACCCATAATAGCGTTATATATATATATATATATATTAATATAAGTTACTAGTTCTAGATTCCTTTTTGCGTATTTAGAACTAAAATTATCATAAACAATTAACTAGTATGCTAAAGATAGATCGTGCAGATTTTGTTTTATTCTGCGTTTCATACATTAAAAAATATAAATAGAAAAATAGAATTTATAGCAATATATGTATTAATTTTTTTATTATAATTAATTAACAAAAAAAATTTATCTTTAAATCAAGTTCTTGTACTAAGTCACACAGATTTTATATTATAAATATAAAAACATATTTTGAGATACTAACTACTGTCTGATTTAGAATTATTTGCTTTACATTCAAATCGATACATTTTGTTTAAATAATATTTGTTATCTAATCGTAAGATGATTTGTTATTCTTTCGGAAATTAAATTAAAATATTAATCTTATTTGAGTATTTTGAAATAAATTGTTAATACAATTCTATGATTCCAATGTTAAAATATGGAAATTTCATGTTCCTCTTAGGAATTTCAGAAACTGCTTGCGGTCAAATTTAATTTTCGAAAGAAATGTAAAGAAATGAGTTTCCGGTTTAGAAACTATAATGATAAATTGATGATAAATCAATCAAATTTAATCGCTACAACTAAAGTTTAAAATTTGTTTCAACGCAATCACAGACTGACTGTGATCTGTTAGGTGTTTTAAATCAGTTTTCAAAGACATTTGCAATAAACAAATAAATCCGCGTGTGTAATAGGTTTGTTCCAACAAATGGAATGAAATGTTTGAAAACTGTAAAACGCATGCGCATATGTAGGTAGATAAAATGCGTGTGCACTTGCACCTGACGGATTGCAAACGATTTATTCTGTTGTTGAAACTAATCTAATATTTATCATTTACGTCAAATTACTTATATGATACGTAGTCCGTAATCCGTTCCTACCGTGGATTGATTTAGATACTACTTCAATATTAACGCTCTCGTATACGTACAAACGCCATGCGTTTAAAACACATTTCTACCGAAACGGTTTTAAATCACTTCTACACTGAATCGATACATGAACTATTCCCGAATAGTTCGTAAAAAGGGAATTTTTAAAACATCACTATAGTAGCTACATAATTTAATAAAACTCGAAATCAAAACGAGATATTTAAATTTTGTGAAAAAATGAAATAGATGTATCAAATAACTATATTTTGGCTATATTTGACAGTAAAAAATAAATTAAAGTATAATTGATATTTTGCAAAATTTATATTTAAAAGAAAATCTTAAATAAAGCAATGTGTAGTGGGATCATTTAGTAGTAGGATAAATCCTTGATATATTTTTTTATTTATAATATGTAGAATTTTTTAATATTTAAATCATTTTTGTTGTTTCCGTATTGTGGGAGTCCGCTTCTAAAACTTACGCTAACGAACCCAAACCGCTGCTTGAAACAAAGCTAATATAGACGTATGCGCTTAAAAGCATGGTTTAGTACTGATCGTCTGAAACGTATTTCTACCGAGATAGTTATAAATCAGTTTCGTATTGATTCATTATTAAGGCATGCACATACAATGATTTATGAATCGAGAACCTTTGTTTAGAACAAAACTATATAACCAAATTATTTATATCTTTTCCAATTATCAATCAAAATACCAGAATTCCTACATTATTATCTTTCACTTTTACGATTCGTAAATCTTCAAATCGATGAATCTTAAAAACTAAAATCAGCGCATGCGCTATAATCAACTACATCATCATATCCGCCTAAAGAATAATCATCCACACCGAATCCACTTCCTGCCGACGACGCACAGTACAGCGCTTGCGATACAGCTGCAGCAGTGACAGCGTCGTGTCCGCCGCAAGCTAGTTGCGCCGCCCAGGCGGCTTCGCCCCAGCCCCAACCCCATCCGTGACCCCAGTCGATGACGACGCCAGCAGGAACGGTATGCTCCTGCTCGTAGGTGCGATTGGACACCTGCACTTGGTTTTGTTGCTGTTGTGGTTGTTGCTGATCTTGCTGTTGTTGTGGTTGTTGTTGCTGTTGCGGACAGTGGTGTGTGACACACGGTTGACTACAGGCTCGGTTGCAGAGATCCGCTGTTGATGGACCGACTGTTTGTAGAGGGGGCACGATTCGAGAAGATAGACTTGCTGCATATAAAAAAAATAATTAGATTGTAATTTTGTACACAGAAAAAATAAAATAGTTATTACAATTAATTGTTTTTTTTATTTTTGAGATCTTTAAAATTTTTATCAAAATAATACCTTTTAATAAGTTTTTCTCTATTTTCTAAAGATCTCAGATATTTTCTCGAAATCATAATAGTTTTTGAAGAAAATATACCTGGTTAAGAATATATTAAATTGTAATTTCTGTAATTTTATTAATAATGGAATATTGTTATTGAGTCATTAATTATACATATACTTTCTAATTTTTTTATGTCTAATATATTAAAATTTAAATAAACTAATTCAAATTGCTTAATAAGTAATTTTAAGTAAACGTTAAAAGTAATTTTCACAAAAATCACTTTTAAAGATGTGGTGACAATACGGGTCGAAGCTTTTGTTGAATAATACAGAAAAAAATGTATAATTATTTATAAATATACTTGTTCTTTATACCTATATTTTTAGATGAATTATTTTTGTATTTTATTTGAGTGCATTGAAATTAAAAAAAGTTATTTAATGTAAGTACACAATAAGTATTTTTTGTCAATATTTTTTATCAAAGCTAAAAAAAATATTATTTGCGTTCAAAATAGAAATTCAAAAGTTCTTACGAAAAAATGTTTTTGTCAATGTAATTTGACCATTTTTTATTTTAAAAAAGTAATTTTTCAATTGATCAAATTAACTTTATATAAAATTTATCTACTTCTTTAGGAAATAAAATAATTTAGTATTATTATTTTTTATTATAAATAAAACATTGAAACTGTCTATTAATTTTTTTATTAGCATTTTAGAATCTAGTATAAAAATTTCAATAATCCCAGAATTAATTTATTAAAAATTTCTTATTCTGGCTACAACGATTTGATGTATTTTGTGTTTTTACGTGTGACGTACACTTGATTCAGTGAAACAAAGAAAGATAATACAAGAAAGGCATATCAGAGGTTAGATGACATAATTTTTTGGTGTTAGTTTTTTAAAAAAAATTAGAACATAATGGCTGGTATTACAAGATAAATTTTGAAATCGGTTATAACTAATGCCGGCTTTAAGAAAATACAATTGTCATAAAATCAGTAGTAAATAAATGAACCAACACACCTAAAACTCAACTTGTAGTATTGGTTAATATTTATAATATATTATTTTTTCAGGAAAAGAATAATATAAAATAAGTGAAGTAGAAATATTTGATTACAGTGAAGTGTTTTGTTATATAAAAAGTATAATTCTATGGATAAAGTGATTTATAGCAAGAATATAAAAATTGTATATAATAAATAATCTAAATAAAGAAAAACATAGCAAATATATATATATTGAAGAAATCAATTTGGAGCAATCAGTATATATTGGCGCTACAATATCCTAGTGATTGGGTAACAAAACTTGGTGGAAAACTAGTAAAGTAATAGGAAAAGTCTATGGTTCAGTAATTTTCAATTGTCTGTAAAAGTTTCTTAGTTTTTTCAATTAACCTTGCTTTGGAAATCAGAACTTTTTAGATAATACACCACTCTGTTTCTGGTGATTCGTGTTTTAAATTTTGTTAGCTAAATTAAATTTGTTTATTTTTTTTTGTATTTTTGTTTCTAATTATGTTATTCATATTACATATACATTGATCGAAGAAAATCTTGGAAATAATATCGTGTTCAATTTTAAATTTTTTTCATCAAATCTTGTTTGTTTTTTTACACAATAGAATAACTATAAATGTAGATTTTTATTGTTAATTTCTTCTTGATTTCTTATATCGTATATATATATTTTTTAGTTTTTAACACAAAACCGAGATTATCATCACAAATTGTCCAACATTCTATCTAAAGGAGGGTGTGGCACAAACTCTTTTTATAATGCCGAAATTAGTTTCCGCTAAACATTTTTATCCAAACAAGTAACTTTTGTTTCATTCATGATGCTTCTCATACATGTTCTTCTATTTATACCACCTGAAAACATTCCATCAGGCAAAACACTCACTCAACACAAAATAATAAATACTTTTACTTATGGTTTTAATTTAAAATTATAATCGTTACTGCAAAAAAAAAGTTGAGAATTTTTATCTTAGAATATTTCAATATTTAATTAATAATTTGTAATAATCTGAAATGAAAACATTGGAAAAAACGTTAAATTTTCTTCTAAGTTTAAATTGATACCAATTAATATTATTTTGTTGTCAAATTGAGTAAAGAAGTTAGCTTGAATTGAAACTTTCCCAGTAAAGTTTTATTACAGAAGTGACATTTGAACTTTACATTGGCCTTTAACCACATTCAAGAAATTTTCTTCATTTTTAGTGTTTCATGAAAATGCGAAAATTAACTTATTTTACAAAATGAGGAAAAGTGATTCCTTAACGTAGTAATCATTAAAGTAATTTTGGTGTAAACAAATATTTTTACAAAATTGAGTAAAATGATATTAGGCTATCCAATTTCATATATACTTATAATTTATGTTTAGAATAGTATGGATCATATTCAGCTTTCTAATTATATTAGATAAAACATCTGATGCAAGAATAGACGATTACGTTTGCTATTTGATCTAATATACTAATATATTTGTTTGTCCCGTATATAGTTTTTGATTATTTTTTTAAACTTTATTTGAAATAACAATTTTATTACAATTTTCAAGTAATTTAATATGTAGATAAAAAAAGTAATGTCTATCTATTTAAATAATAGTATCCAAAAGGCATACTTGTCTATTTAAAGGATACATACAAAGACATACAAAAATTTAAATAATTAAATGTTTCAACTAAATATTTTTACAATATACAGTTGAAGATATCAATGCTGTTCTTCACAGTCTGCATTTAATTTACGAAAAGTAAAGTAATTATTTTTTTAAAATATTTAATTAAATAAAACTGCTTTTGGTTAAAGTTCTGTAGTAATATTTATTTATTTATAATATGGGTTCTGAAAGATTTTTTTACTGTATTAAAATATTTAATGTTATCTGTATTATTTTACCTAATTATGAATTTTCAAAATAATATTAAACAAAAGTACATAAAGCATTTTGAGGTACTATTAATATTTTTA
The DNA here is from genome assembly GCA_963966155.1 of Clivina fossor. NCBI lineage: Eukaryota > Metazoa > Arthropoda > Insecta > Coleoptera > Carabidae > Clivina > Clivina fossor. The sequence continues at coordinate 6,252,169 of OZ014558.1, forward strand.
AATATTTTGGTCCAGTTTCGTAAACGATTTAACACTCCGTTAAAATCTAACGCTTTGCTAAAATCGATTTTAAGTATGTTTTTTAACAATTTTTTAACATCGGCGTTAAAATTTAACATTTTTTTAGTTTTTTACTTTCTATAAATGCTTATTGGAACTTTAATCAATTCCAAAACTTCAATATTGCATCACAATATTGCTCTAACAATGCAAATTCGTATACAAACAATATTGGTTGCGAATCTATAGCACGTGAATATACACCATTTCCCCATTTGCGTAATATTAACTAGGTTGCAGCAATATTACAGCAGGATCTCTATCGCCGTTCTGCAGGGCTACATATCATCCAAACACCAGTCAAATCATGGCGGCTGCAACTCAACTGACAATGGCAATATGCGTGTTGCGGACATCGCAACAATAAGGCGTTAGCTCACGCTGATTTGACAAACAGTACATAAATTCCAATGAATAATTGTTAGGCGGGGCCAGGACAGGTTCAGTTTTAACTATGTAGTAGAATCGTGGTAAAATTCGTGCAGTTTACATATAGTTTATTTTATAAAATGTATAGTTTTTTTTTATCAGCTTTAATTCTAATTAATAAAATTTTAGTTTATGACTTGTTTTGCTACATAGCTGAATAGTAAACACAAATTAATGATAGTGTATCGATGAAAATGTCAGATAAACCCACACATACGCTTCATTTTAACTGTATAGTTAAAAATTTGTCGGCTGCAGATGTCATTCAGAACATGCTCATACTCTAATAAGTTGTATAATAATTTATATACTCGTTATAATAACAATAATAACAAAGATATATATATATATATATATATATATACCGGGTGTTCGTTCGTCAAGTTCGTATGGGCGTTTAACATGCAATTTCGATAAATTGCGATATACTTCTTTCTCGAGTTAAATTCGGAGAAATACTTAGAATACTTTTTGATAGACAATAAAAAGTTCTATAATTTGGTTTTAGCTTTAATTTGCTAGCATGTGCCGTTTGGGCGCTAGAATTTTTTTTTTTATTTTTTGGTTTTTATTTTTTTTCTCAAATTATAGTACTCATTATTTTCCTGCACCTTATAGTTTTCGAGAAAAAAAATAAAAACCAAAAAATAAAAAAAATTCTAGCGCCCAAACGGCACATGATAGCAAATTAAAACTAAAACGAAATTATAGAACTTTTTATTGTCTATCAAAAAGTATTCTAAGTATTTCTCCGAATTTAACTCGAGAAAAAAGTATATCGCAAATTATCGAAATTGCATGTTAAACGCTCATACGAACTTAACGAACAAACACCCGGTATATATATATATATATATATATATATATATATATATAAATGTACAATCTTACATATAAAAATAAAAATAATTTAAATATTTTTAAGAATTTATTAAGATCGTTTTAAATAGAAAATTGCTATTATGATATTTTTGATATCGTAAATTATTGTGTATGCACTAAAAAAAAAATTATATAATATTACATAAATTTTTTTACATAGATCGTTTATGTACAAAAATTTTTTTTAGGAAAAACATTGTTTTACAGAAACGATCTGAGTTTGATTCGTGTTTGTGGTTTGAGTTTGTGACTCGAACCACAAACACGGACCAAACTTTGAATTTGAAGATGACTTTGAAGATGACTGAAAAGTCAAAACGCGTCATTCTTAAAAATAATAACAAACTTGATAGGGAATTTAATAAGGAAATTTCAGGAAAAATTGCCTCTTGTAAAACAGGCTTAATAAACTGAGCGTGTTACAGTTACAGTATACTTACAACAATTGCTGTAGCCGTTCGTGTACCGATTGTGATCCCTGATCAGAGTCACGGAACATCGTTTATCTCTGTCTAGTGTTAACCGCGGTGGCGGAGGTAGCTGTAACAAAAAAAAAATTGAATTGGGGGTTGAAGCAAGAAACGTTATAAATTGTTCTAGGTAGCTTTTTTGTTGTAAATAAACATTACATTTGGATGCGTAAGCTTTCCTTTTTTGTTTTAACTGAGTAACAGAGTTTTTGGTTAATGTAATGACTTGAATTTGATAAATAATATTGTTCTTTTCTGTAAAACTTTGTAATATATGTATTAAAATGTGTTGATAGTAATTGTGTCGAGCTACATTTTACAACCAAATAACTAAATCAAAAATACGTTCCGATAACTTGAAGAAATTTGTGCTGTTGGGAAATTAACAAAAACTATGTGCAAGTTATTATTTATATAATAAAACAAGTTACATATAGGTAAAACAAATGTTGTTATAATTGAAATTGAAAGATTTTTTAATATTAAAATAAAACGGTTTTAGGTTATAGTTCTGTATTAATATTTATTAATATTGTTTTTCAAACAACCTTCTTCTTCAACTAATAAATTAACGATGAGATTCATAAATACATCAGCTAATAAAAAAAATAAATAAAGAAACAAAAATTAAATAGGAAAAACAACTGCTTGAGCCTTGAATCTTAGTCAATAGTTCTTATTATTTATCTAAAATACAGTTTCATATTTTGAGATCATCGTCAGGAACAATTAAAATTAAATAAAAATTTAGACAGATGGTTTTAGAATCATCTAATCATATAGTTGGTTGGACCTTTTAATTATGTTAATAAATAATAATAATTAAATGTGATAAAATTGGCGTAAATCTGAAATGTACAAATCCACAATGCATGAAAGGAGGTACTTACAATAAGAGGAATTTAATGAATAATTTTAATGAACAAAATTTATAGTAAATTTAATAATAAAAATAATATAATTATAATCATTAAAAATTTGAAAATAATATTTATAATTACTTATTAAATTTGATTTAAGTAAAATTTAATTTGAAATAATTTTGCATATTTTCAGATGTTTTTCAAGAATGTTTTAAAAATCGAAAGCTTTTGAAAATGTATAGAAATTCGGTAAATAGTAAAGTAATTTTGCGTAAATAAAACGAAAATGGATGATTCAACGAACTAGAATAATTCACTTTCTGAATTTTCGGTTTTTCTTCGTAAAAGTAAGTTTCAATAGAATTCTCTAAAGAACTGTGGCTTGGGAATATAAAGACAGCAGATATACTTCTTTCTATTAAAGTAAAAATATCGCCAGCAATTCTAGTTTGTAAATACTTTTATTTAGTAAAATAAAATATAGAAATTGAAATAAAAAAAGCTTTAGAATTAAGTTCTATATATATGTTATTTAAAACTCGACGTTTCGATATATTCTACGTATATCATTATCAAATAAAATCTGGTTTCCTGTAATGAATTATTTTTAAATTATTAATATAATTTTAAAATTTTGTAATCTAGTTACTTTGTTACCTAGTTACTTATTTCTATGTGTTGCTTGTTTATTATAAAGTCTTTTGTATATTTTTTTCCTGATGATGATATACGTAGAGTATATCAAAACGTCGATTTTAAATAAAATTTAATCTGAACGATTTTTTATTTTAATATAATGAGTTTTGATAGATTTTTTACTATGTTAGAAATTGAGTTTTTTGTCTTTCTAAGTATTATTAGCAAACATATATTTTATATTCTTTTTATAGATTTAATTTGGAGCAGACTTTAGTAAAATATAAAACAAAAACTTAGTATATTACTATAGAACAATATTTAAGAAAATTATCATCTAAAGATAAAACAGAAAACATAAAAAAAATAAACGTTTTTTTTTCTTAACAGAAGAATAAAAAATTTATTAAGAAAAGGATTTGTCTGTTATTAGTTATTATTTATAAAACAAAATTGTTAAGAAACAATCTGTTTTTTAAAATTTTTATAAAAAATTTATGCTTACATATTTTTTTTTTTGATATTATTTTTTAATTTTCCATTTGTAAACATTTTTATATTCGCTTATTTATGCAAAATGAACTATAATCTACTTTTTAATATTTGCATGTATTTTTAATTTAAATATTGTAGATTATAGATTTTCATTGAAGATATTATAGTGGATTTTGTCTATTTGAAACTTCCGTATACAAATATCCAAAATATACTGATAATGAAATTAATTTTATATTTTTATGTATAAAATTTAGTTCAGTGTTAAATCAGTGTTATATTTTACACGAAATTTTTATTTCGTAAAAATAATTTCCAAAATTGCAAAAATAAAGGTGAAGCACAATATTTATTTCCTTTTTTTTCTCCTTGCAATCTAATATTCATCGTAATACAATTACAAAAAGTGCCAAAATCAATTTAGCTCGCGACCCGAACAGCATATTTTACTCGGAAACAGATCTCACACAAGCTCGGCCACACAACGGCCCAGCAGTTATGGTTTTCAGAGCTATAAAACACGTCGGAAAAGTTTTGCAAAATCGTAAATTTACACCACGTACGGGGGATATATAGATGGTAGAGTGTTGTATATGTTGGACTTGGAGCAGGCAGCAAGCTTCGCCGGTCCGAATTTAAAATTTATAACCCGGCACGCAATTGCAGGCCACTCCGACAAGTTATTCTTGAGAAAAGTCGTCCAATGTCTTATACAATACGGCTAAGTAATTCCAAGACTGATTTTATTCGTTTTAGATAAATTTCAAACATATTTTTTAATAATTTTATTGAGACAGGCAAATGTGAAATTTAAATATTTTAAGTTTTAATAAAATATATAATAAATAATAATATACAATTTTAATTTTAAATTTTTAATCGTTTGAGTATATACATTGCAGTTTTGGTGCCTACGTTGATGTATGGTAGTGAATGTTGGGTTTGGTTGCAAAAGAGATTTTTACGTGGGGTATGTGGTGTAAATAGGAGAGATTAGTGTAGATGAGTGTGAAATTGAAAAAAATGTTGTAGCAAAAGTTGCCCCGTGTTAAGAGTCAGTTAAGATGGTTCGGACATGTTGAGCGAATGTCTAATGAACGTTTGGTTAAAAAGATTTATTTGAATGATTTTGATGGTATACGTTTGCGTGGACGTCCGATGAGTAGTTGGAGTGGTATGATTGAGAGTGTTTTGCGTGAGCAAAAGTTTCCAAGTAGTAGGAATAAAAGAGCATGTATGAGAGGAATTATGAATGTGGATGAAGCGAAAGTTGCTTGTTTGGATAGGAATGTTTGGAGGCGACTGATTTCGGGATGATGAAAAGAGTTTGTGCCACACTTTTTTGGGTACATGGCGTGATTGTGTATGTATGTATATATGTATGTATGTATTTTTTAGTTATTTTTTTTTAAACTACTTTTCGCAACCACAAAGCACTGTTACAAAAACAAACCCTTTTTTTGAATTTAAATCAACGAAATTTAAAGTTACAATAATATCACTGAAAAAGTATTTAATCTTACTTATTAAGTGTTTACTGTGTATTTTAAAACTTGTATAGACTCCAAGTAGTAGGAATAAAAGAGCATGTATGAGAGGAATTATGAATGTGGATGAAGCGAAAGTTGCTTGTTTGGATAGGAATGTTTGGAGGCGACTGATTTCGGGATGATGAAAAGAGTTTGTGCCACACTTTTTTGGGTACATGGCGTGATTGTGTATGTATGTATATATGTATGTATGTATTTTTTATTTTTTTTTTTTAAATTACTTTTCGCAACCACAAAGCACTGTTACAGAAACAAACCCTTTTTTTGAATTTAAATGAACAAAATTTAAAGTTACAATAATATCACTGAAAAAAGTATTTAATCTTACTTTTTAACTGTTTACTGTGTATTTTAAAACTTGTATAGACGCCTGTTGTTGAGGCATGAGAGAGAGAAAAATTATAAAGAAATAGAACTCTTATACTCTGTTTACACTGTACGAGTAGGTCGTCACACACGGAACATAGTATCTGTTTCTATCGCACATTTTTTTTGTAACCTTATTTTTTTTTTATAATTGACGACTTACAGTTTGAATAAAGTATTAAGCTGCAGTACAAACAAAGCTTTAAGCTGCACTTACGACTAAAACCAGATTATAAGTAGAAAAACAGAAGAAATAGATAAAACACTAAACAAAAATAACTAAATTATGTACTGTTCAAAGTACAATCAGTGCAGCAAGCGTAATTTATATCTTATTGAAATTAATAAGAATACATAACTTTGAAAGCTAACAACGAACTGAACTCGCCATGCAAAGATATTTCTGTCGAAAGACGCTTATTTGTGTTTGAAAGTAGAGCAAATGGACGGAACACTAAACAAAAATGATTAAACTATATAGTGTTTGAAGTACAATCAATGCAGCAAGCGTACTTTATTTTTTATTGAAAAACATCACGTTTATAATATCACTTTTAAAAATAAAAATAAAAGTAGCCAGTAATTATCGTAAAACTAGTTTTTAAAACTTAATAGATAACATATAAATTAATTTTATTTTGCATTCTTTACATATATATATATATATATATATATATATATATATATATATATATATATATACTTATGAGTGGTACTTGAACTTTTCATGAACTCTAGGCACTGTGTACATATTATTCCTAAAGGTATAATTACTACATACCGCTAGTAATTCTAATACACATAGAATGAGTCCCAGAACTATTTGAGTCCACTGTGTGTTGTTACAGTACCAAGCGTTGTTGTTATGCTATTATATTAAAGGATCGAATATGTTCTTGTAACTTTGAGTGTAATTTATAGGATAATAATGCATAGTAATGTAAAATGTGTGCATTTTGTGTCTGACCTGCATGTTTAACGACTAAGGATCGTTTTCACGTCCTTTACATATGCAATCACGTCCTTGTCATTTGTTTGAAAATTTGTTGTTACACGAATTTCCCGTTTTGTTATTTCATTTAATATGTTATTTATGTTTTAAACAATCGTTTCAAATGGAAACTTTTCGGAAAAGTTTGCAAATGGAAGTAATTTTAATTTATATTATACAAAACACATAAACAAAATCTATATAGGTAATGTTTGTAAACATTTTAATTTAATTAATTTGTTTAATACCATAACGGCAACATTTATTTTTATGTGTTTAAATAATATAATAAGTTATTTTAATTGCTTTTAATTATCAACCAATCTACTGAGTTATTAGGTTATTATATTAGGTTGCTATTTTATTGTTTACTTTTATATTTTAATATTATTTTGCCATAACAAGTTTGTGCATTGTCCTATATTTACAAATGTTGCCAGAGTTCACAACTGTAGCGATGTTAGTTGGAAAAAATAATCCGTTTTGTCGTAATACTTAATACAGTGGCTCTCTTTTGTTATCATATTTCGCACATGATAAAATTTAATGATTTAAATCCGTATTAGGTTATTGAATTTCAATGTAATTTTACACAGGAAAATGAACCATATTTTTATAAATAATATCGTTTAAAAAAGCAAATTAAAGTGATTTGGATCAACATTTTATGTTCTAGAATCTAGAATACTACATTAAAAGCTGTTCTTTCTGACATAGTAAAAAATCTTTCCGAATTCATTATATTAAAATAAAACGGCTTTAGGATCTAGTTCTGTACAATTAAAATATTTTAGTTTATTTTTTCAACGTCAGATAGCTTTTATACTTTTTGGTCTGTATAATATGTAAATATTATAATTAAAACTTCAACAGTTTATGGAATATTCTAACAAATTTTATATCAAAATATTCAGTTTTTTTTGTTTTCTTTTCAGTGATACTATTGACTCAATATTGACTTGGGGTGATGATTAATTTCTTTTTTCTGTAGCAGATCACATATCATCTTTTAAATTCTCAGTTTTAATATTTTTTTTTGTAATAGTTAAGAACAAAAGCTATGTTTTATTCTTACTTTGTGTAAAACTATCTACAAGTGATTGTGTTTATTTTGCTCCATTTCGCGAATTTAATGTTTAAATTTACAAAAAGACTTAAAACTTTTGCAAGTTTTTAAAGTATCGTGATAAAGTTAAAACTGTTGTTAGTAAAATTAATTGTGATTTGAAAATATTATCTTGCAATTATAATTGTAGATGTGAGAAATACGAAAACTAAATAATGATGTTTACAAAAACGTACTAAGTTTAAAAAGAAAAAAGTTGTTTACAATTCCAAAAAAAATAATTTACATATTTTTCACATAAAAGTAGAATACTGAAGAAACATTATAGTAATTGTTTTGTTTTTTATTTTTGAGAATTTTTCAGATCATAAATTTTTACTTTTGCATTTGTTGTTGTCAAGAAAACATGACAAATGATATAAATAAATAAACTTTTCAATTTTTGTTAATGGTAAATTAAATTATTTATACTTTAATATTGCTTTATAATTTATTACTATTTCATTATTTGTTTATTAAAAATGGTATAGAGTTGCTTGTCTGAATAGGAATGTTTAGAGAAAACTAGTTTCGGAATAGTTGAAAGAATTTGTGCCACATCCTTTTGAGTACATGGCGTATTGTGTATGTATGTATGTAACTTGATAGCAAAAATATTAAATATAAAACAGAAACATTAAATACAAAAATAAATAAAAAATAAGAAAAACGCAAATTTGAACACTGATTGATGACGAATACTAAACAAAATAATTTTTGTTGTATTTCATAATTTTTCATAATTTAATATACAAAATTTTATTTTAATTTTTGATGTGAAAGTAACAAATTTAAAATAGTTTTCGGAAAATATTAATTTAATATATTAATATTGTGTATTTTTAAATGTAAGCCATTTTTATGTAAAATAAAAATATAGGGTCGTACTATGTACCAAGTTAGTTGCGCTATTAAGATGCGATTAAGGGCGCTAATCACCTATTAGACGCCCAACTAATTTGGTACATGCTAAGACGGTAGTGTTTTACTGATTAATAATATTTTAAATAATATTAAATAATATTTTTAAAACTCATAAAATATTACTTGCATTTCATTATTTTTTATTACTCAACATTTTTTAATTAATAAAATTTTTGTAAGTTAATTACTCCACAGTTTTGGCCCCTCACAACACTCACAAACTATAAAATATTTGACAACTTGAATAATTTGTAAATTATAATTATTTTTAAATGTTATTTATATCAGATAGAAAAGTGCAATTCTTTATTGTATAATTCTAGAAAAAGTATAGTATTTTACTCCGCTTATAATTACTTATTCGAATAAATTATGATACTAGCTTTAAACTTTATCCTCATAAGTAATAACCATTATTATATGTTTGTTGAAAAAATTGAAAAAAGTAAATTCTGTTCAAATGATTTAACGTCTTCTAAAAAAAAAATTTTATGTACATATTTATAATTTTTATTTACAAAATTTAATCATATACCAGGTTGAACATAAAAATTTACATAAACCCAAAACCATATTGGGCATATATAATTTAGTAGATTTCTAACCAGAAAGAAGAGAAGCAAAAAAAAATTGAAAAAAGAAACATCTGCCAGATTTGTAGAAAATCCGATCGACCTAATCAAGGTTGCACTGGCGTAATAAAATTTCGTACTTTGGCTTTTCGCAAAGTGGGCGAGGTTTAACTTTCTGGTTGAGTGAATATTTGTTGGCATCGCTACAGACAAAAATCTGTTAAAAAATGCGAGCGTTTCCCATGACCATAAATTCGGCACGGGTGAAATTGAATATGTATAATATACTCTACCGAGAACATTAAATAAGAATACAGACAGTGTGTACGTAAAGTTTGGAACTAAATTTATAATTACGTTATGTAATGTTTTTAAGAATATCGCTCGAACACGTCGATTTTGTTAAAAAAAAAGCACTGTCTGACAAAAGAAATTTTTTATAGACTTTTGTATATTTAAACCACATGAAATAAAGTTTCAGTTATTTACATATATTTAAATTTATGTTAAATATAAGAAACAATCTACTTACTGTGTTACTAATTGCTGTCATCCAGTCACTGTCAGACATAAAAACAATTAAATTTATTAGTAAAATATCCAGACATGAAAAGCAATTAAATTTTTTAGTAAAATATCAGTACATAAATACTTATATATAACAGTTTCACAAATATTTAAATATTTACTTAATCGTAGTGTACTAATTATATAATTAATAAATTTTTTAATAATTTTGGAAAAATGTATTGATCTTGCCGGGATTCGTAACCAGGACCTCTTGCTTTACTCTTGCACGAGATCTCGGCGAAGCAAACTCATTTTTCCAATTATATTGTTTTGATTAGTCATGACTAATTGTAAGTAATGCGTCAACCTAATTGTTTGTATTACAGTAATGTTGTATTAAAGCAATGTTTTTTGCAATGACATTTTTTTTTATCAAATTTATTAAATTTACTAATTATATATTAATTTACTGCTACTAATTGGATATTTAACTATTTCTGGAACGTTTAGTATCATCGCAAAAAAACATTGTTTTAATATTTATATATAAAATTAAATAATTAATTTAAACTTATTTATTTAAGAAATTAATAATGGATTTTTTTAACAGTAGCATTACAGAATATTTTGCCTTTCTATTAAATGAAAAATTCTATTGACTGTTAAAAAAGACAAAATATTGTGTACCGTTGCAGTGCTGTTCAGAATTTTATCATAGTTTACTAACATTACAAAAAAAAAGCTTTCTTAGCTCGAATATGACAGTAATGTTTTTATGTCAAGAGTTTGTTATAATCCATAAATTTGGTCATAAAAAATTAATCAACAAAGTGGTTAACAGACATTATTATTATGTGAAATATACTTAAGTATATATGGCATTACAGCAATGGTCTTCAAACTGTGTTTCTCAAGTCATTAAAGTTTGAAGATTACTGCAATAGAGTAAATAAAAATATCAGTATATGATGTTTATCTATGTATCTTTTTATAGAATAATATTATAACGTTAATTATAATCATAAATATGGTTATGCATACATTTATGAATTAATAAAAATAAAATTTTTCAAACATAAATTTCTCAATATAAACTTGCCCAAATTTCAGCCACTCACAAGTTAAGAAATATTATCCTATCTTTTATAACGATTCGTTCTTCAAGTGAATGGACTATAGTTTATATTGTTGTTTTATAATAGAAATGATAAAAATGAAATTTTAAAATAGGCACATATGAATTTGTAATTTATATAAAAATCTTTTAATATATATACCTTTTCTATAACTTCTAGTATTTTGTTTCTTTTGCGCACAGTAAAAATCAAAACTATATGTCATATGTAGAAGTTATAGTCTAGAAATACAGAAAAGAAATGAAATTTGCTCAAATTTATAGATATCCGTGTTTTACGCCAAAATCGTTTTACTGCGCAAAAAACTTATCTGTTACATTTTTGTGTTTTTTTCCCTCTCGATCAATATAACATGGTTTTTGTCTTGTACTTATTGCACGTTTTTCCTGTAACGAAAATTGGACGAAAACTTTTTATCGTAACTTCCGAAACAATAATCATTTTAGACACAAAAAAAAAGAACAACATTTGAATATAATCTAGCAGTCGTTTTCCTTTCGCTTCAGTTCACGTACTTGTCGAGATAATGTCTTCAAACTTTCAAGTCTTTTCCGTACTACGAAATTTTACGAATGCGAGATGAAAATCTCTCCTGAAGGTATCTTAATTATTTTTCATAAAAAATTGCTAAAATGGATTCAAATATACTTAGTTATGATTCAATTCAATGTTTGTTGATTGCTATATTCATTTGCTAAGCGTGAAGAAAGTTAAAAAAAATTTGTTTTTTTTTAATATTTGAGGTTATAAATCAATAAAATTAAATTCCCTTTAACGAATTTCGAAAGTTATTAAATTAGATTAAATATTTATTACTTCTAATTTGAAAAATCAGTATTAAAATATTGGAGCTTTTAATTTAATATATTTAATTAATAAATACATATATATTATCTAATTTTATTTTTCGATATGTATTTCTATAAATCTATGTACATAAATTAATAACTAATTAAGTAAATAATTTTTAATGGTTGATTAGCATTAATGTAAGTTAAATATAGATAATTTATATACGTAAGTAACTTACTTTGATGTTTTATCGATTCTTTAAAACTTACTGTTACAATATTTGAAAATTTTTACAGCAATATATGTTTAAAATAATGCTATACGATACAATGGTACGTGTAACAGTCGTGGATATTTTAGAATTGAAATATAACTAAGTTTTATTAAATTTATTTTACGTTTATGAAAACAAAATTAAATCACAGTAAATATTTGATAAACTGAATTTAATAAATATTAAAATTTAATCAGATTTTGTAAGTTATTAAATTATTTTTCTCAAGTGCATTTTTAAATTTTGTTTTTCCTACTTAATTCTGGAATATACATTAAATTACATCAAACAATTCTAAACTGATTTCAAATTGATTTAATGGTATTGAAACAAATTTTTTAACTGCTCTTGTATGGGAACTACAATTATTTTATATCGATTTGTTTAATAACATATATTTGTACGAAATATAATCATTAAATAATCATTTCTTAAAAAAATATAACCGTGAATCACCTAGTAATATGACAAACAAGATTCTTTGAAACAAAATGATGGAACCATTAATCAAATTTGGAATAAATCGACATTTTCCCGAAAATTATTTCAAATTAGCTGTAAATACAATAAAGACACTGAAAGAATGATTCATTCCTACTACTACTTTAATATTGTCGTCAAAGTCATAATGCGGTACGAGAAAACGTAAATTTGACATTTTCCTATTATTCTGGAGTCTGTATTATTTCGTGTTGGCGAAGAAGAAGAGTTTATATCATTCGTTTCATTCTATTGCTGCTGTTGACGTTACGAAACCAACCCAGAGTATAATGATGAGCCATTATTTACACTTTAGTCTTACAGCCCTCACTGATTCATTCTGTTATTCAGTTATTTTGTAAAAGAAGAAAGAATTTAGATTAATCTAATTTTGTAATTTATATAAATATCGGGTGTTTTATTTATTTATGATGAACATTTTTATCAATTTAAAATCAAGTGCTTTGTATATTTATATCTCAAGATTAGTTTTATGTTTTAGCCCGGTTGCATAAAGCCTTGTTAACTTAACCAATGAATTAATTAAGTAACTAGATTGTCAAATGTCTCATTGATTGGTCACGTGGCAAGGCAATGAATTGGTTAATTTACTAAGCGTTTAACACAGCTTTGTGTAATCGGCTTAATTGTAATGTTATTGGTATTGTTAAAAGATATAAATAATTAATTTTTTTAGCTGCAATTAGAATTAGACCAACTCAAATCGTGCATTTATGTCTGTTAGTAAAAAGCAGTGCTATGCTAAAACATAACATTAATTTCGAGATAAGTGTTGTAGTCTGAATGAGTCTTAATTTTGTTACAAAACATTTTAATATACAGTTAAACTTTGATACATCTTCATGTTTTTATCGTTTACTGTTATTATTCGTTTTATTTGTATGGTCTGGAATTTAATTACATATAAATTATACTATTTTATTCTTTTTTTTATTCCATAAAAAAAATACGCACATATTGAACTATATATTTATATATGGCAATATTATTATTTATTGTAAAGTTTGACATTTTATTTGTTTCACATAAACATAATTTCGACGTTTCGATATATCATGTACGTATATCATCATCAAAAAAAAAAGATACAAATGACATATACAGTAAATAAACAAACATAGGAACAAGTTACTAGGTAACAAAATAAGTAACTAGATTATATTAACAGTAGATTGATAAGAGAAGCAATAAAAATTTATAAAGAAAAAGATTACATCAATCATTGTGAAGACACTTATTTAAATAAAATTTGGCTTCCTCTAATTAATAACTTATAAATTTTTATAATCTAGTTACTTATTTTGTTACTTAGTAACTTGTTTCTATGTTCTGTTTATTTACTGTTAATATCGTTTGTACAGGGTGACACACGGAAACCGGACGTTTTTTAAATGGACTGTATTCAGTTGATTTTCAAGGAAAACTGATTTTATTTTTATTAAAGTAAAGAACAACATTTGCTATTTCATTCACATATGAAAAATTATGTCACTCAGGTGGCGGCCATCCGTTTGAATGCAAGTTTCAAGTCGTCGGCAGAAAGCATTCATGCATCTCCTAGTAGAAAAAAATTAAAAACTTTTTTCAAAATTTGCTCAAAAAATTTGAAAAAATTCAGTAAAATAAAGAAAAAAATTAGCTACATAATATCTAAGTTACTTTTTTTTTCTAACTCATACTGATTTTGCAGGAAAAATTATTTAAAATTCTAAAAAACATTTTCATATTTGAATGTGAATATGTGAATGAAATGGCAGATGTTGTTCTTTACTTTAATAAAAATAAAATCAGTTTTCCTTGAAAATCAACTGAGTACAGTCCATTTAAAAAACGTCCGGTTCCCGCGTGTCACCCTGTATTATTGATGATGTATGTAGAGTACGTTGAAACGTCGGATTTTAATTATAATAAATAATTCTATAGGCTTTTTATTTTGATATAATAAGTTCTGAAAGATTTTTTATTGTAATTTTTTAAAATGTTATCGGACATCTTTATCTAGTTGTGTTTTAACAATTTGTTTTATTTTATATTTTTTATATACATAAATACGGGGGTTAGTACGAAACTGTCCGCTAGATTTGATTAAAACTTTTATGCAAATATATCATCAGAATGTTTTTATTATTATTTTTTTGTTTCAATATGGGAATGGGAAGGGGTGGGGGGAGGTCTAACCTCTAAAATGAAACAGCAAATGTGTCCCACCTGACTTCAGTAGCCGATTGCGCCATCAGCCAATGCACCCGGCTCCGTTTTACCATTCCATAGCCGTAGCTGTAGTGGTAGGCGTTGTGTGGACCCTCGTAGACGCACGTCCCGAGCGCCATCAGCTGGCCAACGTGACAATCGGCTGGTATGCCTGGCCGACGCGGCACATGTCGCGTCCATTCGCCGACGGCAAGCAGTTCGGGCGCGTCGCTTAGCCGTATACGGCCGCATGGCGCACTCGCACCCTTATCCTTGAACCATGCCACTGTTGAGTCCTCGTACAGTACCACCCATTCTTCGCACCAGGTGCGACATAACCAGCCGCCTGCAAATAAGACAACGACACTTTTACTTATATGCAAATAGATACAAATTTGCGAATAAACTGTTATTGTTATTAGTTTTATTGAAAGATAATATAAATCAATCTTAAGTACACAGATTCATGCAGTAAATGCTTTAAAGTTAGAAGTTTTTAATGTTATGTATTCGCTAGAACAGCGGTTTCCAATATGCTGATTTTGGGTGGGTTGCGATATTGTATATATATTAAAATATAAGAGTAGTTTACATGTTTATTAAGTGAATTGTTGAATTTATCTGCTTAATACATTTACATATACTCGTAGTCAGTCGATTTCTTGTTTGTTCCATATCACAAAATCTTACTTTCAAGAAAATAATATTTAAAGTTTCTGAATCGAATTGTTGCAAGACCCATCAATATTAACAGTAAGATAAGAGAAGCAATAGAGTGTGATTAGTAACTAATTTAAGTAAAATTTGGCTTTCTTTAATTAGAAATTTATAAATTTTGTAATCTAGTTGTGTCTGTGTTTTGTTTATTTACTATATATGCCATTTGTATAATTTTTCCTGATGATGTCCGTGAAGTACGTCGAAACGTCGATTATTAATAAAAATTAATACAGAACTATATTCTATAGCTATTTATATGTTTATAGTAGGGATAAGGAACAAGTTAGAACATTCACGATTTTTAAAATACATAGACAAATATTGCCAAAAATTCAATCGACCAAAAATGTCGTATGGAACAAACAAGAAATCAACTGACGAATTATTAAGCATAATCAAAAAAAAAGTAATGCGATATTTGTTTATTTAATCCTCTGTATTCTTTCCTGTTAAAATATGCATTACAAGCAAGTGGGTCACAAAAAATTACTCCTATAATTTTTGAAAGTGACTCACGGTCCATAAAAATGTGGAAAGCCCTAAATTCGACTATTATTATTAATTAATTAAAATTGAAAAACTACTACTATTTTACTGATAAATTAAAAGATAAATTAATTTGTTTTATGGTGCTGTTTGTGCTTGATTAAAAAGATATTTGAATAAAAATGTGTTATGACTCTTGAACGAAGAATTCAATATTTTTGTTACTCATGAGATTTCATAGATTGATTTTCGAAAAACAATTTTAACTTTTTTAGTCATATTTATTTTATGTTTAAGAAAAGACCTTTTTGAAAAAGCCTAATTTTTTAAAAAAAATTATTAATAAATGATGTTATAAAGTTATTTGTTTTAAATAAATTAATATATTTTACAAAAGCAACATATTTTAGTAGAAACCAATTACTTGCTTCAAATTAACTTAAAATTAATTGCTAAAATATGTTTAAATATTAAATTTCAAGAGAAAATAATATTTTATTTTAGTAATATTTTTATAAAATTGTTTATATTATTTACCTTTTGAAGTATAGGTATATAATTATAAATTTTTATGATATTTTTTAAGTACATATATAAACATCATTAGATATAATAATACGTATATGTAAGACATGTTATAAAAAAATAAATGTCCATTTTATAAATTTTGATTCGTAAAAACGTAAAATACACTTTGACTTTGATCTGTGTGTTACATATAAGTCACAAACGAAGAAAAAGTATAATATTTGTATAGCAAACAAAAGGAATTTCAAATAATGTCGAAGAAAAATCGATACGTAAGCAGTATTTGACAAAATAACGAAGAGCAAATATGTTACTGACCATATGTAGATTTGTGTTTGAAAAAGAACGTGGACTTTTTATTTGTAAAAAACAATCTTTCGTTTCTTATAACATGTAAACGTATCGTAGAAAAGTTGGAATACGTATGTAACTTTTTGTGTATGTTTCTGTGCTAACTTTAAAGTTGCACTGAAATCTGTTGCATTTTATTTCTAGATTATTTGTATCTGTTTTATTTTGAATATATCATCAAAGATATTTTACAAAGAGTTGAATTAAAATGTAGAAAATGTCCTATAAAGCATATTAATTCTTTTGTTATAAAATGTAACATGAATAATGTAATAACGTTGCAACACAATATTTTTGTACATGAAAAATAAGTGACATTTACTTTTATAAATATTTTAATTTCTATATAATTTAAATATGAATGTGAATTTAGACTATAAATATTTTAAACAAGATATAATGGTTTACTCTGTGAGGATGAAAAATTATTACCATTTATTCAAATTGTCTGTACCTTTAACATTAAACTATAGGATGAGAAAACAAATTGGCATTAGAAGGAACAGAGATATCTAGATTATATGGACCAGTGCAGCAAACATACTTTATAATATAGTAAAAAATCTTTTAGAACTCATCATATTAAAATAAAACGGCTTTATGGGTTTACCAATATTGTTAATTATTATATGGAATACTTTGAACATACTTTTTTCCCATTGAAATTAATCAACGTTAAAACATTGAAAGTGAACATGTTTCGTCTTAATAATAGTACACGATTGCGTAGTGTACTTTCACACGTACTCTGTGAAGGGAACTTTATTTGTGTTTCTATAAAGCTACGAATCTAACAAAGTAACAATGAAAAACTTTCTGGTTTCTGTTACTGTTATTCTAGTAGGTTTCAATAACATGCACATTTGTGATAACAAATGTATATACTACAATGAGCAAGTTACTAAAAACCTACTGGTACAATAGTAACAGAAATCAGAAAGTTTTATGTTTATTTGCATTGAATATACTTAAATTTTAAGTGTGGTTTATATGAATTACCCAGTTTAGTATTCATTGTTATGACTATGGTTATTTATTAAAAATACTCTGATTGATTTATTTAAACTACACTTAAAATTTAAGCAAAGATGCTGCAACTGGCCATAACAATGTTATTTTGATAGTTTTGCAGCTTAATATCTGTATATTTTTGCATATGTGTGCTTTTTCATAATGTGTTTTTATAATATAAAAACAATTCTAAAAATATATGTATATTATACATATATTTTTAGAATTGTTATTTATTAATATTGGGAGAAGGTAAATTAATTTTATTTGAGTTGGTTGTTCATAATAAAATTATATTTCTTTATTTTCGACTATAAATTCGTTGTCTTTCTAATAAAAAAAAAAGAAAATTACATTTAAAACAAACTTTAATCAAACAGATAAAGAAAATTTTTTTTTCTACTTTCTAATAAAAATATTTGATTATATAGAAATGTGATTTCAAATGTAATTATATTTGATTACACAGTAGTAAAGCTTAATATATTATTATATTACATTTCATATATTTTAACGCAATATTGATGTAACAACAAAATGAGATAATTGAGTTTATGTCAGTAATAACATACGAACACCTAGATAATATATACAAGACAAACGAAATTCTCGAAATTCCGTTTATTACAACGATTCGTAGAACAAGAACAATAACAACCATTCATAAATTTGATAGAGTACAAAATCACTTCGCGAAAACGACAATGGACAACATCATATGAATTTCGGTGTTATTTATTTAAATCCCCCGTTCGAAATGGGTGAACAGTTAACCCTTGTAAACGGTCAGTAGTCCTCCGGTCAACACGATAATCAACGGATTTAAATACATCCACACTGGATGTCGTATTGCGAAATGAAACATCATGGCCTGGACGAAAGGAACATTTTGAGTATATTGTTCATCTGCATGCGAAAACAAGAAATATGAGACTTGAGCAATTTAAATTGAGAGAATACGGGACTGCTGGGCGAGTGGACATGTTCAAGTAACAAAAGTGAGGTTGTGGTTGAGTCGGAAAACGAGGAGGCGATCAAAGACAAGGTTGGTTGGATTCGTGAGGCAGAAAGCGACGCACAATGAACGGACGTCGAGTTGACAACTTTAAGTCATTTCTTTAAAAGGTTCCGGTGGCCCATTGCCCTAATTCCCGGACTTATTATTTGCTCCACGATTTTTTGTTTGTTTCTTATTGGTAAAAGCTTTTCTGGAGACATGACGTAGTTTGATTTTTATAATAAATAATGAAAAATGCAATTTTAGTATTTGAATTTAAGTAAGCAAAATTTTAAAAATTGTGGCCCGTATTTTCATTTTACTTTCAAAAGTAATATTTTGTCAAAAGCTATTTTCATATTTATTTAAAATTACTTATTAATTATTTTAAAACAGTTTATTTATATATCAATAAAATGATCAAAATAGAAAAACTATCTATATATGATGAAACTTAGAAGTAAAAATTTATTTGGGAATAAAAAATAAAAGCAAGTTTTTACAAAAAAAAAAAATAGGTAAGAACATTGGTCTATATTGTAATTTTAAACCAGTTTATTATTATTTCTTATTTATTTATTTTTTATTATTGACGTATTTATATTAAGTTTTAACTAATGACAACAATTTTCAATGAAACATATTTCAAACTAGAATTAAAAATGTCAAAAATTATATGAGTGACAATGTTCTTACAATGAAGTGTAGTGTAATGGTACTATAATATAAAAATGATAGCAATTCACAGGGAAAAATTATGAAAAATATGTTTTTTGTAGGTACAATTGTCATAAATATTGTTCCTGATGATGGCTTCAGTGAGGTCGAAATATTGAACCATATTTTACTAAAATAAAATAAAACTATTGACTGATGCCCGAGTAGTTGTTTTTTATTCTTATTACCAATTTTACAGTCGAGAAAATACGTATTATATATTTTAGAGTTTTAACTTATATAATTTTGCCGGGATAAATCTTAGAAATTACACTATTAATGAAGGTCTGATGATGATATACGTTGAGTATATAGAATCGTCAAATTTTAATATAAAATTAATAGAACTTCAAATTAAAGCTATTTTATTTTGATATAATGAGTTTTTAAAGATTTCTTATTATGTTATAAAATAATATTTCAGATTTTTACCAAATATATTGACAAATTATATGCTAATTCTACGATTTACCAAAGGGGTAACCTTTTTTTAGAATGTACATGAAACACAGTAAATTTTGAATTTTTTAACTTGACAGAAGTTTATTGACTAATTTAATAATATCGATACAAGCTTGATTGGTAGAATAATAATTACTATGAAAGCAAAGCAGCAATATGTCTTTACACAAGAAACTACATCTGTCAATATTTTCAAACCATGTATATCATATTATATAAAAAACAAAATTTGTGAGAAAACCTTTTAGATTTTATTATTTTCCATTTTCAACAAATTGTTTCTTTTATATTTGTCATTTTTTTTTGAAATTTATTTTCAATGATATATAACGGTAGAGGCTATAGAGTTAAACTTATAAACCCCGAGTATTTATTCTAGTTCGACGAGACGAAACGGTCAAATATCATTTCGTTTCTTCCATCGTCCGTTTTCTGGTTAAAATCGAGTCGGAAATATGTGATCAGATGAGGGGGGGTGGGAGGGGGGAGAGCTGACTTTTATAGCGTCGATGCTGAAACAACAAATGTTCTTTTTCAATCTGATCTAGCTGACGGGCGCACGGCTCCGATGACCGAGTTTGGCTCCGATTCACGGCATGCTTCACTCGCCTTCTCGGTCCCGACTTTTACTTGATATATCTCTGTGAACGCTCAATGTTTCACAAGGACAAATAAAGGTTATTCCGACGCATTTTCTAAGTCCCATTGGTATATTGTCGGGCATCGGACTTAGTCCCCGATGATAGAAAGTTTGAAGAGAAAACTACCCGGTTATTGTTTGATTGCATATTTAATTGAATTATAAGACTTGTTCAATTTGTTTAGTTCAATTGTTTATATTATAATAGAAAAATATGAATATATGTAATAATAGATTAGTGTATGATGAGTGTGAAATTGAAAGAAATGTTGTAGCAAAAGTTGGTGTTAGTCAGTTAAGATGGTTTGGACATGTTGAGCGAATGTCTAATGAACGTTTGGTTAAAAAGATTTACTTGAATGATTTTGATGGTATACGTTTGCGTGGACGTCCGATGAGTAGTTGGAGTGATATGATTGAGAGTGTTTTGCGTGAGCGAAAGTTTCCAAGTAGTAGGAATAGAAGAGCATGTATGAGAGGAATTATGAATGTGGATAAAGCGAAAGTTGCTTGTTCGGATAGGAGTGTTTGGAGGCGACTGATTTCGGAATGATGAAAAGAGTTTGTGCCACACCCTTTTGGGTACATGGCGTGATTGTGTATGTATGTATGTATGTATAGATGTACTCGTAACTATTATTTTTATTATAAAAATTCGGTTTCACGGACGGAGTTTTTAATCAATTTTTATCATTTACAGCGTTTACCTACGGTTCACGTATTATTCTATAGTAAAACCTTCCTTGAAAAACGACTCAACTATCAAAATTTGTTCGTGGATCTTAAGTTATAAGCAAACAGAATTTTTGATCAATTTTTATTATTCACAGCAGTTTACGCTGCATTGTTCTATAACAAAGCTTTCCTTGAAAAACGTCTCAACTATTAATATAATTCCCATCAAAATATGTTAAGTGGCTGTCAAGTTATAAGCGAATAAAGTTTTTTCATTTACAGCGTTTGCCTGCGGTTCACGCAGACTTGTCACAACTTTTGAATTTTTTTTCCATTATTGTGGTATTAAATTTCAACACTTCCAAATTGCATTTCTAAACCGGACAAACATACATTCATACGTACATATTTACATTGTGCTTTATATGTATAGATACTATATTGAGTATATAATTACTAATTTGGATAGACACGGCTGTAGGCTGTTGAAACATAATTAAAAATAAAAATAAACACACGACTCTTGGTTTTTTGTTTCAAAATTATTAATATTATAATATTATTAATTAATAAACGAGCAAATGGAGTTATTTTCATCCCCACTGCTAAAACCTTTTTAGGTCCTTGTCGCAGTTATGTTTTAGAAATAAGTATTTGATACAGGGTGTAACAGAATAACTATTCCTAATTTTCAGAAATGATAGAGGGCACATAAAGAAACATTTTTTATTAATAAACTAGTGTCCGGAAATTTTTTTTTCTTTTCTTTTTTTTCGTACATCGTTACAACTTGTGTATCGAAAATGGTGGTCGTAACTTTGAACAATTTTTATAAAGTTTAATGCATTATATTTCTAATAAAATGTTCCTTTTGGGTATATGGCGTGATTGTGTATGTATGTATGTATGTATGTAAAATGTTCCTTAACTTAACTGCTCTTTGATGTAATAATTAAAAGTGTTTTTAACGATATCTAGTGTATCTTGACACCGTGAAATTTCCGGACACTAGTTTATTAATAAAAAAATGTTTCTCTAAGTGAACTCTATCATTTCTGAAAATTAGGAATAGTTATTCTGTTACACCCTGTATAGTCAGAAATAAATAATTTTTTGTATTATATTTCGTCACCTGATGATGGTCTAACAAGCCTAAATGTACATCGTATAAATAAAATAATAATTTTGAAACAAGAAACCAAGAGTCGTGTGTATTTTTATTTTTTGTATAATTACTGCTATTTTAATATTTCGTCTTAATATTCAAATCGTTTGATTAAAATTCAACGAATTAAGTCGAATTTTTTTTGACATTGTGCTCCTAATTTTTTTAAAGCTCGCGTAACTACATTTTTACGTTACGTTAATAGCTTCCATGAATTACTAGACGCGCGCAGCATTCGACTGCGTGTCGGGCCGTTCTGAAAGCTTAGCCCAAGCTTTTTCGTTTCGTTCAGGTTTGTTCGATATCGAACGATGGTGGGTAACGCTAAAACGGCTAGAAACTGACTAGCAAGTAGCAACACCTACTGAAATACTGAAATGAACGTACACGAGCTATTTTAGAAGTATTTATTCAGTATAATATTGACTATGCTAGCTTGCCTGTAAAATCTTCATTAACGAACTCAAAGAGTCGCTCGCTGCCTACGTCTTCGAATCATGAAAATTAATGAATTTAGTTGCGTTATAGTATAGAAAATATGACGGTGTGAATGTGGATGTATGTCAGAATATCAAAGATAATTACTTTGTCGTGTAAATTGTCAGACAGGATAAGATTTCATGAGGTGTTTTTTGTTTTTGTTAATAAAAATAAAAGGCTGTTTAGTGGTACATCATATATTGTTTAACTTGACTAATGAATACAAATAATAACACGGAAATTATGTTATGTATTTAAACAAATTATTAGCAAATATTAGCAATAATCAGCAAATTCAATTATTATTAATATTCTACTGGTTTTATTTATTATAGTATAGTATGTAACGAGCATGTTGTGATAGCTATAAATTACGAAAATAAGGTGAGATATGTTTGTCCCGTTTTAAAATGAAACTGGAAGAAAGTTAAAAAATCTAAATCTAGAGATAAGTCTAGGTGAGCCGCAGGTGCACGCTGTAAACGAAAAAATTCTCTTCGCTTATAACTTGATATGCACTGAACAAATTTTGATGAGCTGGAAACTGGTTTTTAAAACGATTTAAAAATTGATTTTAGTGAAAAATTTATCAACCAAAACCGGAATAAAAATATGGATGAGGCTATTGATACATACGGTATGTATACGCAATTGGCTATTTATACGTACTAAAAAAAAATTTAAACCAACCTACTAATCTAACCTACCCTAAATAGCCAATTGCATAAAAATACTGTATCTATGAATAGTCAATTGCATATACATACCGTATGTATAAATAGCCACTTTCTAAAAATATTCATAATAAACCAGTAACCTTTAACCGAAATACTGAAAACACTGTTATAATTTGTATTTTAATTTTTAATTTAAATATAGATTTTTACAATACATGAAACAAATTATGCTAGAATTTGTTTTTTCGCAATAAGCGACTGAAAATTTGAAAATTTTGACCTCATTTAAATATTATAGAGATTATTATTTAGAACACCACGTTAATATTTGGTAGAAATTACCGAGCTACTTGTTTTAACCGTTTTGTTTTTATTGCAATTAACCTAAATTTTAGAAACCGGTTTAACCGAAAACTGTTAATTTTCAAACGAATTTTTAACTGATTTTTAACCGGAATTTATTTCGGTTTCCAGCCTTGGTTATAACTAGTGACACGTGAATTTTGTTATAGGTTAATTTCAACTTGTTATTAAAATAGTTCAGAACTGCCAGACGTATGCGCAATGTAAATTTAGCTACTGATCATGCTTCTTACTGTTTCGAATTAGTTCAAAAATTTAGTTGAAACCTTATGAGAATAGGCCTTAATCAACTGTCCGTAGAGAAGATCTTTATAACTATACAATAATATTTTACACATGCCGTGCAATATCTTTTAGAAAGAAGGCGCTAGGATATATTAGAATTCAGCAGCATTTCGAAGGTATCTACAGCGAACAAAAAAGGTTCGAAGAAAGAGAGAGAGGGAGAATGAACGAACGAGCTAGGGAAACGGGTAAAGAAAGACGCTTTGTACTGTACGCGCGTAGATATAAAGTTAGGTAGCTACAAGCGCTTTTCATGGCGGAGGAAAGAATAGGAGAAAGAAAAAAAAAACCAAGGCAAGAGCCCGTAGGTGTATACAAATCCACGGTTAGCATTATCATCTAGAGTAGTTTCGTAGCTTGTCACGTACGTACGTGAACGTACCTACCACTCTACACGGATCGCTTGGTCCCTAGAGCCTTGCCGCGGACAACATTCTTCGAGTTGCACGCTATTCTCTTCGTTTCACGCGCGCGGGCCTCGCTCGATTTTCTTGTGTTTTGTTGTTTAAGAAATTTGTTTGGTTTCACATGCAATAGATTTTCTTTAACGTTAGTACACAGGGTTCAAATGGCGCGTAACGCAAATTCAAAAATATGTTGAATTTCATATTGAATTTGTTCGTTTAATACAACATATTTGTTGTAACTGACTGTTCTGAAAATTACATAATGAATGTTGAATTAATAATTCAATAAGAAATTTAATATTATTAATTGATTTATATAAAATAAAAAAAAAATAGAAATAAAATTTTTTTTAACTGGCTCTAGTTTCTACTAAAACGATAATTAGTGTACCGAAAAAATACCTGATATACAATATCCTATGTAGAATAATAGGAATTTTTTTGAAATTTTTTACTTTTGGGAAATAGAGAAAAAAATTTTTTTTCCAAAAAATAACACATTTATTGCTTTTATTTTCCAAACTATAAACCCGAAAAATTTAAAATTTTTATATATGCTTCATAATTATATTATACTATGATTAGGATTTTTTTTTTTATTTAATTAATGTTTTAACAGATTTTTATAATTTTAGAATTTTATAATTTTTTCATAAGCAAAATTTTCAAGCAGGTGCTGACGCATACGGCAAATTTGCAAACTAAATGGCAAAGCCAGTATTACACAGTATTATGATATTATCATAAATAGATTAATTTTATTTTATTCTTTTATATATGATAAAGATAATATTAACAATTTAATAAGAAACTAAGAAATAATAGTAAGTTTTTAATATTATAAAAAAATAATAATACATTTTGAAGCTTATTTTGCGTGGAATGATATTGACGTATGATTTACGTCAAGTTATGTTATTTTATAATTTTGTATCTCGCGAAAAACCGATGTGTTTAGTGGTTTGTGACCATTATTATTATGACATTTCAGAAAATGAAAAAAATATGAATTTTATTTCAGAATTTAATATATTTCTATTAATTTTTCAATTTTTATCAATACAAAGAAAAATTTTTTGTTTACTATAATTGTAATATATATATATATATATATATATATATATTACAATTATAGTAAACAAAAATTTTTATATATATATATATATATATACACCATATATACCGGGTGTCTACTTTTTTTTTGTTACATAGGGAATACAATGCTAAAATTTTCATTTGGTGATAAATTTTCCCCTAATTATTATAGAACAAAAGTACAAATACAAAAGTTGTTTAGAATTCAAAAATGCATCAAATGATGCCAAATTTATCAATATAGGATGTTCCGATCAAGAATTAGAAGCAAATTAAAATTTCCATTTTTGCGCTCTTTACATCAAAGTGCCATGGAAATTAAACAAATAATTTCATTTCCTCTGGAGTTTGAGTTTGACAGATCGTATTTATTTTATTGTTACGTTCTGTATTATTATCATTATTATTGAAAATAATGAATAAACTTAAGGTAAATGAAAAAGTTCAGTGCATAAAATGGTATTTTACTGGAAATTCGATACGACGAGTAAGAGATTTATTCAGCGCTTTCTTTGAAAACCGTCCCATACCTTCCGCTATGACTATTCGTAGGATAATTAAACAATTCGAAGAAACTGGAAGTGTGTTAAAACGTTGTAAAAATTGTAGAAAAATCAACGCAGAAGATCAGGAGGAGAATTTAAATCAAAATGCAATTAAAGAAAATACATTGAATATACTTTTGTGTGTAACGGAAAACCCAAATGTTAGTGTGCGTCAACTTGGTGCTGAATTAAATTTGCATCCTTCAACAAAACATAAGGTACTAAAAAATGAAAAATATCATTCTTATAAATATTCCACGCACCAAGAGATATTTGAAGCGGATAAAATGGCTAGAAGCGAATTTAGTAACATTATTATGGAAAAATCCAATTTAGACAGAAACTTCTTGAAATCTATTTGTTTTACTGACGAGTCTACGTTTACTTTACACGGCGAACCTAATACACAAAACTTTAGAATATGGAGCCAAACAAATCCTCATTTAATGGTAGCAACACGTACCCAATATCCAGAAAAAGTTAATGTATGGGCTGGAATTTTTGGCAGGTGTATAATTGGGCCATTTTTTATTGAAAATAATTTAAACAACGAAAAATATTTGGATATGTTGCAAAATCATATTGGTCCGCAGTTAGAAGAGTGTGCAACTCAAGATAATGTTGTCTGGTATCAACAAGACGGATGTCCGGCACATTACAGCTGCAACATTAAATTATATTTGGATCAATGTTTTCCAAATTCATGGATTGGTAGAGGTGGTCCAATTAATTGGCCAGCTAGATCGCCCGATTTAGCACCGTGCGATTTCTTTTTATGGCCATATTTGAAGGAGAAAATTTATAAACGACATATCAAAAATCTTGTTGATTTGAAAAATGCCATTGTTGAAGAGTGCAATAATATAACACAAACACAATTAAGCTCTGTACGTCACGAATTTTATAACAGATTAGGTTATTGTTTGGCAGTTAATGGCGATTTATTTGAACATTTAATTTAAATTGTTAGTTTCGTTTTTGTTCTCCTATATCTTGTATTCATGAATTTTTCTGTATTATAGGTATATTGAATATTGTAATAAATAAAGAAAGTTTTACGGAGTTCAGCTATTTACTATTTATTAAACTCTTATCCGACGTTTCACTGCACAACTTACAGCATCCTCAGGGATAAGTTTAAATTATTATAATAAATATATTAGGCATAATGTCAGTCATCTAATTCAAATGTATTGTTTTTATAACTTGAAGTTAATAAATAAATTAAACAATTACTTAAAATTATAATGGAGACATTCACAATTTAAAACCACAGCTAGTACGTAGTGTACAGCCGAGTAAAATACCCTTTCATTGTAATAAATAATAAATACTTAATACTTTTTATACTTAATAGCTTTTCATTTACATTAAGTTTATTCATTATTTTCAATAATAATAATAATAATAATAATAATAATAATAATAATAATAATAATAATAATAATACAGAACGTAACAATAAAATAAATACGATCTGTCAAACTCAAACTCCAGAAGAAATGAAATTATTTGTTTAATTTCCATGGCACTTTGATGTAAAGAGCGCAAAAATGGAAATTTTAATTTGCTTCTAATTCTTGATCAGAACATCCTATATTGATAAATTTGGCATCATTTGATGCATTTTTGAATTCTAAACAACTTTTGTATTTGTACTTTTGTTCTATAATAATTAGGGGAAAATTTATCACCAAATGAAAATTTTAGCATTTTATTCCCTATGTAACAAAAAAAAAGTAGACACCCGGTATATGGTATATATATGATTAATAAAGAGCATATGAGAAGAAATCTTGGATTATTATAGCCTAATATTGATATTTTGATAAAATATTTTTTTTGTTGGTATGCCGTGGTCGATTTATTTTCGTCGCAGACGTTTCGCCCATATATCGTAGATGGCATCTTCAGTGCTTGGTGACTAAGTACTGACGATGTCATCTACGATGTATAGCGAAACGTCTGGACGAGAATAGATCGACCACGGCATACCAACCCAAAAAATTCTATTTCGTTTTATTCGTTACATTTTTGTGCGCAAATAATAATAATTATTATAAGTTTACATTATTATAAGTTTAAATAAATATTTATTTTACTAGACATTCGCTTCATTTTCCATTCAAATAGAAACAAAATATGTGTATATTTCAAAACTTTTTTTGTAGAATTATTGTAGGCATGATTTTGTAGTAAGACAAGTTTTGTTTTTTCTCTTTCTCGCTCTCATTTGTTCTATATCTGTATACATATATAGATATCTACATATAAACAAACTTTGCAAGCGAGATGAGAGATATAATTTATGCAAAATGTTTATTGGGTTGCTACAATGTATTATTTGTCATGTAGCAAAAACAATTTTTATTATAATAGTCTGTTTGCTATATCGTGTTTATTCATTGACGCTTATTTTTAATCCTTATAATATTTGAATAACATTTATTTGGTCGGAGCCAGAAGGGCCTACAATTTTTTAGGGGTCATATGGAATGTAAATGAATTTTAATAATAATTTAATAATGTCAAAGTGGTTTATATACTTCTAATCTTGTATTTTAGCTAGTCGAAAAACTAGCTTATAAAATCAAACCAGTTTCGACTAGCTCCATTCTCGCTTTGCGAGAATATTATTTATATATTAATTTGTATAATTACAAAAAGCAACAAATTTAGACAATATATCAATCTGTCATATATTTATGTCAAATGAGTATAATTATTTTCAACTGAAATACAATTTTTTAGTAGTATGACATTTCGGAAATTTAAATAATACGAATTTTATTTCAGATTTGACTAAAATAATATATGTACATATGTCTATAAATAATTATTCGCTCGGTATTCAATTTCGTATACAATTCTAGCAACTTGGAGACCTAACCGAACACAGCGTACCCTAAAATTTCGCTACCTGTTTGAAACATACAAACATTCCATTCTTATCTACGTTTTCGTATTTCTACTTCTCACCCCTCTACCTCACTTACCCCGTACACATCTTGTGTCATCGCGATGATACATTGTATTGCCCTGTTACTTTTATATTTTTAATTTTATTGAATTATTTTATAAAATGTACAATAAATATTTATATATATATATATATATACATATATATATATATATATATATATATATATATATATATATAAATATTTGCCCACAAAAGTGTAACGAATAGAACGAAATAGAATTTTTTGGGCTAGTACGCCGTGGTCGATCTACTCTCGTCGCAGACGTTTCGCCATACATCGTAGATGACATCGTCAGTGCTTAGTCACCAAGCACTGAGGATGCCATCTACGATGTATGACAAAACGTCTGCGACGAGAATAGATCGACCACGGCATACCAGCCCAGAAAATTCTATAAATTCAAATGTTTTTCTTATTGTTCTTTACAGTAACTAGAACTACTGTGTTATTTATAAATAAAAAAAAAAAATTTCTTAAGTTTGCAGACAAATTTATTTATTTAAATGTTTATATACTTTTTAATTACAAATATTATAATAAAATAACAAAAAAACACAAAATTAAATTAGTTATTACACATAATTGGAAAAATTATCAAAAAATTATAATAGTATTATTATTTTCATATAAATAAAAGTCAAACTTAAAAAAAAATCAATTTCTATTTAATTTTAAATAAATAGTAAAATAAAAATTATATTAAAAAGTTATAAAATATCAAAACATATGTGAAAAATAATCATTTGTTTTCTTATTTTAATTATGGAAAATAAATATAAACAAATAATAGTTATTTTTTAATTAAAATAGATGTTTCATATTTTTATTTCGTATTTTTAACATAACTAACAAAAATTATTATGAAAATAAATAACAAGCATTTTTTAAGGTAAGTAACAAAAATAATACCGTGTGATACTGACTTTCGCATTTCGTTCTGTTGGTTGCGTTGTAAGGCAACACAATCAACACAGAAAAATACGAAGTTGCATACATAGGTAATTTCAACAGAAGGATCAGAGCCCTCTGCGCAGATTTGATTTAAACTATATCACCCTATGTACTAACGTTAAGCGAAAATTTGCTATGAATTTATTGCTGCTAATATTTACCTGTGTTAGACTTGTTTATTTGAATGAGTAGAATTATTAGAATTGTTATTTATTTGTAGGGAAAAAGTCAGAGACTTAGTTTACACTTGTTTAGTGGAAAAGCGACGAACCGGCTGTTTTATCGAAATTGATATGTTTTTGTTTTTCACTAGAAGAAATGATGTTTAATTACATCACCATCATCATTGTTAGCAAACATATAAAAGTGACATCAGTAAATTACCACTTTTGGTTGACAGATCTTTACCAAAAGTTGATGAAGTTGAGATATTTATCTTCGAATTTTAAATATGAAATATGTCGAATTTGCTCTACACGTGTTCACAGACAGACCGACAGATGTATATCACGCTAAAACTAGTTGATTCATGTTACTATAAGCGTGATTTTTGCTTCTGTTAAAATCTGGATATATCTGATATGTTTTTGTTTTTCACTAGAAGAAATGATGTTTAATTACATCACCATCATCATTATAACTTATGTGACAGCCCTAGGCGAGTCTTGATCTCAAGTACCGAAATACTTGTTTCGTGATCGTTTATTTAGACACTTCTTCGAAACTGCAAGTTCCGAACAGTAATCTAAGCTACTGTTTTTTTTATGTCAATCAACTTTTGGTTTATTCGCATTTATGATACCTCTCATACATGCTTTTTTAAATTCTTACCATTTGGAAGCATTTGCCCAAGCAAAATACTACCTATCCATATGCATATCGGATGTCCACATAGACGTATACCTACAATATCACTCATATTTATATTCTTTTAACCAAACGTTTATTTACATTGGTTGAAGATGATCGAACTATCTTAATTGACTAATACCAACTTTTATAACAATATTTTTATCAATATTACACTCTTCTTACACTAAAATATTACGGACTTGACTCTTTTTTTTATAGTTACACCACGGATCTACCCCACGCAAAAATTCCAATTTTGCAAAATTATTATCTTTCTGTGGTTCTACAGTCAAACTAATACTCATTACCATACATCAACATAGGCACTAAAACAGTATTATATATATACTCAAACGGGTTTCTTTGGATACATTTGCATTGCTAGCCAATGTATAAAGCAATATTTTCAAATATTAAAATACCTAAATACAAATTAAGAATAAAAATATTTTTAAAAAAATTATAAATTGTATATTAAACAAAATAATAATAAACTTGTTATACTACAGCGGCATTTAATAATATTTTTGTATAAAAACTGTGTGCTTCATCATCTATTTGTAAAAAGATTTAAAAATGTTGTCAGCAAATTTGTTTGATGTAGGTAACTGGATTTTACTTCAGCATTCATGTATGAGATAATAGAAAATAGTACTATAAAGAAAAAAAAAAGAACGAGCCTTTATTGAAGTTTTAGTATATTTTACGTATGTCGTGGAAAACAAAGAGGGTACCAAAATTGAATTTTGAAATATAGGTGATAACAAGATATTTTATTTTTATGCTATTACACTTAGATTACATGTTTTGAAAGAATTGAATGCAATATTCAGAAAAAATTTTTTATTCTATTTCATATAAGTATTACTTTTTTTTAAATATTTTACATGTATTTAATATTGCCATATTATTTTTTTCTAATAGAAAATTTATTATGAAGTATTATAAGTATAAAAGAACTTAATGCTAATGATATGTATATAGTAAAAGTCAAACATGTAAGATGTGACATCATAAAAAATGTTATCAATTATTCGTGATATAGAAATATGTGTACAATGTCTGTAATAAAATCTACTGTTTTTTTTTCAATTTTTTTTTTATCGTCTATAGCATGAGCCGCAGGCTTACGATGCATTGTTTTTGACTAGAACAGCGACTCATACAGATTTATCCCAAGTTTTCGATTTCTTAATTTACTTAAAAGTTGCATTTCAAAACATGCATACATACATATTTACGTTGTGCTTTATATGTATAGATAATTGTAACCTAATCAATAATTCACAAATTTAGCAGTTACTTATTGTTAATTCAATGTTGTTTTTTTTTAATTACAGATTATCTGGAAGCAAGAAAATATCAATTAGGAACAAGAACGCACAGTTGGATGCAATGGTATGTTAGATTATTATATTTT
Organism: Clivina fossor; assembly: GCA_963966155.1. NCBI lineage: Eukaryota > Metazoa > Arthropoda > Insecta > Coleoptera > Carabidae > Clivina > Clivina fossor. The sequence continues at coordinate 6,284,726 of OZ014558.1, forward strand.
TTCATACACAGTGGTTTACACTGCAATTCTATAAATATATTTTTCATTAAGTGAAAAACAATAATGTTTATAATAAACAAACCCTAACGTATAGTGACAAAATTGTAATATATACCGTGTGTTGACTTGGACCGTCGTACATAAAGATTTAGCATGTAAAATGAGACATGTGCGATTTCCTGCTTCCCAAATTATTTTACAAAAAAAACCTTATGATAAATGTTTTAGGGCATACTTTTCTGCATGTAAATCAATTACTAAATTTTTTTTTGGAACCTTCCTAACGTCAAGAATTAGGTCTAAAGAAATTGACTAGAAAATGGCAGTAGCCGTGAAATAGCATATAGCATTTAGCATTTGTTTTATTTTTGTTCCAATTTCACGGCTAATGCCATTTTCAGTCAATTTCTTGACAACTTTAGGGCTAATTCCTGACGTTGGGATGGTTCCAAAAAAATTTGTTAATTGATTTACATGTAAAAAAGTGTTTCCTAAAACATTTATCCCAAGGTTTTTTTTTGTAAAATAATTTGGGAAGCAGGAAATCGCATATGTTTGATTTTACATGCTAAATCTCTATGTACGACGGCCCAAGTCTACACACGGTATATTATTATTATTATTATTATTATTATTAAAAAAGTCTAAAATTATTTTTATGACATGTATATTCTTATTGGGTTAAATATTTGTTCTTCTATATCTAATAAATTATATTTTATAAACTAGAAAAATGGTGTGAAGTATAAAAGTATAAGATTAATTTGAATATCATATATATATACATAATCACGTCATGTACCCAAAAGGGTGTGGCACAAACTCTTTCCATTATGTCGAAATTATTTTCCGTCAAACATTTTATTTGAATATCAACAAATTTTATTAACCAGTAATATTAAATCAATGGTTTGTATTTCATAATTTAAAAAAATGTACGAGACATGCAAGTGTTTAAACTCTAAACAATATAACAAGTTATAATAAAAATATATATTATATATTTTTTGTTATACATAATCGTCATTGATTTGTTTTATTTCAAATGTAGAAATATTGTACGCGAATATTTGGAAGTTAGCGTCAAAATGTCACGAAAACAATACCTGCTGTTAATAATAACAATAAATAAAGTTGTTAAACTACCCACATGGTTTTGCTTTATGTACTAGTATTTATAGTGAAATCAAATGAATAATAATAATAATTATTATTATAATAATATATTGCTATTTTAAACAGTGAAACAGCAGAACTCTCCAATATGAAAATGTTATGATAATGATAAAAGTTATAAAAATTTATATCCAGAGAGAGAATATTGACGTAACACGTGGCAAAAACGTATTCATTTCATTTAAATCTGTATTGATACCATCGTATAAAATATTGATTTTATTTCGACAACAAAAAAAGTCACACATGGACAGTTTTTTTTCCATCGTCGTTATTCATAACCTATAAATGACAAAATAACGAAGTATGGAAAACATGTGTTTTAACATTTTAATGTCAGTTTTCATCGTTTAGAATTTGTAATGATTCTGTCATGTATTTTTTTTTTCATATATGATATTTTTTCATTTTATTTATATTTCCAAGACAAGTTTGACCTTTCGGTTTAGCATTTGCGCTATCATCAAAATTTAGTTGAAATTTGTTATTTGTATCAAATTGAAATGAATTAAATCAATGAAACAGGTATACATTTGACTATTAAATTTTACGAATAATTTAAATGTAGTTTACTTGTACTAACATTAGCTAATAAATAATACAAGTAGTTTATTATTCAATAAGCATATAATGGCGGTTATTTATTTAGATGTTTGTGTGAAACTGGGCTATGTAATGCCTTAGCTATTTAATTTATATATGGATGTGATTGTGTTGTACCTGCTTTAAGGTATGCTGATGACGTTGTTGTATTGGCTGAATCTGAAGAACAACTGAGAAGGATGATTGATAGAATTAATGTTGTATACAATAACTATAAAAAATATATTATTTATAAGAGTAGAAAAATGTAATTTACCAATGTTTGTTAAAGAATAAAATAACTTTAATACTTTATAGTTTGCTTTGAAATAAATAAAGTAGTTTTTATAAATTTTTATCATATTTTTAATTTCAGATAAAAAATTCAGTATATTCTATTGTGTTATTCAAAGTACAATATTTATTTACATATATTGCAACATCATTACTATATGTACTTATATGTTAAAATTAATTTTAAAATATTTCTATATCTAGTTTAGCTATAACAATTATATTAATTTTACTGAACTGTAAATATTTGGTGGAAAATAAATTTAACAGTAGAGTAATCAAATGCAAAATTATTTTTGTTTTGTTTATTTTATTAGATAGATACATAACAATTTATTTTTATTTATTTAATTTATATAGTGTACTGAAATTAACAAAAACATTTATTCGAAAATTTAATTTAAATGTTTTCGATATTTTATTTGTAAGGTAGCTGTGCATTTTAATAATAAAACTTGTATTAGTAAAAAATATTATTGAAATTTTGTATATTTGAATAAAATTTTATTTGTAATTTTTAAATATTCTTTATATATTATAAGGTATTTTAAAACTGTAAATATAGATTATTATACCATTATTATTTTAACGGTACAGAACACATTGGCTGACATTACAAGCTCGGTTTTTAGGTGTTTTAGTTCATTTGTTTAGTCCAGCTCTTATGATAGTTACGTTGTCTTAAAATTGATATTAGTTAAAACCAATTTTAAAACAGAGCTTGGTAATACGAACAACATAATTAGTAAATTTTAAATACAAAAAATAAAATATATGGATATAAAATATACAAAAGATATTAAGTAACACGATTTTTATTTAAAAAAATTTGTTGTGGCCACCACATAACCGACCGTCGTTGTATTAAATAAATTGTGGATTACAAAACTATGTATAACAACAACTACTGTAGTCATGGTAACTAAAAACAAAACTGTTTTGACATAAATATAACACCTATTTGCAGAATAATATCTATCATAAAAATATGAAAAATTATAAAAAAATTTTTGTAGCCGTATTGAAAAATATTCCGAATAAAAGTTGTTAGTTTTAACTTGTTTAGCAAACATATAAAAGTGACATCAGTAAATTACCACTTCTGCTTGACAGATCTTTACCAAAAGTTGATGAAATTGAGATATTTATTTCCGAAGCTTAAATATGAAATATGCTGAATTTGCTCTACACGTGTTCACAGACAGACCGACAGACGTATATCACGCTAAAACTAGTTGATTCATGTTACTATAAGCGTAATTCTTGCTTATCTGTAAAAATCTGGATATATCAAATTTGGTGTGATTACAATACATTCCTTATCATATGTGATATGACGGTCGGTAAAAAAGTTAATTTTGAACATCTTTCTTCCACATTAATGTAGTATATGTTCCTGGGCATAAGACGCACATAAATCACAAACAAACGGAAATAAACGTTTTAACTCTGTATGGTTGTATGTGTGTGTGTGTGTATGTGTGGGAATTGGCGCAGTACTTACGCGTGGTTTTCGAATCCCGCCCTGTAGCAAAGTTTTGATAAGTAAAGAACACGTTTCTGCCATAAATATTTCGCTCCAAATGGCATGCCAAAGAGTAGAAGCTTTGTAACGCAAACTGACAATTTTCAATGTTCATTATCGTTCATACCAGACAGCCTATAGGTGTACTTACAATTTAATTATGTTAATCAAGTTTGCCGTGGTACCTAGTCAATGTAAAAGCTCGAGTAAAAATAAATGCAATCTTGTTCGTTTGTTTTTGCTTGTTTATCGTTTTATTTTGTGTGAAATAAATTCTCGTATTCGATATCTATTCAATTAAATGTATTCAATTTTCGTCTGTTATCAGATAGATTTAATTATTTATCTATCGAAATTATAACAGAGCTATATTAATAATTCATAATTTATTATAAAATTTAAACAATAATTATTTGTTCCACGTGCCAGAAGTACATATATTAATCTATAAAATATTACAATTTATGAAATGTCAATGTAATTGATATTATTATTGTTTCTTAATCTGTTAATGCATATTTGTGACAAGTTTAATATATGTAATGTGTATTTAAAAACTATATTATATGTTATACTTATTATATATTTTTACTTTTATCAAATAATAAAAAATAAAATAAAACCTTTTTTGTGTATGAAAAAGTGCTTCTATTTTTTGCTTTAAAATAAATTTTTACTTATATTTCGTGTCGAATATGAGTAGCATTTCTATTTTTGATATATATTTTATATCTAATATTATAAAATTTAAATAAATTTATTAAAATTGCTTAATAATGCTTTAAATGTCAAAAGTAATTTTGACAAAAATGCGGGTCTAAATTTTTGAATAATTTTTTAATTTAATTAGATGGTATTTTCAATAAAATTAGTTATTTCATCTATATACAAATTAGTTGAATGATAATTGTTACAATAAAGTTTAAATAAATAATCGAATACTGCACGATAAATCAACAAATAAAAATGGTTAACTATATGACAATTTAGAACGAAATATCTAATTATATGGTAGACCTAGGCAAATCCGACCAATTTTTTTTAATGTCAAAAAAGATATTAGAACAAATATATTAGAAATTTTTATTACAATTCAAATTTTATGTAATTTAAAAATAGATGAATATATATTCGACACACAGGGTTGTAGCATGTACCAAGTTATTTGCGTGACTAAAAGGCAATTGACGGCGCTAATCGTCTCTTAGTCGAACGGTTAAGTTGGTACATGCTAGGACTTATGTGTTTAAATTGAAAATTTTGTAAGTTTATTGCTCAACAGTTTGTAATTAATCATAAAATTGTATTTCAAATATCTGACGGATTACAACTGCTGCTAGGGTACAGTTTAATTTTTATATTATAATTATTTTGTTGATAAATTATAGTACAATAATATTTCGTTTACACTTTCCTATATATTTTAAAATTAGTGAAAACATAATAAAAATTTGTTGAAAGACTATGATAATATCAGTTTTGTGTTGTAAACAACTAATAATATAACAGATAAAATTAAAATCGTGCATTTCTGTTTTTATTTCGTAAGTTAGTAAGTAATTTGGTTTAGAAATACCAGCTTTGCATTAAAACATAATACTAAATTTATGATGAGGTTTAAAATAAAAGCAATATTTCAATCTTTGCCTGCATTATTAAAAGTGTCAGCAAACTACGCGTATACATGTATGCAGAGTGTAAAGTTATTATTCTAATTTCTGACAACAAAAATTTGCGAATAAAATCAACTCTGTACATTAAGAATATTTATGTGCACCTACATATACACGTATCACTTTAGGATAGAAGTTTTTGCATTAAAATATCAGCACCTAACCTAACCTACATTAGAAACGAGGTTTTTGGTCTAGCTGGGGGTTTTAGGTTATTATACCGCGGGAGTGTGACCCACTTACCGGTAGTACACCGCCGCGACGCACCGCCAGGTCATACGATGTTCGGTCACGGAATATCCAACGATGCGAGCGCAACTCGAGGGCGGCGCCGCGCCCGGCTTGAAACCGAACTAACGTGAGATAGTGGTGCGCTCGAAGTGGAATGCATTTTAAACATTTTCGATGTGCGTTTATTTGGGTTTGCGTATTCTGTTCCACTTTGTAAATGCAAGCGGGCTGGGATAGTCAGTTTCAAGTATCAATTTTGATTTGCAAATATATACCGATGTGGTGTACTTTTTTCTGAACGCTTTTTTTTGTTTGTTTATTGAAAGTTAAAGCAGAAATGATAGTTTTGTTTTGATAGGGTTCGATGCGAGTTAGAATGAATGTAAATTATTTTTATCTATATTGTTATATGCTTGTTTTGCTGTTATTATTTTGTAAATATTGTCGGAAAATAGCTATTGTTTTATTATTATATGGTTTGGTACAAATTGCATATACGCAATCTGTAGCACAATATTTCTAATGTAGGTAAGCCGGTGTTCATAATTATATTTATAAATAGCAAATAGTAAAATTTTACGTTTTAGATTTAAATTTAAAAATAAATTGGAAAAACTTTTACAAAAAAAGAAATAGCTACAATAGTAATGTCATTTTGGACAGAAACACAAATTATATATTACCAACTTAAACAGTATTGACAACATAAATGGACAATGGTGACATATTAATTTCCTTTCTCTCTCAGATTTTGTATACTCTATAAACTGCGTTATGACGTAACCTATCTTGATATTAAGTCATCTTAATAGTTATTTATTAATTTAGTACTGAAATTGCAAATTAGGGCGTATGGGTCTGAGAATTGATTTAAGTTTGTCGACATTGTATATATATATATATATATATATATATATATATATATATATATATATATATATATATATAATACAATAAAGCCTCATTCAGATTGCCGTTTCAGTTTTAGTTTCAAGTATAAGCGTAACAGTTTGGCCAATTCAAACATTTCTAATTGTTATGTGAATCCCAAAATCTTTCAAGTTACTGAATTAGGTATATGTGTTCTAAAATTTTTACCAGTTCTTTTATTTTATTGAATTTTAAATTACTAAAAATAATACTTATTACAAAAAATAATTTAATATTATATTTATTTTTAAAATTTTTAAACTTTGATTATTAATATAAAAGTGGCTATTACGTAATTATTAATTATGTTCTCTACTTATTATATACAGAATTGTACGTCTTTGACGCGTGTGCTCCTGCTTTGTTTCATCGCAAATTTTTACGGTAAAATCGTATATATATATATATATATATATATATATATATATATATATATATATATTCGAAAATGGTTTAAGTCAATCACAAACAGCCCAACTCTGATTCAAGATCACACGGTTTTAATTTTGTCGGCGATAATAACTTTACGTAGCAAAAAACAAAAAATGCAAAATATAATTTCGTTGTACTATTTCTCGTTGGATAATAATAAAAAACTACATAGATTACTATATACGTTCAATTTACTTCCAATTCATATCGGTCCAATCAGTCCAACCAAACTATTCATCGCGATCGGGATTTTAAATAAAAAAAAAACTGTCGAACGAACTCAATTCTTTCTGTCTAATGTTTGTTTTTCTCCACGTATATTCTCACTAATATTTTCCTGTGATCATATTCCCGCTCACGTGCCCGATTTTACTTTATCCGAATAAATATAAAACGACGCGTAGCCATATTTGTTTTCGTGATGTGAGTTTAATTGTGGATTTGAAATGGTCGTGCGGAAAAAATCTCAGACCTCTATTTTGATTTTTTCTCCAAGCATATACACGCTCGCTGGTTCCGTATAATTTTACCTTAATTACGTTTACAAAAATTTACTCTCGGAAATTTTAAATTTGCTTAATTTAATAATTTGATTTAATTGAGTTGTAAGCAAGCATTTGAATTAGTAAAAATTTGAATTTTTAAAATAAAAGTTTACATTTTTTTATAAAATATTACACATTTTAACTTTAAAATAAAAATATTTTTATTTAAATTTTGTTATATTTATTTAATTATGTAATATAAAAAAGTTTTATTTAATTTGTAAAAGCAAAATAATTTATCATACATGTTACTATAATATAAGGCTTATGCAGATTACCATATTTATTTTGAAATTAGTGTTATATTTTAGAGTAGAATTATTGGTTGTGAACCGAACTAGTTACTAACTTATTGTTGGTTTTATTGAAGCCAAAAATTGGGAAATAAAAATTTGTTAATAGACATATTAACAAATTTTTATTCTGTATTATGCTAGTAGATAGTGAGTGGCAGTTTAGAACTAATAGCATTACAACAAGAACATAAAACTAATTTTGAAAAAAATAGAGCAGTGCGCATGAGACAATAGAATTACAATTTTTGATTCTATAAGTATTTGATGTGATACCCGAATTACAATTTTAAACATATTGGCTGGTACTATATTTTTGTTTTTTGAAAATTCTTATTACGGGACTTTTTGGTGCTCGTACAAAAACTTAAATTACGTTAGCTGGAATTACTGATATCACTTTCGGTATAGGTCAAATTAAACAATAAAGAAATTTAGGTAATCTTGCTTTATTTGTTAAAATAAACATGAAATATATGGGGAACATGAAGGACCCGCGGTATATTCGAATTTGTGGTATAACAAAGTCGTTATAATTGGGTCTACTGCATTTTATTTAGTTTTATATATATTTATCAAAATTAATTTTAGTTAAAATTTTGAATGATTATTTGTGTAATTTAAATAAATTTATTACGATAATTTTGATTTCTCCATTTTTAATGTTTGAGAAGCAATTAAACTACATTTAATAAAATATGAAATCAAATTTGTAAATTTAACTCTCTGTACGTTTTGCAGAGAGAAGCAGGAACTATCTTGTAATTATAAGTTTGCAAAAGCAGCTGTTAGCTTTGCATCGTTTTATTAATTAAATAATCAAGTTTCGTATTTGATTTAAAGATGAGAAGTAAAATATAACTATTTAAATTTTGATTAAATCAATAATTTTACAGATTTAATAACAAAATTTATTAGATTGAAACTCATATTAAATTGCAGTTAACAAGTTGTTCTTGATGAAAATACTTTAAATAGATGTACTAAGTGTTCTATTTTTTTATGTATTGAGATTTCGAGAACCATAAGAGATACTATTTTCATTAAATTTGTCAAAATTTTCTCTATTACTCATAAATTATAATGATACGTATATTACAAGTTTTAAGAAAATTTATAGATCACTGTAAATGAGTAGAAACTCGAATTTTATATAAGGAATTGAATTTTTATAATAATTTTTTTATTTTTAAATATAAATAATTTTAAGTATAATTTTCTTAAGGCAATCTTTTATATAGTTTTCAGTTACGTACAGTATTTTTTTTTAGTTACCTTATCGAAAAATGTTCAAATAAAAGTTGTTAGTTAATTAATAATTTTTTCGAAATATTCTTAAAACGTATAAAATTGACATCAGTAAATTACTGCTTTCGGTTGGCAGATCTTTATCAAAAGTTGATCAAATTGAGATATTCACCTCTGAAGCTTAAATATGAAATTTTATAACAATCCGTTCAGATGAATTTGCTCTACACGTGTCCACACAACAGACTGACATCACGCTAAAAACAGTTGATTCGTGTTACTATAAATCAAATTTGTGCTTATTTGTAAAAATCTGGTAATGTCAAATTTAGTATGAGTACAATACCTCTCTTATTATATGTGATATAACGGCGGCCGTTAAAAAAAATGCATGCAAACGTTGACGAAAACAGTTCAAAAGAAAAATTTAACAATAAACTGCAATTATAATTACTATAAACGATGTTTTTTCTATATAATTACATACGACCGGCCTATTATTTGCGAAAATGATAACAATACTCGAACAATATCATTTTTTGTGATTTCAATAAATGGCATGCTTTTAGTATTATTTTAAAAATACTTTTTGTCAAATAATAATAATTCTAATATTATACTGTAAAACATAAGTACTGTATAAAGAAAGAAAAAATAGCTGACTAGACGGTAAGGTAAATTTCGACAAGTGCAAAATTGATTATATGTGTCACAGCACATGGACATTAATTGCTTTCACCATTAATTAATAATTTGAAACTATGTATGAATACGGGACCACCGGACGATTTAACATACATGCCTGTAATACGGCGAGTCGTATGCCCATTAAGTTTGCCAATTATTCAATTGAACCTGTTCTATAATATTACCTATAATACTACTACTGCTACTCATATAATGTAATTTTCTCCGAATTATACTTTGGAATTTGTTTGTTTCTGTCGAAATAATACGAAAGCACAAAGGATGGTCGTTATTTAAAATTCGATTAGTAATAGAAATTTCCATTAGGTTTCATATTCATTATAATTGCGCTTCAATATTCCAATTCTCGGTATTCGTAAATTAATTTTTCCTGCTATTTTTCAAACAAAATATGTTATTAGTTGATTTATAAATATAGGAATTTTTCATTTATTATTTTTTTATATATAGTAGCATGTACGGAACATTCTCTGTCCACAATTCTTCGACGACATACGTGATATGTAATTAGAAGGGCTTGAGTGCGAAATAATTTGGTGTATGTAATTTGGTAAAAATGTTGTTAAAAAAATATATATGAGTAATGTTGAAGGTATATATATATATATATATATATATATATATATATGCGTCCGTGAGTAGATGGGTTGGTATGGTTGAGAGTATTTTGCATGAGCGAATATTTTCAAGTTAAAGTTCATACATACAAAACCATGCCATGTATCTAAAATGATGTGGCACAATTTCTTTCCACTATGCCGAAATTAGTTTCCTCCAAACATTAATATCAAGTATTTTTAATTTATCTACATTTATGATGCCTCTCATATATACCTACCACTAGGAAACATTACCAGGCGCAAAACATTTTCACTAATATTCCATCTACTCTTTGTACGTTCACGCAGACGAAGTAAGTAAGTAAACAGTAAATAATCTCAAAGAAAGTTTTTAAAATAGTTACACTGTAACTATTTTTATTAGAAAATTACAAGTTTGTTTTTTAAAAAAGCGTTTATTTTTGAGTTAGTAGTAAAATTATTGGCTGTAAATCAAAATTTTATTTACTGCAATTGTATAGTAGCAAGAGATCTATTTCTTTGTAATTTTTCTTCTTCACGCTTCGACAAGGAACCTATACAAATATTTTATAGTGGTTAATGACATTAATATCTTTTCATGTAATTTAGTATTTTTCAATTCCAGAGAACATATCGATTATTTGGTGATATCGCAATACCAGCATTTTTCTCTCATACCTTGTTTACTGACGGTGGAATGGTTCAAAATGTTCAACCATTATGTTGACGGTTGTCGCGTGAGTAACGTTTTGAGTTGAGTATATGGCCACAAGGGGTCTGTCACCATATTATGTAGCTTTTGGTAAATATCTCTATATTGTATACTTTACCACCATATAGAGCCAGCACGTTCAAGTGTATATATGTACACAGTTAAAATTTTTATTTGATGAAATTTTCATTGCCATTTAACAACAAATGAATGTATGACAGTTTTTGTAACAATAGATATTATTTCACAAAAGAATATCTCTCGACAATGTTTGATGTATAAATAATGGAAATGTCAGATGAATGTTTTAGAAACGTTTAATAATTAAATAAAATAAATATCATAACGATAAATTACATACATTTATGATAAATTTAAATATTTACAAAATATGTGCTAGTAAATTGAGTTTAATTAAAAAAAAATTATTCAAAGCTTTAATAATTTTTTATAAAAAATTAAAAAAAAATTTAAACAATAATTATTTATTTAAGGTGATGCACAAGAACCGGACCATTTTTTAAATAATATAAACGCTCAAACTTAAAACTGTTGTAAACTGATTCTTTGAGCGAAGCTAATAATTATTACAGTAGAATTTAAAATCGATTTTATTTTTTCGGTTTAAAGTTGACTTCAGTTCCATGTTTTATTATAAAATCGACTGTTAGTCCACTACAATTAAATCAATGAAAACAATAATACCGGAATAGTAGAACAAATATGCATTTTGATTATATTATCTAAATCAATATGACTGTTACTAGGCCGCCGTAAAGATTTGGTCAATAGCTGGTACTCAAATCCTTATACCGACACTAAACATCATACGTACGACGAGAGACAGCTGCCATAAAGGAAGCACTCTCCATCAATTTCATATACTATAACTTTCCCATTTGAGCACATGTTACATCCCACTGTACTGTACATAAACTTCTGGCGTCTTTTCAACTTTCCTAACTACTTTTTCAAGAAAAATTATATACATATATACCATTCTTGTTCAACAATAAATAATGGAACAAGATATTATCATATTAATTGCGTATAATCTACATTTAAGTAATTTGTTGTTTTTTTTATAAATAATTAATAAAAGAAATTTTAAAAATTAATACCATAGTCAATCGCACTAAATGATTTTAAATTTACTAAAAGTTATAGTTGACAATATTGTCAATGTAAGTAAAAATTACTAAGAGCAAGTTCAATAAAACATTGTTAAGTATATTGTAAGCTAATTAATTTTTTAACTTGTAAACTAACTAACCAATAAAGCGCTTTAAAGACAGTTAAAATCTAGTTGCCTACTTAACTCATTAATTCAGTTAAAAACTTTTTATACAACTGGATTTAATCGAATCAAATTGTGAAATTTATTTATTTTATTATTTACATAGTTTTAAGCAACTAATAAAAAAAAATACCGGTTAGAACCGATTTAGAATATAAGAAATTGGTTAAAAAATGAAAACCGGTATTAAAATATAGTTCTCGATATTGGTTAACCGTTATCCAATATTTTTGCCGGTTACACCCTCTGGATGAAGAAAAGTCATTTAAATAAAAATACGTAAATTTTATTTACAAATATTCATAGTGTCAAATTTATCACTTAAAAAACACAAACTTATCAAAATATTATTAAACCATTGAAAAAGTATTTGAAGCATTATAAGCGTCAATTGTCTTCCGGCAAATTTAAAGATCGGTTATGCTTTTATCAAAATGTTGAGGCTAATGTCAAAGTTCGTTGTTCAACGAAAAGCTATTATTTCCTCCATCAAAAAATATAGGACAGATCCAATTAGGGGCACGCGCGCACGTTGTCGTTGATGTTGAAAATTGGTGATGGAAAAGTTGGCCAGGGTTCGCGGCTACCCCCCCTAAGTACTCTATCTTCATTCTTCTCGTTTTCGGTATTGGAATCTTGTTACTCATCCGTCCATCATGCCTGTGTGCAGCTATCGTCCGTCTGTGTTGCCGTCTTGAAAGATGTGATTATCGGCGTGGCACATCGTTGACCTTTGCTAACTAGTTAGTTCCGTTTCATCAACTAGATTTAGACTTATCACTCAAATATCTTGTGGGAGTGTGTACTGATGACGAGGGCTGATTGTGAAATTGAATGAGTGATGATTAGTTGAACAAGTTTGTAATTTGAGTATGGTATTTCATTCATATGGTTTTTTTTTGATTAAAGGTTAATTTGAATTAGCCGTTCCGATAGTTTTAGGCACAGTAGTGTAAGCCCTGGACGCAAAACAGCAAAATGCAAGGAGGGGGGGCAACTTTTAAAAAATTATCGAAGGTTTGTCCCATAACAAATTGTTGTGTTTGGAAATATGTTTATAGACGAATTGTTCAAAATATCGACTATAATTCAATTTTGCTATTTTCCAGTGGTTTGGACTGAAGATATAGTCATCTGACATATCTATTTTTTATTTTTACAGAATTTCAATATCTCGTTTTAATTTCTAGTTTTATTGAAAATTATGTAACTATTATGGTAATCTTTTAAAAAAATGCCCTCTTCACAAACTGTGTATGTTTAGGCTGGGACATTGTAGTTACGTTATAAAAATCACTTTTAGAAAGTGAGGTGAGAATACGGACTAATATTTTTCCATTTACGATGTTACGTACAAGAATAATATTAGTTCATTCTTTTAACAAATGCATAAAAATAGAAATATTAGAATATTTTTTTGTATTTAATTTTTCTCATTTTGTTTCTGAAGATTATTGCATCAAATGTGATCATTATTGAATTTTAATTTCCATTTTAATTTTAAAAAATTCTTTAATATCATCAGTCAGTATCTGTTCCAACATATTTAAATTTTCAGACAATATCCGTTTTTCTTGTCTGTGTCTAGTTTGATCTTAAGTAAAAGGAAGTCAACAATAATATCTTATGCGACACAAAGTAAAGATGAAATTTTGTTAAACGTTACAGGCATATTGAATTATCGCGAGCGCGAAATAAGGCTGATGGGGAATCAAGGCTAAACGTAAGAAGGAAAGCGTTGCCGTTGTCTCTCGTAAGGTAGCGAACATTGCATTGGATAGTGTCTCTCGCTAACACAGTTAATTTCTCCTATGTACAATTTATGCTAGCAACTTTGTCACCGCCAACATACATGCACGCACGTACACCGTATATGTGGTGCGAACTATGAAGTTTCATTACCGGTAACACTTCAACATTATTTCCGACTTAATGGCCATATAAAATTGAATGTCATTTGTTTTGAAGAGATTCTCTTTCAACCTTGTCTTTGTCATAATCATTATCGTTTACAACGGATTCACATAGATAATAAATTAGAAATATTTTTTCTTTATAATATGCAATGTACACTGTGCTAGTAAGTTATTGAATTTGTAGAATTTTCTGATCTGGTATTCCGTGATCGATCTATCCTAATCGTAGACGTTTTGCCTTACATTGTAGATGGAATCTTCAGTGCTTGGTGATTAAATGAGAGTTTCTGCTCCGCAATTGTACATGATTTATATACAGCATGTATATTTTAATTAATTTTTTTTAAAGTCTCAAATATATTTTCCTATATTTCATGAAATAGTTTCAAGAATATATCAAAATCAATTCTTGTCTAGCGTTTAATAAAATTTTAGAGATATTGCTTTTCGTTAATTTTGTTTTTAACAGTATTAAATGTGAACGTTCCAAGAAAAACATTTTCTTAACAATTTTTGCGCGACCAATATAAGAGTATCCTATGCATGAATCTACATGATTTTGCTCTTTATTTAATTTAAAACTAGATGAAATACAAAATCAACTTTAACCGAATGCTTAATCCCTGTTGAAATAAATCCTTTTATTCCACCAGAATTGTCCTAGCATTAAGGATTACAGAGTAAGCAACTTCGGAACATACCGATGTTATATCATGCCCCCACATGAACCCCTCGACTTCGGGGAATTTCGGCTCAGTTCGTCGTTCGAGTTATATACGCGAGATAGTTATGTTATTTTGTAGTCTTAGCTTTAATTTGGTGTTTAAATAAAGATTTAGTCGAATTAACTTACGTTTATATCGCAGTAAATAGCCTCCTTTGATTTGTTTTCCACAATCTGAAACAAAAATTATATAATATTAAATAATATATTTTACGATTTATTGAATTGAAATTGTTATAATTAGTTTTTTTATAGAAAATGTATCAAAAAAATTGATCTTTAATAAAAATGATAATCTGCTTATGTTCTATATATCTGTAGATTTAATTTTATATCTTTTACGTATTGAAATAAAAATTGGAAATTTTCGTTACTCGTTTTTTTAGAAAATAAATGCAAATTTAATTTTTGATTTATTTGATAAAATGAAATTGGAAATTATTTGAAGTTTGAGAATCAAAAGCAATGTTATACTTTTAGTTAAACTAGAAACTTTGTAATTATTGAATAAATGATTTATACTTTATCAAATTTTTGTTTTGTTTTAGCTTTTTAGCAGTTTAAGTTGCGTTTATGCTAGTATAATAAAAATATAAAAAGAAACCGTATTTTTGTTTTTATCTTTTAGCAAAAAATAGTATCTTAAAATCAGACTGACGTGGAATTCATTATAACTTGTAGGTCCATTGCTTGATAGTGCTAGCAAAGTCTATCATTGATAAAAGTAAAAAATTAATAAATGATAATTCTTTCTTGTTTGCTAACTAACTAACACTAATATTATTTATTGCTTATTATATTTTTACTTTTTCTTTTTTTAAATGGTCTTATTACTACGATTTACAAAAAGGATGTGAGAGCAACCTCAGACCTACAAAAACTGAAATTAAATACTCTTAATATTTTTTTTCTACTTATTTATATCTAGTTAGGAAGAAAAATATAATTTTTTTATTTTTATTTCTTAGTATATCTATGTGATAATATTAAAGTGGTTTATATATAGGGTTATCCATATGTTTCTAATCTTGTTAATGAATTGTATTGCTTACATTTATATAGAAAATATCAATTTGTAAAATATTACTGAATGACATATTCTTTTCTCTATATTTTCAATGAAATCAAAAACATTTACTTCTTGCTGCCAGCATTAGTCTATTTTTAAGAATACTAGAGATGAATCGACGTAAAAAGAAAAATCTCTTAACGTTCTTTTTCAAACGATTTGCGAGAGAACAGCAGAAACAATTTACTATTTGTTTTTCGTTTGTTTTTTTTTGTTTGCTGCATTTGTAGTTTGAACGACTGTTGCCATAGCTACAAACAGGTTTTTTGTTTTTTCATATTTACTCCGGTAGTAACACATCAAGCTACGAATAGAATTGCTGAGTATTTCTTTTATTTCATTCGGGTGCGTTTTTGGTAAATTATTTTGCGTAGAAATTCTACTGAATATATGAAGACCTCAGTGAAATACAGTGACAAATACTATACGTTTTTCATATTGAGATAATTTTATTGAATTAGAAAAGTAACATCGCAAATTAACAATATACGAAATAGTTTATTTTTCGAGTTGAACGGTAAGATGGTAAAAAGTGCCTAATAATTTCTCGAAATTTAACTCGAAAGAGAAATATTTTGAATATTGTTGATTTGTCATGTTAATCGGCTATGGTCAACTTAGCAAACGTGTATATAATATTAGACAAATATTTAACTGGACTGCATTACGTGATTGGGCATTCTTTTTTGCTAGTGAAAAACAAAAAAAATTTCAATTTAGATGAAATATTTTCCACTATTCCGCTGAGTCCTTGATATGATCCTAGCGTTTTTTTCTGCAGGGATATAATGAAGGCAATATTGCGTTCCAATCTTGCTCCATATCTTCGAGAGTGATTTTCTCTTTGGTGTTAGTGCGACGGTTCTGTTGCGCATTTGAGTATTTGATTAAAGACCCTGTCGAAGAAATTGCATACAAAGCGACGGAATTATAATGGGGTGCGCTATACTATTTGCTGAAACCACAGCATGTTGTAAAAGAGGAATATAATATTATAGGACATGACATAAAATGTAAGTAAAGGTGGGTGTTAGATAATGTTACAATGTAATTGCAAAGAAATTAGATCTCTATGTGCAAAGTGACATTTTCTCATTTTCTACACAAAGAACCGAGTAATATTATAAAATAAATATATGTAATTTTATATTTTATTCTGTAGATATTAAATAATTTTTATGACTCTTTAATTAACCTATAAATGTATTTAATAGAATTATACGTTTTAACACGTTGAGTGTCACGTGAGACTACATGTGTCTCACATTTAATGGGAGCCTAGAATTCGCGTGAGTTAACATTTGTATTTCACTTCGTATCTTTTTTTATAGTTCTTTGGGCACTCACTGTACCAAATGAAATATAATTTTATTATCACATTTGTAAAAATAAAAATATTAAATAAAAATTATAACAAGTCTCTGTAGAGAATGATGGGGGTACGGGTATAAATACCAGATTGCGGAGCAGAAATTATTATTCAGTCACCAAGTACTGAGAATGCCATCTATGATGTATGGCGAAACGTCTACCACTAGAATAGATCAACCATGGCATACCAGCTCAGAAAACTATATAAATTCAATAAAAACCTGAAGATTACTATTAACTAGTAGATAATTTCAGCATGTCATTAACATGAAATTTTCAAAGGAAATTGTCACGTATATTTTGTATATATATATTATATAAATACTACTTTAATAATATATATATATATATATATATATATATATATATATATATATATATAATTAGTATAAATAGTATTCTGCGAGAAGGTAAATATCGGATCGATTTAAATGGTGACAGGTTATTATAGCAAAAATAATACAGACCGCGGCAATTTATTTGACATTGTCATTATTATTCTCTCTGACAGTTAATTAACTGAAACTTTAGCGGTGATTTACAAAAAAAAAATCGTATTTTAAACCACTTTTGCAATATGACACATTCATTTAAAAAATATGCAATGCAATAAAATATTACGTTTCAGTGTTTGCATTTGATTTTTATTAAAATTAAATCAATTTTTGTTTATTAGTAACTAATAACGTTATATTAATATATTTTTAAATAATATTTTTCTACTATCATGCATAGGTGTTTCATGAGAAGTTGCTGAAACGAATCAGCAGTCACTTTTAAATATATGAAATTAAATTTTTTGAATAGAAAATTTTTTTTAAGCGTATCAAAATATTAATATTACGGTACTATATTATCTATGTAGCAATTATATTACTAGTACAATAATGTAACATTATTATGCAGGAGTTAGTTACTATATACATTATTGGTGGCTGCGCCAAACATGATTACAAAGTCAAGTATATTTAATCTGACATCTCCGGCGATAATACTGAAATTTATTAATTTTGCTTGAATTTGAATTTTACTTTTGAAAATGTGTGAAGAAGTGTAAGAAATGGTATGTCACCAGATTTATCAGAAACTGCATGGTCGATAAAAGAAATACGGTTAAGAGTTTTTAATCTAACAGCTTCAGCGACCAAATTGAAAATTATTAAGTAAAATTAAGTTAATTGACACCTGCATTCTTTATTTTACTTAAATTTAATTGTGGTGCAAGAAATGCAATGTGTAATATTTGACCAAAGAAACATTAATTCCTACAAATCACATAATAAATATAAATAATATATATATATATATATATATATATATATATATATATATAAATGAAAAGGTAAAAGCAAATTATTAATTGTGTTAATATGTTGATTAATATCTATAAGTGTAATATTTCTTTGTATTGTATTTACTAGCGTAAGCTATTTAATAAACTATTATTATTATTATTATTATTTTATATATATATATATATATTATTTATATTATATATTATACATTATGTATTATATATACTATACACTTCTAGTAAGGTTACGGTTACTTAGTATATATTTTGATTTATTATTAGTTTTGTTTCGAATACTTGAAGAGAAAATAGCATCTTTCGCCCAGATTGCTTAGTCTCGGTTCTGCGTCGGCCGCAAGTATCTGAATTCAACACAATAAAGAATGCTTTCTGCTCTTCGTAACATAATATTAATATTAATAAAAATATGGTATTAAATTAATAAACTAATTATTAAATAAACTAAATTATATGTAATTATTAATTTATTTTTCATTAATCAAATAAACTGATATACATACTTTACATCAAATTTTATTTATACCGATTAAATTTTTTTAACTTGTTTTGTTTTCAACGAAATTTTGAATTTTTTTTTTTAGTAACTGCGTACATTTGAAAATGACAGCTGATTAGTTTCAGCAAACTTTTAATGGGACACTCTGTATAATAATAATATCAATAGATTATTTTCATTTTGACAACTTTTATTTATAAAGTTTTCTCATATATTTTCTGAAAATGACAGAAAATCAATTATAAACTGTAACTCCTGTAACATCGATTCCAGAACATGTTTGTAGAGTTTAAATTCCAAATATAACTTAATTTAACAGTCATTATTATAATTAAAATTTCATATCAAGGCCGTTAGTAAATTATCCATGCTAAAAATACATAGGGTTATGAATTATTCAAAAATTTTAATTTTTATAATTGACAAATAAACATTTTAATTTGTTTTATAAAATTTAATGTTACGTTTTTAATTATATATCATTAGTTTATAAAATTAGCAGTATATTTTTCATTGATAAAATAAACTAATATACTTGTATATACAAATATTATGTATTTTTATTGAAAACTGTAGATTTTCCTCTTTTCAACAAAATTTTAGTTTTTTTAAGTAATTGCGTACATTGGTAAATTAACAACTGATTTAATTTATCAATTGAAAATCTGAATGATTAAGATTGTACTGTGTACACAATATATAAACTAAATAAATAACATTCACAGACTGTGCGAATATGCATATCCTCTTAGCAAATTATATAAATGTTACATGCATTTCAAATTACAAATTTCAACAATAGTTTTATAACAAAAATTTTTTTGCATTTGCAACACTTGTGCAAGAATTCATTTCACATATATATATACTCGTAATTCTATTTGACAATAAACAATCACTTGACATGAAGAATAACAACTTTTTCAGTTTAGTGTCTTCTTTTATTTATTTTTCAATATATTCTTTATGATCATATTGAAAATGTCATTGTTGATTGTGAATTCAACTGCATTATATCAGTGGATATATAGGTATATTATTTTTTTTATCACTGTTTGATTTTCTTATTCTGAGAATATGCGTTTTATTATATTTTATCAATTTTAAATGAAATATATTTCACTTTATATTTAATTTAAAATAGAAAAACAATTTTATAACAAATTTTTATCAAAACAACATGAATTGTAAATATACGTATATAAAAAAAAAGTAAATATATTTGTAAGTTATGATAAATAGTTAAAATTTTGTGTACTAACAAGAGCAATCTAATCAAAATATTTGCAATATATAAAACAAAAATACTTACAATTAGAGTAGACTCTACACGTTAAGTATTGAATATTTTGATATTTATTGATAGTACTGTCAAATTACGGATCAAAAAAATACTAACTATAATGTTGGCCGTGTAGAGTCTGCTTACAGAGAATACTAAAAGATTTACATCAGATTGCAAACAATTTATTTTCTAGTTATGCATACTTGTAACGTATCAAAATATGGAAGAGTTTTGTCACATGTAACATATAATATTAATAAAATATAAAAAGTGGCTATTTATACATACCGTTTGTATACGCAATTGGCTATTTATACATACAGTATTTTTACGTAATTGGCTACTTAGGGTAGGTTAGGTTAGTAGGTTGGTTTAGGTTTTTTTTTTAGTATGTATAAATAGCCAATTGCGTATACATACTGTATGTATAAATAGCCTCATCCTAAAATATAATCAAAAGAGCTATTTTTCATTTTTATTTATTTTTATTTTTTATTTTATTTTATTCAGTGAATCTTACAATTTATTTGTATCTAAATTTTGACAGGAAATAAATATCAAATAAAATAAAACGGTTTTACGTTGTAGTTCTGTATTAATATTTATTAATAATCGACGTTTCGACGAACTCAACGTACGTTTTCATCAGGAAAAAAAAATACAAATGAATAAATCATGGAAACAAGTTACTAGGTAACAAAATGAGTAATTAGATCATAAAATTTATAAATTTCTAATTAAAGGTGGCCAAGACCGTATATATTACGACTTTAATTTCACATATACTCTACAATAAAGTTAAATAAAAAAAGTGAATAAATTTGTAAATGAGATTTAAATATTTCATCTCACGAAATATATAATAACTAGAGAATCGGTACCAAGATGATATGATTTACTAAAACGTATTTTGTAGTTTTTTTTCAATTAATATTAAAATTTACAATAAATAAATAATAATTATCAGCGTTTGAATTCATTTTTCTGATCAATGTCTTTTGAAAACAAAGTTAATACTTTCGACTACCAAACCTACGTATATTGAATATATAAAATATCGAAATAGTTATTTATATCGGCATAACATTTTCAAAGCAACTGCAAAAGATTAGCGAATAAAATTACATGCAAAGTTGAAGGCGTTATTATGTTCTTTGTAGCGACTATAATAGAAAATATCTGTGCGATGCTTTTATCATTCTAGAAAAATTAATTGCCAATTAAAGTTTCTCTGCTTTAGACGTCCTGTCGCGCGTCGCGACAGAACTGTAACAGACCACGAAAGCAGGGCGTTGCTCATGAATGACCATTTAGATACCGCGGGACGTAGTGAGGAGGGGGGAGGGGCATTATTAGACGGAAAAGTGGATAGAATCTTGGCAGTATCGTAACGTTGTATTGATTGGGAATATTCACCTCATCAAAATTTTTTTCTCTCTTCTCTTTTAATATATTTTAATTGATTTTCGTTGTAGATGGCTGTTTTTCACACGTGCACTTGCGATGAAAATGATACTTCGAAAGATTTAATAGAAAACTTGAAAGTATTTTATGGAAATAATTTTCCTAGAAAAAACTATTTTGTAAGAGTTTATAACTTGACAGGGTTTCCTTTGAGTTGTTTTTGTAATAAAATCTTTGATTATGCAACAGCTATTAATGTTTTTTTTTTCTTTTATAACAGTTTGTTCAATTTAATAAATAATATACATATACATTTAAACAAGTGAAAAAGTCAGATAAAATTTGTTTCTGTTGGTTGTAAAATTAAAAAAAAAGTATTAAACAGAATCGAACACTTCAGTTTGATCACAATTTTTTGTCTTAAAATATTAGTAATTTAGATTACTGGTCTAAACTCGTCGCTGCTTTATGCGAACGCACGACTTGCAGGTTCAAATGGTGTCTAAATGAATGATCACGGAACAAGGCTTTCATAGGAGTGTTGTACCAAATATGATAATAATTTTAAATTATGTTTTTTATATGAAAAAACAACTTTATATGCAGTTTTATAACAAAAATATATTTGTAAATAAAATGTCAGATACCACTCTGAGAAAGATATGTAACTTTAAACTGTTTCGGTAGGATGTATTGCAATTGAAGATGTCATTTACAGATTGCGTTGGTAGGAATGTTAATGTAGTTTCTATTTTTGCTATTTACATTGTTAAATTTTATATATTAAAAAAAAAAAAAATGTCAAACACAATTTTTAGTATTTACAAGAATTTATTTTAAAACAGAAAAAAATAATATTTTATAAGTATCATATTTTGTTTTCGACATTGAGATGTAAATGTTTTTAATACAATGAAAATATTGTTTTAAAATTAGAAAGTGGCTATTTATACATACGGTATGTATACGGAATTGGCTATTTATACATACAGTATTTTTACGTAATTGGTTATTTAGGGTAGGTTAGGTTAGTAGGTTGGTTTAGGTTTAGGTTTTTTTTTTAGTATGTATAAATAGCCTCATCCTTAAAATTAACTGAAAATTTGTAAAAATGTTGGTCAGCATTTTTTAAAGATATTTGTATATAAATTGCATTAAAAATATCTAATAAATCTATATTTTACAAAATGATACAACTGACATTTACAGTAAATAACAGAACATAGAAACAAATTACTATGTAAATTAATTTTAATAAAAAAATTTTGGGAATGGATTTATTCTTCTAATCTCACCCTTGTGTACGACACTGAACCGAACCTATGTAAATTCATATATTTTTGAAAAGAATTTAATTTTATTTACCAAATAAATTTAACACATACAGCTAGTAACTTAGCAAATACATTTAGTTAATAAAGAAAAACATTAAATCCGATATGTTACTCGCTTAAACTATTCCCAAAAGAGTGTCAAGTACACAAGTAAATAAACCTTGTAATAAAACATATAATCAAGCACCCTCCACACAAATTACAGTCGCAGTTAGAAAATTGGTGTGTGTGCTAGCACCCGCTCACCTTCTACAATAATATAAATTTATCGGGAATTTGTCGGTCGGCGCTAAATTGCAAAGGTGGGTTCTCATATAGTAAACCAAACTCCCCATTCGCTTGCTATTACTTACGCGTGCCGCTCCAATTTAATTTGTGAGATTTATATGTCGACAGGCTTTGCTACGATTTTACCGCTCGACTCCCGATCTGCTTAAACCACAATCCACCCTATTGAATCGCGGGGTATATACGGCTGATCGAAGACGTAACTCATAGGCAATGGAGATTAAATATCATTATTGGCTGATAAATTCGGATTAGATTGCAATATGTTGTGATAAAAATTTAATTTGAATAATATACAAATTTGATATAATTATATCACAGAATTTCAGGAAGAAATCGTCACATTAATACAAAAGTAGCATAGTTATTGAGTTTTGTTATATTATTGGTTTAAAGATTTTATACCGACTGTCATATCACATATTAAGATATTGTAATTATACCAAATTTAACATATTGAGATTTTTTTCAGGTAAGCACGAATTAAACTTATGATAACACGAATCAACTGTCTGTTTGTCTGTCTATCGGTTTGTGGAGGTATGGAGCAAATTCGGCTGAACGGATTGTTATAAAATTTCATATTTAAGATTCTGAGGTGAATATCTCAATTTTGCAACAGATAAGTTACGAAATAATTTATTTAACAAAATTTACTAAATAAGTTATAACTAACAACTTTTATGTGGAATATTTTTTTATAGTTTTCCATTTTCTGTAAATAGGTGGAACTTTTATATCAAAACAGTTTTGGTTTTAGTTGCCATTACTACAGTAGTAGTTGCTATACAAATTTTTTTAATTTATAGGTTCTGTGGTGGCCGCAGCAGATGTTTCGGTTGTTAAATTTTTTAATTATTTTTATATTTTGTCAGGTTTTCCTTAGTAAAACTGAAGTATGCATATGAAATAATTTCATGTTTTGATTGAAAAATTTATAATGCTAATTATTACAAAGAGCAAAAAGTATGTTTATTGAAAATAATAATAAAAAAAAATCCCGGATTTTCTACTTTTATAATTTCAGTAATTTTGTTTACATAAAGTAATTTAACTTTTCCTTTTTTCGTTGAAATTAATTTCTAAACTCTACAAAGTGAAAAAAAAAATGGCGTTTGAATATTCGACTACAAAATCTTTATAATTACTTACCTACAAGTTTTCCTGCTAATTATTGTACTTCAATTAAAGTATCTTATTAAAATAAATTTTAACTTTAAAGTTAAAAATTAATTTTACTAAATTATTTTATTAGGTTTATAAATTGAATTCACAAAAAAAAAATCAAGTTTAAAAGTCAATGTATATTTTTTAAATTTTGCATAATAAAAATTGTTATGAGTAATTTAAAGAGTACAAATTCTAAAAGTAAAAAATATAGTACAGAAACCAGAAATTATATTTCTAAAATATACAATATTTATTATGAAAATAGAAACATAAAAATTCAACAATAACATTTTTAAATGATTATTCTGGAGCGTAGTAACCATTTGCTTGGAAGATGGTCGATTCTACGGGTCAAAGAAGTTACGGTTCTTGGAGGCAAAGAAAGTAAAAAAACAGCAATTTTTATTAACAAATAATCCGCCTACAAAAACACCTAATAATTATGCACCAACCAATATATCATCTGTGGAAGTTTTATATTAACAAATTGGTCAGTAAATCTTCACATTCGCTTTGTTGGTGTATCAAAACGATATTTTAGGTCTATTTTATTCTATTATCTTTGTTGTAAAATATCAGGTGTTAGTCTTATTCTTTAGTACACTATCCATTGTACAGACTTCTGAAATTTTTCTACGCTACTATCCTGCTATCCTACAGGAACGGCATTTTAGTTAACAACTAGCGCCGCTTGTTATAATGAAACTTCTACAATAACCAACTATTTTTATATATAGTTTTTGTTTTAGGATGGCTATTTATACATACTAAAAAAAAAAACCTAAACCTAACCTACTAACCTAACCTACCCTAAATAGCCAATTACGTAAAAATACTGTATGTATAAATAGCCAATTGCGTACACATATACCGTATGTATAAATAGCCACTTTCTTTGTTTTATTACAATTTGAAGTTGTATACTATATTTGTATAAAAAAATATTTAGTGCCACATATTAAAAATAATTAGACAGTCAACGAGTTAAAATAAACTTAAACTTAATTTACGGTTTGATAATTTATGGTTTAAATTTTTAAATAATGGTTAATTAAATAAGAAACTTAAAATAACATTATCTATCAAAAACAGAAAGTTTGTGTAAAATTAACTGTAAATACATTAGTAGCCTTAACCTATAAAATAATCAAATGAGAGTACTTTTCGCCAATATATTATTTAGCGATTTTCAACTTTCTTCTTGCGTTTGAAACTAAGAAACTTCGATTGTATGTGAAGGAAATTAGGTTTTTGTTTCCGTTCAAACAATTTTCTTTTATTTTCTTGTTCGAAACGAAAAACTTGTAATCGTCAGCCGAAAGAGTACTTCTATCGGCGCATGCGTACAACACAAGTAAAAGTGTTAAATGAAAACGAAATTGTGCGGTCCAATTAATGGAAACAAAGCGAATCTCCAGTGGATTACCGAATGCTTGGGGGGTTCTATAAGCATTTCAGTTCGGCTTTTATTGCCCGTCTCGTAAGTCTTCAACCCGCTTACCGATCATGGGCCGAAAACATGCGGATTTGTATGGAAATTTTGATTTTAATCGAATGAAGATAATCTTTCATCTCTCGACCTCTTATTTGCTGCAAATATAAAGCGAATGAAAATGGCGTCTTAGCGAAATTGTTTTTCTTATTGCTTTAAGCCGAAAATTATAGGCTAGGATGTGGTGTTACTTCAGAGTGAGATAAGACTTTATTATATTGCAAAACGAATTAAATATTTAGGTAATTTAGAAAAAAAATGTATATATTTCTAAATAATATTACGAGCATTTATGCTCAAACTCTTTCCACTATCCTAAAATCAGTTTCCTCCAAATAGTTTTTTGGTTTACAGCGTCCGCCTGCAACTCACGCAGACTTATCTATAGTTTCAATTTTTTTTCATCATTGTGGTAGTATTACACAGCTTTATGCTAAATTTCAACTTTATAACTTACTTTCAAGTTGTATTTTATAATCGGACAAACATACATATAAGTTACATACATATTTACATTGTGCTTTAAATGTATAGATTAAACATAAAAATGTATTAGTAGCTATTATTTTTTATTATTATGTTTGAAAAATTACAAGTGTAATAAATACAATTACAAAATACGTAATATAAAATGCTTTTTTTGGTATATTATGAGCAAACAATTTCAAAATATAACATAATCATAATATAATTAAAATTTGTGAAATACATGACGAAATTATAATTAAAACGCTGAAAATTTGAAGCACTAAATACATTTTAATATCAGCAGATTTAATAATTGTGTTTGCAGTTAATTAATTCGTAATTATTTAATTTGTAATCTTTTTAAAGTGTTTTAATTTTGATGTTTCGTGACTGATAAAATTATATTTAATAATATAATAAAATTATGATATTTTAACTATATGTATCATACTTGTAAAATCAATTTTTCACATTTATTTATTTGATATTAGTAATTATTTTTGCCAAACAACATATTAATATAAAAGTATAACTGTAATAATGGTTATAACTCACGAAAATATGGTTTACGACGCAAACTGTAGGTGAGTGCTGTAAATTATACAACTAAATCTAAATTAAAATCAAAACAAGCATAGTGAACATTATTATTACGGAGCGATAGAAAATGTACTATTTTTTTTGTACAAGAATTATCATATGGAATTTTTTGATAAAATATGTTCATATTACAGAATGTAATTGTGGCATGTATGTTATCACGTTGTTTAAATCATAGGTATGTAGCAAATACATGTTTGTTTTATTATATGTTTATAAAAACTGCACCCTTCACGCTGATGTAACTTTGTTGATTTGAATCTGTGTTTTCCACAAAAATAAATGTTTTTATTGTTACGGCGCAAAATTTATCGCTGATTTCCTCAGGCAGTAACTTTGTTTATAAATAAAAAGAATTGATATAAACACAATTATTCCGCATTCTTGAGGAGTATAGCGATTTGTGGTACGTCTATGTGTATTTATTTCACAAATTTTAAAGACGCTATGACATGGGACGCCGTCTGCAAAAATTACAGCATCACCAGATAGAGTGATTACTGAATTGAATTGGTATGCCGTGGTTGATCTATCTTCGTTGTAAACGTTTCGCCATATGTCGTAGATGACATCCTTGGTGCTTGATGACTAAATAACAGTTTCTGCTCCGCAATCTGGTATATATGCCTGTACTCCCACCATCATCTATAGGTGCCGTTACGTCTTTGATAGATTCTGGTTGGTCTTCGTCATTGGTCAATTCTGGTTGGTTCATCCCAGTTTGTTTTGCAGTTTATTAGTTACGATTATCAAAACTTAAATTTAGCACAAAGTGGAAATAAGTCTCAAATTTGTAAAAAATTTCTAAACATTCTAAAGGTATATTTAAGTCCTCAACTTTCGTATGAAACAAGGTTTTGCGGGGTCTTTAAATGTATTTTTTTCCGAAAGAAAATTAATATTACGCAATTATCATAGTAATAATTACAAAATTACTGTTAAGCTAGTAAGTAGATTGATACAGAACATAACACTAACTTTGTGATAAGTAAGATAGTCTGAATGATTTTAAATATGGTAGAAACAGGTAGAAAATGACTGGTAACTGCTTTGCCCTTTTACCTACATCGTTTCTATTTCCGTTAAAGTATTTCAAAAGAATTGGTAAGAGCGGAGGTAACCAGCAAATCGCTACATTCGAATTGGCACATTATTCATGAATAAAATTTCCATAAAGGGCGCCTTTTCATTTCTCTATAGTTTTTTCCTCTTCATTGGTTGTGCGGCTTATTCTGCGCAACGCATCGGTAATCTTTCGTTTGCGCGTTTTTCGAAACGCTAAATTAAAATTCACCGTCTGCGATATCGCGATAATGTCATAATAAATTCCACAATTCTTTTAAATTAACAACTGGGTCGGTGTGACGCAACCGATGAGCTTTTTTTCCCGCTCGCTTTTATGCCAAAGCGTGCGCGAAAATTTAAATATTAATGAAGCTCAAATCGTACGAAAATTTTTGGTTTTCTTCGAAAAAAGATTGTTGATTTTTAACGAAATACTATTAAAAATTTATGGTTTTTAATCATTCTTCTAATTCTTAAAAAAAAAACTCTTAATATAAGTTATACACAGAAAAAATATGTGGAAGATTATTTTGCTAATTTAAATATTTTATTTAAAATTACACGAAACATTTAATTCAAAAGTAGATGATTACATTTAGTGTATTCATCTAATTTTACCTAGTTTCTTGTATACTTATCTTCTCTTGTTAATTGATTTTGAAATTTTTAGATTATATAAATTTTGTTTGAAATAGATATTATATTATAACTAATAATCATCTAATATCGTTTAATTAAATAGACAAATCATATAAAATTTAGTCATCTATATCCAGTTAAATGGAAAATTTATTTTTCAAATAACACTATAGATTTTAATATTTCTTATGTAAGAATTTTATAATAATTAAGTGGCCAACTTTTATCCTCTGTTAATACTATATTATGAATTTGAATCAAATAAACCAGTTGGCCTTTTTCAGAAAAGTCAGTTGCATTTTGGTACACGACAATTTTAATTTGACATTTGAACAGATATGTTTTGCGAGATTACAGATTATACATTTTAAGATTTTAATTTCTCAGCAAAATGAAATAATATTAATAAATATATAATCTTATCAACAAC
Source organism: Clivina fossor (assembly GCA_963966155.1). NCBI lineage: Eukaryota > Metazoa > Arthropoda > Insecta > Coleoptera > Carabidae > Clivina > Clivina fossor. Next base: position 6,314,019 of record OZ014558.1, read on the forward strand.
AATATTAGTTTAAATTCTATAAAAAAAAAATTATTAATATTTCTAAAAGTTATTAAAAATTTAATAGAAAGTCATAAATTAGGTTAGATAGTTTTCTATGTTATTATAATTTTTATTTGTAATTTAACCATTAAGGTTAACGTGTTTCAAAAGCAAAATATACTTCAGTTTATCAGTAAAAACCCGAGCTAACCAACCATTTGGTTTGATTTCGGAATATACTATAAATGTATAGTAAAACCTGTGTAAAGTCCCTTTATAAAGAGGCCTGCCAACATATACATAATATTATACCGATACTAGACAAACACAAATAAATATTTCCCAATAGAAATAAATGACTTGATTTATTGTAAGCTTCCAAAGTGTTAACCTACAATTAGATCAATCAATAAAACAAACGCTTGCTGCTCCAAGATAACATCAGACCGCCTCATAATTTAGTTTTCTATGTACCTTTTATTAGTTAGTGGACTATTAATTAACATGTAAATTAAAAAAGTATATTTGGCCAATTCTGCTAAATTTATTTAAAATCTAAACATATAGGTGATTTATTTTTCTTTATAAATATTTTATCTAAAATAATACGCAATAAAAATATGCTTATATTTCACACACAAAAGCTTTCGACTGTAGTATTTATTTCTTTCTTTACTGTCAACTGTTTTCAATATTTTTCTCTACTTTTTTTCTTCTTCTGATTATACAGAATTATTATTTGTTTTGCAAAATGTTTTCAAAGCTATTCAGTTTTGCCTGAAAGCTTTTCAGGTTTCAGTTATCGGTATGTTTACGTTGTAGATTCATTTCAGTAAATTGCTATTTTTACACGCAGATATACATATATATATTTCAATATTTTTTATTGAAATGTTAATATATTATATGGAGATATTTTATCTTTGTTTCTTTGAAAATGAAAATGGAAAATGTTTTTCATTTTATTGCACATAATTTAATTATATTTTAATAATTTTCATAATTATTTCTAAATATTATTGAAAGTTTAAATGTTTTTATAAAATTACATAAGTTATGATATGAAAGTAATTATTTATTTACATAACACTATTTTTGTAATAAACCTTCGTATTATCATTGTGAAATTTAATATAATAATACTCATAAAGCACCGTACTGATGAGACTCTATAGGTCGAGACACGTGTCTACGGTTAAACTGGTCAGTCATTGATGCATAGCCTAACAAGCCGATTCAATGACTGAGTAACTTGTAAAATTTGGGGAAAAATATAAATTATCAATATTATTTTTATTTTAACACTATTTTTAATATTACTTAAAATACTTCAGTATTTTAAATACTTGTTTTATAAATACGTAGCATTTTTTTGTTAAAGTATAAAATAATAATTTTACTTAAAGTTAAAATACTTTAAAGTATATTTATAATACTAAAAAAGTATTTAAAATACGATTTACAGAATCAATTATTAAATATGATTAATATTCCAAGTTTATATTTAATATTTATAAAGTCGAAATATTAAATGAAAAATTTTTATCATCTGGCAGGAATCGAACACACTCTCGATCTCCAGTCGAGCGCCTTACCTGTTGGAGTACAGGTGACTACGCCTATTTGCAGAATTAATTTCATTTAATATTTATCGTAATATTTATGTTTCTAATTTTATGTTAATATATATGAAAAACAAATCATTAAAATACTGTGAAATTTTAATTTGCAGGAACAGAAATTTTGAATAAAAATTACAAAATACCATAAAAAAAAAGGTGAATTATTTATATTAACATTTTTGAAAATCGATATTTAAAAAATAAATTATTTGAATAATAAAAATTTCGTATCTATTATTTACAAAATAAATAACAGAATAAAAAATCCATCAGAACCTTATTATATTAAAATAAAACGGCTTTAGGTTGTAGTTCTGTATTAATATTTATTAATAATCGGCGTTTCGACGTACTTAACGTACATCTTCCTCAGGGAAAAAGATACAAATAACATTTGTTTTTATGTTTTATTATTTACTGTAAATATCACTTGTATATTTTTTCTGATGAAAATGTACGTTGATTACAATTAAATATTTATACAAAACCACAACCTATAGCCGTTTTATTTTACAAAATAAATGTATACAAATATTTTTTACTGCAATTGTAATAAAAATAATAATAATTATATATGATTTTATATAGTATTAGAGCTGTAAACGAATTTGAATAATAGTATTTTAAGTAGTACTGGTATTTAAATACTCGTTTTAGTACTGATTCCAGCTTTGCTGAGTATGTAATTGGTGCAGCTGCTGGTATTAACAGCTAAAGCGGTACCAAGAGAAAACCACAAGAGCTAAAAAAGGTATTTGGCTTTTTTCCATGCTTACCTTTTCCAGATATCTGATTATAAAAATAGAATCTAAAATGGTTTTTTCAATCTAAGTATTTGGATTCATACTGTGAAATAAAAATGTCGCAGGTGCCCAAAGACCAAATATCGAAATTTACCTACAATATTTTTAAATTAGAAACAAAATTTGGTTGCGCTAATGTATTTAATTTATAAGTGTGGTCTAAATGAGTAGACCAATTTAGTATTTAATATTGTGACAATTATTTCTGAAAAATTCGCTTGTTGATTCATTTAAATCTTTAAGTAAGTATGATGCAACTGACCGTACAAATTTTATAAAACTAAAATAAAGAAAAATCGTATTGACGAAACGAACATTGTTCTTAAAATAGATAACATGAATAAGAAACACAAAAGAGTATTATAGTTTTTTTTAGTCACTTGTATTTCCCATTCTATTTCGTTATGCATTATTAATCACGCTGAAATTAATAACTTCCTTTCAATGTCCAAGCAAATGATACTGTAAGAAAAATAAGACAATACAATGATTATAAAATTAACATACTATTCGATTTACAACTTTTTTCTTTGCACGCAAAATTTAAATTTTTAAAATATATATAGAATAATTATAATGGAAGTAAATGGTTAATATGTGTATTTTATCAGTGTCTGTAAATATCAAAAATCTAAGTATGATAATAGTATAGCTCGTCTATTGTGAGCTGACATGCATCTTTTGTTTTGCACCGAAAGACAATGCAAAATGAGAGAGAACGCAATGGGAGAAATACATTGTATATATATCCTCACAACTATGTTTAAGCTAACACACATCTTACTTTGAATGTTGGCAACAAGCACGAAGTTGTACTCATTTGCCACGAATTTGTGCGATTGAAAAATTACTATTCTGTGCGAGTTTGACTTTATGATTATAAAATAGAAAATTATTTTTTTTGGTTAGACATGAATAAAGTTAAATATGTTTATATATAATTAAAAAAAAAACACTATCTAAAATCTATATGGTTTTTTTATTTTTTATCTGAATTTGCAATTGAAAATGGATGTTTTAAAATTTCAAAGTTGCCCCCTTTTTCTGCCCTCCCCCTGGGAGTCCGGGAGGCATAACTTTCACAGGATCTGATGTTCCCCTCTTAACTATTAAACTTTTGATTCCGAACATTTTTTGATCCGTTGCTTATTTCTCGAGATATTTTAGGTTATAATTTAAAATTTTATATATATATATATATATATATATATATATATATATATATATATAATACGGTATCTTAGCAACAACACAGACTTATGCAATATTTTAAATGCAATATTTTAATTTGTTCATAAACTACCCGTTGTGTTGTTTCAAATGAAACATTTTGAATATTTTATATTCTACGTCAAACAATTTCAATGCTATATTGATTATTATTATAGGAGTAAACGAAATTAATTATTTATAATATAGTTACTATTTTAAAATCAATAAAGAAAGTAAAATAACTTTCTCGGTCAGTTTGTTAATCAATTATTTATTAAGTAGTTATGTGAATATATAGAGGTTCTATTTATACAGAATAATACTATTTTTGATTAAATCGAATATGATATTTTAATACAGCGGTTAGTGCTAATTTTAGGTTACTCGCGTTATATATTAAAATATAATATGTTTATTAAGAGAACTATTTAATTTATTACACAATTTTTATAATTTAATTTTTATTTTAACGCGACATCTAGCGGAGCTAGTTACTGTAGTTGAATTTGTTCAATTACATTTTTTTTGTGATTTAAAATTTTTAACTAATCTTTACAATAAATTATTTGCTATTTCATAGTGTGTGCGCCTTCTGAAAATCTAGATTTAGCAAGAGCGCCAAAAATAGAAAAAGTTTAGGAACCACTGAACTAATCTAAAATAATAAACTAATATTAAAATCATTTTAAAATATTCGTCTCTGTTTAGTTCATAATCCACTTAAATTTTATTTTATTTAGGAAAGAAAAACAATGACGTTATCATATTAACTTACTTGCCTAACTGGCGTGGGTTTGGCATTTCAGCAAATTTTAGTTCACGATGTAGGTTTAATCCGGATAGTATATATTTATCTTTGTCTTTTGACTGACAGATATTGCGTTAGTAAACAAGAACTAATCAAACTACTACAATTTTGTTCGGCGTAGATAGAAAATAACGTATACTAGACATTAATTATTGTCAAATATTGTCTTTTGAATTTGATTAATATATTAATATAATAAAATATATGCCTTTTTTTGTTTGTTTCTGTTATAGTTAGTTCAAGGTAAATATATAATTTAGAAAAAAAGTACATGATTTACTACTTTAAACATGCGTCGTTTTGCTGCATAAAAGAGTTTTTTTTTTCTTAAATATTAAATATAATCGTATACAAAATAGTTTGAATAGTTTTTATTATTTTTTGTAACATTTTTTTTTGACATTGCTTTTCTCATAAATTAAATAAAATTTAACGCAATTATAGTAGTAATTCTTGTAATAAGGTTTGTAGTAAATAGTTTTTCCAACACATATGAAAAACTATACTAATACTATATACACAAATAAGCGTTTTCCAATAGAAAAAACTGCGAAGTAGTAATTCAACATAACTGTCTTTAAACTTATTATTAGTCTTGTAAATTTCGTTATCTTTTTACCGATCGTTATATCACATATACTAAGGGAGATATTATAATCTTACCAAATTTGATATATCGAGATTTTTACAGATAAGCACGAATTAGGCATATAGTAACACAAATCAACTGTTTTTAGCGTGATGTTCGTCTGTCTGTCTGTCTCTCTGTTTGTTACGTGTAGAGCAATTTCGGCTAAATGGATTTGTTATAAAATTTCATATTTAAACTTTGGAGGTGAATATATCCAAAATTGGGAAAAATAAAATCTCAACATTTTGAGTATTATTGAATATCTCAAGTTGATCAACTTTTGGTGAAATTCTATCAACCGAAAGTCGTAATATACCGATGCCACTTTCATGTGTTTTACGAATATTTTGCAACAAAAAAATCATTTAACAAAAATTGTTAAACAACTTTTATTTGAACATTTTTTTGACACGGCTAAATAATGTTTTTATATTTTTATGATATATATAATTGACTTTTTAATTTTTTATTTTTTATAGTAAATAATAAAAAAATTCTCTAAAAAAAATAGGTTTTTCTTTTCTAACAAGTTATCCTTTCAGTGCCCAACCCATACCAACTGACAAAAATCATTTTTGATTATCGTCACAGATTTTACTGACAGGAAGTCATCTTATATTTCCGTTCAGGCTCTCATTTCGTGAGGCAGAAGGGCACTGTGTTTGTACAACGAGAGAATCGAAATATTCTCATCTTCCTTTCTGTGTGTGTGTGTGCGAATTCGAATAGAAAAGCACCGAACGTCGAACCGAGAAACAGATAACGTGGACGAACGATACGACATATGTCTAAAATCCATTTCCCTCCACTGCGCCGCAAATTTCGTTGAGTAGAATTTAAATTTATTTGGATATTTTGGGAGACTGATGCAGTTGGTATAGCCAAGAAATAATTTCTTTCTAAATTAATACACTTAATGAGAAGGAATTGATTATTTTTTATGATTTTTGATGAATAAGAAATGCAAGTTTAGCATACGCTTCTCTATCGGAATTTATATATATTATTTTATGATAATGTTTAAATGTTGAGATTTTTTACAAAAATTTTACAAGTTACTCAGTCATTGAATCGGCTTGTTAAGCTATACATTAATGACTGGCCAGTTAACTATAGACACGTATTTCGCTCTTTAGGCGCTCATCAGTATGGTGATTTGATCAATGTCCGAAGATACTGATGCAGGTGTTATTGTCTGACTGGCTTTTATGCCAAGTAAATTGAAAAGATGTAGTTGGGAAGCAATAAATACCAGCAACGCCATTTATACAATAATGCACTAAGCATTTATACGTAATAATAACATTGAAAAAAAAAATTGTTTATAAGTGTATCTTTGAAATTAATATAACAATATTCACAGATACACTTACGAATATTTTTTTGTTTAAGTTTATTATTATTATTATTTTATGCTCTACTTTAGCCATATTCACATATTCCAATCATTGAATTTTATGAGTTAAGAAAAGACAAGTACGAATTGCTTATGCTTATGCATATTCTTCGTGCAGATGCGCTACATTAGTTTTTCCCTAATTTATCTTGAATTAATTAATTGTTTAATATTGTATTTCACAAATATTTAAATATATAATTAGTTAATTTGATAAATTTGAAAAAAATATATGTCTATATGAAATGTAAACGTTGTGAAGATTGAAGTAAGAAAAGTATTCGAAATTGTAAATTTTTTTTGTAATGTACACTATTTAGTTATTTTATATAATAATTTCAATTGATATCACCAGGAAAAATATAATTTAATGAATAAAATGTTTTATGTGATACTGTTAATTTGTTCCAAGTTGAAAAGAAATATGGATTTAACTCCAATGTGAACATTCGATTCTTGAGCAATGTATCAGTATAAAAGCGTTCAGTCACAGAAATGGGTACGTACCCGGGATTATATATGAAATTGTTAACATTGCTGACTGACTGTTCATTTAATATTTCACTTTATATGATGTTATTTATTCACTTAATACATATACCTATGTCGCATATGATTTATAAATGCTGTTGTATGATGTCACAAAGAATGTAATCTATATTTGAAGTATTCCTGGAAACAAATATTGTGTTTTCATAATACTTTTTTCTATGAAAACAAGATTAGAAGCATGTTGATACATCTACTTTGACCACTTTGATATCATAACACTGAATAACAATAAAATTATATAATTTTTCTGAGTACTGAAAGAATATTTTGGTAAAAATTTGATTAATTTTGGATAAGTAATGTAGCGATAATTGATTTTTAAAATATTTAGTAATTTTTCTTGGAAAATTGGTAACACTGTATTCTACTAAAATTATCTTTTACAAAAATTTGATTATAATCGGATAAATAATGTAGCTATAATGAATTTTTTGAAAACTTAAGTAATTTTTTTTTTCGGAAAGAGCGAGCAGACGACGCACATTCACACACCCTTATAAACGGACAATTAGTTCAGATTTGTCATCTAGAGGTTATATGAAGGACTTATATTTATTTTGTTTTTATGTATGAATTTATGTACACTCTAAAATAGTAGCATTTTGTAATTTTTACTATGATGATTGACGTAATATTAAATTTTTTTGGAAAAATACATTCATAGAATATATAAATTTACATCAATATTTTGCAGTGTATGTACATATGTATGTATGTAAAATATTTCGATTTTTTTCATTCCTTTTCAGTATATAAAATATGCAAAAATTTGTCTACGGCTTGGCTCCTCCGCCAAAAAACACAATCCACATTACGAAAGTTACTAGAGTAAATTTTACGCAAAAAGCGGAGGTAAATTTTTTTTGTCTAATTTTTTGATGAATAGACAATTTTATATTTTGTTATTTTACATTACTAAATTTATTGGAATTTAAACATTATGTAAATAAATTTTTCATTTTGTTGTTCAAAACTAAACAAGCTTAAAAATTACGATACTACTAACATAAAATATCTAACTGAAACTGTTCGTTGCTAAAGCATATTTCATTGTTGACAAAACATCGTCATCTTTGTATTTAAATAACCGTTTAGTTATAAACAAATTATCAAAGCTTGAATTGGCAATCTTTTGCGAAGAATAAATTGAACACTTCACTTCACACAAAGTCAATTACCGTACAACGACGCAACAACGAAAAAAAAAATAATATCGGTTTCAAAATACCGGTTCGTGGAACTGGGCTGCGTTTATACAGATACCGGGTACCTATCGCACTTGCCGCATGCAAAAGTGATTGTGGTCTGTTTCATGTTTAGTGACGGGGAAAAATTCCGGGTTGATGATAGTTTTGAATCTTTGTCGTTTAAAGAGCAGACAAATTTATCGTTTGGCTTACGCTTAACAGAATAATGTTTGGTATAGAAAATAGATTAACTCTTGTACGGTTATGAAAGAGTTCTTTACGTGATAACGTTTACTTTGTTGAATTTAATTTTACTTATCATAGTAAAAAATCTTACAGAACTCATCATATTAAAATAAAAAAAGCTTTAGAACTTAATTTTACTGCTTTTTTATTTTATCTTTACTTTTTTTTGTTAACTGAAAAAATAGTATTGTATGTAGTGAACTAAAATTTTTCTTGAAAATTTATGTATATTTGTTAATTTATAAGCTTAAACAATTGTATCACATAAATGACTGAAATATTGCAAGAAGTTTCTAAATAAACATGCTTTAAATCTAAAACAAAAATAAATCCACTATTATATTTTAGTGACTATATTAATATATGCATTACTAAATATCTGTCGTATTTTCGTTTGGTAATTCAAATTATAAAAAAATTTATATAGCATATTAAAAAAAAAATAGTATTTTTCACAATTTATTTTATGTAGAATAAACAAAAAATTGAACATTGTAAGTTTTCATTGCGTATTTAAAAATAATCTAAATTTTTTTGACAAATATAATTTTGTTAAATTTATATTTAAAAAAAAAAACAATAATGGCATTAATTCTAGAAATTCCGAATATCACAGTTACTAACTTAAAATTATTATATTATTGCATAGGTAAAAAGTATTTATAAAGTTATAAAACTTTATTATATGTTTTAAAAACTACTAGTACTTGTCTAATATAAATTTTCTATTAAAAAACTTAATAAACCAACATTTTCCTTAATTTTGAATAAATATGAAGCGGAAGAAAATATTTGAGAGAAATGTTAGTTAGGCTCTTGATGTAAAACTCGACAATATCGTAAGATCGTGTTCGCTTAAGGCGAATTTTTAATGAAGTATCCTGTAGATAATGCAAACAAGTAAGGTAAAGGTGAAAACTTGAAAACTTGAAGTACTCGACTGTAATTTACTGATGCTAAGTTGCTGAGCAAAGAAAAAAATATTAGCTAACTTTGCGTTACAGTTTTTAACTTAAATTTTCAGTATATTAAGATATTTTTTAGATGGATCATTGAAATGAAAGTGGTTGAATGGAAAATAAAAACATAATAATAATTTAATCACTTTTATATCTAATTATACATTGAAAAAAATCCATGTAATATTACATAAATTGTCTATGGGTAAATTACATAGATCGTTTGTGAAAATCAAAATCAATTTGTAAATTTAATAAATTCAGTGTTTTCTGTTTTAATTACAGACATTCTCTGAGCACAAAAATACCAATTGGAGGCAGCAAGATGAGACAGGATGCAGTTGTAAGTCAGATTATTTTATTTACTTTTATTTTCTGGCACCTGAATTAGATCATGAATTAAAAAATACAAAATTTACACAAAAACAAAGAAAATAAATAAACATATTTGAAAAAAGAAACAGTTATCGAATCACAATATTTTTCATTTAATTGAATATAAAGATTGTACATTTATGACAAACAAATATTTCTATTTGTTATTTCAGAACTCTTTAATATATTTAATTTTTATTTTTACATAATGCTTTGTAAAACGTTGGGTGCCCTTTCAAATGGGCGCCCTGAGGCAGCCGCTTCACCTCTTTAATTACCAGACCGGGCTTTAGTTACAAATAATTTTAAATTTGTATAAAATGTTAATTTTTGAATAGAAGAGATATGAAAATCGTTGTATTGATAAATTTGTTAGTTCTAGTGCTCTATTAACAAAAATACATCATCATTTTACAAACGTATTTATCAGTAATTATTACATTAGAGAATAAAAATTACAAAATTAAGTGACAACTGAATTTACATTAATGCATTCATAATATTGGTATAAAGCAGATGCAGAAATGCATGCATAACCGAATTAGTGAGTGCAATAACCAGAGCATGGTTAGAACCACAGCGGTTGTACATTGTGGAAGCGGTTACGATGCAATTAACCGCGTGTTTCCGATCGTACTAAATTACTGTGATAGATTGGTTATGGCTTTGAACCATCAATGTGTGTGTCTGCGTTCATGTGGGACTTTCTTTTTTTTTCAAATTACGATAAATTGTCTTTTGTTTGGTAGAAAAATTAATTAATTGCTCTATTTACACTATGTTTATTTTTATTCATTTATTATCTTACATTGTCCGATAGGTAATAAACCTATTAATTGGGCAAAAAAATTATTAGAATAGTAAGTTTTATATTGAAATTATGTTATATTATAATAAAAATTCGACATTTTGATACAAAAAATAATTACAAAATATACAAAAATATTCAACAATTTATATAAACTTTTAGTTTTTTGGAATACTGCTTACATAAGTGCAACTTTATAAGCACATAACTTATATACATCCACAATCACGCCATCCACTTAAGTGAGTGTGGCACAAACTTTTTCCACTATCCTAAAATAAGTGTTCTCCAAACATTTCTAGCAAGACAAGCAACTCTAGCTTCATTTATATCCATAATACCTCTCATAGATTCTCTTCTATTCTTACTGCTTAGGAACTTTCGCTCAAAAACACTCTCAATCATATCACTCCATCGGACGTCTACGCAAACATATACCTTTAAAATCATTCACTTATATTCTTTTAAGTAAACATTCATTAGATATTTGTTCAAGATGACCGCACCATCTTAACTGTACCGATTCCTTCTAGTTGCACTACATATGCCACGTACAAATCTCATTTCCATAGCAGTTATCTTCCTTTTATGCTTTTGCAATCAAACCTAACATTCACTACCATACTCAAACGGGCACATAACCTAATAAAAACAAATAACTCTTTATCTTACTTTTTTGATGTTATCATAACCACGGTTCTACTTCGAAATATAAACTTAAATATACTTAAAATAGTATTATGAATTCTTAATCAAAATAAAAAATCGCTTTGGTTTGTGAAGGAATTAATCAACGTCAGAAAATTTATGTTGGTAAATGTGTATAATAAAATAATGCAAACCAATCACTGCTTTTGATGTACCAAACATGAGCAATAAATTAGTTCTAATGATGGATTATTGAAAATAATTGATTTGCAATTTTCGATTCACTTGTATTAATGTGTTTTGTAATGTTGATTGTTTATTGTTCGAAAACCAATATTTTGTAATTACGTGAGTAAAACTTGGTAATATTCTAGTTTTAGTAAAGTTATAGTACATATTTCTCTTAGAGGTAGTGCAGAATTTCATAGTGGTCAGACAGTTTGACTGTATAATGAATGATTTGTGTTTTTAGTCTGTTTCAGAGTTTAATGTTAAATACGTAAAATAACAATTTGGCCATTTTCTAATTAAATAAACACAATGCATTGCTTCTTTCATTAAATTTAATATATTATCAAAGTTAGTACTATATATTGCACTCTTATAGTAAAAGGTCTCACTAAAAAGTAACACAACTAAAAAACGTATTTTTCCGCATTTGGGTAGTAATACAATTTATTAATATAATATCCCCATACATCGTACAGGGATTTAAATCGGTTAAATAAAATGGTCATAATGAATTTTTAAAAATTTTACTAATTTCTTTCTCGGAAAGTTGGCAACACTGTATTTTGTTAAAATTACATAAATTATATGAATACAAGGAGAATATTTTGTGAAAATTTGAGTAAAATCGGTTGAATAACATGGCCACAATAAAATTTTTAAAACTTTGGTATTTTTTTTCTCGTGTATATGGCATCCTAAGTGCTTGGTGACTGAATTCAATCACTAGGCATACCATTTATAATGTATGACGAAACGTTTGCAACATGAATAGATCGACCATGGCATACCAGCTCAGAAAATTCTATAAATTCATTTGATTTCAATTAATTTGTATGCAAATGAAATAACTAATGAAATATTTAATTGAATAGACAAATCATCAATTTAGTGATCTAATTCGAATTAGATGAAAATTCTGTGTCCGCACGTGTAGTTATTTTTAGGTTGTGAAATTTTTCAAAAAAATCTTCAACATCATATATGATATTTCACATTCCACAAAAATAGACGCCAAAATTTCTTTCGTCTCCTTCTGCCCAAGTTTCACACGCACATATTTCGTTCCTATTTACATAAAATGAAACACTCAACAATGACGTATAAATTTAGTTTGTTTGAGCATGATTTCTGTGCCGTCCTGTCACAGTAAGAAACGAGCCAGCGAAACGAAAAAGATCGATTTATATGAATAATTGTATAAATTCACTCCGCTATTCAGTACGAATAAGGGTGGCTAATTTGACTTTTAAATGCGTCACAGACTTATTTGAGAAATGAATTTACCGTCAAACTATTTGTTCATGACAAACAATCTGACGTGACTTCATCGTTATTGAAGCATTTTGTATATTGTTACGCAATTCGTAGAACTTCGCGTAAAACTACGTACATATTTAAGTTTTCTACATATTAACTTTCCGTTTATTTCGAAGATTTCAAGATTCTTGATTAAGTAGATTACGTTGTTTGTTTAGTTAAATTCTATTTTAAACCTATTATTATAATGCTATAATATACACTGTAAAAAAAATTTTACAATGAAAATTATTGGACACTTTGTTGCCAACGATAATCATAGTAAATTCACAAAAAAAATGTATTTTTACAAAAATTATTTTTATATCTAAAATTACAATTAAAATATGAAACACATTTTAATATTACATTTGCTAAGTAAATTTACATAACTACTTGTAATATTTCCACTTTTTATAGTAATTATTACATTTGTGAATGTAAATATTACATTTATGCGTACATATTTACATTAATAAATGTAACAATTACATTCACTGTTGTAAATATTACATTTATTAATATAAATATTACGTTTATTAATGTAATTATTACATTTACTAATGTCATTATTACATTTATAATTTTTTATATTTTTATATAAAAATATTTGTATAATTACATAAAATAAGTATTCAAATGTAAAAATACATAAAAATTGTAAAATTCAAATAATATTATAAAATTTCTATAATTTTTACAGATTTTTAGTAAATTTACAAAAAAAATGAAAATTACAGTGAAATTCATCATCCATTCTGTGAAATTACCATGATTATCATTGTAAATTTACACCGATTGTTTACAGTGTAGTCTAATATTATATATTATAATATATATATAATATTATTCTGGGAATAATAAAATAATAATTACTTTACAATAAATAAATGTAATTTTGTAACTTTTTTTTTTTTTAAGTTTTTGTAATATATATTAAATTTATATTTATATAAATAGATTTATAATTATTGAATTCCGAAATAAATTAGTAATTATTTTGTTATTTACATGTTTAGTAAATTGTTATCTATGTTCATATTTTTGTATTTATATATATATATATATATATATATATATATTACAAAATAGAATTATTACTATTGTTTTATTTTTGGATAGAATTTACACGTTGTAAAACAATAATATCAGTTGCAAATTACTGAATTAAATTTTAAAATATCGAATAAATTGCATTTATAAAATGTTATCGATACAAATATCAGATACATGTATACATTTATTAAATACCGTATTAAAAAACAATTTATGGTGCATTTTCTTTTCAATTATCGATGAAAACTGCGTCAGTTTCATTTCCGTTAAAGGTAATACATAAATTTTCAATTTCCCCTAGCATTTGGAACGCTTTTATTCACATGTAAATTTACATTCAAAATGCAATCGTTATCCTTAAACGATTTTTTTTTAATTCATTCTATTGACGATTGAAATTGTCGGAGAATATTAAATTTTCTTTTTACGTCTTACGTGTAACGTGAATATTAAAATGATATTGAACTGAGTCATTGATAATTTTTAATTATTTTAAAAATTATTTTGAAAAAAAAAAATTGTTTAATGAACATATAAATTTCTTAAGACGATGATGACTTTTAAATAGTCGAAACCGTGGTCGTTAGTTTCATAAAATAAATACAAGACTACATTTTATTTAGAAAGTAGCTATTTATACCTACAGTATTTTTACGTAATTGGCTATTTAGGGTAAGTTAGGTTACTAGGTTGGTTTAGGTTTTTTTTTTTTAGTATGTATAAATAGCCAATTGCGTATACATACCGTATGTATAAATAGCCTCATCTTTTTATTTAATTTTACTTAATTTATCATAGGTATATATTTCAACATTGGGTTTCAAATTTTTGGAAGTAAAAAGTTACTAAAACTTGAGTGTTTTGTTAAACAATCAATTTTTTTCAGTTTATTTTATATGTTACTCAATATTAATACTAGTATTTTGTATTGAGCTATTACCACTGCAAAACTATAGAATTTATTGTGTTTTTTTTTGTTAAATAGAAAATAGCACATGTGAAAAAAGACAATTTTTTTTTCGATTAATACAGAATAGCTGCATAAATCTCTTTAAAGAGACAGATATACTCGTAAATGTATGTTTATTTACAAATAATTTTTACATATTAATTGTTGATATCTTCAGATTGTTTTGACTTTTGCTATTAATGTTCAAGTTATTACAGGTTAATGTTTGTATTCTGTATTATTATATAAGCTTTTATAATGCTATAGAATCTTTTACCTTCTTCAACATATTCAATTTTTTAATTTATTAAAAAAAGGCAAAAGACAAAAGTTTCCGTAATTCCTATGTGTAATATATGGGCCATATGTTCGAGAAGCTGAACATATAGTTTCTTAACAATTTTCACTTGCATTGTCAATGGTGTGGGTCGTTAGCCCACAACCAAGCAAGAGACATACAGCTTATAGTGAGGTCTGAACTGCTCAGACCCAGCCGATATCAGTTCAGTGGTACAAGGTTTTAATACCAGAAATAAGATTTAATTTAATTTCTAGTGGGTGCTTGGCAGGAACTATGGACCTTTGTGGTCCGAGTCCAACACGCTACCATTGACCTACGACCTACGATTAATACTAGCATTAATTTTCATAATGAATTACTATGTGTTTAAATATATGATTTATTATTATTTTTTGTTTAAAACTTTTTACTTTCTACAATTTTTAGTATTTTAATTTTCTAATTTCCATTTTCATTAAATAACAAAAGTCAAATTTTTTTAATATTTTCAGTTACTTATTAGAAAAACTAAAAAAAAAAAAATAAACAAATTTCTACATAGTTTATAGAATAGTAAAAAATTCGTAGAATTTTTTTTTTATTAACAATTATTATTTTTTATTTATAAAATAAAATTAGTTATTTCAAATTACAATAAACTTGAGATAAATTAAAATAAATTTATCATTATGGGTAG
The DNA here is from genome assembly GCA_963966155.1 of Clivina fossor. Lineage (NCBI taxonomy): Eukaryota > Metazoa > Arthropoda > Insecta > Coleoptera > Carabidae > Clivina > Clivina fossor. Next base: position 6,329,757 of record OZ014558.1, read on the forward strand.
TAGCATGTACCAAGTTTGTCGCGTGACTACCCTATTCCTTTTGGTGACTTTAAAAAAATATTAAAAAGCATATTTTATTGTGAAATAAAAAGTTTATTTACTAATGCGTTAATTTATTTAAGTGTGCATTGATTAGCGTAAAATTAAAATATTTTAATTTATTATGACACAACTAGTTAACAAGTTAATATAACTTTTTCTGTTTTATTGATCAAGTTTTGTGTAAATTAAAAGAAAAAAAAAATGATTGAAAAAATTGGCAAACATTAATTTCAAAAAGTCGAAAATAAATGTATAAAAAAACAGACTTACTGTTTGTATTAGCAGAATTGTCCTGTATATGCTTGTTGGCACCGCGAGACATGCACAAAGTAAACATCGCAGTGGGCGATGTCACACTAGTGTCAGCGTCGGGGCGCTCCGGATTCGCGAACGACGGACGGACAGTAGACGAAAAGAAAGAATAAAACGGCACGCTTAATAATACGGTTTCTATATGTATAGAATAAGTTTTGTTGAAAATAAAAACAGTACGAAGACGTTGCTGATGTACGCCTCACGACGTCTGAGCACCGACACGAAACTCAACCGGCGACCGGCGTCCGTGGCGTCGTGGCCCTGCCGGAAGCGCCCGAGGCTGACAATCGGATAAATTCGGCGAGGACGGGGTTAAACTCCTGACGGTGTGACGTGCAAGCATCACTGCAATGTTCGATTGTTTTTTACGAGGGGCAGGAAAAAAATGAATTTTTTTGTAACAAAAGATGCGTAATTTTTTTTCTTTGTTTTATTAATTTGAGCAGATTTTTTGGTATTTAAATTTTTGTTTTGTGTTTGTTAAATGAGTTTTTTGTTGTGTAATTGGTAATTGGAAGTTAATTTGTGTGAAATTAAAAATGTTTTATAATTTTGGATTAGGAATTTATTAGTATCTAATTAGCTTAGTTTACTTTTATCAATATGAAAAATATTCTAAAATTAAATTATATGAATATAATAAAATACATAAAGATATATTAGGAGATTAATTTGTTTTGTTTTGTTTTCCTACGTTGATGTATGGGAGTGAGTGTTGAGTTTTGCTGCAGAAGTATAAAAGGAAAATGATTGCTGTATAAATGAGGTTTGGGATTGGGATTGAGTGTGAGAATGCGGTATAAGTAGAAGGGATCAGGTATGACATAAATTTGTATATAAACAGTGAAAATTTAGTAAAAATGTTGCAAAAGTTGGTGTGACTTAATGAACTTTTTATTAAAAGAATGTATGTTTCTGCTTGGATGGTTCGGTATGAGTGAAAAATTGATTTCAAAATTTGGTGACAAACAACTAAACAAGTAGAGTAGTAGTAATTTAAACTATATTGACGTCAACGTGATTTTGTCTATAGAAGAAAACATGTGCTTCCTGAGAAACAACAATTTTTAAATTTTATATCTAATAAATTAATATTGTATTTATTATGAACATAAAATGTAGTCAAAAATTTGTAATCTACAAATAGTTTTTTAATATATATATATATATATATATATATAATATATTTTTAATTTCTATGTCTTCAAATATAACCTAAAAAAGATATCACATGTATAACAATATTTGTAGTTAATCTGATGTTGACCTGAAGAGAGTAAAATAACCGAAACTAGTCGCTAGTTTACACTTTTTACAACTTTGTCATTATTTTTTAATTTTATATTTTAAATAAAATCAACGGAAGTATTCATGGATACTTTTACGGATGGAGTACAATAATATTGTGAAACAATAGTTTATATTAATGCATTTCATCGAAACAAAAATACATAAAATATAGGTGAACTTGTATTATAGCTTTTCTGACTTGAGTGAAATATCAACTATATATGTTTAACAAAGTTTATGTTTAAACTTTAAAATAGGTGACATATTTGTACGTATAAGTAAAAATATATTTTCATAAATAAACGTAACAAAAAAATTCTTTAGAAATTCTTTATGTAAAAGTTTTTCAATACCTTGATGTATAAAATTTCAAAGTGGAAACAACTTTCTTATATCGATATGGTCACTATGCATGTTACGCTTTATAATGAATATTTTATATACATATTTTTAAATAAAACACTTGAAAATAAATAAATAAATAAATAAATAAATATATATATATATATATATATATATATATTATATAGTATATATTATATATATATATATATATATATATATATATATATATATATATATATATTATATAGTATATATTATGGAATATTTCACATTTAATTTTATTATTGAATTTGTAATTAGATCTGTGTCTTATAATGTCTCCGTATCTACATACTTACATAAATGAAATAACTTAAAAGGAATTCTTGTGGTAAACTGTACTTTTCAAAGTTTCTAAGTACAACGCATCTAATTAAAATTAAAATATTTTTGAAAGTAGTGGTTAATTTATGTAGTCATTGAAGAATAATGGACAACTAATTTTATATATATAATATAGTAAAAATTAATTTGCGATTTACTCTAAAGCTATTTTTAGAATTTTATTAATTAGCTAGCTAAAATTATCTTTAAATTTATATAGTTAAAGTTAAAATTATTTTTAGATACAATTCACAGTGTTTTGTTCTAATATTAATTGTTTAATATTAAAATGTTTGTTATCATAATTTTAAAAATACTGATTATTAGTTTTTTTATTTTCTACATTCTAATACATTTTTTCTTCTATCTCTTATCAAATATGAATAGTATTTCTATTTTTGATATATATTTTAATATATAACATTATAAAATTCAAATAAACTAATTAAAATTGCTTAATAAAATAATAAGTAATTTTAAATAAAATATCAAAATACCCTTTTAAAGATGAGGTTAGAATACGGGTCTATAACTTTTGTCTACTTTTGTTGAATAATACGTTTTTGTATATATATATATATATATATATATATATATATATATATATATATATATATTAAGTTAAGTTATACTAATAATAATAATTTATTTATACTGCAAATAAACAGGTTAAAAAGATCTAACTACACATTTATAGAATTTACATTTACAATTTATATTACAATATATCAAATATATCAAATTGATCATTTAATTTAATACATACACCAATTACGCCACCAAACCACCACAAAACTCTGTCCACTATCCCGAAATTAATTTTGCCCCAACATTCCTATCCAGACATGCAAATCTAGCTTTATATATCTAGCTTATGATATCTCTCGTACATAACTCTTCTATTTCTATTGTTTGGAAACGTTCGCTTATACAAAATTTAGTCAATTATACCACTCAACGTCTACTCAAATGTACACCTTTAAAATCATTCACATGTATTCATTAATAAATAGCTGTGAGTAATAATAATTACTCACGGTTCTTGATCAATTACAACGTTTTAATATCTTGAAAAGTTTGAAAAATGGTATATTTTGTAATATGATAGCAGATATTTAAAATAAAAATGAAAATTATTGTTTTTTTTTTTGATAAATAAAAAAAAAATATATTTTTGTTTTTCGTACACATGATTCACGTTTGAATTTATAGGGCACTAATGTAAAAAAATGAAAAATTATAAAACTTTTTTAATATATCAACCGTAAAATATTGAACTATGTCAAGTTACAAAGCTTTTTAAAACAACATTAATCTTATTTATTACATTATATTTTTTGTTTTAAAAAAAATTAAATTAGTTTTTAACTTTGTTTTTTTTTATTAATTTTATTCTTATTTATAAACATAAATAAATTCAATATTACATTAATATATCATAATTATGAAATGAAAAGATAACATTTTTTTTATTTACATTTTTTTTTAATACCAAGTTACTTAATTGGTAATTTATTGAAATGAAATAATTATTTTCTTCAAGAACTTAGTATGTAGGACAAAGAAATTATATTACTAGTCAAATAACGATGTATAATTATACATAATACTAGCGAATATAACATACGAGTATATAACACCTGTCAATATTTTATAAAAACTGTTAATTTGTATAAAAAATGTTCAATTAAAAAAATATCAATATATTAATTTTTGACAAATAATGTCGATTTTCATGTTGTTAAATTATTAAAATTTTTACAAAAACTGTGCTACATTTATTTTATATTTTTGAAGAAAAAAAAAATAGTATATGTCTATGTATATTACATAGTCTTGATTTACGCCTTGATCGGAAATATTTGGACTTAACACAAAAAATACTTTTTATTTCACATTCATATAAAAACGCAATGAGTAAATACAATCCAGATATATATGATAAAATTTTGAAGAAAAAAATTGTTGTACATATTTATTATTAATATAGCAATCATTAATCTGGTTAGTGCTCATTTATTATTTTTAATGAAATTTGTATACAATATTTTAATTTTTTTCATATTTTCTCAATATATTTATAATTATATTTTGAACATCAATATACTCGTATATATATATATATATATATATATATATATATATATATATATATATATATTTAGGTATTCAGAGCTCTTATATCTAACATATATTTCGGTATTTGCCTATTTCTATTTAAATTTTGTGTTAGGTTGAGCCCGTTCAGTTTAGAGTTTTCGTGTGTGAAACCCCAGAGATCGAAATTTGTTCTCTCTCGCGTTGGTTCGTTCACCATCATCTGCGGCCATTCAACGTGGCGACGCCGACGCTCTCCGTCGTTTCTGCACGAAAGACGAGAGAGGGACGCTATTCCGTTCAGCTTGAGCCATAGACAAGGATAATAATATATCTAGACTGCATAAAGCTAACGAAAATAATGGATAGATTTTTTTTCAAAATCATATTTAAGTTATGACATAGAAAATCGTAAAAATAGAGTTTTATTCTACATAGTTGATATACGTTTTAGTAACTGTGAAATTTTGGATCAATTTTGAAATAAATCTAGTCAAGTTCATATACAAAAAAAGTAGTATAGTTGTAATTTACATAACTTATTGAGTAAATTTACTTAAAAAAACGTACAATAAATAAATTGAAAATAAATATATTCTATATTAAGAAAAAAATTTTGTTGTTTAAAAATTTGTTTTTTGTTGGAAAAATTATGGTTAGTGAATTTAAAAAATCTATTGGCACTCCATTTCATACACATACTATGAAATGACTGCGCAATTTCGACCTGTGCAATTAATACTGTATAATTAATTGAGCGTGTTATGGTAAGATATATTTTTACGGACTGTCATATCACATATGATAAGGGAGGTATTGTAATCATATAAAATTTGATATATCGAGGTTTTTACAGATAAGCACGAATTATGCTTATAGTAACACGAATCAACTGTTTTTAGCGTCTGTCGATCTTAACATGTGTTGTTGCTCTTTGAGTAAATGAATTTTTATAAAATTTTATATTCTTCGGAGGTGAACATTTCAATTTGATTTAAATTTTTGGTAAAGATCTGCCAACCGAAAGTGGTAATTTACTTTAATGTGGATGAAGCGAAAGTTGCTTGTTTGGATAGGAATGTTTGGAGGCGACTGATTTCGGGATGATGAAAAGAGTTTGTGTCACACCGTTTTGGGTACATGGCGTGATTGTGTATGTATGAATTTTACGAATATTTCGCAACAGAGATATATTTTGAAAAAATTTATTTAGCAAAAGTTGCCAAACAAGTTATAACTAATACTCCTAATATTTATTTTGTACAATTTTGATATGACTAAATAATTTTTTTATAATTTTTCATATTTTTATGATTTTCTGTAATAGGTGGCTTTCTGTCAAGATTTTATATAAAAATACACTATTTTTGTAGTTAAGAAGGTTCTAGGTTTAGTTCGCTTTTTCAAATAACATAATTTATACTATGACACATGTCAAAAAAAAGTTACACCATTTTCTAAAATAGAAAATGTGTCGTCATCTAGTTGATTCAGATTATCTATGGCATGCACCCAGTCCATTTGGCCGTCGACGTCGTTTTATTATTCGGATTGACGCGAATCGGCAAGCCGGCGCGTCGCTTTTCTGTTTTGCCCGAAATTAGGTGAATTATCATCGCAACCGGCGACGGGTATTGTTCGCGGTTCACCCTGTCTGCACCGTAGTCGTTTCTAGTCCCCCCCCCGTATTGTTGACTTCGTCACCGGACATGAAGTGCTAGAGGACTCTTCTGCGTTTTGTTCTGGGTTTGGTTTAGCGAGCGCGGATGGATTGAGCTTTATTCGGTTGCTCTGACATGACGTGAAGAATGATGAGAAATTAGGAAAATGTTATTGTTAATTTTTGTGTAATTTTCTTGATATACAGGATGTTTTTATAATTTATTATGTAAAAATAAAACGGCTTTAGTTTTGTATTAATATTTATGAATAATTGACGTTTCAAACGTACTCAACGTACATCTTCATTAGGAAAAAAGATAAATGACATTTACAGTAGATGAACAGAGTTGAGAAACAAGTTATTATAAAAATAAATAACTAGATCACAAAATTTATCAATTTTTAATTAAAGGAAGCCAGATTTTATTGCATGCGCCTCACGTTTTTATTTTTTAATCTTATAAGTATTGTTATTGCTATTAAAAATTCACAATCACACATTTTTAGGACAATCTGTATGCGATCAGAAATCTGTGTGAGGTTATAAATCTGTATGGGGCTAGGAGAAACTATTATATACTTTTTAGTACGTTTTAAAAACGTGGTATATTAATTTTTTTATTTAAATAATTATTTAATATTTAAAAAGAAAATAATAGTTACTATCAACTAAAAAAATATAAAAGTTCAAATAAAATATGTAATAAAAGCATTTACATTGTTTATTAATATTAGGCACATTATATTAATATTATTTTAGATAATTACTTAAGAAAGAAAATATTTTTGTAGAAGTATTTATGTCGAAATTTTTTAAAATATACAAATAGTTTAAGATTAATATTCTAAAGTTGAGACTTTTTCTCAAAATTTCACAAGTTACTAAATCATTTTGAGAAATTTTCAGAAATTTTGAGAAAATGTCTCAACTTTAGAATATTATTATATTAATTTCACCAAGTATCACTTGTTCAACATTGTCATCGATATACTTTGTTATCCAAAATTGTAATCAAATCTTTTACAAAATTCCTGCATCGACGAGCACTTTTGACAGATCCACTGAACATCCTGCTGGAACAAATGTTTCCTGAGAAGCACGCCCGCTGACTCGACAAGAAACAAATCTTCAAGAAGCGCACAAAGAACACAGGGAGGGAAAGCTATTCTTCTTCTATCTGTATTTCTTGTTCTGCTGTCGTTTTCACTAATTAGAAGGGCTCCAGCACCATCTTGAGACTTTTTTTTGGTGTGGGTCGACAAGATCTCTTTGCCCGCGTCCTGTGTGCCTTGCTTACTACACCCGTCGCCGTCGGGCACTTGCCACGTGTTACTGAACCAATTACAGATGCGGTTTCACGATCGGTTCGCCGCTGATTTAAAGAGGTCGCTCGCGATTGGACGAAACGTAATGATGTTATTTAATTTTCCCGATAAGTGTGAAAACGCTTTTGTTCTTCGACCGTGATAATACGTTAATTTAATCGCTGTATTGTTTGGACTTTAAAGCAAATGCTAACGCCTTTTTCGTCGATTTTGCCTACGTATAAATAAATTAGTGGGAAAGTTACAAAACTATTGAACTAATTCAATTTGTTAATTCAATTATGTTAAGCTTAAAATATTTAATTATTTAATACATAAATTTATATTATAATAGCATACAATTATTTCAACTCATTTCTGTGTAGCAACATTTTATATGACAAAAGTAGTGGTGCAAAAAATTCTTTATAAATTAAAATATATATTTTTGCAAAAATATTATTTATAAAATTAAATATATATTTAGACATCTCTGCTTGTACATCAAACAGTGAAATTCTGCAACAATTTCAAAATAAAACTCTTTTGGCTATTGTCAACACATCTCTATTTGTACCGAACTTCATCATACATAGAGATCTATAAATTCTAATAACTGTGGAAGAAGAAATACAAAACTTTTGAAAGAATAATAAGCTAGACTTTCGGTGCATTTAATACATTTACAAGTGTACTGATAAACAAAACAAACATACAAAAACGCTTAAAATGTTTAAACCCAATAGATCTAACAATATTTATTTAAAATAAAACGGTTTTATGTTGTAATTCTGCATTAATATTTATTAATAATCAATGTTTCAACGTATTTAACGCACATCTTTATCGGGAGAAAGTAAACATATTTTGAAACTGTAAACTTATGTGTTTTTAATGAAAATAAAAAATTTAATAGAAAAAAGTAATGGTAAGAAACAGTCTAACTATTTACAAAGCTTCGTATGAAATTTGTTAATAATTAGTTTAAAAATAAAACTAAATTTGAATTAAAAATTATTAATAATTTTACAATAAATTACTTTTATTCCACAGAAACACTATGTTTATAAATTAAATAGTAAATAATCGTATACAAATCTATTAAAATAGTTATACTATTACCTAAAATTTTATTTCTATTTAAAAAATATACAGTTCAAAAACACGTTTATTTTTGTGTTAAAAGTAAAAATTTTGGATCTAATGCAATTTTTTTCTCAGTGACAATGTACGTAGGAGTATTAGATACCTATTTACGTTATTTTAAATATTTATTTTCCTGAAAACTAGTAGATTATAGACAAAAAATAATCACATACTTATAATTTAATAAATTATTAAAAGATGTTATTTGTTTGCAATTTTATAAAAATAAATAGATAATTGAAATGTTTATTACATTAATTCATTAATGCTTCTTAAGTTTTTGTTGATTAAATTTCTTCTTTGAGAAAATTATTTTGATAATATAAGATAATCCGCTTATTAATAATATTAAAATTACGAAAACTAAAGCAACGACGTCTAGGTGAAGATATTGTATTATATTGATTTCTGCAGCAAATGAATGTAGATGTCTTCCAGTCTTGAATTTTAATATGTGCTCTACCCAAAAGATGGCAGTATCTAAAGGCTTCATTGGCTGATCTTGGATTAATTTTGATCTATGTATCATTTCTTCGTGATACCTGCAAAAATATGTTACAATTTGACAAGAAAAATAAGCTTATTTCTTTTATTAAAAAGGCTTTAGGTTTAAGTTTTGATACATAAATATTGCATTGATTATATTATTGGTTTGTGTTTGTAAATCGAAATATCATATTTTTAAAAATAAATTTAAAGGTTTTAAATTTTATAATTAATTTATCTAAAATTAATATTACCTTGGATTGGTTACTACTTCATTTAGAGCATTTAACAATATATTTTCATTGAATTCTTCAAATACAATTTGAACTGCATAACCTGCTGTTACAGCATTAGCAATATTACTTAGTTGATCCCCAAAAAATGGTATACCAATTAGAGGTACACCACTGTACATAGCCTCCGTGATACTTAATATACCGCCTTGAGTTATAAATGCTTTTACGTTGGGATGAGCTATTTATTTTTCCAAAAAAACTAATTTGTTTTTATTATAATTAATTTTATATTAAATTGATACATAAATTACGATATACCTAATATATCTCTTTGAGGTAACCATTTTGCAACTTTTACATTATTTGGTAGATTTGGAATATTATCGTTTTCCCATTTCCATAAAACTTGTTGTTTTAGATTTGAGAATGCTTTTAAAAATGCATTTAGTTTTACTGTCGGTAGTTCGGAACTTTTTACGTTTGAACCCAAACTACAGAATATGACACCGTCCTTTGCGTTATCTAAGTATTCTTGTAGATCCTGTAAAATTACAGATAAAAAGAGTTTGAAAGTTTATTCATTAAGTTTCAGAATATTTTTTTGTAAAAATAGTTTATTTAAATTTTTGGCTTATAATTATCTGTAGAAATGAAAAAATAATATAGTATTTAATTTATAGTAAACTATGTTGTGGAATTAAAAAAAATAATTGACTCAATTGCTAAAATTGACAAATCAAAATATATATTTATTTAACAAATTTTATAAATAAATAATTCTTAAACATACGTTAATATTTTATAATTTAATTTTATTTTTAACGTGTTGAAATATTTTTTATTGTAATGAGATTCAAGAATAAATAGAAATACTTAGATAATATTTTTTTTTGTGAACGGTTATAATATATTTACTATATATTTGATATAACTAGTTTGTTTTTAGCCTGCTTTAGACAGTTACAATTTTTTGACAAATATTTATAAATTCATGTTTACAAGAATTGTTGTTATGCATAATAAACATGAAATTAATAAATATTTGTTAAATATGACTATTTGCAATATAAATCCAGAAACTGTAATATTGTCATAATTTTAAGCAGTTTTAGAGACACTTTGAAAAAAAAAACATTAATTTAGCAACTATAACTAGTTTTAAAATTTGTTAAAAGATGTTAATAAAAATTATTTATATCCTAATGGCAAAATTACGTCAGAGTTTTAAACAAAAGATTATTATATGTTATTTGATTATTAGTCAAAACAAATAAACAAAATTAAAACATTTTTACTTAACTTTGTGTTGTCAAATTAGTGTTGATTTATAAATACGAAAACTTTTAATATTTTATCATAATAAATATATATCAACTTACTTTTGGCAATAGTTTTGGTTCTTTAACATGATATCCACCAATATGTATCATATTTGGCATGTAAGGCCTTACTGTTTCAGTAACGTAAGGCTGAGTGTTGATAAACACCAGAGAAACATTATTTATAAGTTCCTGAAGCTCGGGTCCGTCTTTAAAATAATTTTTATATATAGCTTCTTGCGGTTTTAATGCCAAATATTTAATTATAATTTCTCCTACAATTCCTGATAAAGTATTTATAAAACGCTCAAAAAACGACATCTTGTCTGAAAAAGGAGTAACCATATTCGGGACAAATGAATAAGGAGCAGGATTTCCGGTGAGATGATTTACAATTCCTGCGTGACTACTGCTGCTGACAATAATTGGAGCGTCAAATCGATAACCTAAACCGTAATGAGCTTTATTGAAAAACTCGTCTAATAATATGAGATCAAAATTAGAATTTGAGTTGATAAGATTTTGTAGATCGCTATTGTTTAATGCTGTATCTGTCATTTCATATACAACATCAGAGAATTGAAGTAATTCAGTAATGAATCTGCCTTTTTTCTGCGCTTTAAAAATTGGTTCAAATCCTAAGCAACAAAAATATAATGTTGTTAATGTTGTTAAATTGATGTCAATTATATATATATATATATATATATATATATATATATATATATATATATATTACGTTGTTTTTTATTGTATAGATATTATTAATATTATATAGGGTATTCTTATTTTTCTTTCGTACAATAATTGTACCTGATTTTACAATTTGAGCAGAAATAAATATGATTCAAACATAAATATCTTTTTGCATATTATACATTTTTCACATAAAAAAAGTTGTAAATTTGTTTAATGTGAAAAGTTGTTTATTGCGTTTAAAAAATGATGTATAATTCATGCTCATCTTTGAGTGCAATAAAATAAAGTATGTAAATAGATATTAAATACTAGAAATAGAATAAAATATGTACTTACTTTCCATTTTTTTAATCATATTATCTAGTTGAAAATGATGACAGTTAGGTATATTATTATATAATGGAAAAGGACTGAACATAGTAACATTGTGTCCTTTTTCCACTAATGCTTTTACTAAAGCCTCTCCCAATATTTGATGACTGGGGCATGGTATATGATATAAAGCTAAAATATTTGCACTTTCAACATCACTACCCCATAATGTTATAATACAAAATAATAATATTGATGAAATCATTGAAATTTTCTATATGCACAAACTATTTGAATGATGTCAATTTTGTTTGAACAAAATTTTTGATAAATGTTTATCTTGTTTTTATTATCTTTTACACGTTTAATTTATTAAAAGGTTAGAATGTATTAAAAATAATATAATATGTATTTGGTATTTAATTTAAAATATTTTTTTATATTTAATTTTAATGTGATACTAATATTGTTATTGTATTTACAGTATGTGATATCAATTTAATATTTTATCACTATTTTATCTAATAGTTGATAATTAATTGATAATTTTTTATTTATTTTGTAACACAAACTGATTAAAAAAATGTATGTTACATGATACTACTGAGATGGTTAAATAAAAACAAATAACTTTAAGTTTTCAAATTAAGAAATTTTAATTTTCATTAGAATAGTATTTGCAAACATTTTGTCAGCGCGGTAGCCGAGCGTGTTCAAGCGCTATGTACTACCGAATATAATACTAGATTCGATAGTTTGAATCTGCTGGTCGGCGTTTCTGTTCGTTGTAAATAATAAAAAAAAAATGTAACAAGGTCAGGCATTAATTAAACAGAATCAGTCATAGTAGTTTGATCAACTGTTTGTCTTAATATGTCAATGGTTTAGATTACTAGCCGGAAACTCACCGCTACTCTATGCAAACGTTCGAATGGTGTCTAAATGAATGATAACGGAACAAGTACTTTGTACTTGCGGTCAAGGCTCTTCTAGGGCTATCGTACTAAATATGATTACTTCAAGTTTCCAAATTAAGGAATTTTTTTTATTAGAAGAGTATTTGTAAATATTTTAATTTAATTATTTATTATATTTATTTACAATTTTTTTAAAAAATTATTTTTTCGTAAACTTAATAGTAAGTGATATTTAATTTAAATTTGCTTTTCGAAATATAATCAATCAAATACTGTAAATTAAATATATTGTGTGAATGATTCTATTTTTGCTTAATTTTACGTGAACTGTTTTTCCGTTTGAAACTTTTATGTGCAATTTTAATAGCAAAATAAATTGTTAATAAAAATATTCCTAACATTAGAACAACTACAGCAACAATATCAAGTAATAAATATTGATACAGTGTTAAATCCATTGATGCAGAACGAAAATGCGAAGCTCCTTTATTTCTTATTACATATTCAATCCAGAAAATTGCTTTATCGAGAGGCTTCATTGGTTGATCTTTGAACAATTTTGATGCACGTTGTATATTTTCACGATACCTAAAAGATATTTAAAAAAGTATTTTTTTAATCTCTGTAGTTAAATAAAATATGATACTATCGTTTTCAAAAATGTATAAACAGTATTTTTTAAATATTAAATATAAAACGTGAGTGTATGCAAAATGATACCTCATGTACTAGTTTATAAAGCAAGTCAGGGGAAAAATATATTTTTTAACAATTAATATTTAATGAAATATTTTGGATTTTGGTTGTAATTTCTTTATATCAATGTGCGTGTCTATATCTAAACTTTAATTTTTTATAATAAAATTTAATACTAAAAAAAAAATTAAAAATAAATTAAATTAAAATTAAATTTTACTGGCATACTTATTATTGCCGTCTATATAACGATGCTCTCTTATCAACTTATTAATCTTATAATGATAATATAATTTGTTATTGCGAATAAAACTTTGGTAGAGATTTGATTTTTTTAAATTTGTATGCAAAATTAATAATATCATTACTTTGGATTGTAAAGAACTTCATTAATAGTATTACTAAATGTTTCTTCTGTAAGTTCACTGTACAATAATTGAACACCATAATCGCTTCTTTGAAAATGTGCTACGTTTGGAAACTGATCTGTATAAAATGGAATACCAACTATGGGTACAGCATTATAAACAGTTTCTATACAACTCAATAATCCTCCATGTGTTATAAATAGTTTTACATTTGGATGCGCTAAAAATAATTCGTTTTTATATACGCATTTAAGTATGGGGTGACTGAAAAGTAATGCATAATCGCCCGTAACAGACACACGAAAACGTGCTGCCATTTTTGTAGCAAATTTTTTCCATTAGAAATATGTTAAATTTTGTTTAGTCGTTCATTGATAGTAGTCATAAAATAGAGTTTAAATTTCGATTTTTTTACAGCTCTCATACTCACTGGATTTGGCGCGCTACAATTTTTAGTTCTTCACGAATTTGAAGCAGGGCCTTATAGATATTTATTTTATACTAAAGTGAAGGATGAAGTGAAATCGTGGATTAAGAAACAGACTGCCAGAATTCTTCATTGACGAATTGATAAAAACTTGTTTAACGATAGAAAAAATGTGTAGCTGTAAATGGTGACTACGTTAAAAAATAAATATGAAATATTATAATATTAATGTCGAAAGATAAACTTTTGTTCTTGGGTCCTGAATCTGCGTTATGATTAATTATAATGATATTAAATTCTCTATCAGGTTCGTTATTGTTTTTAGCAATGACGCGTTTTGACTTTTCAGTCATTTTCAGATTTTCTGAGTTTGGTCGGTGTTGTGCCTCGAGTGAACGGCTTGTGTGATTTGTGTTACGGTTTTTATATTGTTCCAAGGAACGTGGTTGATTCTGATTGGGTGTTTTTAGTTTGCATGTTGTTTCTTATTGGCTATTTGTTTAAATATTGTGTCGGATCGACTATTGATTTGGACATTTATTTAATAAAATCATAAATGTACAAATCAATAGTCAATCCGACACAATATTTAAACCAATAGCCAATAAGAAACAACAGGCAAACTAAAAGTAGCCAATCAGAATCAACCACGTTCCTTGGAACAATATAAAAATCGTAACACAAATCACACAAACAGTTCACTCGAGCCACAACACCGACCAAACTCAGAAAATCTGAAGGTTGAAAGTCGAAACGCGTTATTGCTAAAACCAATAACGAACCTGATAGAGAATTTAATAACATTATAATTAATGAAATATTATAGCTAATGAAATTTAGTGTCATGTCTTTTTGGTGTCATTCAAATATCTCTTTTCATTTGCAAGTTACTAGTGCAAGCATTACTTTTAAGCCAACCTTCGATTTATAATTTTACCTAAAATGTCTGTTTGTGAAAACCATTTTCCAATTTTTACATTATCAGGTTTTTCTGCTAGATTTTCGTCTTCAAATTTCCATAATACTTTTTGCGGTAATTTAGCAAAAGTTTGTAATATAATGTTAATAGTTTTTTGCGACATATGTTTACTATGTAAACATGAACCTATGCTAAAGAATATAACTCCTTCTTTTGCTTCATCTAAATACTGTTGAATATCCTAGTAACATAGAAGATAAAAAATAATATTATTAAAATATTAGAAAGTTTTGCAAAAGTTATGATAACGATAATAACTTGTTTCTATGTTCTGTTTATTTATTGTACATGTTATTTGTATCATTTTTTTGTTGTTGATAATGTACATAGAGTACGTCGAAACATCGATTTTTAATTAAAATTTTAAAACTATTTTATTTAAAAAATAAATGTAATAGAAATATCATTGATTAACGTAATTTTTATCGTTAACGGATCGTTTAACGTAAACTGTGCAAAAACTCTCTATTATTTACCTCTGGTAATTGTTTTGGTTCAGAAAGATGTGCACCAGCAATTCGAATCATATTTGGCAAATACGGCCGAACACTTTCAAAAAGAGGATGTGTATTTACTAAGATCAGAGATGAGCTTTTAATTGCTATTTCAAATGGTAAGTCATGTTTGAATATTTCGTTATATAACTTTTTTTGTGCTGGTATTGCAAGATTATTAGAATTATAATACATAATTAGTCCAGTAATAGTGTTGAAAAATCTTTCTATAAAAGACATTCTATCTGAATATGGAGTCATGACATTTGGTACGAAAGAAAATGGTGCAACGTTTCCTACTAAATGATTAGCATATTGGCTAGTTGCTGTAGATAAAACAATTATAGAAGCATTGAAATGATGACCTAGTCCAAAAAATGCTTCATTTCCAAATGGATCTAATATTACCACATCAAAATTTTCTTCAGATTGTAATAAATATTGCATTGCTTTACTTTTCAAAGTAGTTTCTGCTAGAGTTTGGGTGAAATTGAACATATTTGCACCAACTTCTGCGTTACTAAGATTGTGCCAGTCTATAACGCCTTTTCTTATTCCTATAATAAATTTTACAAAAATTATTACTTTTTAATATAATAAATTTTAAAATATTGTCCGGTGAGTAGGTGGATTGACATGGTTAATAATATTTTTTTGGGAGTAAAAGTTTTTAACTGGTAAAATAAAGGAGCATGTACAAAAGGTATGAATATGAGGTAAAAGCTTTATGCCTGGTTAAAAATACATGTTTTTGAGATATACAGGATATCTCAAAAACATGTTTAATTATATTTTTTTTATACAAAGATTACATTAAAACTTATTGAGAAAATGAAAATTTAATCAAATTTATATTTTATTTACAAGTAATTAAATATTTAACTTACGTTTCTAAATATATGTTAAAATTATGATAAGACTATATTTTCTTTACGATAATGCATGTTTTTAATTTAAGAATTATAATTAATTATAAGCAGTAAAATATTTTGAAATTATAAAATTCAAAAGAAATAATTTTAAATTCTATTACATACTCTCATAAACTATGTCCACTCCTTCCATATAAATATCTCGATAATTTGGTATTTTTTCTTTTAATGGAAAAGGACTGACCATTGTTACGTTATGTCCTTTAGCAGCTAAACTTTTTAAAATACTCACTCCAAGAAGGTTATGACTTACATTAGGTACATGACAAATTTGCAAAATTCGAGCACATTGCACTGTTATGCCGAGAAATGGGCATAAAAAAATGAGAAATATTTTCACATCCATTATTTTTAATTCGGATTATCCTACAATATTAAAATAAATTTTATCTGTTAATTACAAAATTACGAATAATAAATAATAAACAAATAAATATATTTTATATAAGAAAAACATAATTTTTAGTATTTATTATTTTAATTATAAATTGTTTCTCACAATTTTGTTTTTGTTTAAGTATCAACATTTTTTATAAAGGATTACTCACTTACAAGTTATCTAACAATATTAAAAACACTGTAATACACTAATTCCGTTTAAATATTCACCAACAATATTTGTTTTAAGGCATTTGACTTAAAATATAGACTATGTAAAATACGTGTGCAATGTATTTATTTGTTTTTTTTGTCTAATTAAACTAAATTTATTATATAGATATAGATTTTGGTAGGTTATTGAACCGGTATTAACATAAACACTTTAATTATTTATTTTTAACTTAGCTTACTTAATTTTTCGACTTTATATAAAGTTTGTTAACAGAACAGAAGAAATATTAAATTTATTTCTATCACCATGAACTATTTAAACTATGATAGTTTAAATTGTATGTTCTGGTAGAAAAATTCAATAATGAACTTATTTATTTGTTAGGCATATCTTCTAAAATAAATACAAGTTAGTAGCAATATAAAAGAAATACATGACTTTAATAGTAATATTATCATTTTCAAATAAGTAATAGTGCTTATTAGTTTTTTCTTATTAAAATTTTTCAAGAATAATATATTATAATAATATAGTAAATACAGCAAGTTACTTAGTGTAATAATTAAATTTTATTAATAAACACAAATAAATTATTTAAAGTAAAATAATAAATAATTTTTCAATAAAATAAACATGATAATGAGTTAATATGTACATTTTTTGATATGTAATAAAATATAAGTAACGGATTTAAAGTCATTTAATTGGTTTTTTAATACCGGTTGTAAGGTTTTGGGTGCTTTAGGTACTTTTGCTAGAAACAGAATTTTTTTACAGAACTTTAATCTAAAACAGTTTTATTTTAATATGATAGTTCTGAAAGATTTTGTTTTCTTTCTTCTTTCTGACTTATAGTCGATTGTAGTTATAATGTTTATTATACTTACTTCAATAATATTTTTAGCTAATAAAATGGACATAATTTATACTAAATTATTAAATAAATATAATATAATAATTTTTAATAAATAATATTTATTTATTATATTAGAAAACAATTTTTTTAAATTTACTATAATATTTTAACAATCTTTATTCTCGTTTCGGTTTTAATTTCTTGGATTTTTTATCCGTTTCGTTCTTCTTTGATGAACAACACAAAACTTTAACGACAAGTATAATTCCTGCTGCAAATGTACTTAGTACAACAAGTGAAAAGCCAACAACATCAAGTAGCAAATACTGAGCGAGTGTCAAATCAAGAGAGGCTGAGCGTAGATGTTTTGCTCCATTGTGTCGTAAAACGTATTCAACCCAAAATATGGCTTTGTCTAACGGTTTAATTGGTTCGTCTTTCATTATCGCTGACGCTTCTTGGATATTTTTACGATATCTGCAAATAATAGTAATCTTTAGGCTTTCACAGCCGGTATCTATTGAATTTGAATATTACTTAATAAATAAATAAATATCTTACTTCGGATTATTTAATAAGTCTTGTAATACTTCAGTAAATGATTCTTCAGTGAGATTTTCAAATGATAAGCGACGTCCAAAACCAGACGATTCAAAATTAGCTGTATTTGGGAACTGATCACCATAGAAAGGAATTCCCAGTATTGGGACACCTCTATGCAGTGTTTCTATTGAGCTAAGTAAACCTCCATGAGTAATAAATAATTTTAAATTTGGATGAGCTGAAATAAGAATAGTTTGTAATAAGTATTTGTAAAATTTAACATGAATATAAAATGGATATAGTTACGCAAAAAAATATTAATTCGCAAAAAGTGAATTTCGAGTAAATGACGTTTAAAGTTAAACCTTATATACTAATTATAATAATTGCATGAACATTTTTAAATTTTCAGTTATTAATAGCTGTATATTTAATTTTTTTTTGCAACGTTTAAAATGTAATAACACCAGTTTTTACCATAAACTCAATTTATGTCTTTCTGTGGGACTTTTTTTTTTGGATAACTACATTTAAGTCAAATACCTAATATGTCAGTTTGTGAAAACCATTTTCCTATTTTTACGTTGTCTGGTTTTCCTGGAAGATTTTCTTCTTCAAATTTCCATAATACTTTTTGTGGTAATTTGGCAAAAGTTTTCAAAATAGCCTCAGATGTTTGTACTGGTATAAGTTTACTATGTAAATTGGATCCTAAACTAAAGAATATGGCTCCGTCTTTTGCTTCATCTAAGAATTTTTGAATATCCTAAAATAAATAATGTTTTTACCAATTTTATAGCAACTCGCAAGATGGTTTTAATATTTTCACAGTAAATGTTTAACAGTAGACTATATAATGTATAGTATTCTTAAGAAAGTTTGCAGATCGGAAAATCATTTTGCGTACTAACAATTGACTACTTTATAATAAAAAGGGATTGAAAAAATTGTGTTAAAGAGAAAAAAGATATCATGTACTCATGTATCTGTTAATCAAAAATATTATTTGCCAATACATATTTAATAAAAAACAAAAAAATTAAAACGAAAATCTATGGTTTACACTTTCAAACTATTTACATATTTTTAATATATTTTTGAGTTACTAACAAAGTGAATAATAATACAGTGTGTTACAAAAGTTTAGAAACAGCGAATTATCTCGTGAATTATTTTTGTATTAATATGAAATTTTAGTTGAATATCGATAATAATGTAATCTACTTCTGTAAATGTTTTCAATTTTTTATTATTAGTAGATTCCTGCCTAAATGTACAATTTTAATTTACTGCATATAATATAATAAATTTAATAAGTGATACTTATAGTTTTATAAGTGATAATAAAAATTTTCATATTGTACCTGTGATAATTTCTTTGGTTCTTTAATATGAATACCAGCAACTTGAATCATATTTGGTAAATAAGGTCTGGGTGTTTCAAACAATGTATTTGTATTAACTAGAGTCAACGCAGTAGTTTTAATGGCTTCCTCAAAAGGCGGTGCATTGGGAAAGAATTTTTCGTATAACTGCTGTTGTACAGGTAAGACAAACCAACTTCCATGAATACCGTAAAATATTCCTATGATTACATTCAAACATCTTTCGACAAATGTCATTTTATCCGAATATGTTGTCATTAAATTCGGAACAAATGAGGTTGGTGCTACATTCCCAGTCAAGTGGTTTGCAAATTGACTGGAAGCTGTGCACAGAACAATTACTGGTGCATTAAAATGATATCCTAGACCGTAAAATGCTTCATTTCCAAACGGTTCAATTACGATCAAATCAAATTTTTCATTTGATGATTTTAAGAGATCTCGCATTCCTTGACTGTTTAGTGCTGCATCGACTAAACTATTTGTAAAGTCACTGAATTGAAGAAATACTTCAAATTTACTAATGTTGTGGTATTGGAAAAATGTTTGTCTAAATTCTAAAATTAAATATTTATATTAGTTTATAATATTTATAAATAATTCTCTTTTGTTACACGTATTGTTGTTATTATATTGTGTATTTTATAAATAATATTTGATTTGTTTTTCTGTTTTTTTTTTATAATTTTTTTCTATTTTTGTAAAAAACAAAGCTAAGATCTTTTAATTGAAAAACAAACAAGAATTTAAATTAAAAGAATGTTTTCCAGAAATATTGCTTCTTTTAAAATAAAAAAAATTAGGATTAGGAATTATAAACAACTTTTAACAATTATTAATATTTTATTATATGTAGTAAATAATATTAGTTAATAAAAAGCTTTAGAATTAAGTTTTGCTTCATTTTTAATTAAAATTCGACGTTTCGATATACAGCGAGAAAATTTTTGCTTTAGATTCAATGCTTTTACTTTTAACTCAACTTTTAACTTTTTTTACTAATGGAAATAAAAATTCTAATAGAAAAAAATACAGTAAATGCTATTTTAAAAGTTTTGTATGAAATTATTTATTATTTAGTTTAAAAATAAAATAAAATTTATTCCACAAAAAAATACTATGTTTCCACATTAAATAGTAAATAATTTCATATAAAAATTTTATAATAGTTATAATGTAACTAATTATAATTTTTTTGTTATTAAATTACGTTAGATCTGAAGCAAAAATAATTACAAACAACATAATAAACAAACAATAGATAGTAACAAGTTACTATATAACAAAATACAAATAACTAGATTATACAATTTATAAATTAATTAAATATTTATAATTATACATAATAATTATTTATTAATTAAAGGAAGTCAAATTTTATTGAAATCAGTGTCAACCCACTGATTTATGTTTTTTTTTAAATTTTTTTTTGTAAATTTCTGTTGCTTCTCTTATCAATTTACTGTTAATATTATTATATTTTTTTATAAGTTTTGTAAAATTATAAATTAAAATTTGGAACTGCCGCACATGGTGTTTTGTGCTCTCTGTACCAATAATACGAAATTCCTTGACTGAATTATAAATTTTTTTAGAAACAAATGACAAATCTAATAATTTCCTTTGATAAACTTGATAAACTTTGTCAAAAACGATGTTATATTCATTTAATTAGGTTAAAAGTTATCAAAGAATATAAATTTAAGTTAGTAAAAAATCTTTTAGAACTTATGTTTTGTTATTTATTGTAAATATCATTTGTATCAGTTTATCTGATAAAGATGGACATTGAGCTCGTCGAGACGTTGATTATTAATAAATATTAATTCTGAACTTAAACCAAAAGCCGTTTTATTTTAAAAATTTAAGTTTTTATGTTTAATTTTTAAATATAATTGATTAAATAAATGAGAAATTAATGTATATTTTAAAAAGTTTATTGGTATAAAAAATAATAAAAAGAAAAAAATATATATTACAATATATATGTATATTTAGTATTTTTTAAAATATGCTATCTATTCAACAATTTTATTTGCATTTTCAATAAGCTATTGATTGTCAGTGGCGGGTCAAGGATAGTCCGGGCCCCCAGGCAAATTATTTTTTCCCAAAAATAATAATAATAAAAAAGAATCAAATTAAAATAAAAGTTATGTGACAAATAAATGAAATTTTGTACTTTTGAATATTTTTGCTTGTTAAAGAATTAAAAGATACAACTTTTAACTTTAATGAAACTTTTAAGTTTAAAAAACTTTAATTTTTATGTCGTTTTTATAAATTTACTTTGCGACTTTTATAATTCGAAAATTTATTGATTATATCTTCAAAGTTTATTTTTTTTTGGCAAACTCGTGTCCATTGGAAATTAGGGAAAAAGCTTTTAATCGCTTTTGGCTCAATAAAGCTGTCTTTTGATTTTTTAATAATGATATTTTACACTCGATACGCCAATATCAAGTATAGTCGAAAGTTAACTTTAAACCGGTAAAAAAAGCATCGTTTTTAAATTCTGTTTGCATAATTATTATTGCTGTTAATAAAACGATGCTTTTTTGACAACTTTTCAAACATTTAATGGCAAAATTATTTATTGTTGCTATATAAATAATGCTTTTTGTCAGCTTTAGTTAACTTTAGTTGAAGTGTTTATTATGAAACTGGCCGTTAGTCCTAAAGCTTTTTTATTTTAAGATGTTATTATAAATAAAGTTTTAAAAACTTTACATAAATCAATAGATACATTATAAAACAAATTAGAAAAAATATCGAATTACGTTAGATAAATACACCAAATGTAATCATTTACTTTTAAATTAGATGTTTTATCTAATATATTTTATTTATTGCAATATCTAAAACTTTAGAAAAATCACCTAAATATATTTTCTGTATAATACATAAAAATGAAATTATATTTACGGTCAGAAATTTCGTGTACTCCATCAATATAAATATCTCTATAGTTTGGAATATTTTCTTTGAAAGGAAAAGGACTGACTACGGTTACTTGATGTCCTTTAGCAGCCAGTCCTTTAAACAAACTCGAGCCAATAACATGATGACTTCGTGTCGGCACTTGAAATACGCCTAAAATTCTAGCACTATTCACCGAACTATCAAAAATAGTAAATAAAAAGATCACAGCTAAAGTGTACTTCATAATAAAATTCAGTTAGGTACTACACTGTTACAGCTCGGTAACTTAACTAAATAAGTTTATCGGTATCATTATGCCATCATGGTTCTTATCAATTGGTCAAAATAAATATACAAGTGGTCTGTCTGTAATTGAACGTTTGTACGTTAATAATGCCATAAGATTTTACAGCGATAACGGTAATTACCTAAATGTACAGTATCAGAAAAACTTATTAACTTTAATGATTATTTTAAGTTTTCTAAAAATAACATACATGTATTTAGTTTTTGCTAAGTGACTATGATTATTTGAATAATATATTTAATATTCTATGGAAAATAGTAATATTAAAATTGATTAGTCATGTATAATTAGCTTCTAAATATTTTTTGATGACGTTTTTATTTTTGCCGTGACAAATAATTAAGAATATCCGGTGTACCATTTGAAGCACATCAAAATAGTACAAAATTATACTAAAAGAAAATGTTCAAAAAATACACATATAGTCTGATTATCATAAATGAAATATTGTTATACTTTGAAAAAAAAAATTAAAACTTCGTATAACACTCGAATTCCGTGATCCTAATATTAAATCGTTGAGCAAAGCAGAACTCTCGAGAATCGAGGCAGTTATAACGCGTCATATATGAAACTGTCCAAAACCTATCATATGTTAAACTTCATTTTAATTTCAACTTGAATGGGGCACGGGTTAATATCAATATTTTTTGACGAAACCTGGCTCAAAAAAATTCTTTTTTAATGAAGTTATTTTAGGGGGTGCGTAAAAAAATGTTTTTTTTTGTGAATCACCTTAATATATATATATAGTGTAATTATTTTTAGTGTCTGTAATTATATGAATTGGAAGGTGACAATGGGTGAGGCAGCCAAATCATTTGATATTCACAAGCTTTCGGCACTATTTGTGACTTTATCAAGTGTGTCTGTAAAGAATAACTTTATTCAAATATGTTGTAAAAATAATTACAAAAATAAAACAGTTATTAACATACATAATATTATGTACGAGTCTATAATTAAAAAAAAAAAAACAAATTAATTTAATTTATAATAACTTATCAGTGTCACTCTGTGATAATGTAAGAAAATTAATTGGGTTTTTTAAAAAAAATTATAGACTCATACTTAATATTATGTATGTTAATAACTGTTTTATTTTTGTAATTGTTTTGGATTTTAATTTTACAACATTATTTATATATTTTGTTCTACAGGGTGTAACAGAATAACTATTCCTAATTTTCAGAAATGATAGAGGGCACATAAAGAAACATTTTTTATTAATAAACTAGTGTCCGGCAATTATTTTTTTTGTATCGAAAATGGTGGTCGTAACTTCAAACAATGCACTATTATTTCTAATAAAATATCTAGTGTATCTTGGCACCGAGAAATTTCCGGACACTAGTTTATTAATAAAAAATGTTTCTCTAAGTGCACTCTATCATTTCTGAAAATTAGGAATAGTTATTCTGTTACACCCAGTATATGCGTAAATTGTGGGACACTATGGTGTCTATATAAATAATATCATGATAAATCTATATACATCTATTACAAAATTTGAATATCTCATATTAATTTCGAGATTTATTGAAAATTATGTAAATATTATTCTAATGTTTTTTAAAAATGTTTTTTTACAAACTCTGTAGGCCCATTACAAAATTTTGTGAATTGAGCAAAATTTGTAATATTATAATATTTTTATATTGTAATATTTTTAATATTATTTTTCTCAAAGTAAAAAAATCTTTTACAACTCATAATATAAAATAAAACGTCTTTAGGTTTAAATTCTATATTTATTAATATTTTCATCATGAAAACTGATACAAATGACATTTACAGTAAATAAACAGAACATAAAAACAAATTTTATTTAAAACAGTGCCTGCAAAATGATTAATGTTATCTATTTTTTTTATAAACTTCTATTGCTTCTCTTATCAATCGGCTGTTAATATTTTTCTCCATAATAAGAAAACGCGTGCCATGGTATTATCAATGTCCATTTTGTAGTAAACAAATGAAGAATCCATTTTTGTAGTAAACAAGTAAAGATAGCTTTATAACCTTTATAACTAAGCTATATAACCAAAAGAATAGATGACTGAACTTAATGTGATTGCAAAAACATAGAGTTGGTTATAACTGTTTGAAAATGTTCATGCCTGCTGTCGATATCGCTCGGAATAGAATCCGATTCTATTTGGACATTGGCCGGTTTCACCGGCAACGACGGAAAATTTCATACAATCAGAACACAAACTGTCTTTTCCGTTCTGTTTCATGTAAACTTAACTTATCATTTTTTGTGAGGTTTTTTTATAGGTAACATTCAAACAGCTATTTTTCCATAATCATTGTGAATTGAACACATGTTTATATAAACTTTTTTTTGCAAAATAGTTTAAATTAGAATCTCTTTCAAAATTTACCATTTCTTTTGAAACATTTTGTATTATGTGCATAATATTAAAACAAAAAAAATTACAAATTAATATTATCAATGAAAATTGGTGCTATTTTATTATACGTAAATAATGTTATAAAAAGATTTGTGACAAATTATATATTACTTAGATAAAAATATTATATTGTAAAAAAGTGTACGTACGTTGTTATCTGTATTATACTTATGTAATATACTTATGTGTATAGTAATTTGTGAAATTAATAAATTTAATAAATTGGTTTAAATAGATAACGTAGTGATATCTATTATTTATTTTGTAAAAATAAGTAATTTTATTTTTAGCCAAGAGATGGTTTAACATGTTAAATAATACTCCTATATTTTATCTAATATTTGGAAATTATCAACAGATGGCAGTGAATTCATTTAAATAATCATTACTCTAGTTCGGCAGTTGTTCGTCAAGCGACGCATATTATTGTTACCTTGTTTAAATTCAAATAAAATTAAGCCTCATTCTAACTGCCGTTTTAGTTTAAGCACAATCACAAGAATTTGACATTCAATCCAAACATTTTTCACATTTTTAGTTTTTACTCCAAGTGTTTAGATTGGTCAAATTCTTGTGCTTGTACATAAAACTGAAACTAAAACGGCAAACCGAATGAAACTATATTCTTTATGTGCAATTAATAGTATTTTTTTTTAAATATTTGTATTACTCTTTATACAAAAAAAAAATTAATTTCACTGTAAATAAAATTTATAGAAGCATATTCAATTTTATATTTGAACGACCTTCATATTTTAATAAGTAAATTTAAATGTTTGAGTCTCTTTCAAGTACTGGAATTAATAAGCCAATAAATATATTTTCTAGTTAAAAACTCAAGAAATAAACACAATAAGTAAATACAAATCATTTTCATGGATTAACAGATTAACTAGTAAAGTTTTACTAAATTTATTAAATCTAAAAATTTTATTATTATAATGTTCATATTATATAATATTTATGAATAATTAGTTTAATATAAAATAATATTAAATACAATATATATCACAAAAATGTTTCAACATTAATATATACGCATGCGCAGTTTGGCTTTTTGGTTAATCAAAACCAAACTAGTTATATCCAGTTATATCGTAAAGAATATTTTGTATCCTACTTACGTAGTGCCACCAAAAATTGGTGTTCTACTTTAAAGGCTTTATAAAATAAAAATACAAAAATAATTCATATAAATTTTATTATAAATGTTGTTGATAATTAATACAGTAAAAGCTTTTTTGTCCAGCACGAGTGGAACTAGTATGGTTCCGAATAATGAAATTTTGCGAATAAAAACGTTATATATTTACAGCCTAAGCCCTAGCAGTGATAACGACTTGTGAACCGCGCAGATTGTCGATATTACTAAGTATAATAATAAACTTAACATAGTAAAAAAATCTTTCAGAACTCATTATATTAAAATAAAACGGCTTAAGGTCATAGTTCTGTATTAATATTTATTAATAATCGATGTTTCGACTAACTCAATGTACGTCTTCATCAGGAAGAACGATACAAACTTATACTTAATGTCACTGCAGTATCTGGATTTGGGATGACGAATAATTTGCGACTTTGTCAAAAATATTATTTATTAAAAACAACACAGATTGAAGTGAATGACTAAGAATATTAAAATCTAATAACTTGTAGTATGATACGGAATTTAGATAACTACAATTTAATGACGAGCTAATTTAAAAAAAATAACGATAATATTAGTTTGCTTTATGCATCTTTAACGTTTTTGCAAGAAGATTGAATTACTTATGGCTAAAAAATTTAGAATTTTTTATGTATTACGATATTTTTAAAAATGTTACTATTTTGAAATGTACCAGTTTCTCAGACTGTGTCGATTAATATAATGCCGGATAAAACAGCTTTTAATATAATATGTTCATAGATTTTATTACATAATATTATAAATTATAAACTATTTACTTCTATCTAGACATAAATATCATATAAACTAATGTAAATGTTTTTGAGTTTGTACTTATAAAATTTGAAAAAAAATAATAGTAGAAATAATGATCAGTATTCATAGTCCCTTTTGGATAACTTTTATTTGAAAGAAGTTATAATTTCAATTATAATTTTGGCTTTTATTAGATTCGAATATCAAATATATAAGCTATTTTGCAAATTATATATATATAAATCACACATTTCAATCTTTCATAAAAACAATGTAATTCGAAACGTACAAATCTATAATATTTAATCTCGTTTTGTTTTTCGTGAACTTGAGTTACCAAATAACAATTTTATTAAAATAACTATTCCTATTATAATTGCACCTAGTGTTAGAACTATTAACCCAATAATATCAAGAAGTAGATATTGACATAATGTTAAATCTACTGAAGCCGATTGATAATACTTGTTGCCTTTGTGTCTTATTACGTATTCAATCCAGAAAATTGCTTTGTCCATTGGTTTTATTTGATTATCTCTTATAACGGACGATGCTTCTTTCACGTTTTCATAGTATCTGTTACAAAAAATAATAAAAATATTATTTATAATAAAATCTAGAATGAATATAGGAAAAAATCTAAAATAGATGCTTTAACTTAAAAATTTATATAAATTCAATGAGTAAGGGCATTATTATATTATAGATTATCTGGTTCGTGAAATTTATTATCTACATTTATAAAGTAAACTTATTCGAAAGACAAAATTTTTTCACATACTTATTTAACTTTGTATAAATAATTACAATGCTAACTTTATTATTATTTATATAACTTTTTATTAAATAAAACGGATTAACAAATTAACAAATTTTGGAATTGTCTACAATGTTTGATAGTTTTTATAAAATTTTACATGTAACAGTAACAGTACATGTTTTAGTGAATTATTATGAATGAAAAGTTTGAATTTAATTTTTATTGAAATGTACATACATACATACATACACAATCACGCCATGTACTCAAAAGGGTGTGGCACAAACTCTTTTCATCATCCCGAAATCAGTCGCCTCCAAACATTCCTATCCAAACAAGCAACTTTCGCTTCATCCACATTCATAATTCCTCTCATACATGCTCTTTTATTCCTACTACTTGGTAACTTTCGCTCACGCAAAACACTCTCAATCATACCACTCCAACTACTCATCGGACGTCCACGCAAACTCAAAATCATTCAAAAAAATCTTTTTAACCAAACGTTCATTAGACATTCGCTCAACATGTCCGAACCATCTTAACTGACTAACACCAACTTTTGCTACAACATTTGTTTCAATTTCACACTCATCATACACTAATCTATTTTGTACCCGATCTCTCCTATTTACACCACATACCCCACGTAAAAATCTCATTGAAATGAAACGGGCAATAATTAATTTTGTATATAATATAGATATGTATTGTAAAAGTATTTGTATTTAGTATTTATAAAACAGTATTTAAGTAAATACTTTTCAAATAGTACTTTTATTTAAATACTTTTATTCAAAGTATTTAGTATTTTGTATTTAAATACTTTTTAAAGGTATTTTACTCAGCTTTGCCTTTAATAAGGAAAGTAATCATATGAATTTTTTTTTTTGAGATTCAAAATGAATCAACTGTTTTTAGTGTGATGTTGATCTGTGGACAAATGTAGAAGGAATCGGTTTATCGGATTTTTAATAAATTTAATATTTAAGTTTCAGACATGAATATCTTTCCGAATATTTTGTAACAAAGAAAACTTTCATTTAACAAAAGTTGCTGTACAAAGTGTAGATAACAATTTTTATTTATGACATTTTTTATACGACTTAAAAAAAATTCGTAATTTCTAATATTTTTACTATATATTTTTATTAAAAAATATCTGTTTTGACCTATATTTTCATGGTTACGGTAAATTATAAATATTGTCACTGTAATATGATATATTATTATTATCTTTTTCTATAATAATTTTTCTGTTAGAACATTGTGGTGACAGTCGGGTCTGTGGTTTTTAAGAGTATGTGTAACATATAAAAGATTAGAAAGAAAGAAAGAAAGAAAGAAAGAAAGATTTTTTTATTATTATTATTTTTTTTTTATTTTATTTTTATTTATGTGTAACATATATTCAATAAAAGACATTCTACTTGATTTGGCTCATTTTACTATAAAATAATTTATTGATTATTTTAAAAATTAAACACTTTTTTTATATTTGTAATATCATTTTGTATTTTGACTTGTGTAAGCACTTTCTAGTGTATTAACATAAAATAAATATTATTACATATCAAAATTTTGAAGAACGGTACGGTGTGTAAGGGGTAACACAAAAGATGGAGCTGAATTTGTAACGTATTTGTACAAGCTAGTAAAAATATTGTACAGATATAACATGTGTTTGACATGCATTTACACATAGCATTTTTACATAAGACTTTATTTGAGAATGTACATGGGCGGTCCTAAGATGTAGTATTAAGAGTGTCCGCTGGGATCGCTCTATTACAATGCAATTATTTTATGAAATAGTGTTTCAGGATTTGGCATATAATTTTCTCAATTATTAAAGCTATCATTTTCAAACAAAAAATAAATGAAAGATATATCTAGGGCTGCAAATTGTTGGATTTTTAAATTTCTATTTAGATATATTAGAAAAATTTACTTAAATATTGACAGTATTTATTCTAATAAAATCAATATAAAATTTTCTAATTTGCAGTTCTAGAATAAGCTCTTCACTATCAACTTGTTTTTGAAATTTACAAATATCTCATATAGTAAAAAGTTCTTGCGTAATTCCCTAACCCTGTTTTGGCTTATATTGAAACCGGCCAATGTCAAAATTTCAAATCAGAACAAAAACCGTCCTTTCTGTGCTGTTTGTGCCATTTATCTAAACTTAGCTTTATTCTAACAATAAATAAAATTACATTTACCTTGGATTATTTAAAACTTCTGTTAGAGCTGCAGAAAAACTGTTTTCATTTAATTCATTTAAATTAATTTGAGTCCCATAGCCAGCCTTCACAAATGTTGCTATATTTAAATATTGATCTCCAAAAAATGGTATTCCTACAATAGGCACACCTCTGTAAATCGTTTCAATTAAACTCAGTAATCCTCCATGAGTTATAAAAAGCTTCACGTTTGGATGAGCTGCAAAATTGCAAAATGTATTATAATTTTTGTCGAAGATATAATAAATGTATCGCGTGAGCGTAATTTTTGCTTCAGGCGTTAATTAAAGAGAATTTCCGCTCATGATGCATAAAAAAATTTAATCTAACACCTTAACATAAAAATTTAATAATTACATATTTATATATTTTTAACAAATAAATAATCTATTGTCCAATTTACAAACTGTCAGTCGCAAGATTATTTCACAGGGAATAATCTGTTATATTTATTGTTATTTTCTCATAAGTTTTCATTTACATTTTCAACTAAAGTTCAGAAACATACATTTTTAATAAGTTGGTAAAAAAAATATAAATAAAATTTTTGATAAATAGAACATATATTAAACTAATTAATTTAATGAAATCACTACCTAATATATCGTTTTGTGAAAACCATTGGCTAATCATTACATTATCCGGCTTGCCTGGAAGATGTTCTTCTTCGAATTTCCATAGTACTTTTTGCGGAATTTTAGAAAAAACATTTAATATAGCACTTAATTTATCTTTTGGCATATCTTTGCTTGGAATATTTGAACCTAAACTAAAATATATTGCGCCATCTTTTGCTTCGTCCAAACAATTTTGTACATCCTATTTTTAAAATAAAATAGAATTATTGTAACAATTAAGTTAGTGTAAATGTATTATTTTATAGTATAAGATATTTATAATTCTTCTAAAGCAGACTGATCAATATTACTGTCAAAATTTTTATCAGTAATTCTGATAGTACCGCCAATAAGTAACAAAATATTCTAACATTCTTCAATACTTAATTTTACACAATCAATAAGATATGTAATATTCTCAATATTTTTAGATTCTGACAGTATTACTGATCATATAGTGTCTGCTTTAGATTTGCAATAATAATTAGTGTTAATTATTTTTATTAAACTGACAAGAATATTTAAGATTTTGATAATACATATTTAAATAGTATAAAATGATCTGAAATTTACTTTTAAATAAGTTTAAGAATGTTTGTTTTCAGTATGTGTAAGTTTTAATAAAATTCAAAATTTTACCTTTGGCAATTTTTTCGGTTCTTTTATATGTAATCCAGCAATTGGAATCATATTTGGCATATAAGGTCTAGGACTTTCAAATATAACATGTGTATTTACTAAAACTAGTGACGTATTTTTGATTGCTTCTTCAAATGTTGGCCCATTCTTGAAAATTTCATTATATAATTCTCTTTGTGCCAATTCAATTAAAAAATGTTTTTGCAGATTTATCATTATCGCATACGCTGAGTTCATAAATCTTTCAACTAGTGTCATTCGATCACTAGTCGCAGCTATTATATTTGGTACAAAAGAAAATGGTTCTACATTTCCCACCAAATGATTCGCTAATCCACTTATTCCTGTACATATAGCAACAATAGGAGCATTAAAATGATGTGCAAGACCAAAGAAGGCATCATTTCCAAACGTGTCTATAAGGATAAGATCAAATTTTTTGTTCGATTCCATTAATTTTCGGAAATTTTCATTTTTTAAAGTAGTACTTGAAAAGTAATACGATACTTGAGCAAATGCATTGTATAGTTGCAATTTATTACCAGATTGTACGTCTATCAACTTCTTTTTTGCTTCTAAAATATAAATTAATAATCTAGTATTAATTATTTACTGCAGGTATATTGTTTCTAATATAGGCTATGGCATAATACATAGTATACCAGGTTATACAAAATTTATGTTACTGAATTTATAGAATTTATATGGACTGGTATGCCGTGGTTGATCTATTCTTGTCGTAGATATTTCGCAATCTATCATACCATTCCAGAAAATTCTGTAAATTTATTGGATACCGGCCGTGAAAGCTTGAAGATTACTATTAAAATAATCATAATGTTGGAAAAATTTGATATAATGCAGCAATGTCTATTAATAATGTCTATAATATAGATAATAATTACAAATTTTAAAAAAGTATGTGATATTAAAATACAATATTTTTGTGAACCATTTCAACTGTTTTGTGGTTCACTCCACTGATTGAAATGCGAATCACAATTTACAAACATATTTGTAAATATAGGTACATGCAAAATAAAGTATTAAATTATTATAATTAAATACAAACTCATTCCTTTTTATTGTCTACAATAATAAAAATTATTTCTATAAATTACGGATTAATGAAGGAAGTCCAAAATTAATTTTTTATATTTTGTTCAGCCATAGGTTATGAACTTATTGTCGCCTCATATATTTTTATATATTAATTAATATAGAAACATTTTTACAAATTGTATCCAATATTTGGAAACCATATTTTTTTTTTCGTATATGTATAACGTCAAATTAACATACGTAATATAAATTATAAAGAGAATTTGAATTTGAAAAATTATATAACTGTAATATAAGTAAAAAAATGTAAAATAAATGTAATATAAGTAATATAAAAATATAGTACTAACAAATATATTTTTTTGGCAAATAAAACAAAACCACAATAATTGAAATTTTAGCTTGATTATTGTTTAGTAATTATTAGAATTTTTAAAATAGTAAAAAACTTTCAGAACTCATTACATTTAAATAAAAAAGATTTAAGATTAATTTCTGTACATATGTTACTTGAAAATGGACGTTTTGATATATTCTACGTACATTATCATCAGGATAAATACAGAAATGACATAAATTTAAAAATTTATAAATTAATTAATGTGTCTATGTTTTGTTTATTTATTATTTATGTCATTTGTATATTTTTTCCTGATGATAATATATGTGGAATATATCGAAACGTCGATATTTAAATAGAATATATACAAAACTTAACACTAAAGCTTTTTTAATTTGAATTTTAACTGGATTCAACTGAAATTTGCCACCTTGGACTATAGTTAATCTATAATTAAAGCCGGCTATGATAATATATATATATATATATATATATATATATATATATATATATATATATATAATGTATTTCTTACCTTCATTATCTACTAAATCATCTATATGAATAAATGTACAATTAGAAATTTGCTCATTTAAAGGAACAGGACTAACCAATGTTACTTCATGCCCTTTAGAAACTAATCCTTTCACGATACTAATTCCAATAATATGATGACTTGCCATTGGTACATGAAATATTGTCAAAATTTTTGCACATTCCATATAGTTTACGAAAACTCCACATAACAAAAATAAACAAGACACATTTATTTTTATGTTATAAAACATTTTGGTCCGAATAAATTATTTAATAGTTTGATTTAAAAAAAATTCTTTATAATTTTAACGTATCAGTAATATTTTGTTGAAATCATGAAAAAATAAATAACTTTATGAAACTAATATTCAAAATCAGTAAGTATGTTATTTACTATTCACTGATAGTAATTTTAAATTAATCCTCCGTACAAATCACAAATTAATATGAAGAATGTTTGTAATGTATTGCATAGATAACTAGGAATTAAAAAATGCAATAATAATTAATTTTTTTCTTTTAATATTATCTGCTTGTTATTTACAATTTTGTATTATATATATACTATTGTAAATTGTTTAAACAAACACACACTATTTATGTCTGCTTTGTTACTGACCTGAGACCTGACTGAATAAATTTAATCTGAGTAATGTTTATATTGTTGTTTGATATTTCAATGGCGTAACAAGTAAAGAAGAACCAGTTTTTAGAAAAGTAATGCAAAATTTGACCAACTATGAATATTATAGTACATTATGTTCCGAGGAGCAGAAAGCGATCTTTATTGTGTTGAGCTCAGATACTTGCAGTCGAGACAGAGCCGAGACCAAGCAATCTGGACGGAACATAAAAAAGGCATTCTGCTCCAAATGGTATATGCTATTTTTTCACATTGTGCACGTTGAATTTATTGCACATTTTCACACATTTTTAATAGTCAAATTGAAATTTAAACGAAAATAAACAATGCAATTGTCAATTAACTTAACATATAATTGTTTGTCAATATGACCGTCGAAGATGTCAAACTAAATACACTTGATGTTGTAGTCACGTTTAGTTCTGCCATCAGTGGTGTATATAGTAACTAACTGCTGTATAATAATGTATTATTGTACAAGTAACATAATACCTCTCTTTCTTAATAATATCAATATCTTAATAGGCTTGAAGAAAAATTTAGTAATATTACTAATGCTTTGATTTTATTACTTTTCTTGTATTTTATTGTTTTTAGCTACGCCACTGCCTGTCATTTGTTTTTAATTACTGCTTAGTGGGGATTGCACATGCGGACTTGTAACCTAAACTTGAAACCGAACCGAAATCAACATATTGAACCTGGATCCGAACCTGAACCGAAATAAATTTGGCTTCAGTTCCGTGTTCACTCGACATTTCAAACAATTGGTGTTCTTCTTCAAGAATCTACAATTTTAATATAAACATCTTATATAAATGTTTCACATACTCTTCCATGTGCTTTACAATGATAATTTTAAAATTTCCACATAAATTTATGTGACATAAAAATGTTTTCAGTAATGAAATTCTTACAGTAAATAGTGTTTTAATGCAAACACGATCTTTAGTTTTATTTTTTAAGTGTAATCTTTACAACCGGAAACCTTCTTAAATTACATAATTTTATGTAGAAATTTTAGAATATAAAATTATCAATGAAAATAAGATATATGCATAATATGTAACACGATTATATAAGATGCTTATATTGAATTTGTAGACTCCTGAGGAAAACCACTGGTTATTCAAAATGTCGAACGAATTGGTAAAAATTAAATTAAAAAATTCCAAATGCGCAACTGACTATTCGATATTTTTTCTACTAAATTTTTTTGTTGGAAAGTGTATAATATAAATATATTTTCATAGATAAATTTATGATTAATTTTCCGGAAAATATAGAAGCTATTCTTTGTAAAAAATATTAATTTATGTCTAACCTTGTTTTGAAAAACAACAATGATATAAATTAATTTTTATCTAAATTATACTTAAAATTATCTGCAGTAATGGAATTAAATGTTTCATAAATAATATTAATTGACATATTATATTAATATTGTAATTATCATTATATTAATATAAAAAAAAACTTTAGGATTAAGTTCTGTATAATTCTTAATTAAAAATCTACCTTTCGACATATTTTCTACGTAGGTGTATCATCATCAGGAAAAATATAAAAATGACATAATTTATGTCATTTGTATTAATAATCGACGTTTCGATGTACTCTACGTACATCATCCTCATGCAGTAAAAAAACAGAACATAGAAATTAGTTACTGATGATGATATGCATAAAGTTTATTGAAACGTTGATTTTTAAATAAAATATATAAAAAACAAGTATTAGGCGTAGAAGACAAACACCTACAAACAACCTATTAACCTAACCTACCCTAACCTAACCTAACCAATATTTCATAGAATTATCTCTTCTTTTGTTTTCTACCGAAAGCTACGCCTAAACTTGCCTGGCGGCAAAATGTCCCGGTGGCAAAATGTTCCGGCGGCAAAACGGCGGCGGCAAAACGTCCCGGTTCCAAAAAACTTAATCCTCAAGCTTTTTTATTTTAATAATAATTGATATTAGTTTAAAAGTAATACGTTATCATATACAATATTTAAATTTATATTAAATTTGTAGGTATAAAGTGTATTTTATTTCTATATTTTTACAATCAATTTAATAAGACAAAATTATACACATTTTTACATTTAAATTTTAAAAAAGATAGATGTACTGGCCAAGTCTCTATATATATGTCTTCAAATTTAGTAATTTTGTTTGTACGACATTCTGAGATAAATAAAGAAAAACTGGTTAATTTTTAGTTCTATATAGCTAACAAGCTATACTGCATTATTTATTTACAAACATTTTAAAATTTTGCTTAATTTCGTTTTATTTTACTATTAGACATTTTGTTGTAAAACCATATATTATTTAAAGGGTTAAATAAAAATTTTGTCGTTATTTTGTAGTGTTACTTTATTATTAAAAATGTTTTCTGGTTACCGGTTTCGGCTTTTTATGCCGTCATCAGACCAACTGCAAATACAAAAAAAAAAAAAAAAAAAAAAAAAAAAAAAAAAAAAAAAAATTATCTATTACAATTCTAGTAGACTTTTTTTACATAAATACAATGTAGAGAACAACACAGTGTATACATTTTTATAAATTATTGTATTTAGTTACAAATTTAATTTTACATAAGTCAAAGTTTAAAAAATATATAAGTAAAACAAAATAATAAATAATAAAATTAGATTGATATTTGAATAAAAACATACCGTCAGTAATTAGTTGTAAAATATATAGAGTTGTGTTCGACCATGTGTATTGTGTTCGATATAATTGTCACAAAAATACGTTGTACATGTTGTTGCGTAAAAAATATTTAAAAAGTTTTTTAATTTTATTTATATTTGTTATGTTTAAAATTATATTATATGTATTTGTTTATAATAATTGATGATGAACTGTATTATTTTGAAATTGAAATCTTTTATGAAAATATGTGAAGATATGTCTGTTTTGACCTTGTGACGTGTGATTGCAGCTGTGAGTTGATAAGTTCGTGTAACCTAATTACCGATAAGACTTGTTGTATTTAGATTAAGAAGAAGAGAAGCGTCTGACGTGTTGAAATAAAAACGCGCTAAATTTCAATTTAGCATACGAGTTTGAAGAGATGGTTGTCGGTTTCTGTAATGTCGTTGAGGATGTTTTGTGGTTCGTTATTGTTGTGTCTGTAGATGTGTAGTTGTTCGTATAATAGTAGTTCCCGATTGTTATGTGTGGTCTGTAATATGTTTATGTTGTTAGTGTCTGAAGTATGATTGTTTTCGTGTAAGTGTCTACCGTAAGCCGAATTAGTTATATTTTTAATATGTTCTTGATATCTAATGTTTAAGTTTCTGGTTGTAACGCCGATATAAAAATTGTTGCAATCGTTACAAGTTAATTTGTATACTCCTGCTTTAGTTAGAATATTATTTTTTGGATAAAAATTTTGTAATTGTTTGCCTAAATTGGTGTCGTTTCTGAATGAAGTTTGAATGTTGTGTTTTTTTAGTGCTTGTTGTATTTTGTATGAATGATTTTTTTGGAAGGATAAGGAAATGTATTTAAAGTTTTTAATTGTGTGTGGATATATACTGTTAACTATTTTTTTGAATTTAGCAATATTAAAAAGTCTTTGTATGTAAAATCTGTCATAACCATTATTTATACCTATTTGGAAGATTGTATTTAATTCATTGTTGAAGTCGTTTTCGTTGAGAGGGATATTGAGTAATCTGTTAAAATAATAATGAAATGCCAAATTTTTTGTGGTGATAGCGTGGTATGAATTAGAAGGAATAATAATATCTGTGGCTGTTGGTTTTCGGTAAATTTTAA
Source organism: Clivina fossor (assembly GCA_963966155.1). Taxonomy (NCBI): domain Eukaryota; kingdom Metazoa; phylum Arthropoda; class Insecta; order Coleoptera; family Carabidae; genus Clivina; species Clivina fossor. The sequence continues at coordinate 6,367,733 of OZ014558.1, forward strand.
AATCTAGTTTGTTGTTATTATAGTTTTTGGTAATGGTTAGATCTAAAAAGTTGATGGAGTTGTTAATTTCTGTTTCTATTGTGAATTGTAATTTACCAAGTGAGTTAATGAGGTTAAATAAGGCACTGAGAGTAGCTTTATTGCCATTCCATATACATAATATGTCGTCACAGTATCTACCCCAGTAGACTATGTTATTTGTAAATATTGCGTTTTTATCTGAAAAAAGTTTTTGTTCTAAATGATCGACATAAATATCTGCTAGTATACCAGACAGGGAGTTACCCATTGCGAGACCGTCTTCCATTTTATAATATTTATTATTAAAAATAAAATAGTTTTGTTCTAATACTAATTCTGTTAGTTTAATGATATTTGTGGAATCTTTATTAGATAGTGTATTATCGAAATTAGCTGTGTAGTTTTGAATTAATTCATTAAGAAGGGTTAATGTCTCTGTTTTAGGAATGTTGGTATAAAGGTTTTTTATGTCAAAAGATATAAGTAACGTTTGTTTATTAATTTCTAATTCTGTTAAATTGTTAATGAGTTCTTTTGAGTTTAATAAAGAGTATTTTGATTTAAATTTTATGTGTTTTGCTAGAAAATGGTGTAGGATTTCTGATATTGTGTGTGTCGGAGTATTATTGTTGTCTACTATTGGTCTTATAGATTTTTCTGGTTTATGTAATTTGATATAGCTTTTCAATCTAGGCGGGATGGGGTTGGTTGGGATGTATTTAAAGTGTTTGTTAGAGTCGATAATATTGATTGTGTCTGATGTATATTTTAATGTTGATCTTACCTTATTCAGATGTTTTTTGAATGGATTTAAGTTGTGTGGTGTTTCAGAGATATTATTTTCTGTAAAAAATTTTAATGTTTTTTCGTTATAATCATTGTTATCGATTATAACTAATCCGGCGTTTTTGTCTGCGTAAGTAACAGTCAGTTGGTTGTCCGAGATTTTTTGTTTAATTGTTTTAAGTGTTAATTTGTCTTGTCTGTAGATTTGTATATGTTGTTTGAAGTTGTTAGCTATTATAGGTTCGATTTCTGTGGCTATTTGTTGGTATTGTTTGTGTTTTTTTAATTGAGCTTCTAGTTGAATGGTAGTATCTATTATGTTGTCTTTTTCTATGAAATTATATTTCTGACCTTTATTCAGTAGTGTAGTTTCTTGTTCTGTGAATTCCGTGGAGCTGATGTTGGTGAATCTTGGTTGAAAGGTTATTGTTTGTATGTTCATGTCTGCTGTTGTTTGATTTGTATCTTGGTTTTTCTTTTCATTTCGTAGGGATTGTAGTTTACGTCTTCTGATTTGGTCTTCTTCATAAGTTAAATATGTGTTATTTTCTAAAGTGGTTTTATATATTTCATCAAATTCTAATTGATGCAATTTTTGTGAAAGAAGTCTATGTATATATTTCAATTTCATATTAATGTAGTTTTGGTTTTGGTAATGTTCCTGAAGTCTTGTTTTCATTAGATGATTGTAGATGTATCTTGATTTGTAGTGAAGATTTTTGGGTATTTTTATTTTTATAAATTTTGGAGTTAATTTCTCTTTTATGCAGATGTTAATAAAATTTATGTGTTGATTAGTTTTATGTCTTTTATATATTTGCAGCTGTAGTTGTTGGATAATGGCAGGTAAGTCTGCCTGTTTGAATTTAAGTATGAATTTATCCATGTAACACTTTGCGATTTAAAGGGTTAAATAAAAATTTTGTCGTTATTTTGTAGTGTTACTTTATTATTAAAAATGTTTTCTGGTTACCGGTTTCGGCTTTTTATGCCGTCATCAGACCAACTGCAAATACAAAAAAAAAAAAAAAAAAAAAAAAAAAAAAAAAAAAAAAAAAAAAAAAAAAAAAAATTATCTATTACAATTCTAGTAGACTTTTTTACATAAATACAATGTAGAGAACAACACAGTGTATACATTTTTATAAATTATTGTATTTAGTTACAAATTTAATTTTACATAAGTCAAAGTTTAAAAAATATATAAGTAAAACAAAATAATAAATAATAAAATTAGATTGATATTTGAATAAAAACATACCGTCAGTAATTAGTTGTAAAATATATAGAGTTGTGTTCGACCATGTGTATTGTGTTCGATATAATTGTCACAAAAATACGTTGTACATGTTGTTGCGTAAAAAATATTTAAAAAGTTTTTTAATTTTATTTATATTTGTTATGTTTAAAATTATATTATATGTATTTGTTTATAATAATTGATGATGAACTGTATTATTTTGAAATTGAAATCTTTTATGAAAATATGTGAAGATATGTCTGTTTTGACCTTGTGACGTGTGATTGCAGCTGTGAGTTGATAAGTTCGTGTAACCTAATTACCGATAAGACTTGTTGTATTTAGATTAAGAAGAAGAGAAGCGTCTGACGTGTTGAAATAAAAACGCGCTAAATTTCAATTTAGCATACGAGTTTGAAGAGATGGTTGTCGGTTTCTGTAATGTCGTTGAGGATGTTTTGTGGTTCGTTATTGTTGTGTCTTTTTTATTTCAACACGTCAGACGCTTCTCTTCTTCTTAATCTAAATACAACAAGTCTTATCGGTAATTAGGTTACACGAACTTATCAACTCACAGCTGCAATCACACGTCACAAGGTCAAAACAGACATATCTTCACATATTTTCATAAAAGATTTCAATTTCAAAATAATACAGTTCATCATCAATTATTATAAACAAATACATATAATATAATTTTAAACATAACAAATATAAATAAAATTAAAAAACTTTTTAAATATTTTTTACGCAACAACATGTACAACGTATTTTTGTGACAATTATATCGAACACAATACACATGGTCGAACACAACTCTATATATTTTACAACTAATTACTGACGGTATGTTTTTATTCAAATATCAATCTAATTTTATTATTTATTATTTTGTTTTACTTATATATTTTTTAAACTTTGACTTATGTAAAATTAAATTTGTAACTAAATACAATAATTTATAAAAATGTATACACTGTGTTGTTCTCTACATTGTATTTATGTAAAAAAGTCTACTAGAATTGTAATAGATAATTTTTTTTTTTTTTTGTATTTGCAGTTGGTCTGATGACGGCATAAAAAGCCGAAACCGGTAACCAGAAAACATTTTTAATAATAAAGTAACACTACAAAATAACGACAAAATTTTTATTTAACCCTTTAAATCGCAAAGTGTTACATGGATAAATTCATACTTAAATTCAAACAGGCAGACTTACCTGCCATTATCCAACAACTACAGCTGCAAATATATAAAAGACATAAAACTAATCAACACATAAATTTTATTAACATCTGCATAAAAGAGAAATTAACTCCAAAATTTATAAAAATAAAAATACCCAAAAATCTTCACTACAAATCAAGATACATCTACAATCATCTAATGAAAACAAGACTTCAGGAACATTACCAAAACCAAAACTACATTAATATGAAATTGAAATATATACATAGACTTCTTTCACAAAAATTGCATCAATTAGAATTTGATGAAATATATAAAACCACTTTAGAAAATAACACATATTTAACTTATGAAGAAGACCAAATCAGAAGACGTAAACTACAATCCCTACGAAATGAAAAGAAAAACCAAGATACAAATCAAACAACAGCAGACATGAACATACAAACAATAACCTTTCAACCAAGATTCACCAACATCAGCTCCACGGAATTCACAGAACAAGAAACTACACTACTGAATAAAGGTCAGAAATATAATTTCATAGAAAAAGACAACATAATAGATACTACCATTCAACTAGAAGCTCAATTAAAAAAACACAAACAATACCAACAAATAGCCACAGAAATCGAACCTATAATAGCTAACAACTTCAAACAACATATACAAATCTACAGACAAGACAAATTAACACTTAAAACAATTAAACAAAAAATCTCGGACAACCAACTGACTGTTACTTACGCAGACAAAAACGCCGGATTAGTTATAATCGATAACAATGATTATAACGAAAAAACATTAAAATTTTTTACAGAAAATAATATCTCTGAAACACCACACAACTTAAATCCATTCAAAAAACATCTGAATAAGGTAAGATCAACATTAAAATATACATCAGACACAATCAATATTATCGACTCTAACAAACACTTTAAATACATCCCAACCAACCCCATCCCGCCTAGATTGAAAAGCTATATCAAATTACATAAACCAGAAAAATCTATAAGACCAATAGTAGACAACAATAATACTCCGACACACACAATATCAGAAATCCTACACCATTTTCTAGCAAAACACATAAAATTTAAATCAAAATACTCTTTATTAAACTCAAAAGAACTCATTAACAATTTAACAGAATTAGAAATTAATAAACAAACGTTACTTATATCTTTTGACATAAAAAACCTTTATACCAACATTCCTAAAACAGAGACATTAACCCTTCTTAATGAATTAATTCAAAACTACACAGCTAATTTCGATAATACACTATCTAATAAAGATTCCACAAATATCATTAAACTAACAGAATTAGTATTAGAACAAAACTATTTTATTTTTAATAATAAATATTATAAAATGGAAGACGGTCTCGCAATGGGTAACTCCCTGTCTGGTATACTAGCAGATATTTATGTCGATCATTTAGAACAAAAACTTTTTTCAGATAAAAACGCAATATTTACAAATAACATAGTCTACTGGGGTAGATACTGTGACGACATATTATGTATATGGAATGGCAATAAAGCTACTCTCAGTGCCTTATTTAACCTCATTAACTCACTTGGTAAATTACAATTCACAATAGAAACAGAAATTAACAACTCCATCAACTTTTTAGATCTAACCATTACCAAAAACTATAATAACAACAAACTAGATTTTAAAATTTACCGAAAACCAACAGCCACAGATATTATTATTCCTTCTAATTCATACCACGCTATCACCACAAAAAATTTGGCATTTCATTATTATTTTAACAGATTACTCAATATCCCTCTCAACGAAAACGACTTCAACAATGAATTAAATACAATCTTCCAAATAGGTATAAATAATGGTTATGACAGATTTTACATACAAAGACTTTTTAATATTGCTAAATTCAAAAAAATAGTTAACAGTATATATCCACACACAATTAAAAACTTTAAATACATTTCCTTATCCTTCCAAAAAAATCATTCATACAAAATACAACAAGCACTAAAAAAACACAACATTCAAACTTCATTCAGAAACGACACCAATTTAGGCAAACAATTACAAAATTTTTATCCAAAAAATAATATTCTAACTAAAGCAGGAGTATACAAATTAACTTGTAACGATTGCAACAATTTTTATATCGGCGTTACAACCAGAAACTTAAACATTAGATATCAAGAACATATTAAAAATATAACTAATTCGGCTTACGGTAGACACTTACACGAAAACAATCATACTTCAGACACTAACAACATAAACATATTACAGACCACACATAACAATCGGGAACTACTATTATACGAACAACTACACATCTACAGACACAACAATAACGAACCACAAAACATCCTCAACGACATTACAGAAACCGACAACCATCTCTTCAAACTCGTATGCTAAATTGAAATTTAGCGCGTTTTTATTTCAACACGTCAGACGCTTCTCTTCTTCTTAATCTAAATACAACAAGTCTTATCGGTAATTAGGTTACACGAACTTATCAACTCACAGCTGCAATCACACGTCACAAGGTCAAAACAGACATATCTTCACATATTTTCATAAAAGATTTCAATTTCAAAATAATACAGTTCATCATCAATTATTATAAACAAATACATATAATATAATTTTAAACATAACAAATATAAATAAAATTAAAAAACTTTTTAAATATTTTTTACGCAACAACATGTACAACGTATTTTTGTGACAATTATATCGAACACAATACACATGGTCGAACACAACTCTATATATTTTACAACTAATTACTGACGGTATGTTTTTATTCAAATATCAATCTAATTTTATTATTTATTATTTTGTTTTACTTATATATTTTTTAAACTTTGACTTATGTAAAATTAAATTTGTAACTAAATACAATAATTTATAAAAATGTATACACTGTGTTGTTCTCTACATTGTATTTATGTAAAAAAGTCTACTAGAATTGTAATAGATAATTTTTTTTTTTTTTTTTTTTTTTTTTTTTTTTTTTTTGTATTTGCAGTTGGTCTGATGACGGCATAAAAAGCCGAAACCGGTAACCAGAAAACATTTTTAATAATAAAGTAACACTACAAAATAACGACAAAATTTTTATTTAACCCTTTAAATCGCAAAGTGTTACATGGATAAATTCATACTTAAATCCATATATTATTATTTATGATAAAATAAACAAGTTTTACGGATATAATTATTAAAATAACATTCAAACAGCTATTTTTCCATAATCATTGTGAATTGAACACATGTTTATATAAACTTTTTTTCTCAAAATAGTTTAAATTAGAATCTCTTTTAAAATTTACCATTCCTTTTGAAACATTTTGTATTATGTGCATAATATTAAATCAAAAAAAATTACAAATTAATATTATTAATGAAAATTGGTGCTATTTTATTATACGTAAATAATATTATAAAAAAAATTTGTGACAAATTATATATTACTTAGATAAAGTTATTATATTGTAAAAAAGTGTACGTTGTTATCTGTATTATACTTATGTAACATACTTATGTGTATACAGCGGCGTAGCCAGGGGGTGTTAGGGGGGGGGGGGGTTGAAACTCTCCCCCACCAAGAACCTGAACGACCAAAAACATACGTATGTGAAATATGAAATCTGTTATTTTACTTTCATTTTAATAAAAATATCTTTTATTGCTCTTTATATTTCATACAAATTATAGTATTATTTTTGTTGATTAATATTGGTTAAACCCCCCCCCCCCACGACAAGTTTCTGGCTATACCACTGTGTGTATAGAAAATTGTGAAATTAATAAATTTAATAAATTGGTTTAAATAGATAACGTAGTGATATCTATTATTTACTTTGGAAAATAGGTAATTTTATTTTTAGCCAAGAGATGGTTTAACATGCTAAATAATATATTTTATCTAATATTTGGAAATTATCAACAGATGGCAGTGAATTCATTTAAATAATCATTACTCTAGTTCGGCAGTTGTTCGTCAAGCGACGCATATTATTGTTACCTTGTTTAAATTCAAATAAAATTAAGCCTCATTCTAACTGCCGTTTTAGTTTAAGCACAATCACAAGAATTTGACCAATCCAAACATTTGTCACATTTTTAGTTTTTAATCCAAGTGTTTAGATTGGTCAAATTCTTGTGCTTGTACATAAAACTGAAACTAAAACGGCAAACCGAATGAAACTATATTCTTTATGTGCAATTAATAGTTTTTTTTTTTAATATTTGTATTACTCTTTATACAAAAAAAAAATTATTTTCACTGTAAATAAAATTTATAGAAGCATATTCACGTTTATATTTGAACGACCTTCATATTTTAATAAGTAAATTTCTTCTACTTTAAAGGCTTTATAAAATAAAAATACAAAAATAATTCATATAAATTTTATTATAAATGTTGTTGATAATTAATACAGTAAGAGCTTTTTTGTCCAGCACGAGTGGCACTAGTATGGTTCCGAATAATGAAATTTTGCGAATAAAAACGTTATATATTTACAGCCTAAGCCCTAGCAGTGATAACGACTTGCTGAACCGCGCAGATTGTCGAGATTACTAAGTATAATAATAAACTTAACATAGTAAAAAAATCTTTCAGAACTCATTATATTAAAATAAAACGGCTTTAGGTCATAGTTCTGTATTAATATTTATTAATAATAGATGTTTCGACGAACTCAATGTACGTCTTCATCAGGAAGAACGATACAAACTTATACTTAATGTCACTGCAGTATCTGGATTTGGGATGACGAATAACTTGCGACTTTGTCAAAAATATTATTTATTAAAAACAACACAGATTGAAGTGAATGACTAAGAATATTAAAGTCTAATAACTTGTAGTACGATACGGAATTTAGATAACTACAATTTAATGACGAGCTAATAACAAGACCATTCGCTAATTTTTAAAAAAATAACGATTATATTAGTCCTTGACGTTTTTGCAAGAAGATTGAATTACTTATGGCTAAAAAATTTAGAATTTTTTATACATATTAGACTGTGCCAAAAAAAAAAATTTTTTTTATTTCTCGCTCTTCTTTTAGTATATGTTACAATAGATAAAAACATGGCAGTATGCCGGATTTGAGCCAAATCGATTAACATTTAGAGGTCGCTCAAGTCGAAAACGTGTTATCGTTTTCGACAAATTATCGATTATGGAGACTTTTTAATATTTATTCACGTCTATTTATTATTTATGCAATAAATCATGTTATAGTATTTGAAAACAGTATTAGAAAGATTGCTGAACGATTGAAGTCAACGTCGGTTGAGTATTACGGAAGTACCGTAACTATTTGCTTGGCTATCTGAGCTAAAATTTCAGTTTTTTTATAATAATAGCTGAACCAACTATACTTTCATGCATCCTTATCATTCATTTAATGTTTTTCAGTTTATACATGTTATATAAATTGTTTTTAATGTACATGTTCTTAATTGAAACCAACATATATCTACCAAAAAATAATTATTTACATTACTTGAGAAATCGCACCTATGCTTTTCCGAAGTAAAACTAAAAATAATAATAATTAATTGTGAATTGATATTCAATTAGTTAATTGAACTTCATTACAGACAGTGTAATATATGCTTTTTAAGCTTCCCGTATCCGACATTGGTATAATATACCCTTGTCTGTATTACGCGGTCCCGTTCGATGTCGGCTTGTCGAAGGCTAAGCAACATAAGTCGATAGTTCTAAATTATATTGGAGGAATCAGATGTTTTTGTTTATTTAATTAATATAATTAGTAATTTTAAAACATTTTAATGAGCTAATATAAAGTTTTATTTATTCAACATCTTTTGTTAATAGTCCATAATAATATTTACAAATTCGATTTAGCGGAACTTGGTTTCAGCCTTCTATGTTCGCTTACAATTTTTAGCAAATATTGCTTTTGTTCTTCATTTTTTGTGAGTGAAGAATTGAATTGTGTGATCAATGCTACTCCTCTTTCTGATGCATCGTTGATAATGCGCAAATGCGAAAACAAATATTTAGCTTTTCTGTAATTATCATTTGATTCCCATGATACTGGATCATCGTCAAGAAAATCACAATTAATCTGAAATCTCTAGAACAGTTTTTGTGTATGTTGTGATACTAACTCTTCGAAATTACGTGTCTTCCAATAATCTAAGATTGCATTCGAACTCGTATCTATCACTACTCGGTTTACTGGTTCGTTAAAATTAATATTCTCCTTTAAATCTGTAACCATTTTGGAGGGTACATTGGAATCGAAAAATGCTAGACCAATGATTTCATCAGAAAGGTACCATAAATGGTTTCCAAATTTTCTAAGAGCTGCAAGAGCAATTTGCTCATTTTCAACTCACACAATTCAATTTTTCACTCACAAAAAATGAAGAACAAAAGCAATATTTGCTAAAAATTGTAAACGAATATAGAAGGCTGAAACAAAGTTCCGCTAAATCGAATTTGTAAATATTATTATGGACTATTAACAAAAGATGTTGAATAAATGAAACTTCATATTAGCTCATTAAAATGTTTTAAAATTACTAATTATATTAATTAAATAAACAAAAACATCTGATTCCTCCAATATAATTTAGAACTATCGACTTATGTTGCTTAGCCTTCGACAAGCCGACATCGAACGGGACCGCGTAATACAGACAAGGGTATATTATACCAATGTCGGATACGGGAAGCTTTAAAAGCATATATTACACTGTCTGTAATGAAGTTCAATTAACTAATTGAATATCAATTCACAATTAATTATTATTATTTTTAGTTTTACTTCGGAAAAGCATAGGTGCGATTTCTCAAGTAATGAAAATAATTATTTTTTGGTAGATATATGTTGGTTTCAATTAAGAACATGTACATTAAAAACAATTTATATAACATGTATAAACTGAAAAACATTAAATGAATGATAAGGATGCATGAAAGTATAGTTGTTTCAGCTATTATTATAAAAAAACTGAAATTTTAGCTCAGATAGCCAAGCAAATAGTTACGGTACTTCCGTAATACTCAACCGACGTTGACTTCAATCGTTCAGCAATCTTTCTAATACTGTTTTCAAATACTATAACATGATTTATTGCATAAATAATAAATAGACGTGAATAAATATTAAAAAGTCTCCATAATCGATAATTTGTCGAAAACGATAACACGTTTTCGACTTGAGCGACCTCTAAATGTTAACCGATTTGGCTCAAATCCGGCATACTGCCATGTTTTTATGTATTGTAACATATACTAAAAGAAGAGCGAGAAATAAAAAAAAATTTTTTTTTTGGCACAGTCTAATACATATATTACGATATTTTTAAAAATGTTTTAATATATATTATAAATTATAAACTATTTACTACTATCTAGACATAAATATCATATAAACTATGTAAATATTTTTGAGTTTGTACTTATAAAATTTGAAAAAAATAATAGTAGAAATAATGATCAGTATTCATAGTTCCTTTTGGATAACTTTTATTTGAAAGAAATTATAATTTCAATTATAATTTTGGCTTTTATTAGATTCGTATATCAAATACTATTTTGCAAATTTTATATATTTAAATATATATATATATATATATATATATATATATATATATATATATATATATATATCATACATTTCAATCTTTCATGAAAACAATGTAATTCGAAACGTACAAATCTATAATATTTAATCTCGTTTTGTTTTTCTGGAACTTGAGTTACCAAATAACAATTTTATTAAAATAACTATTCCTATTATAATTGCACCTAGTGTTAGAACTATTAACCCAATAATATCAAGAAGTAGATACTGAGATAATGTTAAATCTACTGAAGCCGATTGATAATACTTGTTGCCTTTGTGTCTTATTACGTATTCAATCCAGAAAATTGCTTTGTCCATTGGTTTTATTTGATTATCTGTTATAACGGACGATGCTTCCTTTACGTTTTCATAGTATCTGTTACAAAAAATAATAAAAATATTATTTATAGTAAAATCTACAATATATATAGGAAAAAATCCAAAATAGATGCTATAACTTAAAAATTTATATAAATTCAATGAGTAAGTGCATTATTATATTATAGATTATCTGGTTTGTAAAATTTATTATCTAAATTTATAAAGTAAACTTATTCGAAAGACAAAATTTTTTTCACATACTTATTTAACTTTGTATAAATAATTACAATGCTAACTTTATTATAGAACTTTTTATTAAATAAAACGGATTAACAAATTTTGGAATTGTCTACAATGTTTGATAGTTTTTATAAAATGTTTTAGTGAATTATTATGAATGAAAAGTTTGATATTTAATTTTTATTGAAATGTAACGGGCAATAATTAATTTTGTATATAATATAAATATGTATTGTAAAAGTATTTGTATTTAGTATTTATAAAACAGTATTTAAGTAAGTATTTTTATTTAAATACTTTTATTCAAAGTATTTAGTATTTTGTATTTAAATACTTTTTAAAGGTATTTTACCCATCTTTGTCATTAATAAGGAAAGTAATCATATGAATTTTTTTTTTGAGATTTTTACAGAAAAGCACAAATTCGACTTTTTGTAATATGAATAAACTGTTTTTAGTGTGATGTTGATCTGTGGACAGATGTAGAAGTAATCAGTTTATCGAATTTTTAAGAAATTTAATATTTAAGTTTCAGACATGAATATCTTTCCGAATATTTTGTAACAGAGAAAAATTTCATTCAACAAAAGTTGCTTTACAAAGTGTAGATAACAATTTTTATTTATGACATTTTTTATACGACTTAAAAAAAATTAAAATTTCTAATATGTTTACTAAATATTTTTATTAAAAAATATCTATTTTGACCTATATTTTATTTTCATGGTTACGGTAAATTATAAATATTGTCACTGTAATATGATATATTATTATTATCTTTTTCTATAATAATTTTTCTGTTAGAACATTGTGGCGACAGTCGGGTCTGTAGTTTTTAAGAGTATGTGTAACATATAAAAGATTAGAAAGAAAGAAAGAAAGAAAGAAAGATTTTTTTTTTTTTTTTATTTATGTGTAACATATATTCAATAAAAGACATTCTACTTGATTTGGCTCATTTTACTATAAAATAATTTATTGATTATTTTAAAAATTAAACACTTTTTTCATATTTGTAATTTCATTTTGTATTTTGACTTGTGTAAGCACTTTCTAGTGTATTAACATAAAATAAATATTATTATAATATCAAAATTTTGAAGAACGGTACGGTGTGGAAGGGGTAACACAAAAGATGGAGCTGAATTTGTAACGTATTTGTACAAGCTAGTAAAAATATTTTACATTTTTACATAAGACTGTATTTGAGAATGTACATGGATGGTCCTAAGACGTAGTATTAAGAGTGTCCGCTGGGATCGCTCTATTACAATGCAATTATTTCATGAAATAGTGTTTCAGGATTTAGCATATAATTTTCTCAATTATGAAACTATATCTAGGGCTGCAAATTGTTGGATATTTAAATTTCTATTCAGATATATTAGAAAAATTTACTCAAATATTGACAGTATTTATTCTAATAAAATCAATATAAAATTTTCTAATTTGCAGTTCTAGAATAAGCTCTTTACTATCAATTCGTTTTTGAAATTTACAAATATCTCATATAGTAAAAAAAGTTCTAGCGTAATTCCCTAACTCTGTTTTGGGTTATATTGAAACCGGCCAACGTCAAAATTTCAAATCAGAACAAAAACCGTCCTTTCCGTGCTGTTCGTGCCATTCATCTAAACTTAGCTTTATTATAACAATAAGTAAAATTACATTTACCTTGAATTGTTTAAAACTTCTGTTAGAGCTGCAGAAAAACTGTTTTCATTTAATTCATTGAAATTAATTTTAGTCCCATAGCCAGCCTTAACAAATGTTGCTATATTTAAAAATTGATCTCCAAAAAATGGTATTCCTACAATAGGCACACCTCTGTAAATCGTTTCAATTAAACTCAGTAATCCTCCATGAGTTATAAAAAGCTTCACGTTTGGATGAGCTGCAAAATTGCAAAATGTATTATAATTTTTGTCGAATATATAATAAATGTATCGCGTGAGCGCAATTTTTGCTTCAGGCGTTAATTAAAGAGAATTTCCGCTCATGATGCATACAAAAATTTAATCTAACACCTTAACATAAAAATTTAATAATTACATATTTATATATTTTTAACAAATAAATAATCTATTGTCCAATTTACAAACTGTCAGTTGCAAGATTATTTCACAGGGAATAATCTGTTATATTTATTGTTATTTTCTCATAAGTTTTCATTTACATTTTCAACTAAAATTCAAAAACATACATTTTTAATAAGTTGGTAAAAAAAATATAAATACAGTTTTTGATAAATAGAACATATATTAAACTAATTAATTTAATGAAATTACTACCTAATATATCGTTTTGTGAAAACCATTGGCTAATCATTACATTATCCGGCTTGCCTGGAAGATGTTCGTCTTCAAATTTCCATAGTACTTTTTGCGGAATTTTAGAAAAAACATTTAATATAGCACTTAATTTATCTTTTGGCATATCTTTGCTTGCAATATTTGAACCTAAACTAAAATATATTGCGCCAGCTTTTGCTTCGTCCAAACAATTTTGTACATCCTATTTTTAAAATAAAATAGAATTATTGTAACAATTAAATTAGTGTAAATGTATTACTTTATAGTATAAAATATTTATAATTCTTCTAAAGCAGACTGATCAATATTATTGTCAGAATTTTTATCAGTAATTCTAATAGTACTGCGAATAAATAACAAAATATTACTGATCATATAGTGTTTGCTTTAGATTTGCAATAGTAATTAGTGTTAATTATTTATATTAAATTGACAAGAATGTTTAAGATTTTTATAATACATATTTAAATAGTATAAAATGATCTGAAATTTACTTTTAAATAAGGTTTAAGAATGTTTGTTTTCGGTATGTGTAAGTTTTAATAAAATTCAAAGTTTTACCTTTGGCAATTTTTTCGGTTTTTTTATATGTAATCCAGCAATTGGAATCATATTTGGCATATAAGGTCTAGGACTTTCAAATATAACATGTGTATTTACTAAAACTAGTGACGTATTTTTTATTGCTTTTTCAAATGTTGGTCCATTCTTGAAAATTTCATTATATAATTTTCTTTGTGCCGATTCAATTAAAAAATGTTTTTGAAGATTTATCATTATCGCATACGCTGAGTTCATAAATCTTTCTACTAGTGTCATTCGATCACTAGTCGCAGATACCATATTTGGTACAAAAGAAAATGGTTCTAAATTGCCCACCAAATGATTCGCTAATGCACTTGTTGCTGTACATATAACAACAATAGGAGCATTAAAATGATGTGCAAGACCAAAGAAGGCATCATTTCCAAACGTTTCTATTAGGATAAGATCAAATTTTTTGTTCGATTCCATTAATTTTTGGAAATTTGCATTTTTTAAAGTAGTACTTGAAAAGTGATATGATACTTGAGCAAATGCATTGTATAGTTGCAATTTATTACCAGATTGTACGTCTATCAACTTCTTTTTTGCTTCTAAAATATAAATTAATAATATAGTATTAATTATTTACTATAGCTACATTTTTCCTAATATAGGTATGTGATTATACATAGTATACTAGGTTCTTCAAAATTTATATTTCTGAATTTATAGAATTTTTGTGGGCTGGTATGCCAAGGTTGATCTATCTTCGTCGCAAATGTTTCGCCATACATCGTAAATGGCATCCTCAGTGCTGGGTGACTGTTACCAAACACTGAGGATGCCATTTACTATACCAGTCTAGAAAAATTCTATAAATTTAATGGATATCGGCCGTGAAAGCTTGAAGATTACTATTAAAATAACCCATGTTGGAAATTTTTTTATATAATGCAGTAATGTCTATCGCAAGATTTTAAAATTTTTAATTTGTAATACAATGCAATAATATAGATAATAATTACAAATTTTAAAAAAAGTTTGTGATATTAAAATACAATTCTTTTGTGAATCATTTCAACTGTTTTTGTGGTTCACTGATTGATATGCGAATAACAATTTACAAACATACTTGTAAATATACATACACAATTACGCTGTGTACCCAAAAGTGTGTGGCACAGACTTTTTTCACTATCAATTACAATAGGAGAGATCGGGTACGAAATAGATTAGTGTATGATGAGTGTGAAATTGAAAGAAATGTTGTAGCAAAAGTTGGTGTTAGTCAGTTAAGATGGTTCGGACATGTTGAGCGAATGTCTAATGAACGTTTGGTTAAAAAGATTTATTTGAATGATTTTGATGGTATACGTTTGCGTGGACGTCCGATGAGTAGTTGGAGTGGTATGATTGAGAGGGTGGCTTGCGTGAGCGAAAGTTTCCAAGTAGTAGGAATAGAAGAGCATGTATGAGAGGAATTATGAATGTGGATGAAGCGAAAGTTGCTTGTTTGGATAGGAGTGTTTGGAGGCGACTGATTTCGGATAATGAAAAGAGTTTGTGCCACACCCTTTTGGGTATATGGCGTGATTGTGTATGTATGTATGTATGTATGTAATTACAATAAGAAATAAAGTATTTTTGTTGCATCAAACAAAAACAAAAACTAAATGATACAGCTGATTTTCATGTTTATAGAACAAACTGCAGTTTTTACGATAAACTATATAAAATTTATTGGATAATTCTCGACCTTTGTGAATGTTATCTAAGTTAATTTTATTTTGTATCTTGCAGTTGATGTTATTTACACATATCAATAAAATGATATGTCAGTTAAAAAAGAAAAGTACATATAGGTCGCATTCGTTTGGAAGGAACCGAGCACCGTGATCTGGAACACCGTGAACGATGAACATTGCACTCACACCCGCACACGAGTTACAGAATTGTTCATTGAAAAAGTCGGGGCAAAATCTAATCTGAGTTTTATGAAATAAAATTTTAGGCACGTTCTAAACGTTGAGTCATTGGTGCAGTATATCTACTAATTTAATTTTTTTATTTATTTTGTTTTTATGTATGTTTTATGCTTGATTGTTTACCGGTAATTGTTTATTCATTAATTTTAATTGTACACATTGGACTTTATCCCGATTTATTTTCTGGACAATTCTATATTAATCAAACACACACACGGTTGCTCATGCGATACAAGCGCCAGTGCTACAATACGCATATCACAGTACTGTAAACTTATAAACTGACTCTGCTGACGAGCTTGGTCACTTAAAACTACACGGTGTCGAGACTTGGAATGTTGCCGTTCACGGTGTCTCAGGTCACGGTGCTCGGTTTCTTTCAATTGAATGCGACAATAATGTAAATAAAGTAATTGAAGTAAATGCAGTATAATAAAAAACTCAATGTCAAAGTGACATTTATAATTTGAGTAAGTTTACTACTACTAAAACAAAGTATGTGTAAAACTGTAGAATATATTATTTATACATTTTCTTAGAAGTGATTGCAAAATAAAGTATTATAATTAATTACGAAAAACGTATTGTTTTAAAATACAAAGTCATTCTTTTTTATTGTCTGCAATAATAAAAATTATTTCTAAAAATTACGAATTAATGAAGGAAGTCCAGATATTAATTTTTTATATTTTGTTTAGCCATAGGTTATGAAATTATTGTCGCCTCATATATTTTTATATATAAATTAATATAGAAATATTTTTTTTTCGTATATAACATCTCAGTATATATAATAAATATTTTTGAGAAACTTCGTGTTTTTCTAATTTAATTAGATAGAACCGATAATAATTATAACATCAAATTAACATAAGTAATATAAATTATAAAGAGTTAAAAAATTCATGTATTCCAACATTGTATAGTTTGAATTTGAAAAATTATATAACTGTAAAATATAAGTAAAAAAATGTAGAATAAATACATAAAAAATTATATAACTGTAATATAAGTAAAAAAAAAATGTAAAATAAATGTAATATAAGTAATATAAAAAAATAGTACTAACAAATATATATTTTTTTGCAAATAAATCAAAACCACAATAATTGAAATTTTAGCTTGATAATTATTGTTCAGTAATTAATAGAATAGTAAAAAGTTTTTAGAACTCATTATATTAAAATAAAAAGATTTAGGGTTAAGTTCTGTACATATGTTACTTAAAAATGAATGTTTTGATATATTCTACGTACATTATTATCAGAAAAAATATAGAAATGACATAAATTTAAAAATTTATAAATTATTTTACGTTTCTATGTTTTGTTTATTTATTATTAATGTCATTTGTATATTTTTTCCTGATGATAATATATGTAGAATATTTTAATTTGAATTTTAAAATATTAAATGGATTCCTGGGCTATAGTTAATCTATAATTAAAGCCGGCTATGATAATATATATAATATGTATTTCTTACCTTCATTATCTACTAAATCATCTATATGAATAAATGTACAATTAGAAATTTGTTCATTTAAAGGAACAGGACTAACCAATGTTACTTCATGCCCTTTAGAAACTAATCCTTTCACGATACTAATTCCAATAATTTGATGACTTGCCATTGGTACATGAATTATTGTCAAAATTTTTGCACATTCCATATAGTTTACGAAAATTCCACATAACAAAAATAAACAAGACACATTTATTTTTATGTTATAAAACATTTTGGTCCGAATAAATTATGTATTAGTTTGATTTAAAAAAATTTCTTTATAATTTTAACGTATCTGCAATATTTTGTTGAAAATACTTTCACTGCTTTTAAATCATGAAAAAATAAATAACTTTATGAAGCTAATAGTCAAAATCAGTAAGTATGTTATTTACTATTCACTGTTAGTAATTTTAAATTTATCCTCCGTACAAATCACAAATTAATATGAATAATGTTTGTAATGTATTGCATAGATAACTAGGAATTTAAAAAAATGCTATAATAATTAATATTTTTTTTTAATATTATCTGTTTTTTGTTTACAATTTTGTATTATATATACGATTTTAAATTGTTTAAACAAACACGCACTATTTATATCTGATTTGTTACTGACCTGACAATAAATTTAATCTGAGTAATGTTTATATTGTTGTTTGCTATTTCAGTGGCGTAACTAGTAAAGTAGAAATAGTTTTTAGAAAAATAATGCAAAATTTGACCAACTATGAATATTATAGTACCATATGTTAGAGGAGCAGTAAATAGTGTTTGAATGTAAACACAATGTTTAGTTTTATTTTTTAAGTGTAATCTTTACAACCGGAAGCCTTCTTAAATTACATAATTTTTTGTAGAAATTTTAGAATATAAAATTATCAATGAAAATAAGATATATGCATAATATGTAACACGATTATACAGGGTGTTTCATTGGTAAACGGAAATACTTAAACGGTGAATAGAGGTCACCGAGGCGGTTTTAGAAATACCCCATTTATTGGACCTGACGGTCTTTGTAATCGATTGTATCGATTTTGCTTATTTCTTCCTGAGGTCATAACTCTCTAACCGCCCCGTATATTTTTTTGATATTTGGTACACATGTTTCTCATTCAGAGCCCAAATGAGCCACTTACTTTTCACAAGAAAAATCCAGGACCGGATTAACAAAAAAATAGATAGCAGTTGTGACCTTGAAATAACACCATGTATATTGAAATTTTTAAAATCCGTTTGCATATTTGGAAAGAGCACAAAAAACTAAATTAAAATGCGTACTTTGAATTTTTCCGCAGAAAATTTAACTATTCACATTTTGAACTTAAAGTAAAGTTTTTAAGAACTTAGAGCCAAAAAAATAGTTATTATTAACTTTTAATAATAAATTATAAAACTTTTTAATCCTTTTGTTTTTAGCTACGCCACTGTCTGTCATGTGTTTTTAATTACTGCTTAGTGGGGATTGCGCATGCGGGCTTGTATAGTAAATATTTGTTTTGTTTTTATAGAAATTACATATTCATTTATAATTATAAGTCTCATTTATGTTTTTTGACGAAATTATATAATTTGAATTTTTATGTATTTAAATCGGAATTAAATATGTTTATTTTTAATTGCAAATATAAATGTACGAATTTTTAAACTTAAATAATTTCTTTCATCGAATTTAAACTTGAAACCGAATCGAAATCAACATAGTGAACTTGGATTCGAACCTGAACTGAAATAAAGTTGGCTTCAGTTCCGTGTTTGCTCGACGTTTCAAACAACCGGTGTTCTTCTTCAAGAATTTACAATTTTAATACAAACATCTTATATAAATGTTTCACATGCTCTTCCATATGCCTTACAATGATAATTTTAAAATTTCCATATAAAGTTATGTGATATAAAAAGGTTTTCAGTAAGGAAATGCTTACAATAAATAGTGTTTTCATACAAACACAATGTTTAGTTTTATTTTTTAAGTGTAATCTTTACAACCGGAAATCTTCTTAAATTACATAATTTTATGTAGAAATTTTAGAATATAAAATTATCAATGAGAATAAGATATATGCATAATAGGTAACACGATTATATAAGATGCTTATATTGAATTTGTAGACTCCTGAGGAAAACCACCGGTTATTCAAAATGTTGAACTAATTGGTAAAAATTAAATTAAAAAATGTCAAATGTGCTCCTGACTATACGATATTTTTTCTACTAATTTTTTTTGTTGGAAAGTGAATAATATAAATATATTTACATAGATAAATTTATGATTAATTTTCCAGAAAATATAGAAGCTATTCTTTATAAAAAATATTAATTTATGTCTAACCTTGTTTCGAAAAACAACAATGTTGCAATATGATATAAATTTTTTTTAATCTAAATTGTACTTAAAATTATCTGAAGTAATGAAATTAAATGTTTCATAAATAATATTAATTGACATATTATATTAATATTGTAATTATCATTATATTAATATAAAAAAGTTTTAGGATTAAGTTCTGTATAATTCTTAATTAAAAATCTACCTTTCGACATATTTTTTATACGTATATTATTATCAGGAAAAATATAAAAATGACATAATTTGTCATTTGTATATTTTAACATAATTTATATCATTTGTATTAATTTTTATTAATAATCGACGTTTCGATGTACTCTACGTACATCATCCTCATGCAGTAAAAAAAAAACAGAACATAGAAATTAGTTACTGATGATGATATGCATAAAGTTTATTGAAACGTTGATTTTGAAATAAAATATATACAGAACTTAATCCTAAAGCTTTTTTATTTTAATAATAATTGATATTAGTTTAAAAAGTAGTACATTATCATATACAATATTTAAATTTATATTAAATTTGTAGATATAAAGTGTATTTTATTTCTATATTTTTACAATCAATTTAATAAGACAAAATTATACACATTTTTACATTTAAATTTTAAAAAAGAGAGAAATACTGGCCAAGTCTCTATATATATATATATATTTTTAAATTTAGTTATTTTTTTGTACGACATTCTGATATACCTAAATAAAGAAAAACTGATTAATTTTTAGTTCTATATAGTTAACAAGCTATACTGCATTATTTATTTTTTCAGTTAATGCATTATAATAATTGTGAATTAACACTTTACAAACTCCTAATTTAGGAAGTTCTGTAATAATAACACATTTTCAGGGCCGGATTTACAGCTTGCGGGCCCCAAGCACGAGGTAGGAATGGGGCCCCTATATCTACTTTAAAAAAATGTATCAAGCAAGAAAAAAGGTCTTTCATAGTTTACTATAAAAAAAAATAAAAAAAAAAATAAAAAAAAGTTTCAACGGGGGCCTCCTTGGGTTGGGGGCCACAAGCACGTGCTTGTTCCGCTTGCACGTAAATCCGGCCCTGCACATTTTCCAATTTTACTTAATTTCGTTTTATTTTACTGTTAGACATTTTGTTGTAAAACCATATATTATTATTTATGATAAAATAAACAAGTTTTACGGATATAATTATTAAAATAATATAAAATAACCAGACATCTATCATCCAGATTTTGTGAAATGGAAATTCGCATATACTAGTTTTCAGAAATCCACTTCTTTTATGACGTAATACGTACTCCACCCAAAAGATGGCAGCATTAAGCGGTTTTTGGGGTAAATCCTTCATTAGTTTTGATCCGTATTCAACGTTTTCTTTATATCTTCAATATAATATTTATTAATTTAAAAAAATTTAATTAATTTCAAATAAAATTATTCACCTGATTAATTCACCAATAAAATAAAGTATTTTATTATATTAAAAATTTTAAAAAATCAAAAAAGCTAAAGATTTATGTTCTATTATATTTAATTTTTCATTCAAAAATTAAAAAATTTGTATAAGATTACATTTTTTAAAAAAAATATATCATTATACTAAATAACTAAAAATTATTTGAAATAAAAGGAAATAATTACTTAGGATTTTGCAGAATGTCTTCGATAGCATTAAATAATGTCCGTTCATTTATTTCATTAACGAATAATCTAATTCCATAACCGTAATATATTGCAGTTGCAATATTAGAAAACTGATCGCCGTACATTGGAACTCCAATTATTGGTACGCCATGTGTTACAGTTTCAATAAAACTCATCATGCCGCCATGTGTTATAAATAATTTTACATTTGGATGTGCTAAAAATACATTTTAGTGCTTATGTAACAAATAAATGATTAAAAATTAGCTTTGAAAAACAAAGAAAAAGGTACTTTTAATCAGTGCTTTTTTCTGGCGATAACAATAATATTTACTACATTTTATGTGTTTGGCATTAAATTAAATAAAAAGGTTAATTATAGTTGTTTATAAAAATAAGTCAATGCATTTTAAGAATTTGGTACTAGGTTTGTTTAAGTTTGGTGAAGTTTGGTAGAAGAGTCAATAGTTAATTATTTATAGAAAGATAATATACTTAAAAATTGCAAATTTTAAACTTTTACATAGGTATTTTTATCATATTAAATACTCCTATTATATTAACAAGTCTACAATGTGTTATGTAATTTTGACCAGAACGCGTTTTGTACTTTTTTGAAACGACTACAACACAAATTTTACAATGCGGTTTAATCTGAGAAGCGAAAAAACGTTGTAGTCGGTTTTATTGCTCAGTGAACGTTTTTATTTTTGAGCCTAACATACAGAATATTTAAATTAAGTTAAAAACAAAAATTAATTTTTGTTGCATTAGTAATGAACTCATTAATCAACTATTGTAAATAACATTGTTATTAAAAATATTAAAATTAATGTTCTTTTAAAGAACATAAAAAGTGACGCAATTTTTGTTATTTAAATTTTTTTGATATCTTTTACCGTTTTCGAAATAAACATTAAAATTAAGAATATTTGAAATTTTTAGGGACTGATTTCACGCTTTAAAACCTTTTTGGGATCCTAAATTATTGATTTAATTATGTTTTAATATAGTCTACTTATCACCAAAGATTCAATTTTTTTATCTTTCAGCTAGTTTAGTATGCTTGTTAGTTTCATAAGACACTTGCTTCATAAATGTAATTTATAACTACATAAATAAATTACAATTAAATATAGTGCCGTATATTATTTCTATGAAAACTTCGTTTATTTATTTTTTATTTTTATTATTTTTTTATTTATTTGTTTATTTTGATATATTGTCATAACGGTTTTGTTTTGCAGTATATTATTTATAAATTTTTAGAATTTTATACTTACCGAGAACATCGTTCTGCGGTAACCACTTGAAAAATTTAACATTATCTAGTTTTGTTGGAACTTCATCCAACTCCCATTTCCATAAAATTTTCTGTGTAATTTTGGAAAATACTGCGATGAAACTATTGAGCATATTTGGTGGTAATTCTGCACTTCTCAAATTTGATCCCATACTAAATAAAATTACACCGTCTGTGGCATCATCCAAAAATATTTTCAGATCCTAATAAATGAAATAAATAAATAAATATTATACGTATGATATTTGACAAGAAATATATATATATATATATATATATATATATATATATATATATATATATATATATATAAGAATTAATCTTTACATGCGAGTAAAATATTAGTAGTATATATTTTTTTCTACGATTATACAATAAAAAAAAATTGATTTTGGTGTGACATGTTCAAATAATTATAATATAATAATTATATTACATTTTAGCAACAATGCTAACCCACCAGATATTTCAAATGCAATTTTGATATTAGTCAAAACTGATGAGTAATATGCTCTCACATTGGTTTGAGTAATAATATTAATTAAAGAAATATGACATATACAAGGTTGCGCAAAAGTCAACATTCGATCAAGGAATTGACGACGAAATTCACGTTGAGCCAAAACCATCAACCGATAATTTTTCAAAAATATTGGCAAAATTAATCCGCATTCTTAAGAAGTATAGCGATTCATGGTTTGTCTACATGTATTCTAAATTTGTTTACTTTACAAATTTCAAAGTTGCAATGACATGAATGTCGTCTGCAAAAATTAGAGCATCATCAGATAGGATGATGACTTTTGCACTACCTGTTACAATAGATATATTATTATTATTAATAATTTATAGTATTTATACCAATGGTAATTCTTTTGGTTCTTTTACATGTAATCCACCAATTTGCTTAATAATTGGCAATACAGGTCTAGCTGTTTCGACAGAAATATGCGAATTAGCAAATATTAATGAAAAATTCCTAAGAATTTTATCAAAATCTGGTCCGTTTGGGAAATATTTTTCGTACAATATTCTTTCATTTGTAATACTATAAAATTGTTCTAAAACATTAATTGCAATCATCCCAAATACATTAAATATCCTTTCCAAAAATGTCATTGAATTTGTCATCGATGAAAATACAGTTGGAATATAAGACCAAGGCAAATATAATCCTGTAAAATATTGTAGAATTCTCGAAACTCCAACAGAACTTATTAAAATACAGGATGCTTTATAATGATGACACAGCCCGGTTTGGAACAGATTTCCTAGGTAGTCTATGATAACAAGATCGAATGTTTGATTCGATGCAAGTAGATTTTTAAACGCTTGATGATGCATCATTAGTTCAGATTCTGTTTGTGAAATATTGTATAAATCTATAAGATGTTGAAAATAGTTTGTTTTGTAGGCTTTGTTGAGAATATGTCTATTAGCTGTAACAAAATTAACATCTGGTTAATTTCTTTAATATATATCTAATATATCTTTAATATGATATTTGAGTTATAGAATAATATTGAAAATTTCAATTCATTTTCTTTTCTTGAAAATATACTCATTTTAATTTTGTATACTTTAAGTGCCTTTTAATAGTTACCAATTATTTTTTGTTTTGTTTTTAATTGCGAGATAATTGTTAGTAAGTATCAAGTGACGTGGCTATCACCTATTACTATTTTATGTTAATATCATTGAAATTAAAAAAATAATAAACTTACGTGCAATAATATGTTGAAGTCCATCTATATGAATATGTTTATAATTTTTAACAGAATTTTTTAATTTGTGAACGCTCACCATGGTGACTTGATGACCTTGATTTGCTAGTTCTTCTAGCAATGTTTCACCAAGTATATAATGGCTATATGCATGCGAATTAAATATTCCAAGAATTTGAGCATTTAATACGTAATGTATTTGATTTACAATTAGTAATATAAAAATTAAACGCATCTAAAACATAAAAATATTGTGCTTTCTTTAAAAATGTTCAACAATAAAATTTTATAACATTAGTGGCAGTATATTATAGTTTTTACAATAGTATAGTTTGGTCTTGTGAAGAAAGCATAACTACCGAAATTATAAAATTAACAATAATTAATAAAGTTTAAGTAAATCTATACTGAGTAATATTTTAATTATTTCAATATATTATAAAAATAAAATTATACATTAAAGAAACATTTTATATTTTGTATTGTAGGAAATATTTTATTTAATTTAGAATACTTGAGAAACTTAAGAGCTATGCGACTGTACGCTGAAAAAAAAATGATGTAAATTTACATATTGCACAGACGTAATTTTTTTCATAAAAATATAATATTACACGAGTAAAAATTACGAAATTATGTTATGAGAAAAGTTTGTAGTTTCTACATACATACATACATACATACATACATACACAATCACGCCATATACCCGAAAGGGTGTGGCACAAACTCTTTTCATCATTCCGAAATCAGTCGCCTCCAAACATTCCTATCCAAACAAGCAACTTTCGCTTCATTCACATTCATAATTCCTCTCATACATGCTCTTTTATTCCTACTACTTTCTAATGTATATAAATAAAATTAAAAAAAGGGCAGGTTTAATAGAGAATCCAAAACTAGAAAAATATTCAAAATGTGTCATTTAAAAAAAGGACACGCACACTCATTGCTTTTGTTCATTTAGAACAACTGTATTATGAATAATAGTAAAATCGATATACAGATGTTTAAATTAAGGTAAAAATAAAATGGCAAGCATAGTTATTAAAAAATAAACCAAATAGATATCTTTCTTTATTTCCATTTAAATCATCATTTCGATATTCGCGCGTATTGTTTAAATGACATGGTCGTTTATCCGGCATAAACATGTAATATATCCATTTTCTGTCTGAAAACTCTATTACACATCATATTTTACTGTGTTGCAAAATAAATGTTTTTATTTCACAAATGTATGTATCGCAGTTAGGATACGCAAAATACGTATACTATACATGATACATGTATTGTAAATTTGCAATAACATTTTGATCATACACCCACACTCAAATATATTGGATGATTTTTTTTTGTTCTCGTTTATTTGTGTTTTTGAACGCCTTCTATATTATTTGAATACTTTTTATGTATCTGTTTGCGCGCACATAACGCTTGTCAATATAGAATTAAATTTTCATTCTGATATTTTGCTTGTTCTGGAAAATTTATTATTGTATTTTGAATTGTTCATTTTTTTTCTCAATATTTGTATATTTGTATTTCAAAATTATTTTTTTAATTTGAATCTTAAATACTATAAATGCGTTTAAAATGCGTTTGCCTAGCACACAAACCATTTAAATTTAGCTATGAAACGCTTCGGCGCCCTATGCTCCAGCTAGGAGCTAAAGGAAGAAGAAGAAGAAATACTATAAAAGTATCAAAGAAAATATATAATTATATTAATAAAGAATAAAAATAATTATAAAAGTTATTATTAATAAAAAAAACACTCGGTTAGTTTCACAAAATTTATATTATTTGACGATCGTTTATATAATTTATTGCCACTTGTCGAAACTTTATTGTTTGACCTATTTAATTTTAGTTAGGAGAAAAATTTTGATTTTTGCTATAGAATCTAGACAGAGAACATATTGTAGACTAATAATAAAATATTTGGAGAAGAGTAAACAGAAAATCAAACATTAATAAAATTCAAAAAAATCTTTAATATTAAAAATCCAATTCACCAAAAAAGAAATAATTTCCAATCGAAGATAATTAACGTTCTTTAAGTTAATCATCATTATTCTTAGTCCCGCCAGTTCTCCAGGAACCGCGTTCCGTCCATGACGGATGACAGTTTGCTACCATCTCATCCTTCGGCTCCATCCGCAATTCGGCGTAGGAATCTGTGACCGACGCCGGATGATTGCTTCCGATTGAGTTCTCTGTGCACCACTCCCGTTTTCGTTCCCTTTTTCGTCCCCCCCCCTCCAATTCCATTCCGTTTCATTCCGGGAGGCCGCCCGGCCGATTTCATCTCGACACCATTAGTTTTCTTTGGCCGGAGTCCTGACTGCGTTGGCAAGGCGGATTTCTCGGCTGTCGGACGTGTGTTTTGCGGTTTTCTTGGCCGGGTGGGGGGAGGGGGGATTGTGAGTTGCTGCTGTTGAGTTTAAAGCCCCCTGACACGCAGAACGAAAATGGAGAATGGAATGTCACTAGCGCTTCTCGGGTATTATCCGAGAGGATTGCTTGTGATGATGTATGAAATAGTGAAAGAGGTATGATTTTATTAACTGAACTGGAACGAAGCAGGAACTTGGTGGTATTAAAGATTCCGGAAAAAATTGTGCTATTATGGTTTATTAGACAAATATTTTTCTTATTTATTATTTATATAATCAAGGCGTCGATTCATAATTTTATTTTTTATTCCCATAAATAGTCATTTACTTGTAAATTATTATTTAAGTACTTAGAACTAACGATAAGTAGGAAATGTGAATAACAATAACAAAACAAAATAAAACGGTTTTAGGATATAGTTCTGTATTAATTTTTATTAATAATTAACGTTTTGAAATACTTAACGTAACATCATCAGGAAAAAATAAGTGACATTACAGTAAATAAACAAAACAAAGAAATACGTTATTAGGTAATAAAATAAGCAACTAGATTACAAAATTGATAAATTTTTAATTAAAGGAAGAAATAAAAATATTTTAGATTTTGTATTAATGCTATTAAAATTATTAAGTTATATTTTATTTAAATCTATCTATTGCGCAAAGTAAATATTTTAAAATTTAATAAAAAATTTATAAGATATTCTAAATTTTAAAGAAAAATATTTTTGATGTATTTATAATTCCAAGGTCAATTATTTATTTCTTTTTGTTATTGATGTCTTGGAAATTTGACGTTGTATCTAAGATTGATGATGCTAGAGAAATAAAGAGAAAACCGAAAAATAAATGGATTATTATGATTGAGTGTTTTCAAAAAAATATCTAATACGCATTTGTTAGCTTAAAATACCAATAGAGACTAAAATAAGTACATAATTCTTTCTACATGTTTCTTATTTTTTGTACTTTGAGTTACTACAAAATTTCATATTTTTTTTTATTATTGTCTATTATAATTAAAGTATTACATTCTCGGTTTTTGAAATAACTAATTATTTCATGGAATATCAATTACTTAAACCATTGCTTACACTCTTTATTCTGGATTTTTTTATTTGATTATTATTCAAATTTTGTTTGCAAATAGTTGTTAATATGTTGGTAACATTGAAAGCGCATGCGTATAATAATTCTAGTATAAATATCAAATCGAAAAATACAGCTAGTTTTAGAAATAATAAATATTAATATAGAACTACATCCTAAAGCCGTTTTATTTTAATCTAGTATGAAATTTGTAAATTTGTAACAAATGTAATGTGTCGACTTTAAATTAAGAAAAAGTATATTTAAAACAATTTAATAAGTAACTGACCCGTAATACAAAATAAATATAAAAATAATTTTATTGTGCGCACAAAATAAAAATATCCATTACGTAACTGCTTAGTAAAAATAAAAATTTATTTTCTATTTTCATAGCAATAGTCGGTCTGCAACCCATATACCTTATTCAACATGCTGGATGCATATAAAATCTCGCAAATGTCACAATACAAACGTCGTGTTATTTATTCATATTATGTAATGGCTGCAAACAGTCGGCCTAGCATTGTTGGCGTTGGTTGTATGTTACGAGGATGCGTCTGCATTGCTGGTACTGCAACTGTTTTTAATAGTGATTAATGACGAGGCCGCCAGGCAGCGTGTATGACAATTATGTTGATGGACTGTCTAGCTGTACTAGCAGATGGTGAGAGAAAACAAACTGTGTTGAAGGGCGTGAAAATTGTGAGGGACTTATTGCGAAGGACTGGTTTAAAATTATTTTGATGGGAAATTTAAATAATAAAAAAATTGGTTAGACGTTAGACAATTGGGCAGACAAAATTTCAGATCACAAGATTAGAATCATATGAGTAAATCCATATATTAACTACTTTGACATCATCAGTTAGCAACAGTGTACAATAATAATTATATAATTTTTGTGAGTACTAAAAGAATATTTTGTAAAAATTTGATAAATAATCTAGCCATAATAGATTTTTGTTATAAAATCAGTAATTTTTTTTTTCGGTAAGTTGATGACATTGTACTTTAGTAAAGTTACGTAATTTATTTCGGCACTAAGAGAATCTTTTACGAAAATTTAATTAATCACGGATTTAAATTTTTAGTATTTTTTGGAAAGTTGGCAACACTGGCGAAAAACTAAATCCGCATACCCATCTTTGGTACTAACTGAACATACCTTGAAAATTTGGTGGAAATCGGATGAATGGTTTAGGAGGAGATGCAATTGTAAAATTCGAACTAGCGAATGACAAACACATATATAATACACCCTCATAAACTACGTTCAGATTCGTCATCCACGGTTGTAAGTGATAAACAGTATACAGGTAACCCTCCTACAACACGGTCTCCGACAACACGGTTTCGTTTTAACACGTTTCGCTTAAATGCAGTAACCCTCCTATAACACGGTATCCAACAACACGGTTTCGTTCTAACACGTTTCTGCTTACAACGCAGTTTTCAGGTTTTTACTTGTAGTAACGTGTACGTACATAAAATAAGCGCGCACCAGCTATTTAAAAAAAAGTTTGTTATTAAAGAAGTTCCTGTCAACTACAACTTTTGGTTTTACTTTTAATTGTCTTTACATAAGAGGCAAACAGTAGTAAGTTCATAATCACCTGCATGTGCTAACATAATGTGTCTATAACTGTCTCAATTTTAATCTGTACGACTATTTTCTTGAAAATATCTCTATATAGTAATGTTAGTTAACTTATGCCGACATAAAATAAAAAAAATATATGTAATTTTTCGTTTTTTGCCTCTACTATAAAAATGACAAAAATAACTAATAGACCTTGAACAAATAAATGTTCGTATTTGTCATTGTGAAATTTAATATAATAATACTCAAGAATATTGAGATTTTATATTTTTCCCAATGAGTATCTTGTGAAATTTTGGGAAAAATATAAAATCTCAATATTCTTGAGTACTATTATATTAAATTTCACAATGACAATACGAACATTTATTTGTTCAAGGTCTATTACTATAATTGCTTATCGCATTATTGTATAGATGGCGTTGGTGGTATTTATTTACTTCTCTTCGTTATCGCTTTGAAGTACTTGCTATAAAAGGCAGCCAGAATTAACATCGGTTATCAGTTGCCTTACAGCAACTGATCACAGCACCGTACTGATGAGGTCCTAAAGACCGAAACACGTGTCTACGGTTAAACTGGCCAGTCATTGATGCATAGCTTAACAGCCGATTCAATGACTGAGTATCTTGTGAAATTTTGGGAAAAATATAAAATCTCAATATTCTTGAGTATTATTACAAAAATAACTGTTTACCTCTCAGGTACATTTTTAATAAAATTGAAGTTATTTCTATGTATCTTAAAAATATATATGTACAAATGTATTTTAATTTTTGGAACCTAACTCCCTTTTTTCTATTGGCTCTGGGTCTCATATAACACGGTTTCACATTACACGCCGTTTTCTTGGAATCTATCTACCGTATTATAGGAGGGTTACCTGTAATTTAATACAGCGGTTTCCAAAGTGCAAGTAGATTTTTAGAGGGTCGCGTTAAATATTAAAATACTAGAGAAGCTGACATATTCAATAACAAAAATATTGAATTTATCTGTTTAATGCATTTATATATTAAGTATATTCAATTAAAAAAAATAATAATAGTAAAGCGATCCTAATAAATAATAAATAAGATCCAAGGTCTATACTTGTCTGACATGTAATTTTATTTTATTTTAAAAGAACATTTTCATATATTTTACTTAATTAATATACGTAATCTTGTTAAATTTTGTCTGCTTCTTTCTATAAACAAAACAAAATATTTTCTTATATTTATACCTGTAGACAAAGAGGTATTATTCTATCTCTTTTTAACGTATTTACCTTATGGACATTAAAAACTTTAAATATTTGAAATATTAGCCAATCAGAGATGAGCATATTGATACAAGTAGTTTTATTTGTAACGAAATTTATTTTCGTAGTAGTGCAGTGGCAGTCTGTTAGTTAGTGACAATATTGTGCGTTTTTAATACAAATTTACTGTATTAGTGTTTTATGACTATATTTAATAAATATAAGTGTATTTTGTGTATAAGAAGTGAAACACATTTTATAATATTTTAATTGACACAATTGACATTGTGGAATTTTATATGATAATCGTAATAGGACAGTATTGAATCGGGCAATTTTATGTGTGCATTTATTTTAAATTCTATCACATTAACTGTCAAAAGATGTACAATTGAAGTTCTAATAATTCTACAATTATAGGTAAGCAATAATTTTGTAATATAATCAATTTATTCAAAATATATTGATATACGAATTAGTGGGGTGGAGGGGGTAAATGCCAGTAGTATAAAATGTGTAATGTTCTATGTTTTTGAAATAAAACTACATTGAAATTTATCTTCTATTAATAAAACAACTTTATAATAAAAACAAAATGTAACGGTCGAATAAATTTTATCATCGTCGTAATTTGCACGTTGAAATGTAACAAGACATTACTTCGTCAGATTGTCACTTGTCTACTGATGCAGATGGCAGTCCGCATGGCCGAGAGAATATCAAGAATCTACGCTATTCGGTGCTAACAAGTTAGATGCGGGGAGGATGTTTAACGTTTTAAACGTACCGTTAAAATAATATAACAAATTTCCACTACAAAAGATCCTTAATACACCCGTACAGCCCGCTTTAATTTCCCGTCTGGGTCTGGTGTTAAGCGAATATCGTGCGCGCAATGCGCTTACACTTCTTTCATAAACGGATCTGCATAATAAATTTATCATTTCGCCCGCAGCGCAAATAAAATACGAAATCAGTGACGGATTAGGTTTTTTAAGAGCTTCAGTCTTGGGTTAAATGTTTCATTTCTTAATAATTAGTGTAACTAAAAAATTTGCAAGAAAAAAAATGAATTAGTTTGTGTATACAGTATAAGAGAAAAATAATTTAACATTGGAGTATAAACGTTATGAGGGGTAAAAAGCGGTCTTTATTATATTGAGCCCAGAAACACAAAAAGAGCATTCTACTCCGAGAGTATTTCTTCTAAAACTATGTAAGTTTCTTAATATTGTTATGTTATAATTATTTCGTATAATGGTTACCTTTTAAAATGTTTTCTTCATTAAATGAATTCAGTTTCTACTACTGCTTCTGTGAATTGTAAGTTAAACATGTGCTATAAACAATATTAACTCCCTATTGATGATATAATATATATCGAAAGCTTAGATAATATTTGAATTGAGTTTCATTTATTAAAAGCCCTAACAGATTGCTTTTAATTTATATTTTTTTAATACCTATATTTTTATATTACCTACCTATACTGTAAAAAGATTTATTTGAAATGATTTTGATGGTATACGTTTGCGTGGACGTTCGATGTTTAGTTGGAGTGGTATGATTGAGAGTGTTTTGCGTGAGCAAAAGTTTCCAAGTAGTAGGAATAAAAGAGCAAGTATGAGATGAATTATGAATGTGGATGAAGCGAAAGTTGCTTGTTTGGATAGGAATGTTTGGAGGAGACTGATTACGGGATGATGAAAAGAGTTTGTGCCACACCCTGTTGGGTACATGGCGTGATTGTGTATGTATGTATACTGTAAAAGTTATCTTAGTAAAAATTACTATAAAACTATATGTAAAATAGATTTACTTTAAAAATAGTTAATCTCAACATTATGTAAAGTTTTAGGTTAGGTGTATATCTTAACTAGATAATTCTTGACAATAACGTAATTCAAACTCCGAGAGTGACATATACAGTGTGTCTTCAGATAGATGTAACATGAGGACAAATCAGTATTTTTTTTTATCGAATTTTAATCAAATTTGAATAATCAACTCTGCTTGATCTAAAGTCAAGCTACATCACAAATTTCAAAATTATTAAAGTTATAAAGAGTGAAATATTTTTATTATTATTATAATTATTTGAATATGTTATTTAAAACATTTATATTTTCCTATAGAAAATAATTCAAAATTTCGTCTTATTTAGTATGTTTTTAGTACATACATACATACACAATCACGCCATATACTCCAAAGGGAGTGGCACAAACTCTTTAGTAATTTAAATTAATGAAACAAATGAATGCATGAAATATAATTTGAAAATCTTATTTTCTAAAATTGATTATAATTTTTTTTCTAGTTTGTAAACACACGTTTTATGTAAAAAATAATCCGGCACTGTACAAAATAATTAATTTATCACCATCCCACGTTGGAGAAGCCTCCACAGCTTCACTCACAATTCACAAACCGACGATGTGCTGAATAAAATAATTTTCAAGCAATAATTCTCATTCAATTACACTTTTGCGTCTCGCGCGCTTATTTTGCGGTGCTTTTTTTTCTCTTTCTCTCTCTCTCTCTCTCTTGTTCTAAGTGTGAATCGTGTTTGGAATAATTTCAATCAAGCGGGGCCGGCGCCCGTCCCGGCGCAGTCCATTAATATCCTTGTCATTGGTATACGCGTAGCATTTTCGCGCTACAGATGCGTTCCGTACGTGAGATGACTTGGCTTTAAGTATTTTTGTCTTCGACAACTTTGACTTCACTTCATTTGTTATGTTCGTTCGTATTCGGTAATTTAGTTGCGGCCTTCCGCAACTTCTTATTTGTTCGTCTTTTTTTCCCCACATAGTCGATATGGATATATTGCTTGTGTAACTTTATTAACTATAGTTAGAGAATATTTTTAGAAATTATTAATATTTTATAAAGATCAGTTTATATTATCCGTTCAGTTCAATTAGACATCTTCCGACAGCTTCATACAATATTTTGTCAAAAAAATATCTGAAGTCAAGCTATATGAAGCGCTGCATGTCTGAACAGAATGATACTAAATTAAATTGAATATAAATGATAATACGAATAATCTCATAAGAAATTTATAGTTTTGGATGGACTTATCAGGAACTTGTTAATAAGATAAAATCTTCATCATTTAAAAATATAAGAAATTCATGTAAGAATGTTTTGTCTAAATGGAACAGAACCAAACTGAATGGATTGTATAATTTGATTTATAATAAATTATTATTTACGATTAAATATAGACTCTTATAACATAGTAAAAAATCTTTGAAAACTCATTATATTAAAATAAAAAGGCTTTAGGGTTAAGTTCTGTTTATATTTTAATTAAAAAATCGATGTTTCGAAGTATTCGACGTAAATCATCATCAGGAAAAAATTATACATATGACATACACAGTAAATAAACACAACATAGAAATAAATTACTAGGTAAGCAAATAAGTAACTAGATTGTAAAATTTATAAATTATTAATTAAAGAAAGCCAAATTTTATTTAAATCAGTTATTAGTCACACTGATTGATGTTATCTTTTTTTTAACATATTTTTATTGCTCCTCTTATCAATCTACTGAAAATTCACTGATTTGAATAAAAAAGCACTGAGGACGTATGGCGAAACGTATGCAATGACGATAGATTGATCACGGCATACCAGCTTAACAAATTCTATAAATTCAATGGATATCGGCATTGAAAGCCTGAAAAATATATATAGTTTTAGTAATTATTCCACATATTTCATTAAATATTTTATAATTTATATTTAGCTTTGTTTGGATATAAAATGTCAAATAAAATATTATTAGGAGTATTAAGTTGATGCATGATTTTTCTCAACAAATTTGAGACAAATTAAACTAACATTTTTATAAAATTTTAGTATTTCATTTTAGCATTGTAAATTTTAATATAATTTTTATTTATACTGTATACTTTTTTCTTATACTATAGAACAAAATCTTTCAGAATTTATTCATTATATTAAAATAAAACGGTTTTAAGATGCAGTTCTGTATTAATTTTTATTAATAATTGACGTTTCGACGTAATCAGTGTACATCTTTCTCAGGAAAAAAATACAGTATATCAAAATATGTACCCGTGGTATCAATATATACTGGGTGTCCCATTTTAATCCGCCACCTGCAATAACTTTAAAATCGTGCATCGGACAAAAAAATGTTTCGGATAAAAAGTAAATGGTTTCGAGGGGGACATCTGATGCAGAGACCCTTGCCCCCTCCGGACCCCCTGGGGGGCGGGAAAAGGGGGCAACTTTGAAATCTTAAATGGAACACCCTATTTTTTATTGTAGATTCTGATAAGCCATTAAAAAGTATGTAAATTTTATTTTAAGACTTTTTGTTTATCTTTGATAGATGGCGCTGCAAACAGCATTTTTTTTCTCAGTTTATCAGTTTTCAATTTGAAAAAAAAGGTGTAACTAAGTACAATATTCAAGTTCTTTTCAGTTCTTTGGGAAGAGGGGGGGGGGAAGGGTCACTGAATCAGATATCCCCTCAAAGCCATTAACTTAAAGTTATACCGCTCTAAACCATTAACTTAAAGTTAATGGTTTCGAGGAAGATATTTGATGCAGTGACCCTTGCCCCCCCTTTTCCCAAAGAACTGAAAAAATCTTGAATATCGTACTTAGTTACACGTTTTTTTTAAATTAAAGATTGATAAACTGAGAAAAAAAATGCTGTTTGCAGCGCCATCTATCAAAGATAAAAAAAAAGTCTTGAAATAAAATTTACTTACTTTTTAATGGCCTATCAGAATCTACAAAAAAGAATAGGGTGTTCCATTTAAGATTTCAAAGTTGCCCCCCTTTCCCGCCCCTCGGGGGGGTCCAGAGGGGGCAAGGGTCTCTGCATCAGATGTCCCCCTCGAAACCATTTACTTTTTATCCGTAACATTTTTTTGTCCGATGCACGATTTTAAAGTTATTGCAGGTGGCGGATTAAAATGGGACACCCAGTATATTTAAATTATAAATTGTTTAAGTATTATGTTTTATATTTACTTAATTTTCAATTTACTTTATTTTACTTACTTTTTCATTAAAAATAAAAACATTTCATTTTAAAGTAAATTGAATATATGTATATATATATATATATATATATATCTATATATATATATATATATATATCTATATATATATATATATATATGTATATATATATATATATATATATCTATATATATATATATATATATATATATATATATATCTATATATATATATATATATATATATATCTATATATATATATATATATATATATATATATATATCTGCTTTGACTTGCATATAAAAATTGATAAAAGTTAATGGAAATTTCTATTTTGTCATAGCGAAATAATAAACAATAAAAGCCACTAGCGATGCAGTCTACTTTTCTTTAGAAAGCTTCATAAACTATATGAAACGAAGCAAGTCATATAAGAACCAACCGAGACGTACTTATTTATCTTTAAATTATAACGGATGACATCTGTCGTCAGAAGACACGTTTTCACGTTTTCAATTACTTGAAATAACGCTTGTTTCACATACAGCCCAGCAATACCAGACTGTCTTCTGTCTTTTCGCGGTTGTGTTCGTCTTTTGTTTTCACGGCCTCCTACTTTTATTATGCCCCGAAGTAGGTCGGCTCTGTTGTCTGCCTTTTGTTTATTTAATATAAAAATTTGTTTTTGATGGTAGTGGCTGCCGTTGTTTTGTGTTGTGCACTATTGTTGAGCTTGACTCTTTCTCTCAGAGCTTTGGCGCTTTTAATAATGGCTGCCGAATTTGCCGGTTGATAGCTTTTTTTTCTCTTGTCTTTTTTGAGGTTACAGCAGCGTAACGTGTACATACATTTAATATTTGGTGTTTCCTTTGCTGGTTGGGTTTCATTTTCGGAAATTGTCTACGCTTATTTGAAGCACCACAAAAGATTTCTTGTATATTTATTGTCGACTATATCTGACGTTATACTATTTGAAACTGTATTTATTTATTTGTTTTTGTTTTCACTAAATGTTTGTTTGCAAGGATTATGTTATATACAAAATTACGATAAAATAATATATATATATTAGGGTGCATCGAAAAAAATCGAAATTGCTGGCTAGGGTCTCAAACGATAGTTTTTCATCTAAAAACATGCGGAACACCAAAAATCCGGTAAAAAAAATTTTTTTAGAGGGCGCGCGAGGCCCTCAAAAATATGCCATTTTTAGCACTTTTTTAAGTTTTGTGGCTATATCTCCTCAGGAAATGGTAATATATATATATATATATATATATATATATATATTAAATTTTAATTTTTTAATCACCGATGTTGCTAATTAACTAATATCTCGTTATGTCAGGAAACGCAAATTTCTTTTACAACTGATGAGTAGAAAAATAATTCAGCTTGACGTGTTTTTAAACCATTTTTACAGGGGAAAACGTTTCCATTTTTTTTTTTGCAATCTTACATTCTACTGGAAACCCATATTTTTTTTGTCGAATTGATGATTTAATACGTGGAGCCGAATAGTTAATGCGCAAAAGAATTGACGCCAGCGACTACAAGTGAATCAACAAAAATGTTTCTTACTATATGCTCTATAATAATTTTAAAAATTTCTGCACTTATTTTATTTACACCATGTATAAAAGTACATTAGATCTTAAAAAAAAACAACAACATGACATGAGACTTGTGTCTGCATTTGTTTTCAATGTGTGATTAATATATTTTAACACGCTTCATTATAATTATTAATTTTCTAACAATATGCACATGAAGTATTAAACGTAGTGATAATAGGTGGAGAATATGGTATATAAAATCCAACGAATCGCCACATTGTAGCCCGTAACGCAATGTTTATTTGATGTAATTTTAGTCATCATAAATCTTGTTTGGAGATTATTGCAGCGATTTGTATTTAATGATACGATTATGTAACTGCGCGCTCCGTGTTGTCTGGCTGCTGTACTGGGTGTCACATAATTAATTATTTAAATTAATTTCGAATTAAATTGCTACTTTATGTCAATTTAGCTGCTATAATGTACTAGGATGCATATTCCATGAAACCTATTATCATAATAATTAAAGCAGTTTTCAATTTGTGTTATGGTTTTTCAATTATGTTCAATTGTTAGTTCAATTTTGTTTTTTTTTTTTTATTTGAAAATTCTATAGCAAAGCTTTATAGGTACGCTAATTTATTTTACGTATTTTTGAAAATTTACTTGAGTTCTTAGACCGTAACTTTAAATTTTGTTTTAAATGGAAATTATAGTTAATTTATATATATATATATATATATATATATATATATATATATATATATATATTTCATGATATTTATTGTCATCGAAATAAGTATAATCCGTTTATTAAAAGTTACATGTCTTATAGTTTCTAATATTGTAGTGGTGAGAAATATAGAATATGTTAGTACAAATAAAAGAAATTCTATAAAAAAATTAAGATTGTGTGAATTAGTATTACTAGAGAAGATAGGTTACTTTACTGAGAAGATTTACTTAATTATTAGCCAACTATCGTATGAAAGTAAGTGGTACAAGTCCATATTTTCTTGTTTCGCGATATCAAGG
The DNA here is from genome assembly GCA_963966155.1 of Clivina fossor. Lineage (NCBI taxonomy): Eukaryota > Metazoa > Arthropoda > Insecta > Coleoptera > Carabidae > Clivina > Clivina fossor. The sequence goes on from OZ014558.1 coordinate 6,406,439, forward strand.
GTTTTTACATTAAAAACAATGCTGAATTAATATTTTCTTCGAGTATTGTAATTGACTTTGACTGCTAACCATAGAAAAAATATTACCATTTTTTTTTTCAAAATTGTATTTATTCTACTTATCACGAAATTAGTGTTATGTTTTAACGCACAGCTAGTGGTTCTAAATCATATTACTTACTAAAGTATGAAAAACAACGCAAATTTACACTTTTAGTTTAGTTGTTAGTTTATTGCAATCAAAAATTCAGATTATTAACGTATTTTAACAATATTTAATTGTATTTTTACAAGCTAGTAAATAGGGCAGTTAAGAACTAATAGCATTAAGTTTTATTCAGACTGCCGTTTTAGTTTCAGTTACAAACATACGCATACGAATTTAGCTAATCCAAATATTCAGCTTGCATGTATTTTTTTATGCTTATTACTATTGTTCCAGCTATGACAAAAACATAAAACTAATAAAATATATATAATAATACAATTCTTATATACCGACAAATCGAATTGAGATATTATCATACAAAATCAACTTGCAATAATAAAATATTAACAAAAACTTTATCTATATTTTAAAAATACCTTATTGATTTCCAATAACTCAACAAAATATTTACGCAAACACACTTCTTCACTAACCAAAGTTTAATGCATATTCTTGTTCGTATTTCAACCAGAAGCAGAACGAATCGCAAAACACAGCAACGAGCTCGCATAACGTGACACAAAATTTTCAAGGTGAAATAAAAGATTCCCCAAAGTGTGCTATACACCAGCTAGCAAGGCAAGCAAGCAGGCCAAAAAGAAGAGCGAAAAAAAAGAAGACTTGAAAGTCGAAACATGAATCTGTAATTTACAAGTCTGAGTTACTTCGTTCGGATTCTGAGAGGTCAGGACGCATTTACATGACGTCGCGAGTGAATGAGATGGGATGGCAGATGCGGTACGAAAGAGTGAATGGGTGCGAGAAGTGAAAGTGCTTTGCTTGTGCGCCGCGCCGCCGCCGCCGTCGGTGGAACGTAGTTGGCAAGGCGAACAGTCGAAGGATTCACTGTGTGCATAAAGAAGATTAAGCCCATGGGATCTTGCTAATTTACACACTTGAATTTTAACGTTGGCGGTTGAAAATCTGACAGACTGTTTTGTGCTGTGTCTGTATTGCGCGATAATACGAACGCAGTTTAAATTTTTATATTTCAACGTAGTAAAAAAATCTTTCAGAACTCATTACATTAAAATAAAACGGCTTTCAGTTGTAGTTCTCTATTAATATTTATTAATAATAGACGTTTTGACATACTCCATATAAATTATGATGTGCGTCGAGTACGTCAAAACGTCGATTATTAATAAAAGTAATACAAAACTTTATGCTGAAGTTTTTTTTTAGGATGAGGCTATTTATACATACGGTATGTATACGCAATTGGCTATGTATACATACTAAAAAAAAATAGACCTAAACCAACCTACTAACCTAACCTACCCTAAATAGCCAATTACGTAAAAATACTGTATGTATAAATAGCCAATTGCATATACATACCGTATGTATAAATAGCTACATTCTTTTTTTTATAGTTCTTTCTACAATTAAAATTTGTTGAGAAGATAGTTAAAACACATTGTGAAACATTTCTTTTATTTGCAATTTAAAATCAATTGTATAAAAAACATAACACATATTTTTTAAATAAAATTTATTTACCATATGTCTTAAAAAATTAGAAAGTGGCTATTTATACATACGGTATGTATACGCAATTGGCTATTTTTACATACAGTATTTTTACACAATTGGCTATTTAGGGTAGGTTAGGTTAGTAGGTTGATTTAGGTTTTTTTTTAGTATGTATAAATAGCCAATTACGTATACATACCGTATGTATAAATAGCTTCTTCTAAAAAATTATTTAAAATTGGCAAAAGAGCGGGTAACATTCGCTATTTCTTGTAGTTATTTACACCCGCATAAGATGACTGTGGTATCAGAAATACACATGGTCATTAACATGCTCAATGAAATCAAGTTATACTTTACTTTTTGGATGTAATAAAAATATACGTGCGTCGGAAATTTATTGATATAGTGTGGAAATTGACAACTTATAAGTATTGTATACTTATTTCTAGTCACTTGCAGTCATTTGCGTTTGAACTTTCGTACAAGTATCTATACCAGATTACGGAGCAGAACTTGTCATGCAGTCACCAAGCACTGAGGATTTAACGCATTTGATTAAAACCTTTTGTATTAATAATATATTGTTTTTTGCTTGTTATTAATAATTATTTTTTAATATTTGATTTTAAAGTTTATTTACGTGAAAAACATTTAATACTTTTATCAAAATTAAATATTACCTTTTGACAGAAAATATTTTTTTTTATTAAAACTCAGTAAGTATAAATATTCAATATTTACTCTAAACCTTCAAAAATGTCAAATAATTTGAGCATTAATAATGCAAAAACAATCTTGATAAAACAGTTTACAGTTGTTTCACATTTATTTTGTTTTTATTTGAATAATTAATTTATTTGTTTAATTTAATTTTAAAAAAAACAATAATTTCTAAGTTATTTTTATATTTGATTAATTTGAAAGTTTAAAACAAATAATAAAATTAATTATAAAAAAGTATCTTTTTCTATGGTTTTATTACCGGTATCATATTTGATATTAAATTATATTGATATCAAAATGAAATTCAAATATAAAACAATATTTAACGAAATTTGTGTTATGTAAATAATTTTAAATTGATGCAACTTATAAAATTAACATTTAATATGGATGTAGGCAGGAATGCATTTTTAATTCGAAATAATTTATATGTATGCGGTTTATTCAATAGAAAGGTTACATACAAAATAGATGTATTTAACAGTAAATAATAAATAATATAATGGAAATTGAATGTAAAATCAATACAAATTAACTACTAGTTTTATACCTGTATACCAAGTTCATTTTTTTTTAATTTTATTTTTTTTTTACAAATATTTCAATATTTATATCAATATATAAATTGTTGTTTAAATGGTTACTATAAAGTTCTATTATATGTAATAATAAAATCAATTAAATGTAGATTTACTACTTTGACTGAAAGGAAAACGATTAGATTTTTAAAAAATTGAAAGAATAATACGTAAAAATTCTTTATATAATCTTTAGATGACGAATCTGAACTTATTGTTAGTTTATGAGAGTGTATGTGTGTTCATCTCTTTTTGAGACATTCATGCGACTTGCACAAAATTTTCTGAATAGGTTTTGGTAATGCCAAATGTCAAGCAGCTGTATTTTATTTGTTTTTACGATGTACATAAATTGACAAAATGTCAACAGAGAATTCTTGGTTGTCATAGTAATGATGTTAAAAAATGTAGTGCCTTGTTATCGCATGGTTTACTTTGATTTTTTTTTTGTCGATCAGAACAAACAACAAAATAACAAAACTAAATCTCCTTTAAATATTTAAATAATAATGTTCCAATTACAGAAATACCTATCATTTAGTTTGGAGAACAATAATTGAAAAACAGTATATGCTATAAGCGTATAAGCAATGGAAAAAAATTATAACAATTTTTTAGTATTTAAAAATGGCATTAAATGAAATACTAAATATTATATTTTTAATATAGAATTCTGTTTGATTTGCTACCAACATTTTATTATTTGATTGTATGAAATCTGACATTTCTAAATACACGAAACAAATATTAAAAATAGATATATTTAATTATTTTATAATATACATGTGTAACACTCGTGGATATGATATTTTATATGTATATTTTGTTCATATTCTTCAAATTTTTAATTAAACTTAAGTAATATTTTTTTTTATTTATTATATTTGTCAATTTTTTTTATTGAATGAAAGTATAAAACGTAGTAATATATTACTAGCGAGAATAATAAAATATTGTGATACAAAAATAATAGTAAATTTTCATTTACGTATTAAAATTCAGAATAATCAAAAACAGAATATATTCTCTAGCAGCATACTTTAACAATAATTAACATTTCTAATTAATTCTAACAAATACATTTGCCAATAATACACAGGTTATATAGAAACAAATGAAATAAATAAAACAAAATACTGTAAAATACAAGAACATATAATTCTGCACAATTAAACGAACACAACAAAAGTTTTGCACAAAAACAAATAATAATATCTAACTAGAATTTTCTTTGCTAGTTAACATTTCACGTTCAGCATAGTTGAGAAAAGCGGAATTACTTTTAGAAAATGTTTAATATTAAACGTATATTTATATATACATACACACAGACAAATAGCATTAGGTATGTTTACTCTTGTTCAAAATTAGTTTACACTATACTAACTAATTTAACCACACCCAATTCAGAATGAAATGGAACTGTTATTGGCGAATTAAATAAGATTATTTAAACAAACGGTTAGGTACTGTAAATATCAACAACAAAATGTTATTAAATATTGAACTATATTTAGAATATAAATTAAATATAAATTATTATATAACTATCTAGGTTTATAATTGTAATTAATAATATATGTGATCAATATATTATCGATTTGAAATTTCATTTAAAGTATCACATAAATACTTATATGTTTATAAACAGATTTGAAAAATATATGTATTTATAGTTTAGTTGAAAGTATAGCGTAGCATAATAAATGTTTTGTTTTTTTATAAAATAATTATTTTTATGGTTTAAAGTGTTATTCCAAATTCTACATAAATATACACAAATTAATTAAAGATAAAAATTAAAATAACGGCCAGCGGATTCAAACTACCGAATCTAGTATTATATTCGGTAATACCTGACACATAAATACGCTCGGCTACCGCGCTGACTTTAAAAAGTAGTATTATAAATATTTTCTAGTTAATTATTTTCAATTAAAACTAGCACATACAAAATCGGATAAAAACTCGTACAACAAACTGTCAGTCAGAGAAACAAATTAAAAACTACATTAAATAATAATGAGCTTAAAATAGATAAAAACTTTTCGTCGGAAAAATGTTAAAAACTTGACCGGAAATTATAAGCGCCAAAGAACATATTACGGGAAAACTAAAGCTGAACGGTGAACATGAACGTGAAATAAACGTGATCAACAAGGGAAAAAAAAACTGCATGTAACAAAACTATCCCAACGGCGACGTGAACACAAGTTCCACGTCTGCCCTCAAACTTTAGGTAAGCTAAAATGCATTAATCATTTTCCCGAAACCAACAACCGATTTCAACTTTAATATTACATTATAATAAAAAGCTTTTAAAAGTTTCGCCGAACATGATGCGAGCCGTTAATCGCAATCAAATTTTCTGTCAAACGAATCAATATTATTAATCACATTGCATTAAGAAAATTGTACTTACAAATACAAAGAAATTTCTAAGAAAATAGTTTAGATATTTAGTACAATGTTTTTAGTGATCTAACGAACAAAACTAGGGCAGTTTAGATTTTGGATAAAAAAGAATTAATGGAAAATGTTTGTTAAATATCATTTAATCATTAGTGTATTTTCAACTAATATAAAACAACCCCCTTATTCTAAAGGTTTTTTTTGTACTGCACGTACATTGAATTTATGGAAATTTGTTTAAAGTATTTTTAGAATTAAATTATTAATACAGAAATTGATATAGTATAATTAGATACTTATAAAAAAATAAAAGACATCAAATTTTAGGTATAACATATATTTATTTGTACTCATTTGTATTAATAATAGACAAATTAATAATTTTATGCAAATAATATAATATTATTAATATGGTTCGGTCATTTTGAGCAAATATTTAGAGAATATTTGATTAAATGAATGAATTTACAGTATGTCTAAAAAGTAACTATACATTTATAAATCTAGTTACTTCGCCACCTAATAACTTGTTTCTATGTTTTGCTTGGTAATTATTTATTTCATTTGTATTATTTTTCCTGCTGAAGATATACGTAGAGTCTATCGAAACGTCGATATTTAAATAAAATACAGTCGATTCCGCTTAATTGGGACACCGCTTAATTGGGACAGCCGCTTATTTGGGCCAAATCTCAAAGAACAGAAACCAAACCAAGGAACCAACAGTAAATTTACATGTTTAATTGGGACAACATTCCGCTTAATTGGGACAGTAAATTTAAGATCACAGTATATATTATGTTACAAATATGTATTCACAAGAAAAAATATTTACAAAAAATTTAATATGATACGCTTCATATCTTTTTGATTCACAACATGGAAAATTATATTTAAAAAACCAGCAAATATGTATCAATTAATTACATTAGTATCGCGCGCTGTGAACTTTTTTTCCAACACATTCATTCACGTATGAAGTACGGACCCACGCGCGCTCAAAGGTTAATGTTTACCATCGCGTCGGCGTGGCGCGGCACCGGTCATTAAAGCTGTGAGAGTCTACCCTGCTGTCTCAATCGTTACGTATTCAGTTATGATTCAGTTACCACTACACCTCGCGCGTAGAAGGTTCGTTAAACTTACATTTTGTCGATTTTATTTAAAAAAAAATGACTCTTGCCAAGATGCCAAGAAGTGATATGAGAGTTTCTAGTAAAATTGCTTTGCTGGATAAGTGTAGAAGTGAAATGTTTCAAAAACAAAAGACAGACTACACTTGACACATTTTTGAATTGAATTAAAAATGTATGTATTTATTTATTATTTTATTTTGGAATTTATTAATATTTTTTCTTAAAAGTTTATATTTTTTTGGTTATATGTAGTTTATAGTTTTTTCCAAGAATTTATAAAATAAAATTATTGAAAGAAAAATACGGATTGCTTAATTTTATGTAAAATTCGGTTAATTGGGACAGCCGCTTAATTGGGACAAAATGCCCTAGTCCCGATGTGTCCCAATTAAGCGGAATCGACTGTATATGCAAAAGTTAGTTTTCAAGCTTTTTATTTTAATATAATGAGTTCTGAAATATTTTTATTATCAAATATTTAAGAATAACTATAAAGTCCATATTTCAGTTAAGCTAATTTGTCAAAATTATTAGAATAGGTTATTCCTAGAATAACTAATCAGAGAATAAAAAAATAACTATTATTACCAGTGAATATTTTTGTTAATATTTTTAGAATATATGACTGTCAATCAACTATGCGATAGCATTCAATTATTATTAAAAATATTGTTTGATTGACAGGTACCAGTAACATTTTTTTCAATTTCTAGATAACATATTAAATATCTTTTTAGGAAAAAAAAAATCGTGGATGTCTATGTATGTAATGGAATATGTTTGAAATCCATTTGCACGATTTCAATTACAGTAAAGAATTGAATGCAATTTTAGTGAGATTCTCGTCACGATATACATATCTCCCCATACGTGTATCCAAGAAGAATAAAATATTTTATCATTCGATTTTATCTAGGAACTACGACTATTTGCAATTTCATGTCACTGTTATTCAGATATAGATATTTGTTATTGGCATAGGGTACTGTGTAATCCTGCCAGGAAATATAAATATACGCAATCGATATAAACTTGCAGACTATATATTGTTTATATTTAGCCAGCTTTCATGAAATAACCTGAAGGAATATGGATATATAACGTGCCATATTATAATCTCAAATAATAGTTTTAAAATTTTAGATCTTACCAGAGAAGCACATTTGGTATACATATAGGTGATTATGTTGAAATAGGCTCACTTGCGTACGTGTCAGATGCGTACAAACATTATTTAGTATCACTTGCGTACAAATAAGGGTCGATTCAAGCCCAGGTAGTGAAGGTACTTAGGCCGAGTGTCAGATGCGTACAGCGATTTTACAAATAATCAAGTTAGTATTCAATTTTAATATTGACCAAGTTTATATTTAGTGGTTTAAATTTAATTTGTGTACTATGGGCAGGGCCGAGTTGTCTCCCAAAATTTGAAATTATACCTGGGACAAAAAAGGTCATGACCGAGTTGTCTTCCGCGCATGGTCTCCCAAGATTAAAAGGTATCCTAACCTAACTTAGCCAATCATTTGCGCCAGTCGTCATTTGCGCCGATGAGATAAGCGCCTATATAGTTATAGTGTTGTAGGTAAGAATATGAATTTTGTGTTGTATGTTGATGGGTGCAAAGATTTAGTTTTTGAGAAGGGTGATTTGTTGACTGAATATAATGTATTTGTTAATGGTGCACGTGCAAAATTTTACATAAAATATTATGTAATAAATAATTACTTATGAATTTTTGTAAGAAAACAAAAATATTTGCAAAATAATATATTGTCATTGTTTTAATTTAAGTTAAGAATATTTTTTTTAAATATTATTAATTAAAAAACAAATTAATTCAGCTGACGGGGATTCGAACCAGATCCATTTAGTTGCTAGTCATATAATAAACAAATCAGCTTTGATTGTGTAGTTATTTTGATCAGTAGGTATAGATTGATTAATATTTTAAATTTTTGATTAATATATTTGGCTAGGTTAGGTTAGGTTAGATTAAGTTACTGATCAAAAAATAAAAATACTGTTGAAAAAAATAACACCCATTATAATTTACTAATTAACTAACAAACTTATAAAATGATCTTGAAGTTGTTATAATTTAATTTAATTAGTAAATCAAATAACAATTTTTATTAAACAAATTTTATATAAAGCACGTGTTTAATATCTTCCAGCTATAGAAACAGCAACATAATATAATTCAAAATTTAACAACCAATATTTATTTTTAATCAAAATCAGCGAAAGAAATACTTAACAAAAGGAAATTAAAACAAAAAAAATAATATAAAAAACCACAAGGCCATCTGTTTCATTTACATATACACACAAAAATTAAATTAAATAAAAAAAAAATGGAAAAAGATTGGAAGCCACCATTAAAAATATCCCACTGTGCAAATGAAAATATAAATAATGAACCGTTCCAAGCAAACATAATTAGTTTTTCTTCGTTCCGACCGCAACGACGACGACCGAAAGGCATTATTAGTCCGAGCGATAGAATTTCTCCGGTATAAATGGCCTCGTTATCAATAACCGACATTTCCTCTATTCCGGTACACCGTTAGACAAAGATGGACGAACGTCACGACCGAATAGCCGACGAAGATAGATAGAATGTGCGCGTTGCGGATTCATCCCCGGTTATCTGCGTGACGTTTTGCCGGCGGCGGGAACATGTCGGAGTTATGAACGATGCCGGATTTATAAAGGGGGTGTTATGTTATTCACGCGACATTACGCTCCGGCCATCGAGACGCGAGATACGCGTGATGGTGTAGCGTGTAGGAGACACGCGAAAATGACGCTTAAAAATGTGCACGAACAGCGGATTAAAAAGTTTTTCGTCGCGATGAAAACTTGCAACTTATGTTTAAAATTTGGCTTTAAAGCATTCTCATTTTTTTGCGTTAAACGTTAGATGTTAGACAAGCATACTGGATTATTTAATACCCATCAACTAAGGTAAACGGTATTAACGTTTAAATTTTCAGTTATTTTGTTTTTTTATAAGAACATAAAATCATTTAAATATAACAGCAAAAAATAAACAATTATTTATTAATAACAAATATTGCATAAATATTCTTATATAAAAATTTTATTTTTTAAAATAAAATATAACATTTACGTTCAAGTTACTAATGAATATAAGTTTTTAAATATTTTAGAATAACTATAATAACACAACTTTAAATCTGGATTTAAATTTCTATTTTATTTTTCATAAAACATATTAAAATAATATCTCAAACAGAATATTAAATAATTTACGTAAAATAATAGACATATTACAATGTTTATTAGTGTAGTGAAGTTTTAGTTTCTAATAGTGAATAAAATAATGCTTTCTGAAAATTTTAATTAATTAAAAAATATTTCTCGTTTGCTAATTAACCAGAAGCTATTTGAATAAACGCGTCTGTGCTTTTAAAATTTTAAATCAAAGAGAATATTAAAGTTTGCTGACATGAGCGTCCATTAACAGTAATTTTATTAACAACGTTTTTTTTTTGTATTTTTTTCAAATTTATATTCTGCTTTTTATTTATTTGAGTATTTCATTAATATAAGTACTTCTTCAGTATTATCATTAAAAGCTATATTGATTTTTAGTATATGTTTTATATTATTTTAAAAAAAATAATACTAATATAATAAAATAATTTTTTTTTATTTAATCATAAAATGGGATTCAATAAATAATGTTGTAGTAGAATTTGTATAGAAATCCGGTGTAAAGAGGCCAACCAAAAAACACATAAGACTATATTGATACTACACAATAATTTGATTTATAATACCTTATGTTAAGTAAATTGTCTTTCAAACTTACAAAATTTATATTTTAATTAGGAAACATTATTTCATTTCATAAAGACAGTAAAACATTTTTGTTGCATCGACTAAACCAAATTAAAATTTCAAATTTATGTTGAAGATCCTTATTACCATTACAAATTCAGCTCGAGAAAAAAGAAAATTATCCTCTAAAGCAAACCTATATACACTCAACTCGATTTCGTATTTAACTCCTTTCAAACTCTCATCAATTACCATCACCAATCGTTGAATTCTTCCGGTTTTATTTCGAAATGAATCCCGTCGTATTCGTCGGCATTTCAAAACTCCGTTAAGTAAAACAACATTAGAAACGGACGCAATTTCCGTTCTGGTATCGTCTTTTCCATATCCTGCGCGCCAAGTACGAAACTAAGACATTCGAAATTCATGACATGTCATAACTTCGATTCACTGTGTCACGGCTGAAGTGAAGTTATTTTGCAACTAATATTCAAACTTCCTTTGTACGCAGATTGCGACCTATTTGAGACGGGGGTTGGGCGATATATGTGTTACCGCGAAAACTTTACGCCAAATGACGGCAAGGTTCTCTCTTGGAGATGTTTGCAGAATGCCTGGTTTTGTCGTCTTGCATTTACAACTATTTGAGGTAGTTTTGTTGTATATGTTTACATAATATTGTAATGTAGGATGTTGCGTAATATTGATATCCGTATAAAGTTAAGGAAAAAAAAATTCAAAACAAGTATATAGAATATTTGAAATTTGCTGGGTTGTAGAAAATTATACATATAGTCGCGACAAGATAAAAAGATAGGTACGTCATAATCACGTAATAAAACTTAACAACATGAAACTCACTAATGAACAAAATTAATTTTATTCTATTTTACATATAATGAACTAAATCTTCTTGAAACTATTTACATATGTTATTTTAATCAAATTAAAATGTAATATATACAAATATATCGTATATTATTGGATTTTTTTATCGAAATCAACTTATTTATTTTTGCTATATTTGGCAGCATTGATTTTCAATGTTAAAAGTCACAGTACGTTTATATTAGTTCATTTGACGTTATATTTTGAATGTGTATTTTTGTAATATATTATTGCAAAAAGATGGTCTAGGCGATGTCAACAGTTAGTTGGCAATTTAATTTCATATTTTCAACAAGAAAAGGAAAATAATGGGCTATTAATACCCCTGTCTGCTGTACGCGAGAAGCTCATATAAACATAGTAGTGAGTGACGTTATTTGCCTAGTGACAAAAATTGATGACGTCCCTATCTTTTTATCCTGTCGCCACTATAGTATGTTTTATTAAAGAAATATTATCAGAGATAGAAGGAGAAATATAAAATTTTTGTTTGAGATCCAATGTTTTTATTTTTAAATCAAAATAAACGTGTTTTTAAACTATAAACTTACAAACATACACCATCGCGCTATCACTCATAAGAGTGTGGCATAAACTCTTTTCATTCAAGCAGAAATAAATTTCCGTTAAACATTTTTATCCAGACAGACAACTTTTGTTTTATCCACATTCATAATATTTTTCCTACATGCTCTTTAATTCTTACCACTTGGATACATTTGTTCTCGCAAAACACTCTCAGTCATACCAATCCATCTACTTATAGAATTATCAGTTCCGGTTGGCAGATCGAGTTGGCAAATTGAGTTATTCATCTCAGAAGTTAAAATTTTATAACAATTCATTCAGCCGAATTTGTTCTACACATGCTCACAGACAGACCCACAAACGGACATAACGCTAAAAATAGTTGAATCGTGTTACTATAATCTTAATTTGTGTTTATCTGTAAAAATCGTGATATGTCAAATTTGGTATAACTACAATACCTTCCTTATCATATGTGATTTGACAGTCGGTAAAAATAAACTCATTCAAAAAATATGAAAACATAATTCTGAAGTCTTATTTTACAAGGAAACAATTACATATAAGATCAATTTACAATCAAATTTAAGATCAATATTATGATACTATAGTTCCTAATCATTATTAATAAACCTAAGATAAGATAGTATTTAAAAATATAAACTACATAATATTTAGTAAAAATTTAGAGTAAAAGTATACTTATATTTTATATATTTAATGTTATTATTTCAAATTTTATATTAAATCTTCTATATCTATTTTGCTAAATGTTTATTTTTTAATATCTATTACATTGCAATAAAGTTACCTTTAGTTACCAAAGTAGTAATAATGACCAAATATATTGTTAGAAATAGTTTTTAGATTGTGTACATGTAATATAGTTTGTAAATTTGTAAGATTAATGTACCTATTTAGCTAATGCTAATAAATAAACTATATTATTATTATTATTATTATTATATTTTCATAATACTTTTTTATTTATATGTCAGTTTTGCTCTGATGAAGATTCTATTGTATAATGTCAAACGTTAGCCAAAAATTAATTAAACAGAACATGAAACCAAAAATTGTTTTAATTATTTAATATTATTTTTGGAAGATATTTCAATATTTTAATCATATTCAGATTTATTAACTTATACAAAACATTACTGTTATAATATTAAAAGTACTGATTATCATAAAATACCTGTTACTTTTATGTTTATTTCAATTCATCCGCAACAAATTGAAAATTTCCAACCTACTTCAATCCTATTGAAACGGAAAAACTTAAAACCGTAAAAATAAAATACAAGTGTCGGAAAATAGCTATCATTATGCGTTTGCGTTTTAATAGAAAATTCAGAAAGTCTCATAAAACGTTCTAACGCTACGTGTGCGTGTAGGAGGTCAGGCCGAGAGAAATTCTGTTTCTGCAGGAACCAACGCTGCGGTCGCGCATTATGCAGGAATTTGCGATTAACAACCGTCGCGGCGCTTTTGGTCCCAACTGCAGAACCGAAATATTCCTTTTCTTGCGTCGTAAAATAAACAATATAGCGTTATTGGTTCATGGCTTCACTAGGACAGACGACGCGCGACGGCCTTTTGAGAATTGGGGTTAGAATACTATGTTGTGTTCTTTTGCAGAAATATCTGCATTCTGTAATTTGTTACTTTGTTTTTGTTATTTTATTTATTAATTTACTTGATTGATTTTAAATAAAATAGTGATTTATATTAATGTAATTGATTGCTATTATTGTCAACAAAATTGAAATCGTCTGGTAGATTTAATAAAATATTTATATCTTTTCATTTAATTAATCCATTTTTATTAAAAGATGCTTTATGTTCAAATATAAATGTTTTACTTTTAATAATTATAGAATTTAAAAGTAAACTTTTCGGTCAACTAGAACTAGAACTAGATAAAATAAAGAAATGTTGAATGTTTTTATCTTTTTATTATATTATTTCGATATATTTTGTAAAAGGTATTATTATAATTAAGTTCAGACGATCAATTTTGATGGCGATAATAGTATTAGAATTAAAATTATGTGAAATTTAATAAAATTTATTTTCACTTACAGGATTATCTGTGATCTCACTGGACAAGTCGTCTAATTGAAAATTGGAGTCACGATTTCAAATTCTGTCAGGTAACTTTTTTATAATTTTTTTTTAAATATATTTGTAATTTTAAACACATTGAAAAGAAGAACTTTACTCGAAAAATAATAATACATCGATATTTTTATTATAATATAACAAATATAATTCTTACTAGTATTACAAATTTGGTTTTAAATGTTTAAGTTCAACTGTTTCTTCATATCGCTGAATTCTATGATAATTTTTTTTGTTCAATATTAAATTGAAATCAGAAATTTGTATCTTTTTGTTATTGTGCCTATAAAACTACTTTTTTATCGGTTTTATTGCTGAACATGTTTGTCTGTAAATTATACAAAACTGCGATCTCAAAATAATATAATATTTACAAGTTATGATTAGTTACTAAAAGTATCGTTGACGATTATAATCGTTCGTAGATAAAAAGTATCGTTCGACGACTATATTCGTTTATAACGGTTTACGAAAGATAGTCATGGATAACAGTCGTTTATAGCAACGAAAGAGTTAATATCGTCAAAATATTTTGAAACAAACTATAGCCTTATTATAAACAGTATCTCAATGGTTATGCTATGTTAGTACGTTACAGTAAATAAAGAGGGAGTTGATATCGAATACTCCGTTAGGCACGCGGCCCAACCCAATCCCTTATTAAATATTTGCGCAGATTTAACTATAAATGCGGCTTTCACAGTTCAACTTGATAATCGCTTTATTACGATCGATCAGTTTCATATAATAAAAAAAAAATCGCACAATATATCTCTTCTCGTTCGAGCATTTCCTATCTAATATTTTTACACACAAATAATACTGTATTTACAATAGAAAAATATATTGAAATATACGGTAAGAAGTTGGAAATTTATTGCCGCACTCAAAATGCATCAGTTTTTCATTACGTGATATTTTTCCCCTCGAATTGAATGCGAGTGATTGATACAATGTAATCATTTTGAGTTTCGTCGCGATGATTTTGAATTTTATCGGTTATATAAATTTTATTTGTAATATAAATCGATTCTTCTGATATTGATGACATAACTGGAGGTTTTATGCGATCGTTAATTTCAGATTTCAAAAAAATTCAATTATCTGAGACAAATTTACATACATTTATATACTTCTATATCGTCTTGTGTGAATGTTTAATGGAAGAAAGTTTAGTAAAGAAATTAAAAGAATATATGCGAGTGCTATTAAAGTATATATCCAATGTGTAAATGGAGAGGTATGATTGATAGATCAGATGAACAATGTAGCCAAAATATAAATTAAAAATAATTGAAAATAAATATTTTTCAAAAAGTTGGCAACACTGTGCAAAAATTAAATTATGTAATTAATTTGAGAATGGATTTTATAATAAAAATTTGTTTAACATTAGATACACACACATCCTCATGAATTAAGAGGTTAATGAAAGATTTCTAGATTAATTTTTATTAGTTTTCGACAATGTCAACATCATATTATTTTATCAAAGTAATTAATAATATTACAAAAAAATACAGCATTAGTTTTAAAATCTAAACAAAAATAGTTTTTATCTTAAAATAAAGCTGATTATTTTCATAAAATAATTTTCATCTTTATTGCATTCATTATTGTACATAGTTACCTGAGTACGGTAACCGTAGCATAACGTAACTTAATGTTAAATGGAATGCACTCGAATGAGTCAATTTACGTGCAAAGCATTTGTCCTCAACGACCACCTCCCTCTTCTAATATTCTAATTAGGCACAATTTAATTAAACAATAAACAGGGTCGGGAACACCAACCGCGCCGCTGTGCTGCCGCCATTTCTCACCCTTAACGGTGTCCGTTTCGCTCCCTTTTCTTCCCTACAATACTCCCTATTTACTAGGTGGAACAAAACATAACACCTACACTAACTAATTTCAAATATTTTAGTTTACATTGTATATTATTGTAGTCAAAAATAAATATATTTTAAAATACTGAAGTAATATTTAGGTTAGAATTAATTCTAGTAGTAAATGGAAGTATTTTAAAGGTTTATTTTAACGTCTAAACTGGTGGGAGACAGTAAATTGTTCTACAAATTATGTACCTTGTTTTGTCCGGGTAATTTATACTTCTATTTTCTTATGGAGCACTTAACAAAAGGTCTACACAAATAACACAACTATTTATGTGTTAATTTCTACATTATTACGGAATTCAACTAATATTGAGTAAATTATTTTTAATTAAACAATTTTCGTTTTTAATTTATTTGTTTATCGTCTTCTGATTCATTTGCAATTAGCTTATGATCAGAAACAATCTGTGAAATATGTTACAAATGTTATGAAATGAACATATTTTTAAATTAATTAATTTTTTTTTCTCGATCTGTATGGCCGAGCAGTTTAAGGCGTGAAATATCTGTGCGAACTGGAATTTAAGTTTAACTTTGTATAGTTAAATTAACGTAAGAATCATTTCATTGTATAAACTAAGGAACGACAATGCTTACATATATACGGTTAACGAATTGCACACAACTGTGTTGTCTGTGAACGTATGTGTATTCTTCATATGGATGTACTACATTAGTTATTGTTTTTTGTAACGTTTATGCATGTTTTTTTTCTAATTTGTTTTCAATGGTTTAATTGTTTAATAATGATTTATAAGAGATTGTATCATAATAACAAATAGTTTATGTTGTGCAATTATAAAATATAAGATGTTTGCAAGACCCATCAATATTAACAGCAGATTGATAAGAAAGGCAACATAAATTTATAAAGAAACGGATAACATCGGTCATTTTGAAGGCACTGATTTAAATAAAATTTAGCTTTCTTTAATTAAAAATTTATATACGAAATATAATATTCAAATGTTTATTTATGTTTTAGTCCTGAGATAATTATAAGATAGTCAAGTAATAATAATACTATATTAATTATTATTTTTTTATTTTGGAAATGTGTATATAAAAAATAATAAATGTTTAATAACAAAAATAACTGTAAATTTATTTTTTTTGTACATTTAAAAATTGTATTATGACTAGAAACAGAAACTTACCTTTAGTTATGTAAATGTTCTTCTAAATATAGCGGTCAACAAAAACTAAAACTAAACTGATATGCATATAGCATTACATATCGTTAAATAATATAGACAATATCACAATTTTATGCATATAAAAAAATATTATTTTAAAATGCATTAAAATTTAATGGACAGTTATCTTTTTAAAAAATTTATAATAAATAAACAAATTAGTTATATATATATAAATATATATAATTAACTTATATTTAGCGTAAAATATATTTTAAATTAGTGTGTTTTATTTTTAGATTACAAACTAAAACAATGTTTTTTTTACAAATCTAACAATAAAATTTGATTTAGTTCAGTTTTGTCAACATAAAGGTGTTAAAATTACCATTTTTTATCAATGTTGTGTATATCTACTTAAATTACAATTTTGAAAGATTCTTAAAAGAATAATGCTGCAATTCTAGTCATCACAATTAAATTGAAAGATCTTTAGCTTAAATGGGACTTTAACTTGGCGACTTAAAGAAATTTAAATAGAGCAATAAATTCTGAACATACCTACATGCCATTTAAATTGAAGATTTCACACTTAAAGTAGTGATCAGAATTAAAATTTATTTAAATATTAATGACCAAAGTAGCATCATAAATTCATATAAATGTTTTTTACAATTCTTAAAAAATTTAAATCATGGTCCCTATTCAACCTTTTTAGTTAAAAATCCATATTTGATCTATATTATTCAAAATATTCTATTATTATTTTTAAATGTAATTACAATTTTATTATCAGTCTATCTATAGATTCAGTAAAGAAAACATTTATTAAAGAATAAATACTCAAACAAATAACACACCTAATTTATCTGCTATCGTTTCCTTTATCGCAAATCAGTCCAAAGAATTTATCAGAGGAATGCCAACACCAAGCGAAAAATCCTATTATCCTGTCGGTGTCGGTTCTTGCTGTGTACATGGACGACGGTATGCAGTACATCTTCTTCTTCTTCGGTCGGAGAAATGATGAAAACGCCGACAACGGCACGTTCAAAGCAAGACCCCCGATGATGGCGCCTCCGAGACCAATCCAAATCTAGCGCGCTAACAATTTAACTTGGCTGCCACTCCGATCTGATTACAAGGACCTATTGCTTTAGGAATTTGGATATTTTTTCAGTTTTTACAGTAATACTCATATATTATAAAGTTACTCAGATAAATATTTTTAATAATAATGCTAATTTTTTTATATCAAACTAATAATTACTATTCAAAATTATGTTGCCTAGTATATTTATTTAATCTTGTTTGTTATCAAAAAAAACTATTGGTATAAAAAAAAGATGAGGCTATTTATACATACGGTATGTGTACGCAACTGGCTATTTATACATACTTACTAAAAAAAAAAAAACTTAAACCAACCTACTAACCTAACCTACCCTAAATAACCAATTGCGTAAAAATACTGTATGTATAAATAGCCAATTGCGTATACATACCATATGTATAAATAGCCACTTTCATAAAAAAACTAGATTTTTCAAAAAAATTGACAATATATTGTGTTAACATAGTAAAAAATCTTTTAGAACTCATTTTCATTAAAATAAAACTACTTTAGGTTAAAGTTCTGTATTAATATTTATTTAAAATCGACGTTTCGACGAAACTCAACTTCCGTCTTCATCAGGATAAATGATATAAATGACATTTACAGTAAATAACAAAACATAGAAACAAATAGGTAACAAATAAGAAACTAGAGCATAAAATTTATAGATTATTAATTAATGAAAGTCAAATTTTATTTAACTCAATACTTTCACAGTGATTGATGTTATTTTTTTCTTTATAAATTTCTATTGCTTCTCTTATTAATCTGCTGCTAATATTGATTGGTCTAGCAATTATTACAGTATCTTCAAATTTTACACCATGAAGATATTCTAACGCATGTTCAGCAATACCAGATTTAACTGGATGATTTAGACGAATTTTAACCTAAAGCAGTTTTATTTTAATATATTGTGTTATTTTTTGGAATATTTAAAAGTGTTATTTATTAAACAATTTTTTAATGAAAAATATTTGACAGTTTTGGAATAATAATGAAAATTTCTGAATAGAAATTAAATGCTGTTCCATACTCGTAATTGCGACATAAAAAATAAAAACATATATGATAAATTATTAAATGCATAACTAATAAATTATTATTACAAATTGATAAAAAACCAGCTTAATAGTAGATATATAATAGATAATAAATATACATAACAAATGCATTTTAATGTAATAAATCAATTTATCAATACATTTACAAGCTTGACATCATAAAAGTTGACTGGTCATTTACATACATTAGTCCAAGTCAGTCACATAAATTACGTGCGTCATATTGTATTTTGTCGCTGTAATAAAATAAAAACTAAACTAAAAACCTTAGCTATTATATAGCACCTTAAAAACTTCGATATAAAAAAAAGGTCACACCTCAAAACGTACTTCTTACTTTCTGCAAAGTTTACAGAGAAAAAGAGAGAGAAAATTCGGAAGCCATAAAGGTCACTTTGTATATAACATTGTAATCCCTTCTATACAATACGAGAACTTTTTTTTTTATTATATACACTAAAAGTTTACAGAAAAAAATCTTTACCCATATTTAAATTACTTTTTCGTTGAAATTACAGCCAGCGCACGGTGGTTAAAAATATATTAAAAATTTTAAGTTTGCAGTTCAAGTAGCGGAACCAGTACAAGGTTTAAAAGTTTGTATGTTTATATTTTAAATATTAAATAGTAAGGGGGAGACGTAACCCTGGACACTCTCAAAATAGGCAGTGTGGAAATTTTTGTCATGGAGAAATAATACTAACAACAAAGCTATAATGCAAATGTTTCGGGCTTTTTATTGCCACGCTTATATTAGCTCACATTGCTGTTGTCACGGTCAGTCATATCTTGTAACCAGTTTTTAGACCACTTCCAATCATCTGATCTCACTGAAATTTTGCATGTAGTTTTATTCCAGGAGACAACACAATATTATAAAAAAAAAAAAAAAATAAGACAAGGCTAAAAAGCAGAAAATAAAATATATAAAAAAACTTTTTAAAAACCACGCTTATATTTAAATGCACTAAAAAGAGGAAATTTTTTTTTTAAGCGCTTAATCATCATTGCGAAATATATAGTTTCCTGGCGATCCACGCTTTTAAAAAAATTTATTTTCCTCTTTTTAGTGCATTTAAATATAAGCGTGGTTTTTAAAATTTTTTTTTATATATTTTATATGTTATTACAGTGTATTTGAACTACGTTTCCGAATTTTTATGTCAAAAAATGTGTTCAAATTATAACGTAACGAGTGAATTTATCAGCCCCTGTAAAAAAAAAAATCCTGGTCAATTGTTCCGTTCCTCAGAAAGTTCTAAACATAATAAAAAAAATTTTTAGAATATCTAAAAACTAAAGCAAAAAAATTACGATGATACGTAAGAATTTTTTGAATTTTGAAATATTTTGAAAAAAGTGTTCTTTTGTCAGTGTAAAAGAGTATAAAAAATAAAAAAAAAAAAAGATAATAGCAGTATTATTTTAGAGAATTTAATATTTAATTCTCTATAATTACGTTTTAAAGCTAAGTAAATCGAAACTACATGTGTATCAAAAAAAGTGCAATATATGTTAACTCGGCAATAACATACAATAACAGTATATAATCTTCTATATTTCAAACAAAAAGTTTTTGCTGCAGTAGTTTGTAAATTTTCATGTTTATTCAGTATGAAACATAAACATTAATTAATTATTTACTAAATTAAAAAAAAGGCTTTATTTACCGTTTTTATAGTAAATGCACTGGTTAGCAAACATTTATTTATGCTCGGTATTATAAACGCTAGTTAATTAAACTGTTTGTGAAATAATATATACTTCAAATATAAATTAATTATTTCTACAGGTTTACCACATTTGTTTTCAAAGCTATTAAGTTGGATAGTAGATAATTGATGTTTATAATATCGGATATTTAACTTCTTATTAAAAAAAAAATTCTATTACAATAATTTTTCGGATATGTTACCAGTTACAAAATAATAAACTAATTCTTCATATAAAATACAATTTTATTACTATTACATTTCATAATAAAAACTTTAATTAAAGTTGATTTTAAGCTTACAAAAAAGCTTTACTTTATTAACAATAACAAATAATTTTACGATTAGAAGTGTGAAAAGTTGATAAAAAATTATCGTTTTATTGACAACAATAATTATTATTATTATAGTAGAATTTAAAATCGATGCTGTTTGGTCGGTTTCTAGTTGACTTTAGTTAAAGTATTTTTTATGAAATCGGCCGTTAGTTACAAAGAATTTACACGAAAGATTTTGAGAAATATTTAAAAAAGGCTTTTCGTATAAATTGCAGACGGTGCACGGCAGTTACAAATAAATTAAAATATCCGGGTTTACGACCGGAAAGCCGCGGTAAAAATCGAATATGAAACGAACAACGTATCGTATCGCTACATAACGGTAGATAAATATATAACGTTACTTTATATATATATATATATATATATATGAGTTGCGTTTGGTAAAGGTAACCTTTTTATATCGTAAATCGTTACTGAATGTCAAAACGTCAATTCGACTGTATATTTCAATGCAACGTCAGTTGCTTTGATACACCGAACTGCTGTGGCAAAGCCCTAGATTCAGCGGTTTCACCTAGTCATGTTGGGATACGAATTTCAAACGTAGCATTCCATCCGAAATGCGGACAAAATCACGTATGACATCATTTTTGGATTTAATATTGACAATTGGTAACAGATTTTCATATTTACTAATTTATTTTTACAATAAAATATCGAGAGATATGCCATGCGAGATGTAGGTAAATTATATATTTCAAAAACTTTGAAACACATAATTTTATAACAAGATGAATATTTTAAAATAATCAGTATTTTTTAATAAAAATATTACCTTGTTCTTTTTTCACTAATGCTTATGTTTCACTCCAAAAATTTATATCTATATTAAAAATATTGCGATTACAATTTTTGGGAATAGAACAGTTATAAGCTGTGATAATTATATTTTATATATTATATTATATTTTCTATACAATATAATTTATACTTAAACATCTCAGATAAAAACAAGTTATAACCTTGTGAAAAACAGTCATAACCTTGTGAAAAACAGTTAAAACTTTCCAAAAATCATAGTAACTTTGTAAAAAAGCAGTCAAATTTTTATTATTCACTGAACATGAAGCAAATTTAGATATTAATTATATTTTAAATTAGTTTCCGGGTTAATATTACATATAAAAGAAAAATATTTAAAAAGTTGTAACACTTGTAAAATTGTTAGTATACATACATATACAGAAAAATGAATGCAAAAAGTGAATTCAAAAATATAAAAAGATGTAAATAATAATTTACTTATTTACAATATTAATGCCCAGTTTCACATACATAATACTCGACATGATACAGCAAAAGTAGAAATGTCACTTTAACCCAAGCTAAATTTTAACTTCATTCCTGAAGAATTATTTTTCCCGCATTTAACTCGATATTTAATTTGACTATTTATTGTACAATAGATTTTCAAATTCAATTTTCAGTTAATCATATTAACCTGACTTAAATTTTAACTTGATTTTATAAAACCGGGTAATACGTAATAAAATAATCATTGAGTTATTATAGAATTTTCATAATATTGAAGAGGTACAATTTTTTAATGAATTACAAGCACTAGTCGACAACAGAGACAGATGGCATACTCTTATAACAAACTTTTGTTAAAATTAGACATATAATAAGTACAAATAACATATTACATTCTCTAATCATTTTAAAATCTAAATACATACATACGTACATATAAACACAATTACGCTTTATATCTAAGAGGGGGTAGCACAAACTATTTTTACTATCTCGAAAGTAATTTTCTCGAAACATTCCTATCCAGACCAGCAACTCTAGCTTCATCCATATTCATAATGCATCTCTTACATTCCTACTTCTATTCCTACTACACTCTCAATCATACTACTCCATCTACTCATCGGACATCCACGTAAACGTATACCTTCAAAATCATTCTCGTATGTTTAAACAAAACATTCATTAGACATTCGCGCAACATGACCGAATCATCTAACTGACTAACACCAACTTTGTTTCTAAATATTTATAAATATAGCTCAGACTTTTAACTAGAAGGATTAAATTTTTTTCAAAAGTTTTATTTTCTTATTATACATACATACATACACAATCACGCCATGTACCCAAAAGGGTGTGGCACAAACTCTTTTCATCATCCCGAAATCAGTCGCCTCCAAACATTCCTATCCAAACAGGCAACTTTCGCTTCATTCACATTCATAATTTCTCTCATACATGCTCTTTTATTCCTACTACTTGGAAACTTTTGCAAAACACTCTCAATCATATCACTCCAACTACTCATCGGACGTCCACGCAAACGTATACCATCAAAATCATTCAAATAAATCTTTTTAACCAAACGTTCATTAGACATTCACTCAACATGTCCGAACCATCTTAACTGACTAACACCAACTTTTGCTACAACATTTCTTTCAATTTCTCACTCATCATACACTAATATATTTCGTATCCTATCTCTCCTATTTACACCACATACCCCACGTAAAAATCTCATTTCCACAGCAGTCATTTTTATTATTATTATTATTATTATTACAGTAAGTGACTTAATGGATGATAGTAATGAGTAAAATTACAAAAAAAATATTATCAGGAAAACACAAAACTTAAATAATAAAAAATTTTACTTTCGCAAAAATCCGCGTCGAAAAAAAAATCAGCTCATCTTCTCGCTACAGTTGGAAAGAAAAACTAATGGCCGATCGTTGCACATAGTGAAATTTACTGGTTCGACCCCCCCTGATTCCATTTATTTCATGAATATCGATGAAGAGGGCAAACCGCTTGCTACTCTATCGAAATGCGCTCGGGGATCACTTCTTTACGGGCGTGCTGTGTGCGGTTTTAGCAGCCGCAGCCGTCGCGGTCGGCGGTGTGATAACCTCTCATAAATTTTTATTGATTATAACTCGAACTGTATTAAAAAAGTTTGCGGGCGTACGAAGGGAAAGTATGTTGCTTTCCGAAGGAATTTTCAGTGGTTTTGATCCGGCTTGCACGCAAACCGGTTCGGTTCGTGACGAAGGTATCTTAAGAATTTTATTCCTGTTTTATTTTTAATTTAAAAAAAAAAAAAAACAGGTTATTACGGAAAAATGGCTGAATGAAAATCGATTTATGAATATGTAATACATACATTGGCATTAGTTTTAATTTTATTAGACAATAAACCGCCTTTCCATGCACATAAAATTTTAGATAGATATTTAAATAAATGATAAGATTAATATTAACAAAAACCGGTTGTAGGTTGTATTTCTGTATAAATATTTATTAAGTACTCAATGTACATCTTCATACGTACGTTAGTACATCAAAACGTTGATTATTAATACAGAAGTAAAACCTAAAGCCGTTTTATTTTAATATAATGAGTTCTGAAATTTTTTTTATGTTAACATCCATTTGGAAGCAAAATAATTTCTTGGTTTTTTGTTTCACAATATAGTTTTGTTACGTAAATAAAGAAAGAAATTATTTTTCTTTAAAATGAATTTTAAATTTTCTTTACCATTACGATCTTCAAAATTATAAAAGCTCCATTTTTAATTATCAATTCCAAATTTTACATGTAATTTACAAATAAACTAATTAAAATTTTAAATTACAATTCTGTTTAATTTTGTGCATGTAACACGAACAAATGATGAAGAAGAAATTTTCGTAATCGTAAAATAACTGAGACAGAAAAAAACAACATTGTTGTTGATGATCGAAAACGTTTATTTGTTCGTCTCAAATCAATCGGAGTGTGATGTGCTTTTGTTTTAAATGATATCGGTTCATCTCTTTATTTCTTATCTTCTTCTCTTAATTTCGTTTTTGTACTTTTTTCTTTTGTTTCTTAATGCTTAATTATTGTTTTTATGTGTTAATTAAATGGCAATTAGAGATTGTTTTTTTATACGTATTTGAAAATAATAAAAAAAGCTAATTCAAAATATTTACTTTATTTATTTTAACTAATCTAATAATTTAATAATTTATAAATTTATTTTAAAATCATTAATTTATTATTTTTAATACATTCTTCTCAAATAAAATTTTTATGTAAATGAGCTTTAATTTTAAATGCAAAAGTTTGTAACATTTTTTTATAAAATACCTGTATAATGAAAAAAATAAATAATTGCAGTATATTTATACGAGAAACATAAAAAAATGTATTGAATGAAGAAAAAACTAAAAACAATATGAAATAAAAATACAAAACAATTATAGATGATAATCAAAACTCTTGTTTTACATGTATGTAGTGTAACTAATTGTATTTTTTAAATAGTAACCTGCATTACGGTTACCACTATTACGACATACATATGTCATGCAACGATTTTCATTTTTTTTTTCTTGTGTGTTTCTCTTGTTTTTCTATTCGTATCTCATCGATCTGTACTAATGTCATGTATTTACTAATGGTGTTTTACGTAATGCCTTTGTCATACATTATCTTTATATAACAGAAAAATCATTAAACATAGAAAATAATATTTTTGAGTTCTATTTAGAAAAAGGTTAATTTATTTTATTGATACAAACATGTTTCTTTTTCTGTTATATATTATACAATTTCAATGATAATCTTGATTGATACAGTAATTAATTAATTTTTTTTTTGATAATGTGTTTTTAGGTACCCATTTTATTAATGTCTGAGATTTGTCATGTTCTATTACGGTTATTTTGTAAAGAGATATGCATGATATTTTTGTGAAATATTAGTAAAATTAATAATCTAAAAATTAAACATTTTAAATTTTAGTAAATTACATTATATAGTGTCAGTAAGACTTAAGATATATTGATTTTTTTGGTTTGTACCTTTTTTCCTGATGAAGACGTACCTTGAGATAGTCGAAACGTCGATTATTCATAAATATTAATACAGAACTATAACCTAGAACCGTTTTATTTTAAAATATATATTTAACTAAAATCGAAATAAACATAATATTGTAAATGTGGTTTTATTCTATAATTTCAAACTTGTATGCACAGTTTGTCCGTGACAGTCTATATAGAAAAATGTACAAATGTTTCATGCATTCTCGACGCGTTTCGTTAGACACCGTAGACGACATGCATCCTCAGTGGTTGCTGACTGAATGACAGGTTCTGCAGGGTAATCTGGTGTAATCTAGTTTATCCCCTCCACTGTTCATCCCCTCTCTATCATCATTAATATTGTTATAAAACATATAATTTTAAATATAAAATAAATAAAATAAATAAAATAAATAAAATAAATAAAATAAATAAAATAAATAAAATAAATAAAATAAATAAAATAAATAAAATAAATAAAATAAATAAAATAAATAAAATAAATAAAATAAATAAAATAAACAAAATAAATAAAATAAATAAAATAAATAAAATAAATAAAATAAATAAAATAAATAAAATAAATAAAATAAATAAAATAAATAAAATAAATAAAATAAATAAAATAAATAAAATAAATAAAATAAATAAAATAAATAAAATAAATAAAATAAATAAAATAAATAAAATAAATAAAATAAATAAAATAAATAAAATAAATAAAATAAATAAAATAAATAAAATAAATAAAATAAATAAAATAAATAAAATAAATAAAATAAATAAAATAAATAAAATAAATAAAATAAATAAAATAAATAAAATAAATAAAATAAATAAAATAAATAAAATAAATAAAATAAATAAAATAAACATTTTATATTAAAATACAAGTAACCTTAACTTTATTAACAGTTGTAGATAAATAATATAGCATTAAAAGTAAAGTAGCAGGATTTTGTAATTTTTGCTATGATAATTGACGTAATTTTACAGTTTTCTGACAAAATACTCTCATAGAATATGTAAATTTACTTCAATTTTTTTACAGTGTATAACGGTCGGTAAAAAAACAACGCAAACGCACAATTTTATCAATTATTGTTGGTTTTATTTCAAAATATTTTCATAAATTTTTATTGTGCAAGCTAGTAGATAATGTGGTTCGGCACCAATAGTTTGACAACTAAAACATAAATCTAATTTTAAAATAAATAAAGAAGTATGAATGAGACTTAAATCAAAGTTAAATAAAATTTTTTTCCAGACTGGACTTATGCGCATGAGTGTGACATAGATAATGAGTACGTGTCATCCTACCCACTGTCATAGCCGGTCGGTATGGCGTAGTCTACTGTTATTCATTCAGCGCAAACTTGGTATGTTCTTTGCCAGGCATCACTAGCCTGCCACACAGGACACAGTGCAGGATGTGGAAGTTTTAGGGAATTTTGTACGCGTACGGGGGGCTAAAGTTTGTTTATGTTTCACGTCAACGCACGCATATCAAATAGCCGCTTTAGTCACTATGTCACACCAGCGCGCTACACCGCTTGGATATCATTTTATTTTGGATTTGTTTTAGAATAATTGTTGCGATATATTGAACGGAAACGTACTTCATTTTATTGTTTGCTTTATTTGTATGAAATTTAGAAATATTATATAAATGTTTTTCTAAAAATTGATATATTTAAGTTAATAGAAACGGATTGTATACACTCGAACGGGTTTCTCTGGAAGCATTTATATTTCTAGTAATTGTACTCAAATCACACAAAACCTTTCAAACAACATTATTCATTTCTTAAGTCCAGGTTTAAGCGGTAATATTTAGACTACAAACTACTCAAATACACAAATCTATCTACTTGTCATTCTGTGAAAAAATTATACAAATTATGTCTTTTAATTTTAAACATCGTCATCTATAAATAAAATTATTGTAATTGCCTTTCATACGACAGGTGCACCTAACAGTTTTAAATTAGAAATCGACAATAACATATTAAAATAATAATTTTAATCGTAAAAAATATTTATTATAATGTTGCAACATTTGTATGGTACTATTACTAGAAAAATTCAATAAAACATTGTTTTATTCAATTAAATATAGAAAAATAACATGAAATGAAAACTTAAAAACTAAAAATGATACTTTTATAAAATATACTTTTATATAATATATAGAAATATAAATACTTATTTTGTTTAACAATTTTTCTATTTTAATCTTGTAAATTGAAAGTTTGTCGTGGGAAATAATTTTTAAAATTAAAATAAAAAAAGATTTAGTTTAAAGTTCTGTTACATATTTTAAATAAATTTGATAAATAAATAATTAAATTCGACGTTTTGATTTACTCTACGTATATCATCATCAGGAAAATAAATGTAAATACAAATGACATAAATAATATACAAATAAAACAAAAAACAAGTAACTAAGTAACAAAAGACAAATAATTATTATAAATTATGAATTTAAGAAAGTCAGGTTTTATTTAATTCAATGCTTATACACTGATTGATGTTATATTTTTTTTGTAAATTTCTATTGCTTCTCTTATCAATCAGCTATTAATGTTATTGGGTCTTGCGATTATTTTTGTATTTCTAAAGTTCTAATGCGTATTGTACGATAGCGAATTTATTTGATTTGTTCAGACATGTGGCCCTCTTATATTTTGATAATCTTATAGAAACAGTTTTACCTGTTTGTTCAATTTAAAATTTACCGCATACATATAGAATTCTATGTATATCTGATGATTGAAGTAGAATAATATCTTTTACACTTTCCAAAATGCGTTACAATAATTATATGTGTTGGAAATAGAAAACTTTAGTATTTTTTTTTTGACAGAATTCTGCTTATTTTATCGGTAACATTTTCTACAATATTTTTTTGATTAAAAATTTATCATAACCGTATTTGAAATATTTCTTCCACCACTTTCTGTTCATCTTGAAGTTTATCTTCATGACATATTGAAACATTTATATTAAATAAACATACACAATAATTTATGAAAACTTTTAACAACAACAACAATAATAATAAGAATGGCTGAAATGCTCAAAATTCGATTTTAACATTGTGCAGATCAGGGGTGGAAAAAGGGTAAAGTCACTAAATTGAAATGGTAGAAGGGGTTAAATGAATTATTTTGAAAAATTACTAAATTTAGAAAAAAAAAACCGATGATCATCATATTTGATACGACAGCCCTAGAAGAGCTGTAACTGCAAGTACTTGTTCCATGATCATTCATTTAAACACCTTTCGAAACTGCAAGTCGTGGGTTCGCATAGAGTAGCAATGAGTTTCGGCTAGTAATCTAAACTACTGATATTTTAAGATAAGTAGTTGATCAAACTGAAGTGCCCGATCCTGTTTAATTAATGCCTGACCATGTAGCATTTTTTTTTAATTTTACGATAAACAGGAACGCTGATCACCGAGATTGATCCACTTATCGCTTAAACACATTTGGCTACCGTGCTTATTAAATATTACAGAAATAATATTTTTGACATTAAAAGAACATTGATCTTAATTGAACGCAATTTTGCAATAATCAATAAATCGTTATTATACTACATCTCAAAATAACATAAATCTCTTTACTTTATAACTTCAGAGATATTAGCCATTTATATTGTCGTTTTCTTTACCGGTTCCGTTTTCGGTTGATTGTAAATTTTGCTTTAGAAATTTTTTAAAAATTCTGTAAAAACAAAATTTTATCTTTCAATCAAACGCCCGATGAAAAAACAAACAAACATCTTGTAAACATTTGCACGTTGGTCCCAAACCCTCAGTTTCTCCGCTCGTGAAACTTAAATGATGTTTTATAGAATCAGTGACTTGACGCAGGATTCAGGACATAGGATGCGACGCCCGACTTGTGTCGACTTAACATCACATCAGCATCGGGTGAAAAACACGGCACGAGATGGCGCGCAAAACGACCAACATATCGATCCTTAAGGACGATGTGAAACATTTCGTCTACGTGCTCGTAAATATACACTACGGCTTATTACTTAGGGAGATGTTGATGTATGAACGGGAATTGTTTTCACAAAGATTTTTTTGTAATTAGTTCGGTCATCTTAAACAAATGATTAATGAACGGTTAGTTAAAAGAATATATGTGAATGATATTGAAGGTATATTGGCTGCGTCGACGACCGATGAGTGGATGGGTAGGTATGATATGATTGAAAGTGTTTTGTTTGAGGAGCGGATGTTTCCAAGTGCTAAGAATAAAAGAGCATATATGAGAATGTCATATGAGTTTGTGCTACATCCTTACGGGTACATGGCGTCATTATATATGTATGTAGATAAATAAAAACTTTAGTGTAGTTTAACATATAATCTGTGAAAAACGTACTAGTATAAAAATATTGAAAAACAATTTTACACCATATTATGGTTATGGTTTAGAAGAAAAACTATTGTTAGTTTATGTAACATGTTCTATGTTAAAAGTTGATAGATTTTTAGTTAAATTGAAAAATATAATTTGAATACGTTGCTATTGGAATAAAATTAATTTCTTGAAAATTAAGAGTCTACGATCCAATTGTAAGCATTGTTAAATGCTTTGTAAATTAACCAATTCGTTAACTTATCAACTGACTAATCAAAGAGGTGGTTCAAAAACAGTTGACAATCTACTTGAATAATTAACTAAGTGATTAAGTTAACAATACTCTGTATAACAAGGCCTGAATATTGCAAACATATTTAGATATCATGCAGTAGTAAAGTTTCTAAATTTTGATAATAAAAATTTGTAATTTAAGATCTTTTATTTGCAAAAAAATGTACGTAAACAAAATCCGACCGTTTAAAGAATTGAGTGCTTAACCTAGTGTCGGTGTAGGAACGCATGCTCGTCTGATATTCTTATTACGAGAGTTGGATAAACTTTGTTATTATTTTATGCTCTTTTTTCCCGTGCGTGCTTTTGTAATTTATCGCGTTCCCTGATGGGCCAGTACTACCGTACGCAGCCTGATTTTAATGCGTTATCGCTGTCTCTTAAATGGCCCAACAGTTTTCCACTACCACACCGAAAAAATTTCTTTATTTAAATACACGTTCTTTTCTATATTCTAAACTAGTTTTCGGTAAATTATTTTAATAAAATAAATAATTTAAAAACTAGAAATAATTTTTTTATTACACAGTATCTTTGAATTTTACATCATTCATATTTTATTTTATTTAATTAACAAAAATCTATGACAATAAATATATTTTTAATTAAAATTTATATTTTGTTGTAACAAATATTATACATGATTCACATTTCAACATAAATTAATTAACTATATATTTTCATATAATGATATATTTAAAATACTTTTATTATTTATTGCTTATATTACTTTGATTTATATTTATAAAATGATAGTCGGTAATAATTTATTGAAAACCATCAATACTGTAATAATTATTATTTATTAATAATATTTTAAAAAAATATAATAATACACTTTTGTCAACACTATCAATATAACCAAGAAAATATTTAAATTTTATTTATGGTTTCATTATTTAAATTTTATTTTATTCAGTTTTGTTTGTTTGTTTAGTTTAGTTTGTTAAAGAAATATTTATTTTAAAATATAACGATTTATTTATCTTTTCTTTATACATTGAAAAATATAAAATATTTGTTTTATTTTATTAGAATTAAATGACTACATATTAGATGATTTGTCTATATAATTAAACGATATTTTCAATTATATTAGTTACTTCATCTACATACAAATTAGTTGAAATAATAGAAAACTGCAGGACAAATTTACGAACAAGAATAGACAGATACACAACAAATTAAAAAAAATATCTAAGAATCTGTTACGTTAGATGAAATACATCAAACGTAATTATCTACTCTGGAATTAGATGTTTCATCTAATGTTATTATAAAGCTGAATTTCATTTTTTTATATATATAAAAGAACTAAAACATTAGAAAAATTATCTAATCATTTTTACCGACTGTTTCATATCACATCTGATAAGGGATAAGGGATAAGGGGTATCGTAGTCATACCAAATTTGACATATCGAGATTTTTTACAGAAGTACGTATTAGGCATATAGTAATACGAATCAACTGTTTTAGCGTGATGTCCGTCTGTATGTCTGTGGATAGGAGTAGAGCAAATTTATCTGAACCTATTGTTATAAAATTTCATATTTAATTTTCTGAGGAGAATATCTCAATTTGATCAACTTTTGGTAATGATCTGTCAACCAGAAATGGTAATTTATTGATGTCAGTTTTATGTGTTTTACGAATATTTTGTAACATATTTCGAAAAAAATTATTAACAAAAGTTGCTAAACAAGTTATAAGTAAGAACTTTTATTTGTAACATTTTTTGATACGGCTAAATAATTTTTATAATATGTAATTCTGTAAATAGGTGGCACATTTTTGTCAAGACAGTTTTGTTTTTAGTTACCATAACTGCAGTAGTTGTTATACAAATTTTTCTATTTCATAAATTTATTTAATACGATGACGGTCGGTTCTGTAGTGGTCACTGCAATTTTTTTCTATGTAATTATTGTTTTAATTTTATTTTTAAAATTTTGTTTCAAATTCTATAATTTATTGGAAACAATCTATTAAATAGAAATAATAAAAATAAGTAGAAAATGAAAATATATTGTTTGTCTACGATATTAGCTAATACATTTTCTGAGTGTAACACAGTCATATAGGAAGCAGTGAACCAAAACGAATGAATGTGTGTATGACACATATAGAATTGGTCTTAGTCGTGCTTTGTTGGGCACAATCCTCTTACAGACTTTTAACATGTGTGTATTGAAACCTTTTTAGAGCATTCATTTGAACCTAAAACTGTCATTCTTTCGAAACGTTTCAACGACGCTAACAACACAACAGTGAGTTTAACGCGCTTTTTTTTCCTTCAATTCCCTACGTTAACGTTTTTATTCTTTTCTGCTTTTCCTGTTGGATGTGTGCTTAGTCGCGGAACGATCTACGTTAGACAGTGTTGCCAATGGCTAAAACATTTTGGATTTATTGTCATCAAACGATGAAAATAACAAATAAACCTATTGCGACAATGAACACTTTTTCTTTTTGATGTTGGTAAAACTGTTTGGTTGGTCTACATTTGTTTTGTTTTT
This sequence comes from Clivina fossor, assembly GCA_963966155.1. Classification (NCBI taxonomy): domain Eukaryota; kingdom Metazoa; phylum Arthropoda; class Insecta; order Coleoptera; family Carabidae; genus Clivina; species Clivina fossor. The sequence continues at coordinate 6,439,620 of OZ014558.1, forward strand.
TTTTTCTTTTCTAATAAAAAATGGATTGAGGTTTTAAATTTGTTTTGTGATTTATGGATTTAGTGTGATTTTTCTAGTTCTATAAAGTTTTTAAGTTTTACTTCTGAGATAGACGTTATTAATGAATAGAATTTTTCTTGCGCAAGAAATAATTTTTTTATTGTAAAGACCAATTTAGACTACTCTATTTATTACTAAATTTGCGTTGGTTGAGTTTTATCCCAAGAAATAAAGTTTAAAACACTTACAAATTTAAATAATTTTTTTGTGAAAATGTTATCTAGACGGTTTTATAAAAGATTACAAGAAAATTAATCTAGATATTTATTTAAATAAGATAAAAGATAATAATTTTTAGCTAGATATGTGATTTTCACAAATTACTAGATACTGCATTTCAGAACCAATACTTACAACCAAAATATATAATTAATTTTGAGATAAATATGGTAATATGAATGAAGTTCCAAAATCAAAATGTACTAATATTTAAGTTTGATGTGAATTATATTATTAATTTCAAATAATATATTTCTAAATAATAAAAAAAAGTATTATTGTACTTAAAGTAAGTAAACAAATTTGTACATATTAATTTAATTATGTAGGTTCTGTCATAAAAATTTAATTTCCGGCAAATTCTTTACATAAATATTTTATTTTGACGGTAAACAAGTTTAATTATCTTGTACCAGAAAACAGAAAATAATATATTAAGAAATCTTTTAGAACTCGTTATATTAAAATAAAACGGCTTTAGGTTATAGTTCTGTATTAATATTTATTAATAATTGACGTTTCAACGGACTTAACGTACGTCTTTATCAGGAAAAAAGATACAAATGATATTTACAGTAAATAATCAGAATATAGAAACAAGTTACTAGGTAATAAAATAAGTAACTACATAAAATTTATAAATTGTTAATTAAAAGAAACAAGATTTTATTTAAATCAGTGCCCCTTTACAGATATCTTTTTTCTTTATAAATTTCTATTGCTTCTCTTAGTAATTTGCTGTTATTATTGATGGGTCTTGCAATTATTTCAGTATCTTCGAATTTTACATCATGAAGCTATTCTTACGCATCTTACATTGAGTTCGTCGATACGTCGATTATTAATAAATTTTAATACAGAACTATAACCTAAAGTTGTTTTATTTAAAAAAATAATATACTATTAATAAAACCAACTTTTACAATATTGACTTTTGAAACTTTATTTTATTATCTACTTAATATTTTTTTTTATTAATATTTGATAAATTTGAAATTTACCAGAACTTATTCCAACTTTTGAAAAACCAATACATACAGAAATATATTTCCTTACTACTAAATACTTGTATCAAAACGCAGTCAAAGTTCTAAAAATATTTTGACATTTTTATAGATATCTTAGGACCTTGTCTGCTATTTTTTTTTTTGCGGTTTTGAGAAACAAGTGTGTCCTTCAGTTTTCTTATCTTGTCTCTGAGAACAGAGTTTCGTCTTTGTCGAAGAAGGTATTTATCGATTTTTAAGACCATCCAATGAATTTTTTATGAGCTGCTTGATATATATAAGAGACTTTGAAAACTTTGAAAGGGTGAATATTGGAATTAATTCTCATAATTGAGCCCGCCTTCGTACACGACACGAAAAACACTTTTTTAAATTAGATTACCTATCATACCTGATCTTTACGCCAACCTAATGCTATACGACTACGTAACTGTTCTTTGATGTCAACCATATGCGGATAAAGATAAGAAAAAAACAACTAATTATTTAAATATATTGAAGCAAGCACATTTATTAAATAAAAAGCTTTTTAAAAAAATTGTATAAACATTATTTTCCTGTAATTTCTTAAACAAAAATTATTAGGAATTTGTTTGAGCGAATGTTTCTAAGTAGTAGAAATATAAGAGCATGTATGAGAGGCATTATGAATATGGATAAAGCAAAGATTACTTGTCTGAATAGAAATGTTTGTTCGTACTTACGCTATATACCCTTTTGGGTATTATCCATTATTTTATATTTTTTTACTTAAATAAAGCAAATTTTTTATATACACACTTTTTATTAAAACAAAAATTTGTTTTTGTTTTAGCCGCATTTGTAATTCTTCTCATATTTATTCTTTCAATCAGGCCAATTTCTTTATTCATCAGACATTAAAAATAATCCAGGTTTAATAATTAATAAATATTAATACAGAACTGTAACCTAAAGTCGTTTTATTTTAAAATAATGAGTTCTGAAAGATTTTTTACCATGTTAATAACAATAATGATAATAAAATGACTTGTACTCGATGTGATGCTATCCAGGCTGTAAATAATGCAAAGATTGAAAACCCAGGAGTAGTAAACATAAGGTAGTTTTAATGTTTTAGGACGATAAAGTTGTTAATGCTTGTTGTTTATGACGGTAATCTATATATTATAAACTATTCGCATATAAAATATTTTAAATTTTAAATAGAACTTGCATAAATACACGCTATGACATACGTATAAGTAAAATTATTCCGATATCACACAAACACAAAAATGGTTACTTTATCAGTGAAAATAAACTGTTTTACTGCGCAATAACATATAAAAAGAGCAAATTTAGTTTTAGAAAATTAAATACACTTACTGTATTAAATGTGTTTGCTAATCTTGATTCCATTTAATAGGTATCTGAAAAGTTTTACATATTTCTACACTATTTTATTGTTTACACTCCGAAAGTGGGTTTCTATACAGGTTCTACTGTTTATTAAACAGAATATACATTCAATTTCAATAATATTTTTATTATATTATAAAGGTTTTAATAAAATTACCATTGAAATTAAACAGAGTGAAAAAAGAATGATAGAAAATACTGTTTATTTGTTCTGTAATCAATTTTTTTACACTTGAACGTCATCAAATGAAAATGTCAGTGAAATATCTGCAAATTCCAGCGAATAGAAATTCATTGCTTGATTCATTAGCTTGCCGTATCGATTCGCTTTATTTTCAATAATTTGATGGCAACCATGACGCTATATTCAATATCCGATTATTTCCAAAACGCAAAATGGATTTTAAGTTGTTATAAACTCGTTTCATCTCGCTGTTATAATGTTGGTCATTTCATATTTTTTTTTTTTTTGTAGTACGTTGATGTGAGTTTGTGTGATTGTGTTTATATGGATGTGACACACAAAAATGCTTTATTTTTTTTACAGATAATTGATAAAGTGCTTTTATGTCCAATTTTACAAACTGTGAACTGAACTGAATATTTTTGATATTTGTTTACTAACTGTAAATATTAAATATTTTGGTACAATAATTATCTTTAATTTTAAATTGTACAAAAATGACAAGCTACAATAATCTTATAATAAACTACTTGTAGAATTTTTTGTATCAGTAATTTATTAAATAACTATTGAAATTGAAAACTGCTTTAAGTTGTATTTCTGTTTTATTTTTATTTAAAATCAGACGTTATCGTTCACTAAACACGAACTTTTGTCAAGAAAACAAAATGTTCTATACTTATGAATGCGCGTATTCGCAAAAATTTGTCCCAAAAATATTTAGTGAAAATAAATCAATCGCAAATATTCATTCATGATTTATTTCAAATAGTTATTCATAACTAATTAACAAATTATTTCCATCTAAAGTAACTTTAAGAGAAATAATATACAACAATAAATAAATATGTGTATATGTATTTTAAAACAATTTATTTTACTCTTATTACTGTATTTTAATTGCATAGTGTTGAAGTTTTTTTAATAATATGTTTAAGAAAATATTTTTTTCCGTGTAAATAAAATCTAATTTATTTTCTATATAAGAAAAATTGTTCATTATGAAATGATGACTGCTTTTGTAATGAATAGTCCATATCTTTTCAATCATATTCGCACATTTCGGTCAGCCCCAATTGAACATCCTATTAAAACAGGATCGAACAAAAGAAATCAAGAACAATAGAACAATCGCCCCAGCCTACTTCCACTACATTCATTTTAACGCGATCAAACAAAATGTTTTCTTTGTCATCAGCCAATCAGCAAAGTGGCCCGACAACAACGTTTCGAAACACTTTTTTTTTTCCCGGGGAATTGTTTTTAATAATTCGAAAACAATTACTGGAAATCGCAATTGTAAATAATTTCTTAAATGTTTCTAAACGTTTTTTTTTTTTTGCTGTTATATTTTTATGTAACAATACACAGACAAACTTTAATATTGATGGAGATACTGTAATAGGACTGTGATCAATCTTTAAACAAAAGAAGAAATTTCTGAATAAAAGCATTGATTTTTGGCGTGAGTTCGTGCGAAATTCTGACAATATTTTCCTGTTTAATGTATATTGTATGTGTGCCTATCGGATTCAAAAGCTTTTGTTTGTTGTAAAATTTAGTAGCGTTGATAAAATAATTGAAAATGCAACCAGAATTACAAATTTGCAAATGCGGGTGGCATGTAGTGCAAATTGTACACATTTCAATATCTGAATATTGACTATTATTTGTTTGGACATCTAATTAATAGCGTAAAATCATATGTGCATAGACGACATTATAAAGTATTTTTACATATTTTTGGAAAAAAAATATAATAAATTCTTCAATGTTTTTAAATAATTGTAATCTGTAAATCTTTTGATGAGTGAACTAACGATTCGCACTATTGACAGATTGACACATGTTATATCTATAAAAAAATTATACGCGCACTTGCATTGCAAGTTATAAAATTCGCATGTTAGTTGCGTTTAATAAAATTTAACACTTTATTGCTTCATATGCTCTAGTTCTAGTAGAATGACTATTTAGTAAAAAGTATCAAATATTAGCTCCTAGACATTGTAATTTGAGAGATAATAGATTTGAATCATTATTATTTATTTCTAAAAGAAATTATGAGAAAATTTAAGCCCTAGGGAACTAATGTTTGATCCCTGTACTAGATATTAATATCACACTAATTATGTAAATAAATAATTTGTTTTACATTTATTTGTTTTGTAAAATATAGAAAATATATAAGTATCATTTAATTAATTTATATTATATTATATTTAATTTTTATTAATTTAATACTTTTATATTGTAATCAAAAAATATAAAAATGACTTTTTTATGATCAAAAAAAAAAAAATACAAATTTATTATCTGATCTAAAAAAACGATCCAATAGTAGAAATTGATATATGATCAGATCTAGAACATATTAACTGTGAGGATTTTGATTTTGATCTAGATTCTTTATAAAGTGATCTATTACAACACTGAATATAATGTATACCTAATATTGTTCACAAACACCGTTTTGATAGAAGAACATAAATGAAGTTTGGTAACTTACCTCTTCTCTATTATATCGAATATGTCAATCTGAAATGTATAATATCGGTTATTTTATATAAACTATATTATTAAAAGTTATAATAGTTAACTTAACACTTAACCTGAATGTCAAGTCAACTCAAATACAAAACATATATTAAGTTAACACGTATATTGATAAAATTTAAATATGGAGATTGAAATACAATGAAACATGATATTGCCATAAATAATTTCACCACAGAACCGATTAATAATATGGAAAATTATTCATATATGACAAACACTAGCAAACTAAATTTTGAACTTGCCGTTTTAAAGTTGACAGTTAATTTTCGCAGAACATATTTCAACGACATCACCTAAAAACTTTTCAAACTATTCTTAATTAATACAAAAAATTTCATTTTAAAATATCGAAAATTCCCAAGTCAATAAATTCATTGTTTGATTCTTGAAATTGCATTTCGAGCGCTTTCAATATTAAAAAAAAAAAAGAAATTTAAAAAGTAATTAAAACCGTAAATGAACTGATCAATGATAAGTGGAAAATAAATAAGAGAAATGTTTGTGCGCAAAATAGTTTTTCCTTTAATTTGAAAACTTGATAAATAGAATTGAATGCTAAAAGTTATTATTTTTCAGTTTTTTAGTATATTAAAATAGTAAATGAAAATTTATATATATATATATATATATATATATATATATATATATATATATATATCAAAATAAAATTGTTTTTGAAATGGGAAATAACATAAATTTGCTCGGTTAAATCAAAGATACAAAAATGGAAGGGTCAAAAAACGCTTCTGTTTTATCACTTCACACGTTTGTGCAGCGGATACTGTCCTTATACACAGTGTGAATTTAATTTAGTTACGATAATGAAACAGTTTTGATATTCAACAAAATTAATGATAAAGCTAGGTTTACAATCAATTAAGAACGGAACCGGTAATGTAAAGATTTACAAAACAAAATTAATTTAAAATAAAACGGCTTTTTGGTTGTAGTTCTGTATTAATCGACGTTTCGACGAACTCAATAGACGTTTTTACCAGGAAAAATAATACAAATGACATTTACAGTAAATAAACAGTACATAGAAACAAGTTACTAGGTAACAAAATACAAGTAACTAAATCATAAAATTTATAAATTTTTAATTAAAGAAAGCCAAATTTTTTTTAAATCAATGATTTAACATTATAGGATTTTTTACTATGTTAAAACTAATTTATATAAATTATTTTTTTCTATTCTTTATTAATTCTAATAACATTTTTCAAGTAGCTATTTAAAATATTTCCAGAATTGTAATAATTACGAAAGCTTATAAAATTCTCATATATCTCTGCTATAATGCATTATAAATATTTAAATGACGTGAACAACATCGTAATTGTAAAACCACAGAATTCCACAAGTAACATTTAGTAGTGCTTAAGTATCTCTTTAACCAGTCCGGGACTGTAACCGCTAAGAATGTTTCGATCCACTTTGTCTAATAGCGACCGTTAGAAGAAGATTTCTACCTGCACACACCATGACACAAATCTGAAACAGCCTTCTTCTTTTTGGCGATGAAAATCAACATTGTGAAATTTAATTTCATACTCCGTTAATTTAAATATATATCTTACGCTAACAGGCTACAATTTCACTTGCTGTGAATAAGGTTAGGAATTATTTATAGTTTGGTGTATAGCTTATTTAAAATATGTATTTCATAATTTTATTTTACAAGTAATAAAATAATCTTAGTTAATTTATCAAAAACTATAACATTTACATATATTACATTACCAAATTAATAATAAAAAATGCACATGTTAAAGTTTTTTTACTTTATAGATAACGTAATTTTATGATTTATTTTGATATATAAGGTGTTCTTACTTGTACGAATATTTTAATAATTGTTACAATTTACTTTGCTTTATGTGAGTATTTTTAATAATAAATTTATGCTGCAATTCTGTTCACATCTCGTAAAACTCGCAGCGTTACGATATATTTTGTTTTTATCTATTAAATAAAAATTTACTTTGATAGAAAAAGACAGAATATTTCGTAACTTTACAGGTTTTACGAGATTCGAACAGATACTGCAATTCTGTTCGAATAGATTATTTGAATTTTCAAATATATAATGTATTAGAAAATATCTGCAATAAATTTTAATATTCATATTTTTTGCTATATACATATATGTTTAAAAAGTAAAGTAGTTGTATCTTCGCAAAATTTCATAAATTTTAATAAAATTTTAAAAATTATTTGTCATTTTATACAATGGAAAAATTGAACATTAATAATTAAATTTATTATTAAATAATTATTATGTGTAATAAAACGTTTATAGGTACATTTATATCAGCTTTAAAATCAGATTAGTTTATGCAATAATATTACGCAAATTTACACAAAATTAATATTTTTCTATCAATTACATTAAAACTTACAAAATAAACAGGGTCAATTTTTATAGTGATAACAATAGTATTAAATATTTTTTACACTCTACAACGTATATATAATATTTAAATATGTAAACATTGTGATAGTCACATGTCGATAATAAGTCGATAAAAAATGTAGGAAGAACTTAATTCGTTCGAAGCGTTCGATTGTGCAGCAGGAGTTTATTCGATTTTGCGGTTGCAGTCCATAACGTTGTCGAAAAGCGCATACCTCGATGTCAGGTTGCACTACCTACCCACACCAAGTATCCAAAGCTTTCCCCCCCCCTTCTACTGCTTGCTATACTTCCGCACAACGACGCTGACCCACCGTAGCTTGTGCCCGCACCCCTTTCCTGCTGCTTCGTCGTCGCGGCGCTCGCCTGCATTTCACCGATCAAAACCATCGGGGAGAGAGATCCTTGAGATTCTTGCGGGGTTCTCGCCTGCATTCCGTGCGCTGAGCGCCGTGCGCACGGCGCACCAGTAAGCTTTGCGCATGCGTAGACATGCGCCATGCGGTCCAACCGCATAGCGTCCCGCGTCCTTCACGCTCACGCGAAAGAAACCGACGCTGAACGATTCCGGACGTTGAGTACTAGTTACTGTATCGTGTGCGCATTGTATGACAGTTCTCTCTGCCATCGGCTGACTTTGTTGTGTAAATCGTTTTGCCTAGATTACAATTTTATTAATTGCCCGGCTAGCTCGTGATTTGTGTCGGTTACCGTACGTATTTTAGTTTTGCAAATTTGTCTGTTATTTGCTATTACCATTGTGCGTGTTTCTTTTGTTTCAATTTTCAATAAATTGACTGACGCCAGCGATTGAGGATTTTTCCAACATTCACCCCTGTAATGGCTGGATTTTGTTTTAATGTGTATCAGGTTGTGTTTCTGTTTTTATGCTTTGCTCTAGTTTATCTATAACTGTTATTTTTTAATGTTATTTTCGTTTTACACATCATTCAAAATACATGTTTAAATATGCATGATAACTTAACCTCTCAAATCGATTGTCGTTTTCATTTCTTTATTATTACAACTCATGTATTAAATTTACTATTTTCATTTTATTTGCGAAAACTACATTTATGTTTTAATCTTTAGATTGAAAGTTGTAATTATCAGTTAATTAATAATTTATGTGCAACCTGATAAATCATTATTTATTTTCGTTATTATATTTTTCTTTGCATTGGCATCAATGCATTTTTATTGTGAGTACAACTAACATTGCTTAGAAAATAATTAATAATACATATAATTGCATCCATCGTATGCATCTCATAATGAGTTTGGATTTATCGTGATTTCAGCATGCTGTTATGTAAACACATCGAAGCGAATCGAAAACAGTTTTGCTAAGAATTCCTGCGTCGCCTGCCTGCAAACCGCTGACTGCCTTTGTTTCGGAAAGCCATTGGAACGAGAACATTCCTGCTTTATTGTCGTGTGCTGTGCTGCGTGCGTAGTGTGCGTGACTCGCGTGTGACGTATCCGATGCAGCACGCGGTCGTCGTGACTGTCTGTCAGTGCGTAATGCACTCCGTCAATTGTTCCTCCAGCCGTGCGGAACAAAGTGAGTGACTTGGTTGTTTGTGCTGAACAAACGAATACGAAAGAGAGCAGCAAAATAAAAACATGAAGGCGGTGTACGTTGTGTTAGTATATTGTGCCGCTTTGATCGGTTTGTGCACGGCGTTCCTACTCGACGGATCAACCAATTCCTATTCGCAATTTCGTAAATGGGGTGTGGGCACCAACGGTAGTTTAGAATTCGAATTCAAAACTGATCAGCCCAACGGTCTCTTACTGTATACGGACGATGGTGGTACGTACGATTTCTTCGAGATTAAGTTGGTGGAAGGAGCACTCCGATTACGGTATAATCTAGGAGGTGGTGCTCAAATAATTACCGTCGGCCGTGATCTAAATGACGGTCACTGGCATAAAGTACACGTTCAGCGAAATGAAGCGATTACGACATTGTCCGTTGATGGAATACAGCAAACGAGTGTCTCTCGTGGCAAAGAGTTTCAATTCGGTCGATTTGCGACGAATTCGGAAGTGTTCGTTGGCGGAATGCCCACGTGGTACAACACGAAATTAACGTTGCTTGCGTTGCCGAGCGTGATCTTCGAGCCTCGCTTTGTTGGGGCCATTAGGAATCTCGTTTATTCGGATCTCGAGGGAGGACCGCCCCGGAGACAGGAAACCCGGCCCAAGGATCATAAGGTAGAGACCATTTTTTTTATTATATCCTGTCGGACAGGGCATATTTTGTCGGTAGCCGAGCAGAATCTAGGTTATTTAACATGGGAAACACATTTGCCGACTAATACCCTTATATTATATGTTTAAATTTCAAATTCTTTAACCGAAATAAAAAAAATTAAACAGGATATTTTATTTATAAAATTTAAATAATGACAATTATTTAATTTTAATAAAAAACAATAACTTCCTTCTGAATAATTTCAAAAAGAAAAATATTTTAATTTTTTTGTTAACTAAATCATTTAATAATAAAAGCGGCAATATTTTTCCTAAGCTTGTGCACTATTGTGTCAAACATGTCACATTATTATTATTTAGATATTTTTAATTTATGCAAATGAAATATAAATTTTTTTATCTTCATATAGTGTTATTTACATATTTTTGGATTCATTTACTTTTATTTCAAAATAAATTTAATCGTCACCAATTTTAAGTTAAATATTTTAATTATTTTGAAGTATAAATTCAATCTTTCTTCTCCGTTTATTTTTATAAAAGCAAATATTTTTGTTAGTGCGATTTTCTAAATCAGTAACCTTTTTGTTTCTTTAAATTACACTGAAAACTTTTTACATTAAATTATTAATATTTTTGGCTCGCATTCTGAGCTCAAAGTGATTTTTTAAAATTATTGAAAATAATAAAAATATCAAAAATAGAAAAATTATTCGTATTTAATAAAATATAAAAGCAAAAATTTATTTTGAAATAATAGAAAAACGCACTTATTTATTATTTTGTAAGTTATGTGATAAATAAATATATTTACAAATTAAGAAATTAATATCAAAATAAAGTTAAAAAAAGATATATCGTTTAGCGGGCAAACAAGTCCGTATTTTAGCAAAATAAGGGTGGCAAATTTTTGTTTGCTTTTTTGATAGAGCTGTCATGTTATTAAATTTTTTTCTCTTATACTTTTCTACTTTGTTTGTTTTTCAATAATTTTGTATCCTTATCAACGTAACAACACAACATAATAGGTTCGAAGAATGTGTTTTGTACACAGATTTGCTGAGTAAAGAAATTAAAACTGCCAAGACTTGTTCGGAAACTAATACAAGCGAGTAGCTATAATTATGATTTATATTCTTACAGGGTGTTCAAAAGCTGGTTGTGTTTTAAAGCCTTGACACTTTGTTATAAATTAATGAGAATTCATTCATTATAACCATCAGCCTTCCCTATTTTAACCCAAAATTACTGCAGCTATAAATAATCTAGGACTTTGTGATACCAAATTTTGAAATTTGGTCTTTGGCATACAGTCGAATGTATTATTTGATTTTACATGTCTATGCGAAATATTAGCTTATATAAACTTGATATTATGTGTTTTGGGCCGTATATCATTTTGTAATTAATTGGATCTAGCAAGCGTTGTCGTAAATTATTTTTAGTATCCGTTAATAAAATTCGTTAATATTTTTTTGTTCTTCTAAATGACTTTGTTAATTTGAGTTTGCCGGTAATATGAGTGTGGTATGTGGAAAATATGTCTGAAACATAAACAGATTTGCACGCGAACTAAAAATAAAAGTTATGGAAATTCAGTGCTTTATATGTGTATTATATTAAGATAAATTTCATAGGGTGTAGTAAATATAACGTATTATTTTTCCAAGAATGAACAATGACTGATTTAGCTAGTCTACTATTTTATATTTTTATGTTGGTATATTTACCTTACAATTTTATTTAATTCAGATTTGAAAATTATAAATTTTGCTTTCAATATATCAAATACAGTCGATTCCGCTTAATTGGAACACATCGGGACTAGAGCATTTTGGCCCAATTAAGCGGCTGCCCCAATTAAGCGAATTTTACATAAAATTAAACAATCCATATTTTTCTTTCAATAATTTTATTTTATAAATTCTTGGACAAAACTATAAACTACATATAACCAAAAAATATAAACTTTTAAGAAAAAATAATAATAAGTTCTAAAATAAAATAATAAATAGGTACATACATTTTTAATTCAATGCAAAAATATGTCAAGTGTAGTCTGTCTTTTGTTTTTGTAACATTTCACTTCTACAAAATCAGCACAAGTATTCAGTGAATCTTGTGAATCAAAAAGATATGAAGCGTATTATATTAAATTCTTTGTAAATATTTTTTCTTGTGAATATTTGTAACATAATATGTAGTGATCTTAAATTTACTGGCCCAATTAAGCGGAATGTTGTCCCAATTAAACATGTAAATTTACTGTTGGTTCCTTGGTTTGGTTTCTGTTCTTTGAGATTTGGCCCAAAAAAGCGGCTACCCCAATTAAGCGGTGGTCCAATTAAGCGGAATCGACTGTACTTATATATACGCATTTTAAAACAATAATATATTTAGTTCCAAGTATAATTGCCAAATCTGGCCTTATAGCTCAGAAATTAATGACTAGAAGTAAAAAATATATGAATTTTTATTATGTAACATTTATCTATGTTTATAAAACTTTTCATTTAAAAATAAATTCTAAAAACCGTGCAATGTTTAGAATGTTTTATAAAATGTAATATAACGAATTTAAAAACTTTAGGATTTAGTTCTGTATATATTTTATTTAAATATTGACGTTTCAATATACTCTACGTAT